>CM057225.1:2533333-3800000 GCA_029891385.1 Erythroxylum novogranatense | reverse complement strand
TTTGTTTGGACGAATGATCTACCAACTCTCAAAATTTTGAGGTTCAAGTTGCAGAAAATAAAATAACAGTTAGAAAGGAAAATGCATTAGATAAGTAAATACTAATTAAATTAAGTTTTATTTAATTTTAGTTTATTAATTAATAATTTATTCAAAATATATAATTTATAAATTATTATATACATTTAATATAAAAATATTAAGTGTATTATAGATTCACCGTGAGAAGATTGGATTCTTGAAGAAAATGAGGAAAATTGACACGAATAATGTGTTAAAGAACGTCAGAGTAAAAAGCTAACATCTCATCCTTCACCGAAGCTGAAGCTGTAGATGGTAAGTTGCATCCATGTCAAGAGGCTGACGATCGGTCTGTGCGAAGACAGCTAACCCCCGTGCGAAGGCAAACGAACCAGTCCCACCAACGACTGTGAGCTTTTCTTTGTCTTTGTGTGCGACACGCTCGGCCTGAACGCTAAGGCTACCAGAGAATTCAGGTGTGTCAAATGTCAGATAGATAATATTGAAAGCTGAATGTGCAAATTGTTCGACTGGGATTATGAAGCCTTGAGCCTTTCCAACGACCCGGGAAGTGTTCTCAGGTCCCTCCGTCAGGATTCGACGGAAGATGAATGCTTCAGCATCTGGTTGTGGTATTGGGTGGGAGTTTGAGCTTGGAACGTGAGGTTGTTGGATGTACAAAGATAAGGCCAGCCAAGGCCTGGACTGGCTATTATTAGAGGGATGATTGTGACGTACTGGTGAGAGCAAAGTCAAGAGAACAACCGCCAGTACCGCCAGGGAAATTGCAATGCAGAAGATGACCCTGCACAGCATTGTATACTGACCAGCAACTTCCAATTAGAGGAAATCCAAATAGTTTCTCTCGCCTGAGAAGATCCGTTTAATGCATTACCCATTCCGCTAATTGTTTTGGCCACCTAATCCACCTTACTTTCGTCGTTTATTGTATACCTGCAACAACTCCAGAGATGAATCAACCGTTTCATTTCCAGTTCCTTTAATCATGAAAAAATATATATATATATCATTAAGATCTATGGAAAATATCAGGTACCAAGTATGACCATGGTTCAAAGCAACCATTCGGACTTTTGTTCACTCAACGGCCCATTTTCCTCCTAACATTCATAAATCCTTTTTCTGGGTCGAGGAAGTGAAGATGACGCCACATGAAACAATGTTGACAAGTCCATTATGAATAAATGGAATTATGGAAGCGTGATTTCCGGTGCAAAAGCGCATATGCGCTACGGTCATCTTGCCAATCCAGAATATAGGGCCATAAATCGTTTTAGCTTATAAATTATGATAGTATACCGTCAGCAGATAACCACCAATTTGTGAGTTGCTTCCAGCTCCAGAAAAAAAAAATCTCTGACTGCAACAAAACGTGTATGATTGTCGCCTAATAAAAAACAGCAGTAACAGGGTGTACATGCAAGCCATACATCGTAAACGCGGTCATCATGATAATTATTATCACAAACAACCCCAAATTTTCAACGAAACAAGAAAAATAGACTGAAAATTGTAATAAAAGACAATTAGAACAAAATCATCACAGGTATTGCAACACAAGAAGCAAGAATCAACAAGACAGTAATGCAAAAACATCTATATAGACGAAAAATGATGTTTCACATCTAACACTTCTTCAATAGAAGCTTCAACTAGTTACAAATGTTGGAAGTTAAACTTGATTTATGATTGGTTCGTGGAGTTACGGAAATGAAGAGTTCATGGAAGTTGAAGATGAAAGGTTATGCAAGGAGTTACGGAAATGAAGAGGTTATGGAATCTGAATATGAAAAGTTGTATAACTTATGAGTATTTTAATTAATTACTTGTAACTGTTTTGTTGCTTTGATGAGAGGTGCATGTATAAATAGAGATCTAGTTTAGACGATGGAGAAGAACGAAAAAGTGAGTTGAAAAGAGAGGAAAATAGTGTTGTCGTACAAAGTTTTGTGAGAGTACTTTGTACTGTCTTGTTTCTCCAGCAAAGAAGAGTTATTTTTCTCCTCTATACATATCCTAGTTTGCGTCAGATTTGTGTGTCTAGAAACAATAATTTTTCAACAGAGTGGTATCAGAGCTTGAGAGATTAGAGAAAATGGCCAACAATATTAACCATGCTCCATTTCAGGTACCTCGTCTAACAAAAGAGAACTATTCAACGTGGTGTATTCGGATGAAGGCTTTGTTGGGTTCGCAAGATGCTTGGGAGATAGTAGATAAAGGATATGTTGAACCAGAAGAAGAAGCTATTTTGACTCAGGCACAAAGGGATGCTCTGTGCAATACAAGGAAAAAGATCAAAAGCTCTCACCATAATTCATCAAGCAATTGACGATGGAACGCTTGAAAAATCGCCGAGGCGTAGACCGCCAAACAAGCATGGCAAATTTTGGAAAACACATATAAAGGTGTTGATCAAGTGAAGAAAGTAAGACTTCAAACGTTGAGAGGAGAATATGAAGCCTTACATGAATGAATCGAGTCCATCTCGATTATTTTACAAGAGTTCTCAAAGTGGTGAATGATATGAAGAGATTCGGTGAGAAGATTCCAGAAAGCCAAGTTGTTGAAAAGGTACTTCGTTCGCTTGATGAAAAATTTAATTTTATCGTTGTAGCAATTGAGGAGTCAAAAGATTTGAGCCTAATGACAATTGATCAACTCATGGGTTCCTTACAAGCCCATGAAGAAAAGCTTCTACGAAAGAAAAAAGAGCCCCTCGAGCAATTATTGCAAACAAAGCTTCAAATGAAGACAGGTGATGATCAAGAAAAAAGTCAAAATGGACGAGGACGAGGTCGAGGACGCGGTCGCGGTAGAGGTCGTGGACATGGAAGTTCACACGGACGCGGACGAGGAGGATATAACAAAAATGAAGATGTTGATCAGCACACTAATTTCTCACGAGGTCGAGGTCGAGGTCGAGGTCGTGGGAATTACTCAAGGTCGAATGGGAGACAAAATGATGATAGAAGGTATGATAAAAGCCAAATTGAATGTTTCAATTGTCATAAGTTTGGCCACTATGCTTGGGAATGCAGAAATAAAGTTGAAGAGAATGTCAATTATACTGAGGAGGAGATAAAAGATGAGCACACACTACTTCTTGCATGCAAATCTGATGAGAGCAACGAAAGCAATTTTTGGTATCTTGATAGCGGCGCGAGTAATCACATGTGCGGGCGCAAATCATTATTCATGGAGCTTGATGAATCGATAAGCGGCAATATTACTTTCGGAGATGCAACAAAAATTCCAATGAAGGGGAAAGGTAATATTCTGATCCGTCTAAAGAATGGGAAACATGAAGTTATTTCCAATGTTTATTATGTGCCTGGCATGAAAAATAATATTTTGAGTTTGGGGCAGCTTATGGAAAAAGGCTATAATATTTTCATGAATAACTATAGTCTTTCACTCAGAGATCAGGATGAGAATTTAATTGCTAAAGTACCAATGACGAAAAATAGAATGTTTGTATTGAATATTCAAACTGATATTGCAAAATGCTTGAAAGCATGTGTGAAAGACTCGTCATGGACATGGCATTTAAGATTTGAGCATTTGAATTTTGGTGGCTTGAGATTGTTGGCAAAGGAGAATATGGTGAAAGGATTGCCTTACATTCATCACCCAAACCAATTCTGTGAGGGTTGTATTTTTGCAAGCAATCTAGAAAAAGCTTTCCAAAGAATCTTATTCAAGAACGAAGGAGCCTCGGAGCTTGTGCATACGGATTCATGGGCCAATCACACCAAGTTCTTTCGGTAAGAATAACTATTTTCTGTTATTCATTGATGATTTTATTTAAAAACATGGGTTTATTTTGTGAAACAAAAATCGAGGTGTTTGAGTATTTAAGAGATTCAAAGTTTTTGTCGAAAAGGCGAGTGGGTATTCCATAAAAGCTTTGAGATCGAGGGAGGAGAATTTACATCAAGGGAGTTCAAAAGATTTTGTGATGAAAATGGAATCCAAGGCCCTCACAGCCCATTCACACCACAACAAAATGGTGTCATTGAGAGGAAGAATCGATCAATCTTAAACATGGCACGAAGCATGCTGAAAAGTAAGCAAATGCCGAGGGAATTTTAAAGCGAGAGATTGTGTGTATCTTTCTAATAGAAGCCCTACCGAAGTTGCAGAATATGACTCTCAACAAGCTCGGAATGGATGGAAACCAAGTGTCGCTCATTTGAAAATCTTTGGAAGTGTTGCTTATTCTCATGTCCCGGATCAAAGACTAGATAATTTGGATGACAAAAGTGAAAATTTGTGTTCATAGGCTACGATTCAAGTTCGAAGGATACAAGCTCTATAATCCCCAAAATGGAAAACTTGTTGTGAGTAGAGATGTCATTTTCGACGAGGAAGCTATGTGGGATTGGAATACACAACAAGAAGATTACGCTTTCTTTCCATTTGTTGAAGAATGCATGGGAGAAAATATTGAGCAGATCAAGAACCGGTGATGCTCGTGATCTCCTCATCATAGTGAATCATCTACATCATCGAAGAAAGTCCTGTTGGGCCTCGTGGCTTCGAGGAATTTGGGAGAATTATATGATGAAACTGAAGTGATAAATAATCTCACCTTATTTTGTCTTTTGCAGATAGTGAACCAATTGATTTTGCGAAGCTATTCAAGACAAAAGGTGGGTGAAAGCAATGGATGAAGAAATTGAGCCATTAACAAAAACAATACTTGGGAACTTGCAGCTCTTCCCAAAGGACTGAAAGCAATCGGAGTCAAATGGGTTTTCAAAACCAAAAGAAATGCTAACGGAGATGTGGAGAGGCATAAAGCTCGACTTGTAGCCAAAGGCTACAGCCAACGCCAAGGTGTTGATTATGATGAAGTTTTTGCTCTCAGAGCTCGCTTGGAGACCATCAGTTAATTATTGCATTGGTACGCTCAACATGGATGGAAAATTTTCCAGATGGATGTCAAGTCCGCTTTCTTGAACGGGTATTTGGAGGAAGAAGTTTAATTGGAACAACCTCCTGGCTACATTGTAAAAGGTCAAGAAAACAAGGTTTTGAAATTGAATAAGGCGTTATACGGTTTGAAGCAGGCTCCGAGAGCATGGAATAGCTGAATTGACAACTATTTCCAGAAAAATGGGTTTGTGAAATGCCCATATGAACATGCTCTTTACTTCAAAACAAACAAAAATGGTGATGTATTACTTGTTTGTTTGTATGTGGATGATTTGATTTTCACAGGAAATAATCCAAGCATGTTCGATGAGTTCAAGAAAGCGATGATTGGAGAATTTGAGATGACAGACATTGGAATGATGACATATTATCTTGGCATTGAGGTGAAACAAATGAAGCAAGGGATCTTTATTTCTCAACAAAGATATGCCAAGGAAGTCATAAAGAAGTTCAAAATGAGTGATTCCAATTCTGTAGCAACTCCGGTGGAAACAGGGATCAAGTTGTCAAGACGTGACGAGGGTGAATCTATTGATCCAACATATTTCAAAAGTTTGATTGGCGCTTGAGATATTTAACTTACAAGACCGATATATTGTTTGGCGTTGGTTTAGTGAGTCGTTTCATGGAAACTCCAAGTGCTACACATTTGAAAGCAAAGAAAAGAATTCTTCGCTATCTTAAAGGTACTTGACTATGGGTTGTTTTATTCATTCTCGATTGTTTTAAACTTGAAGGATATTGTGATAGTGATTGGGCTGGAGATATGACGATCGTAAAAGCACTACAGATTTGTATTCTTTATGGGTGATACCGCTTTTACATGGAGTTCTAGAAAACAACCCATAGTGACTCTCTCAACTGTGAGGCTGAATATGTCGCTACTTCCTCTCCGTCGTCATGCTATATGGTTGAGAAATTTGCTTAATGAAATTGGAGTTGTGCAAGATGAAGCAAGCGAGATTAATATGGACAACAAGTCTGCTATTGCTTTATCCAAAATCCAGTTTTCCATGATCGTAAAGCACATCGATACAAGGTTTCACTTTATCGTAGACCGATTTCAAGAAAGGAGATTTGTGTGAAGTATGTGAAGACCGAAGATCAAGTGGCGATATCTTTACCAAGGCTCTCAAGATTGATGTTTTCAAAAGGTGAGACTATTGCTTGGAATATGTCCGAATCATGTTTAAGGGAGGATGTTGGAAGTTAAACTTGATTTATGATTGGTTCGTGGAGTTACTGAAATGAAGAGTTCATGGAAGTCAAGATGAAAGGTTATGCAAGGAGTTACGAAATGAAGAGGTTATGGAATCAAGATGAAAAGTTGTATAACTTATGAGTATTTTAATTAATTACTTGTAACTGTTTTGTTGCTTTGATGAGAGGTGCATGTATAAATAGAGATCTAGTTTAGACGATGGAGAAGAACGAAAAAGTGAGTTGAAAAGAGAGGAAAATAGTGTTGTCGTACAAAGTTTTGTGAGAGTACTTTGTACTGTCTTGTTTCTCCAGCAAAGAAGAGTTATTTTTCTCCTCTATACATATCCTAGTTTGCGTCAGATTTGTGTGTCTAGAAACAATAATTTTTCAACAACAAAAATCTGAATAAATAAGAATAACAGGATGCTCAAAACAAAACAAGTCCGTAAGAAAGAGATGCAAATGCGACTACATTCAGAAGGAGAGAAGCACAACCAATAACCTTGAAATTCTTCAAACCAAGTTTGCACCAACCGAACAACAGAATACATCCACCATTTCCATATGCACAAGGATGCCACCAGACAAGGAACCAACAAAAAACTCAAATCATCTGGCAAACAAGAAGTACACAACACAAAGAACCAAGTTTCAGCAACAAATGGGTAAAACAAGGGCCTAACTGCAATTCCATACAATCTATATTTATCTCAAGCAGAACGTGAAAGATCCATCTTCAAGTATACAATCTGCACCATAAAGTAAACATGCAAATTATAAGCACCCCAGAAACACCACACCAGCAACCTATTACCTTAAAAACATTTCAGCTCCATGTAATTACTCAAGCATCTTCAAACATATCAATAACAATGTCATTAACTAATAAATTACACATATAAATAACTACAGTGTCCACACATCCACTTCTTGAATACTCTCATGGTTGGTGAAAGATGAAGATTTAAAAGAACCAGCATTCTTTAGCAAACAACTATAAGAGTGATAGAACTCTCAGTAACTAAGAGATTTTCTATGAATATTATTTATGAGTAACTTGAATTCTGTCAAGTTATAAGGTAATTTGCAGACAACTTTGAGCGTGCTGCTCTCCCTTAGCCTAAGGCTCACTAGAATCTTCTTAGAAAAAACATGCCCTGTCTCCTTCCCAATTATTCCATTATCTATTCTCATCATAGTAATCAAACCCAATTGTAGCCTCTCTAGATCATAGAATATTTTATTTTCATCCACGTTATACACTTGAAATCTTGCCATTTCTAACATATCTCTATTTTCCTCTGTCAATCCACAACTATAACTTCATATCTATCCCACATTTAAGGATATACCCCGGTATAACACTGATGTAGTATTTCATAATATATCCACCAATACCAACACACTTAATCTTCATTTGTCACATTGAACCATACACTTTTTCTTATTCTAAGATATCCACAACTTCCATTTATCACATTCTAACATATCATCATTTCCCTCACTATTTCTACATGCGTCTGACTCATATGATAGACTGGAGATCAGTTGCCACTGTCTGCCATGACATAACTTAAATGCATAGAACTTGACCCATTATTCAAAAACGGCCTATATAAGATAGTACTTCTGGGCTTTGATACCACCTAAATGTAACACCCCTCTCTCGCGTGACCCGAACCCGACATCGATGGTGACATCCAAGTCCGTACCCCGCGAGGGTGGCGTGCTACATCACTTAGACGAAATTCAGTATATTTTTTTTTATAAAGACATTCATACGCGCGAAAAATAGTAGACAATTTGAGCCCACGTTAATTTGTAAACATTTTCAGTCATTACAGACATTCAATAATAATTTAATATAGCCATTTAATGTACACAAATTCACAATCAAATTGGGCCCACTGTAAATACAAAGCATTATTTTACAGAGATTGCGGAATACAATTTTATGAGACATTAATGCAGACGCAAACTGATCCCGACCCCTATCTTTCCCTGGCATGCAGTAGGCATACTCCAGTGTCTAACGGAGTACTCTTCAAGGCCTGAAAAATAATTACAAATTTTGGGTGAGTTTTGCGAACTCAATGAGGAACCATCATCGATGGTTCGTCCAATTCATGCATCACTCAAGCAATTTACAAAGTGTATACAATAACACGTTCAGAAGAAGCAAATCACAATTGTGTAATGCACCCTTGCCTTTTTCCCATATACTGTATTCAATCAAAATGTGTATGCAATGCATATGTGACACTTTTTCATTTTATTACAGTGTTGTGACCGATCGCTAAACAAGAAGCAAGAGGCGATGAGACTCGCTCAGGGAGTAGGAGAGCCCTCCGGGTATCTCCCTTCGAGCTCGAGGCTCTTTTTTAGTATCAGTGGTGACTCTGGTTACAACTATTATTATCCGTTCATGTAATATGCCCAATATATCACAGTCAATATAAAACAGTCTGTCGCAGTAGAGGCAACGCAATGAAGCACAGTAATAGCAAGCAATTTGTCAATCAACACATAAAGGACACTTCTATGTCAAATCTCCCAATTCATTGGACCATCCGTATCCGGAACCTAGTCATAAAACAAACACAATCACTAATCCCGTCATTATTCCCCACATTAGACATATAATAATTGAAAGAACCATCTAGGTTACTCACCTATAACTTTCGAGCTATTGCCGGGAAGTCTCTGCACCGTTGATCGGTCGACGCTCCAAATGTGCCTTTATAATAATCAGAAAATATAACCATTACTAATTGTCCAATCAGAACTAGTTAATGATGCACATGTAACAATTAAAAGGTGTACAATGCATGTTCATGATATTCACGACCTTAATCCAAAATTTTCATCACAAATATTCCGTCTAAAAATTAGAAATCTAACGGCACCGAAATTACTCAATTCGGACTCTATAGATCCAAAAATAAATAAAACAGTGATCAAAGAACCATTATCGGGACCCACGTCAATTTTTCGTCCAAATTTTTTTTCCAATTTCTCATAAAATGAAATTAAATATTTCACGAATCCGATGCCTCAAGAATCAGGTCAATCAGATGTCGGACGGAAAAATTATATGCAAAAGAAGGAAAATATACGATCCTAGTCGACTTGCCCGAGAATCCTAGTCGACTTATGCTACTGTGTATGTCCTAGTCGACTTGTCTGAGGATGCAAGTCGACTTATGCTACTACAATAGTAGATCTAGAATAAACGTCTTCCGACATTCCAACTTCCGCAGGACAAAACTCCCTACTCCAAACTTTAAATTGGACAAACTTAGTGTCTATTTTATAGAGAAAAGAGAGCTCTACAAGTTTCATGAAGGACACAAAAACTAATTTCACCTCTAAGGATGTCAATAATACACTCAAAGTTACTGCCTTCACAATGCCTCTCAAAACAATGCAACATTTTATAAAATCCATAAATTCTCATTCCCTTTGCTAAAAATTACAAGATTTATGCCAAATGAACGATCAAAATGTGACCTAAAACTTTCATGAACAACATGAAATCAAATTCAATTGTTAAGTAGGTCAAATAATTCAATGAATGATTCTGCCCACTGAAACCACCTAAACTGAACAACAATTTTCTTAAAAGCGTAACTTCTTCCACAAATGTCAAAAAATTTTATACTTTATACCTATGAAAAGATCAAATAGAATACTACACTTCTCATGAGGGGCTTAACAGTCAATTCTATCTCTAACAAACTCAAAACTGTCATGCAAGTGGTTGCCCTGATCACTAGTCAATGACCTAACTTAAGTCCAATCTTTGAAAAATCATAACTCCCAATTCTGATATCCAAAAATAGTATAGTATATCTCATTTTCAAGATAATTGCTTCCTCTACAACTTTACAGAAGATCACTTGAGCCAATTCAAATCACATAAATCTCTAAATTTGCTTCCAATCACAATACTCACAAAACCTACACTTATGGCTAGGTTTCACCAAAATGCACATAACCAGTCAATAGTTAACAATTCATAACTCCCTATACATAGGTACAATGTTTTTCAAACTTTCCAGACCTCTAATTAACACATAAATTTACATTTCTTCTTTTATAACCATGGTCTAAATCGGTCATTAAGGGCATTCAAATCTTCCATTAACAATCAGCTTTAACATGCAGTCACAGGTTGGACCCTTTCTGACTCAAAACCTTATAACTCATTCATTTCACATCCAATTAAGGTGATTCAAAGTTTCATTTTCCATAAACTTATATGGCTATCACATATCCAAATCCAGTTTGAAAATAATATAAATTGGATTTATTGTGATTTTTACACACCTGACTTGTTTCTGTTCTCTTCTATATCACTAAGGTTAGGAACAACCTTCACTTATTCGGACATAGCTAGCAGAATCCTCATCCAATTAAAACTTCCTCTCTACAGCTCTTAAATGACACATTCTTGAACATTTCGTAAGAAGAGCTCATCATCCAATTCCAACTCTAAGGTCCTCAAACAATTAACTTTCAGGTCTTAGTTCAATCTCGTTGGTGTTCTGAACCCGATTCAATTAGGGGCCTATTACTCTCATTTGACTCACCCTAAAATCATGGAAAAATTCATGGAGATAGTAGACCTCTAGATCTACAACTTCTATGTTTTGAGTTTCTCTAGATTCGCACGTTAAATAGCTCAAAAAAAATTAAACAAATGGAGCCACAAATCTGTTTTTGCAATCTCAAACCATCCTAACTCAAGTTAATCATCATTTTTATTCAACTTAGCCATGCAGTTAACCTTAAGTAACATCACAAGTAACTATAAAATCATCATATAAACATATGATTTACCTTAAGCAAGCTTCCACTCTTCTAGACTTCACAATCTCACAATCCTCTCTAATTCTTTCCACCACACAATCATCATCATCACTTTGCAAGGGAAGCTAGGTTAGGCTCTTAGAAGCAAGATGAAGAGCAACAATTTTAGCTAAAACAAATGGAGAATTCAAGGGAGGAGAACCCACGAAGGAGAAGAAGAAAATCTCCCAAAAACACTTTTTCTCCCTCTCAAAATTAGAAGTGTCGAGAATGTAAGAAGCCCTAGGTGAAGGTAAGCTTGCAATAAATGTGTGAAGATGACTCATCATGCCACTTGGCATGAAATAAGAGAAAAAGACAAAACTTGATGTAGTGATTTTAAAATAAAGAACCCTAATACATGAAATTTCTAAATCCATGGTCCCAATTATAATCCCAACATCATTTACCCAATATTCTAGTGCCATTGGGCAGAAGTTTCTAATACCGGAAACTAATCGGTATACAGCGTGGCGATTTTTTTTTCGGTCCGGAAATTTTTTCCGAAAAATTTCATAAAAATTCTTAAAATTTTAAAAAAATATAAAACACATAACAATCCACTCCAATTAAATTTTCAAGCCCATAAACCACATTTTTCAAAATAAAATCCCATTTAGGCACAAATACCAGGAAATGTCATGAATGCATGTACAGTCATTTTCATGTGCAATTTCACTATTCATGAATCGGGTGTGCATGAATATTGCAAAATAAATCCTAAAACCTCTTAATCTCTTGACAAATTACCATTCTACCCTTCCCATCGGGGGTGGGATGTTACAAAGGGAGTTAAAAAGCCACTCAAAGTTTCTGTCCACTAATGATCATGTCAAACTGTAACAGCAACTTGTAAAAAATCATAACTTTCTATTTCATAGCCCAAAATTTCCATACTTTACATCAATGGAAAGATCAGAACATAATCTAAAACTTTCATGAAGAACTTCAAAGCAATTTCAACCTCTAGCTAAGTCAATTTTTCAATCAAAGTTTCTGTTCAGAAATTGTCATCCTAAAACAACATCCAACTTCCAAATTTCATATCTTCCAATTTTCACAATCAAAAATAACAAATGATACATCATTGTAAAGATCAGAACCTAAACTACAATCTTCAAGAAGACCCTTTTGTCAAATTCTAACTCTAAGAGGGTCAAAAACTCAGTCATAATTTCTTCTCATAATGAAAATTTTGACAACATCTCCCCTAAATTTACACTAGTCAAATTCTTCAACCTTCATCCTATTTTTTTCCAACACCTGCACAACACTTCACTTATCCACAATCTTGAATTTCCACATCCAAACACAATACACAAAACCTTATTTAAAGCTATGCAAATCCTCCATAATCATTAAGAAGGCTAAAGAAGTCATTTCAATTCACATTAATCCAGAAATTTGTCTCAAAAAGAAAGAAATACAATAAACTCCATTCTATTTATTGGACGAGGCCATGTTCAACATCATACTACCTCATATTTTTATCAAACATATGCAAAACACAAGGAAACCCAAATATCTTTCATTTCATCAAATTCTCATAAATTCATTTATACTTTTCATTTATTACAAAGAATCATACCATATTTTCTCATTAAATTTCATTTTATAATTTCTAATTTTCAAGGAAAGTTCGGGGTCCAACATTTCTCCCCCTCTTAAAAGAATTTCGTCCTCGAAATTCATACTTAAGTAATCACCAAGTAACACATTCTCTTAACTAATTTCTTCTAAATGACCATAATCAATCACTTTATTATCTAATTCCTTATCACATGTACTCTTAACTTATTCACAATTTTCACTTTTTGTATCAAATACCCTCATATCATATCAAATCACTATTTCATTTCATCTTTACACAAGTCAATGGTCCCATTTTTAAGGAACCTTAATATGGACCAATCATCATTCAAAACCAACCTTTTGAACTTCTATACATATCTATATCTCTATCCTTCAACTCATCTTTTAAGTATTTCTTATTTTATCTCACAAATATTCGAAGTCAACTCATCCAAATTCATCATGAATTTCTAATCTTAATTTCCATCTGCACATTCTTATAATCAATCATACTCTTGTCACCTAAATCAAACAATCATTTTAGTTCTCCAAAGAATTCATGAAAATATACTCACATCAATATCACATTCCCACTAATTCATTTCTATCCAGTCAAACTCTTATCAAACATATGCGCCCATATAGATCCTAATACTGAGCTTTGATACCATAAATGTTAGGACCCTATTTTGAAACTGGACCTAACCAAAAAAACGAAATCACATATTGAAAACAAAGCAACGGAAACGAATGAAAACAAATCAAAAGCAGAATCGAAAGCAAAAGTCAAAGAAATCAAATCGGATCAAAGGCAAAAGAATCTGAAGCAGAAACATAAGGCGAAAGAATAAAAAATGAATCGAATTCTTAATGAGCCATAGAAAATCGAAAGACTCAAAAACCATAAAGTGGAAACAAAATCAAAACGGAATCGAAGGAACGGAACATATCAATCACATTGAAAATCGAAATCTGACATCCGAGAAATGCATACTTAGGAAAACTAGCGTTGGAATCTCAAGACTCACTCGGTCTAAACCAATCCAAAAATCGGTATAAATTTTTTTTCTTTCATTTTATTCATCTTTATTCAAAGCAAATGCACTTTTTTTTTCAATTTGGAATTCATCAATTCCATAACCTCAATTTTATATCCTTCAAAAGCAAATCATAACTATCAATTTAATCAAAAAACTTATTTTGCTTTTGTCATAAGGCACCTTACACACATATCCATAAATCCACAATTCATACACAAAAGGCACTTCAATATTTCAGCTCAAATATCATAATTCATCGGACCTCCTGTCCGAAATCCCAATATAATCATACACATTTCTATATCTATAACACTTCAATAATTCTCAATCAATCATCAGAATCATCAGACCTCCTGTCCGGAACCCATATCACATTCAATCACATTCCAAGTCACATTCATATCTCAATTCAATATATCAATTCATAATTCATACTCATAATAAAATAAATGCTTACAAAACATTATTGGCATTCCAAGCCATAAACAAAACCAATACTAAAATCCAAAATATACAAAATACAAGATATGCAAAAATCAGACAAATGCCTTGACTTTCTTTCATCCACTCTTCTGCTCGATACCTGGAGATGGGGATGAAAGGGGACTGAGTTTTACAACTCGTGGGTAACATGTTTATAAATCAAAAAATAAGCAAAAATATTTTTCAAAACGTTTGCCATTTATAAACATTTTACAGTAGAAAATTTCATCAAATGCTTATTTTTCACAATTTCTCAATTTATCAAAGAATTTATGAGCAATTTCAAAACCATGGATGCATCACACTTAGAAACAAAACAAAAGCACATAACACATCAGAATGGTGTAGCCATGAACTTATGGGAGTCCTTAATGGAGCTCCAATGTCACTAGCGGGCAGGTGGGCGAAGCCTAGACAAGTGCACTTGACCCTCTTATGGGACCTAACCAAACCCACATAATACATTTCACACTTGAAAAATCGGATTGCCCGAAGGCACATTTCGAAAATTTAGTTTTCATATCATGTCACATGTCATATTTCATACAAATGTCATTCACAATTTCAATATCAATTCATATAACAATAATTTAATCACACAAAGAATGCAACATTTTGGCACATAATCAAATTCTTTAATCATTCAAAACCCAAGGATTCTCAAACCTCAAAATCAAATAATGTAACACTTTAGTAATTTCCAAATCATTCAAACACAATGAATTTAACAATTGTAGCAATTTCTTAAATCATTTCAAAATCAATGAAATTAATCATTCGAAAACAATAATTTACTAACATTTCTCTTCTTGATTTTTCAAAAACTTATACTTGGCTCATAATTCAAAATATAAACATGGTACCCACCTCATTTCCATGCTTGTAACTTGTCCCAACCATCAATTTCTCTATTGCCTCACTTAATTTCCCTAATTCATGACAAAAAAATCATAATTAATTACCATCCAAAATTGAGCAATTTAAACCTTGGAATCTTCAAAATTGACTTTAGAAATCACAAACCCATACTATTCCTAAGCTATCTAAACCAAAATTTCATTAAAATTTTAAAGATCAAAATCTCAATCTTACCTTAATCTTCACCCAAATTCGGATTTTCTTAGCTCATAATGGAGCTCTCATCTTCCTCCACCTTTTTCTCTCTTGGAACAACGTAAAAATCTTGCTTGAAACCCAAGAAAATCGAAACCCTAGACTTTTCTTTCTTCTTTCTTCTTCTCCCATCCGAAACTTGCTTCCTTTCTTTCTTCTTCTTTTGTTCTTTTCTTAAAGTTTCGGGCTTCTCCTTCTTAAAAACGACAGCCCCCTTCTTCTTGCCTTTAATGAATACAAAAAGACCATAATGCCCTTACATATATGCCTTATAACTTAAAACCTTAAGTACTTTTCCAATTTTGCCCTTATGCATTTCTAACACTTTAATTTCATTTAATCCAATCAATTTATCCCATATGCTCTTACTCAAACTAACATGCTAATTATTCACATTAACATGCTAATTAAGTCCTCAAAATCATAAATTAAATCAAAGTCTCAAAATTCATTAAACCATAATTTGCTTAGGATATTTTTCAAATCATCAAATTGAAGGAATTGCTAAAACTTACTTCTAGAGAAATGTTCCTTATAGTCTCAATTTCATAACGTCACCAAAATCATTTAATTTGGTTCACTACTCCAAAAGTTATTCCCCAAACATTTCGGACTTTTTTTATGCGAAAACGTTTTCCAGCGATTTACTTCCATCTGAAAATTGACATTCTTAAAGACTAAATTGAAACTCAAATCCTTCATAACATTTTTAGCCCTACTTCTCTAGTTTAATACAAATTAAGAATCACCTCATTTGGATGACTAGAGCAAAAGTTATGGCCAAAATACTTTCAGCTCTTATTACTCCAAGACTGAACACTAAAAGCGATTTCAATTCAGAAATTGAAAATCTTAGGGGATAAATTGAAATTTAATTTCTTCATATGACTTGTATCTTCATATCTCTAGTTTATTTTGCAACTAGAATCAGTTCAATCGGATCTCCACAGACCAAGAATTTAACAAAATACTGAACCATATTCAGAAAGATGTCCCAACTCAGTTTGATTAAATCAATCATCCTCAATTAAATCTAAAAAATCCATAAATTTCCCATGCTGATGTAGATAATTGTCTTAGAAATCTAACGCTTTAAAAATCAAGTCAATCGGATGTCGGACGGAAAAGATATAAACAAAAGATTGGAAAGGGTTAGATTGGAAGGAAATAACACAAATAGAGGAAATCCAAAATGGCGTCGCACTGAGGGAGGGAAAATGGAGTTGCATTGGGGCGAGCGCGCGCTTGTCCTCGGGAGCAGTCGCACTCGTAAGTACGCTCGCCCTCGCGAGGGAGAGTCTGATGCTCTCCCTCCCGAGACCTCGAGAGGGGCGAGGTCAGTCCCTCGCCTGCTCCCATTTCAATTTCCCCTTTTTTTTTATTAATATCTATATATAACAAAAATTTCCAAAATTCATAACTTTTGACTCAAGAGTCCAAAATTTACAAACTTAGTATCAATAGAAATCTCCAAGGAAGATCTACAACTTTCATGAAGAACTCGAAAACCAATTTCATCTTTAAAGTGATCAAATTTCCAATCAAATTTACTGCCCCATTTAAAGTCACCCTAAAACAGTAACTCACTTCTCAAATTTCCATCTTTCAATTACAAGGTCCAAACATGTCATAATTTATATCAATTCAAAGATCAAAAAGCAACCTACAACTTTCATGAAGAACATAAAAATCAATTTGGCCTCTAAGGGAGTCAAAAAGCTACTCAAAGTTTCTGTCCACTAATGATCATGCCAAACTGTAACAGCAACTTATAAAAGTCACAACTTTCTATTTCATAGCCCAAAATTTCCATACTTTACATCAATGGAAAAATCAGAACATAATCTAAAACTTTCATGAAGAACATCAAAGCAATTTCAACCTCTAGCTAAGTCAATTTTTCAATCAAAGTTTCTGTTCAGAAATTGTCATCCTAAAACAACATCCAACTTCCAAATTTCATATCTTCCAATTTCCACAATAAAAAATAACAAATGATACATCATTGTAAAGATCAAAACCTAAAATACAATCTTCAAGAAGACCCTTTTGTCAAATTCTAACTCTAAGAGGGTCAAAAACTCAGTCATAGTTTCTTCCCATAATGAAAATTTTGACAACATCTCCCCTAAATTTACACTAGCCAAATTCTTCAACCTTCATCCTATTTTTTTCAGCAACTGCACAACACTTCACTTATCCACAATCTCTAATTTCCACATCCAAACACAATACACAAAACCTTATTTATAGCTATGCAAATCCTCCATAATCATTAAGAAGGCTAAAGAAGCCATTTCAATTCACATTAATCCAAAAATTTGTCTCAAAAAGAAAGAAATACAATAAACACCATTCTATTTATTGGACGAGGCCATGTTCAACATCATACTACCTCATCTTTTTATCAAACATATGCAAAACACAAGGAAACCCAAATGTCTTTCATTTCATCAAATGCTCATTAATTCATTTATACTTTTCATTTATTACAAAGAATCATACCATATTTTCTCATTAAATTTCATTTTATAATTTCTAATTTTCAAGGAAAGTTCGGGATCCAACAACGTGCATGTCGACGTAAAGCCTTTTCCCGACTGCCCACTTATGACCCACGAGATCTAAAAATGGACTCGTTTTGTTCGCGATTTAAACTTCGATTTATCCGTTTTGTCCCACGAAGCTCTCGAGCCATTTATTGTGCATTGCATATTCAATTTGTTTTGAATGATGCATAATTGAATGTTATGCTTTGATGGCTAATTGTTTATGAAATGCTTATGTGATGAGATTTTAATTACGAGTTTTGAACTAGAATTGTGAATTTATTTGAGAATTTGAGAACTATGTGTTTTATGATTTAATATGAATTTTTTATGACAAAGGAATCATTTCAATGGTTTTGTTTGTTATTGACTATAAACATATTACCCACGAGCTGTAAAGCTCACCCCCCTTTCATTCCCATCTCCAGGTGATGCGAAGGAGATCGGATGAAAGAAAGCCAAGGAATCCATTTGATTATGCATATGTTGTATTTTAAGTTAAATTGTTGTAAGAATAAGACCTTAGACATATATTTGAGAATTTTGGGATTTTGTATCTCTTGTATTTGGATTTTTGATATTGATGTTGTAATATGGCTTGGAATGCCATTAAAGTTTGTAAACATTTACCTTATGATATTGATGAAATATGAATTGTGTATGAATGGTATGAGTTGAGTTGATGAATTTTGAATATAAGTTGTTGCGATTTATTAATAGGTGGATTATGGAAAAGAAAGGTAGGATTTGTGGTGAGTGATAAGATGTTTTTGAATATTAAGAATCATATGAATTGAGGTTTGGGTGTGGGATAAATTCCAATTGGAAGTTGAATTGCTTTGAATGATGTCGGAGTTAAAGGTTTTGATCTTAAGCTTTTTGATTTCTTTGATTTTCGCCCACGTTTGTTTGACGAGAAATTTTGCGCATACGCTTTATGATTCCAAGGGTTGGGTTCGGAAACGGGTCCCAACATTAGTGGTATTAGAGCAAGAAGATGAATCGATGAAGGTTAAGGAAACTTCATCGGAGTACGATCAAGACATAAGGTATCCGTTTTAGAGTTGGGCTCTGGAAATGGTGCCCAATATTTTCACTAAAGGAGCACTTGGATCATTTGAGTAAGACCTTATGTTGTTGAACTAGCCCAAAGATAGTCCACAAATGATATATATGCTCTAGCCATGTTTTATTGTAAACTAGAATGTCATTAAAGAACACTAAAATAAATTTACAAGCATGAGACTAAAATACCTCATTCACCAAAGACAGAAATGTAGAGGGTGTATTTGTAAGCCCAAATGGCATAATAAAAAATTCAAAATATCTATGATGAGTTTGAAACACAGTCTTCTCATCGTTTTCAGAAGCCATTCGAACTTGAAAGTACCTTAATCTTAGGTATGATATGGCGAAATATTGGGCGTCATCAAATTCATCCAAGGAAGTCGCGTAAAGCCTTGGCTGATTTTGGCGTGTGTCAATCCCTGATTGCTTGAATTTTGATAATGTCCACCGATACCATATTTCTGTTGATGATATGGCCCAAGCAGATGACTTGATTTTCACCAAAGGGGCATTTGGATCGTTTAAAGAAGACCTTGCATTGTTGAAGTAGCCAAAAGATAGTTCATAAAAGATACATGTGTTCTACCCATGTTTTGCTGTAAAGTATAATGTCATCAAAGAACACTAAAACAAATTTTTCAGACAAGGGTTTGAAATACCACATTCATCAAAGACTGAAATGTAGAGAGTGCATTTGTAAGCCCAAATGGCACAATCAAAAATTCAAAATGTCTATGATGAGTTCGGAACGTAGTCTTCTCAACGCCTTCAGAAGCCATTCGAACTTGAGGGTGTATAGAATTGGTTAAAAAATTATTTCAGGTGATTTGGATTGCAATTAAAGGATTAATACGTTTTAAGAGTGACATATCTATAAATCAAGAGATAGACAACATGCAAATCAAGTCAGTGATCATCACCAACGTTCAAGAGATAAACAATGCGTAAAAGATGATTGTTGTGAAGATTATAATCAAAGATACGTATCCCAACATTTAAAGTTCAAGATTATCTGAAATATGCCCGTTGTAGCTAGCCCCAAGTCGACCAGAACATTCCAAGTCGACTGAGAATTATCATTGCTGTAAAGTTGGGTTTAAACCTGTAACATCCCGTCCCCGATGGGAAGGGTAAATTGGTCAATTGGGACAGGCTAGTTATTTGCATTGCATATTTCGAATTGAACATTTATTTGGCCTCTAATTTTAGAGGAATGTGTCGTTTGGCACATGCACATGTAGGTACATGCATTCATGATATTTTTCCGCAATTATTTGTGATTGTGATGGGATTTGTGAAAACGATATGATTTCTTTTTAATGTAGAGCCCGGCCTCTACCGCCGTCACTCCAGATATTGTCCTTTTTGGTCAAGGGTGAGCCACGACTTGAACCCAAGACCTCAAGGTTTTGTTGCACTTTAAGTGCACGCCTCTTACCATTGAGCCATTTGGCTCAATGGTAAGAGGCGTGCACTTAAAGTGTAGAGCCCGGCCTCTACCGCCATCACTCCAGGTATTGTCCTCTTTGGTCAAGGGTGAGCCACGACTCGAACCCAAGACCTCAAGGTTTTGTTGCACTTAAGTGCACGCCTCTTACCATTGAGCCAATTAATGAAAGGAATTATGGAAATGAAAATTTAGAATAGGTTCTATTTCAACCTAAGGGTTGTTTCATGATAATTGGGGTATAATTGTGATAATTCTGAATTTAAGGAAATGCTATTGGGATTTTAGAAACTGAGTTTAAAGGGGTGAATTTTGATCTAGAGAATAGTGATACTGATTTTGAGGTTTTCTTGAGAATATTCTAATGAATATGACTGGGTAAATTGACTGAAAGTTAGAATTGAAATTGGTGGAGTTCCATGACATGTCATTGAAATGAAACGAGTTGTTATTGATCAATTGAGTGAAAAGTTAGATTTTGACAACAGAAAGTGGAAATTGGGAATTAGTGCCGGGAAGGTTATGAATAGACATAGTATATCTTTTATTTCAGACATGTGCATCATTGAATTATTCTGATTATGCATTTAGTAATGAGAAACTATTTGACTGTTATAGAGGCTCCGATGGATCGATATTCCACGGATATTCTTTGAGACTTCCGTGTCAGAGCTCGAATACAAGTGAGTAACCTAGTTGGTTCCTCAATTTCTGATTTACTAAATGCTCTATGTGAATTGTGGTTAATATGAATTGTATGATCACTGGTAACTGTGAATTGGTGTGCAGAATTGTGAATACTCTATTTGAATTTGATAAGTACAATCAATTGAAATATGTTATTGTGCCATTGTGAGCGCATGCTAGGCATGATCGGAATTATATGTCTGTTTCGATAAAATGATTTTGATTGCATGGGATAAATGAATTCCATAATTGATTGATTAATAACGGTTGTGACTGGAGCTGCTACCGAGAGCTACAAGCTCGATCACTGATATTGAAAGAGAGCCTCGAGCTCAAAAGGGATTAGTGTATACCCAGAGGGCTCTCCTATCCCTACTGACGTGTGAAAAGTAGTGCATACCCAGAGGGCTCTCCTACTTCCTAAAACGCAATTACTGTTTACTGTGCCCGAAAAAGAGGCAGACGTGTTTGCATCCCTCGAGTAGGGGCGAAGCAAAACCATGAGGGTGGCCACCACGCCAAAGCGGGCAATATCGAAGGGTGGAAGTGCATTTCCTGAGGGCTCTCCTCCCCCTAAGACGCTTCATGAATATCGCATCGTTAAAGCGCCAATACAACTCATAATAAAAGTGGAAAATAATGGGAAATGATTTCTTGTGCAACTTTTATGTGTATGGATTAAATTGTGAACATAGGAAAAAGGATTTCATGCCTTTTATTTGTCTGATAATGGTTATATGAGGATATTGAATGTAATTGATCAAATCTGTATTGCTTGCGATATGCATGAGTTGGGTGAATCATCGATGATGGTTTCTCACTGAGTTCGCAAACTCACCCAACATTGCAATTATTTTTCAGGAATTGAAGAATACCCCGTTAGACACACGGGAGTATGTTACCGCTCGTAAGTTAGAGTTCGAGGTCGGGATCAGTTCACGTCTGCATTAGTGTTATTATGTTTTGTATAAGATTTATATTTCCGCAAAATAGTAATGTTGTTTTAGAGGGCCCCAATTGATAAATGTTGTATTGTAATGTGATTAATGCAATTAAGTTTTGATCGAAAAATGATTTTTGTATTAAAGCGGGCCCAAATTGTTTACTGATATCTGCGCACTCGATTGGTTTTCTGATAAATGAAAATGTATTACCGAGTTTTTGAACTGTTTCGACTGCTCTAGCATACCACCCTCGTGAATCACGGGCTCGGATATCACCATTGATATCGGGTTCTGGTCTTGCGGGAGTGGGATGCTACAAAACTAGTCGACCGAAATCTATTAAGTCGACTAAAAGCAAAGGACCAGTAAGTTGGACAACCATTTCAATCGACTAGAATCATTCCAGTCGACTGATCATGGAGTGAAGATGAAATTTTTCATAAAAACACTGGTTCCAGTCGACTAGCACTAGTCGACCAGTCGACTATAAGGTGAAACTGAGCAAAATTTATGCAGATCAATCACAAATGGAAAGGAGGAAATCAAGGAACGACTAGGAGATATCAAGCAACAGCTAATAGATGATCTACAATGTCTATATTGATCTAGAAGCCTGCAAATAAATAGAGGAAGATCAAGAGATCAATGAGGGTCAAAAAATAGAAAAGCTTTCTGATTATCTTTCATAATCATCATTGTTATTACTCTAAATTTCTCTCTGCACATTCAAGTGTATCTAGCTACATCGAGCCTTACTTTAATTATTTATCATCTTTATTGTGAGTTGAGTGATTAGAGGAGAATCACTTGGGAGGTAGGATTTGTGCCAAAAAATAAATCGGTTGTAAAGGTAGGATTTATGTCGGAAAACAAATCGGTTGTAAAGGTAGCTTGAGCCGGAAATCAAGTGGTGTTGTAAGAGTTTGTACTAAACTAAAAAGTGTGTGTAAAGTGGTTTGCCAAATCCTAAGTGGGAGCTTAGGTAGAGGACGTAGGTCTTAGCACCGAACCTCTATAAAAACAGTGTTTGCTCTTCTTCCCTACTCTTTACATTTAAATTTGATTAAATTGTTTTTGTGTGAATTAACTTCTGATTTTATTGTAGAATTTTACAAAAAAATTTAAAGATCTATTCAACCCCCCTTCTAGATCGTTTACAATTGGTATCGAGAGCGTATATCCAGGGATGACACACAATAATCTAGCGGAAGAAGGTAACACTAATAATCGCCCTCCTTTGTTTAATGGTACTAACTATTCTTCTTGGAAAAATCCTATAAAGTATCATATTATAAGCGAAGGAGTGGAGAATTGGAAGATCATCATCTTCGGTCCACATGTTCCATTAAAAGAAAATGGCAAGCTGAAAACGGAGCTGGAATATGATGACAATAATTAGAAGCAAGCCTACATCAACGCAAAAGCAATGAAATTGATATACTGCACTCTCACTATTGAGGAAAGAAATCGAGTGAACTCATGCATTAACGCTCAAGAAATTTGGGAGAGACTTCACATTACTCACGAAGGAACCAAACTAGTTCGAGAAACAAAGATCAACATGCTACTCCATGACTATGAAATGTTTGTCATGAAGGAAGATGAGTCTATTTCCACTATGCTTGATCGTTTTGCAAAAATTATCAATGGATTAGGAAATCTTAGAAAGCATATGACGGATAGCGAGAAGGTGAAAAAGACTCTGCATTCATTGTCGAAAGAATGGGACTCACAAGTCACAGCCATTATGGAGTCTAATGATCTCAATCGATTGGAATTCAATGCCTTAGTGGGATCACTCATAAACTATGAGATCATTCTCAAGTCAAGAGGAGGAAAAGGTAAGTCACAAAAGTCAATTGCTTTAAAAGCTAATGTTTCTTCTCTTGATGAAAGTGACAAAGAAATAGATGAAGAAGAAGAAGACGAAGAAATAGCAATGTATGCTAGAAACTTAAGAAAGTTCAAAGGACTACTCAAAAATAGGAGGAAAGAATTACGTGGTGGAAGAAATGAAGAAAGAAAGAAGTACACTATGGAAAGAAGGTCTAAGGGCTATGAAGAAAAGAAGAGTAATTAAGAATGTTGGAAATGTGAAAAAAGAGGAAATCATGCTAGAGAATGCAAAAACTCATCCTTCACTTCAAATTTTCAGAAAAATGACAAAGGGAAAAAGAAAGCTAGCCTTGTAGCCACATGGAGTGATGATGAGGAAGCATATCAAAGCAATGATGAAAACAACTTAGCTCTTATGGCAAATAGTTTCTTAACAAGTGATGATGAAGATGAGGTAATGATCATTGATCAAGATATTAGAGATTCTTTTACTGCTTTACAAAATGATTTTGAAGAAGCTATTGAGATCAACAAGAAATTGAGAAAGAAAATAAGAGAACTAGTTGCTGAAAATAGTATTTTACATGAGACTATTGATGATTTAGATTGTCCTAAGGAAGATCATTCTGCATGCCTTGCTGAAAAAGAAAATCTTACTTGTGAGCTTGATAGACTTAGAAAGGAGTTTTCTTATGTGGTTGAAAAATTTACTGGTGGAAATGAAAAGTTTGAAAAGATGTTGTTTTTACAAAGATATTCAATTTCTAGACGTGGTTTAGGATATGATTCTTTTGATAGAGATTTTTCTTTGATTTCTAAATTTACTAAAGATGGAAAAGTTGCTAAATGTGCTAAGTGTTTGAAAGATGGTCATATAGAAATTGCATACAAAAGTATTAGAAGATGTATTAATGTAAAGAAAATATGGGTGGGAAAAGGTACAACACCTCCTAATGTGGTTTATATGACTAATCAAAATGGACCCAAAATGACTTGGGTACCAATGAGAAGAAAGAAGGTTTCAGTTGTAGGTACAAGCAAGGAATGAAAATCCACCAAGCACATGGTACATTGATAGTGGATGTTCAAGGCATATGAGTGGAGACAAGAACTTATTTGCAGAAATCAAACCAATGAATCAAGGATATGTCACATTTGGAGACAACAACAAAGGTAAAGTCATTAGTGTTGGTAAAGTGGGTAAGGAACCTTTGCCTACCATTGACAATGTATTGGTTGCTGATGGCTTGAAATACAATTTGCTAAGTGTCTCTCAATTATGTGATAATTTGCTAAGTGTCTCTCAATTATGAGATATGCATTTTAATGTGACATTTGAATCATCTCATTGTAGGGTTAAGAAAGATGAAAATGTTGCTTTCATTGGTTTGAGAAATGGAAATACACATATTATTGTTTTACATGATGATAGTTCTTTTTAATGAAGTGTTTGTGAACATTAAATTGAGACTTGATATGTGTGATTTGAATTCTATTGGTTGATTGTAATTTTCTGCATACACTAGCACAGCAAAATGGTCAAGATATTAGGCAAATCTGCAATTCCATCTGAGAATACATCATTATGATCTACGTTTAGGCTAAAATGTGATTTTTTGGAGTTTAGAAATATTCCAGTCGATTAATTGGAGTTTAAATCGACTGAGGTTGAGGAATTAGTCGAGTATTGCATCAAGAGATAAGGTTTAAATGCTTCAGTCGAGTATTACAGCCATAGTCGACTAATACACATATTTTTTCAAACTAGTCGACTAAGCAGCTTCGACCAGTCGACTAGTTTTCCATCAGAAAACCCACACTCTTCATTTTATTTTTATTAGTCGACTAATACCCTACCAATCGACTATCAGTCATCTGGGTCATTGCTCATTTTCCTCAAATCTCCGAAAACACATTCTCTTCTACCTTTGAGATTTCTTCATGATGATGATTCTCCACCATGATGATTGTTGTATCTAGCCAAGACCAACATTTCATATTATTTGTATTTGCTTGTTACTTAAGACTATTTGTATTTGATGGCTTGTTCCCTTATTAATGTGATTGTGATTTTTGTTTATATTTGATTGTTTTGATTATGACAAAAAGGGGGAGTAAAATGGGAAATTGGATATTTTTTAGTTACTTAATTAAGGGGGAGTATATTAAAATTATCTTTGATTACGCAATTTGACCTTATGAATTTGATCTTAAAAGGTTATTTGAATTCAATGATTTATATGATTAAGGGGGAGACAAACTAACCAAAAAGACAAGACATAAAACCTTGATCAATGTTTCCTTGTTTTCATTTCTTAAACAATTTCTAAGTGTTTTGTCATTATCAAAAAGGGGGAGATTGTTGGACCAATGGTGGTTGACAAATTAAATCCTACTTATGTTTTGATAATAATAAAATGTATAGAATTGGTTAAGAAATTATTTCAGGTGATTTGGATTGTGATCGGCGGCTCGTCGTTCGATCCTAGAATCGATCCTTGGAAACCGTCAAATAAAATAATTTATACCAAGGATTGCAAAGATAGATGCAACCTCGGTCGCCTCTCAAAGGAACCTAATGAAATGGACCTAAGCTAGCCTATATGTCATTCAATGCAAGTGAAATTAGCAAGGAAAAGGGGTTTTGATTTTAAAACATTAATAAACTAAAATGTATGCAAAAAAGTATTTTGGGTTTTGGAAATAGAAAATAAAAAGAGTAAAACAAAAGATAGAATCCTCTTGAAAATGAATTTTGGCTATCACAGTTCAAAACTAAGTGTGAATAGTAAACCTTAAAGGGCTATCTCTAAGTTCGTGGTTTCGATTAATGGAATCTCGCCACTCATGACTCCATCTCTCTAGACCCCATTGAGTGCTCTTTAGCCTCGTAACATTAGAGGACTCTTTAAGTCCGAGATCTTGATCAATGAACTCCATTGCTCGAGATCCCGTTATGCATCTTAGTCGGACAGATTAGAAATCACTAAGTTTGAATGGAAAACCTTAAAGGACTCACTTTAAGTTCAGGTCTTGATTAATGGACTCGTCACTCTCGACTCCATTAATCAAAAACACCTAAAACCTTAAAGGAACTGAAGTCCAAGGTTTTAATCAATGAACTCCATTGCTTAAAACCTTGTTAAAACATCTTAGTGTGGGCGTGGACTAGAAATCACTAAGTTTCAAAGCTCAACCTTAACAACTTGTTAAGTCCAATGAATTAATTAATCAACTCGATTAATTAAAACTTGTTAAAACCTTAGTGTATGCAATGGACATGTTAATGCAAGTGGTCAAATGCAATCTAGCATCAACTCAATATCTAACACAACTAGGCGTATAAAAGAGAATTAACAAAATCACAAGTGAACATATATGAGACTTCATATATTTAAGCATGAAGTTCTACATAAACAAATCCATAACATATTACATCGTTCACCGCTTAATTAAACTATAATCAAGCAAAATCTAACTACAAAGTAATAAACCCCAACTCGATCGCTCACAACAATGTAGTTAAAAACGTGACAATGTAAACTAGTAATCCAAACAACACAACAAACGCCCAAACATTTAATCGAGCTTTAATTAATAGTATCACTACAATCTATAAACCCCACCAAGGCATATTCATAAATCATAGCAAACTATAGATTGCTACTCCCTTTAGTGCTCGGTGAACTCCAACCATCATTTGCATCGCCAAGAGGAGAAGAATGCCTAACTACACATCACAATCGGGAACACCGCAACTCATGCAAACCATAGCTGCTCACGCGGAAGACACCGCGAAAACAACCAAAAGAAAACAACTAAAATGACTTCCAGGAACCGAAGAGGAACCTCAGGCGGCGATTTACCACCGCTCCTCTCTTTTCTCTCTACGCCATCCCTCTCCTCTCTTCTCTCGCCGGTCTCTCTCTGTGTTTTTTCTCTCATAAGTCGAAGCCCTCCGATAACCTAATTCGCAATATTTAAAGGATGGGTCTTGGGCCGGTCGCATGATGAGACAAAATTTCTATTTTTGAGTCGGGTTACCCGACATTCACGCGCGAATAGTATGTAGTTCACGCGGCGAATGAATTTGGTCACTCGTCATGCGAATAAATTAAATACCATTAATTCGCTGCGGCGAATGGAGGGTCCGTTCGCCCATTGCCTAGAATTGTTCGTCGCGACGAGCGTTCTTCCGACGCGGAGTGATTCATCGCGCATCATTGACTTTCTCATCCTTTTGACCCTTTTTCTCCCGTAATATAAAACAACAATTTGCAGATCAATTGTCCTTAGAAAAATTATAATGCAATCAATGTCAATTTGCACAATTTTACTAACAAATTGCATAAAGCATAAGCTCACCGCAGGACTAATTTAAGCACAAAATCATGAATCAAGAGTCAAAAGTACATTAAAAGCCATAAAAGTGTAGCCAATTTATATGATAAACTTGAGTTCAATCAATTCCCCACACTTAGACCTTTGTACTCTGGACAAAGTTTACAGAGTCAAAAAGAATACAAGAGGAAAAGAAAATAGCACCCATACTCAAAACAATAAAATGAACTTGACTCGAAGTTACTTTCTCGTAATTCAACCACAAAGAAATAAGAAGAAAGCAAACAGAATAAACACTAAAAGAATTCAAGCACAAGAGATTGAACAAAGAGAAACTCTCAAGATATAGTGTTTACGCCATTTCACTCAGGTTCAAGGTATTTTCTCTCAATCTACTTAAGTCACCTCCTACCATAGGCTCAGTGTCAATTCTATTTTTCCACCACAAAACTATCATTTTGAAGATCAAGAGGACTTTGAGGGTTGTAATGTATGGAAGGCTAAATGAATGGATGAAGTATAAGAAAGAAAATATGAGCATATGCACTAAATGTGAACCTGATGTCATCAAGAGAATTCAAACTAACAATTGCATACCGAATGCAAGATTTTTTTTTGCCATCTCATTTTGAGATGCTAATCCTTTTGGGATACAACACATTATTATCCCTTTCGGATACACAAGACTAACATTTTTCATTTTTCAACACTTTTTTTAGAAATAATAACAAAACATAGACTATCGCTAATAACTAAACACGTATCATCGACATCATCTAAGAATATAAATGCAAATGCTCATAACAAGAAAGCTCAAAGGGCTAGCAATGGATGAATATGTAAGGGACAAGTGTTTAGGCAAATGGGTTTAAGAAGGAACGCCTATCATATCAGCAAAATTCAGTTCATTAAGCTTCAAGTAAGAATTAAAACAAGTTACGAGAAGAATGAAATAAGAAGATGCACACAAAGATAGAAGAAAATGTTTGGCTCAAATATCCTTCCACAAGGGTATGATCTCTATGAACAATCTCAAGTCTTAAAACTTAAATGCTACTTTATTAGCATGCTTCCATCCACTTTGTATTGAAAACATTGAAAGTAAGGTTTTGTCAAGTCAAATTATCATGAAAAGGATGGAAGATGTTTTCAATAACTCAAGCATCGTTTGAAACCAAGAAAGACTTTGAAAACAAAAGCCACAAAAGTCCAAAGGCAAAACAAATTTGAATTGAGTGAAAAAATTAAGCACGTAATCATTCATGCACAGGTATGGACGCCGCGACATAACATGGAACACGCCCGACGATACGAAATCTGAAGAACGCGTCACGACGAAAGTGATCACTGTCATGCGAAGAAATGCGTAATGACAAAGAATGTAAACCAACCCAAGTTAGCGCAGAACGCACAAATCAGCCAACAATTCATATGTCCTCAATGAAACACAATAGCAATGGTCATGCAATGTCAAGAAAATAATAGGAAATAACTCCCCACACTTAATCAACACATTGTCCTCAATGTTAAGCAAGAAGAAATAGAGCACAAGGGCAATTCAACACAATGTAAGGAAGGCGGGAGGCGAACTCAAAGGGACTTTATTGAATTGAAAAGATACTAATTAAACTAAAAGCTAAGCTATTTTCTCGAGGTTGCTCCTCCCCGACACTTACTTAACAAACTAATGCACCAATATAAGTCACAAGCAATCATAAGGCATAAGTGAGTAAACAAGTGAAGGAAAGAAATAACACAGGAGTTATGGAGGTCTTGGATTTGCCGGTTAACCTTCGACAATGGCCATGGTGTGGCGAAATAACTTCATCCAGTCCCATGTCCATGTCGGCCTCCACTAAGCCGATTCACTTGAAATGTTGGTCATGAAAAATAAGAGTTAGCCTCGGTGAACTTCCATAAAAGGTGTAATCTGCAAAATACTAACTAACGATGCAAATGCAACTAAACTATTTAGAATGCAACCTAAAAGAAAAGACACCTAACTTCACGTAGCAACAAATGACAAAAGCAAACTTAAAGAACCACTTCGTTCCCAAATGGCGCGCCTAATTTGATCGGTGGCTCGTCGTTCGATCCTAGAATCGATCCTTAGAAACGGTCAAATAAAATAATTTATACCAAGGATTGCAGCATAGGATGCAACCTCGGTCGCTCTCAAAGGAACCTAATGAAATGGACCTAAGCTAGCCTATATGTCATTCAATGCAAGTGAAATTAGCAAGGAAAAAGGGGTTTTGATTTTAAAACATTAATAAACTAAATGTATGCAAAAAAGTATTTTGGGTTTTGGAAATAGAAAATAAAAGAGTAAAACAAAAGATAGAATCCTCTTGAAAATGAATTTTGGCTATCACAGTTCAAAACTAAGTGTGAATAGTAAACCTTAAAGGGCTATCTCTAAGTTCGTGGTTTCGATTAATGGAATCTGTCACTCGCGACTCTATCTCTCTAGACCCCATTGAGTGCTCTTGAGCCTCGTAACATTAGAGGACTCTTTAAGTCCGAGATCTTGATCAATGAACTCCATTGCTCGAGATCCCGTTAATGCATCTTAGTCGGACAGATTAGAAATCACTAAGTTTGAATGGAAAACCTTAAAGGACTCACTTTAAGTCCAGGTCTTGATTAATGGACTCGTCACTCTCGACTCCATTAATCAAAAACACTTAAAATCTTAAAGGAACTGAAGTCCAAGGTTTTAATCAATGAACTCCATTGCTTAAAACCTTGTTAAAAACATCTTAGTGTGGGCGTGGACTAGAAATCACTAAGTTTCCGAAAGCTCAACCTTAACAACTCGTTAAGTCCAATGAATTAATTAATCAACTCGATTAATTAAAACTTGTTAAAAACCTTAGTGTATGCAATGGACATGTTAATGCAAGTGGTCAAATGCAATCTAGCATCAACTCAATATCTAACACAACTAGGCAGATAAAAGAGAATTAACAAAATCACAAGTGAACATATATGAGACTTCATATATTTAAGCACGAAGTTCTACATAAACAAATCCATAACATATTACACTGTTCACCGCTTAATTAAACTATAATCAAGCAAAATCTAACTACAAAGTAATAAACCCCAACTCACTGCTCATAACAATGTAGTTAAAACGTGACAATGTAAACTAGTAATCCAAACAACACAACAAACGCCCAAACATTTAATTGAGCTTTAATCAATAGTATCACTACAATCTATAAACCCTCGACCAAGGCATATTCATAAATCATAGCAAACTATAGATTAAGCTACTCCCTTTAGTGCTCGGTGAACTCCAACCATCACTGCATCGTCAAGAGGAGAAGAATGCCTAACCACACATCACAACTGGGAACACCGCAACTCGCGGCGAACCATAGCTGCTCACGGCGGAAGACACCTGCGAAAACAACCAAAAGAAAACAACTAAAATGACTTCCTGTGGAACCCCGAAGGAACCTCAGGCGCGCGCACCACCGCCTCCTCTTTTCTCTCTATGCTCGTCCCTCTCCTCTCTCTCTCGCCGGTCTCTCTCTGTGTTTTTCTCTACGCGAAGTCGAAGCCCCTCCGATAACCTAATTCGCAATATTTAAAGGATGGGTCTTGGGTAGGGTCGCATAAGTGAGACAAAATTTCTATTTTGAGTCGGGTTATCGACATTCGCCGCGCGAATGAATTTGGTCACTCGTCATGCTAATAAATTAAATACCATTAATTGGCCGGCGAATGGAGGGTCCGTTCTCCCATTGCCTAGAATTGTTCGTCATGACGAGCCGTTCTTCCGATCGCGAGTGATTCGTCATGCATCATTGACTTTCTCATCCTTTTGACCCTTTTCTCCCGCAATATAAAACAACAATTTGCAGATCAATTGTCCTTAGAAAATTATAATGCAATCAATGTCAATTTGCACAATTTTACTAACAAATTGCATAAAGCATAAGCTCACCGCAAGGGACTAATTTAAGCACAAAATCATGAATCAAGAGTCAAAAAGTACATTAAAAGCCATAAAAGTGTAGCCAATTTATATGATAAACTTGAGTTCAATCAGATTGAAATTAAAGGATTAATACAATTTAAGAGTGACATATCTACAAATCAAGAGATAGACAACATGCAAATCAAGTCAGTGATCATCACCAGCGTTCAAGAGATAAACAATGTGCAAAAGATGATTGTTGTGAAGATTATAATCAAAGATACGTATCCCAACATTTAAAGTTCAAGATTATCTGAAATATGTCCATTGTAGCTGGCCCCAAGTCGATCAGAACATTCCAAGTCGACTGAGAATTATCATTTCTGTAAAGTGGCGTTTAAACCAGTTGACCGAAATCTATTAAGTCGACAAAAAGCAAAGGACTAGTAAGTTTGAAAACCATTCCAGTCGACTAAAATCATTCCAGTCGACTGATCGTGGAGTGAAGATGAAATTTTTCATAAAAACACTAGTTCCAGTCGACTATCAGGTGAAACTGAGCAAAATTCATCCAGATCTGTAGCACCCCCTTACCATAGGGTATACACCGAGGCGCTCGTAGGTCATTCCGATACATATCCTACGATAAGGGTGAACTACGAACAATCACTACTGTATCTCACATGGCATCAAATTATAAAGCATCAATACGAAAAATCACTAATTTTTGAAACCATAAATTTTTCTCATTTCATATCATCAAAAATAGTAATTTACATAACTGTCTGTACATTACTCCAAAAGAAATCTACTCCAAAAAGCCTAACTAGGTCATCCCTAAAAAATGCCAGCTGACCGACCTGTGAGCCTTGAATTTGTTGGACAAATGGTGGTTGACAAATTAATTCCACTTATGTTTTGATAATAATAAAATGTATAGAATTGGTTAAGAAATTGTTTCAGGTATTTTGGGATTGATATTCAATGAAAGAATTGTACAAATCAAGATGGGCAAGTGTTTAATCATTGAAGAATCAAGATGGAAGTTTACTATAAGTGAAAGAGGCTTATATAATGAAGATTATAGAAGATTTGAGTGGATATTACCGTTGAAGCTTACAAGTCGACTAACAAAGATACAAGTCGACTTATCGTGGACCACAAGTCGACTTACACATCACAAGTCGACTTATAGAAGAGCGGAGATGCAAGTTTACGTAAAATGTTGTCACAAGTCGACTTATACAACTTGACAAGTCGACTTATGGTCACAAGTCGACTTATACAACTCGACAAGTCGACTTATGGGTACAGCACATTAATTCCAACGGTCCAATTAGCCAAAAATGGAAGGGAGATTATTAAGGAACGGTCATTTCAATCTAGCAACGACTATAATAAGTCCCAACAGCTATATTTCTTCTTATATAAAGGGTGGATGATTGATGAAGAGTATACACAAGTTCTACAAGCCAAAATACTCTTATCTTGCTCCAAATTGCTCATCATTATTCTTACTTTGTTTACATTTGTATTGAGCACTTGTTCTTAGATCTTTATCCTATTTCTTTTACAAATTGAGTGACTAGTGAAAGGTCACGTGTGAGGTAGCTTGAGCCAAAAATCAAGTATTGTTGGTAGGATTTGTGCCGGAAGACAAATCATCTGTAAAGGTTGCTTGAGCCGAAAATCAAGCGGTATTGGTAGGATTTGTGCCGGAAGACAAATCAAGTGTAAAGGTAGCTTGAGCTGGAAATCAAGCGGGATTGTAAGAGTTCACACTGAACTACAAAGTGTGTAATAAAGTGGTTTGCAAAATCCTAAGTGGGAGCTTAGGTAAAGGACGTAGGTCTTAAAGAGAACCTCTATAAAAACAGTGTTTGATCTTCTTCCCTACTCTTTGTATTTAAATTTGTTTAAATTACTATTGTGTGAATTAACTTCTGATTTTATTGTAGAAATTTTCAAAGAATTTTAAAGATCTATTCAACCCCCCCTTCTAGATCGCTTACAATTGGTATCAAAATAGAAGTATCCGGGATGGCACACAATAACTTAGCGGAAGAAGGTAATACTAATAATCTCCCTCCTTTATTTAATGGTACTAATTATTCCTCTTGGAAAAATCCTATGAAGTACCACATCATTAGCGAGGGAGTAGAATATTGGAACATAATTATCTTCAGTCTACAACCACAGTTAAAAGAAAATGGTGAGTTAAAAACGGAGCTCGAATACGATGACAATGACTGGAGGCAAGCCTACATCAACGCTAAAGCGATGAAGCTAATCTATTGCGCTCTCACAGTTGAGGAAAGAAACCGAGCTAACTCGTGTACCAGCGCCAAAGAAATGTGGGAAAGACTACACATCACCCATGAAGGAACCAACCAAGTCCAGGAAACAAAGATTAACATGCTTCTCCATGACTATGAAATGTTTGTCATGAAAGAAGGTGAGTCTATTTCCAATATGCTTAATCGTTTTGCAGAAATTATCAATGAATTAGGAAATCTTGGAAAGCACATGACGGATAGCGAGAAGGTGAAGAAGATTCTTCGCTCTCTACCGAAAGAATGAGATTCACAAGTCACCGCTATTATGGAGTCTAAAGATCTCAATCACTTGGAATTCAACGCCTTGGTGGGATCTCTCATCAACTATGAGATCATTCTCAAATCAAGAGGAGGAAGAGGTAAGTCACAAAAGTCAATTGCTTTAAAAGCTAATGTTTCTACTCTTGATGAAAGTGACAAAGAAATAGATGAAGAGGAAGAAGACGAAGAAATATCAATGTATGCCAGAAATTTGAGAAAATTCAAAGGACTTCTCAAAAATCGGAGGAAGGAATTAAATGGTGGAAGAAATGGAGAAAGGAAAAAATTTTCCATAGAAAGAGGACATCATGCTAGAAAATACAAAAGCTCATCCTCAAATTCAAATCTCCAGAGAAATGACAAAGGGAAAAAGAAAGCTAGCCTTATAGCCACGTGGAGTGATGATGAGGAAACATTTCAAAACAATGATGAAAACAACCTAGCACTTATGACAAATAGCTTCTCAACAAGTGATGATGAAGATGAGGTACATTTCATTGATCAAGATCTTATAGATTCTTTTAACGCTTTACAAATTGATTTTGAAGAAGCTATTGAGATCAATAAAAAATTGAGAAAGAAAATAAGAGAACTAGTTGCTGAAAATAATGCTTTACATGAGACGATTGATGATTTAGATTGTCCTAAGGAAGATCATTCTGCATGTCTTGCTGAAAAAGAAAGTCTTACTTGTGAGCTTGATAGACTTAGAAAGGAATTTTCTTATATGGTTGGAAAATTTGCTGGTGGAAATGCAAAGTTTGAAGAGATGTTATCTTTACAAAGATATTCTATTTCTAAACATGGTTTGGGATATGATCCTTATAATAGAGATTGTTCTTTAATTTCCAAATTTACCAAGGATGGAAAAGTTGCTTAATGTGCTAGATGCTTGAAAGATGGTCATATAGAAATTGCATGTAAAAGTATTAGGAGATGTGTTAAGGTTAAGAAAATCTGGGTGGTAAAAGGTACAACACCTTCTAATGTGGTTTATATGACTAACCAAAATGGACCCAAGATGGCTTGGGTACCAATAAAAAGAAAAGATGTTTCAGTTGTAGGTACAAGCAAGGAATGAAAATCAACCAAGCACATGGTACATTGATAGTAGATATTCAAGGCATATAAGTGGAGACAACAACAAAGATTCCATCATCATTTACACTTAGGCTGAAATGTGATTGAATTGGAGTACTAGTATATTCTAGTCGACTTATGGATGTCTAAGTCAACTAATTGGTGAAATGTCTGGTAACAAGTTGACTTATGTCTACATGGATTCTTTAAAACCTATTCTTCTTTTCTCTCTCCGTAATGACTATTGTTATGTTATGACAATTGCCTTTATTTGTGTTTGTTGTTTTGTTTGTTTATGGACTACATTTGCGACTATTTTTTATTTTTCATATTGGTTTTTAATTATAACAAAAAGGGGGAGTAATATTAGAAATTGATAATTGGTATCTTTTAGTCACCGTCATTTGATTGAGGGGAAGTGTATTTGATTTAAGACTATTTGTGTTTGATGACTTGTTTCTCTATTTCATGTGATTGCGATATTTCATCGATTGTTGGTTTGTATTAGTTGTTTTGATTATGACAAAAAGGGGGAGAAAAATGAGAAATTGGATATTCTTTAGTCACTTGATTAAGGGGGAGTTTGTTAAAATTTTAATTGATTTTACAAGGATATTAAATTCAATGATTTATATGTTTGAGGGGGAGACTTCTAACCAAAATGACAAGGTATAAAAACCTTGATCAATGTTTCTTTGTTTTCATTTCTTAAACAATTTCTAAGTATTTTGTCATTATCAAAAAGGGGGAGATTGTTGGACCAATGGTGGTTGACAAATTAATTCCACTTATGTTTTGATAATAATAAAATGTATAGAATTAGTTAAGAAATTGTTTCAGGTATTTTGGGATTGATATTCAATGAAAGAATTGTACAAATCAAGATGGGCAAGTGTTTAATCATTGAAGAATCAAGATGGAAGTTTACTATAAGTGAAAGAGGCTTATATAATGAAGATTATAGAAGATTTGAGTGGATATCACCGTTGAAGCTTACACAAGTCGACTAACAGCATACAAGTCGACTTATCGTGGACCACAAGTCGACTTACACATCACAAGTTGACTTATAGAAGAGCGGAGATGCAAGTTTACGTAAAATGTTGTCACAAGTCGACTTATACAACTCGACAAGTCGACTTATGGTCACAAGTCGACTTATACAACTCGACAAGTCGACTTATGGGTACAACACATTAATTCCAACGGTCCAATTAGCCAAAAATGGAAGGGAGATTATTAAGGAACGGTCATTTCAATCTAGCAACGGCTAGAATAAGTCTCAACAGCTATATTTCTTCTTATATAAAGGGTGGATGATTGATGAAGAGTATACACAAGTTCTACAAGCCAAAATACTCTTATCTTGCTCCAAATTGCTCATCATTATTCTTACTTTGTTTACATTTGTATTAAGCACTTGTTCTTAGATTTTTATCCTATTTCTTTTACAAATTGAGTGACCAGTGAAAGGTCACGTGTGAGGTAGCTTGAGTCGAAAATCAAGTATTGTTGGTAGGATTTGTGTCGGAAGACAAATCATCTGTAAAGGTTGCTTGAGTCGGAAATCAAGCGGTATTAGTAGGATTTGTGCCGGAAGACAAATCAAGTGTAAAGGTAGCTTGAGCCGGAAATCAAGCGGGATTGTAAGAGTTCACACTGAACTACAAAGTGTGTAATAAAGTGGTTTGCAAAATCCTAAGTGGGAGCTTAGGTAGAGGACGTAGGTCTTAGCACCGAACCTCTATAAAAACAGTGTTTGATCTTCTTCCCTACTCTTTGTATTTAAATTTGTTTAAATTACTATTGTGTGAATTAACTTATGATTTTATTGTAGAAATTTTCAAAGAATTTTAAAGATCTATTCAACCCCCCCTTCTAGATCGCTTACAGAATTCTCTTGCCAACACGATCTACATGGCAGGAAAAGTCTCTCTGGAGCTAGGAGTCTACTCTCTCGGTCCTGAAAAATAATTTACAATTTTGGGTGAGTTTGCGAACTCAGTGAGGAACCATCATCGATGGTTCACCCAATTCATGCATAGTCAAACAAATCACAGTTATATCATAATAGCCTATTCAGAAGTACCACATGATTATTCACATGAACACAAGGCGTTTTACCTTTTACTCAATCAAGACATTCAATCAAATGCATATGTAATGCGTATGTGACGCTTTTTTCCAATTTATTACGTTGTTGTGACCGAGCGCCTAATATGTCCCAATAAGGGCGCATTAATAGGTGAGCCTGAGGCTCTGAATCACTGTGGGCTCGAGGCCAAATTACGTTGAGTTTTAAACTCTCGGTGGCTGCTCCGGTCACAACTGTCAATTACTGATCATGCCTTTATGCATGGAATGCATATGTCGAAACAAAGCAGAGCCAACATCATAATCGATCCCAAATTAACACATTTAGACAAGTAGTTCACAATTAATCACATTAAAATCACATATCGCACTTCCATGTCATACTTTCCCAATACATCGGACCTCTTGTCGGAATCCAGTCATAAACAAACGCACAAGCCCTCCATTATTCTCCACAGTGTTATAAGTGCAAAATTATAAATAATTAATAATTGAGAAACCATCTAGGTTACTCACCAAATAGCTTCCGAGCTAATGCCGGGAAGTCTCAGCAACGTCTGTGGGATGATGTTCCAACTGTGCCTCTATAACATTCAAAATATTCACACATTAACAAATGCACAATTAGAAATATTAAATAATGCACATGTAGCAATTTAGATGTGTACAATGCATGTTCGTGACATTCCTGGTACCATTCTATAAGTCACATCACAAAATATTTCCCTATGTCTTAGGAACCCATAGACACTAAAATTACTCAAGTTGGACCTCTATAGGTCCAGATATTGCCAAAAATTTAATCAATTCTCTCACTTGGATTCAATCCCTAAGTTTCAATTAAATCTCACAAGTCCACAATTCCTTATGGAGAAGTAGATAATTGTCTTATGAATCCGACGCCTCGAGAACCAGGTCAATCGGAGGTCGGATGACGAAGATATAAGCAAAAGAAGTTTTAGGACAAAACAAAAGATAAGAGAGTTTGCACTTATTTCCCTCTCTTCCACCATCTGAATTTCTAACATGCATAACTCTTTACACGCTTATCCAAAAATTACAAACAAGGTCTCATTGGAAAGGTAATAAGAAACCCTACAAGTTCCTTCAAGGACACTTGAACCAATTTCACCCCTAAGGGTGTCAAAAATTCAATCAAAGTTACTACCTAGTCATAAGGTCCCAAAACATAACAGTATTTTTCCAAGAGCATAACTCCTCATCCTCTTTACCAAAAATTCCAAGTTTTATGCCAAAAGAAAGATAAAAACATGATCTACAACTTTTATGAACAATTTGGAAGCAAATTCAATCTTTAAACAACTCAAATTCTCAATCAAAGGTTCTGTCCATAAATGACCTCCTGAACAGTCACACAATCTTTCAAAAATCATAAATCCTTACCTAAATGTCCAAAAAATGCATACTTTATATCAATAAAAAGATCAGACAACATGCTACAACTCTTATGAAGGACTTGGAAGCCAATTACATTTCTAACTAGGTCAATTTCTTCCATGACGGTGGCTGCCCTGTTAAAGCTTGTGAACTAACAGATGACCTAAATCAGATTCATTATTGCAAAATCCATAACTCACAATTCGTACATGTAAAAATAGCATATTAAGCACCATTTTAAAGCTAAAACATTCTTCTACAACTTTCCAGAAGAACATTTGAGCTAATTAACATCACAACAGTCCAGAATTTAGCTTCAATGCATAATCACCACAAACCTTATACTTAACACATTTTCCAGCACTAAGCATATTAACACCCAAAAGTCAACAGATCAGTACTCTCAACCTAGATATCGAAAAATTTCATACTTAGTGGAGATGGAAAGATAACAAGACCATATTCAAGTTTCATGAAGAGCTTGAACTTTAATAACACCTCTATGGGTGTCAAATATGCACTCAAAGATACTGCCTAGTCACACATTTACCATAACAGTGCAGCACTTTTCCAAAATCATAACTTTTCATCCCCTTAGCGAAATATTCCATACCATATAGAAATAAAAAGCTAAGACAATATACCACAATTCTCAAGAAGGACTTAAAACCAAATTCCATCTCTAATTTGGTCAAATCCTCCCATTAATGTGGCTGTCCTGTTAGGGTTTATAAAATCAACATTTAACCTAAACCATAACAAAACTTTACAAATTTGTATCTAACAATCCTTACATCCAAAATTCGCAAATAATACCTCATTAGAAAGCTACAACAATCCTCTACAACTTTCCAGAAGGTCACTTGAGCCAATTCCACACTTAACAGTCCAAAATTAATATCAAAACACAAAAAGCAAAAAACCTATGCACTTATAGTCACTTGCACACAAAACACATTTTGGGCTGAATTACCACCTGAACTTTTACTAACCATAACTTTCAATCTACACATCAAAAAAATTCATACTTAGTGGAGTTAGAAAGCTAACACAAAACTCTTCAACCTTCATGAAGATCAAATTAGCAAATTCAATCCAAATCAACCTAAAAAAATCATCAAAGTTTCAGGTCACAAGGTTCGGATTACTGTTCTTACAACACCTACAACTCACTTTCAAGGCCAAATTCAAACCCCTTCAAGCCACAATTTGGCAGAACTTCCTTTATAAGAAATGTACCCAAACACCTCAATTTTAATTCAAGACAAATCTCACCTCATTTGCTCAACTACATAAAGAGTTATGGTAAAAAAATTGAAATATGTACAAGGTCAAATTTCCAGCTTTTACACTTAAACTAAATCCTATCACTTCCACCTCATCAATCATCAATTAACCATCAATTTAACAAACAAAGTACCTACCCATATACACCAACACAATTCTCATACAATTTTTGCACAATTATCACAATTAAAGCATTTAACAACAAAGCAAGCCAAAAACACAATTTTACCTAAGCAAGCTTTCAATTTTCCAAGTCTTCCAAACAATCCCAACTTTCTACCTTTACTCCTCACCTAAAGCCACCACTATCAACATAATTTCAAAGCTTAAGTTTGGCCTTGGGTGTGACTAAAAGAGAAGCAAGTAAGTAGCTAGAAAAGCTTGTTGTATGATGGATGAAAAAAAACCAACGAAGAAGGGAGGATGAAGCACCCACAGATGGAGGAGAAAAATTGGCTTTTAAAAGTGATTTGTGACTTTTTGAAGGATGAGTGTCGTGAGTGGGTTACAACCCTTAAGTAATAATATAAAAAGCCTAAGTTAAAGACTTAAGTAGGCAAATAACATGTGTCACTTGCCACTTGTCTTGATTTTAAGTACTTTAAGGTTTCTTTCCAATCTCAATTCAATTTTAGTCCAATTTGTCTCCAAATTTCAATGGCTCAAAGTTCATAATTCCTAAAATCATATGTCTAATAGTCCAGTGCCATTGGACAGTCATTTCCAGTATCGAAAATCCAATCAGCCTGCCACTTGGCAATTTTTTCGGTCCGGACATTTTTCCCAAAAATTTCAGAAAAATTCCTAAAAGTCTCTAAAAATGTAAAACACACATAAATCACTCCAATTCAATTTTTCAAACACAATTATCACATATTTCACAAAAATTTACATTTAGACACATATGCCGGGAAATGTCATGAATGCATGTACAAATCATGTCCATGTGAAAAATTACCATTCATATCTATATACAGGCTATATGATGCATGAACATACCGAGGTATATTTACACTCGCCTAAATCGTCCCAAATTGTTGGACCCCACACCCCACCCGTAGGTGTTTGGGCATTATACCCCGACGTGTGTTTGCGGGTTATACCGCGGCATCCAACCTTAATCAGTAATGTCCTCTTTGGGAATCGAACTCGCGACCCCTCAAGGTTTTATTGTTTCTAAGAACACGCCTCTTACCATTGAGCCAAATGTTGGACCCCGAATTTTTAATGGATATTAGAAATATTAAAATGAAATGAAATGAGTGTTTGTATATGAATAGTATTATAGATGTCATTGTGCTTTAAGAAAAAATTAATGAGAAAAGATTTGAGGACTTTGATATTTGAGTAAATTCGTTTGGGTTATGAAAGTTTAAGTGAATGAGTTGATTGAAATGGAAGTTGAAAATAAAAAATAAAGAGAAAAAGTGTGAAAATATGAAAAATTGTGAAAATTTTACTTTTTGGAGATAAAAGTTGACTTTTTTGATTTAAGCCAAATTTGAGAAAATGATCTTCATGAAACTTGTAGCTTATGTTAAGAGCTTTCCGTCGCCATAAAGTTTGATATTTTTCGATATTGGAAGTAAAAGTTATGATTAGTCAAAGTTTGTTTTGTAAAAATATCTTTAAGTGTATATTTGCGTGTACTCGGCTTTGAGGCCACTCGTCGTACGGATTAGTCTGAATTGGAGTAAGTGGTCTTCATAAAAGTTGTAGCTTGTCTGTCAATCTTTCCGACGCTATAAAGTATGCAATTTTTGGATGTGAGAATTGGAAGATATGAAATTTGAAAGTTTGGAGTTTGTTTAGGTGATGTTTAACAGGGCAGTAACTTTGACTAGGTTTTTGACCCCTTTAGAGATGGAATTGATTTTTGAGTTTTTCATAGAAGTTGTAGACCTTCCTTTTATCTTTCCATCGACACCAAATTTGTCAAATTTAGAGTTTGGAATCAAAAGATATGATTTGAAAATTCTGAAATTTTCTGCAACTCCAGATTCCATCCTTAGGCGTGCCCACGCCTAGTCTCTAAATTTCTTAGGCGTGCCCACACCTAATCTTTGAATCTCGCCTTCGCTTGTAACTTTTTCGTTTGACATCCGATTGACTTGATTTTTGAAGCGTTGGATTCCTAAGGCAATTATCTACATTCTCAAGGGATATTTGTATTTTTATGAGAGTAAATTAAGGATAATTAATTTAATCAAAGTGAGTTAGATAATTTTTTGAACATGGTTCAGTCTTTTGCGAAATTCTCAATCTGTGGTAATCCGATTGAAGTGATTCTTGAGGAAAAAAAATTAAGACATGAGGCTACAAGTCATATGAAGAAATTAAATTTTAATTTAGCCCCTAAGACTTTCAATTTCTGAATTGAAGTTTGGATTCGTGCGCAGTTTTGGATTAGGAGCATCTGAACATATTTTAGCCATAACTTTTGATCTAGAAATTCAAATAAGGTGATTCTTAATTTGGATTAAACTAGCGAAATAGGGCTACAATTGTTATGAAGACATCGAATTTCAATTTTGTGATTTAGAATGTCAATTTTTGGATGGAAATAATCGTGCTGGAAAATGATTTAGCATAAGACATATCTAAAATCTTTTGAGCATAACTTTTGATGTAGTGCTCCAAATGGGATGAATTTTGTGGCATTATGAAATTAAGGCATAGGGGAACATTTTTCTAGAAGGAAGTTTTGCCAAATTATTTCATTTACCTACTCAAAATCAGGAGGCAACATGTCAGTGTTTAAAGGTTAAATGAAGGGCAATTATGGAAGTTCACTTAAGTTCCTATGGTTTAAGGCAATAGATGGAGGGACAAAAGGGTCATTTGTGTAGGAAAATCCCGGTGTGAACATCACATGCCCACGGTGCGGAAAACAAAATTTTTTATTCCGGGACCTTCCCGAAAGCCAGGATCCATGTAACTATATAACAAAGTCAAACCAAAACGACCAAAGGAGACCGTCTCTAACGGTATCCACGTAGAGATCGGAGAACCTAACCGTGACAAACCCTTTGACCCGGGAATAGCTAGAACAAGTTGAAGACTGCTAGATCTTACCTTGTTCTTGGAGAGCTTGAAGAATAACGATGGAGAAGAGATGAAGAAGTTTGAAGATGATGAAGAACGATGATGAGATGAGAGGAAAACTATTTTTTCCTTTCAAACTCTCTTCTCTTCTTACAACCAACGACTACACTCATCTTCACATTTCATTTTTGTCTTCTTTTCATTTAATGGAAAGATGACAAGGCAAAAGATGGAAGCTTCTTTTTGCCATCCACGTTAGCTTCATTATATATATATATATATATATATAAAGTTAAAGCTTCCTCTCCTCCTTCTCCCACGTATAGCATATATATATATATATATATATATATATATATATATATATATATATTAATTACTTAATTAATTAATAATATATATATATATATAAATGCTGAAGTGGTCCAGTCACACTAAGGTCGGTCCTACCGGCCTACCGGGTCCCAGTATGGGAAAAACCTCTGGAAACGTTTTTCAGCAATATCGATGTCCCGATCTCATCGAGACATATCTCGATCTCATCGGGATCCATTTAATTCGATTGCTCTCCATTTATTGGATCTCTGTCCAAAACTATTTTATGAGTTCTCCGAGACACTCTTATGCGTGTGACCCATTAGGTTCCCGGTTATGTTGGCCACTTAGATCAACACTTAATCTAAGCAAGTCATGACCGGTATCTAGCAACACATTATGATCCCCAATTGATCGGAAAGTAATTGGTTTGACGAATAAACATATATTCATCATGGACCATATCACGAACCTTTCCATAGACAATTACCGTACAATTCGTCCTTTCACCATGCTATACCCCACTTGGTTATGAGTATGGGCAAAGTGTCAACTCTTACTAGACTGACTACGTCAAATCTAGTCCAAGTGATTTCAGTTCTTGTCCTGGGACTCGTTACTTAATATGTCAATGAAGACACTCTTCACGACATATGTACTCTGATCAGAGATTTCCAAGTAATGACCCTGACAAGAGGCCATGGGTATCATCTTCGCTATCACGAAGTGGTGAATTCTCTATTGGCTACTCAATTACCTTGAATACCTCAAAGCGTACCCAAGCACCACCTACAAGCGACCTCAGAAGACAAAAAGGAATGGAGTCAAAGCACGAATCGGTATTCAAGATATCCTTGAGTACCTCAAGTCTAAGGATACTTGCACCATTGCTATGATGAGATTATCAATGACATTAGAATAGGACATCCATGTGATGATCTCATAGCAGGTCATCCAATGTACTTACTACCTCTAGTAAACATCCACATCTCAACCCTAAATATCTCATATTTACAGTTTTTGAGATCCACTGCTTGATCAAATCAAGGAGCGTGAGATGTGCTAGTCTTTCCGGATTACCGATGTCCAGTCTCAGTAATCTTATGACTAGGGATAATTTAGATACTGACATAATTGCACATGATAGGAATCTCAGTAGTATGATCACATCACAATTTCCTTCATGCTATGCCATATATCATGGACTTCATTAATTTGCTTATTGATCAATATCAGTTCATAAATAATGAACAGCAAAGTAATGAAATATGCCTTTCTTTATTTATTGATAAAGTATGTACACAACTTTGTACAAAATGCGCTAAAGGCGATTGCCTTTAGGGCACTACTCTAACAATCTCTCACTTGACCTAAAGCCAATCGCCTTGATATCTAATACCATAGGCGAGTACATGAGAATCAAAACTCTTCTGTGACAATGGCTTTGTCAACGGATTAGCAATATTCTACTCTGTGGGAATTCTCTCTATCTTCACATCACCTCGACCAATGATCTCCCTGATCAGGTGATATCTGCGGAGTACGTGTTTGGATTGTTGATGAGACCTTGGTTCCTTCACCTGCGCAATAGCCCCATTGTTGTCACAATACAACTGTATGGGCCCATCACTGCTAGGAACCACACCAAGTTCAGTAATGAACTTCTTGATCCAAACTGCTTCCTTTGCTGCGTCTGAAGCGGCAATGTACTCTGCCTCGGTCGTTGAATCAGCAGTCGTCTCTTGTTTGGAACTCTTCCAACTGACTGCCCCGCCGTTCAGTGTGAATATGTAACCTGATTGGAATTTGGAATCATCCTTATCATTGGCGGCATCTGTATACCCGCTCACTTTGAGATCTCCATCTCCATATATCAAGAAAACATCCTTAGTCCTTCGCAAGTACTTCAGGATATTCTTGACAACCACCCAGTGACCCTCACTAGGATCCGATTGGTATCTGCTCGTAACACTTAGAGCATATGATACATCGGGTCTCGTACATAGCATTGCGTACATGATAGATCCTACCGCAGATGCATACGGGATCATATCCATGCGCATCCTCTCATCTTGTGTCTTAGGACACATAGATTTCGAGAGTGTTATCCCATGAGTGATGGGAAGGTACCCTCTCTTGGATTGTTCCATGCTAAACCTCTTTAGCATCTTGTTTATGTACGTTGATTGTGAAAGACCAAGCAATCTTTTTGATCTATCTCTATAGATCCTTATCCCAAGGATATAAGTTGCTTCACCAAGGTCTTTCATGGCAAATTGTTTAGACAACCAAATCTTCACTGATTGTAGCATCGAGACATCGTTTCCTAGTAATAATATGTCATCTACATATAGCACAAGGAATACGATTGCAGTCCCATTAATCTTCTTATACACACAGTATTCATCCGGATTTTGTGAGAAACCAACTTCTTTGATTACCTCATCAAAACGGATATTCCAACTCCTGGATGCTTGCTTCAATCCATAAATGGATTTTTGAAGCTTGCATATCTTTTCGCCATCATAGGAGATGAAGCCCTCAGGTTGTGTCATATACACATCCTCGGCTAGATTCCCATTTAGGAAAGCTGTCTTCACATCCATTTGCCATATCTCATAATCATAATGAGTGGTAATGGCTAGGAGTATCCTAATGGATTTAAGCATTGCTACTGGGCTGAAGGTCTCGTCATAGTCAACTCCTTGTCTTTGACGAAAACCTTTAGCCACAAGCCTTGCTTTATAGGTAATTACATTACCATCCATGTCGGTTTTCTTTTTAAAAACCCATTTACACCCTATAGGTTTTATTCCTTCGGGTGCCTCAACCAAAGTCCATACTTGGTTTTCATACATGGAATCCATTTCTGACTTCATGGCTTGAAGCCATTTCTCAGACTCTGAACTCTTCAGAACCTCTTCATAGGTGGTAGGCTTATAATCTTTTATGAGCAATACATTATTCTGTTCATTCACGAGAAATCCATATCTCTCGGGAACAGAGCGTATCCTACGTGACCTACGAATTTCATGTATTGTAGAAGGTTGAACTGTTACTTCATCGTATGAGTCACAGTTTGAGTTCAGCGATTGATCTGCGTCATTCGAGCATCTTGAACTTCTTCAAGTTCTATTTTGCTCCCCTTGTCTTCTTGTAAAAGAAACTCTTCTCTAAAGACAGCATGCTTTGAAACAAACACCTTTTGTTCCTCAAAGAATGTAGGCGATATCTCATTGTTTCTTTAGGATATCCTACGAACAAACACTTGTCAGATTTTGCATCAAGTTTATCTGATTGTGTCCGCTTCACATAAGCAGGACAACCCCAAACTTTCAAATGAGTAAGATAGGGTCTTTTGTTAGTCCACATCTCATATGGAGTAACATCAACTGTCTTTGATGGAACTCTGTTTAACAAGTAAATAGCTGTCTTGATTGCATATCCCCAAAAGGATTTTGGTAACTTTGCAAAACCCATCATTGATCGTACCATGTCTAACAAGGTTCGATTTCTCCTTTCTGTCACACCATTATGTTGTGGTGTGTAAGGAGGAGTCCATTGAGATAAAATCTCATTATCTCTGAGATAATCCAAAAATTGTTGGTCTAAGTATTCCCCACCACGATCAGATCGCAATGTCTTGATACTTTTCCCAAGTTGGTTTTCTACTTCATTTCTGAATTGTTTGAACTTTTCAAATGCTTCAGATTTGTATCTCATCAGATACAGGTACCCATATCGAGAATAATCATCGATAAAGGTAATGAAGTAAAGACAACCACTTCTAGCATGGATGGACATCGGACCACATACATCTAAATGTATTAGGTCTAATACTCCAGTCGCTCGTTCACCCTTTCCTTTAAAGGGCAACTTAGTCATCTTGCCTAATAAACAAGATTCACATGTGTCATATGATTCATAATCAAATGACCTTAAATTTCCACTCTTATGGAGCTTAGCTATGTGTCTCTCATTTATATGGCCAAGGCGACAATGCCATAAGTAAATTGATTTTAAATTATCTCGTTTATGTCTTTTCGTGTCATTGACATTCATAATTGGATGTGACATATCTAATATGTAAATTCCATTGCATAATGTACCAGTACCATAAAGCATTCCATTCAAGCTAATAGAACAACCATTGCTACTAAAAGTCAAATGGAAACCAGCTCTATTTAAACAAGAAACAGACAATATGTTCTTTGTTAATATAGGTAAAAAATAACATTCATCCAATTTAATTACAAGCCTAGTGGGGAGTGACAAAAGTAAGTGCTACGGCTAATCAAAGAACTCTTGCTCCATTTCTCACACGCAGGTTTAGTTCTCCCTTCATGAGTCATCTCATCGTCCTCGAGGAGGCATATCATATCATATGTGTGAGCCACAACCGTATCTAATACCCATATGTTATGATCGAAGCAGATATTAACCTCAATGACAAACATACGAAGAATTGAGGCATCGATGCCTTCTTCTGCTTCAATTCTTCCAGATAGACTTTACAGTTCCTCTTCCAGTGATCAGTCTTGCCACAATGGAAGCAAGTTCCTTTTGGTGCAGTTTCTTTGGTTTTCTTCTTGGCTATACTTCCTTTCGGTTTCTTAGACCTCTTCTTCTTTGATTTCTTTTCTTGGAACCGGAAGAAGAGTCCACCATAAGCACTTGCTTGCTATCCTTCTTGATAGCTTGCTCATTGTCTTGGCAGATTGATCAACTTCGAGGATTGTCGTGGATATTTGATTCATCCGATAGTTTAACACAAACCGTGAATAACTATCGACAATCCAACTAGAATTAAGTCAACACTTAATTCATAATCCATGACAAAACCTAAGACAACCAACCTCTCAATAAACCCATTCATCTTGATTCTGCATTACGCTGCAGATGAACTCGAGTCATCTTAGTAGTGAAGAGTAACCTCGAGGTCTCGAACCTTTCGGACCGAGCTTGCTCATCAAACAGCTCCCTAAGATGAAACACTATGGTATAAGCATCTATAGACTCATCGCTATACTGCGACTCTGGTGACATCGAGGCAAGCATAATATAGGTTACTATGTCACTGTCTTTGAGATGCTTTCGATAAACTTTCTGATCCTCATCAGAAGCATCAACAACAGGTGGATCAGGAAGTGGAACATCAAGGACATATCCCAGTTCCTCAGATCTGAGAACAATTCTCAGATTTCTCAGCCAATAGAGAAAATTTGGTCCAGTTAATTTGTTCGAGTCCATAAGCGAGTGCAAGTTCACACTTGAAGTCATCTTCAATCAACCTAAAGAGAAAGAGAGAATGAATGTTAGAATAGAATTACATGCATGATCATAAGGACTTGCATGACATGCATATGGCTCCCACTAGTTTCAAAGAATCCATAACCCTCAGTACGAATCCAAGAAACATTATGACAAAATGTTCTAGTGGGTTGATATCCGACATTCCTAAAAATGACCTTGGGTTTACCCAACAAGCCACCTTAGGTCAATCGGTAGGTATCAATCATACCAATTGCATCTTAGATATCCGACATTACTAAAATGACCTTGGGTTTACCCAACAAGCCACTTTAGATCTATCGGCATGTATCGGTCATACCATTTGCTTTATAGATGCAACTATCGACTAGTGCTATCAACTAGTGATGTATGCACACCCATTGGGTTATCAACTCTTGATGCGCGTACATCTGATGTACACTACCCAATCTCGCCTCTGTCCACGTTGACCTTGAGTTTACTCAACAAATCAACGCTTCTAGTGAAAATCGACCCATTAATCTGAAAATCTTATTTTCATGGTTCGAACATATTCGTATAAAGTGAGCTTGGGTTTACCCAACAACCCAACTCTATAAGAACTCTGGTTCTCCCCATATTAATGGAAGACGTGAGTTTTCATATTAAGTGTGAGGGTTTTCAGGTCTCATCTACTTCTTCTCCAAGCTATAGGATTATAGTCACCATGACTACATGGAATGATTTAGGACAATTCACCAACCACATTGAATCTATACCTAAAATCATCCATCATCCCACCTATGCATGTTGTAAGTCGACTTGTATATGTATAAGTCGACTTATGCCTCTGTGTAAGTCGACTTATGCAAGTGTAAGTCGACTTAGGCAACTGTGCACAAACAAGTCGACTTGTAACATTGTGCAAGTCGACTTATCGTCTCTGATGCATGCAGACAAGTCGACTTGTGCATGTGTAAGTCGACTTATCCGTGTGGAATTGCTATCTAATCAGCTAATTTCTCAATCCGTGCAATTCAAATTCACAACACCAAGTCTAATACACTTTACCTTGATGTACCAATGAAACACTTTCATTGTTGCTTACCATATATAGTCAAACTATACATGAAAAACTTGAAATCAATGAATACACTCTTATTCATTTAGATTTCTAAATAATTTTGCGAATATCAAACTATCACCCTAAGTATCTCTAGGTAGTCTACACTTTATCAAGACTACTTCGGCACTTGTCACAAAATTTGTGACGGCCAAAACAATCAAGATAAGAGAATATACTAACGAGACGTGAGACACATTTGGCATCCGAAAATTGTTTGGAAACCCAATTTCAAGAAAATCAGATTGGAAAGCATTCAAAATCAATGTAACACATTTTTAATCACATTAAAAATGATCCAAGGCATTGGAACTGAAATCTACACAATTTCTTATTTCAAACAAAACAGCTCCAGCAACTTTCTCAAAACTGTCAAGCTTTGCCTTTTGCTTGAAAAACTCATTGAAACAATTTCAATAAATTCTGAGAAAATTACAGAGGTTACAACACGTTCACAACATGCTCCATGAATTTTTTTAGGATTTATTTCCATCAAAAACTTATTCAACCTCAGCAACAAAGCCAATGTAGAATCTGTGTTCCTCAACACAGTTATTCCCAGCAGCACACAATAAATTCTCAAATAAATAGTAAACCACCTCAAAAACATTTTTTCTTTCTCATAGACATTAATAAACATCTTAGAGACATTTTGGTGAAAGAAAATCTGAAAAAAAAAATTTTAAAATTTATTCTCGAATTTATAAGCATGCCTGTTCAAGGAATGTGCACAAAGACAGCAATCAGAACATTAGGGAATAAATTAGCAAAACCATATCAAATCACATTGATAAATTCCGAGCTTCCACAGACATATGCAACAACATCTTGTAAACATATCTGGGCAAGAAAATTTCGAAACCTATATTTCTATACTGAATTCGAAATTCACTCAATCAACATGCATCATCGTCACAAGCAATAGGGAACTCCGACCTAGTCATGGTTTCTTCGTTATATACGACACAAGTGGCTCTGATACCACTGTAGGAAAATCCCAGTGTAAGCATCACATGCCCACGGTACGGAAAACAAAAATTTTTATTCCGGGACCTTCCCGAAAGCCAGGATCCATTTGACTATATAACAAAGTCAAACCAAAACGACCAAAGGAGACCGTCTCTAACGGTATCCACGCAGAGATCGGAGAACCTAACCGGGACAAACCCTTTGACCCAGGAATAGCTAGAACAAGTTGAAGACTGCTAGATCTTACCTTGTTCTTCGAGAGCTTGAAGAATAACGATGGAGAAGAGATGAAGAAGCTTGAAGATGATGAAGAACGATGATGAGATGAGAGGAAAACTATTTTTTCCTTTCAAACTTCTCTTCTCTTCTTACAACCAACGACTACACTCATCTTCACATTTCATTTTTGTCTTCTTTTCATTTAATGGAAAGATGACAAGGCAAAAGATGGAAGCTTCTTTTTGCCATCCACGTTAGCTTCATTCTATATATATAAAGTTAAAGCTTCCTCTCGTCCTTCTCCCACGTATAGCATATATATATTTCTTAATTAATTAATAATATATATATATATATAAATAAATGCTGAAGTGGTCCAGTCACACTGAGGTCGGTCCTACAGGCCTACCGGATCCCAGTATGGGAAAAACCCCCGGAAACGTTTTTCAGCAATATCGATGTCGCGATCTCATCGGGACATATCTCGATCTCATCGGGATCCATTTAATCCGATTGCTCTCCATTTATTGGATCTCTGTCCAAAACTATTTTATGAGTTCTTGAGACACTCTTATGCGTGTGACCCATTAGGTTCTCGGTTATGTTGACCACTTAGATCAACACTTAATCTAAGCAAGTCATGAGCGGTATCTAGCAACATATCATGACCTCCAATTGACCGGAAAGTAATTGGTTTGACGAATAAACATATATTCATCATGGACCATATCACGAACCTTTCCATAGACAATTACCGTGCAATTCGTCATTTCACCATGCTATACCTCACTTGGTTATGAGTATGGGCAAAGTGTCAACTCTTACTAGACTGACTACGTCAAATCTAGTCCAAGTGATTTCAGTTCTTGTCCTGGGACTCATTACTTAATATGTCAATGAAGACACTCTTCACGACATATGTACTCTGATCAGAGATTTCCAAGTAATGACCCTGACAAGAGGCCATGGGTATCATCTTCTGCTATCACAGAAGTGGCAAATTCTCTATTGACTACTCAATTACCTTCGAATACCTCAAACTGTACTCAAGCACCACCCTACAAGCGACCTCTGTAAGACAACAAGGAATGGAGTCAAAGCACAGAATCAGTATCCAAGATATCCTTGAGTACCTCAAGTCTAAGGATACTTGCATCATTGCTATGATGAGATTATCACTGACATTAGAATAGGACATCCATGTGATGATCTCATAGCAGGTCATCCAATGTACTTACTACCTCTAGTAAGCATCCACATCTCAACCCTAAATATCTCATATTTACAGTTTCTGAGATCCACTGCTTGATCAAATCAAAGAGCGTGAGATGTGCTAGTCTTTCCGGATTACCGATGTTCAGTCTCAGTAATCCTATGACTAGGGATAATTTAGATACTGACATAATTGCACATGATAGGAATCTCAGTAGTATGATCACATCACAATTTCCTTCATGCTATGCCATATATCATGGACTTCATTAATTTGCTTATTGATCAATATCAGTTCATAAATAATGAACAGCAAAGTAATGAAATATGCCTTTCTTTATTTATTCATAAAGTATGTACACAACTTTGTACAAAATGCGCTAAAGGCGATTGCCTTTAGGGCACTACTCTAACAATTTGACCCTCATTTAAATGACATGGCATTAACAAACAATGGAGTTGTCGTTCCTTCACAAGAGAGACAAGAAAATGAGAAGAAAAAGGAAAGAAGGAAGAAAAGAAGAAGAGAAAGAAAGAGTGTTGCCGTGGAGGAGAAGAAGAGAGAAAAGAGAAAGGAGGTTGGGGTTTTCGATTTTTGTGAGTTCAAGAGGGAGTTTTGAGTTGATCTAAGGGAAAAAGAGAGGAAGAAGATGAAAGCTCCCTAATGGAATCAAGAAAAATCCAAAAATGGTAGAGAGAGAGGTAAGTTTCGAAAAAAATTTTAAGTTGAGATTTTGTTGAGTTCTTGATTGAGATAGCTTGGAAATAGTGTGGGATTAGGTTTCCTAAGCTCAATTTTAGAGATAACATGGTTTAATTGATTTCATTTTGGATTTATTTAATTTTGGATTTATGTGAGTTAGGGTTTATGTCAATTTGTGAAATTTGGAGAATTTAGAAATTCTTGTTTTAGATAGCTTGGAAAAGTGATGAATTTGGGTTTCCTATAATTAATTTTGAGGATTATGCTAATTATGATGTTGATTTTGGATGATTATGGCTTAAGGTAATTTTAAATTGGAAGAACAAAGGAAGCTATGGTCAAATTGAAGCTAAAGACAAGCTTCTAGCATCGATTCGAGGTGGGTAGTATAATTATTTATTAAATTTTAAGCTATGTTTTGTGATTTGAAAATTCAAGAAGTGAAATTTTTATAAATTAATGTTTATAAAAATGTTTGAAAACTTATGCTTTCGAAGGATTAAATTCCTTATTTTAGAAATGATTTCAAAAGAATAAAAGGTATAAGAAATTCATGGTTTTCGAATTATTTGAAAAATTTTTGAAAAATGTGTATTGTGATTTTGAATATGTTTTCATTTCTGATTTAAAGAAATAATTGCATTCTTAGTGATAAGTTGATTGATGAATTGATGATTTGAAATGTGCATATGAAGTGATGTGAATTTTATATGAATTGATGTGATATGTGAATATGTGAATGTGTTTGATTTATGATTTAAAAATTTCTATGAATTATGTATTCTTTATGTTTTGAATGATTTTGCAAATTATGAAAAGGGTTGCTTTTAAGAAGTAAATTGTTTTAATAAATTTATTGTTTAAAGTTTTGAAAAGTTAAGAAGAAGTTTAAAATGTTTCAAAATTATTGTTTTGAATGATTTGAATTATTGTTGAAGTTGTTTGGGCAAATTAAATATAATGATTCAATTGCTACATTTAATGGGTTTGAGTGTTTTGAGAAATTGTTATAAGTTTTAATTGTTTTGATAAATTAAGAAAATGTCGAAAATTATGAAAATTGTTACTTTCATTGGTTTTGAAAATGACTTGAAAATTGTTACTAAAGTTAAATTCTTTGTTTTAAATGATTTGTAAAATTGATCGAGAAATTTAGAAAGAAAGTTTGAAAAATCAAGAAAGGAAAATAATTATGATATTTATTGTTTCGAATGATTTTAAAAAATTGCTACAAAGGTTTAATTCTTTGTTTTTAAACGAGTTATGATATTGATCGAAAAATTTAGAGAGAAAATATTTTGAAATTTATGGTTTCCGAATGCTTTGGAAAAATGTTACAAGTTTTAAAGGATTTGAGAAATTAAGAAAAGTTCTGAAATTCATTACTTATAATTGAAGTAAGAAAATTTGTGATTTTTAAGAAATTGCTATGATTTTGTATTTTCCTTGTTTGTGCACGATTGAGACTTTGAACATGTATTTGATTGTATATGAGAATGATTGATGCATTGAGTTTGCTTTTAAATTGTTATATGAATGTGTGTGAAATTGTAGATATGTGAATGTGTCAAGTATTGACACGATATGACTTTATGATATGAAAAATTTGAAAATCAAGATTTCGAAATGTGCCTTCGGGCAATTCGAATTTTCGTTTTCGATTATGTGTTATATGGGTTTGGTCAGGTCCCATAAATGGGACAAGTGCACACTTGTCTATTTTTATAACCTTCACTCGGCTACCCGCTAGTGGCACTGGAGTTCCGATCTCGGGCTTCCATAAGTCACGGCTACACCGGACCGCTATGCGGGAAGGTGTAGTACGTTCCGTTCACGGCTGCACAGGACCGCTATGCGGGAATATGCAATACGTTCTATTTTGGACCTAACCAGACCATTTGATGTGTTATGTGTTTTGTTTTGTTTATAAGTGTGATGCATTGCATGATTTGAACGATGTTTAAGAAATATGAAAGAAATGAAGATTTATACGATTTTGATTTTACTCACGAAAAGTGAAAAATGTGAGAAATTTTGAGAAATAAGCTCTTTGTGGATTTTTAGCAGTGATATTATTGAAATTATTTTAGCAATGTTTTAAAAAGATTGAGAAATAAGAAATTTGAAAAAAAATTCTACTGAGGAACTTTCGAAAGAAATGGCAAAAAGAATTGCAATTGTTTTCGCTTATCATTCAATTTATAAATACATTATCCACGAGCAATAAGCTCACCTCCCTTCATTCTCATCCACAGGTGATGAGAAGAAGATCGGGTAAAAGAAAATGAAGGTTTCCGTTTGTATGTGTTCATATGGTAAATTTGTTTAGCTAAGTGATTGCTAAGAAATTTAGAATTGTTGTGTATTTTAGATTAGGGTTTTGGGTACTGTAAATGGTTTGCAATTCCATTAAAGTGTGTTGTGTTTTCATTTTGAGAATGTAATATAAATTCTGGACATATATATTGGATTAAGTTATGGATTGGATTGTGTATGGATGATTCTGATTAAAAATTGAGGCTTATCGAAATGTTTTAGATATAGAAGTGCATTTGTTTATGCTGAGATCCCAGACGGAGGGTCCGGTGGATTTTGATAGTTGTGTGACTGTTTGGGGAATTTTAGAAGTGTATTTTTGCCATTTGCAGGTTTGGGTTGTTGAAAATACAGCCGTTATGTTGCCCAATTTTTGGGAGCACTATTTGTGTAGGGTTTGTTTTTGTATAAGACGTGTTATGGTTTTTATGGCAAAAGGATGAATAAGGATAAGTTTTATTATAGCTGAGATTGAAATATGAATGATTAAGTATGATTAAGAGAATCAAGTAATTTGAGTGTGATTGAGGATAAATTTTCCAAAAAGGGGAAATTGTTTTGCTTTGTATGAAAGATGAATAAAGTGAATAAGAAAGAAAGAAAGAAAAAATTTATACCGATTTCGGATAGGTTAGTCTAGGTTTCCAACGCGATAGTTTTTCTATAAGTGTATGGTATCGGATGTTGGAGGTTGTTTCCGTTCGATTTGTTCATTCGGTTCGTATTTGTCGGATTCAGTTTTTGTTCCGCTTTTGATTTGTTTGCTTTCGTTTCCGAGCGATTTGATCCGATATGTATTCGCAATTTGATTCGTAACCGATTTGTTATTCGATTCGTTTTGACTTTCGCTTTCGATTTCGCCTTTGTTTCCGCATGTTTGTTATCCGATTCTCGTATTCGATTTCGATTGGCTGGATTCAATTTCTCAGCTTTCGTTTCGCCTTTTGTTTCGCTTTGTGATTTCATTCCGCCACTTTGTGTTTTCACCTTCGCTTTGATTTGTGCTTCGCTTTTCGTTACGTCTTCCAATTGGGATCCGGTTCCGAGATCGGGTCCCAACACAAATGACCAATTTACTCTTCCCATCAGTGATGGGATGTCACAAGATCAATCACAATTGGAAAGGAGGAAATCAAGGAATGGCTAGGAGATATCAAGCAACAGCTAATAGATGATCTACAACGTCTATATTGATCTAGAAGCCTGCAAATAAATAGAGGAAGATCAAGAGATCAATGAGGGTCGAAAAATAGAAAAGCTTTCTGATTATCTTTCATAATCATCATTGTTATTACTCTATATTTCTCTCTACACATTCAAGTGTATCTAGCTACATCGAGCCTTACTTCAATTATTTATCATCTTTATTGTGAGTTGAGTGATTAGAGGAGAATCACTTGGGAGGTAGGATTTGTGTCGAAAAACAAATCGGTTGTAAAGGTAGGATTTGTGCCGGAAAACAAATCGGTTGTAAAGGTAGTTTGAGTTGGAAATCAAGTGGTGTCGTAAGAGTTCGCACTAAACTAAAAAATGTGTAGTAAAGTGGTTTGCCAAATCCTAAGTGGGAGCTTAGGTAGAGGACGTAAGTCTTAGCACCGAACCTCTATAAAAATAGTATTTGCTCTTCTTCCCTACTCTTTACATTTAAATTTGTTTAAATTATTTTTGTGTGAATTAACTTCTGATTTTATTGTAGAATTTTACAAAAAGTTTTAAAGATCTATTCAACCCCCCTTCTAGATCATTTACATAAATTTTTCTTTAGGATCAAGTATGATTTGACTAAATTATGAGGTTTATAGATTCTTTTTGTGGAGTTAATTATAATGTTAATGTTGGTAATATTCTATGACAGGTAAATTGATGGAATTGAAGTATTAAAGTAGTAAGATGTTATAAGGGCAAATTGGGTATGAAACCTAAGGGTATAAGACTTAAGGCATAAAAGGAAGGGTAGAATGGGCTTTTAATACCCATTAAGTGTATGAATTGAAATAAGAAGAGGGGTCTTGCTTTCAAGAAGAAGATAACAATGTGAGTGAGGGAGAGAAGAAGAGAAATACGAAAATGGAAGAAGAAAAGAGAGGGTTTTGTTCTTGAGAGAAAAGAAGGAAGATCTAAGGTGATTTTAAGGTTGATCAAGAAGAGAAAGGAAGAAAAGAAGAGAAAGAAGAGAAAAGTTAAGGATTGGAGATTCTTGAAGAGTTTGAAGAATTTGGAGCTTCAACAAGTAAGTATAAGCATTGTGCTTCTTGATTAGATGAATGAAACATGTTTTGATGTTAGTTAAGAGATGAATATGTGTGGGAAGTTGTTGAGAATGGGTAAATGTATATGTTTAGTTTTTGGGGTTAATGATCAAAGATTGATTTAGATGTATTTTTCAATGATATTGGGTTGAAATGAAGTTGAAAATAAAGTAGGAGAGATGGTTTAGTGTTTAGATGGTTTATATGTGAAATGTGGGAAGTAAAAAGTTGGAAAATGTAGTAAAAAATCTTTCCAGAGTATGCTTTTGTAAAAGTTTGTCGCGGTCAACATTTTGGCTAGCCGCGGCGAACTTTCCAACGCGAACTTTTCCTTTCTGGAAAAGTTAGCCGCGGTGAATTTTTAGGGTCACCGCGGTGAACTTTCCAGCACAAAACGTACTTCGGTATTTTGAGCATAACTTTTTGTGTAGTTATCTAAATAGAATTATTTTTTATTTGATGTAAACTAGAGACATAGGGATACAAATTATATGAGGAATTGAGTTCAAATTCAGTCTTTAAGGATTTCAATTTTTAGACAGAAATTGAGCATAGAATATTATTTCAATATATGAACAGTCCAAAAATGTTTGGAGTATAACTTTTAGGTTTCTGAACTAAATTCAAGGATTTTAGAGTCATTAGAAACGTAAGACAATGGAGAACATTGTTCTAGAAGAAATTATTATCAAATTTCTTCATTTACTTGATTATAAATTGGAATTCTTATTGAATGAAATTTTGGCTATTGATAAAGGGACTCAAGGAAGGCAAGAGGAGCAAAGGGTGAGGCACCTTTGAACAAGTATTTAAGCAAGGAAATCAAAGTGGGTTTCATGTTTATAATAGAAGTAATGAGCCTTAAATGTTTTCTATTAAATCAAGAGAAGAAAATGATTTCAAATTGCTTCATAATTGTTGCATCAATTGCTTTTAAATGATTTGAGGAATCTTTATATGTTCGATATATGAATTTTGCTGATGAATTTCGAAATAAAGATGGAAATGCATTGAAACATTTTATGTTATGCCTTGAAAAATGGCATGACATTTTGTATATTCAAAAAAGACGAAAAAGTATGTGAATGTGAATATGTGAATGATTGACTTAAGCATTGAAATTTGATTGTGTTTGGGCAAGAGAGGAACGTTTCGTTAGTCACGTGCATGTCGACATATAGCCTTCTCCCGGCTGCCCACTTGAGGCTACGAGATCCTAAGAAATCGAACTCGTTTTGTTCACGATATAAACTTTGATGTATCCGTTCCGTTCCACGGAACTCTCGAGCCATTTGTTTGTGCATTGCATCTTTAATTGTCAAGAATGTTGCATAATTGAGTTTTATGATTTGATGATTACATGTATATGTTATGTTTATGTGATGATATTTCTTTAACTATGAATTTTTGAGCTGAAATTATGAATTTGGTTGAAATTTTTAAAACTATGAGTTTTGTGCATTCAATATGAAATTTTTATAACAAATGAACATTTCAATGATTTTTGCTTATTCTCTATTATAAACTTGTTACCCATGAGCTTTTAAGCTCACCCCCCTTCTGTTCCATCTTCAAATGAAGAAAATGAGATCGCGTGATTAAGAGTCAAGGCATCGCTTCGAGTCTTTCATGTTTTGTATTTTTAAGCTAGATTTTGTAAATACAAGGATTAGTCACATTTCAAGGATTATTAGTTCATACAACTTTTGTATTTTTGAGATTTTGGATTATTTTTTTATTATGGCTTGGAATGCCATTAGAGCTTGTAAAATTCTATGCTTTTGATTTTAATGAATTATGTATGGATGATGTTGAGTGGGAATATGAATTTGCATATGGGTAAGATTGAATTGAAAGTAGGTATACTCGAGGAAGTTACCGATGTGAGATGATTATTTTGGTTATGAATTGTTGCTACATACATATATATAAGTGAGATGTGTTATGAAAAAAGAAAGGTAGGAAATTATGAAGAATGAGAATTCGTTGTAAGAAATGAATTAAATGAGTGGAGATTAGAGAGTATACTGAAACAACATTAGTAGTTGAATTGTCACGAAATGATGTTACCTTAAAGGGAGTTAATTTAGGACAACTTAGAGTGAAAGTAAGGTTTGGATAGATGGAGAAGCTTAGGGAAGGCTCTTGAGTGAACCTTCCCGAAAGGTGTTACTTTGGTTAATTTTGCATTTTTGCCACAGTGTAATTTTCCCGAGAGGAGCAGGAGGGAAATTTTTAGACCTTCGCCGTGGTGAAGTCAAGAGCTCGCCACGACGAACTTTTCCCTAAAGGTTTCCGCAAAAGTGTTGGTTCGTTCACTGCGGCGAAACATAAAGTTTGTCGTGACGAACTTCTGGACCCAGGACCCAATATTTATGGTTTTATGACTTAAGAGTAGGACTCCAGAAACAAGGCCCACATGTTATGGTATCAAAGCATAAAGATGAATCGAAAATGGTTAAGGAGATTTAATTGGAACATGCCCACGTTTTATGGTTCAAGGGTGGATTCTGAAAATAGGGTCCAACATGTTTGGTATCAGAGCACCATAATTAGGATCTTACATGGGCACATATGTATGAGTTACACTCTACACAATTGATAAGAGTTTAAGCTGATGAAAATAGTGAGAAGGATAATGATTTGTCAAAAAGTTAGAAAGTGAAAGTTGTGGATAAATAGAAATGGGAAATAGTATGTGGTTAGATATGATAATTAATGATTCAATGCAATTGTATTGGAGGATGTATTATTGAAAATGACACCAATATTGTACTGTGGTGATATATTTTCGAAAGTGATATCGATACGAATGTATTGTCATGGATTGTTTGAGGAATATAGGGATATAAGTATGAACGATGAGATTTGAGTGTCCAAGCGGAATGCAATGAAAACATAACCTTGTTATGAACTTAAGAAGAGGAGATTGGAGCTGATGTAGTTGTTCGATTAATGCGACAAGAGTTATGATCCACAGTAAGAAGATATTAATGGACTTGAGATTAGAATTTTATAGTGATTATGCATCAATAATTTTTAATTGATTAAGGATATACATGTGGAAGATGAAATGAATGATAATAGGAAAATGAGACAGAAATGTAACACTCCACTCCCGCAAAATCCGAACTCGACATCGATGGTGATATCCGAGTCCATGCCCCGCGAGGGTGAAGTGTTAAAGCACTCAATCATTTAAAAATTAGTATATAAATTTTTTTAAATCATAAACATTTTAAGAGAAAATCAATACTCAAATTTAGGTCATTTCATTCATAACATTTTTAATCCACACAATAAAGACAATAAAATTTCAATAGCCATTTGGGCCCTTTCATAAATATAAAACACTTGAATCATTTCGGAATACAAATTTATACAAAAATTTGCAGTACAATTCAATACAAAATAAAAAATGCAATACAAACGCGAACTGATCCCAACCTCTATCCTTCACTTGAATGCTGTGGGGAGACTCTCGTTGGCCTAACGGGGTATTCTTCTGATCCTGAAAAATATTTACAAATTTTGGGTGAGTTTTACAAACTCAATGAGTGACCATCATCGATGACTCACCCAGACACATAACACATAATTCACAATATTTCATATCCAATACAATTAAATCATTCATATTATGCATATGCAGTGCACATGAGACCCACTTTCTATTCGTTACTTTGTTATGACCGAGTGCCTAAATGTCCCATTTAGGGCTCATTGATAACTGTCCCATATAAGGCTCATGAATAACTATCCCACATAGGGCTCATTAAACGTTGAGCCTGAGGCTCTGAATCACTTTTGAGCTCGAGGCTCTGAATCACTCGTTGAGCTTTAAGCTCTGATCAGTGGCTACTCTAGTCACAACTAATTTATGTTTCATGCATTTATGAAATAGAATGCATCACTCACATTTGCATGCTCTTATTCAATCATATTCACTTATCATTGGACCGTAGTCCGGCTTTCAACATATAGTTGAGAATTTACACTTTCACTTGCATGCAATTACCCATTTGGCAATCACTTCAGTACACTTAGTTCATCTAATTCACATTCAATGAGCATTTCAATATCCAAGTCGAACATCACAATCATCGGACCTCCTGTTCGGAAACCAACATAATCAATCACATTTTACAAAATCATTCAGTAGTTAAATAATACAAAATTTTAAATAATAAACAATAAAGTGAGGTCATCTCTGTCTACTCACAATACAATCCAAATTGGCATTTGTTTTCAAATTCTGAAAACGTCTGAATGCGGACACTTGACCTGCATTACCCATTTATGCAATACACAATTCACACACGTTACAAAACTCATTTATGCACAAATAGCTATATGGACTATGTAAATTGCATGTTTGCACAAATGGCATAACCAAAAATTCAAAATGTCCATGATGAGTTCAAAACGCAGTTTTCCCAAAGTCTTTGGAAGCCATTCGTACTTGAAAGTAACCTAATTTTGGGTATAATTTGGTGAAATATTGGAAACCATCAAGTTCATCCAAGGAATCCCTGTAAAGGCTTGGTTGCTCAAGTAGGTTACTCGATTTTAACTAAAAGAGCAATTGGATCATTCAAATAAGACTTTGCGTCGTTGAAATTGCCCAAAGATAGTCTGTAAATGATAAATGTGTTCTAGCCATATTTTACTATAAACTAGAATGTTATCAAAGAATACTAAAATAAATTTACGGAGATGGGATTCAAATGCCTCATTCCTCAAGGACTGAAATGTAGAGGGTGCATTTGTAAGCACAAATGGCATGACCAAAAGTTCAAAATGTCCATGATGAGTTCAAAATGTAGGATTCTCAATGTCTTTAGATGACATTCAAACTTGAAAGTACCCTAATCTTAGGTATAATTTGGTGAAATATTGGGAACCATCCAGTTCATCCACATAAGTCCCGTAAAGCCTTGGTTACTCAAGTAGGTTACTTGATTTTCACTAAAGTAGCACTTGGATCATTTGAATAAGACCTTGCGTTGTGGAAATAGCCTAATGATAGTCCGAAAATGATAAATGTGTTCTAACCAAATTTTACTGTAAACTAAAATGTTATCAGAAAACACTAAAATAAATTTACGGAGATGGGATTGAAATATCTCATTTATAAAAGATTGAAATGTAGACAGCGCATTTGTAAACGCAAATGGCATGACCAAAAATTCAAAATATCCATGATGAATTCAAAATGCAATCTTCTCTTTATCTTCGGAAGCCATTTGAACTTGAAAGTACCCTAATCTTAGGTATAATTTGGTGAAATATTGGGAACCATCAAGTTCATCCAAGGAAGCTCCATAAAGCCTTGGTTGCTCAAGTAGGTTACTTGATTTTCACTAAAGAAGCACTTGGATCGTTTGAATAAGACCTTGCGTTGTTGAAATAACCCAAAGATAGGCCACAAATGATAAATGTGTTCTAGCCATATTTTACTATAAACTAAAATGTTAGCAAAGAACACTAAAATAAATTTACAGAGATGGGATTAAAGTAGTTGATTCATCAAAGAATAAATTGTAGAGGGTGCATTTGTAAGTGCAAATGGCACGACAAAATTAAAAATGTCCATGATGAGTTTAAAACACAGTCTTCTCAATGTATTTGGAAGCCATTCGAACTTGAAAGCACCCTAATCTTAGGTATAATTTGGTGAAATATTAGGAACCATCAAGTTCGTACAAGGAAGCCCCTCAAAGCCTTGGTTGCTTAAGTAAGCTACTTGATTTTCATTAAAGGAGCACTTGGACCATTTGAATAAGACCTTGCGTTTTCAAAATAGCCTTAAGATAGTCTACAAATGATAAATGTGTTCTAGCCATATTTTACTATAAACTAGAATGTTATCAAAGATCACTAAAATAAATTTACGCAGATGGGATTTAAGATCTCATTCATCAAAGACTAAAATGTAGAGGGTGCATTTGTAAGCGACCAAAAATTCAAAATGTCAATGATGAGCTCAAAACGCAGTCTTCTCAATATTTTTGGAAGCCAATCGACCTTGAAAGTACCCTAATTTTAGGTATAATTTGGTGAAATATTGAGAACCATCAATTTCATGCAAGGAAGCCCCGTAAAGCTTTGGTTGCCTAAGTAGGTTACCTGATTTTCACTAAAGGAGCACTTGGATCGTTTGAATAACACCTTACGTTGTCTAAATAGCCCAAAGATAGTCCACAAATGATAAATGTGTTCTAGCCATATTTTACTATAAACTAGAATGTTATTAAAGAACACTAAAATAAATTTACGAAGATGGGATTGAATTACCTAATTCATCAAAGACTAAAATCTAGAGGGTGCATTTGTAAGCGCAAATGGTTTCAAAAACCATTCGAACTTGAAAGTACCCTAATCTTAGGTATAATTTGGTGAAATATTGAGAACCATCAAGTTCGTACAAAGAAGCCCCGTAAAGCCTTGGTTGCCTAAATAGGTTACCTAATTTTCACTAAAGGAGCACTTGGATCGTTTGAATAAGACCTTACGTTGTCGAAATTGCCCGAAGATAGTATGCAAATAAATGTGTTCTAGCCATATTTTACTATAAGCTAGAATGTTATTAAAGAACACTAAAATTTTGCGGAGATGGGATTGAATTACCTGATTCATCAAAGACTAAAATCTAGAGGGAGCATTTGTAAGTGCAAATGGCACGATCAAAAATTCAAAATGTCCATGATGAGTTTGAAACACAGCCTTCTCAATGTTTTCGGAAGCCATTCGAACTTGAAAGTAACCGAATCTTAGGTATAATTTGGTGAATTATATGTTTTTTATTTAAATGTGAAATTTGCATGTTATATGTTATTTTATTTAGAATTGCATGATATGATTTATGTGAATGTGTCAACAATTAGGACTCAACAAAATCAATTTAGGTTTGAACATAGTCTTTTAGGTTGCGAAGTGTTATTAGCTTACAAAATTAGTGTTCTAGGTAGTTTTGGTTAAAAATGCATGTTAATTAGGATATGATGTCCGTTTGTTCAGTGTAGAATTTACCACATTCATTTATATTTTTAGTTCAATAGAATACGTAGCATTGATAGTACATTTTCATGAAAATGATTAGCTAAAGAAGCGAGGTAGGCAATAATAATAATAATAAATGTGTGTTTTGTTTAATAAAAAACTATTCTGCTGGCCCTTTTTGAAACAATTAAGGTTATGAATAGAGCTAGTATTGAGAATGTGATGTAGTTTAGTAACCGAGGGACATTCATAAAAAATGTTTGTCTTTGCATCAAAAGGCTATAATGGCATTCCAACCAAGCTTCTTAATAAAAACATGGCTTAATTAAGTAACCACGGGATATTCATCACAAATGTTTACCTTCGCATCAAAAGGTTAGGTTCATGTCAATTAAAAATAACAAAAAAATTGTGTTGATTAATAAATCCTACCGATCTTAGTGAATAGCTCGAATTTTCATGAAAAGCTACTTAAGGATAGTTACAATTTTGATTGACCGAATAATTATAAATGTGTGTGTGTAAAAGTGATAGGAGTGAATGAGTTTGACATTAAGGTCTTGATTAATTTGTATATTTGGTCTGAAATATGTAGACATAGATTTCAGTTAGTAAGTTAGAACAACTTGATGGATCATGTTTATAGTTAAATTTGTTTGGTTAAGTTTAATGTCATTGACCCATCATTGCATATGTGTGTGTTTTGTTGTTAATTGTGTTTGGTGTGTTTTATTTTGCTTGTTTTGTCTTTGCATAAGGGCAAGCAAAATTTTAAGTGTGGGGATGTTGATAGTGGTGGATTGCATAACATGTTAGTCGGTAGTTTAATATGTGTTTACTTGTAAAATTAAATAATTAGTGTATGTTTAGATTAGTATGTGTTATTTAGTTAGACATTTGTGTTTTGAGTGTTTTATAGGTTAAAGCATGTCATTGAGCTTAAATTTTGTGTATTTGAGGTGCCTTAAGGTGGTTGTTAGTATTTCAGATCAAATATTGAAAAACGGAGAGGATTCAGATAAAACCTGGAGCAAGGCTCAGGTTTATAGGCCACGATCATGACAGAAGCATGAAGGCTCTACCACAATTGCAGCTCCTTCTACCATAATTATGGCAGAGAGCAAAATCTTAGGACACAATCGTGGCACTATGGGCCATGATCGTGACTGCTCGAGAAATAGTGCTGACAACCTCCCGAATGTGACTTCTCAAGAGACATTTGAGACTTTTTAGACTTGAAAAAACCCTAGGGTTTACCTAAAATGGAAAATAGCATATAAAGAAAAGAGAATGAACCCTAAAGGAGAGCTCCAACCTCTGCCACTTTGAGGAAGATCCAACGAGAGAAGAAGAAGAAGAGAGAAGGAGGAGAAAGGAAGAAGGATAAGAAGGAGTTGTAATGCTGCCATCTTCCCGATCTATTCCGACCCTTCCATGTGACATTTCATTTTATCTTTATTGTTCTTTCATTTAAATGTATAAGAAGGATTTGATAAAGATGAATTTGGTTTTGATGATGATGTTCTAAACTTCTTTAGGGATTTGTTCTTGAATCAAAGTTAATGTCATTTCTTTTGATTTTAATACATTAGATATTGTGATTATTTGTTGTATTTGCATGATTTGGTAACAAATCGAGAGAGTGAATCGATAAAAAAAATGATTGGATTAGGTAATGAGAATTAAACAATCAATAGATTACGAAAATAATCAAATCGAAAATTTAGACGAAGAGAGATCTCGTGTGAAGATCTCGTTATCTATTAGAGGGTTTAAGATATTCATAAATAAACCATTACTAATATATGAATATTTGTCAAAATAGAGCTTAGTCCTCATAGAGAGATATGAACTTGTGGAAAAAAATTTATTTTTCTTTAATTTTGCAAAAAAAATAGAACATATTCTTTGTTGCCCTTTATTTAGGGACCCTTTGACATGACTTATATTTTTGTTATAATTTCTGATTTTTATTTCTTGTTTTTAATTTCTATTTTCAAATAAAATAAAAATATAGTTGGTGTTAATGTCAATTTAGTTATATAGTTTTACTACTTATAGGAATTGCATATTATATAAAACCTAAGTATAAATAATTTTAAAAATAAATAAAATAATTTATTTTGATCTCTTATGTATTATTTATTGATAAATTAACAATAAAAATTATAATTTAATAACTAAATTTTATTTATAATCTAATATTTATTTATGAGTGTTAAAAATATTTGAAATTTATATTCTGAATATATTTTAAATTTAATTATATTATTATTATTAAATTCAAATTATATTATTTTAAATTTAATATCTAATTCAATTATAAAATCAAATTAATAATTAAATATGTAATATTAAATTAAATTATTCATAATTTTATTTGTAATTTTAGGTAATATTAGGTCATTCATAGGCCATTATGCTTTTAAAATTAATTGATTGCAAGAGGATTGTTTATTAATACAAATTAATTTATTTAATCCTTATTTCATTTATTAGACTCCATTTTAAAGGTTTAAAATTTTCAAAATTTATGGATGAATTTGAGCTAAACAAAGAAAGTCAACAAATTTATAGGTTAAAGCTCGATTATAACAACTTTTGTACATTGGAATTTTAGAATGAATAACTAATTTAATATAAAAAACAACATATATACCACTCATCATATTTCAATAATTAATTGAAATAATTTTCGTTTATATTTTTATAATGATTGATAAATAATTAAAGTTCATACTTTTTTTGAAATAATATCGAAATAATGTTGCATATAAAATTCATACACAAGTAAATTATTTCATATAAGGATAACTAAATTTTAACCTTTTAAAGTCAATCCTAACTTGAAATCCAATCATTCCATACCTAATCTACTAACTTTCATTCAAAATGAAGCCAAATTAGCAAAACTCTACATAATACCCTTCAAATCAACCCTTTAAATAACTCGAAATCTAATCATTCTGTACCTACGCTATTAATTTTGAATTAAAATGCTATGGATCAAATTGAGGTCAATTTTGCAAACTCTATACGAATTTTATATCAATTCAACAATAAGGAAATATGAAGTTAAAAGAGTTCCACTACTTATTTAATTTCGAAATGAACACCAAAGTACCACATTTAATTTGAAACTTTTAGAAGTTGCCAAGTTCAACTCAACTTATTTTGAGAACTAAGAGAACCAACTCAATAGATCTCAAAGCAATCCTATTCACTGTAAGAAAACACACGAGAGAGATGTTCCGATATAATTTATTTAACACCTTTAATTTTATGGACTATATGAACATCAAAATCATACAAATTTGCATGCCCTCCTCCTTTTCCCGGGCTTGGGACCGGCAGTGTGGATTACACATCTAACACAGGCGGAGTTACATACATTCCTAAAGACACCTAAACAAACCAAAACAAACAGCAGAAGCTAAGAGCGCACAAATTAGAACGATTTTGTAAGGATTTGTAAATTAATATTTTCCAATTTTATAAAAAATATTCATAATATAAATATGATAACAAAATTATACAAGGATTTCAAAATACCAAAGAAAAAATCAATTACTAAATATTTGGAAGTTTATTTAAGGTTTAACTATAAGCAAAGAATTGTAATCAATAAAATGAATTTATCACTCCATAAGAAACAAGATTTCATGCGACAGATGAGAACACAACCGAAACCAACTGACAAAGCAATGGAACATTTCAGTCTTCTTCGGTCGGCCCAAAGAGAACTTCAAGCTCTATGGCATAAGGATGACTATCCACAACCCATAACCTTTATATTCTAAACAAACCACGTAACAGAATAGAGGCACCCTTAAATTGTCAATTAGCAATTAACACGTCCTAAATAGTTCAGATGATTTTCACACCAACTTCACCAACATCCCCCCTGTTTTGTAAAAATTGCTTATTAGCAAAGATGACTATAGGAGAGCGGCAAAATGCACAACCAATAACCTTTATATTCTTCAACCCATGTTCGTACCACCCAGATAAAAAATGCATATACCTTTCAATCATATCAATTAACACTTAATACGTCCCAAGCAGTTCAGATAATTTTTAACTCCAACCAAAGAATGGGTATAACAAAACCCCATCAACCTATGTTTCACATCCAAGAATAACACTGGAAAAAAGTCCAAGTGTAAGAGAATATGAAAAGCGTCAGTTCCAATCATACACCATCCAGAAATTGATCTGCCACTATTGAAGCAAATAGATTTAAACAAGTTAATCCAACTGCATGACTACCACAAAGGGGAACAAGCAGACTGTCACAACCTTTCATTAAACAAGCAGATACAGGGAAATTACTCTTTAAAAGTAGATAAATTCCAAAAGAAAAAGTTGGTCAAGTTGATTGGAAGGGGCAGGAAGGCCAAATAAGCATCACAAAACTACTTGGTTGATGTGGTAAGCCAACCTTCTCAAGGAAGTGAACAACGACAACATCATAACAAATTTGAACCAAAATTAGTTTGAATCACACAACCAGATGTTGCAAAAGAATAGGACAAGCTACTGTCACAACACATGGCAACAGCACACCAAAATGGCAACAAAGAGCTCAGTAGTATAAGCAGAAGTGCCTATACGCCATCCTCTGAAGAAATCCGGCCACAATAAAATGTCTTGCAACTAATAACCACAAGCGAGGCAAATTGAAGCAAGGGGCAAAGCAAAAAGACGGATCATAGAAGCCCCTGACCATAACCCTTCATAAACTACCAGAACTGCTTATTCTCATTTCTTTTCTCCACATTTTGAGAGTCAAACACCTGAAGGAAGCAAAATGTAGGGCGTCAAACTAAAGATTTTCCTAGCTATTGTGTTCTCCGTTCCAACATCAACAGACTTAAAATCACCAGTCAAGCTGAAGCAATTAAGAGTACTTCAAATATCACTTATCAACACATATTACAAGAAGTTGCATAAGAAATTGTATTTGAAACCATCTTGTCCCTTGTAGAACTGCCCAGCTACGACTATAACACCAACAATTTGATTACTTAAAAACCAGTATCAAAATAGAGGATAACCAAATTTAACCTGGAAAAGCATATTCAAGCATATTTCTGCACAGGGAAACAGCAACTTCAAAACTAGCAAGCATGATGATGAAACAAATTAACAGCAAGGTCTTCAATAGTGAGTTGAGGGCACATAGACAAAGGAGGACATGTCAATATGCACAGACTATAAATGTGTTCTAGCCATATTTTACTATAAACTAGAATGTTATCAAATAACACTAAAATAAATTTACAAAGAAGGGATTGAAATACCTCATTCATCAAAGACTGGCATGTAAAGGGCACATTTGTAAGCACAAATGGCACGACCAAAAAATTCAAAATGTCCACGATGAGTTCAAAACGCAATCTTCTCAATGTCTTCGGAAGCTATTCGAATTTGAAAGTACCCTAATCTTAGGTATAATTTGGTGAAATATTGGGAACCATCAAGTTTATCTAAGGAAGCCCCGCAAAGCCTTGGTTGCTCAAGTAGGTTACTTCATTTTAACTAAAGGAGCACTTAGATCGTTTGAATAACACCTTGCGTTGTTGAAATAGCCCAAAAATAGTCCGCAAATGATAAATGTGTTCTAGCCATATTTTACTATAAACTAGAATGTTATCAAAGAACACTAAAATAAATTTACGGAGATGGGATTCAAATACCTCATTCGTCAAAGACTGAAATGTAGAGGGTGCATTTGTAAGCCCAAATGGCACGACCAAAAAATACAAAATGTCCATGATGAGTTCAAAACGCAGTCTTCCCAATGTCTTCAGAAGCCATTCGAACTTGAAAGTACCCTAATCTAAGGTATAATTTGGTGAAATATTGGGAAACATCAAGTTTATCTAAAGAAGACCTATAAAGCCTTGGTTGCTCAAGTAGGTTACTTCATTTTAACTAAAGGAGCACTTACATCGTTTGAAAAAGACCTTACGTTGTTGAAATAGACCAAAGATAGTCCGCAAATGATAAATGTGTTCTAGCCATATTTTACTGTAAACTAGACTGTTATCAAAAAACACTGAAATAAATTTACGGAGATGGGATTGAACTACCTTATTCATCAAAGACTGAAATGTAGAGGGTGCATTTGTAAGCGCAAATGGCACGACCAAAAATTCAAAATGTCCATGATAAATTCAAAACACAATCTTCTCAGTATCTTCGGAAGCCATTCGAATTTGAAAGCACCCTAATCTTAGGTATAATTTGGGGAAATATTGGGAACCATCAAGTTCATCCAAGGAAGCCCCGTAAAGCTTTCGTTGCTCAAGTAGGTTACTTGATTTTCACTAAATGAGCACTTGGATCGTTTGAAGAAGACCTTGCGTTGTGGAAATTGTCCAAAGATAGTCCGCAAATGATAAATGTGTTCTAGCCATATTTTACTATATACTAGAATGTTATCAAAGAACACTAAAAAATTACGGAGATGAGACTGAAATTCCTCATTCATCAAAGACTGAAATGTAGAGGGTGCATTTGTAAGCGCAAATGACACGACCAAAAATTCAAAATGTCCATGATGAGTTCAAAACGCAGTCTTCTCAATGTCTTCGGAAGCCATTAGAACCTGAAAGTACCCTAATCTTAGGTATAATTCGGTGAAATATTAGGAACCATCAGGTTCATCCAAGGAAGCCCTGTACAACTTTGGTTATTCAAGTAGGTTACGTGATTTTCACTAAATGAGCAATTGGATCTTTTGAATAAGATCTTGCGTTGTCGAAATAGCCCAAAGATAATCCGCAAATGATAAATGTGTTCTAGCCATATTTTGCTATAAACTAGAAAGATATCAAAGAACACTAAAATAAATTTACGGAGATGGGAATGAAATATCTCATTAATCAAAGACTGAAATGTAGAGGGTATATTTGTAAGTGCAAATGGCACGACCAAAAATTCAAAATGTCCATGATGAGTTCGCAATCTTCATAATGTCCTCGGAAGCCATTCGAACTTGCAAGTAACCTAATCTTAGGAATAATTTGGTGAAATATTGGGAACCATCAAGTTCATCCAAGGAAGCCCCGTAAAGCCTTTGGTTGCTTACATAGGTTATTTGATTTTCACTAAATGAGCACTTGGATCATTTGAAGAAGACCTTGCGTTGTGGAAATTGTCCAAAGATAGTCCGCAAATGATAAATGTGTTCTAGCCATATTTTACTATATACTAGGATGTTGTCAAAGAACACTAAAAAAATTTTACGAAGATGAGACTGAAATACCTCATTCATCAAAGACTGAAATGTAGAGGGTGCATTTGTAAGTGCAAATGGCACGATCAAAAATTCAAAATGTCCATGATGAGTTCAAAACGCAGTCTTCTCAATGTCTTCAGAAACCATTCGAACCTGAAAGTACCCTAATCTTAGGTATAATTTGGTGAAATATTAGGAACCATCAGGTTCATCCAAGGAAGCCCCATAAAGCTTTGGTTGTTCAAGTAGGTTACTTGATTTTCACTAAATGAGCACTTGGATCGTTTGAATAAGATCTTGCATTGTCGAAATAGCCCAAAGATAATCCCCAAATGATAAATGTGTTCTAGCCATATTTTGTTATAAACTAGAATGATATCAAAGACCACTAAAATAAATTTACGGAGATGGGAATGAAATATCTCATTCATCAAAGACTGAAAGCAAATGGCACGACCAAAAATTCAAAATGTCCATGACGAGTTCGCAGTCTTCACAATGTCCTCGGAAGCCATTGGAACTTGAAAGTACCCTAATCTTAGGAATAATTTGGTAAAATATTGGGAACCATCAAGTTCATCCAAGGAAGCCCCGTAAAGCCTTGGTTGCTTAAGTAGGTTATTTGATTTTCACTAAATAAGCACTTGGATCATTTGAATAAGACCTTGCATTGTGGAAATAACCCAAAGATAGTCCGCAAATGATATGTGTGTTTTAGCCATATTTTACTATATACTAGAATGTTATCAAAGAACACTAAAATAATTTACAGAGATGGAATTGAAATATGTAATTCATCAAGGACTGAAATGTAGAGGGTGCATTTGTAAGCGCAAATGGCACGACAAAAGTTCAAAATGTGTATGATGAGTTCAAAACGCAATCTTCTCAATGTCTTCAGAAGCCATTCGAACTTGGAAGCACCCTAATATTAGGTATAATTTGGTGAAATATTGGGAACCATCAAGTTCATCCAAGGAATTCTGTAAAGCATTGGTTACTCAAGTAGGTTACTTGATTTTCACTAAAGGAGTACTTGGATCGTTTGAATAAGACCTTGTGTTATTGAAATGGCCCAAAGATAGTCCGTAAATGATAAATGTGTTCTAGCCATATTTTACTATAAACTAGAATGTTATCCTAGAACACTAAAATAAATTTACGGAGATGGGATTGAAATATCTCATTCATCAAAGACTGCAACGTAGAGGGTGCATTTATAAGGACAAATGGCACGACCAAAAATTCAAAATGTCCATGATGAGTTCAAAACGCAGTCTTCTTAATGTCTTCAAAAACCATTCGAACTTGAAAGCACCCTAATCTTAGGTATAATTTGGTGAAATATTGGGAACCATCAAGTTCATCCAAGGAAGCCCTGTAAAGCTTTGGTTGCTCCAGTAGGTTACTTGATTTTCACTAAAGGAGTACTTGGATCTTTTGAATAAGACCTTGCATAATTGAAATGGCCCAAAGATAGACCGTAAATGATAAATTTGTTCTAGCCATATTTTACTATAAACTAGAAAGTTATCCTAGAACACTAAAATAAATTTACGGAGATGGCATTGAAATATCTCATTCATCAAAGACTGCAATGTAGAGGGTGCAAATATAAGGACAAATGGCACGATCAAAAATTCAAAATGTCCATGATGAGTTCAAAACGTAATCTTCTCAATTTCTTCGGAAGCCTTTCGAACTTGAAAGTACCCTAATCTTAGGAATAATTTGGTAAAATATTGGGAACCATCAAGTTCATCCAATGAAGCCCCGTAAAGCCTTGGTTGCTTAAGTAGGTTATTTGATTTTCACTAAATGAGCACTTGATCGTTTGAATAAGACCTTGCGTTGTGGAAATAGTCCAAAGATCGTCCGCAAATGATAAATGTGTTCTAACCATATTTTACCATATACTAGAATGTTATCAAAGAACACTAAAATAATTTACGGAGATGGAATTGAAATATGTAATTCATCAAGGATTGAAATGTAGAGGGTGCATTTGTAAGAACAAATGGCACGACCAAAAATTGAAAACGTCCATGATGAGTTCAAAACGCAATCTTCTCAATGTCTTCAGAAGCCATTCGAACTTGAAAGTACCCTAATCTTAGATATAATTTGGTGAAATATTAGGAACCATCAAGTTCATCCAAGGAAGCCCCGTAAAGCTTCGGTTGCTCAATTAGGTTACTTGGTTTTCACTAAAGGAGTACTTGAATCGTTTGAATAAGACCTTGCGTTATTGAAATGGCCTAAAGATAGTTCGTAAATGATAAATGTGTTCTAGCCATATTTTACTATAAACTAGAATGTTATCAAAGAACACTAAAATAAAGTTACGGAGATGGGATTGAAATACCTCATTCATCAAAGACTAAAATGTGGAGGGTGAATTTGTAAGCGCAAATGGCACGACCAAAAATTCAAAATGTCCTTGATGAGTTCAAAGCGCAGTCTTCTCAATGTCTTCGGAAGCCATTCGAACTTGAAAGTGTCGTAATCTTAGGTATAATTTTGTGAAATATTGGGCACCATCAAGTTCATCCAACAACATGTCGACAATTAGTATAGGCAATTTGTCATTCACTGTTCATTTGTTATACTGCCTGAAGCATGAGTGGATAGTAATAAGGCCTTATTACTATTGATCCTGATCCTCGCAGCAAGGTGATCATGTGATCACAAGCTCTAGAAGGAGGAAGTCCTTTAGATTTTTGAAATATATCCGAAAAATTCGCAAGGAGCTTTTCCTTGATTTCTACATGCGTTGCTCCATCTTAAATCAAGTGAAACTGTGGGTATTTTTCTTTCACTAATGTTCCTTGCCAAAAAATTTGCCTCCCATTCAAGTGAAAGGTCATTGTAAGGTAGTTGAAGTCCCATAAAATGGGGCTTAAAAGTCCTAAACCATTTTACTCCTAAGACCGCATCAAATCCATTCAAGGTTAGCCTAAAAAAATCCAAAACATCAACTCTGAAATAATCTTGTAAAGCTGATCCAGAACATCCAGAACATAACAATTTGAATCTGATCAGCTAATAATATCACTGAAGGATAAAATAAGTTGATAAAAGATGGATGCTTTAGCAAATACCAATTAGGTGTTAAGTAAACAAAACCTCAAGTGCCTTTTCCTTCTCCAATGGGTACAATACAAAACTGAACAATTGTATAGCAGCTCATAAGGAACATCAAGCTTCATAAGCAGACCATCAACCATAAAAGCTTGTCTAGCACATCCATTTTAAACCTTGTACAGCACTAAAGATGGGAAATAGGACACTCCTCAGAAACCTCGGTGCAAGACAGAGAATCAAGCACAGAAGAAGACACCAATCAGTTGAGCAAATGCGATCATGACCTCAAGAGAATACACAATGAACCATCTTCAAGTGTAGCTCCAAACAGAACTTGAATTCATAAACAGACAATCAACCGTAGTAGCTTGTCTAGCACATCCATTTTAAACCTTGTACGCCACTAAAGATGGGAAATAGGACACTACTCAGAAACACCAGCGTAAGACAGAGAACCAAGTATGGAAGAAGACATCAATCACAGTTAAGCAAATGCGATTATGACCTCAAGAAAATACACAATGAACCATCTTCAAGTGTAGCTCCAAACAGAACTTGAATCCTAAAACATTATCAAAGCCTCCAAAATTATATGAAACAGAAATTCCAGGGAGCAGAGATCCACTGAAACCTATAAGAAACATTTCAGCCACAATTAACTAGACATCTTCAAATAATAACCTCTAGAAACAAAAGAAAATTTGAGAAAGCCAAAAAAAATCACCAATGGTCTATGCAGAACAATCAGTAAAATCAGATTGTCAAAACATGCAATCAAGGCTCAGATTGTGGCTACTTATGTCTTAAGAAACACCAGCAAAAAAATGAGGATTCCAAGTTCCCAACTTTTATTAGGCATTGTCATTTCCATCCTAAACTTAACAGTCGTAAAATCACCTGTCAAGATTTCATGATAAAAATATGGAAGACCTTAAACTAGGACCAAAGATGTGCAATAGGATTAGAATTGGTTAATCCACAAAAGAAGAGGCCAAACAAAGAACTATTATCGGAAGAACCGAATAGCCACAAACTCACATTATGAAGCCAAAAGCCTGTGATTCTAAAACAAGAAAATCAACTCTGAAAGTAAATGCAACCCAAGCCACGTTTCACATCCATTTTAATAACTTGCATAGCAGTAAAGATTATAAGTGAATAATCAATCAAACACTGCAAAGAAAGAAGCCGTCCAACAAGAAACCGTAGCCATAATCAAAACAAACTCTGATAGCCAACTGATGAAACGACAATCTCTATTAGGATCAAATTCTAGGATGACCGTAAGATTCAAGAATAGCCATTGCAGTTTCTCTCACATCCTCTCCATCATAGGTTTTGAGATCTGTTAAAACCAGAATAGGATTCAAGATCAAAACCTAACAATGAATCAAAGGCTATAAAGAAAGACGGCGTCCTACAAGAAACAGTAGCCATAATCATAACAAACGCTGATATCGAAGGAATTTCTTCAATAAAATCACACTCCATTACGATCATTGTCTAAAAACCCACATCTTCTAAATCCAACTACAAATCGTCTTCCAAAGTCGGCAAATAACCGCCATAGACACCAATTTCAGACCAAATATCAAGCTATTCGTCAAAGAAACATCGAATCGTCCTCTGCTTCCTACGTCTAAACATATCAAACACCATTATAAGAAGTAGAGAGCGAAAGAGAACAAAGGAGAAGCCGTTTATAAAAGGGCAAAGGTTGGTGGTAAGGTTTGCGGGGGAAGCGTATTTATAGGATTGCATGGGACCCTTGTTTAATGGCAAACGGTTAAGATTATTTCTTGAAATGAGATCGGTGGGTTTTAACGGCTGCGATCAATTGTGACTAATTGTGATGATCTGCATATGAATCTAATTAGTTATGCTTGAAGATAACGTTTCCGCATCAGATTGGACATATTTATTGTATTATGAAATCGGATTCCCTAATTTAATAGAAATCATAGTTAGACATGATCAATGCCCCATTGGTACCAAATATAATCAGCTTGGCTTTTTCCAGGATCTTGGTCACCTCAATTAGGGACATATGCTTTTAAAGATTTTTAAAAAATGTTTGAAAATCACGCTAAAAATTAAATATATAAGAAAAGAAATTTAAATTTTAAAATTTTGATTTTGAATTCAAATTTGAATTTGAATTTGAATTAAACTATTGTAAGATTGTATATAATAAAGATTGAACAAATTTTAAAATTTTAAAATAAATCTATCGAGAAAGTTGAAGTTTAATGTAAGAAAGAAAATGTTAAATTAAAATTAATTAACTTATTTTATGTTATAAAAATCAGTTAGTTTACATAAATCAGTCAATTAATTAATAAACTGATCGATTTCAAACAATAAAATTATTAAAATAAATTGAACTAAAATTGGTCAATTTAAATTTTTATGATTAAATAAGTTAAATAGATTTAATTTTTAATTATTAGTTTTATTATTAGGAATACTTTTATTTAATTTGAATTATTTTAAAGATTAAAAGTTTAAACATATATTTATTTTATTAGTTTTGTCAACAATTTTGAAAGAATTTATATTTTATAAAATATGTGTATACATCTATTTTATAAAATATGAAAAATACTATATTAAATTATTAAATGATAAAAAAATTTAAAAGTTTTGGAGTCTTTTAATCTTCTTTTATTTTATAAAATATTTTGTTTAATTTAAAATATAATTAAATTCAATAAAATAAGTAAAAAATGTTCCAAACTCAATTTATCTTCATTCGATATGATGCATAATTACAAAATTTTAAATTATTTTCTTCAAAAATTATTATTTTTCTTCTACTTTATTTTATCTTAATGCTTAAATTTTAGTTTTCTTAAATTGTTAGTTTTTAATGACCACATAATTAATCGTATTTAACCTAATAAATATGTAAAAGGTTGGTATCAAATTATATTTTCTTAACTCTTTTATTATTATTGGGCTTTTCTCAAATTAATTATATTTAAATCTTTTCAGATCACGTTAAATTAACCTCGACCATTTATTATAAATGAATGACTAAATATGAAGAGAGAAAAGGAGAGTAAAATATAATTATGTTTAAAAATTTTGTCTTTAATATTAAAATTTTACCGACGTGATAACCTTAAGATTGAATATTAAATTTTATCTTTGTTATTAGCTTAAATTAAAATTTTGAAACAAATTTAACATATATTTCGTGTATGATAAATTAAGTTTAGTTGATAGTTTTTAAAGAATTATTATACGTTCAAATTTTCTTGTTAAAATTAAATTTTGTTTAACTAAAAACAAATGCATTGAACTATAACGGCGGAATTTACATTATTGAGATAAATGTAACATAACATAATTTACTCTTATGCCCAATGTTATAAATACCTTACTGGTACTGGTATTGAATTTAGTTACGATATGGTACTACACTCAGGGCACTATTTTGATAATTTTAAATTATAAAAAAATACCTAAATTTTTAAAAATCACAAAATAATCACTTAATATATTGTGTTATATAATTTATAAATTTATATCAACTATGCATCCAAAATATCATAACAATAGAAATTTAAAATAAAAACATTCTATTTGTTTCAATTTAATATTACTTTTCATGTATTCTACATATAAATAATAATCATATTTAATTAAAATCATTTAATCATCATACAAATATAAAATTAATGATAATACAAAATACTTAAAATGTTAAAATTTTATCATCTAATAAATAATAAGTAAATCAAAACATTAAATAAAAAGAATACTAAGTTTCATGACTCTATAATTGTTTCATCAAGAGTTTGTGATGAAAAAAACAACCAACTAGAAGTAAAATTTGAAACAAAAGAGTTACAATTATATTTGTGTTACATATATAGCATTTAATATATGCTTCAAATACAAGTGGAATTAAAAAATAAGAAATGAAAAATCGGAACTTCATTCAATTAAATATTAACTTAATTTGTGTTGACCACAATTATCACTTGGTACAAGTTCCTTATCATGGAGAGTAGTCTCTTCATCATCTACATTTAAATTCATTACATTAAATAATATATCAATATTTTTCTATCCAAGACTATCTTTAAACTCTCATATTTCAAACTCGGTTTTCATAAACCTAATCTGCCAAAAGATCAATATGATCAAGACAAATTGGAACTACATAATTACTTGTTTTTATTAAGAGTTATAGTAAAATAAAATAAAATTACAATAATTGTATTCAACTTAATAATGATAACATGTCTTTTCAAAGTTTTAAATCGTATAGAATAAAGATCAAGTCTTTCAATCTTTTGTATTTCAATATATACCTTTTATTGGAATAGATGAATTCAAATGTGCTATAATTTCTTTCACACCATGTTGCACTCACAAATTGACTCAGAATTTAAATTGCAAACTTTTGTAATTCTGGAACACCAGTTCCGATTTGGTCCTCCAAGCAACTATAAGACAATAAAAGTAACATTATAAATAAAATAAAGTGATGATTACTTTTCAACTTGTAATAAAAATGAAAAATATATAATTAAATTAAGCTTGTCTTATTGACGAATAGCAATAGACATCCTAAAATCATTAGAAGCATCCTTATAAGTCTCTATTTGTGATGTTATGAGATTTTACATCATCTTATGAGTAACAATTATTATAATAATTAATAACATTCTCTTATTAACTTCAGCTTTCTTTACAAATTTTGGCCTGAAATAGACAATAAGATTAAAAAATGTCTCAACTGCAAACAACAGAGAGTAAAGTTGTCTTGCTCATATTTTATTAATGATTTCAAGATAAGATGTCTACAAAGAAGATATTTTTAGAATGACCTTGTTTGCTTCCTTCATCCTCTCCATTACATCATAAAAGTAACTCATTATTGCCTTCTCAACACTATCAATCAAACAAATTATCCTCATCAAAGGTTCACAAACTAATATTACGAATTGACACTAGAACAAAAATTCACAATCTTCAAATATAATTTTAGAAACTTCCCCTCTAGCATTAGATTTGATATACTAAGATGTGACCTACTTATCACTTACAAAAATTTGTGTCAACTCCTTCTTTATCATAACAAAACACCAAAGTAATAAAAAATTAGTCTCAAATCTTATAATAATATGATGATACAAATTCCTACCACTGGTAAATTACTTTATTATCAAATTCAGGACTCATACACAATTATAGATGAACTTAGTCACTTCTTTTGTTTCTTCACAATTTCATCAATGATAAGAAAATATTTAACATCTTGTATATTTTTCAACATCAGGTCAATGTAATATGCAACATAAAGAGTTTAATAAAAAGAATTATACCTACTTTGCAATCTTTTCCAAGTTGCTTTGCAAGAATAATCGTTATTAATAATGAACTGAACAATATTTTGTGGCCTAACTTCATTTAAAACTTTATCAAATATTTGAAACAGAGTGTCATCATTTCTAACAAGGTCAAACACATCAATGGGCTTCAAAAACATTGTTCCTTTAGCATCATAAACTAAAAAACTAAAAATAGACTCATTTCTTGTATTTGTCTAACCATCATACATAATTGAACACTTATAAATTACCCAAATCATTCTTTTTTATCCAAATAACTATTTATTTTATAAATATAGATTCTTAGAAGTTTACCTCTATAGTCATTAATTGAAGATACTTTATATCCTAGACCATAAAAGGCAATAATATGCATCATAGGTTGGTAATAATAAGATTGACGACATTGAATGATACACTTAAATGATAACATTATCTAGCCATTACCATGTCCACATTATGAATTGCTTCTCTACATAATAAGACACTACGGATAAATGGACTATCCATTTATCATTCGAAACTCAATCGGGATCAATTATAAGTGACTCACTTCCACCCGTGTTTCTCAAATCCAGCTTTGTAGCTTGTAAATAAGCTACATGTTGCTAAGGACCATTTATCATTCGAAACTCAGTTGGGATCAATTATGAGTGACTTACTTCCACCTGTGTTTCCCAAATTCAGCTTTGTAGCTTGTAAATAAGCTACATGTAATGACCATAACTTAGTATGTTTAGTAGTTAAATTTAAATTTTTATATAGTTAGATTTGTTTTAAATTGTATAAATAAGTCTTAATGTTTTGGAATTCGTTGGATTACTAATTCTCTTGCTCTCTTTGAATCAATTATAAGATAGGAAAGCAATCTCCATGTCAAACGGATTTGGTTTTTAACACCATTGCCATCATCACCTCAATCACTATGACGGGTTTTACACTCTAACCCTTATCTTTTATTTTATTGTTATTTTCAATTGTTCTTATGTTTAGTTAATTTTTATTCCCACCTTATGTATTGTTGTTTGTTCTTCTCACATTAAGGACAATGTGTTGTTCAAGTGTGAAGAGGATTGTGTGAATTATGTGTTTTTTATTTGAATGTGAATTTTGCATGTTGTATATTAGTTTGTTTAGAATTGCATGATGTAATTTATATGAATGTGTCAATGGCTAGGACTTAACAGAATTGATTTAGCTTTAAACATAGTCTTTTAGGTTGCGAAGAGTTATTAGCTTGCGAAATTAGTGTTCTAGGTTGTTTCGGTAAAAATGCATGTTAATTAGGATATGAAGTTCATTCGTTCACCCTAGAATTTAACACATTCATTTATAATTTTAGGTCAATCGAATATGTAGCATTGATAGTACATTTTTATGAAATGATTAGCTAAAGAAATGAGGTAGGCAATAATAATAATAATAAATGTGTTTTTGTTTAATAAATAACTATTCTGCTGACCATTTTTGAAACAAATCAGGTTATTAATAGAGCTAGTAGCTAGTTGAGAATGTGATGTAGTTGAGTAGCCGGGAGACATTCATAAAAAAATGTTTGTCTTTACGTCAAAAGGCTATAATAACATTCCAACCAAGCCGCTTAATAAAAACATGACCTAAATGAGTAACCGGTGGATATTTATCACAAATGTTTGCCTTCCCGTCAAAAGACTAGGTTCATGTCAATTAAAAGTAACAAAAATAGTATGTTGATTAGTAAATCCTATCAATCTTAGTGAATAGCTTGAATTTTCATAAAAAGCTACTTAAGGATAGTTACAATTTTGATTGACCGAATAATTATCAATGTATGTGTGTAAGTGATATGAGTGAATGAGTTTGACATTAAGGTCTTGATTAGTTTGTATATTTGGTTCGAAATACACAGACACAGATTTCATAAGTTAACAAGTTATAACAACTTGAGGGATCGTGTTTGAAGTTAAATTTATTTGGTGAAGTTTAATTTCATTGACCCATTATTGCATATGTGTGTGTTTGGTTGTTAATTGTATTTGGTGTGTTTTATTTTGCTTGTTTTGTCTTTGTTTGAGGATAGGCAAAATTTTAAGTGTGGGGATGCTGATAGTGGTAAATTGCATAATCTGTCAGTGGGTAGTTTAGTATATGTTTAATTGTTAAATTGAATAATTGGTGCGTCTTTATATTAGTATGTGTTATTTAGTTAGACATTTGGGTTTTGAGTGTTTTATGGGTTAGAGCATGTCATTGAGCTTAATTTTGTGCATTTGAAGTATCTTGAGGTGGTTGTTAGTGTTTCAGATCAAATACAGTGTTTCAGATTAAATATCGAAGAGTGAAGAGATTTCAGAGGAAACCTGGAGCAAGGCTCAGGTCCACAGGCCACAATCATAATAGAAGCATGGAGGCTCTGCCACGATTGCAGCTCCTTCTACCATGATTATAACAGAGAGCAAAATCTTGGGACACGATCGTGGCACTATAGACCATAATGTGACTTGCACGACAAACAGCGCAGATAGCCTCCTGAACATGACTTATCAAGGGACATTTGGGACTTTTTGGACTCGAAAAAACCTTAGGGCTTTCCTAAAATAGAAAATACTATATAAAGAAAATAGAAAAAAACCTTAAAGGAGAGCTCCAACCTCTACCACTTGAGAAAGATCCAACGAGAGAAGAAGAAAAACAGAGAAGGGTGAGAAAGGAAGAAGGAGAAGAAGGGGCTGCAGTGTTACAACTTCCCGATCTATTTCGACCCTTTCATGTGACTTTTCATTTCATTTTTATTGTTCTTTCATTTGAATATGTAAGATGGATTTGAAAGTGATATATTTGGTTTTGATGATGATGTTCTAAACTTCTTTAGGGATTTGTTCTTGAATCAATGTTAATGTTATTTCTTTTTATGTTAATACATTGGGTGTTGTAATTATTTGTTGTATTTGCATGATTTTGTAACAAATCGAGAGAGTGAATCGATAGAAAAATGATTTGATTAAACAATGAGAGTTAAACAATCAATAGATCATGAAAATAATCAAATTGGGAATTTATACAAAGAGAGATCTCGTGTAAGATCTGATTTTCTGTTAGAGGGTTTAAGATCTGATTAGATTTGTGAGTTTTTTGTTAATTGAGAGATTGCAAATTTTATAATTCAATTAAGGGTTATGATTTAAGGTTTAATGATTATAACTCGAGAGAGAGCAATCCACCCTTCAGAAGTCTAAAATCGATATTATATTAACTTAAAACTAATCATGTTAGCATTTGATGATAGGATAAATCTCCCTTCTCATCTTTGACTAATATTCCTTGTGTGATTTCCATTGTTAATTTAGCGGTGCTCATTTTGAAGGAAATAAGACCAAATTAGGATTGTTGAAGGAAATAAGCTTTGAAACGACTCTCATTAATGGCTCATTATCCTACATTATGCCAATAGTATGAACAAGAACATCATTAGAGACATACACGTTGCCTCTAAATAACTTATTACATTAGTCCCCTTTAAGGATGAAGTCTTGGCTAGATAAGCTCTGACAACATTTTCTTCTATTTCATCATCCCTCATTGATCTTCTTTGGTTCCACAACTTGAAGAGTTTTACGTAATTATGCAAAGGTTATTTCTTTATAGATCTTTAGAATGTTCACGTGAGAAAATTTTTAGCTCATACTTTTTAGGAAGAGTCACAAGAAGCTTGTCTACTGCTTGTTGAATAGGAAATTCTTCACCAAACAATTTGATTTGATTGACAGTGGATATGAGCTCGTTTCTATTATTGACCCCAAATTTTTTTCTTGATGAATAAGCATAATTTAGATAATTTTGAGGTTTTGATAGATTAATATTTTAAAATTATTTAATTATGTCAAAGTTAGTAGGATTTATTGAATGGGTAAATGGAATTAAAGTGTTAAGGTTATAAGAATATTTAAGCGTATTTTTGGCAAGACATCTAAGGTTAAAAGAACATAAGCTTATAAGGAAGAGTAAAATGAACTTTTTGGACTCATTAAGGGTAGAAACGGAAGAAAGAAATGTAGTCTTGCATTTAAGAGAAGGAAAAACGTGAATCGAGAGAGAAAAAGAAAAATAAGAAAGAAAGAGAAGAGAATTTCGGTGGTTGAGAGAAAAGTAGAGAGTTGACTTAGAGTTTCTTCATTTCTTAGCTTTTGAGAGAGATTTTGAAGTGGTTCAAGAAGAGAAAAAGGTAGAGGAAGCGAAGAGCTTCCATTTGAGCCAAATATCTCTTCATTTGATGAAGAATCAAGGAGAGATCATGTTAAAGCTTTTGAATTTTTGGAAGGATTTTAGTTCATGGAGTTTAGAAAATGCATAAGTTTAAGTATTCTAGAACAAATTTTAGTGATTGTGCTTTGTGGGATTTTCAATTGAAAATCCTATTAAGTGAGATTTTTGTTATTGTATAAAGGGGATCAAAAGAGGCAAGAGGAACAAGATAAGAGACATTTTGAGCAAGTCTATAAGCAAGAAAATTAAGGTGGGTTACATGTTTATAATAGAGTTATAAGCCACTAATGCTTTTCCAAATCAAGAAAATAAAATGATTTCAATTACTTCATAAGTGGTGCATTTATTACTCTTTGAATGATTTGAGAAATCTTGAAATATTTGGTATATGAATTTTGGTGATGAATTTCAAAATGAAGAAGGAAACGCTTTGAAACATTTTATGTTATGCCTTGAAACATGTCATGACATTTTGTATGAATGAAAAAAATGAGAAGGCATGAAAGTATGAGCATATGATAAAATGATTTGAGCATGATTTTTTGCTTTTGATTGGGCGAGAGTGGAACTATTTTATTCGTCACGTGCATGTCGACAAAAGCCTTCTACCGGCTACCTGCTTGTGGCATATGAACTCCGAAAAGTGGACTCATTATATTCATAGGGTCAACTTCGGCTTCTCTATTCTGTTTTTATGAAACCCTCGAGCCATTTGATTGTGCATTGCATCTTTGAATTGTTAAGAATGGTACATAATTGAGTGTTATGCTTGATGTGAAATGTACATGCTATGTTTATGCGATGATGTGTAATTATGAGTTTTGAGCTAGACTTGAGAATTTAAGAACTATTCGTTTTATGAATTCAATGTGACTTTTCTATAACAAATGAACTTTTCAATGATTTTGCTTATTCTTCGTTATAAAATTATTACCGCCCCATCTTCCGGTGACAGCTAAGAGATCAAGTGATCAAGAGCCTAAAGGAATTACTCCAAATTTGTTTATTTTGTATTTGAGTTGGTTTTGAAAAGCACAATGTTTTAGTCGCATTTTAAGTTTATTTGTTCAAGAATGTTTTGTAATTTGAGGTTTTCAGACGATGATGTATTATGGCTTGAAATGTCATTAAGGATTTGTTAAACTTTATTCTTTTAATGTTAATGAAATATGAATGGTGTGTGGATGATGTGAGTTGAAATTAGATATACGTAAAGAAGTTATCAACTTGAGTTGATGATTTTGAAACATAAGTTATTATATATATGTGTGTGTGTGTGTGTGTGAGAGAGAGAGAGAGAGAGATGTAAGATAGGAATTATGACTGATCAGATGTAGTTGAATGTGATGAGACAAATGAGTTGAGATTTGAAAGTTTGATGAAGTAAATTTGGTAGCTGAATGATTATGCTTAGGACATTCCAAGTTTGTACAGTGCAAAATTTCAAGTCTTTCATAGGGGTAAAATTCATGTTCTGATTTCAGAAAAAATATTGTATTCATCTAGGTTGAATTAGACAAAGTTATCTTTTAGAAAGTTGTAGCTCATCTTCCTAGCTTTCCAACGGTATATAGTATGAAATTTTTGGACATCGGAGTCGAAAGTTATGATCCTTATAAGTGGAGATGCTCAGGAGTATAGACCGCATCTTCTTGTGATGACGTGTATCTTTTGGTGATGATGTGTATCTTATTGTGATGACGTGTATCTTCTGTGCACTGTTTATAAACTTCTTCTGGGTACTGTTCATGTTATATCTTCTGGTCTAATTTTGACTCTATAGATGATAGAATCTATCTTCAAGATCTTCATAAAAATTATAGATATTGAAATCCTCTTCCAAACCATCTAAGAATGACCTTGATCCGATACTTCTAGAGAAAGTTAGGATAATTATTCCAAATAGGTCTTAGACTGAAACTTCTTCTAGGTACTGTTCATCTACATCTTCTAGTCCAATTTTGACCCTATAGATGACAGAATCTACCTTCAATATCTTCATGAAAGTTGTAGCTCTTAAAGTCTTCTTTCAAATCATCCAGAATGACCTTGATCCGATATCTCTAGAGAAAATTATGTCAATTGTTAAACATCGTCTGTGCACTATTCATAAACTTCTTCTGGGTACTGTTCATTTTATATCTTCTGGCCCAATTTTGACCCTTTAGATGATAGATTCTATCTTCAAAGTCTTAATAAAAGTTGTAGAGCTCGAAGTTCTCTTCTAAACCATCCTAATATGACCTTAATTTGACACCTATGAAGAAAGTTATGTTAATTGTTCCGAAACCGGTTCAATATGATTGAGGACAAAACCTTGTTTGATTCTTTCGGTCATAACTTTGTTATCCGACCTCCAAATGAAGTGATTCTTAGACCATTAGATTCCTACCACATTTTCCTACCTCTCCATAAAATTTTATATCTTTTGATACTGAACTGAAAAAGATTGATTGAATCAAATTAAGGGTATCAGATGGAAGAGTATGAATTGAATATTTTACTGAACATATTTCGATATTTTGATGGCATCTTGATCTGTAGAGCTCCGAATGAGATGATTTTTATTTCTAAATAAACTAGAGACATGGAGCTTTAAATTATCTGAAGGAATAGAATTTTATTGCAGTCCCTAAGACTTTCAATTTCTAGATAGAAGTTGAGTACAAAATATTTGCTTCAGTATAAGAATAATTCGAAAAACGGGCCCCAACATTTTTGGTATCAGAGAATGAAGATGAACCAAGGATAACTAATGATGGTTAATTAAAGTAACCATGCATAGTAACAAGCATAAACGCACGTTTTTATGACATTCGAGTTGGGCTCCCGAATCGGGGACCAACAATTGTGGTATCAGAGCAAGAAGATGAATCAATGATGGTTAAGGATATTTCATTGGTATAAGCTCATATTTTATGGATCCGAATGTTGGGCTCCAAAATCGGGGCCCAATTTGAAGATGAACCAAGGACGACCAATGAGGGTTAATTGGAATAATCATACATAGTAACAAGCATAAGCACACGTTTTTATGACATCCGAGTTGGGCTCCCGAATCGAGATCCAACATTTATATTCCTTGACACCTTTAAAATTTTCATCTTTAGCATCTCAAATTCTTTTTTGAGTTTCAAATTTTGCATCAATCTTCATTGATTGTTTTCAAACTCTTCCTTAAGCTTCTCTTATACTTCTTTAGGTGATTCACAAGTTATTATGGTTGTAAAAATTTCCCCTGACATCGTCAAATGTATACAAGAGAGCACTTTTAGTTTTCTTGTCATTTTTTTGTCAAACTTTTTGATTTGATTTAGTGTGGGATATTCTTGAAGTGGGTGGGACTAATATCACTATAAACAACCTCCCACAAACTCCAAGACTTTAAATAAGATCTCATTTTAATGGCCCATAAGCGATAATTCACTCCATTAAAAATAATGATAAGAAGAGAAAATTATTTGCCACCGGTACCCAAAGGTTAAACACTAAAAAAAAATTTACTCTATCCTCGTAAACTTTGTAAAGCGTTAGAGTTTTGATACTACATTTTGTTTGAAAATATAATAATCAACAATAGACAAATCTTTGCTAGGCAACAAAAAACTTCACAGCTAGCTTTACTCAACAAATCAGAATGCCAAGCATAAATAAATAGGCAAACACTTGACCTAAAAATTTATAAAAACAAACAACTAAGCAAATTAATATAGAATGAATAACCTTTAACCCAAATACAGCTTAACATAAAACTCAATTATAAACACTACTTCCCACAACTTCTAAAAAATAGGAGACAACTATATAGTAGTTTGCAACACTTTAATTAACTTGGAAATTGTCATAACAAATTGGGATTGTGTTATTTTCATAATTTTATTAGTTTGCTTAGGTAAAATGTTTTTGTTGATATTTATTTGCTAATGGATCATGATTAAAAGGCCTATTATTTCAACACGATTAAATGTAATAGTAAATTAATTTTAGGTAAAATTGTACATTTAAAAATTATTATTTTAAATAATTTTAATCAATATTATATAAATTACAATTGTAATTTATCCTAATTTTAAATGAACTCTTTTATTGGTGCCATCCAAAATATGATAGGATTCTTCATAGAGAGATATAACTTGTTTAAAATTTTGATTTTCTTTAATTTTGCAAAAAATAGAGCATATTCTTCGTTGGCCTTTATTTAGGGACCATTTGACTTTACTTACATTTTATATTTTTGTTATAGTTTTTAATTTTATTTCTTGTTTTAGTTTCTATTTTTCAAATAAATAAAAACATAATTGGTTGTTAATGTCTAAATTATAGTTTTATTACTAATAGTAATCGCATATTATATAAAACTTAAGTTTAAATAATTTTAAAATTAATTAATTAATTTAGTTTGATCTCTTATGTATTATTTATTGATAAATTACCAATAACAATTATAATATAATAACTAAATTTTATTTACAATCTAATATTTATTTATGATTGTTAAAAATTATTTGAAATTTATATTCTGAATATATTTTAAATTTAAATTATATTATTATAATTATTAAATTCAAATTATATTAATTTTAAATTTAATATCTAATCCAATTATAGAATTAAATTAATAATTAAATATCTAGTATTAAATTAAATTATTCATAATTTTACTTGTAATTTTAGGTGATTCACAAGCCATTATTAATACAAATTAATTTATACAAATTAATTTATTTAATCCTTATTTCATTTATTAAACTCCAATTTAAAGGTTTAAATTAGAAAAATTTATAGATGAATTTGAGCTAAACAAAGAAAGTCAACAAATTTATAGGTTAAAGCTCGATTATAACAACTTTTGTACATTTGATTTTTAGAATTAATAACTAATTTAATCAAAACATCACATGTACCCACTCATCATATTTCAATAACTAATTGAAATAAAATTTCGTTTATATTTTATAATGATAGATAAATAATTGAAGTTCATACATATTTTTTGTGAAATACTATTGAAAAATATTACATATAAAATTCATACACAATTAAATCATTTCATACAAGAATAACTAAATTTTATCCTTTTAAACTCATCCTAACTTGATATCCAATCATTCCATACCTAATCTATTAGCTTTGAATCAAAATGAAGCCAAATTAGCAAAACTCTACATTATTCCCTCAAATCAACCATTTAAATAACTTCTAATCATTCTATACCTAAGCTATTAATTTTGAATTAGAATGATATGGATCAAAATGAGGTCAAATTTGCGAACTCTATACAAATTTTATATCAATTCAACAATAAGGAAATATGAAGTTAAAAAAGTTCCACTGCTTATAAGTTCACTTTTAGAAGTTCCCCAGTTCAACTCAACTCGTATTCAGAACCAACTCAATAGTTGGGACAACAGATCTGAAAGCAATCCTATTCACTGTAAGAAAACAAACGAGAGAGATGTTCCGATATAATTTATTTAGCACCTTTAATTTTAAGGACTATATGAACATCAAAATTATACTAATTTGCATGCCCTCCTCCTTTTCCCGGGCTTGGGACCGGCTGTGTGGATTACACATCTAACACAGGCGGAGTTACACACATTCCTAAAGACACCTAAACAAACCAAAACAAACGGCAGAAGCCAAGAGCACACAACTTAGAACGATTTTGTAAGGATTTGTAAATTAATATTTTCCCAATTTTATAAAAAAACTATTCATAATATATATATGATTACCAATAAAAAATCAACTACTAAATATATAGAAGTTTATTTAACTATAACAAAAAATTGTAACCAATAAAATGAATTCATCACTCCATAAGCACACAAACGAAACAAACTAACACAGCAATGGAACATTTCAGTCTTCTTCAATCGGTCCAAAGAGAAAAAGCGCTCTATTGCATGACTATCCACAACCCATAACCTTTATATTCTGAACAAACCACGTAACAGAATGGAGACACCCTTCAATCGTCAACGTCCCAAGCAGTTCAGATGATTTCACTCCAACTTCACCAACATCAAAGACCCTTTTTTGTAAAAATTGATTAGTAGAAAAGATGACCTTTATATTCTTCAACCCATGTTTGTACCACCCAGATAATCATCGCATACACCCTTCAATCATATCAATTAGCAATTAACAAGTTCCAAACAGCTCGGACGATTTTTCACTCCAACCAAAGAATGGATATAACAGAACCCCATCAACCCATGTTTCACATCCAAGAATAATACTGGAAAAAGTCCAAGTGTAAGAGAGTATGAAAAGCATCATTGATCTGCCACTGTTGATGCAAACACATTTAAACAAGTTGATCCAACTGCATGTCTACCACATAGGGGAACAAGCAGACTGTTACAACCCTTCATTAAACAGAAAGCAGATTCAGGGAAATTACTCTTTAAAAGTAGATAAATTCCAAAAGAAAAACTTGGTCAAGTTGATTGGAAGAGACGGGAAGGCCATATAAGCATCACAAAGCTACTTGGCTGATGTGGTAAGCCAACCTTCTAGCTTCTCAAGGAAGTGAACAACGACAGCATCATAACAAATTTGAACCAAAATTAGCTTGAATCACACAACCAGATGCTGCAAAAGAAGAGGATGAACTACTGTAACAACACAAGGCAACAGCACACCAAAATAGCAACAAAGAGCTCAGTAGTATAAGCAGAAGTGCCTATATTAAATCCAATAATATGCCATCTGAAGAAGAAATCCGGCCACAATAAAATGTCTTGCAACTAATAACCACAAGGGAGGCAAATTGAAGCAAGCAAAGGGCAAAGCAATAAGACGGATCATAGAAGCCCCTGACCATAATCCCATCATAAAATACCAGAACTGCTCATTCTAATTTCTTTTCTCCACATTTTAAGAGTCAAAACACCTGAAGGCAGCAAAATGTAGGGCGTCAAACTAAAGATTTTCCTGGCTATTGTGTTCTCCATTCCAATGTACAGACTTAAAATCACCAGTCAAGCTGAAGCAATTAAGAGCACTTCAAATATCACTTATCAACACATATCACAAGAAGCTGCATAAGAAATTGTATTTGAAACCATCTTTTCCCTTGTAGAACTGCCCAGCTACGACCATAACACCAACAGTTTGATTGCTTAAAAACCAGTATCAAAATAGAGGATAACCAAATTTAACCTGGACAATCATATTCAAGCAGATTTCTGCACAGGGAAACAGCAACTTCAAAACTAAAAAGCATCATTCTTCGACTCAATGAATTACAGATATATCAAATAGGAGACTAAGATGGAGATGCAATCAACAAACACACTAATTCAGATTCAGATACCAAAGGACCTGCCATGTAGAGACCACATGATGATGAAACAAGTTAACAGCAAGGTCTTCAATTGTGAGTTGAGGCCACATTGACAAAGGAGGACATGTCAACATTCAGAGAACTCTTCTTAAATTGTTTTCCCAAGCAGTCAGAAAACTAAAAAATTCTCAAAATAATCTTCATGCATCTTGAAGATCAGAAGCAAAGTTGATCATCACTCTGAAGAACTGAAGCCAACATGAAATCAAATCATCCAATGACATCTTTCTTCTGCCCTGACCGATTACAAGGCATGTGAAGACATAAGCATCAAACTTATCTCACACATCCAATCCCATTACTCAAAGCAGCAAAGAAGATGAGAAAGGAACACCTGTACTCAACAGCATCTTCGCAAGATGAATTATGATCCTATTAAGCCAACTATACAGCAGCCTCAAAACAGAAAGGTAGTTGCAACCCATTGTAAACCACGAAGATTGACAGACAGGTAAAAAATGAGGAACTAAGGAAAATAACATGTGGAAAATAGAGGAAGTGGAAGCCAGAATATCAAAGAGGAGAACAACCAACTTTGTCAACATTAAAGATATGCTGAAGTGACTAACTTTGTCAACCAAGACAAGTGTTGGATGACTTCATGCAGCATATAGCTTGAAGCTTCCAAATGCATGCGACAACAAGGCTAGAGGAACTCATGTGATAAAAGATTACTTATCCATATCAAAATATCAAGAAGCAGCCCGTTGATAGATAAGGTAAGAAATGGGAAGTACGAAAAAAATAACATGTCGAAAATAGAAGAAGTGAAAGCCAGAATATCAAAGATGGGAACAACAAACTCTGTCCACGTCAAAGACATGCTTAAGTGACTAGCTTTGTCAACCAAGACAAGCAATATAGCTTGAAGCTTCCAAATGCATGCGACAAGAAGGATGGATGAACTCATGCGATAAAAGGTAACTTATCCATACCAAAATATCAAGAAGCAACCAGTTGGGAAGAAGAAAACTCCTTTTAGACAATAATGCAGCATTCAGTGTTTTGAAGGAAACCTTAAACACCAGCATAAACAATCTTATAACCAACAAGGTCGATAGGGACGCAGATTGAGTGAGAGACAGCAAACACAAGGCACTCCCAACTTTTTTAGAGAGGAAAACCTCAACGGAAGCATATCACATCACTAGGCAGAAATAGCGTGAAACATACAACTGCAAGCTGCAAAAAATAGGATGAACTAGTGTAACACAAGGCCACATGGGCACACCAAAACAGGGACTAAGAGCTCAATAGGGGAAGAAAAACTTCAGTGTTACAATCCTGTAGTATGTCATCTTCTGAAGGAAACCTGAAAGACCAGAATAAACTGTCTTGGAAAAACCGGAATAAACTATCTTGCAACTAATATCTACTGGTAGGGGAAAAAGGGGAGCAAAGAAAGGACAAACAGGGAAGTAAGGAGTATCAGAAAGATTTAGCCTTCAAATTTATCAGAACCGCGAAATAGCCAACAAACACTCTTATCATATTATCAATCCCAAAGTCAACAAAAGCCACTCATGAACTTAAAAATCCAACTTCTCCATCCCAGTCTTGTAAGAAGTTACAACAGAGCTGTCAAAAAAATTGCAAGTGGAGCAAAAGTGCACATATAATATATGAAAAAAAATGCAACCAAGTTGTCTGACGTTTGTGCTATGGATGTCAACAAAGGATAGTCTCACCAATTCCAAACAGTTCTAGTGATTATCCCATTATCTAAACAAGTGATGACAAGCATTAACTCCAAGCACACAAGATGATATGCCTACATTCCACATGAGAGGACCAAAAAATCAAGAATTAAAACTTGTTAAAAGGAGCTTGGTACCCTTTCCTGTTGAGATGTTTTCCTAAAAATACACGAAAGACCTGAAACTTGGATCAAAGATGTGCAAATGGATTAGAATTGTAGCTCAATTACTCATTCTTTAGAACCTTGCTTAAGAGGCTTGAAAAGGAAGTCACAAAACTTTGTCCATCCTGGGTGTGCTTGAGTGCAGTAAATTCAAAAATTCCCAAGATGATTGGATCTTCCAAAACTCTATGGAGGCAGAGAAGTCAACTTTAAACCACCATTTCAAGTTCTAGGGCCAATAAGCAAAAGGCGCAAAACAATACAAGAAGAGATCCATTAGACAACTTTGAATTTTAAAAAACGAGCATAGGACTAAATTAAATGACTCTGCAATCACCCTTTAATCAGACTGAGGTAAAGCTTAGAGGCTTGTTGTAGGGTGGGCACCAGAAACAAAATTCAAGCTCATCAATTTTAATCCAGGTGGCAAAATCATAGTCCTTCAAGGAGCAATTGCAGACACAATGCACATAGATTAACCTTAGAAGGCTACAAGCCCCAGATCAAATATCAAAACTTCTGCCTTTGGACGGTTTTATGATTATCCAATAAATCAAGAGCAAATGATGAGTTATAGTCTCAGTTAGTACTCAAACCACAGAGGCTCTTATCAGAGGAACCGAGGGGCCACCAACTCATATTTGAAGCTAAGAAGCATGTTGTTCTGAGAAGAAAAATCAACTCTGAAAGTAATGTCATGCAATCCAAAGCTTGGAACTCCCATATTACAAGCAGTCGAGATGATTTCATGCCCACTTCATCAAAGAATGAATATAAGCTTCCAAAAATAAGAGAACACCATCAAGCTATGTTTCAAATCCATTTTAAAAACTTGCACAGCAGCAAAGATGGATAAAATGAACACTAGTAAAAGGATAACAATGGCAAAGGTCGATGAGTTGAGTGTACAGTTTTAATCACTTAATGCAGCATTATCCAGAAAAATGCTCAGCTTTGCAGATGAAGACACAGTTAAACAAGATGATCAGCTGAAATGAAACAAAGTCTGGCAGAAGTTGATCAAATACAAGGAAAACATATTAAAGGCAGACAAATCCCGAAAGAAAACCTTTTAATTGACCACATTTATCTAACTGGGTAAACACAAACAAGCATAACATAAACATAATAGAGGGAGGGAGAAGACCAAATAAATAACAAAAAAGTTACTCAGTTTGTGAGGTAGCACAACCTTTTCGAGTGAGAGAACAACAGAAAAACAATATATCCTTGGACAGAACTAGCATGAAGCAAACAATTGCATGCTGCAAAATAATAGGATGAGCCAGTGTCATAACATGGCAACATGAGCACACCTGAAGCAAAACTGAAAGACCAGAATAAAAATTCCTTGCAACTAATAACCACCAGAGAGGGAAATAGAGAAATGGAAGAAGGACAAACAGGCGAGTATGGAGTAAAGCAGAAAGTCAAAAGATGGAAGTCCAACAACTGTAGGCCTCTAAAATTTATCAGAGCTCACACTCATATAGCCAACAATCACTCTCCTCATATGATCCATATCAAAACTCAACGGCCACCACTTATGAAGCTAAACATCCAACAATGTCCCTAATTTTCCAGTAAGAAACTGCAACAGAACTGTCAAAAAATTGCAGATAGAGTAGAGATACATAACTGCAGGAGATCAATACACAGTAAGTTGTGAATCTGAAAATCAAATCAGAAAGAATATATTCAAAGATTGAAATAAGAGGAGAGACGGATAAAATGAAAAACTAAGCTTGCAGATCCCGGTAAACAGTAATCTCACCATTTGCTTCCGTGACAAAATAGCTATAATGACTGTCTCGTTATCAAAGCAAGTAACCACATGCAGCACCACCTGGCATTATGCCCGCACTTTTAAGTTCCACATAACAAGATCAAAAATTGAAACCAATACAAAACTTAATGAAGCCCTTTACTGTCACCAACACTCATCTTAACAAGTATACTGCCTACACCAATAAACCGATTGCTCCCGCAGTTCTGATGGATGAGACCAAGGAAAGTTCTTGCCATCTCTAAGTATGGTTTTCCATATCTGAAATTTGTAAGAAACAATAACCCAAAATTCTTCAATAGCTCACTGTAAATCCATTGTGAGACATGAGAATGTATACACCAAAAGAGATGCAGATAGTCACCAAGTAGACGAAACCTCCATAGGCATTTAAGAGTTATAACACATCACCAAGCACCCACAATATTCATAAATTAGGAATTCTGTCAAAATGAAAAGACCGATATCTAACATAGAGAAGAACGAAATCAGAAAAACAAATAAAGAAAATCACAAATTGCATCAAGAATCAACCAAAAGAGGATGACTTGTGAAACCAAGTAGAGATGAGAGGGCCGCATGACCTTAAAGGACTGGATAATTAGGTCGTTTCTCGATGTGTACTGTAAAGACAGACTGAATGTAAATAATCAAAACCAGACGGACAGAGGCAATGCTGCATTGATTGAGAAAGAGATCACAGAGTAACTATGAAATTAGGTAGGGGCGTGACAGCTGCATGATTTCTATTGTTAGTCGTTTACTGTAAAAACAGATCAACTGCGTCTCAGATATAATGAGAAACCAAAAGGACAAAAAAAAAAGACGATTATCCATCACCCATCGCAGTTCCTCTAAAATCCTCTCCAATAATCAACCAAAAGCTAAAAAGAAAGATGACATCTAATAAGAAATCATAGCCATAATATAAGAGAAAAGCATAAATAGGATGACTTATCAGAGCTCATACTCAAATGGCCAACAATCACTCTCTTCTAAACTCAACAGCCACCACTTATGAAGCTAAACATCCAACAATGTCCCTACTTGTTTGTCCAGGAAGAAGCTGCAACAGACTATGTCAAAAAATTGCAGATAGAGGAGGTACACAAGTAATAACTACAGGAGATCAGTACACAGTAAGTTGTGACCCTGAAAATCGAAACCCTCTCCAAATCAAACCAGAAAGAAACTGTTCAAAGATTGAAACAAGAGGAGAGAGAGATGAAATGAAAAAATAAGCTTGCAGATCCCGGTAAACAGTAATCTCACCATTTGCTTCCATAACAGAATAACTTCCAAATAGCTCTAATGACTGTCCCGTTATCAAAGCAAGAATAAGGAAAGTTCTTGCCATCTCTAAATATGGTTTTCCATATCTGAAATTTGTAAGAAACAATAACCCAAAATTCTTCAATAGCTCACTGTAAATCCATTGTGAGACATGAGAATGTATACACCGAAAGAGATACAGATAGTCACCAAATAGACGAAACCTCCATAGGCATACGAGTTACAACACATCACCGAGCACCCAAAATATTCGTAAATTAGGAATTCTGTCAAAAGGAAAAAACCGATGTCTAGCTTAGAGAAGAACGACATCAGAAAAACAAATAAAGAAAATCACATATTGCATCAAGAATCAACCAAAAGAGGAGACTTGCGAAACCAAGTAGAGATGAGAGAGCCGCGTGACCTTAAAGGACTCGATAATTAGGTCATTACTCGATGTATACTGTGAAAAAAGATTGAATGTAAATAATTAAAACCAGATGGTAAGAGACAATGCTACATCAATAATCGATCAGGTAGGGATGCTATAGCTGTGTGATTTCAATTGTTGGTCATTTCCTGTCAAAACAGATTAACTGCGTCTCAGATATACTGAGAAACCAAAAAGACGACAAAAAGATGATTATCCATCATCCATCGCAATTTCTCTAAAATCCTCTCCAATAATCAACCAAAAGCTAAAAAGAAAGACGTCTAACAAGAAATCGTAGCCATAATTTAAGGAAAAACATAGATAGGATGACTGTGGAATTTAAAATTTATCAGAGATACTCGTATAGCCAACAATCACTCTCTTCTCATATGATCAATATCAAAACTCAACTGCCACCACTTATGAAGCTAAACATCCAACAATGTCCCTACTTGTTTGTCCAGGAAGAAGCTGCAACAGAACTGTCAAAACATTGCAGATGGAGTAGAGGTACACACATAATATATGAATAACTGCAGGGGATTAGTACACAGGAAGTTGTGAACCTGAAAATCGAAACCCTCTCCACACCAAACCAGAAAGAATATGTTCAAAGATTGAAACAAGAGGAGAGAACGATGAAATGAAAAAAATAAGCTTGTAGATCCCGGTAAACAGTACTCACCATTTGCTTCCATGACAAAATAGCTATAATGACTGTCTCGTTATCAAAGCAAGTGACCACATGCAGCACCACCTAACATTATGCCCGCACTTTTAAGTTCCACATAACAAGACCAAAAATTGAAACCAATACAAAACTTAACGAAGCCCTTTAATGTCACCAACACTCATCTTAACAAGTATACTGCCTACACCCATAAACCGATTGCTCCCGCAATTCTGATGGATGAGAATAAGGAAAGTTCTTGCCATCTCTAAGTATGGTTTTCCATATCTGAAATTTGTAAGAAACAATAACCCAAAATTCTTCAATAGCTCACTGTAAATCCATTGTGAGACATGAGAATGTATACACCAAAACAGATGCAGATAGTCACCAAGTAGACAAAACCTCGGCATTTAAGAGTTACAACACATCACCGATCACCCACAATATTCATAAATTAGGAATTCTGTCAAAATGAAAAGACCGATATCTATCATAGAGAAGAATGAAATCAGAAAAACAAATAAAGAAAATCACATATTGCATCAAGAATCAACCGAGAGAGGATGACTTGTGAAACCAAGTAGAGATGAGAGGGCCGCATGACCTTAAAGGACTGGATAATTAGGTCGTTTCTAGATGTGTAATGTAAAGACAGATTGAACGAAAATGATCAAAACCAGATGGTCAGAGGCAATGCTACATCGATTGAGAAAGAGATCACAGAGTAACTATGAAATCAGGTAGGGACATGACAGCTGCGTGACTTCAATTGTTAGTCGTTTACTGTAAAAATAGATCAACTGCGTCTCAGATATACTGAGAAACCAAAAAGACGACAAAAAGACAATTATCCATCACCCTTCGCAGTCCTCTAAAATCCTCTCCAATAATCAACCAAAAGCTAAAAAAAATGTCATCGTCTAACAAGAAATCATGGCCATAATATAAGAGAAAAGCATAAATAGGATGACCATAGGATTTAAAATTTATCAGAGCTCATACTCAAATAGCCAACAATCACTCTCTTCTCATATGATCAACATAAAAACTCAACAGCCACCACTTATGAAGCTAAACATCCAACAATGTCCCTACTTGTTTGTCCAGGAAGAAGCTGCAACAGACCTGTCAAAAAATTGCGGATAGAGGAGGTACACACATAATATATGAATAACTGTAGGAGATCAGTACACAGCAAACCAGAAAGAATATGTTCAAATATTGAAACAAGAGGAGAGAGAGAGAAAATGATAAACTATGCTTGCAGATCCCGGCAAACAGTAATCTCACCATTTGCTTCCGAGATAGAATGCCTTCCAAATAGCTCTAATGACTGTCCCGTTATCAAAGCAAGTGACCACATGCACCAACACCTAGCATTATGACCGCACTTTAAGCTCCATATAACAAGACAAAAAATTAAGAACCAATACAAAACTTAATGAAGCCCTTTCCTGTCACCGACACTCATCTTGACAAGTATACTGCCTACACCCATAAACCGATTGGTCGTGCAATTCCGATGGATGAAAATATGTTCTTGCCATCTCTAAATATGGTTTTCCATATCTGAAATTTGTAAGAAACAATAACCCAAAATTCCTCAATAGCTCACTGTAAATCCATTGTGAGACATGAGACACACCAAAGGAGATGCAGATAGTCACCAAATAGACGAAACCTCCATAGGCATATACGAGTAACAACACATCACCGAGCACCCACAATATTCATAAATTAGGAATTCTGTCAAAATGAAAAGACCGATATCCAACATAGAGAAGAGCGAAATCAGATAAACAAATAAAGAAAATCACATATTGCATCAAGAATCAACCGAAAGAGGATGACTTGTGAAACCAAGTAGAGATGAGAGGACCGCTCGATAATTGGGTCGTTTCTCGATGTGTATCGTCAAAAAGATTGAATGTAAATAATCAAAAGCAGACGGTCAGAGGCAACGCTACATCAATAATCGATTGAGAAGGAGATCACAAAGAAATCAGGTAAGGACGCGACAGCTGCGTGATTTCAATTGTTAGTCGTTTCCTGTAAAAACAGATCAGCTGCGTCTCAGATATACCGAGAAACCAAAAAGACAATTATCCATCATCCATCGCAGTTTCTATAGTATCCTCTCCAATAACCAACCAAAAGCTAAAAAGAAACACGACGTCTAAGAAGAAACCGTATCCATGATTAAAAAAAAACTGACAGGATGACCGTAGGATTCAAGATTAGCCATTGCAGATTATCTCACATCCTCTCCATCAGAGGTTCCGAGATCTGTTAAAACCGGAATAAGATCCAAGATCAAAAACTAACAATCAACCGAAGGCTATAAAGAAAGACGGCGTCCAACAAGAAACAGCAGGCATAATCAAAACAAACTCTGATATCGGATGAACTTCTTCAATAAAATCACACTCCATGACGATCATTATTTAAAAAACAACCGCCAAATCCACCAACTGCAGACCTAATACCAAGCAATTCGTCAAAGAAACATAGAATCGTCCTCTCCTTCCTACATCTAAACATATCAACCACCATTATAAGAAAAGAGAACTACGGAGAACAAACCAGAAGACAACACGTAAAGGAGAAGGATGAGCGTAAGATTGCGGGGGTGGGGAAGCTTATTTATAGAATCGCAAAGGCCAAAGTTTAGGCCGTGGTTTATCACGAACGGATAAGATAGATTCTTGAAATAAGGTTGGTGGGTTTAAACGGCTGCGATCAATTGTGACTAATTCTGACTTGTATAGGAAGGAGGAGTCTAATTAGTTATGCTTGAAGATAACGCGTTTCTGACTTTCTATTCCGTGTCGGACTTGTGCCTGTTTATTTTTATCATGAAATCGGATTCCATAATTAAAATAGAAATCATAATTTAAAAAACTCATCGAACTGTTGAACTTGAGGAAAAAAAATTTGTTCGTTTGATTTTTTTTAAATCTATTTTATATCAATTCCTATCAAAATCATTTTTATTAATAAGATAAAATTATCAATAAAATAAAAAGATGTTTGAGTTATTTTAATTTAATATTAAAATCTTTAAATTTATAATTTTTAATAAAATATGTATATATTATTTAAAAAATATTAGTGTTTTTTATTTTATTAAAATAATTATTGTTTAATTACTCTTAAAATATAATTACATTATGAAACACAAGTTAAAATGTTTGCTCCAAACTCAATTTAATTTCATGGTAAAGATATGTTCTTATTCTTAAAATGGAATTATTGGGTCTCACCATTTGCAAGATAAAAATAATGTGTATTATTATCTAAATGTTTTTACTATCATTTTCTAAATATTACAGTACACTAACTGAGGTATTCTTCAGACATAAACTTACCTGTTGATTTGACCTGAAATTAAAGGATTAGGTCTAGATTAATCAAACTTTGGACCTGCTTTTTTTTAAAGCCTCAAGTTGGTGCTTGGACTACATAGACCCGATCTACTCAAGGCTTAACCTTTATAAATAAAAAGACATTATTTTAGATTTTTAGTTTTTTTTTTTTAAGTTCGGGCTGGGCCAAGTCGGAATTAGGCTTGAGCAGTCTATCTCAGGCTCGATCAAGCTTGAGCTTGGGCTCACTGTCTAAGGTCCGATCTGGACTCGGGCTTCGGCCGTTGTCATCCCTAAATGTCACACAAACCCTATTAATATTCATAAAATTGGGCAATTGTTTTTGGATGATATAAACAATTTAACATTGATATATAAACTTATTGTGTATAGAATTAATTGCTTTGGAAAATCTAAAAGACAGTCATAACTAATGAGTATTAAACAGATAATTTAAGCCTTAATTTTGAAGGCTATTTTCTAAAATAATGATTTTGAAAGTGATCCTTTAATGGTGTTTGTTTATTGTAAGCCTACTCCAAGCATATTTAATTTAGTGTCAATAATTAAAAAAAAAAACAAGTGAAATTACTTGAGATAAGACCACTTGTTTAGATAATCCAAGAAGGCTTGTTTACTTTCTCGAAATCCCGTTCCATTCCTATCAATGCTCTCCACTCGTTCCTCCCCATCTCTTAACTCGGTTCTCTGCTTGTTGAGCCTGCAAATCCCATAAAAACTCGTCAAGAAACATGCTCAGATAAATCACAAGCCTTATTTCAGAATTAAAACAGGAAACCAGAATGAATAGAAGCACCAACTTCTCTGTTCCAGTTAGTGAGTGAAATGATGACTATCAGAATTGCTGTCTGTAAGACAATCCCTGAGATCATGCCTGACCATATACCCTGCAGAACACAAGTTGATATTAGAAAAACAATCAATGCAGTTGGTATACGAGCCTATTCATGCTCTAGCAAAAAGTATTGTCTTATAAGATCTCTAAACTCTATTTAAATCCAGTCTGTTACTGTCCGTCAAGTAGTTTATTCGAATTACGTGATTTACGAACTTGTTAAGCAGATGCCACAGATATAAGAAATAAAGCATTGTCTCCCAAATAGAGAAAAAGGAAGGGTAGTGTGATTAATTACCATAACTCCAAAAGCAAAAGTGAAGCCCAAGACTATGCCAGCAGGCAATCCAGCTATGTAATAACATCCAATGTTGATGTATGCAATAAGGGCTTGCCATCCAGCTCCAATTGCAACCCCTGAAGAGGAATGGAAATTCTTACTTTTGAAAAATGCTAGACTTGTTCCTAAGTTCTAGAATTCAATGGTTTTTTGTCCTTACCGGATAGAACAGGTTGAAGGCAGTTCAGAAGTGCACTGATCCCAAGCAATATAGCAAGTTTGGTTGTTTCCTTGGCAACAGCTTCACTGTTGGTGAAGAGGTACGGGAAATACTGTCTTGTTGATAGAACAAGAGTCATGCAAACAGCACCTATAGCCAATGCTGTGATGGAGACCACTACCACTGAAAACTTTGCAAGACGAGCATTGCCAGCTCCAAGTTCATTTGATACTCGAATACTGTTAAAAAAAATAAGAATGTTACCATTTCACCTGCCTAACTACAATAAAGTCCTTGCAACCATTTGTTTCCATGTTTTAATTGAGAATTGTGCAGAGCCTAAATTTATGGGATAAAAGATAGCAATAGGTTAGGTCAAATCCTAACTTTTGTATTTCAGTTAAATTGGATATCAAAACAATGTTATTTTGTTAACTATAGGATAATTTTATCAAAATAACATCATTTTAGTCACTTGGTTCTTAAGCCATTATTACGAAATAACGTTCAAATTATTCCGAACTGATTCAAGTCAGGTCTAAGTCTGAGTCGGACCAAAATTTTCATCCCTGAACGAGATATTCAAGGTTTTCAGGAAGCCTGCTGGCTGCTGGGCAGGGAGTTCACCTTATTGCAGCATTGAATCCGATTGATATCATTGCAATCCATCCTTGTATGTTCATGCTGCAAAATTGCGATAGAAAGTTGATTCAGAAACGAATAATAACCAGATTAATACTCGGTTCTAATTAAGACAATAAAAAATTAAAAAGAAACCATAAATATGAGGTAATTAAGTTCGTAAATGTTACCAGATAGAGACAGCATCAACTGCTATGAGAGGATTGGGGAGATGACCAGTTATCACAATCAGTATCATCAGGTACCAAAATTCCAAGCTGAAATTTAATTATTTAGCAACAGATATCAGCCTTGCAGTTCAAATAACCCACCAACCAGAAGTACAAAACCCGAGGGAGAACTACTACCATAACATAACAGCAGATGCTAATGAAAGCTTGACAAAACCCCACAAATCTGCAAACGCCAACCATGAAAATCCGCTCCAAGCACCATCTGATTTGGTAATGAAAATGTAAATCAGCTGCAAAATAACTATAAGCCACCATGAGGCATTTAGAGTGATTGCTGCTCCAATTAAGCCCCATCCAAGCTTCAGTATTAACAGCCAGCTGAAAAATATGTGTAAGACCAGTGTCAACGCTGAAATCCAGGAGATAACCATGACTTTCCTCTGTGCTTGGAGAAACTTTTGTATGGGAAAATTGAATGCATAAGCGAACAGTTGTGGAAGCATCCATATAGCAAATTTTCCTGCACAAAACCATCGAGACAGGTAAGCAACTGCTTTGGCGCTATAGGAACTGAAAACCTATTTGGGCTATAAAAAGGCCTAAGACCTGCTTGTTAAATAGCAGGCCCAATTCATCTTTTTAAAACTAACCAAGCCAAAATTAATTTGTAGAATCAATAATTCAACTTAATTTTTAAATTAAATTTGATTTAAAAATTAACAAACTTAAAAGTAAACTAGAGCAACTATTTGATATTATTTTATTTTTAAAACATTTTATTATTTTAAAAATTTTGTACTAAAACTCTTAAAAATATTTTTATTAACAATTTGTCAAACTATTTCAACAAAAATAACTGAATATAATTATCCTAAGAGTCAATTAAAAATAATTTCCACTAAAATATTTTAAATAATAATAATAATAATTATTATTATTATTTTAGTGGAAAATATTTATTATTTTTTTAAAATAAGTAATCAAGTTGGCCCATCTTTTACTATCAGCAGTCAATTGATTCCATTCAAAATGGTGACACCGTGACATTGGCATTGCACATAACATACACGTTATCTACGGCTTGCTAATTATATTAGTGAAACATTTTTTTAAAAACTAAGAATATTCAATTTATTAAATGGTTTCATTGACTTTTAAATAAAAATATTATAAGATTCGCTACCGGTGGCAGAAGGGAAACACATTGTTCTAAGTTTAAATACATTTGTAATATGAAGCACGAACTTATAATAAATCTAGGTCAGGAGCTGTTCGACAGACAAACCATCTCCGACATTGATATTATACACAAGGTACCTAAACTTTGTTGTTTGGGCGGAACCAAACCACGGACGAAGTTAACCGTAAGAGTTTGAATTCTCTGTTTAATTTTATGATATTTTATTTTGTCTTATAAATTTTAGTAGGTTTCGTATAGATCCTGCATAAATAAATACAGGATTTACATAAATAAATGACCGAAACTACCCAGACGAAGCAGAGAAAAAAGTAAAAAAAAACAGTACTGACCAGCAGCGTCTGAAATTTGATTGGTCTCTCCAAATGCCTTCAAAATTGGAGGAGCCCAGACATAGATTGGAAGCAAAAAGCAGGCAGTTGCCACCAAAATGACCCATGATCTTTGCATGTATATACCCAGCATTCTGTATTTTCCTGCACCATATGCTTGGCCACAGAGAGTCTCCAGGGCACTCCCCATCCCCAACTGCATGATCAATCAAGAGTATATTAGGTTATGATCTATGGTTTGATTTTCCTTAAAAAACTAAAACTATGCTAAACCCCTTTTTTTTTCTGTTTTCTGTGTGTGGATCAAACATCATATCACTGTCATGACTCCATAAACTATATCTTCCAAGGACATGTCCAAGACGGTATATGGTCGAACTCACCATGATTCCATAGGCTAGACCTGCAATAACCGAGTTCTCAACGGACACGGCAGCCAGCTCAAGCTCTCCCACAAGACCAGCGAAGGTCTGAGTCAGTGCCCCGAGTGAGTACTGACTGATGGCGGTGAAAATCGCCGGTCCTGCGAGCTTCCATAACCTCTTCGACTCCTCACCGAACTCTTTAGCAGTCACAGTGAAACGTCCTTCTTCGTGGCCGTTGATACGGTTCTTCTCAAGCAGCGGAGCGTCCAAGGCCATAGCTTCGGCAAACTCTGAAACCTATGCTATGCCAATAGCTCTCCCTCTTGTATATAAAATGCCAGGATTTGTCCTGCAGGCCAAAGTGATTGTTATATGTTGACTGAGAAGATAATTTATATATACGAATCTGACGTTTTGGGATGGAATATTACTACTCGCGTAAATACATTTGTCTTTATTTCATTAACGCTGGAACTACCTTTCCAGCTGACCATGGAGTATTAGGAGTCACTTTCCTGTGTCACAAGCACAAGCCACTTGAGGGGACCAAACCCAGATGTATTATCACTGGCACTGTTCATCGGTTGAAATTAGGAAGTAGCAAAACAAAAAACAAATACGCAATCTCTTTGTCTTGTTAGCTTACGAGTTTTCTACTGCTGGAATCACCCACCAAAGACGAAGTCTTCTACTGCTGAAATCACCCAACAAGGATGCTCAGGTGTTGAGTGCTTAATTGGCTATGAAATCCATCAAAGTTGTTAGGAAATGACAACTCTGATTATTCTGTGTGATTTCACTAAGTTAATGAAAAAAAAAGTATATATGAGTTATTACAACCAATATTTTAAAAATCGGACCGGTGATTAAACCGAAGAAGCAACTGATTTAAGGGTTAATGGTTCAATCGTAATTCAACCGTAATTTAATCAGGTGACTAATAATTATATAAATTTTATTTTATATATTATATATATAAGATAATTTTAAATATACTATTTAATTATTTATTTATTTAATTGTAAACTTAATTTAAACCTTCAAATTTTAAAATATACAATTTTTTTTAAAAATTCACCAAATACAACATAAAATAAGATAACAAAGCTCACTAGTTATATTTCATTAAAAAGATTAAAAAATATATCACTAATCATAATATTCATTCAAATTGAAATCATCAAAATTAAGGCATTTTAAATGGACCGGCCGGTTCTTTCTTTCATCGATTTAACGGTTTTTACCCGTCCGACTGCAAAATAAACGGATCAATCACTCACAAAAAATACGGACTAAATCGGACCGTTTTATGCTCCGATTCACTGGTTTTTACCGGTCCGACCGCAAAATGAACGAATCAATCACTCGCAAAAAATACGAACTAAATCGGACCGTTTTATGCTCCGATTTACTGATTCTCCGATCCGACCGACCTATTCGGTCCGATTTTTAAAACACTGATTACAACTCATATATCTTTCGACTTGAATTATGTTTCAAACATATCATTGAGTATATTTAATTTAGACACAAGCTTTTTTGACTTGAATTACATTAATTTAATTTATTTCACCAAATTAATAACATCGTATAAAATTAAAAATATAGTTATTTCACCAAATTAACTCGTTTTTAACATCGTATAAAATTAAAAATGTACTATTATCATCTGCTGTTAACAATTCTCATAATAAATCCATCGAGTAAAAGATAAATTTGGTTTTGAGGGAAATCTGCTCAACTTTCTGAAAACTTACAACCACCTTGTGAACAGAGCTACCTAGTCAGGAAAGTGTTACCACGTAGCATTGAATCTTTTTTCTTCTTTCACCAAGACCGAGTAAAATTCAGATAAAGATTCCATACGGGAAAAGGATCACGCGATGGATTTGAAAAACTGATACCCCTATTAGGCATCCAATACAATTAATTACTGGGTCCAGTTGGAAGGTGGTGTTTGGAAACTAACTTTCCAATTTCCATGTGAGAAAGTACTAAAAAGGGATGGACAGGTAAAATATATGGATAGTGAGACGGAACCAACCTAGAATCCAGAGCTTGAGTAAAATTCACACATGGCAATACCCTTTTTCATGTCTTGAAGACGGCTACAAAAGGGAGGGAGCTCAATTATGCATCCAACCCAATGAATATAGCCAAAGACTGAACCAGCAATCCTCAACAGGATTCCTATTAGTAGGTCATTCAAAGAGGTGCCACCAAGTAAAGCAAGAACGTGGATAAGACCCAGAAAAAGTTACATAATTTTAGAGGAGAATGGCTTTTCAGCCTTCACGAGCACAAGGACAGATAGTAGGTTAGGGGTCCAGATACACGATTTCTGCTTGCACAGAGGCTCGTCGAAAGCGGAGCAGCTGTTTTACCATCTCCCATCCTCCGTTAGTTGGGGCTGGCTTAATAGTCATTCTTTCAAGCATAGGAGAGTTTGAAAGGAGAAAGTTAATGAAGTCAAGTTCAGCTTTAACACCAGATATGCCGACTATTTTTATAAATTGCAATTGGCCAAACAGACAGTTCCATTTATCGTCTTCTGAAAACTTTGTCACTGTGACAGCAGAATTCTGTTCCTCAGGACGAGCCTTAAAAAAAACGACAAGATGTCAGAAATTTACAATTAATCATGTGGTTCACAAAATCGATAATGACGTAGGAAAATAAGTTGAAAGAAAGCAAGAAAATATAGAATTTAAAGTATAAGAAATCACAAATCAAAATCTTCACACAAGGACGTGAAATGGAGCTTACCAGCATCTCAAGTTCTTGTAAATTAGGGGCACTTCTTAAGAGGCATAATGCAGCTGCATTCTCCTCCAAATCATTAAAGTTAATGCGTATGGAAAGGTAATTTAGATCAATGCACGGTTTTGGCAGCTTGCTTGGTATGTTTCCCACGGCCAAGTACTGAAACAAACAACAGATTCAGTAGAAAGCATACATCTCTACTCTATAAACAAATGCCAAAAATTAGGAATTCAAATAGTTCATTAAATTGTTCTTAAAACCGCTAGAACGATGACTGAAGAAAGCTAATAATCAGAAAGCATGACAAGAGAATAAGTGTTAGAGAAACAGATAAATTTTGTTGCAGTCACAAAGACAATGAATGCATATAACCTATGAGTTAAACAACTTTTGGAGATCTGACAAATTATATGAAGGGACCATTACCTGTAAAAAGTAACTCTGAACCTCAAGTCTTCGGATGCGAGGCAGGTTGGCAAAGAAGCTTAGCAATTTCCAATAACCTCCATGAGCTGTTCTTGGGTCATTTTTGACATTCTCATACAAGCCAATAGAAACTAGGGTCAGCTGAAACGTATTCTCAAAACTAACATCATCAAAAACACCACCAATGTCAAAGAACTGAAGATTTGGCGCATTTATATTCAGATGACTGAAACCATCAAAGTTCATCAATGTCAACCTCTCCAACAGAGGGCAGCCAGAAATAAGATTTTCAAATGCATCCTGAGCCAAGGTAATGTGCTGAAGGTCGAGACTCTTCAAATTTCGGAAGCCTTTAAATGGTGGTGGTTTTAGCAAACAATTGAATAGCTCCAAATGAGTCAAATTCTCATAAGAGAATAAACATGAAGGCAGTTTGTAACGTTGTCCCTTCCATATTTCAAGTATGAACTCCTTGATCGGAATTCTTGACAAATGAAGAATCCATCTATCGATGTCAGGAACTCCGAGAAGGTCTCTATGAGAAAGTTTAAACTTGTAGATTGGGCCATGGTGAAGTAAGAGGATATGATCTACAACATTGACAAGCTTATTCTTGATAAGACCTTGGTCTTGGGTAGATAATGTGAGACAGTTATTATCAAATACAAGATGTGGGATTTTGGCCCATCTGTACCTCCACTTCTTTGATAGAATGCATGTTCTCACAGCGTCCCTAAGTGACAACTGCAACAAGATTTGCTCTAAAATATGTTCAGGTAGGCTGCTGATCCTATCAAGCTCTGTCTCAATATCACATGGGAACTTGGGCGGATCTCTATGCATCTGATATATTCAAAGTTAAGGAAGTTAAAAGCACATGAATAAGTAATATGAACGAAAGCCAGGGACTTTCATGAATTCTAAAAAAGACATTGGCCATTTATGAATAATTACCAATATGCATCAACTTAAAAACTAAAGTTTTTTTATTTATTTAAATCATAGTTTACAATTGAAATTCCCAATATAGTATCTCAGAAGTAAATCATCTGTTTCCTTCACATCTTTTATCTGCAACATGAATCGAACAAGATGGCCAGAGGGAATTAAGAAAATATAAATTAATCACTATGAAACACTTTCAATGAGCTGGAAGTGATGCAGAGACAGTAGACATAATTTAAGGTACTCCCATGGAAAGATACATTTAATAAGTGTTATGCACATAAAATTCAAGTGACAAAGAAATTACAAATTCATGTAAAAAGAAGTAGAAGCAAACTCTTAATTTTGCAAATTACATGAAGGCGCAAAATTTCCAGAAACAAAGGTGGGGGATATCACGCAGAAGATTAACTCCATCAATTATAAAGCAGTAACTCTGAATATCAACACCACTCGTATGCCCCTTTGAACTGGGCGTGGAATTCTCAACATGCAAATCCCTATATCAATTAGTTTAATTTATTTAATCAAATTAGAAGCCAGAAAGCATGTGTAAGAATTTGAACCACAACAAGATTCAACGGCCTAGTAGTACAGACAGAAATGTGATTCAACCGATACAAAACACACGCAGCAAAGATCATATATAATTCTTGACAAACGAACTGCAACACCCAGACTGATTTTAAGAACGTATCAACTTCGAAACATGACTCAGATAATACAACTATCGACTCTGCATTATTAAAGAAGACAGTGCAGAATCCACCAAAAACATCGGTAGCTGACCATGTTAGTCATATTCACCGCAAAAGCATCCGAAGCTGTCAAAACCTGTGAATTAAGACCATACGACTGGTAAATGCCAAAATGCGATTCTACGTTTAACTAACACATCAAACAAAGAACAGAAGAGGATTGAGGAGGAGATTAATTTTGTTCTTCTTATCTTTTACCCGGAAAGGAAGGTGTTGATGAATGGATGAGGTCTGGAATCTGCGAGTGTGAGTTAGAAAGAGAACACTCCGTTTGGATGTCGCGAAATCATAACCCACCTCGGTTTCTTTCCCTCGTTCCCTTCCCAGACAAGGTGCCTCACAAATTTAAGGGCAGGTTTGCAAAGGAAAAACTGAATTAGGGACCTTCTTTGAATTTATTGAAAACTGAAACCCCTAACCATAAAAATGACCCGATTTTTTTATCGAAAACTATAATTCCATTGCCGGGATTTGAACCCGGGTCGCCTGGGTGAAAGCCAGGTATCCTAACCGGACTAGACGACAATGGAATTGTGGTTGTTCTTAAAATAGATCACTTTATTTGGGAAACCAAGGACAAAAGTTGTATACCCTTATGATTCTTTCTGAAATCGATTACCCCATTTCTCAAGTCTTCTACCAAAATTATTGATGGTGGACACTTTCCATTATTTGCGTGGTAAGTAACTTCAATAAAAAGTGATCCAACTACGAAACTTGATAAAACCTTCGCTAAAATATAAAATTTAAAGAAGATAAATAGTACTTAAGTTTGGTAATCGGTAACTAAATTCAGTCATTCTCGTAAATGATTGCATGTTTGTTTGGTAATGTGTCAAGATTCAATTTTTCAATTATTCGATGGACCAAACTAGTTCATTATTTGACCAAGGTTTGCCTACAATATTCCCCAGCAATACTAAATTTTCAAAAGGATAATAGATTAACCTTTTGAGATTTTTTAATTTAATAATTAAGTTTAAAATTTTAATCTATTTTAACTTTAACAACTCAAAACAAAACATTTTTTATTAACATTTTGTTGATTTGATTAACGAAATTTGTTTTATCCATGACATACAGACGTTCATGTAAAAATTAACTGTCAACTAATTAGAATTTCATATAAAACGAATTTTTACAATCAAACTGTATAAATAAAAGTCAATCTATTAATCTATTATTACATTCATTAAAAAAATTATTGTCATTAAAAATAATAAATTAATTTAATTTTCAACCTCAATTAATTAAATTAAAATTAAAATTAGAATTTAATATTTATTTTACCTTAATTTAATTAAACTCAAAGTAATCAAATTTAATTGAGTATTCGAAATTGAGTTTAAATTTTTTTATGGTTACTTATTCGATCCAGTCTATTCACTACAAGAAAAATGACCTTTACCGACGGACAACGTTAACAAAGCGTCAGTAATTCAATTTAGCAACTATATTCACCGATGGAAAAATACGTCTTGAAATTTGTTGTCGGTAAATTTGCCGACAAAAAACTCTTATCCATCAGGAAAAATACAGACAGAAAAGACTTTCTGTCGGTATATTTATCGATGGAAAAAATTATTATCGTTAGTATATATACAGACAGTTATATCAATCCGTCGGTGAATCTACAGTAAAAATGTAAAAAAATTTCCGACAATTTATCACTAACTGTCAGTAAATATGGCTCAGTATACCGACGAACAATTAAAATTCCGTTTATGAGTCTAAGGTGAATATGTGCATTTTTTTCGATGGTTTCTTGACCAACCGTAGGTAAATATAACTCAATTTACCGACGGAAACTAAAATTCTGTTAGTAAGTATCATAAATATTTTGCGACAATTTATCATAAACCATCAGTAATGACTCTACCATAAAGATATTAAATTTTCTTTTTTAAAATCCCGACATTAAATTTTCTTTCATAATCTTATTATTAATGGATAATTTCAACAGCTATAAATAATCTGTGCATAATTTTTTGTTTTTTATATATTTAAGTTGTTTAAACAGAAAATTAATTGATCTTATAAAGTTAAAATTTTCTTCATTGATGATAAAAACATTAAATTATACATAAATTCAAACCAAATGACTACAACAATCTTATCATCCTGGTGAGAGCGAATGGTCTGAGTTTTTAGCCCTCCCCTTCAACTCTTCCATGTCATTTTGGAGCTTAGTCATGTACTCCATTGTCTATTACAACTGACTTGTCAATGTCTGCACTGTGCTCTCAAGCTGATAGATATGTTCCATTGTAGACCGTCTAGTTGATGCTACTGTACTGGACGTCGAGGAGTGTGAATAACATGTGCTCGCAAATGAGCCTGGCCTGAAGATCCTTCCACGATTGTCCCTACCACCCACTACATCAATATATGCCTGACTCTCATCAACAACATGTTCTCCCTAAGACTGTCGTTGAATTGTTTTTTGTATTTGGTTCTATTAAGAGATAATGCTTATATTAGTAAATAATAATTATTAAGAATGAATATTAAAGTATAAATTTCACATACATTCAATTCTCTACATTGGTCTGTTGACAAATGTCACATCATCATACTTTTTAGTGTGAGTATACAAAAACAACTGACAGGGTGTAAGCTTTATACCCATAAACTTTTCCTGCATAACAATAAAATGTTTTAAGTTAAACTAGAATTTATAAAAATTTCGGCAGAGTCTCCTATATTTTTATGATATTATCCCCCGTTGAACAAAGAAAATAGCTCAACACAGTCATATATGGCATCAGGCATTTATACCACGATCATTATCCATAATACACATATTTTCATTATAACATTCACACATCAATTTAAATTGAAATACAACAAAGTAAAATTAGAATAAAAGTGTAATATTTAGAAGATTATTAATATTAAAAGTTCTATATTAAATATGTACTAGTGCCAAATATAATAAGTATTCATATAAATATGAATACTTATTTTAATAAATTGTTTTAACATACAGCTAGGTTTTAAGAAATGCGTGTAAAAATTCACACATGAAAAGTAAAGAGAAGCTAATCACGACGGAATAAGAATCAATGAAATAACGGATTGACATATTAAGGGCATGCAGAACTATAATATAAGTCAAACTCATCATATATTAATTCAATGATAAACCGAAGTTCATATCACAAACAAGTTTCACATCGTGCAGGCCATTTCAATTAAAAATGCAGGAAGTTCATATGGAAAGTTCAAACCGTAAACAAATAACTAAATTAAACCAAGTTCACAAAACGTAGTAAAAAACAAAATCACTAACCTCAACCGACACGCAGAAGGATCTTCTTAAAGTACGTGAAGGAAGATGATGATGACGGAGCTAGAATGAAAAATATAGAAACTGATACAAATGTCATTAAAATATGTAAAAATTCATTGTTGACATTATCACACCATCTAATAAAATGAATGCCATTTGAATACCTACTAAAGCTTCTCTTCAATCTCCTTCAAAATATAAATATTGGTAACAAATGAGTTCCTACAACCAAGAACAAATTCGTTCACAGTTTAGAAAGCGGGATATATTAAAACAAATGCCATGAAATGTTATAATCAATCAAGTTCATTAGCTATACTGAAATAATTCAACCATCTGGTGTTATCGTTAATAATTTGCATAATTATAAGTCTCCTCGATAATAAAATCATCAGTTAATACTAAGGAGTTCTTGTTTTAATTTAAAAACGGTGATGTCATATTTTACGAGGACTCAATTAAAAATTCGGCGAAGTTTCTCTTATAAAATAGTCATCCCCTTTTTGAAAGAAGGGTCAATCTTGCAATAAAAATATACTTCTATATTGACCAGTAACCACAACTCAAATTGAGTCTCCAAACTTTATGTCTATTCTCAATTCAGTCCACATTTACATTGCAAAATCTATAATAATCCAATTCACAGTTTAAGTATACCAATTTGTAACCCATACACTCTCAATTATAGTCAACACATCAAGATATTCTCAATTCTAATAAAAAATAACTCAATTAAATCAATTTCACTAATTTATATAAGAACATAATCCTTTTCTAAATTTTTTAGGTACCTCGAGAATAAGATTATTTAGGTTTTAGTTATTAGGATTTATTCATTAAGAGGTTATTCAAAAAAAATTTAGCTATGAAAGAAAGATGCTTGAAGACTAAATTTTAAGGGCAACTAATTAATTCTATTGGAAGCAGCACAGTTAAAGGCATGCATCTTATAGCATAAGCAGTTGTTGAAGTTGAAAATCCTAACTCGTACATTTAGTTCATTTCTTTCCTATAAGTTAACTTGGACTTAATTGGAATGTGGAGATGAAGTGACAATGATTTTTGACAAGTAAAAGGTACAACAATTTATCCTTGTACTTATGTTATTTTTTTATATATACGTTATTATATTCCATTATTTGATAGATTTTTAACTTACGAATCCAAAGATTAATATGATTTGTTAAGAAGCCGCTTCTAAATGCATATGACATAATATATCCCAGACATATGTACCATAATTAACATGGACAATAGAGTGGTAAAGATGAGGAGACAATTATGGGTAAGTTCATGGTTTACATATGTCAACGACTTCAATGAGAGACTGAACAAATTAGATAAAATTATATATTGAGTGTTTTTGTATTACTTAAATATCCATATGAACATATTTTAAATCAACAACTCCCAACAACAAAAGGAAGATGAAAGTAAATTTAGTTGGATATGGGATTTGATCATCTTGTCTTAACTTATTTCTATAGATAAAGAATTTGTCTATATAACAAATAGGATTGAAGATGTATAGATGGTGATGTTGTCGCCTGCAACCAAATATAAAAGATTTTCACTCCCGTTAAAACAAATTAATGTAGAGTTAATTTTACGATTATGAAGATTACGAATTCAAACGGCACAAATAATAAAAATAGAGTTTTTGTTACTTACTGAAAGAAGAATGAAAATCAAAAAGAAAGAAATCGCAAATTAATAATTAAGTCTGAAAAATCGATAGGAAAAACACCTTGGTTTCGGTCACCAATGTTACCATGCTATTATGGATCCTCGACAAAAATTATAATTGTTAACGAACATTCATTGAGTGAATTTTCTATTAATTGTATTGACTAGAAACATGTATCCTAGCAACTTTATTAAACAACAACCTAGATACGACCATAGATTAAATTGAATAATAGCATTAAGAACCAATGACAAGTGATAAACATGTACGACATGAAATCAATCAAGTGGATAATTTTTTAGAATTTTTCGACTCTAACGTAGAGGGGTTAATCCTAATTGCTACTTGTGGTTACCAAAATTGAATGTCAGATTTTGTTAACCTAGCGATTAAATCGATTAATCTCTACTTGCGCACCTAGAAACTAACAAATCCTATTTAAAAAATTGATCTGAAATTATCCAATGAACGTTAACAATCATGAAGAAGAATCAGAACATCTCACCACAATAACATGGAACATGGATCCCTTAACCAAGACAAGGAAATTAGTTAATCATATTTGTATTGAAGACAAAAGAAATAATAAACAAAACAGTATCCATAACTAGTCTTTAGTGAAGGTAACGATAATAACAAAAGGAATTGTGCTGGAATTGTAAAAATAAGAAAACCAGAATTTAGTCAATCCCTTTCTATCCCTAAGCTTACGATGATTCTATTTGTAAAACTAGAAAAACCAAAAACTGCTGTGAGGCAACCTCCAGGAGAACCAGAAAAGAATGTCGTCCCCACTCTAAAACCTAGCCTCCCTCTTCTCCACGTCAGCCTCCTTCTTTTTAATTAACTCTCTCCATGATCTTGGTTAGATTCCATGTAACATCCCGTTACTGTTAGCAAGGGTATTATGGTAATATTGGGTCGGACTGATATATTTCATTGCATTCACTGATTGAGCATGTTACTAGCTTCTAATTATAGAGGAACAGGTTTATTGCATATGCACTTATTCATAGGTACATGCATTCATGGTTTTCCGGCATTTTAATTGTGAGTATGAATTGATTGGATTGTGAACTGAAAACTGACTGGATTATGATTGATTGAGAAATTAAGAGTAAGTGGGCTCGAATAACTGATTTATAATAGTCTAAGAGTGATTGGCTATTGATACTGACTTATAGAAAATTTTCGGGAAATTCAGGAGAAAATGCCCGGACCGAAAATTTTGGAGTGACAGACCGACTGACCGTATAGTACCGAAAGAATTGTTTAATGGCAATGGAAAAATTAGAGTTATACTATTAGGAAATAAAAATGTGGAGCCATTGAAATTTAGAGACTGAAATTTGAACTGATTTGGAGACCTATGTCTATAAATAGCTTAGGTTTTGAGATTTAGGGATTTTACCCTAAGGCTTAAACGTTTCTTCTCTTCCTCCTCCCACGGTGTTCTTCGATTTCTTCCATAGGTGAGGATTCCTCGATCTTTTCTTATGGTTTCCTTCTCATTGTGCTAAGCTAACTTGTCATTGTGATTGATGAAGGTTGAGAAGGTTTGAGAGTGGATTAATCGTTGAGTTTGAAAGTTTTAGGGTTTAAGAAGATTTGAGGGATTTGTGGAAGTTGATTTTCGATTGGTAACTATTTATGGCTTTAATGTTGTTATTAATGGTTTCTGATGTATTTATGGCATTTATTATGGTTGATTTGGGTAGTTGGAGTGTTTAATGGAGGTTTTAGAGAGAGATTGGACGGAAAATCGATCGGAGAAGACGGAGGAGCGACCGCACGTCGCGACGTCTGGCGCAGCCTCGCCGCGACGAGTAAATTAAGTGCTCGCCTCGAGGCCATGACGAAGCGCCATGACGAAGCAATGAGACGCCGCGACGAGCGCTTGATGTCGTCATGACGAGCCTTCAGCTCACGCCGTGACGAGTCAAGATAGGAATTGTTCGCCGCGGCGAACGTCTTTGACATCACGGCGAACGAATTTCTTCACGTCGCGACGAGCGCCCGTAGGTCGAGGCGAATGGGCTTTTCTGATGGGTTGTATTTTAGTTTAATGGGCATAACTTATGGTATAGACCTCCGATTGAGGTGATTTTAGATTCATTATGAACTAGGGAAAGAGGTCTACAATTGAGGATAATTATGGAAGTCAGAATTTAATTGAAATGGTATTGATTCATAGAGAATAAGGTCAATTATGGTTCTTATAGTGACCTAAGTATTGAATTGAGACAATTGAAATTTTAATTAGGATTTTCAATAGAGGTTTCGACCCAATAAATAGGGAATTGCTATAGGGAGTATGAATTGAGGAAATTGAACTGAATTCTTAGAAATGGATCAATTATTGTCGATAAATTGAATGACGAGTTAGAATTGGGCATAGGATATCAAATTGGGTTTTAGCGCCGGAAATCGTGAACATGCATTGTACATAATTTCATCGAGACATATGCATCACTGAATTGTTAATTGAGCATCTAGTAATGGGCGTATTTAAATGTTATAGAGCGTCGTTGGATCGTCATTCTACGGACATTCTTTGGAACTTCCAGCGAGTTCTAAGTAACGGTGAGTAACCTAGTTAGTTTCTCAAATTTCTGATTGTCTAAATGCTCAATGTGAATTACTTGCCAACGTGAAATTGCATGATTACTGAAATGTACATGATCAAATGGCATGCTTTTACTGTATTGGATTGGACTACTGCATGACATTGAGAAATGCAATACTGAGCTTTTATAGCCATACACTGAATTACTGAACACTGCATTACATGCATAAATGTATGATCAGATAATGGATATGTGACCCAAGTTACTATTATCACTGGAAAGAGCCTCAAGCTCGAACATTTGTCTCGACCAGGCCTCGAGCCCAGGGAGAAAATCACACGCGTCCCCATCGAATCTTGATGAGCACTTGGACACAACACTGAATAACTGGAAAAGAGTCTCATATGCATTGTATACATATGACTGATTGAATTGCGACACTTACTGAATTATGTGATGATATGAGAGATTGCAAATTCTTACATGCTACTGTAGACTGTTGCATAATACTGTGAATTGTGATATGATATTGCAAACTGTTATAGGCTACTGCAAATCGTTATATACTAATTGTATCTTACTGTGCCGTGCTGTACGCAATCTGCGTAATGCATGATTTGAGTGAACCATCGATGATAGTTTCTCACTGAGTTCGCAAACTCACCCAAAATTGCAACCTATTTTTTAGGATCGATAGAGTAGATCCCTAGCTCCGGAGATAGTCTTTTCCTGCCGTGCGAGCGTGCTGGCAAGAGAAGCGATGACACTTAGGTCGGTCAGCTGGGTTGGACTTTTGCATATGACTTAGGATAGATGCTTGTATCAGTTTCCTTTGTTTGGTTTTGTTTAGGGGACTGATAGACTTGTCTATTCTGATATTGGATGACTGTATCAAGATTATTTTGGATTTTAAAATTGACTAATTTCTGATATATTATGGTTTTAATTATTGCGATGCCATGTGGACTATTAGCGAAACTTTTTGGTAGTGCACCTTTATCGTAGGATACGTGTCGGAGCGACCTTCGGGCGTCCCGATATGTACCCTACGGTGAGGGGGCGCTACATTAGGTGGTATCAGAGCATGGTTTGGCATCTTTTGGGCATAGTATATTTTAGGCTGGAATCACTGTAAGAATAGCGAAACTGATCAGAATTTCTTGTCTATTTTAGGTCATCCGTCCTTAGAGATCGAGTTGAGTTACCAGCTGACCTGGAATCGGTAGGAGCTAGTAGGGAGTCTCTCGTGCCTCATTTAGAGGAGTTGCCTCCTCGAGTTCCTGTGAGATAGGAACGGAGATATGATCGACTGCGTAAGTAGGGGGCTGTTGATTTCTATGGCAGTACAGACCCTGCGGAGGCTGAGGGATGGTTAGAGAGGACCGAGCGAGTCCTCGATTAGATGGTTTGCGACCCTGAGGAGAGGTTTGATTATGTCATCTCTTTGCTACAGGGTTCTGCATATCAGTGGTGGAAGACTGTCCCGGGTAGTACCACCAGGCCCTGTACACTGACATGAGATGATTTTCTGAGGGCCTTCAAGGACAATTACATGCCCAAGGTCTATCTGGAAATGAAGCTGCAGGAGTTCTTAGAGATGAGACAAGGACAGTTGACCGTGGTCGACTATGAGGTGCGGTTCAACGAGCTGATGATCTATGCTTCTACACTGGTTGCTACTGAGGCTGACAGGTGTCGGCGTTTTGAGGGCGGACTCAATCTGGAGATTCGTACCCTATTGGCCAGGTCTGACATGGGTAATTTCATTGAGTTGAGGGCTGCCGCAGTGAGGATAGAGCAGCATTCGAGACAACAGATGATCGAGGCGGTCAGGGACCAGATTAAGAGATCTAGTGATAGCAGGCGGTCTTTGGCAGAGAATGCAACAAGTGTCAGAGTAGGCCCTTCAGGTCCGTAGGAGGGGCTAGACAGACTGGTCATGGGCAAAGGGGCAGATTTGTACAGACTGGTAGTGGTGGCGGTAGTGTCAGGGTTTTAGGACAGTCTGTTCCTTTTTACGAGCATTGTGACAAGAGACACAGTGGAGAGTGTCGATGGCTGTCTGGAGCCTGTTTGAGGTGTGGCTCGATGGACCACCTAGTAAGGAACTGCCCAGAGACTTTGGGAGCCCAGTCTACTATGATCGGAAGATCAGGCAGCAATACCACGGTGCAACCGAGCCGTGGAGGTGGATCAGGATGGAGAGGCCGAGGCCGAGTAGAGGGGTCCGCAGTGAGGTCAGAGGGACCGAGCAGCAGACAGCAGTCTCAGGCCAGGGTCTATGCCATGACTCGGCAGGAGGCCCAGGATTCCCCGGATGTTGTTGCGGGTATACTTCTGATTTCTGGTTTTGAAGCATATGCATTGTTGGATCCTGGATCCACTCATTCTTTCATTGCACCGCATTTAGCATGTAGACTGCATGGAGATAGGCAGAGGTTACAGTATGAGTTAGAGGTGAGTACACCTCTAGGTAGTACGACTGTATTGGGAGAGGTCTGTTTAGGGTGTCTGGTTCAGATCGACCGAGCAGTTCTGAGTGCTGATTTGATCATTTTGCCTCTAAGGGAGATTGGCGTGATATTGGAGATGGACTGGTTGACTGCGTATAGGGCTATTATGGACTGTTATACCAAGGAGGTTGTGCTGGAATCTCCTGGTCAGCCCAGATCTGTGTTTCGAGGAGTTAGTCAGGCAGTGTCTGCAAGGATGATATCCTTCTTGAGTGCCCTGAGGTTGATGTAGGGAGGTTGTGAGGCTTATCTGGCTCACGTAGTGGATTCCAGTGTCGAGCCGAGATTGCAGGATGTTCCCGTAGTCAGGGAATTTTTAGATGTGTTTTCCGAGGAGTTACCGGGATTGCCGCCAGAGCGGGAGACAGAGTTTGAGATTGATCTCGTTCCCGGTACCGCTCCTATATCGATACCTCCGTATAGGATGGCACCGGTGGAACTGAGAGAGCTTAAGGCTCAGTTGCAGGAGCTTATGGACAAGGGGTTCATTAGACCTAGTGTTTCGTCATGGGGAGCTCCGGTACTGTTTGTGAAGAAGAAGGACGGGACGCTGAGACTGTGTATTGACTATAGGCAGTTGAATCGGGTGACAGTGAAGAATAAGTATCCACTGCCTAGGATTGACGATTTATTTGATCAGTTGCAGGGAGCTCAGGTGTTCACTAAATTGGATCTGAGATCAGGTTATTACTAGTTGAGGATTTCAGAGGCCGATGTGCCTAAGAGTGCTTTCAGGAGCAGGTACGGGCATTTCAAGTTCCTAGTGATGCCGTTTGGGTTGACTAATGCCCCGACAGTCTTCATGGCTTTGATGAATAGAGTTTTTCAGCCCTACCTGGATCGGTTTGTGATTGTGTTTATTGATGATATACTGGTTTATTCGAGGAGCAGTCAGGAGCACGCTGAGCATTTGAGAATTGTCCTTCAGGTCATGAGAGAGAGGCAGTTGTTCCCCAAATTCGCTAAGTGCGAATTTTGGCTTGAGGAGATTGTATTTCTGGGACACGTGGTGTCCGGTGAGGGCATCCAGGTAGATCCTCACAAGATAGAGGCAGTTATGAGTTGGGAGATTCCGAGGAGTGTGCCAAAGTTGCGGAGTTTCCTAGGATTGGCCGGATATTACCGGAGGTTCGTCGAGAGGTTTTCGTTGATCTCCGCTCCTTTGACGAAACTGTTGAGGAAGAATGTGCCATTCAGATGGTCTGAGGAGCACCAGAAGAGCTTTGAGGAGCTGAAACATCGGTTGACGACTGCACCGGTATTAGGCATTCCATCTGGGACTGGAGGCTTTGTGGTTTACAGTGATGCCTCGCATCGGGGATTGGGATGTGTATTGATGCAGCATGGGAGAGTTATAGCGTATGCCTCGAGACAGTTGAGGTCTCACGAGGTGAATTATCCGGTATATGACTTGGAGTTAGCCTTGATTGTGTTTGCTCAAGATCCAAGACATTATCTGTATGGGGAGACGTTCCAGATCTTCACCGATCATAAGAGTCTCAGATATCTGTTGAGTCAGAGAGAGCTCAATTTGAGACAGAGGAGATGGATAGAGCTATTGAAGGACTATGACTGTACGATTGAGTATCATCCAGGGAAGGCCAATGTGGTGGCCGATGCACTGAGTAGGAGATCGCATGGGAGTGCAGCTCAGGTGCAGGTTTCGAGGTTACCTGGTCTGATTCAGTTGAGAGCTCTTAATGTACAGATGGATTTGGGTCAGGATGGAGCTCTGATTGCTACTTTGAGGCTGAGGCCGATGTTGCATGATAGGATACGGAGAGTTCAAGATCAAGACCCAGTATTAGTGAGACTGATTGAGAGCGTCCAGGCCGGTACTGATTCAGAGTTTAAGTTAAGAGATGGGACTTTATGGATGGGACAGAGACTGTGTGTGCCAGATGTAGATGATTTGAGACGGGAGATCCTAGAGGAGGCACATGTAGCTGCCTATGCTATGCATCCTGGTACGACCAAGATGTATAATTCACTGAGACAACATTTCTGGTGGCCTGGTATGAAGAGGCAAGTGACAGAGTATGTTTCTCGATGTCTGATCTGTCAGCAGGTTAAGGCAGAGCATCAGGCTCCAGTGGGGAAGTTGCATTCGTTGCCCATTCCGGAGTGGAAATGGGAGCGAATTACTATGAATTTTGTGATGGGGTTGCCTAGGACACTGAGGCAGCGTAATGTTATCTGGGTCATAGTAGACCGATTGACTAAATCGACTCACTTTTTTCCAGTGAGGGAGAGCAATACTCTCGATCAATTGGCCCAGAAATATGTAGCAGAGATTGTACGGTTGCATGAGGTTCCGTTGTCGATAGTCTCAAACAGGGATCCCAGGTTCACTTCGAGGTTCTGGAAGAGCCTACAGACTGCTATGGGTACTCGATTGAATTTCAGTACTGCATTTCATCCTCAGACAGATGGGCAGAGTGAGAGGACGATTAAGGCTGTTGAGGACATGCTTCGGGGGTGTGTATTGGAGTTCAGAAGAGCATGGGATCAATATTCGACACTGGTCGAGTTTGCATATAATAACCAGTATCAGAGTAGTATTGGGATGGCACCGTATGAGGCCTTGTATGGGAGGTCGTGTCGATCGCCACTGTATTGGGATGAAGAGGGTATGAGATCGATTGAGGGTCCCGAGTGATTCAGATACTGATGGATAAGGCAGATTGATCCAAGTCGCATCAATGCTCCAGATGCATGTAAGAGCTATGTGGATCAGCATCGACGAGAGATAGAGTACAGTGTAGGAGACAGAGTGTTTCTCCCAATGTTACGAATACCGTACCAGACTTGGTACCAGATTGAGCTTTGGAACGAGTCAGGTGTCGATCGGCCTTGCAAGCAATTGCTTTGGGATATTTTAAAATTTATAAAATAGTCCCTAAAATTTTTAAAAATTGCAAAATAGTCCAAATAGATATATTATCTGATTTTATCAGATACTTTACTAGTTTATTATTTACATCAATAGTGCTTTCAAAAATCTTAATAATAAATAATAATGACAATTAATTTTAAATAACAATAATTTTAAATATTTCACATATAAATAATAACTACAATTAATATAAATGAAGGCAATCATCATCATACAATTATAAAATTAATAATAATACAAAGCAATATTTAATTTGATAAAATCAATATTTATACGAGAGTACAAATATTAAAATCAATATTTATAATAAAAGCAATTTCATTTTATTATAAAACCAATATTTTAAGGCACATAATTTGATAAAATCAATATTAAAATCAATATTTATAATAAAAGCAATTAAGTAAATTAATTTAAGAATTTAACTACGTTATTTTTTAAAAATAATATCATTTTAGTTTTATGATTAATCAATGTCATTAATTATATTATTTTGAATTTGTATATTATTAGTTAAAGTTTCTAAAACACGTGCTAAGCTACTTTAGCAAGAGACACTAACTTCAAATTTTGATTAAAAATTAAAAACTTGAGCATTTATTTATTAAGTTTTGATATTTGGATTATAATTGTAAAATTTAAAAAAAATTTAATTAACCCAAATAAAAGAAAAAAAAAGAGTAAAAGCAATGGGTCCGATGGAGGAGCCTCAAGTAGTTAATGGGAATTTTATAGGTGACAAGAAACCCTACTTAATTATTAAAAATTCCCCAAATAATATTTTAAAATAATTAAATGTTTGAGGAGGTCTTATGTTTATAAGTAATTTTCTTACAAATAAATTTAAAATCAGCTTTTTAAAAATTTAATTATCTTGAACATTTATAAATTATAAGACTAGTCGGTCCATTCTTTATTTTTTAATCTCTTTACATAAAGGTGGCATATATTCCTTTACATGCTTAAAAGGGCCTTAAAAGTTAAAACCCTAAATCCCCAAATTATTAACCACCGCCGCCTTACTAGTTACCCCTCACACTTCCCACCTACGTACACTTTCAACAACACTGTCGCTTGTTCTTCTTCTCCAAGCTTTCGCCTTTGTCTCTCTACTGATGATCTCTGCATCAAAACCTCCTTCCCCAATGTCGGGTCTGCATGGAGGAACCGACGAATGACGAAGCGAAGCCGGCGAGAATCGGAGAAGGAAGCGAGCGTCGAGGAGGCAAGCTTCCATGAGGAGGAGACCGATGGCGATGGTGGGAAGACCAGAGGCAACCTGCGTCGACGAGGAGGAGCGGCGCGACGGAGAGATGAGAGGGAGAGGAGATCGATTGCGTGGGGGGGAATTTTAAAATTTTGCAATTTAGTCCCTGCACTTTTTCAACTTTAAGGTACCGGACGGTATTTTCTGGTATGGCCGGTACCGGCCGGTACCTATCGAAAACCACCGGTACCGGCCGGTATTTTTGGCCGATACAGTGGTCGTCCGTTCCGTTCCGGATTCTGGTCGGAACGGAACGGATCCCATAACACTGGTTTCTTCGGGTGTCTCCTTGGAAAGGAGTACTGAGGTTTGGCTGTAAGGGCAAGTTGAGCCCTCGGTATATCAGTCCGTATGAGATCCTTGAGAGGATAGGACTGTTGGCTTACAGATTGGCGTTACCGAGTGAGATGTCCCAGATGCATGACGTGTTTCATGTTAGTATGCTCCGACGGTACCGTTCCGACCCGACGCATGTGATTCCGGCTCAGGAGATTGAGATAGCCAGTGATTTGAGTTATGTCGAGGAGCCGGTGCAGATTATAGGATCACGAGTCAAGCAGCTGAGGAACAGGGTGATTCCATTGGTGAAAGTCCTTTGGAAGAACCACTCTTCTGAGGAAGCTACATGGGAGACTGAGGAGCATATGAGAAATCAGTATCCTCATTTATTCGATCGGACATGTATTAAATTTCGAGGATAAAATTTTTATTAGGAGGGGTGAATTGTAACATCCCGTTACTGTTAACAAGGATATTATGGTAATATTGGGTCGGACTGATAGGTTTCATTGCATTCATTGATTGAGCATGTTATTGGCTTCTAATTATAGAGGAACAGGTTTATTGCATATGCACTTATTCATAGGTACATGCATTCATGGTTTTTCGGCATTTTAATTGTGAGTATGAATTGATTGGATTGTGAACTGGAAACTGACTGGATTATGATTGATTGAGAAATTAAGAGTAAGTGGGCTCGAATAACTGATTTAGAATAGTCTAAGAGTGATTGGCTATTGATACTGACTTATAGAAAATTTTCAAAAAATTCGGGAGAAAATGCCCGGACCGGAAATTTTGGAGTGACAGACCGACTGACCGTATAGTACCGAAAGAATTGTTTAATGGCAATGAAAAAATTAGAGTTATACTGTTAGGAAATAAAAATGTGGAGCCATTGAAATTTAGAGACTGAAATTTGAACTGATTTGAAGACCTATGTCTATAAATAGCCTAGGTTTTGAGATTTAGGGATTTTACCCTAAGGCTTAAACGTTTCTTCTCTTCCTCCTCCCACGATGTTCTTCGATTTCTTCCATAGGTGAGGATTCCTCGATCTTTTCTTATGGTTTCCTTCTCATTGTGCTAAGCTAACTTTTCATTGTGATTGATGAAGGTTGAGAAGGTTTGAGAGTGGATTAATCGTTGAGTTTGAAAGTTTTAGGGTTTACGGAGATTTGAGGGATTTGTGGAAGTTGATTTTTGATTGGTAAGTATTTATGGCTTTAATATTGTTATTAATGGTTTTTGATGCATTTATAGCATTTATTATGGTTGATTTGGGTAGTTGGAGTGTTTAATGGAGGTTTTAGAGAGAGATTGGACGAAAAATCGATCGGAGAAGACGGAGGCGCGACTGCACGTCGCGATGTCTGGCGCAGCCTCGCCGCGACGAGCGCAGCGAGACGCCGCGACGAGCGCCTGGATGTACGTCGCGACGAGCCTTCTGGCTCACGTCGCGACGAGCCGCATAGGAATTGTTCGCCGCGGCGAACGTCTTTGACGTCGCGGCGAACGAACTTCTTCACGTCTCGACGAGCGGCCGTAGGTCGCGACGAAGGGGCTTTTCTGATGGGTTGTATTTTAGTTTAATGGGCATAACTTATGGTATAGACCTCCGATTGAGGTGATTCTGGATTCATTATGAACTAAAAAAAGAGGTCTACAATTGAGGATAATTATGGAAGTTAGAATTTAATTGAAATGGTATTGTTTCATAGAGAATAAGGTCAATTATGGTTCCTATAGTGACCTAAGTATTGAATTGAGACAATTAGAATTTTAATTGGGATTTTCAATAGAGGTTTCGACCCAATGAATAGGGAATTGCTATAGGGAGTATGAATTGAGGAAATTGAACTGAATTCTTAGGAATGGATCAATTATTGTCGATAAATTGAATGACGAGTTAGAATTGGGCATAGGATATCAAATTGGGTTTTTTATTTGGAAATCGTGAACATGCATTGTATATAATTTCATCGAGACATATGCATCATCGAATTGTTAATTGAGAATCTAGTAATGGACCGTATTTAAATGTTATAGAGGCGTCGTTGGATCGTCATTCCACGGACATTCTTTGGAACTTCCAGCAAGAGTTCGGAAGTAACGGTGAGTAACCTAGTTGGTTTCTCAAATTCTCGATTGTCTAAATGCTCAATGTGAATTACTTGCCAACGTGAAATTGCATGATTCTTGAAATGTACATGATCAAATGGCATGCTTTTCTTGTATTAGATCGACTCTTGCATGACATTGAAATGCAATCGAGCTTTTATAGCCATACACCAATTATGAACATCGCATTACATGCATAAATGCATGATCAGATAATGGATATGTGACCCAAGTTGCTATTATCACTGGAAAGAGCCTCGAGCTCGAACATCAGATCGACCGAGCCTCGAGCCCAGGGGAGAAATCCTGACGCGCCCCCATCGAATCTCGTCGAGCACTTGGGCACAACACTGAATAACTAGAAAAGAGTCTCATATGCATTGTATACATATGAGTGATTGAATTGCGACACTTACTGAATTATGTGATGATATGAGAGATTGCAAATTCTTACATGCTACTGTAGACTGTTGCATAATACTGTGAATTGTGATATGATACTGCAAACTGTTATAGACTACTGCAAATCGTTATATACTAATTGTATCTTCTTGTGCGTTGCATTTAATCTGCGTAATACATGATTTGAGTGAACTATCGATGATGGTTTCTCACTGAGTTCGCAAACTCACCCAAAATTGCAACCTATTTTTCAGGACCAATAGAGTAGATCCCTAGCTCCGGAGATAGTCTTTTCCTGCCATGCGAGCGTGCTGGCAAGAGAAGTGATGGCACTCAGGTCGGTCAGCTGGGTTGGACTTTTACAGATGACTTAGGATAGATGCTTGTATCAGTTTCCTTTTTTTGGTTTTGTTTAGGGGACTGATAGACTTGTCTATTATGATATTGGATGATCAGATCAAGATTATTTGGATTTTAAAATTGGTGATTTCGATATATTATGGTTTTAATTATTGCGATGCCATGTGGACTATTAGCGAAACTTTCTGGTAGTGTACCTTTATCGTATGATACGTGTCGGAGCGACCTTCGGGCGTCCCTATGTGTACCCTACGGTGAGGGGGCGCTACATTCCATCCCAATTAGATAATCTTCAAATTTAAGAGGGAAATTTCTTAAAAAGGGCTCCACAAAATCTTCGGCAATTTTTGTTCTAATTGGAGACAATCTTCTGAAAAATCTGCAGTAATAGGATCTTGACCTTAGGCGTACCCACGCCTAATCTTTAAATTTCGACCAATCTGGAATTTCCGAACTTCTTACCATATTTTTGCCGTTTTTGATCCTTTTTCGTCTTTACAGCATTGAAAACCATCTGTGAATATTTAACAAACAATTCCATCAATATTTGAGTACCAATTCCACAATCAATCAAAATTAAATCCAAAACATATGCATTTAAAATGACTTATCAAATTCCCCCACACCGAACCTTTGCTCGCCCTCGAGCAACATATCAAACCATTAACTCAATCAATTTATCCTTCAGAAATCAAGTGCACACAATCCACCAATTTAGGCTAACCAAATTCAATTTGCAACATACATCGTAATTGCCTTTCACTAATGCAAATAAACCAAGTCAAAATTCAGCATCTTTGTTCAAAAGTAAATATGAAATTAAGTGAATTCTTCTCACGGATTTCGCTCTTACACTCAAGTGTTTGTGGGTAGGTGTTTCGCTCACATCTCACTCTATCATGTTGCACTACCATAGGCTTGCAATTTCACCAATTCTCATTCATTTAGATCACATGGGCTCATAGATCATAAGGGCTTTATCAAGGGTTGTAATGGGGCTAGGTTCTCAGGTGAGGTAAAATATGGTAAAAGGATTCGTCACAAGTTTTCATAAAGCATCAAGTAAAGGGACACAATTAAATTCTGAGATAAACATGAAAAGGAACTACATCTACTCATTCTAACTCAAGCCACTATACTTTATTCTTTCTTTTCTTTCCTTTTTCTGATGTTTCTCTTTTTGTTTTTCTTTTCCTTCTTTTTCTTTTTCTGTTTTTTTACTAAGAACACGGGAAAATAATGACAATAATAAAAACATGAGCAGATGTACCTATGAAAGTATCTCAGAACACAATATATAACAAAAATCCCAATTTAGTTAATGCTTCATTCAATTTGTGATAAGGTAAGCTAATGGGGTTGTTGGGTTTCTAATGTGAGGTGATAACTGTTAATGGACATTTTTATATTAATTTTAGATTCATAATTTGCTAAACTCTTGTCCATTTAACATTTAAATTGTACTAATTAAAACATTATTTGTTTTTAATTTAGGCACCTTTGGATCAATAAAAACGTTAACATTTTTGGAAGATAGAAAGGAGAGGGACGTGAATTATTCAAGACATATAACCAATTAGAGAGAGGCGTGGAGATTGAATAGTAAAGGAACAAGAAGCTGGTGGGACTGGAGAGGAAATGCCACTCCTCACACAAGTTCTCCAGAAATCACGTCACTCCTCTACCCATAAGAAGACAACGTAGCCATCCAAGAAAGAAGCATGCAGATTCCACAAAAATAGCAGCCCACTCTTTAATGTACTGAGACAAAAAGAAAAACAACAAAGGGTGTATGATATTTTTAAGCCACTGGCTGCAATCAAAGAAGGAAAAAACGTTGAAGTAGTGGAAGAAGACATGTGAGTAGCTGGCAGAGGAGGAAGAACATGGGGGCTGGAGAAATAATTTAGGCCAGTGGTGGAATGAAGCAACGTGACAAAGCCTTCTGGAGACTTTAACGTGAGAAGCTGGTGATAAAAAAATATACATTAGCTGGGGATTTAAGAGGTGGAGCCAACGCATCATCACTGTACACTCTACACCAAACACAACGAGACAACTGAAGCATGGAATGATTAAAATTTTAGCTAGTGGACTGGAGATGGGAAAACGTTGAAGCTATGTGGAACTCACTTACGTTGAAGACAAGCAGAAGGAGAAGAAAATAACGTGAGTTGTTGGCAAAGAGAGGGAGGAGGCAGCTGTGTATGTGCGTAAAAAAGATGAGAGAGTATGTGCTGTTAAAGGGGAGGAAACAAATTGAGCTGGGGAGACCAAGGTAGACGTTAGAGCTCTCTGTTTTAACACTCACTGCAACCCCCACTAAACCATGAATATCTACCCACAAACAAAGTTAGTTGGTGGCTTGATGAACATTGTGAGCTGCTAGTGAAGACTCTTCATCACTCACGTTGAAGGCAAGCAGGAGGGGGCGTTAAAATTGTTGTACGTGAAGACTTGAAGCAACTGGAATCAACGTAACGTTGCGATTCTTTGGGAAGGAAAACAACGTGAGTTGCTGGTAAGTTTAGGAAGGAACGTGGCAGTTGCTTGTTAAAGGAGAAGAAGGACGCAGCTGTTGATTGAAGAAGGACGCAGCTGTTGATTGAGGAAGGAACGTGGCAGTTGCTTGTTAAAGGAGAAGAGAGTGGACAGCTGGGGACAAGAGGCTTGGAAACGTGGGAGGTCTGCTATTGGAGTCTAAAAAAATAAACATGAAGAGAAAGGAGAAACAGTAGAGAAGGGACGTGCATGAGGAGACAAAACTTTATTTGTCACATCATTTCTGAGAAACTAAAGAAGGGTGTTTTAAATTTATTTTCTTTATTTTATTTCTTATTTATTTTAATTGTGTGGTTTTAATCAATGCAAACATATATTATGACCATAATTTTTGTTACATTGATAAATATGTGTGATTAAATTTTTCTTTTCGGTTAAGGTTAAGATTGATATTGGATTAGGATAATTTTTGTGGTATTGATTTTTGCTTGATTAAATGCATATTTAGTCTTAATTTAGCTTGATCACCTAGATTAAGACCTTAGATGATTTAATACCACAACCAATGAGATTTAATTTGTCGAAAAATTAATCAAGCGACATACTTGAGACTAAAGTGTAGACCAACCTTAGAATCTTGTGTGAGGATACCTAGAATTAACGAACTTAATTTTAGGCTTCTTGTATTTAACGCCTTTTATTCTGAATTTTCTATGAACCAAGTAGTGAGTCGGATTTAAAAGAGAAGGGAACACCATGAACATTGGGTTCGACTTGCTTAAGCGAAGTGTTTCCTAAATCAATCCACTGTTACAATTTTATTTTAAATGTCCAATCCAATTGAAATCTGATACCTTAACCGATTTTTGTCATTTGATTAAATCTAGTCGTTTTAATTCATACTTTGCATTTTTCATATTTTCTTAATTTGCTTACTTTATTTTATTTTATTTTCAAATCAATCAAATTTTAGATCGTCTGAGTAATTTTTAATCATTTAATTTAATTGTCTTACGTGTTGGAAAATTTTTCCTTGGGTACGATATTCGGTTCTTACCGATTTATATTACTTGTCGACGGGGTGCACTTGCCTCTAATTGGTTTAGATAAAATTTAATTGTTTTGTTTAGACCGCAACAAGTTTTTGGCACCGTTGCCGGGGAGAAAAATTTCTAATTTTGAGTCATTAAATTAGATGGTGTTAATTGTCTCAGATTTAATTTTTGCTTTGCTGTTTATTTGCGTATTTTAGTTGTTTGTTTGATTGCTTTATTTCGGGTGTTTTATTTTTCATCCTTAGGTTTGTTATTATTTTTATTTTGTTCTATTTTGTTTATGATCACTCGTGGCCAAAAGCTCGAGAATTTGCTATTAGATACTGAAATTGAAAAAACTGCTCGCAGGTTGCGTAAAGAAACCAGATTGGCTCGGAGTAGTACTTCAGCAGAAAGGACTAGAGAAGAGTAATTTTCAAAGATGGAACAACACGAGGAGAGGTTGATGCCGCATACTAAAGAGAGAAGGGAGTTGACTATGATGGATTGGACAATGGGGCACAACAATAAACCTATGCCTCCTATTATAAGGCCGACGATTACAGCTGCGAGTTTTGAGATTTCTCACAGCATTACATCCATGGTGAGGGCATCTCAATTTGGAGGAGTGCCTTTGGAGGATCCGAATACCCATTTGGAGACAATTTTGGATATTTGTGATTTATTCAAGCAAAATGGAGTATCGGAAGACGCAGTGAGATTAAGGTTATTCCCATTTTCTCTAAGGGATAAGGCCAGAGCATGGTTGGTTAGTTTGTAGTCGGGATCGATCACTACATGGGATGAGATGATGAGGTTATTTTTGGAAAAATTTTTCCCTCCTGCCAAGGTTGCAAAGATGAAGAATGAGATCACTACCTTCACTCAATATGAAAATGAAAGTTTATATGATGCGTGGGAGCGATTTCGGGATATGTTGACGCAGTGTCCTCATCATGGGTTCTCTACATGGCAGCAGGTCAATACTTTTTATACAGGAATGAACCCATCGACCAGGAGTACCATAGACGCTGCCGCAGGAGGTAGTTTAATGAGGAAAACGCCAGATCAGGCCTACAGGTTGATTGATGAGATGGCCACTAGCAGTTTTTAATATCATACAGAAAGGCATCCCAGACGACCTACAGGAGCTCGTGTAGTAGACAATACAGTGGCGTTATCTGCTCAGATGGATGTTTTGATGAAGAAATTGGATAATTTGATGCACAGTGTGAGAGGAGAAGCTAGTTCTTCATTAAGGAGTTGTGCTATTTGCGAGCATTGTGGAGGAGATTCCCATGCATCTTTTAAGTGTCAAGTCGGGAATCCTTTTGCTCAAGAGACTGAAAAGGCTCATTATATGGGCAATTATAACAGACAACGAGATGGCCCATATTCTAATACCTACAACCCAGGGTGGAGGAATCATCCAAATTTCTCTTGGCGGAATGATCAGGTGGCACAATCACAATCATCCAATGTTCAGAGACAACCACCTGCACTCCCAGGTTTCAAGGCTCCTAATCCTGCACCACCAGAAAAATCTAATCTCGAAGAACTATTGTCAAAGTACATTTCTACCACCGAGGTTAGGATGCAAAACCAAGAATCTTCTATCAGACATTTAGAGAATCAGATGAGCCAGATTGCAAGTTTGTTGAAGGAAAGACCTTCAGGTTCATTGCCTAGCACTACTGAGGCCAACCCGAGAGAACATGCAAAGGCAATTTTATTGAGAAGTGGCAGACAACTTGAAGGAGTTAAGGAGAAACAGAAGGATAAAAAATGGAAAAGAGTGAAGAAGATGAGAGTCGGGAAAGTGGCAAGGAGGCCACAGAAGCACCAGTTGAAAAGGAGGACCATCCAAGGTTATTTGCTGATCCCATCACAAATCCGGTAAGACCTCGAATTCCTTATCCTCAAAGATTGAAAGGTACGCAATTAGATAGGCAATTTGGTCGTTTCCTTGAGATATTTAAAATATTGCATATAAACATTCCTTTTGTTGAGGCCATAACGCAGATGCCTTTTTATGTGAAGTTTTTAAAAAAAATGTTGTCTAACAAGAGGAGGTTTGAGGAGTATGCCACGGTGAAGCTGAATGAGGAGTGTTCGGCCATATTGTCAAGAAAGCTACCACCGAAGTTTAAGGATCCAGGGAGTTTTACTATTTCTTGTGTTATTGGTGATTTAAATATAGATAAAGCTTTAATGGATTTAAAAGTAGTATTAATTTAATGCCTCTTTCTGTTTTCAGGAAATTAGGATTGGCGGAGCCCAAACTCACAACTATTTCGCTTCAGCTGGCAGATAGGTCAATCACCTATCCGAGGGGAATCATTGAGGATGTATTGGTCAAGGTCGAGAAGTTCATCTTCCTGGTGGATTTTTTAGTCCTTGATATGGAGGAAGATATAGACATCCCCATCATTCTTGGGAGACCTTTCATGGTCACTGCACGGACCATCATCGATGTACAACGTGGAAAACTCATCTTGAGACTTCAAGATGAAGAACTAGTGTTTGATGCGTTCAATGCTATGAAGCATCCTTCTACTCTTGAGTCTTGCCATTTTATTGATATTTATTCTTCTGTTACTGATGATTCTTCTATTGTTTGTGCAGATTTGTTGGAAGGGAAAGCGCAAGTAACAATTGAAGAGTTAGGGGAAGAATTGCAAGAAGAGTTGAAGGAAATTGCAGATGAGTTGGAGCAGGCATATTAGACACATTATAGAGCATATGAGCCTCTCCAACGTCCTGTCAAGCTATTTCCAAAGCCTTCGATTGAAGAGCCCCCTTCTCTTGACCTTAAACCTCTTCTAAGTCATTTGAAATATGTTTATCTTAACCCACCTGAGCACTTACCAGTTAACATTTCTTCTTGTTTGTCAGGTGCTATGGAGGAGCAGTTATTGAGGATAATGCGGGACCACAAAAAGGCAATTGGGTGGTCCATTACAGATATCAAAGGTATAAGCCCTTCTTTTTGCACACACCACATTTTTATGGAGGATGGAAGCAAAGTGATAGTGCAACCCCTGAGGAGACTTAACCCACACATGAAGGAGGTAGTGAAAGATGAGGTAATTAAGCTTCTGGATGTAGGTATTATCTATCCCATTTCTGATTCTGGTTGGGTTAGTCCTGTGCATGTGGTGCCAAAGAAAGGAGGCACCACTGTGGTTGAAAATGAGAAAAATGAATTAATAGCCACTAGGAAGGTAACTGGGTGGAGAATGTGCATGGATTATAGGAAGTTGAATGATGCCACCAGGAAAGATTATTTTCCTTTACCTTTCATTGATCGATGATTGAGAAATTAATGGACATGATTTTTATCAGGCCTTAGATGGATATAGTGGATATTTGCAGATTCTCGTAGCCCTAGAAGCTCGGAGAAAACAACTTTACATGTCCCTATGGTACATTTGCCTATAGACGATGCCTTTTGGGTTATGCAATGCTCCAAATTACATTTCAAAGATGCATGATGGCTATTTTTTCGATATGCTTGAATCTTGCATTGAAATTTTTATGGATGACTTCTCGTGTTTGGTACTTCATTTGATTCATGCTTGGATAACCTTGAGAAAGTTCTAATTGATTGTGAAGAGACCCATTTAGTGTTGAATTGGGAAAATGTCATTTCATGGTACAGAGTGCATTGTTTTAGGTCACAAGATTTCTAGAAGGGTATAGAGGTAGACCCAAAGAAAATTGATGTCATTAAGAAACTTCCACCACCGAACAATGTTAGAGCCATTAGAAGTTTCTTAAGCCATGCTGGTTTTTACCGTAGGTTCATTAAGGATTTTTCCAAAATTGCTAAACCTTTAACTGAATTGCTTGAAAAAGATGTTATGTTTAATTTTGACGATAAATGTTTGACATCTTTTCAATTGTTAAAGGATATGCTTGTGACTGCACCTATTCTTATATCTCCTGACTGGTCTCTTCCTTTTGAATTAATGAGTGATGTAAGTGATTATGTAGTGGGTGTTGTTTTAGGCCAAAGACGAGGTAAGATCTTTCATCCCATTTTTTATGCAAGTAGGACACTAAACTGTGCACAACACCATTATACCACCACGGAAAAAGAGATGTTGGCGGTTGTGTTTGCTTTTGATAAGTTTCGCTCATATTTGGTTTTGTCTAAAGTAATTGTGTATACTGACCATGCAGCTTTGAAATACTTGATGACAAAACCCGACGCTAAACCAAGACTAATTCGTTGGGTGTTACTTTTGCAGGAATTTGACATTGAGCTGAGGGATAAGAAAGGGACCGAGAATTTTGTAGCAGATCACCTATCGAGGTTAGATGAAGCTGCCATGGAGAGTGCAACAAAGAAGGAAATTCAGGAGACTTTTCCTGATGAGCATCTGATGGTTATAACAGTCACTCCATGGTTTGCAGATTATGTAAACTACCTTGTTGGTAATATCTATCCCCCTGATTTTTCTTATGCTCAAAAGAAAATTTTTTTGTCAGAGGTAAGATACTATCTTTAGGATGATCCTTTGCTTTACAAGATTTGTGTGGATGGTATTGTTAGGCATTGCATTCCTGAAGAGGAAATGTCCTCTGTGTTACATCATTGTCATTCTAGAGAGGCTGAGGGACACTATGGTGCATCTAGGACAGCTCATAAAGTTTTGGAGTGTGGTTTCTATTGGCCCACTTTATTTAAGGATGCATTTACATTTGTCAAATCTTGTGATAGGTGTCAAAGGGTCGGAAACATTAGTCAGAGACATGACATGCCATTGTCTAACATTCTTGTTTGTGAAGTTTTTGATGTTCGGGGAATAGACTTCATGGGACCGCTCCTAAGTCTTTCTAATCAATATATATTGGTTGCTGTTGATTATGTTAACAAATGGGTGGAAGCAGAGGCATTACCTACAAATGAGTCTAGACGTGTTGTTAAATTTTTGAAGAATAATATTTTTACACGTTTTGGCACACCTAGGGCTATCATTGGTGATGGGGGGTTGCATTTTTGTAACAAACTTTTTGATTGATTGTTAGCTAAGTATGGGGTAACCCATAAGGTTGCTACTCCGTACCACCCCCAAACTAGTGGTCAAGTTGAAGTCTCAAAAAGGGAATTAAAGAAAATACTAGAGAAAACTGTTAATGCTTCTTGGCGGGACTGGTCTTTAAAGCTTGATGATGCACTTTGAGCATATAGGACGACATTTAAAACACCCATAGGCATGTCACCATTCAAGATAGTATATGGGAAGTCCTGCCATCTTCCAGCTGAGTTAGAGCATCGTGCATAATGGGCTACCAAATTTCTTAATTTTGATTTGTCTGCTGCAGGTGTTAAGAGAATTAGGCAACTTCATGAGCTTGAAGAATTTTGTTTGGATGCTTATAACAATTCGAAGTTGTATAAGGAACGTGTGAAGAAGTGGCATGACAAGAAGATTCTCCACCGAGACTTTAAGGTAGGCGACTAGGTATTGATTTATAACTCCTGTCTTCGTCTTTTTCCAGGGAAACTTAAATCGAGGTGGTATGGTCCATTCACGGTGATCCAAGTCCTTCCTTTTGGGGTCATTGAGGTAAAACAAGAAAATGAAAATTCATTCAAGGTAAATGGACAACGAGCTAAATTGTATATGCCCAGCTTTGTGGTAACTCTGAGGAGCGATTGTCTCTTCATGACACTTCGCCTCCTTAATCGCAGTGCATGTTTTCCAGTAGGACTATTGTTTTCTTTCTTTTCTTTTCTTTTCTTATTGTTTCCTTTGTGTTTCTTTTAATGCAATTTCTTTAAGTTGCTTTGAGTTTTCTGTAGGTTTGCGTGGTTTAAAAAAAGGGGGTTCTTGGCCGCTCCTTTTTCAGGGAAGTTTCTTCCTCTTTCCCCTCTTTGTGTTTAATTGTTGACTATTTGAACATTGGGGAGAATGTTCATTTTAAGTGTGGGGGGATTGAGAGCTTATGTGCTTGTTGATGTTTATGATATTGATGTTGATGTTGAGAAATACACACTTGAATGGTTGCGACTCTTCTGGTAACTGTCTTGGATCCTATTTGTGATGAATTTGACCATACGATTCTGTCAAAGTAGTTGGATGAAAAATTGAGTTGTTTGCATGAACTTGAAATAGGCAACTTGAGAGGATAGTGAAACATATGGATTAATTAAAGTCGTCAATTGCATAAATTTAATCAATAACTGATGCTAAGTAATGAGGCAATGTATGAAATTTTGATGGACTTTCATTTAAACATTTGTGAGGTTTTGAGCCATATGACTGCATCTCATAGTCATCTATTTTCTTTGTCATGTGTGATGCTTCCCTATGTGGATTACCTTCAGAACTTGTTTTGAACCTGTTTGATACTGCTAGTTACATGCTTTATGGATATGATAAAGGCCTTCTTTGTTTTAAACCTTTAGCTTAAATGACCCACTAAATCATTTTTCCTTTGTTACCCCCTTTGAGCCTTTGACCTTGTTGTTTTCGTATTAATCGCGTTGCATTAAACTTGAAAACTTTTAGCCTTACCCTTTCACAAGTTGAATAAAGTACTAAGTATTTGATTCCTTGATTTAGGGACTTTTCTTTTATACGCTATTCTGAGATGTTTTAGAAGTACATCTACTCAACTGTGGTTGATTTTTGTTACTGCTAGCTTATTGTTACAAAAAAACAAAAAAAACAAAAAAAACAAAAAACAGAAAAAAAGAAAAAAAAAAGAAAAAAAGAAAAAATCAAAACAATAACGTTTGATAATGATGAGTAGTTGTAGTCCCGTATTTCTGTATGTATATTTCATAAATTCTTTTTGATTGTCCCACGTCATTTAGTACTTTGTGAATACTTGTGAGCAGTCTTTATTCTTTTTACCTCACCTGAACCTAAACCTCATTACAACCCTGAATAAAAGCCCTTTTGATCCATAATGGCATGTACTCTATGTAGTGAAAAATAGGTGAATTTGTAAGCCTATGGTAGTGTAATCTCTTAGAGGAAGCTTTGAGCAAAACACAAACCTTATACAGTTGAGCGACATGAGTAAATATCGTGAGGGAAGTCCATTTTAATTTTGTGCTTGTTTTTGATCAAAGATATCTACCTTTGATTTTGTTTATGTGCCTTGATGAAAATATTATGATACATGAAGTAGCTTGATACTTGAGTCGCCAATTTTTAAGGGATTGTAAACACTTAATTTTCGTTGAAAATAAAATGACAGAATACGTTGGTTGTGACTTAAGTTGCTTGAGGACAAGCAACAATTCAAGTGTGGGGTTGTTGGGTTTCTAATGGGGTTGTTGGGTAAGGTAAGCTAATGGGGTTGTTGGGTTTCTAATGTGAGGTGATAACTCAAGGAATAAGGTTAAGGCTTAAAATTGTTTTCAAAGGGAGAGTAGTAGGTGAGTCAATTTTTAAGCCAAATGGTTTTAAACAAAGACGGCCTTAATCACTTCTAAGTCCCTTGTGATCAAACAATACTCAAACCGGTTACATGCAAGTTCTAGAGGCAACACAACTAGAGGAGCATTACTCAATTCAAGAAAATATCATGACATAAAGATGATGCCATTTAGGCTCAATTTCCTCACTGGTCGAATTTAAATTAAGAATCCACTTAAGTTTCACAATTTATTCTATCACTCCAATGTCAAAATTTTGACCAAGTTTATGAGATTAGTTAGAGCAATCAATCAATATGTTGCATCTTAAACCTACTTAGCCCAAATCAACTTCATGCGTACTCCCAATCTCATCCAAACTACTATGATCAAGTTTCATGGGTTGACATGCAACTCCAATCAAAATTCAACCAAAAACAGCCACAATATTCCAGCAACGTGCACATAGAAGCCAAAATTATCCACATTAAAAATCTAAAGTACTCCCCCACACCTAAATTCAGCATTGTCCTCAATGGTAGAGAAGCATAAAAATTAAAGGAAAAGAGGTAAGGAAAGCTTCTCTGTTAGGCGGTGGCATGATCAGGGTGTCGGCGGTTGTGGTGGGTGAAAGCCTTGATGCTCCCAGTAGGCCATAAGGTTGGTTTCCATACGGTGCATGGATCGTTCAAGTCTGCTAAGGCGAGTGTCAGAGTCAACGGGTTGTTGTGGTGCAGCTGGTAGGGTCCGACGACGTCCGATTGAGGTCCGAGTGCTATGGAAGGTGGTCGGCCCAGGAAGAGTGAAAGCGAGGCGTCCGTGGCTCAGGTCCACAATCCCTATCCTGCATAAACAGTCTACATCCAATGGCTCGAGCTCACAAGCCACTGTCATGTCAGTATTGTCAAGATCTAATACACCCAAATTAACAGCCATCTGTGTAATATAGGAACCAATGATTAATGGTTTAGATTTTTTCACAACACAGAATGAAATTGATGTATAAACCAAAAACCCAAGTTTACAGGAATATGTTTATCCATACACCACAGGAAGTAAAATTCGGCTTTTGATAAAGTGCCCATGAGATCCTTTCACCGAAAAATTAAAGGCTAGCAACCTATGCATAATTTTGAAAACCGGGTTGCTAAGAAAAGAACTCTTAGACAAGCTAGCATGGTAAGGACGAGGGTCAACAGACCATTGATGCCATATTTCCGAGGCATTAAAATCAGAATGAAAGTCACATTGGGAGTTACGAAATAATTCAAATTCAATATCAGCAGTAGATATAAATCCCAATGCAACATTAAATTCAGCAATTGACAAGGCAAATTCCTTTCCCATTAACTGAAATTCAGCATCTTCTGTCGTATGTAAGTCAAATGTTTTGTCGCAATTAAACTGGAACGTAGTGTAAAATTCCCTCATTAATTCTTCAAAAGCAGGACAATTGATACTGGCAAAATTACTCCACTCAATAGGACCCAGTAATTGCACAAAAGAATCATACACACCTAAGGCTTCAAGAGTATCATAATGAATAGACTTACAAGGATAGATCTGTCGCTGTTGGAGAAGCTCAAACTTGGTTGTATCTTCAGGTAGAACGAAGGAAGTGCACCCAGCAGTTCGAGTGGTCAATCGTGTTCGGTGTTCCACTACCTTGCCTTGTTAGGACCGAAGGCGTGTTCTCGGAGTTGGATGGATGGTTGTCGGTGTGGACGCTGGAACTGTCCAAATGGGGATGGGATCCCTTCTTGCTTGGCTCTTTTTTCCTGGGCATTGTCCCTGTTGGACCCCGAACCTTGAGTGACAATTTGACTTAGTAATATGAATGATAAAGTGGATGAGTTGATTGAAATTGAGTTGACAATCATGGATAAAAAGAGAAAGAGTGAAAATATGAAAAATTGTGTAATAGTTGACTTTTTGGCCTTGGAAGGTTGACTTTTGATTTAGGCAAAATTTGATAAAATGGTCTTATGAAAACTTGTAGGTTATGTTAAGAGCTTTCTGTTGACATAAAGTTTGCAATTTTTCGATATCGGGAGTGAAAGTTATGATCAGTCAAAGTTTATGTTTGATAAGGTTGACTTTTGACTTTAAGTATGACTGAATCTTTGACTGAGAAATTAACCTAGTTAGAGGTTAATTGAGCTTTGATGTTCTTCATGAAAGTTGAAGGATTTGATTTGATTCAATTCGCTTTGTGGTCCGATTTGCATTTCGTTCCGCTTTCGTTTTATTATGTTTCCGTATGATGCGATTCGGTTCCGTTTCGCTATTTTTCGCTTCCGCCTTCGCTTTGCTTCTGCTGTGATTCCGCTTCGGTTGTTTTGTTTCCTCCGTTCTTTCGCTTTTTCGGTTGGGATCCGGTTCCCGGATCGGGTCCCAACATTTATGGTATCAAAGCCCAGTAATAGGATCTTACTTGGGTGTATGAGTATGAGTAAGAATTTGAGAAGAGTTTGGTATTGAATTGAGAATTATGGAAGTATTAGATTTAGGTTTGCGTTTTGCTAGTGTTTGGATTCCGGACAGGAGAGTCCGATGATTCTGAGATCTGTTTGGCTTTTAGAAGTGTATTTTTACCTCGCAGTTTGGGTTAGGATAAAGGCGTAGATTATCTATGCGAAATTTTGATAAAATTTGGGATAAAAATATAATTTTGAGATTTGTATGGATATATATAAGATTATGTATGAATGTTGAGTTTTGGGTATAAGAATGATTTTCCTATGGGAAATTATATGGATGTGATTTGGTATAAGAAAGAATGAATAAGAAAAAAAAAAGTATACCGGATTTTGGAACTTCTTAGGGTTTCCAACGCGACTATGTTCACGCGATTGTGATCCTGCGTTCCTTCTTGCGCTTTCGGATGTCGGCATTTGTTTCTACTTGCGATTTGTATTCGATCCGCTTCGCTACTTTTAGTTTGATTTGATTCAATTCGCTTTGTGGTCCGATTTGCATTTCGTTCCGCTTTCGTTTTATTTTGTTTCCGTATGATGCGATTCGGTTCCGTTTCGCTATTTTTCGCTTCCGCCTTCGCTTTGCTTCTGCTGTGATTCCGCTTCGGTTGTTTCGTTTCCTCCGTTCTTTCGCTTTTCCGGTTGGGATCCGGTTCCCGGATCGGGTCCCAACAATTATGGTATCAGAGCCCAGTAATAGGATCTTACTTGGGCGTATGAGTATGAGTAAGAATTTGAGAAGAGTTTGGTATTGAATTGAGAATTATGGAAGTATTAGATTTAGGTTTGCGTTTTGCTGGTGTTTGGATTCCGGACGGGAGAGTCCGATGATTCTGAGATCTATTTGGCTTTTAGAAGTGTATTTCTTTACCCTTGCAGGTTTGGGTTAGGATAAAGGCAGCCGTTATGCTGCCGAAATTTCAATAAAAATTTGTATGAATATGATTTTTGGGATTAATACCAATGTGTAAGAATATGGTTAAGTTTTGAGATTTCGCATGAGAAAGAATTTCCAAGGAAAAAGGATATAAGATTTCTTTGTATGAGTTTGATAAATGGGTATAAGAAGAAAAAAAAAAGTATACCGGATTTTGGAACGTCTTAGGGTTTCCAACGCGACTATGTTCACTCGATTGTGATCCTGCGTTCCTTCTTGCGCTTTCAGATGTCGGCATTTGTTTCTGCTTGCGATTTGTATTCGATCCGCTTCGCTACTTTTGGTTTGATTTGATTCAATTCGCTTTGTGGTCCGATTTGCATTTCGTTCCGCTTTCGTTTTATTCTGTTTCCGTATGATGCGATTCGGTTCCGTTTATTTATTTTAAACTTCGCCGCTTTGCTTCTGCTGTGATTCCGCTTCGGTTGTTTCGTTTCCTCCGTTCTTTCGCTTTTCTGGTTGGGATCCGGTTCCCGGATCGGGTTCCAACATTTATGGTATCAGAGCCCAGTAATAGGATCTTACTTGGGCGTATGAGTATGAGTAAGAATTTGAGAAGAGTTTGGTATTGAATTGAGAATTATGGAAGTATTAGATTTAGGTTTGCGTTTTGCTAGTGTTTGGATTCCGGACGGGAGAGTCCGATGATTATACCAATGTGTAAGAATATGGTTAAGTTTTGAGATTTCGCATGAGAAAGAATTTCCAAGGAAAAAGGATATAAGATTTCTTTGTATGAGTTTGATAAATGGGTATAAGAAGAAAAAAAAAAAGTATACCGGATTTTGGAACGACTTATTGTCATCGAAATCAAACGATCACTTAGCACATTCTCACAAATTCAATTTCTCCTTACACACTCCTCTTAATCTTGTATGCCCAGTTAAGATCCTAATACTGGGCTCTGATACCATAAATGTTGGGACCTGATCCGAAACACCGGATCCCAACCGGAAAAGTAGAACGGAAAACGGAATCAAATGGAAACAGAAATTCTGTATCGAAATTGTGAATCGAATATAGGATCGAATTATAAATAACGAACGAAAGCGTAAGAAGTAACATGGAATCGAAAAACGAGTCGAATTCAGAAATCGAAACGGAAGCAAATGAACGCGGAAGCAATAACTAATCGAATCAAACGAATAGATTTCGAAGCGAAACGAAATCAAGCAGAACACATCCGACATCCGGAAACAATAATCAAAGAAAACTTATCGAATGAACATCATCGCGTTGGAAACCCTAAGACGTTCCAAAATTCGGTATATTTTTTTTTTCTTATTCATTCTTTCTTATACCAAATCACATCCATATAATTTCCCATAGGAAAATCATTCTTATACCTAAAACTCAACATTCATACGTAATCTTATATATATCCATACAAATCTCAAAATTATATTTTTATCCCAAATTTTATCGAAAATTTCAAAAGATAACTGCGCTTTATCCTAACCCAAACTCGCAAGGTAAAGAAATACACTTTAAAAGCCAAACAGATCTCAGAATCATCGGACTCTCCCGTCCGGAATCCAAACACCAGCAAAACGCAAACCTAAATCTAATACTTCCATAATTCTCAATTCAATACCAAACTCTTCTCAAATTCTTACTCATACTCATACGCCCAAGTAAAATCCTATTACTGGGCTCTGATACCATAAATGTTGGGACCCGATCCGGAACCGATCCCAACCGAAAAGCGAAAGAACGGAGGAAACGAAACAACCAAGCGGAATCACAGCAATAAAGCGAAGGCGAAGTTAAAATTAGCGAAACGGAACCGAATCGCATCATACGGAAACAGAATAAAACGAAAGCGGAACGAAATGCAAATCGGACCACAAAGCGAATTGAATCAAATCAAATCCTTCAACTTTCATGAAGAACATCAAAGCTCAATTAACCTCTAACTAGGTTAATTTCTCACCAAAGATTCACCATACTTAAAGTCAAAAGTCAACCTTATCAAACATAAACTTTGACTGATCATAACTTTCACTCCCGATATCGAAAAATTGCAAACTTTATGTCCACAGAAAGCTCTTAACATAACCTACAAGTTTTCAGAAGACCATTTTATCAAATTTTGCCTAAATCAAAAGTCAACCTTCCAAGGCCAAAAAGTCAACTATTACACAATTTTTCATATTTTCACTCTTTCTCTTTTTATCCATGATTGTCAACTCAATTTCAATCAACTTATCCACTTTATCATTCATATTACTAAGTCAAATTGTCACTCAAGGTTCGGGGTCCAACAGTCCCAATCTGTGAACACCAATCTGCAAAATCAGAGAATACCGCAAGAAGAAAATAACAGAATAGGGCTTGTGAATGGGTAGTGGTGGACAGGATAGGGATTCTTGAATGACAATGAGGAAGGTGATAGGTGAAAGAAAATCGACAACAGGGAAGAATGGGTTGATTTCGGGATTAGCCGTGAGTGGGATGATGGTCGATGGTGAAAGGGATGGTAGGAGAAGGAGAAAAATTAGAGAATGGCCATGAATGGAGACGCAAACCTATAGAGATTAGTGAAGGAATTGGTGAAATCGACAGTGAAATTAAGCGGTGGAATCGGAGTTAGGTTGAAAGATCAACAATGAAAGTCGTTAGTGGAAGAAGGAATGAGGGCTGGAAAGGTAGAATCAAATTTAGGGATCGTGAGATGTTTAGAATGGGGGTGGAGGACTGTAGAAAATTTTTGTTTGAAATCAAAGGTGAAGTGAGGCGTGTTGAGGGTATCGACAGGGTTGGTGGAGAAAAATATGGGTTTGGGGGATGAACAAGGGGTTGCCGTGGGTTTGGAGAACAAAGTTACAGAGGAGAGGAATGAAATTGGGGCTGAATGATTTGGGGGGGGGGGGGGTAAACAATGGAAATCAAAGGGAAAAGAAAGGGCTTGGCCGACGTTCGTGTATGGAGGGTGATGTGTAGTCGGAGATGGGAGGGAAAATTTGGGAGAAAGAAAGACTTGTGGAAAATTATGGGTGGGAAACTAAAGGAAGGGCGGTAACCTAAACCAATTTTCGTTTTGGATTTTTTTAAAAAGGAAAAAGAAAACTAAAACTCAACATGACAGAAAATAAAATAACAAAAAGAAATTGAAATTCTAGACTAAATAATGAAAGTAAAACTATTAAAGAAAGAACAATGACAAACCTGAACACTTTACGGGTTTCCCCAAACATGCTTCTTTATAGTCGTAAGCTAGACTTATGTTGGAACTTACTGATTCAGAGATAGGTTGGTGGTACCAACCTTATTTCGTCAACCTGTTCGATCGGTGAATTTTCATAATAAGGCTTAAGACGGTGTCCGTTGACCTTGAAAACTTTAGAAGTATCAATGCTCTGAATTTCTACCGCACCATGAGGAAACACGTTAGTAACAATAAACGGGCCAAGCCAATGAGATCGTAATTTTCCTGGGAATAACTTAAGCTTTGAATGATAAAGAAGAACTTTTTGTCCAATTGAAAATTGTTTCCTATAAATCATCTTATCATGAAAAGCTTTAGTTTTATCCTTGTAAATTTTTGAATTTTCATATGCCTCATTACGAATCTCCTCCAATTCTAGCAATTGCAATTTTCGACTAGTGCTTACCTCTAATTGATCCATGTTCAACTGCTTGACAGCCCAATAAGCTCTATGTTCAATTTCCATAGGTAAATGATAAGACTTACCGAAAACTAACCTGTAAAGCGACATACCTATAGGAGTTTTGTATGCAGTCCGATAAGCCCATAAAGCGTCATCCAGTCGAAGACTCCAATCTTTTCGGTTTGGGTTTGCCACTTTTTCTAGGATGGACTTGATTTCTCTATTGGATACCTCAGCCTGCCCACTGGTTTGCGGATGATAGGCGGTAGAGATTCGGTGCGTAATACCACATCTTTTCATTAGTGCTTTGAAAATCTTGTTGCAAAAATGCATTCCTCGGTAGCTAATGATGGCTCGAGGCATTCCAAACCTGAAAAAATATTTGATTTAACAAAATCAATTACCGTTTTAGCATCATCAGATATAGTAGCCTTAGCTTCAACCCACTTAGAAACATAGTCTACTGCCAATAGGATGTAATTCTTACCGAAAGAAGAAGGGAACGGACCCATAAAATCTATTCCCCAAACATAAAAAATTTCACATACCAGAATGTTCGTCAATGACATCTGATTCTTGGATCCCAAGTTACCTGTTCTCTAACAACGATCGCAAGACTTGCAAAACATGTAAGAGTCATAAAATAACTTAGGCCAAAACAGTCCACATTCTAAAATTTTTTGCACAGTTCGTTTGGGCTCGAAATGTCCCCCACACACAGATGAATGAAAAAATTGTAAAATAGATGAAATTTCATCATCTGTGACGCATCTCCTAACAATCTGATCAGCACAAAATTTCCACAGGTAAGGTTCATCCCAGACATAATATTTAGCCTCGCGCTTAATTTTATCTTTTTCAGCTCTAGACAAATCATTAGGTAACGACTTAGTAACTAAAAAATTTACTATGTCCGCATACCAAGGGGTTACCTGTTGAACTGCAAAAAAGGCTCTCATCCGGAAATTTGTCGTGAAGGATATCAGATGTAGTACTGGATGTGATTCGGCTTAAGTGATCGGCCACCAAATTCTCCGCTCCTTTCTTATCGCGAATTTCCACATCAAATTCTTGAATCAATAAGATCCAACGAATCAATCTGAGCTTGGCTTCTTTCTTGTTCACTAAGTACCTTAGCGCGACGTGATCGGAATAGATGATCACCTTGGTCCCTAGCAAATAGGACCGAAACTTCTCCAAGCCAAAGACGACCGCTAGAAACTCCTTCTCCGTTGTGGAATAATTTTCTGGGCATCATTAAGTGTCATAGAAGCATAATAAATAACATGAGGTACCTTATCCACTTTTTGTCCCAACACAACGCCTACGGCATAATCTGACGCATCGCACATCAATTTGAAAGGAATGTCCCAACGTGGTGGCTGAATAATCGGTGCGGTAGTGAGACGCTCCTTTAGCTCGTTGAACGCACTTCGGCATTGTTCGTCAAAATTGAATTTCACATCTTTTTGGAGCAATTGGCACATGGGTTGCGCAATTTTGGAGAAGTCCTTGATAAATCGTCGATAAAATCCTGCATGATCAAGAAAAGAATGAACTTCCCGCACATTCGCGGGGTAAGACAAAGATCGAATAACATCTATCTTGGCCTTATCGACTTCAATTCCTTTTGATGAAACGGTATGACCCAAAATAATGCCTTCATTAACCATAAAGTGACACTTTTCGTAATTTAAAACCAAATTAGTTTCAATGCAACGTTTTAACACTTTTTCAAGTAATGATGCATGCTTCAAAAGACTCTCCATAAACCGTGAAATCGTCCATAAAAATTTCCATGCAATTTTCTACTAAATTGGAGAAAATATTTACCATACACCGTTGGAATGTCACTGGTGCGTTGCACAATCCGAATGGCATTCATCATTAAGCGAAGGTACCGAATGAGCATGTGAAGGTCGTCTTTTCTTGATCCCGTGATGCCACCAAAATCTGATGATATCCTGAATACCCATCTAAACAACAATAGTGAGATTTTCTGGCTAATCTTTCAGGCATCTGATCAATAAAAGGAAGCGAGAAGTGATCTTTTCTAGTAACTGAATTAAGCTTCCTATAATCTATGCATACTCTCCAACCGTTTTGAACACGAGTCAGAATTAACTCACCATTTCTGTTTTCCATTACCGTAACACCAGTTTTCTTTAGTACGACCTGTACCGGACTTACCCACTTACTGTCCGAAATCGGATAAATTATGCCTGCGTCAAGAAGCTTTAAAATCTCTTTCTTTACCACTTCCATCATGGGCGGGTTAAGTCGACGCTGTGGTTGCCGCACCTCTTTCGCCTCATCTTCCATCAAAATTCGGTGCATGCATACGGTAGGACTGATTCCTTTCAAATCGGCTATTATCCAACCAAAAGCCTCTTTATGTGTCGTCAACAAATTGACAAGCTGGATTTCCTGCACATCCGAAAGTTGATTAGAAATAATCAAACACAATGTATTTTTCTCACCTAAAAAGATATATTTAAGGTGACTGGGCAAGCTTTTCAATTCTAAGGTTGGTGGGCTGATCAATGACGGCAACAACTTGTTTACTCCTTGGGATATATCCACGGACGTGAGCTGCTGGAGGAAGGATGGTTCAGTCCTATTTGCTTTGTGAAATAATGCTTCCTCTTCATTATCACGCATCACTGAATCGGCATCCTCATCTCACTGTAACGTTTTTGCCTTGAACTATCTAGATAACGTGAATTTCTCATTGGTTGGAAAATGTTGTGCGTTATTTACGTGCTCCTTTAAATCTCCTAATAACGTCTACTCTTCATCCTTGCTCCCAAGCTCCACCGACTCCTCATGCTCTTTCCCTTGTGACGTGAAATTCTCCTGCACTTCTCCAATTAACGCAAACTCCTCCATTAATTCCATGTCATCTTTAATTCCAAAGCTCCAATTCTCCTGCATCCATGTATCAATGAAATCTACAGAGACAACAAATTGCTCATCATCTAGAATTTTCATGGTATTATATATATTGAATTTAATTAAGTCACCATCAAATTTCATGGTTAACGACCCAACATGAACGTCTATTTTGGTTCTAGTCGTTTTAAAAAACAGCCTTCCGAATAAAATCGGAATGGAAGAGGATGAGTCATCTGTGCCCATCTACAAAATATAAAAGTCAGCCGAAAAAAGCATGTTTCCCACTTGAACCAATATGTCCTCTAACACTCCTTTTGGATACGCGTTTGATCGATCCGCTAATTGAATTACTACGTTAGTTTCTTTAAGAGGTCCAACATTCAAAGATTTATAAACATCATATGGCATGACATTAATGGACGCACCTAAATCTAACATAGCCCTTTCAATTCGCAGATTACTAAGTTGACACGGGATAGTAAACATACCTGGATCTTGGCATTTTGGTGGAAGCTTGTTCTTTTGTAAGATGGTTGAAACGTTTTCGTCTAACTGAACTTTCTCATTGAATTTCAATTTCCTCTTTGATGTACAAAGCTCCTTAAGAAATTTAGCATATCGCGGAATTTGTTTAATTGCATCAAATAGAGGAATATTTACCTGAACCTTTCGGAAAGTCTCCAAAATTTCCTTTTCTTGTTCTTCTTTCTTTGCCTTCGCTAATCGACTCGGAAAAGGGGGTGGGAGCACCTTGTTGATCACGACTTTTTGCTTCTCTTCAGGCAAGTGCCTTATTTCTTCCTCTATTTCTCATTTGGAAGCCTTCGGAATTGATTCCGGTAGTTCTTTACCACTTCGCAACGTGATAGCCTTTGCACTTTGTCTAGGATTTACCTCTGGTTGTGCTGGAAAATTATCAGAATTCCGCGATTCTAGTCGGTTAACAACAGCTGCAATTTGACTCAACTGATTTTCAAAATTTCTCTGTTGATTTTCCAAATTTCGAATGCTTGCTTCTGTAGACCGAATGCTTGCTTCCGTAGTCCGCTGAAACGTCAAAGTATTCGTGGTTAAAGTTTGTAATGCCTCTTCCAAAGAAGACTTAACTTCGGCAGTTGATGGCATATTTGGATTTTGGCGCTGCACGAATGGTGGTCTATATGGCTGAAAATTCGTGGGTGCTTGTTGCCCTTGAGGATTCCCATATCGCAAGTTCGGATGATCGCGCCATCCCGGATTATAAGTATTGGAGAATGGGTCATACTTCCTTTGATTTGGCCCATTGAATCCACCCACGACATTAACCTGTTCTGCATTGTCTTCCTGCAAAACCAGGCATGAATTAGTAGGATGTCCAACCATTGAGCAGATTCCACATACCTTAGCTTCTTCTTTTCTTGAGACTGCTAATTGTCGCACCAAAGAAGTGAGGTCATCCAATCTCTTTTCTACCGAGGTCGCACTAACTTCATTCACGCCCTTTGACCCATAACCTGTACGGATTTCGAATTGTTGCGTATTGGAGGCCATGTTTGCTATCAATTCTCTTGCAGCTGCTGGCGTTTTGTCAACTAAGGCACCACCGCTGGCAGCGCCAATCATGCTCCTGTCAGAAAGCAAAAGTCCTTCGTAAAAATACTGAATTAACAATTGTTCAGTTATCTGATGATGCGGACAACTAGCGCATAATTTTTTAAATCTTTCCCAATATTCGTAAAGTGTTTCTCCCGTATGTTGACGAATTCCACCAATTTCTTTCCGAATATTGGCGGCTCTCGATGCTGGAAAATACTTCTCGAAGAAAAGTCTCTTCATCTCGGCCCACGTCTGCACGTTTTCGCTAGCTGAATAATAAAGCCAATCCTGCGCATCATCTTTAAGGGAAAACGGAAAAGCTCTCAGCTTGATCTGTTCTTCCGTCACATTGGTCGGCTTCATACCCATGCAAACTACATCAAATTCCTTTAAGTGCTTGTATGGATCTTCTCCTGGTAAACCCCTGAAAATAGGCAATAAGTGAATCAGTCCAGATTTTAATTCAAAAGTGTTATTATCACCTAAATTCGGAAAATTGATGCAGTGGGGTTGTTGCGCGTCAATCGACGCAACTAATTCGTGAAGAGTGAGATTGGCAGCTATCCTACCCATCTTTTGCGTCTCTTTCCGCTGTTTGGTCTGTTTTCGTAGTCTTTTTGCTGTCTTTTCTATCTCAGGATTATACTGCAAATTTTCTGATTGGTTTGAACGCGTAACGTACATAAACCGTCAAAAATTCCCCAGCAACGGCGCCAAAATTTGGTGATGCTATCGTCTACAACCAAATATAAAAGATTTTCACTCCCGTTAAAACAAATTAATGTAGTAGCGGTAAGCGGATATCGTTCCCACGAGGAATTTTACAATTATGAAGATTACGAATTCAAACGGCACAAATAATAAAAAGGGGAGTTTTTGTTACTTACTGAAAGAAGAATGAAAATCAAAAAGAAAGAAATCGCAAATTAATAATTAAGCCTGAAAAACCGATAGGAAAAACACCTTGATTTTGGTCACTAATGTTACCATGCTATTATGGATCCTCGACAAAAATTATAATTGTTAACGAACATTCATTGAGTGAATTTTCTATTAATTGTATTGATTAGAAACATGTATCCTAGCAACCTTATTAAACAACAACCTAGATACGATCATGGATTAAATTGAATAATAGCATTAAGAACCAATGACAAGTGATAAACATGTACGACATGAAATCAATCAAGTGGATAATTTCTTAGAATTTTCCGACTCTAACGTAGAGGGGTTAATCCTAATTGCTACTTATGGTTACCAAAATTAAACATCAGATTTTGTTAACCTAGCGATTAAATCCATTAATCTCTAGTTGCGCACCTAGAAACTAACAAATCCTATTAAAAAAATTGATCTGAAATTATCCAATGAATGTTAACAATCATGAAGAAGATTCAGAACATCTCACTACAATAACATGGAACATGGATCCCTCAACCAAGACAAGGAAATTAGTTAATCATATTTGTATTGAAGACAAAAGAAATAATAAACAAAACAGTATCCATAACTAGTCTTTAGTGAAGGTAACGATAATAACAAAAGGAATTGTGCTGGAATTGTAAAAATAAGAAAACCAGAATTTAGTCAATCCCCTTCTATCCCTAAGCTTATGATTATTCTATTTGTAAAACTAGAAAAACCAAAAACTGCGTGCGGCAACCTCCAGGAGAACCAGAAAAGAATGTCGTCCCCACTCTAAAACCTAGCCTCCCTCTTCTCCACGTCAGCCTCCTTCTTTTTAATTAAATCTCTCCATGATCTTGGTTAGATTCCATCCTAATTAGATAATCTTCAAATTTATGCGGGAAACTTCTTAAAAAGGGCTCCACAAAATCTTCGGCAATTTTTGTTCTAATTGGAGACAATCTTCTGAAAATCTGCAATAATAGGATCTTGATCTTAGGCGTGCCCACGCCTAATATTTAAATTTCAACCAATCTGGAATTTCCGAACTTCTTGCCATATGTTTGCTCTTTTTGATCATTTTTCGTCTTTACAGCATTGAAAACCATCTGTGAATATTTAACAAACAATTCCATCAATATTTGAGTACCAATTCCACAATCAATCAAAATTAAGTCCAAAACATATGCATTTAAAATGACTTATCAATAGATAAATAAGCTATAAATACTATTTATGATTGACTATATAATAAATGAATTATATGAGTAATTGCAATGAATATTAAATGTATGAATATTATTTTATAAATGAATGAATTCTTTATTGTTTCAATTCATATGAAATCTCATCCAATTTAAAATTTTAAAATTGATATAGTGATCCACAATAGAAGTAGAGACTGATGTGTTAGTACATGATTATAGACTAGACTGTATCTCTTACAAATATGATGTAGGACTCCCTATTTAAAGAGCTTAAACCTAATTTTTAGTTAGCTTTTTATCTTAAGTTGTTATAGGGATTAAGAGGAGCAATCATCTTTGTTTTTTTTTCTTCCTTGTTATGGCCTTGTGTGACTTATTCTTTAGACTTAGTCAAAATAAATTGAATTGCATCATTTTAATTATCAAGAGGAAAATTTTTAGAATTTTAAAGAAAATATAGTAATCTCCGAACAAACTTGGGGGAATAATTGAAAAGACTTCAAATAAATTTTTTATCAAAGGAGTGTATTTTATTAAACACTTGGTATGTATTAACCGATTCATCCCTAATTTAAGACAAATTCTCAATATTTTTCCATCATTCTCCAACAAATACATAGCCCATCATTAACAATTAGTAATTAACAACTAAAACAAAAAATAAACTCCATATCAATGAAAAAATTCAACCACGGACCTCTCATCGCACGGACAAGAGGAGAGGACAGAGAAGAGGAGAATGCCTTGAGTTTAAACTACCGGAGAAGATGATGTCGAAGGCAAACGAGCTCCACGGCAACAACGTAGCTCCACACGACAGCGATGGAAGATGGAGGCGGCAAATGGAGGAGGAAAACGAAGTAGTAGGCACGGGGTGGGGGGCTTCGGGCATCATTTAAAACAGAACCAAAACGTCGTCGTTTGGGTATTAACCAAACGGCGTCGTTTTGTTGGTCAAGGTTTCATCCTTTTAAGTTCACTAAAATGACGTCGTTTGGTTGTTGTTTTATTAGAGTTAAAAGCTGACGAATGACAATGACTTTTACCAACAGAATTACCGACAATAATATCCGTCGCTAAACCATTTCTTCCGAATTTAGCGACGACAATTTCTATCACCTTTAAACTAATATTTTAAAATGACATTACTGATGTCTATACTATTTTCGTTGGTAATTGCCTACAGTTTCTTTATTGTAGGTAAATTTCTGTCGTTAATTTTAACTTCTCTTGTAGTGGTTGCCAATTCTAATCATTATTATTATTCTAATTTTGGCCTTGAAAGTGGGAGAGGACTTATCCACTTAAACAACCAAATTAAACACTCTAATAGATACGCAATTATTAGGTAAGCAAAAACATGTTATTGATATTAATACGTGAGTACTGAATAGGAATGTGTTGCACCACAATTTTGATCATTTTACTTCCTATTTGCATGGTTCATCCACTCAGGAATTTTAGAGGATTACTTCTCCTTTTTCTGATTTTATTATTATCTATTATTAAAATTAATCAATTGGGTCAATTTAATTATAAAATTTTTAATTGGTTAATTTATTTTAATAATATTTAAAATTGGTCAGTAACTAATTTTTATAAATTAAAATAAACCTCTTATTTTTATTAAAATGGTGATTTTTTAAATTTTAAATATCTTATGATTTAATTTCTTATCTAATTTTTAAAAGATATAGAATATTACTTATCCTTGTATGGAATCGTACCTGGAATCGTTGACACGGGAAAGGTTATCCACCAGGAATGGCAAGTTTCCAGTTACGAAAAGTCCAAACTTGATTTTTCTGATGCTTTGATGCATGCACCCTTCTCAGTAACACTTTCTTAAGCGAGGTGAAGTGCTATATTTACTTGCAAGTATTGTCAATGTTGCCTAACCTAACTCGTTGAGAAATATGTCTGATGGATAAGAGAAACAAAAGAGGTCACCGAAGATTGCAGACGTTTGACTTTTCATTCCTATTCTCACCGCCAAAAGGACAGCATCTTCCGTGCTTAAACAACATCTCATTAAGAAGGTCCAAGTCAAAATGAACTATTGCTCTCTCTCTTTCTCTATCACACCAGTTCTTCATTATCAATATCTTGCCTTCTCTGCCAGATTCCAGGCCCAGCGTTTCATGTCTAAGCGAATCTGGAAACAAGAAAATGGGAAACTGTCAGAATGTTCGAGCTATTAAAGGGTATACGAACTGCAATTTCTTTTGCTTTTCTACTGTTTCATGACATCAGAAGACACACATTGGGATATATAACGCTTCTTGTTTTCTGCTCAGAAGGTCCAACTTGATGATGAAACAAATGGAATCCCTGAATGGACGACATGAAGGAATAAAGAGTATGAGTGTCGGAAATCTCTGTGACTTCTCGGGAAATTCGAAGCTTTGCATCTGTGTGGTGACATGGAACATGAATGGACAGGTGAAACTATGTATCTCTTGTTTGATAACTGCCACCTTAAACATCCCTTTGAGAACATCTTAATGTTGTGTGAGTTTCTCATATCTGCGGTGTCCTTTCAGGTGTCTTATCAGGACTTGGTGGAACTATTTGGGAGGAGCAGAAACTTTGATCTACTTGTTGTAGGTTTGCAAGAGGTACCTCGAAGGAACATCTCTAGATTATTACAGGCAGCCGTCGTAGATACGCTCACGTAAGACTAAACAAACTGTCCTTCCTTATCTGTTCAATTTTTCTTAAAGTTCCAACCTTTTTTTCCATAGAAATATTAAAGTTGTGTTTCTTTTTAGTTGTCAGGAAAATAAAAATCCAGAAATTTCATATGTTAATTGGGATTTTAGTAGTGTTAAATTTAAGAGACATAATTGTTATTAAAAGTTGTAAATTCTCCAATTATGAATATTAGGATTAGAGGGTGTAATTATTATCATTGAAACTTGTACTAAATTGAAAAATTAGTTACTATATTGAAAACTTTAGAAAGTTTGATACCTAATTGAGAAATTCTCAAAGATTAGACACCTTAAAAATACTACCTCTAGCTATATTGTAACCAACAAAATTATTAAAAAGATTTAAGTTTATAACAACATCATATACATAATCATAATCTATAAATCTATATTTAACCCCAATTTGAATAAAAGACTAATTAATTAGGGTTCACATGTAAAAATTTTAAAAGTTAATTCTCATGAATGTGACTTTGGAATCTTATTTGCAAAGATACAAGGAAAATGATAATTTATATATATAGTTTTTACATATAATATATATATATATAGTTTTTACATATTTTATACGTTGAGATGCAGGCTTCTCGGGGAGGCTGTAATGCAATCTCTTCAGCTCTATGTATTTGGGCCCCAGAATTCAGGCCTATTCATCAGAGGTAAGAGAGTCTTCTCAACCTTCTTCGATACTGGATTTGGAGTCCCAAAGTTAACATTTCTGAACTGGTTTCTTGTAGAATTAACAGTTGATAAGCATTCCTTTGGTGGCTTCGGTGGACTGATTAGGAGGAACAAAGGAGCTGCAGCAATCCGTATAAACTACAAGGGAATTGTAATGGTCTTCATTTCTTGTCACCTTTCCGGTAATTTGTTAATTAATTCTTCTTCTTTTTGTTTGCTTTGGTTTTCACATTATATGTTCTTCTTATTCTTATTCTTGACTTGTGTTTTGTGAGAGGTCAGCTCATGCTCACAACGTAGAAGAGAGAAACTGGCAGTGCCAACACCTCACACATAACCTGTTCTCCAAGAACCCGAACCCTTACGCTCGACCAGCACACATCACAGTCTGGTTAGGCGATCTTAACTTCAGGATTGAGGGGATCGATACATACCCTGCCAGAAATTTGATAGACAAAGACCTTCACCGAGTGAGTTGGTTTTAGTAGCTCATCGCCTTTATATCCAATCAGTTTCTTCAGTCTTAATTCACTACACCTATTCTTTTCATGGTTAGATATCCTTAACTCCAAAGCTTTGTACTAGATTTGACTTTTGAGTTTTGACTTCACAGTTGCTCACCAGCAAAGATCAGCTACTACAAGAAGCTGCAAAAGGGAGGATTTTCAGCGGATTCTGCGAAGGGACACTGACGTTTAAACCAACGTATAAGTACAATATTGGAAGCAGCAATTATGACACAAGCTACAAGGTATCAGCTTCTGAGCTCTGAGCAATAAAGCAATGGACGACAAGTAGCTGCATAATGTGATATTAAATTTAATAAAAATTATTATTTTAATTTAAACAGATTTAAATTAGTTATAATAAATCTTTCTAAATTTAAATTTGATAAAAATTTAATTAACTTAAATTTAATATATTAATTTAAAGAAATTATCTTGCCCTTTCTAGTTCCTACATCGACCTTGTTAATTAAGCACTGCATGGTTTTCGCAAACATGCATGATCATGAGATACCGATGACCTGACATATGATTTTGCGACAACCTTGGACCTTAACAGGTGCGAGTTCCATCGTGGACCGATAGGATCTTGTTCAGGATGGAGGACAGCGACAAGATTAGTGCTATTTTACATTCTTACAACTCAGTCGATAACATCTACAGCTCAGATCACAAGCCTGTCAAAGCTCACATCTGCCTCAGACCCAATGAGCGACCCAATGCAGTATTGTGATTTGTGAATATAAATCATCAAGTTTCCAAATTTTCCATTCAATTCGTTAACCCTAATTCCATCTTTCAATTCTGTATTCTGTTTTTTTTTTTTTGGTATTAGAATCAGACCTCACCTCATAGAATTTACAAATTCTATGAAATTATAAATTCTAATACCTCATAGAATTAACAGAACTCTTAACTTTTGTTAAAAGTTTATCTAAACTATGAAATTATAAATTATATTTTTAAAATCTTTTAATCATTTATTACTATAAAGTGTGCATGACATGTTAATGAGATTAACTAATATAACAAAATTAGTTTACAACAAATAAAACTTAAAGTTGAAGTTATTAAGTGAAGAATTCTTTAAAAATTCAATACGAATTAGTTTTTAATTAAAAAGAAATTTATTTTGATCAAGTAACCAAAATTTAAACTTTTAACAATTAAATTTATAAATTTTATTGTTATCTTCTTGACGTGACTAATCATAGAATCACCTTTAGTTACGATAATTAGGTATCCTCGTAAAAAGTTGATAGACAAGCAAGTATCACATAATCCAATGTTACTTATTGGATTAGATTTTGGCACGATACTATATTAGTATCGTTAATATCGAATATTATTTTAGGTATTTTAAATTTATAAAATAGTTTTCTTTTTTAATTGCAAAATATTTCTTTAATATTGTACTGTATAATTTAAATCAATCATCTCAAAAATCATAAAATAGAATAACAACAATTAATTTATTTTTCTTAATATTATTTTCACATATCCCATATATAAATAATAACCACAATTAATATGCAAAAGATTATTTTATCATCATAGAAATATAAAATTAAGAACAATACAAAGCATTAAAATATTATAATTTTATCATATAATAAATAATAATTACATCAAAATATTATATACAAAGTTTAATTTTAATAATAAAATATTTTTATCTTAATATGTAATTGTTATTAATAATAAAATACTGATATATTTATATTAACAATTTTAAAAGAAATACAAAATTTGAGGCCTTTTAATTTTCATTTAAACATATTTTTAAATATTCTTTCTAGAAAATATAACTATTATTTAATATATAAATTTAAATATTATATTATTAATAATAGAAAGAGATGATTGTGAAGAGAGAGAGAGTGAGAGTGTGAGAGAAAAATAAAAAAAGAAGAAGGTAGCACCCTATTCCACTTAAGGTGTTTCAACCTTGTTCATTTAAAAAAGGTAAAAATTGTTTTAGAACGATGTAAAGAAAAAGGATTGATTTTAAGTAAACAAAAAGCAAAAATAGCATAACAAAATATAAAATATTTAGGAATTGAATTTAATAATGGATATTTAAAATTGCAACTCAATATTTTGAATAAACTTCATCAATTTCCGAACCAACTAAGTAATAAAACACAAGTACAACAATTTCTTGGATTACTTGATCACATATCTGACCAAGTTTTCTTAAAGGATTAAGTCCACCACGCACCTGTGCAAGCGCGGCACCTCCCAGGTGTCATTTCTGAGTGCCATGGAAGACTCACACTGGTTGAGTCCATTCTAGGATTTGAACCTGCGACGTGGGTCCAAGCCTCAATCCCATACCTGAGCTCTGATACTACTTTTCACACGGAATCCTTTTCTTTTTGTTGATTTACTTTTTGTTGAATTTACTTTGCAAGTATATAAACGGGACTTTCAATCCTGCTAAATTGAAGTATTCAATATTTCGATATTGATAACTAATAACTGGAAATAATATTTGAAATAAATAGGGATCTAATAGGAAAGAATAGATTTTCATAAATATAGCTTGAAAATGTTTGTAAATAAAACTGGATTAAAATAAAAACATAGATGTCATAAATTTGCATAAATAATTGAAAACAAAAGGATAAAAGAATAATAAGAATGATTCCATAGATAAAGCTTTAATTAATATAACTTTGCATATCATCAAATAAATCATTTAAATGTCTAGTTGTCATCCAAATAACATGATTAGTTATAGCGATTAACTGATTAGTCTCTAGTTCTAATTGGGAATTAATACACTGTTTAGCAATCCTTAAAGTATTTGTGAGATTTATCAAGCTTGCTTGATATTCTTGTTTAATTTCTTGAGAAATTCAATCCCGCTGAACTGAAGTATCCAATACATGAAAAGGAAACATTGGTCTGTCTCAAGACTTTGAGAAAATAACGAATATATCTATTATCAGTTGCATTCACTGTGCAAACGGATTCAAAGTATTTAAGTGGATTCAATATTAGATCTAAATAAAAGATTTTCTATTGATGAAGATCTATCTTATATTCTCTATTGATGAAGATCTATCTTATATTCTTCAATAAATTGGATAAGTCTGGTTGTACTTTGCATAATAGTGTGGTCTTGTTTTTCATGAGTTTTCTTATTTTTGGCAATATACTTGATTTTAAGTTCGTCCAACCAATCGTTTCTACTTTCAATGGTTTTTATGCATTTCTTCGACAATCTTTTTCATTCAAAATTTCGTTCGAAATATGGAGTGATCTCTCGTTCCATAATATCCAATTTAAAATAAAAACATATGTGGTAAGTGAAACTTAATACAAAATTTATCAAAAAGTATTGATAAATAAAATCTGATTTTGACAAACTTCCTATAGTGCAAATATGAAAATATATTTGAAGTTTTTATATTTGAAGTTCTTCTTCTATAAAAGTTATAAAGCAGATAATAAAATTACTTTTGTTGAATTTTACTTAATATTTGTTCTAAGGTAGTAATTGTTGGACCCCGATCTTTGAGTGAAATTTGAATTATGAAAATGAAATTTAAGGAGTGCTTGGTAAATGTATTGTATAATAGATGGCTTAAAATTTAAAGAATATTGAGAAGAAAAGAAATGATCTGATTTTGATATCTTTGGGTTTTTGAGTGGATTGGTATGGTTTATGAAATTAAGTGGATGAGTTGATTGAAATTAAGTTGAAAATCATGACTAAAAAGAGAAAGAGTGAAAATATGAAAAATTGTGAAATAGTTGACTTTTTGGCCTTTGAAAGTTGACTTTTGATTTAGGCAAAATTTGATAAAATGGTCTTCTGGAAACTTGTAGGTTATGTTAAGAAATTTCTGTAGCCATAAAGTTTGTAATTTTTTGATATCGGGAGTGGAAGTTATGATCAGTCAAAGTTTATGTTTGAAAGGTTTGACTTTTATTATGGTTGAAACTTTGACTGAGAAATTAACCTAGTTAGAGGTTAATTGAGCTTTGATGTTCTTCATAAAAATTGAAGGGTTTGTTTTGATCTTTATTTCGATATAAAGTATGCAATTTTTCGATCTCGGAATAATACGTTATGATTTTTACAAGTTTATATTGTAGTTTTAGCATGATTATTAGAGGATAGTTTCTTTGACCGGAAAATAGACTCCTTTATGAGTCGAATTGATTTGTATGTCCTTCATGGAAGTTGAAGAGCTTCCTTCAAGCTTTCTATAGAGACTAAGTTTGTCAAAATTGGAGTTCGGGATTAAGAGTTATGAATTTTGGAAGTTTTGGATTTTTATGTTAAAAAAAAGAGGAAATTTGTTTTATCCCCGTCACTAGGGCGACGCATCGCCCTAGCGATGGCGAGTGTTTAGCTCGCGTCACTAGGGCGACGCATCGCCGTAGTGATGGCAGGCGTTCCGCCCGCGTCACCAGGCGACGCTCGCATGTGACGCCTGCTTTTGATTCTTTGGTTTCTTGACTTTACTTTCTCAAATCCGACCTTTGTTCACTATTTTGCTTATATCTTTTCCGTCCGACATCCGATTGAGTCGATTCTTGTGGCGTTGGATTCCTAAGACAATTATCTACATCTTCATAGAAATTTGTGAATTTTTGAGATTAAATTAATGGAGATTAATTTAATCAAAGTGAGTCTGGAAATTTTTCAAACATGGTTTAGTATTTTGTGAAATTCGGGATCTGTAGAGATCCGATTGAAGCGATTCTTGAGGAAAAATAAAGATAAGACAAGGGGCTACAAATCATATGAATAAATGAAATGTCAATTTTGCCCCTAAGACTTTTAATTTCTGAATTTAAGTTCGGATTAGGGTGTAAATTTTGGATTAGGAACATCTGAGAGTATTTTGAGCATAACTTTTGATCTGGGAATCGAAATGAGGTGATTCTTGTTTTGAATTAAACTAGAGACATAAGGCTACAATTGTTATGAAGACATCGAGTTTCAATTCTGGGATTAAGAATGTGAATTTCTGGACGGAAATAATCGTACATGGAAAATGTGTTAGAATATGGTTTTACCCGAACTGTTTTGCGCATAACTTTTGATGTAGTGATCGGAATTGAGCGCGATCAGTGGCGTTGGATTCGTATGATTGAGAAGAACATTTCTTGAGAATAAAGTTTTAACAAATTTCTTCAACTCGATAGTGCGAATCAAACCCGCAAGTGAAAATGGAATAAAGTAAAGTGTAAGGGCATTTTGGTCTTTTTAGACATCACTTAATGACATGGCTCTAAACACATGGTGAGATGTCGTTTGAAGCCTTTTAAAGCCACAAAAGTGGCTGGAAAATTAGAAGAAAATAAAAGAAGAAGAAGAAGAAAGAAGAGTGGAGGTCGGTTATGGAGAAAAGATGAGAGAGAAAGCTTAGTTTCGATTTTTCTACTTGTTTCTTAGGGATTTTTGAGTAGATTTCAAGAGGAAAAAGGTGGAAGAGCATGGGAGCTTCCTCAAGACCCAAGAAATTTCGAAAATAGAAGGAGAAAGAGGGGATTTTCAATTGGAAGGAAGAAAGGAGAAAATGTCAAATTGAAGCATTGGACAAGATGCTAGCATGGATATGAGGTGGGTAGTATATTTATTTATTGAATTATAAGCTAAATGTGAATTTTTGAAAATTAAAGAAAGCAAAATTTGATTTTTGATAAATTATTATTGATAAAAATGTTTGAAAAAAGATGTAAATGTTTGAAATTATGATTTCAAAGGAGTAAAATGAGTTTTAGAAAATGCAAGATTTATGAAATTCATGAGTTTCAAATTATTCGATTTATGATTTAAATGATTTAAAGAAATTAGTGCATGTTTGGTCATGAATGTGATCATTATGTGATTAATTTGGTGATGTGCATTGCATTACATTGATTATGTGAATTCATGTAAATATCTGCTTGTGTCATTTATGACACAATTTGATGTTATGAGATGAAAAATGTGAAAAGCAAGATGTTTGAAAAGTGCCTTCGGGTCATCTGAAATTATGTTTTGCTTATGTGCTATATGGGTTTGGTAAGGTCCTTTGTGAGTCAGCGCTGTCTCTACTTGTTATAGCCTTCTCCTGGCTGCCCGCTAGTGACATAGGAGTTCCGATCTCGGTCTCCCCTTTGTTCACTGGTTGCCTGAGAATCATTATCTTGCGGAATGTGCGAGACGTCTGTTTTGGACCAAACCAAACCAAATCATTTGATGTATTATGTGATTTGTGTTGGATGTCATGTATAACCCATGAAACACATGCCGCAGTATAACCTGCAAACACCTACGGGTGGGGTGTGGGGTCCAACACTAAACCACTTGAAGTGTTATGTGATTTAGCTTTGTTTATGTTGTGATGTATTATGACGTGATGCATTCATATTTGAAATTGTACATGAGAAATGAGAAAGTAAATGTTTATGAATATTTTAAAACAAATGAAGATTTGGAAATTTTAGAAAATGTTGATGATGGTTCATGAATGTTTTGAAAGGTTTTTAAATGAATGTTTGGATTAATTTCCGAATGGAAAATGTTTGAAAATTTTGAAAAGATAATTTTCGCTTATGTTTCAATTTATAAATATATTATCCACGAGCTTCCGAGCTCACCCCCTTTTCATCCCAATCTCCAGGTTTTCGAGTAGGAGATCGGATGAAAGAGCGTCAAGTTTGATTTTGCCGCATTTGTAATTTTTGTGTAAATTGAGAATTGATATTGTTTTGGCTTGAATTGCCTTTTGTGTATATAAAGCAGTTATTATGGGATGTTTATGAATTCGAGACTTGGATATTGATTTTAAGATCATAATTGAGTATGATTATGCTTTATGTTTGTAATTGGATATTGAATGAGGATTTTGTATATGGATTTGAGATGTTAAATGTGGTTGAGATTGATTGAGATTTTATATGATCGATTGAGGATTTTTGAAGTGTTAGGTTTAGATGTGCGTTTCTGCTGGTGTTTCGAATTCCGAACGGGAGGTCCGATGTTGATTTGTGTTATTGGGTTGAGATATTAGAAGTGTGTTTTTGCCTTTGCAGGAATTTTTGGGCTGTCAAAATACAGCTGTTATGCTGCCCGATTTTCGGTAAAAATCGGATTAAGACAAGAATAAGAATTAAGAAGTTAGTTTGGTAAAGATGAGATTTGCGTGATTAAGATAAATGATATGATTGAGTGTTATATGAGGATAATTTTCCAAAAAGGAAATTGTATGGTTTGAATGTGATTGAGTAAAGAGAAAAAGGAATGAATAAGAGAAAAAAAATTATACCGGATTTGAAATGTCGTAAGGTTTCCAATGCGATGAGTTTGCTATGCTTCATGTTTGAAACGGATGTCGGTGTTTGTTTCAGTCTGATTATTTCGATTAGCATTCGATTCGAAATTCTGCCTTTCGAGTTTCTCCGCTTTGTTATTCGTATTTCTGATGCACAATTTTCCGAGTATTCGTTTCGCTCCGATGATGCGATTTGTATTCCGATTAGCGATTTCTCGCTTTTCGATTTTTTGTTTTTCTGTTCCGTTTTTCGGTTGGGATCCGGTTCCCGGATTGGGTCCCAACAGTAATCTTATTATCTATTCTAATTATTTGATTTGTTATCCTGTCTTCAACTTGTTTGGGTTGATTTAGTAATTCATTTAGTTATTGCGAAACACTCATAAAGCTTTTTATATATAATCGGTTAATTATGAAAGTTGTTGTTGTATTTTTTTCTAATTTTTCATTATTATCAGTTACATTGGTAGGATTAGTGATTATAAGGGATTGTATTCTTTTTTCAGTTTTTGTGAATCTAAAAGGTCTACTAAATGATTTCGATCTGATTAAAGGTGGAGTAGTAGAGGAAGTAGGTAGATCAGAGAATGATTTTCTTTTTGGTATAATTGGATACTGAATTGCAGGTAAAGGTCTAATTTTTGTTCTAAAATTAGTTCCTACTTTTGCAACATCATTAAACAATTGAACAATATATATTATGTCTGTATTTTTAAATTCGATGCTATGATGAGAGTTTGTTAATGCATAACTAATTTGGTAAGTAATTGAAAATAGATACTATCCTTGGGTCATAAGATCTTCTCTACAAAACTTATAAGCAATGGTTATTGAGTCATCTAAATTTGGTGATTTTAAAGGAATGCCTAATTTGATTCTTGTATTAAATTTAATTTTACCTAATGCTAAATTTCCATTCATCATACCTATTACTTGGTCATTTAAGTTTGTCATTCGTTCGTCTATAATAACCATTTTAATAGGTGAGTCTGTCCCTTATTGAAAATTGATTTTAATAGAATTTGAATAGTAGATAGATGTATATAACCAATTTTATGTCGATTAGTTTTAGGGATCTTCTGTAATTGTTTACTGATTTGAGCTTGATCTATTAAACTTATTTTAATATGTCCATTACACTGATCCATTCGTATTGGAGTTTCGTGTATCATTTTGCCCAAATAGATAATATTTTGTCGGTTCAAAAGGTTTTTGAATTTAAATGTTTGAATATCTTGTCCAGATTTTAGATTTAATTAGGTTTTAGCTATCTACTTCTATTTTTCTTGACTTAATAAGGTGTTTATATGAAAAGTACCTTGTGATTCTTCTAATTCTAAGGTATCTATATTTCTTGAGAAATTCATATTGATTTCTTTAGTAGTTGTAGATTATTAAAATACATACTGATTTTTATTGATAAAAGCTAGTACAATAGATCTCTTATGAAATTAATGGTTTCATTAGATCTAAATAAAGAAGTTGCTAATAGTCTTATTCAATTTATTGAACATAATCCCTCTAAAACATTAGATTTTTCAAACTTAGAGGATTTACAACTAGAATTAAATATAACAAGACAAGTTTATCATTTTTGTTCCAATGAATTACGTTATTTTACAAGAACATTACAAAGACATTGTCTTAATACTCATAATACAATATGACAGAAAGATTGACTCATGATAAATAGAATGTATGAATTTTGATGAAACAAAACAACAATCTTAATCTCATACCTTCTACTATGCTTGAAAACGCCAACCCAAGCTTGAAATTCAAGAGAAGTGATGAGAGAGAAAGATAGTATTTTATTTCATGTCCAACAACTGAAGAGAGGTTACATATTTATAGCAAAAAAGGAGAGAAAAGGCTAAAACATTTGAGGCTGACAAAAGCAAAAGAGATAAAGAAAGATTCCTGAACTGACTAAAGCTAAAGGTAAAGTTGCATACGAAAAGAAAGAAAAGATAGAAAGCAAAAGTGAAAAGAGAAAAACTACAGTACTGTACACTATACATTGTCGGTTTATGTCGACATATTACAGGTAAAAAAGGCATAGTACATAAAAGTTTTTCAAGCAAAACTGAAGCAGAAAAATCATTCAGTGAGTTTCGCAGTCCACCTCTTAAACCTCAATATAGCCAAGTTCTTCAAACCACTTCACCTATTCCATCACATATGAAGAATTTAGGAAAAGCCATAGACCTTGAAAAGGTTATTCTCTTCCGAAGGATTCATTGTTGGTACAAATCAACACAAGTATAGATACATGGGCTGGTTGCCTTTTGGCACAACCACCCAACACTTTTGATGAATATCTCCCGCTCCTTTGCAAATCGATCTTTGTAAGTGCGAACTGCTTGAACAAATCCAATAGGAAAGTTTGCTAATATAGCTAAAATCAAAATTTACAGCAGCTACCCAATTTTCAAGGAAACAGAAGGAACTGAATCTATCAACGATGCCGAAATAAAAGTATCAAGGATTGCCTATTTACAAATCGACATAAGCAACGGGATATATCCACCAAAGATTCACCAACACAATATGACTTCCATTGGGATACCATTAATCAATTCAACCTACACTGCATAGAAGGATGTTTCAACCAGTGCCATAGAATCACAAATGAATCAATGCTCAAGATCAATTATAAAGGACCAAATATGATTATGGTTTCCTGCTACAAAAATCCAATCACAACTGACACAGTCCAGATAATCCAGCAATTTACTCAACCATTTGGATATATGAATGGACCATTTGAAAATTTATCGAATGCATGGAAAATAGATATTTGCAAGCAACTTAGAGATTATCCAGAGCATCTATGTCCTCATTGTAAAAAATTAGATCAACAGCAAGATAAAGCAGACGATGCCGGATCATATGAAGTAATTATGGAAGACAGTTAAAAGGAAGAGTCGGTAGAAATAAACAAATGTAAACAGTGTCAGCATAAACTGACAATGTACAGTTGTGTACTATGCCTTTTTTACCTGTAATATGTACTACGGCCTTATGCCATTCGTCGTAGATTCCTGACATGGGTCCATTGTAGATAACATAGACTTTTGAGTCTGAATTATCGTGGTTCTTTTGTGAAGTAGGTGTTACCAATTGTTGTGGGGTAACTAGAGGAATGGTTACTGATGGTTCTGGTATTTTCTGAGAAGAACTGGGTTGTTGTGGCTGGATTTGTTTTTTAAAATAGTCAGTGGTGTTTTGTAGATGAGTCATCGCATGGGTAGTCTTTTGTGCTTGTTCTTGTAGTTTCAATATTTGATTTTGTAATATGGTGTATTCCTTTTCTTTATCCTGTAATGCTTTTTCTATGCTGTTCAAAGTTGTTTCCATTCTCATTTCAAAATATCTGCAAGAAAATTGTCATAAGACTTTATATACTCCCTCCGATTCATAATAAAAGTTGTTTTAGATACATTTTAATTATTCAAAATAAGTATCATTCTTGACTTTGTATGCATGTTTATAACTTGTCTTCCAAAATTAACCTTTCATTTCTCTCTCATCTTAATTATACAGATCACAATTTCAAGACAATTTCTCTTATAATTTTATTTAAGATGTTTATTACCGAGGTAATTTTATGAGAGCATTAATAAGGGTATATCTATAATTTTATTAGTTTTCTTAATAAGCGTGTATTCTTCTAAAACGACTCTTATTATGAATCGGAGGGAGTATGTAATTGTATATTGATATTGACTTAGCTCCAATTGCCAGCGGACTAGACATCCTTGATTATGTCAACCTATAATTAGACACCTGATAATTCTACAGATTTTCTAGCAAAACAAGGCTATTATGAAAAGTATTCAACAAGAAGCTTGTAAACTTACTTCAGAAATGTTCATTGAATGTTTTCAAGCTTTGAACCATTGGAATGAAGACATGAAAATCTTGCAGTATTATCCACATAATAAAGGACGATTTGGACCAAAAGCAATTGAAAATACTTATCAAATAACCAATAAAGAAGATAAAGACGAAGTTATTATGGTTATGAATCATATCAAGAAGTATTCGTTGAAGAAGATAAGCTAAGTACCAGTGGAACTAAACCAACATCTGGAGATAAAATTTTTGAACGGGAATTTAAGGTTAATCTGTTTACTAATTGTATAATATCATTTAACTGAACTTGAATAGTTTTTTCTACCTTTTTAAATGTTTCTTCAACTCCGATTAATTCAAAGGGTATTTCTTCTAGATTCGCCATGGTTTAGTTATAAATTCAAATGGTTTTATCTGGTTGGATGGATCTGATACCACTTTTGGTTGAAATAGATGATCTAATCTCTATTTGGCAAGAGGGGGTGAGTTTTTAAAATTTTCATTTTTTTTGCAAAAATACCCCTATTTTTTAAAAAATAGCAAAACATGACGGTACTGACCGGTTTTTAAATTCAGTACCGAAATATTTTATTTTGTATCATTTTCTCTCCAGTACAGTACGAGAATCATTACAATGACATAAACTAATATTTATAAGGTATATATTATGGCCATAAGGGTAACGTTATGTTGTGTACTAATTTAGATGGAGGTCTATTTATCCATCAATTTTCTACCTGTATATCATGGCCAAAAGTCTTTTTTTAATCACATTAGCAAAGTATTAATAGAATTAATATTTTAAATCGAATTAATAAAAATTTTAAAAGTTAATCAATTAATTGAAATTTTTAAAATTTTAACAATAAATTGAAAATATTAAAAAAATTGTTGCTTTAAAAATTGTTTTTCCTAACATATACGAAGCTCCTTTTTTTCTTTCCTGAGAAATATATGCACACCTAATTGATTTAAGGTGAGCAGGATCTGTTGGCTTTGACTTCGTCTTGAATTTACATGCTTCATGTTTTTGTCAACTATAGTAACTAAGAACATTCGTAGCTCAATCATTTTTCTTTATGTTTAGATAAAAAGAAATTAAAAGGGAAGATATCTAAGATGATAATCAACATGCTAAAAGTTCATTGGATCCTTTAATTTTCATTTTTAGATTAAATTAGTTAAAAGTAGATTTAGAATCAATGATTAAAAAATTGAATCGATTCAGCTGATTCAACTATAAAATATTTTTACTAGTTTGGTTTACCTTAATAACCCTTGTTATTAAAAATTGATCGATTATTAATTAATTGACTAGTTTTTGTGAAGTAACAGGTTTTTATAAACTAGGATTAATCAGTTAGTTTTTATTTAACAGTCTTCTTTAATTAAACTCTATCCTCTTCATTAAACAAAGATAGTTTTCTTCTTCAATTCTATTTGAACCTCTTCTTTAAGCAAAGATAGTTTTTCTTTCAATTCTATTTCTAAGTTATTTAATTTTACTCAATCTTTATTGTATACCGATTTAATAATGATCAAATATTGGTTGAACATTTAAACCTTAAAATTTCTTATATTATCGGTTTAATTTTTCATTTCGATTTTGAAAATATTTCTTAGAATACACTTTAAAACACATATATAAAGAGTTTAGGGTGAACTACGATAAAAATTAAGGGTGAACTACGTTAAAAATTTTAGTGTCTATTTTGCTCATTTTATTTTTCCTTTATATACATATATAACTATACTCACTGCGCAGGAAGCTGCATGTGTGGATATACAAATAGCAATCATCAAGAAGAATATGTTAATTAGATTTGTAATATGCACGTTCATAGATGGAACAAGAACACTGTAATATAATTGTATGAAATTATCTGTTACATTGAAACTTGTAAATAAATGTAATTCTTCATATATTCATATCGTGGCTTGCTTCTTTATATATACAAATGGTGTATCTCTTATAGTTATGTTACACAATATAGTTTCCTAGAATGCAGCTATTACATATAATTACATGCTAAGTATGGATATGAATTTAGAGTGATTTGAGGCAATTGCTTGGCTGATGCAGTGATGGAGCTAAATATGGAATGATATAAGTGATTGGCTCCATTAGTGTCGGATATCTCTGTCACCCCCTCGCAAACTGAGCAATCTCGATTGAACGAGTTTGGAGGAGAGTAGGCGATGACGATGCTTGTGTAACAGTTAGGTGAGGACATCTTCTAGTTGATCAATGGAGGGGATGTAGTGAACCTGATGGCTGCCCATGGCTACATTTTCCCTCACGAAATGGTAATTTAGCTCAATATGTCGCGTGCGAGCATGAAAGACCAGATTTGTCGCCATGTATGTAGTGGGTATGTTGTCACAATAGAGATGGACAGGGAATTGGAGGGGCACGCCAAGTTAAGAAAGAAGATAGCACAACTAAGTGGTTTCGGCACATAAATGTGAGAGAGAGTGGTATTCGAACTCAGCACTGGATTGAACAATGGTAAGCTGCTTTTTAGAACTCCAGGAGATAAGGTTAGAACCAAGATATATAAGATAGCCACTGGTGGAGTGTCGAGTATCAGGGCAAGTAGCCTAATCGACATCAGAGTAGGCATTAAAACGGATTGCGCCTTGTTGCAAGCAAAAAATGAGTCCATGGTCTAGTGTTCCTTTGATGTAGCGAAGTATACGGCGCGCAGCCTCAAGATGATTGTGACATGGTGCACCAATGAATTGGGAGACTGTGTTGACAGCATATGCAATATCTGGTTGCATCAATGTAAGATATTGCCAGCAACCAACAAGTTCACGAAATTTTGTAGGAGATTTAAAGGGTGGAGCATTGTCGTTGGAAAGAACCACCTTGGTTGCCATGGGTGTGGTGGCTGGTCTGCAATGAAGGCTGTCGTGCTTAACTAGAAGATCGTGAGCATATTTCAATTGGTTAACATGCACTGAATCAGGTTGGGTATGGACTTGTAACCCAAGGAAATAATGGAGGGGTCCAGGGTCCTTAATGTCAAGCTCACAAGAGCAAAACATGACGGTACTGACCGGTTTTTAAATTCAGTACCGAAATATTTTATTTTGTATCATTTTCTCTCCAGTACAGTACGAGAATCATTACAATGACATAAACTAATATTTATAAGGTATATATTATGGCCATAAGGGTAACGTTATGTTGTGTACTAATTTAGATGGAGGTCTATTTATCCATCAATTTTCTACCTGTATATCATGGCCAAAAGTCTTTTTTTAATCACATTAGCAAAGTATTAATAGAACTAATATTTTAAATCGAATTAATAAAAATTTTAAAATTTAATCAATTAATTGAAAATTTTAAAATTTTAACAATAAATTGAAAATATTAAAAATTGTTGCTTTAAAATTGTTTTTCCTAACATATACGAAGCTCCTTTTTTTCTTTCCTGAGAAATATATGCACACCTAATTGGATTTAAGGTGAGCCGGATCTGCTGGCTTTGACTTTGTCTTGAATTTACATGCTTCATGTTTTTGTCAACTATAATAACTAAGAACATTCGTAGCTCAATCATTTTTCTTTATGTTTAGATAAAAAGAAATTAAAAGGGAAAGATATCTAAGATGATAGTCAGCATGCTAAAAGTTCATTGGATCCTTTAATTTTCATTTTTAGATTAAATTAGTTAAAAGTAGATTTAGAATCAATGATTAAAAATTGAATCGATTCAAATTGATTCAACTATAAAATATTTTACTAGTTTGGTTTACCTTAATAACCCTTGTTGTTAAAATTGATCGATTATTAATTAATTGACTAGTTTTGTGAAGTGTGAGTTTTTATAAACTAGGATTAATCAGTTAGTTTTTATTTAACGGTCTTCTTTAATTAAACTCTATCCTCTTCATTAAACAAAGATAGTTTTCTTCTTCAATTCTATTTGAACCTCTTCTTTAAGCAAAGATAGTTTTTCTTTCAATTCTATTTCTAAGTTATTTAATTTTACTCAATCTTTATTGTATATCGATTTAATAATGATCAAATATTGGTTGAACATTTAAACCTTTAAATTTCTTATATTATCGGTTTTATTTTTCATTTCGATTTTGAAAATATTTCTTAGAATACACTTTAAAACACATATATAAAGAGTTTAGGGTGAACTACGATAAAAATTAAGGGTGAACTACGTTAAAAATTTTAGTGTCTATTTTGTTCATTTTATTTTTCCTTTATATACATATATAACTATACTCACTGCGCAGGAAGCTGCATGTGTGGATATACAAATAGCAATCATCAAGAAGAATATGTTAATTAGATTTGTAATATGCACGTTCATAGATGGAACAAGAACACTGTAATACAATTGTATGAAATTATCTGTTACATTGAAACTTGTAAATAAATGTAATTCTTCATATATTCATATCGTGGCTTGCTTCTTTATATATATAGATGGTGTATCTCTTATAGTTATGTTACACAATATAGTCTCCTAGAATGCAGCTATTACATATAATTACATGATAAGTATGGATAAGAATTTAGAGTGATTTGAGGCAATTGCTTGGCTGATGCAGTGATGGAGTTAAATATGGAATGATATAAGTGATTGGCTCCATTAGCGTCGGGTATCTTTGTCACCCCCTCGCAAACTGAGCAATCTCGATTGAACGAGTTTAGAGGAGAGTAGGCGATGACGATGCTTGTGTAACAGTTAGGTGAGGACATCTTCTGGTTGATCAATGGAGGGGATGTAGTGAACCTGATGGCTGCCCATGGCTACATTTTCCCTCACGAAATGGTAATTTAGCTCAATATGTCGCGTGCGAGCATGAAAGACCAGATTTGTCGCCATTTATGTAATGGATATGTTGTCACAATAGAGATGGACAGGGAATTGGAGGGGAACGCCAAGTTAATAAAGAAGATAGCACAACTAAGTGGTTTCGGCACATGAATGTGAGAGAGAGTGGTATTCGAACTCAACACTAGATTGAACAATGGTATGCTGCTTTTTAGAACTCCAGGAGATAAGGTTGGAACCAAGATATATAAGATAGCCACTGGTGGAGTGTCGAGTATCAGGGCAAGTAGCCTAATCGACATCAGAGTAGGCAATAAAACGGATTGCGCCTTGTTGCAGGCAAAAAATGAGTCCATGGTCTAGTGTTCCTTTGATGTAACGAAGTATACGACGCGCAGCCTAAAGATGATTGTGACATGGTGCACTCATGAATTGGGAGACTATGTTGACAGCATATGCAATATCTGGTTGCGTCAATGTAAGATATTGCCAGCAACCAACAAGTTCACGAAATTCTGTAGGAGATTTTAAGCGTGGAGCATTGTCGTTGGAAAGAACCACCTTGGTTGTCATGGGTGTGGTGGCTGGTCTGCAATGAAGGCTGTCGTGCTTAACTAGAAGATCATGAGCATATTTCAATTGGTTAACATGCACTGAATCAGGTTGGGTATGGACTTGTAACCCAAGGAAATAATGGAGGGGTCCAGGGTCCTTAATGTCAAACTCACAAGCTAGGGTGTCAATAAATTTCTGCAGAAGATGTGAGTTGCTGCCAGTAATCACAATATCATCAACGTAGAGAAGGAGAAAGATGCGGTGGATACCGTGATGTAGGATGAATAAGGAGGGGTTAGCTTTACTTTGTTGAAAACCAGCAGTGATTAGGAAAGAGCTTATGCGTTGAAACCATGCTGTCGGTGCCTGTTTTAGACCATAAATTGCCTTTTGTAACTTGCGTACATGATGTGGCTTTATGGGATCGATGAAACCAGGTGGTTGGGACATATACACTTCTTCTTGTAAGATTCCATGTAAGAATGCATTTTTTACATCAAGTTGTCAGAGTGGCCACATACGTGAGACTACTAAACCAAGAATTGTTTGTATGGTTGCGGGTTTGATGACAGGGCTGAATGTCTCACCATAATCAATCCCAGGTTGTTGATGAAAATCCTTGGCTACTAAACGAGCTTTGTAACGCTCAATGCTCCCATCAGATTTTTGCTTTATTCGAAAAACCCATTTGTAACCAACTCGATTTTGTGTTCGAGATGATGGAACCATAGACCAAGTGTTGTTTTTCAGCAGTGCATTTATCTCCTCCATCATGGCCATGTGCTACTCTGGGTGTTTGCTAGCTTGATAATAACAGGTAGGTTCCAATGTATCAATAGTGGAGAGAAGAGCATGAGGAATTGGGTACCTAATTGTGCCGTCGGTATATTGCTTTGGTTGGGTAATACCATCTTTGGATCGAGTCGCATTTGATGTGTGGACGACGGAGAGGATTGGGAGATGTGAAGCGGATATAGACCATCTTTATAGGGGCCCTAAAAAAGCAAAGTGACAGTGAGAAGATCATATATTTGATAATAATTGGGGGCAAAAAGAAAGAAGACTTTATTGTCTTTTGTGAATTGTGCAACATATAAGAGATTTTTGCGGATAGCCGGGATGTTGAAAACATTGTTAAGAGAAAATTTGGAGTTTGCTAAAGAGATAGGAAGGGATCCCAGGTGTGAGATCGACATAGTGTCACCATTTCCCATGGCCACAGACGTGTTACCTTGAGGTGGATATGGATTTTGGAGAGGTATGGTGGGACTGGTCATGTGATTTGTGACTCCAGTATCGGGGTACCATAGATTGTTCGGTGAGGGTGGTGGTTGAGCAAAATGGGCACCTGCAAATGGCATGTTGGGTGGTCCCGAGAAACAGTGTAGACAATTGGCATAAGAATGATGAGGAGTGCTGCAGTTAGGGCACCAAGGTGAGGAGCTAAGAATGCCTTGTTGTCCCCAGGGTGGTTGTGGTGATGGAGCTCGGTTACTATCGTAGGACGATGGTCGTTGGTGATGATTTCCTCGATTGGGTGGATGGGAACCACGGTACTTGCCACAGTGGTGTTGTCCACGATAGGTGCTATCACTACAAGGAAAATGTTAAATAGCGACGGAAAAATACTAACGGCATTAAAACCGTTAGAAATACCGATCGAAAAAGCGTTACCGTCGTCGAAATTGGTTGTGCGTTAAAGTTGTTGATCGAAAACCTTTCCGTCGCTGAATTTCGTGAAATATATGTACCGACACCCATTTCGGTCGATAAAGGCGTCGGTGAATACATCGGATACGCGACCTTCAGTAAACGTAAACCACATTGTTTTGGTTTAAACCAAAACGACGTCGTATTGGTTTTTATTTAACCTCCTCTGCTCCTTCCTCCTTCTCCTCCTCGCGCAGACCATACCCTACGGCTTTCTCTTCCTTGATCCTACGGCTTTCTTCCTCCTTCATCTTCCTCCAAGGACATCGCCGGTCGCCGCTCGCTGCCGTCGCTTCTCCTCGTCGTCTCCGACAGGTTAGTAAGTTCTCCTCCCTCCCCTCTTTCTCCGATAAGCATGTGAATATATATCCTTAAGGTTTTTGAGTTTTTATATGTAAAACTAAATGATTAATACTGTTATTAACAAATTAGTGAGCTTTTGTCCAAGTTACTAACAAATTAGTGAGCTTTAATTATCAAAAACACATAATCCATATATTTAAGCTTTAATACCGTGATTATGCAAGTTATGGAAAGACATATATATATCGACTTCCATGGATAATTCTTGTGGCCTAGTGATTAGATTCGTTAATATTTTTATAGTTAATTTCCTATTATCTCACGTTAATTACTTGGTTAAAACACAATATGAAATTATTAAACATTTTGTTTCAATAATATCCATTGATAATTTTATGGAAACCATCTACACGCACACTATATATTTAGACGGTATTGGCTAGGATGAAGGGTTAAATGAGGCCCAATGTAGTTGTTTTTGTATAAATTCAAGTCTTACATATTCATGAATTTTGATAACTCCTAAAACACACCTTAACTATTTCAAATATTGAGTATGATGATTTAATTCAAACTAAATGATGAATTATTAATTATTTCTATTAATTAAGATTTATTAAAACTTATTTATTGGAATAAATTTAACAAATTGTATATTTGACTAATTATATCTATAGAAAGCTTCCTCCAAAAGAGAAGATGGGAAGATATTTTGATTAAATTTGAATTATATAACTTTTAAAACATAAGTACACTTAAAAATTAAATAAAGATAAAATAGATAAAGGAAAAACTACTCTAAAATGCCTCTTATAAAATCAATTATTTTACCAAAGATAAAGTTGATAATTCATAATAATGTGTCAATGCATATAACATATTTAATTTAGGGATAATTAAAATTAGATCTCTAAACTCTTATATTAACTGTAAAAGGGATTGTAGACCATTTGCCATGTTATGTCAAAATCACTTTTATAATTTTAAATGATTATATAACATTTCTCATTTTTCCTCACTTAACTTTCTCTCATTTTATTTCTCTTATAGGGTTCTCAACTTATAAGCGTAGTCTCTTATAATGGGAAAAAGGATTAGGGCAAAACTACATGTAAAATATAAGAAACCATAATTAAAAACATCTTAAAATTAAACTTAATCCTAGTCATGAAAATGTAAAATAAAAAATCTAAAAGCCTTTATTTCAAATAAAAATGATAAATTAAAGAGGTCTAAGATGTTAAAAGTAAATTAAATTTGATTAACAAAATAAAAAGCAAATGTTCTTAAGAAGTTAAGTTCCTTTAATGTTAGGATGATGAAGTTTTATATGGTTAATATGTGGGAAAAGAAGATGAGGATGGAGAAGATGAGAGAGGAGTTGACTCTGCAGATGATAGAGAAGACGAGGGCGGAGCTGGAGTAGGTATCAAAGATCAGAGAGTCGATGGAGCAGGCAGCTAAGAGGAGAGAGGAGATGGAGCGACTTACTAAGATGAGAGTGGAGGTGGAGCAGATGACTAAGGAGAGACAACACATGGAGCAGATGACTCAACTTAGGCAGGAGATGGAAATGTTAAAGAGGGGGGAAACAGTTCATAGCATCCATGATCACCACGACATTAGCATAACATTGTCATTTGTTTTCAATTAAAAAATATAAGATTTGTTCTTTTTTTATATAATTAAATTAAATTTTTTATATGTTTTATTATTTATTAATTTTCTCATTATTCAAACTATATATACAAATTAATATATTATGAACAAATAATATAACGTAATACAAATAAAAAAAGTATATATATATAATATAACATTGTTATCACATCAAAATGAAAAAAATATAATCTTTTCTTATCGACGAAAATTTGTCCGTCGCAAAAAATATCGATATTTATCGACGGTAAATATAACCGTCAAAAAACTGGTTGAAGATACCTTCGCCTCACCGACGGACCAAATGACCGTAGCTAAATGTCTTCGACAGAATCTCACTTGCCACTTTCGTCGTTATATAAATACCGACAACAACTTTCTGTCGTTAATACCGTCGTTAATTACCGACGGAATATTTCGGTCGGTATTCTTACCTACGGGAAATTCACCGACCGATTTTTCCGGCATCAAATTCCGCCAGTGATTACTGTCACCGACGAAAATTTCTCATTTACCGACGGTAATTTCCGTCGGTAAAATGATAATTTCTTGTAGTGTATTATTGGATTTGGAATGGAAACTTGAGTTGTTTGAAGAAGATTGAGCATTAAAGAGAGCGGTGTTTGGAGTAGAAGACGATGGAAGAGTGGGGTTTTAAGACTCAAATGCTATCAAGTGAGAGCGAAGTTCGGTAAAGGAGATGAGTGGGGTAATATTGTAGAGAGCTGTGCGAAGCATTAGATAATCAGGGCCAAGACCTTTAAGTGTTGTGATAACAAGATCATCAGGATCAACAAGTTTGCCAATTGCAGTGAGAGAATCAGATAGGGATTTTGCATGCTGTAGTTATTCATTAATGCTTTTAGAGCCTTTTTGGAGATCAAAAAGTTGGGATTTAAGGTGAGCAGCACTAACGACAGATATGTTAGGAATTTAGACCTTCCAAACCCACACTCAAGGATATATAATAGACAAAAATATCAGAAAATAAAAACACAAGAGAATTTACGTGGAAACTCCCAAACTGGAGAAAAACTACGGGCACCGAGAAGAAAATTCACTATGTGAAAAATTCTTACAATCACACAATTTTTCCTCTCACCCAATCCCCTAATACACCAACACACTCACAAAGAAATACACAAGACAAACTCTCCAACTCTCACCTCAAAAGAGGAATTTAACTAGAGTCAAATTTGTACTACAAATCTTTGACTTTGTTTGGTGCACTAACTAAGGAGGTAGCAACCTCCTTATATAGGTAAAAGTCTTGCCCCAATTGTTGTCTCCAACCAATATTGGACAACAAAGGAGTCAAACCCAACAATCTCCACCTTGGCGACTTTGATTGATCCCACAACCACCCTCCACCTTAATGTAGATCTCTTGAAAATAACATAACTCTCACTGTAGAGAATTATCATGTTTCACAGCATCATGCTCCACTATAAAAGCATACCCATTCAGAATAAACCAATTCTAAGCCTTTTATATAGGCACATGCCGAAAATAATCTTGCTGAAAAATTATGGTGCAACTCCCATGTTTGGCTTTCCTGAAAGTTTATCAGTCATTGACATAAATTCTACCACACACCTTGTATTAATGTCAAACCAATGCCAGTGTGCAAACCTGTGGACCAGCTAACAGTAACACATCCTCTATCATGGCAACTTTGGGATTAGCAGCATGCCATGAGGATGTACATGCCCCCTTCTTAGAGAGCAAGGTCATCATCCATGGAGACAATATTAGTGACATTGTCAGTCTCTCCATTAACTGACTTAGAGCCTCTTGCCGAACCCGCTCTACCTCTCGGACAATTTTTCTTCACATGTCCAGATTGTTCACAATTTCAGCAAACGACATTTTTCTTCATGGAGTTCTTCTTCCGATATTCAGCTACCATCAAAGCTGAGTTTTCAGGAACATTTTCACTACCCAATCTTCTCTCTTCTGAAAAGAGTTTTCTGGCAACTTCAGAAAAAACTATCTTATCCTTCCCATGAATGAAAATCGGTTTCATGTGTTCATATGAAGGTGGAAGAGACCAGATGAGTCTCAAAGCTTGATCCTCATCATCTATACGAACTCCAATTGCCTCTAGTTCAGAGACGATCCCATTGAGAATACTTAAATGATCTGAAATTGTAGTACCTTCCTTCATCCGCAGTGCATGAAACTGCTCCTTTAGGTACACCCGATTTGAGACATTTTTTGTTTGATACATCTCCTCGAGCTTTTCCCAGAGCTCCTTTGCTGTAGATATTCCATACACATTCGCAAGGACATTCTTAGCCAAACACAATCGTATCCACTTGCTGCTCTCAAATCCAGATCCTCCCAATCTTCATCGCTCATACTAGATTTGCCTGTACTGCTATCAGGGATCTGCCTGCCTTTCAATGCCTTGTGTAACCTCGACTGAATCAAAATATCCCTGACTTGTACTTGCCACAAGCCAAAATTGATTCTCCCGTCAAATTTCTCCATCTCAAATCTAAGAAGATTCGAAGCCTTATTTCTTGACATTTTTCTTATGCTCCTCTGCCTTAATGAATTTTACCGTAGAATGAATAGTACATCAGGAAAGAGAGGTGGGTCACAACGGATACGCTTAAATACCAAGTCTTTCCTTAGCCAAACTTTCCTAGACATGTACTATCACACTACCACACCAAAACTCCACCGCACTTAATAAACCTTTCTCAAAAAAATCTTTTCTGATGTGGAAGATCAGTCAAAACTGCGACCACAGAGCATACTTAGAATTTTATAAAAAAAAACATACCTTGGCTCTGATACCACTTGTTAGGAATTTAGACCTTTCAAACCCACACCCAAGGATATATAATAGACAAAAATATCAAAAAATAACAACACAAGAGAATTTATGTGGAAACTCCCAAATTGGAAAAAAACTACGGGCACCGAGAAGAAAATCCACTATGTGAAAAATTCTTGCAATCACACAATTTTTTCTCTCACCCAATCTCCAATACACCAACACACTCACAAAGAAATACACAAGACAAACTCTCCAACTCTTACCTCAAAAGAGGAATTTAACTAGAGTCAAATTTGTACTACAAATCTTTGACTTTGTTTAGTGCACTAATTAAGAAGGTAACAACCTCCTTATATAAGTAAAAGTCTTGTCATAATTGTTGTCTCCAAAATAATACGAGATAACAAAGGAGCCAAAGGAGCCAAACCCAACAAGATATTTGTGAGAAATGAAGCGTTAAGCGATCCCAATAATCTTTGGCTATGTCACAACCAATGAGGAGGGAAAGAATTGGTAATTCGAGAATAATGGTGATACGGCTAACGACAAATTGATTCATTTGAAGCCATTCAACATAAGCAGGATTTGGGACAGGTGTTTGCGAAGTGAGGTCGGTAGAAGTGGAGGTGGCAGAAGGTGTGACAGTGGAATGAGGTGTTGGACATGTGCCGTCTACATATTTGAAAAGTCCAAGGCCAATAAGAAATGACTTCATTTGGAGAAGCCATTGGAGATAGTTTCATCAAGCTTGAGAAAATTGGAAGTTTTAGACCCACTGGGAAGAGAGAGGGAAGATGAATAAGTAGTTGAAGCCATGAGAGAATAGGAAGATGTTTGCAGAAGATATAGAAAAACTTGGAAAGAACATACGGAGGCCTTTCACAAGCTTTGATACCATGTAAATAAATGTAATTCTTCGTATATTCATATCGTGGCTTGCTTCTTTATATATACAGATGGTGTATCTCCTAGAGTTATGTTACACGATATACTCTCCTAGAATGCAGGTATTACATATAATTACATGTTAAGTATGGATATGAATTCAGAGTGATTTGAGGCTATTGCTTGGCTAATGCAGTGATGGAGTTAAATATGGAATGATATAAGTGATTGGCTCCATCAGTGTCTGGTATCTCTGTCAAAACTGATGCTTCCTGTGAATTCGTTTCCTCTATCTATGGGCACCGTAGTGAGACTGTATCACTGATGACACTAACCCCAGATTCTGATTTCTTTAAATCTGCCTGAATTTTCAACAGACTTGAAACTACTTCCTCCATACCCGGCCTACTTGCAGGTTCTTGTCTCAGACAAGCCACGCTTACTTTGGCTAATCTCAAAGCAAATTCTGTCTCAGGACTTCCTTTGAGATTAGGATCAATAAACGAATCCAACCCAGCTTCTGGATTCTCTTTTTCCATAATTGACATTATTGTTTTTGAAAGTAGTACTTCTCTTCCCCCTTGCATGAAAACAGCATCTCTTCCTGTGATGAGTTCTAACAGAACAACTCCAAAAGCATAGACATCGATCGTGGGAGTCACTTGTCCCGCCTCTATATATTCAGGTGCCATGTAACCTCTGGTTCCTGCAACATGATTGGTCTCATTCGTTGTTGCCTCTCTCGCAAGACTGAAGTTCGCAATCTTTGCCCTTAGATTGCTGTTGAGCAGAATGTTACTGCACTTGATGTCCTTATGAACGTAGGCAGGTTCGGCGAAGCTGTGGAGGTAATGCAATCCATTAGCAACATCTATAGCAATCTGAATCCTCCTATCCCAAGTTTCGTTTTCTTCACATCTTTTGGTAGAAGAAAGCCATTCTCTCAAAGATCCGTTTTTCATGTACTCAAACACGAGATAGTAACAGCCGCCATATTGGCAAAGACCGTGAAGTTTAATCAAATTGAAGTGGTTGATTCTCTTCAAAATCTTCACTTGCTTCGACACATTTTTGCTCATTCTCTTAATAGCGAAAATCTCCCCACCAAATTCTCCGGAATACACAGAACCTTTAATCGTACGCTCTGGACTGAAGTTATCAGTAGCTTTTTTCACTTGCTCAATTTCGAAAACTTTCAATCCTTTCTCGAAACTCGCAATTTCAACACGAATATCTTCCAGGGAAAACCATTTTCTGCGTGGACGACTATCTCGAGAGTTGTCTTTTCTCCTTTTACGACGTACAAGGACGACGGCTAGAAAGATACTCACAACGAGGAAAGAACAACCTGCAGCCAGTGCAACGATTTCAAGCAATTTTCTCTTTGATTTATGTGCTGATATTGAAGTGTTTAAACTCATTGGTGAATTAGGCAGAGGAACCAGAATAGTCGTGTCAGGATGAAGATCTGGGTTTTCTCCCAAGCCATTTGCTTCAAGTAGACTCTCTTTGGTTGTTTTGAACCTTTGAGCAATATCAGCAATTTCGTCGTCAGAACTGAGTGGCAAAGTCAGCAGATACTTGGTACCATCGAAAACTTGATTCTTCGTAGGACAAGCACAACGAAGAGGGACCTGCAGTTTCATACCAGGATACAAATTGTATTCCCCGTCAGGATTTTCACGCAAAAGCGAAGCGCATGTGGTAAGTCCTTCATAAGCCTCAGTCGCTATCTGATAATAGGTCCCTTCTGTGACAGATACAGGAAATGTGGTGCTGGCATGATAATACCTGCCTGAACAGGTACAAGTTACAGGAATTATAACCTCTTGGTTGAGAGGAAAAACTGACACAGTTTGAACATCGTTGATTCTGGCCAATTCCCTATAATTCGCAGAAGTCAGGGCTGAGATATCACTCACCGACTTGCGAGAAGCTTGAGATTTGAATATGAGAAAGGCTTTACAGGATTGTTCTGCATTGCAGGTGTAAAGAAATGCAGAGGACGGCCCTGTTTCATCATTTGCTTTGCAGTCTAGAGCTGAAAGTCCAGAGTAGTTTTGCTGGCCCTTACATGCAAAAATGAGGAAGCTTACTACCAGCAAACCGAGGAACAACTCCATCATACTGGAGAAACGAGTACTAGGGAATTTCAGAGAGTTAAGGATCTTAATTAGGACGGTTTGGTGCTTTGGTTAAGCTAAATAAGCTACACAAAGCCAACCTAATATCAGTAACTTTCTGCCTTGTCTTGTTTCATTCAATCCTGATACCCTTTTATTTCACCTGACAAGCAGCAATGTTCAAAGAACTAGAACACAAGTGTTCTGCATCAGCATAGACTTGACTTGGTTTTAAAATGTTCAACAGATTGGTACTGTTACAGACCAGAAATTATCTTCAAGTCCCACACAAATAATAATCTAAACTTATGTTGCTGATTTCCTGATGCTAGTACTAATATTTTATTCCTGTTGAACCGGCCTACCTACAATTATCTCAATCGCTCGCGACCTTAGAATAATTTATAGTATGTAATTTAAAATTTTGATCAGTTTCATTTCAAGAAAACTGACCTGGACTGTTAGCTACATAGACCGCCAGCAACTGCTAAGAAATAGAATAAAAAACAGGAAGAATTCCTAAACAATTACGTATTTGGATGGCTTCTTTCATTTGTTTATTGTGTTTACTGGTTTCCTGTAAAGGGGATATAGAAATAATAAAGAATGGTCTTGTATTGTCTCGAGGCATTTGGAAGGCAGACACCATGGTCCGAACTTCTGAAACATGCTTTGCTGGTTGGACGCGATAAGTGCTAGACCAAGTCTTGTGATAGTTTTTAATTGCTCTTGATCGTTGTAGATTTATATACAAGGACTAACCTTAATGCGGAAGCGGTTGATCAATTTTCTATTTAATAATCTATGTTTTACGGTTGGTTACTTGAGTCATCGTTAATTTACGACTCAAACTCTAACCCTTGATAGTGTGATTTATGTGAGGAAGAATAAAGAAAATTTTTCTCCGAATTTAGCAAAATTGTAGAGAGTAAAAGAGAGCAAAAACCTATTTGGTTTCTAATGTATTCATTGTCTTCGGAACGGAAAAAAAAAAAACCAACCAACTTTCTCTTTTTATATTAGAGAAAAAAACTGATGGAAGTTTTATGTATAGATATATATATGGTTGTTCGTATAATTGCCAACAACTCCCACTGGGCTATATAAGTCGCAAGTTACATCTTCTCTCTAAAATTTCACGTGTCATATCGAGAATGGGGCGTACGACCATTTAAAGAATCAGTAGTATTATATTAAGTCACCATCTAATTAACATAACATTTTCACATATTTATGATATTCCAAATCATCCAAAATATCACAAAACGCATACACTATCCCTTTATGCTCATAGATATATCTATACCAAGTATAATCGCTCAGGCTGATATGGTGATGAAAAAAAAGATTCTTCCTTAGACATTCATAATAATTCATCTTAGCTTATCTGCTTTCTTAATGTGCTCCGTTGGACTGTATATAATATAGCCCTTAAAAAAACACACTAAAGTAGCAACACCAAGCCTTGATTTCATATCTTAGTTCTAAGTCGAAGGGTTTCATTCGATTATATATTAAATTCTATGGGATCATACAGTGACAAAAAAAGAGATTTAACTGTCACTCTACAAGAAGGTGGTTATATAGCACACACAGTATGAAATGTGTGTCATAACATAGCTCTCACTAAGTTGGGCGTGTCACATTTTTATGTCATGTAAATCACGAATCTAGTTTTACTTAACAATTAATCCGAGTCACTAGATTAACATACCTAATGCTAATCTTGACACTCGAGATTTGGCTTTAAAGTTTCAATGTGAAATCTAAATCTTTCACATCCGACTCATCAAAGTCTCATCTTAGACTTACTAAGGTGACTATTCAAATATAAAAACTTATCCTGCATACTACACAAGTATGAAGATAACACAATATTACATACACTCAATATTAATATTGTAAGGTCTCATCCTACTCGCTACTCAAGTGTTAAAACGATTGCTTGTATGAGAAGGTCAATCAGAAGCCTGGTGTGTGGTGACATTACAATGTGTCTTATTATGTAATTGCGTGTCAATGAACATTTGAGAAATAAACTTTTATTAAACAAAAGCTCGTTACAATTATAAACATGTCCATTATACAACATGATATAACTCAATAGAAAAACTAAACCTTACGCAAACCTAAACTCATCACATAAGCCTTAAACGAATCTCAGAGAATAGGTTTAGTTAAGGGATCAACTACCATCTTGTTAGTAGTTATACTTTTGATATGCTTAGATTTTCTATGAAACTTCGGATCTTTAACAAAATGTATGGTTGCAGTACTGTTGTCACATAACAATTCAACAGGATCATTAACTCTGGGAGTAAGATTAAGATCCTGAAGAAAACTTCTCAACCGTATTGCCTCCTGAGTGGCAAGACAACAAGCAATGTATTCTGCTTCCATTGTTGATAATGCTATACAATCTTGTTTTTTTATTGCACCAAGATATGGCTCCCCCTCTCAAGGTGAAAATATTTCCTGAGGTTGACCTAGACTCATCTGGGTCACCACCCTAATCAGCATCCGAATATCCCCTTAACCTTAAATCCTCACCTTGATAGAAAAGGACTAGGTCTGAAGTACCACGAAGGTATCGAAAAATCCTTTTAACTGCTTGCCAATGAGCAGGTCCTAGGTTGCTTTGATAACGACTTATCAAACTAATCGCAAAGCAAATGTTAGGCAGTGTACACAACATAGCATACATTAAGCTTCCTACGGCACTAGCATAGGGAACATTACTTTTTTTTCTTTTTCCTTCTCTGTTTTAGGGCATTCATCAAGACTCAAGGTAAGACCCTTTTCCACTGAAGTGTCAATGGATTTATAATAATGCATTCGAAAACCAAGAAGCTTTTTGGGGCGATTTCTTATTATTTTCACACCTAGGACATACCTAGCTTCACCCATGTCCTTCATATCAAAGACAGAGGACAACCACTCTTTAGTAGTCTTGAGCATCTCTATATTATTACCGGCTAGTAATATGTCATCAACGTACAAAGTGAGAAACAAAATTCCATTTGTTGTTCTGTTGACATACACACAATGGTCTTCTGAAATCATGACTAAGCCAAAAGAAGTAACGGCTTCATAGAATCTGAAATACCACGACCTGGAAGACTATTTGAGACCATAGATGGATCTTTTAAGATGACACACTTTGTCTTCTTGACCTTTTGATATGAAACCAATAGGCTGATTCATATAAATCTCTTCCTCAAGGTTATCATTAAGGAAAGTAGTCTTTACATCCACTTAAAACAACTCTAGGTCTAAATGGGCAACCAGAGCCAGAAGTTCAAGATTGTACTTTGAAGAATTGTAATATTAGATAGCATAATATGGTAACTGCTTCGTCTCGGTTTTCAGTTCGTCTGACATATCGCTTTGTGTTATTTAAGACGATAGAAGTAGAGACTTCAATCAAACAAGTTGTACCTTGTATATTTCCCTTAAAAAAAACCTACGAAAAAGCTTAATTAAAACAAACTTGTTCTTTTCACAAGACCTACTGAAAATAAAAGCTATAAAATGTTTTTGCTCTCGTCCACTTTTACATCAAATGCTTTTGCTTCCTCTCGCTTTTCAAGCTGTCTGCTTTTTCTTCTTTAAATCGCTTTTCACCTTCATGCGCTTTTGCTTTCGTCTACTATTCAACTTCCGTCTGTTTTTCTTCTTTCCTCTGCTTTTCAACTTCCGTCTGTTTTTATTAGAGAGATAAAGCTTGAGAGAATTTGACACACTCATTTTTTTTAGTTTGCTACAGTAAGATAGCTCTACATAATTCGCTGAATATTTCTCTCTCAAGTATGTGAAGTCAATCACGCGTTATTACAGTGCTTATTATACGATATATGAATGCACAAGAAGGGGGGTTGAATTGTCTTAGTTTTCTTTACCCTTACCAATATGGTTCATCACTTTCTAATGTTAATGTTATTTGCAATATCACTTTCTAATTATTTTTTTGATGATTTATATTCGTGTTTTTTATATAATCATAATAACGGTTCATCGATATTTGTTTTTATTAATATAAGCCAAGAATTTTTAATACCTAATAGGAATAATACTATTTACATAAATATACTGAAATAATCGCATATTTGTTTTTATTAATATAAGCCAAGAATTTTTAATACCTAATAGGAATAATACTATTTACATAAATATCTGAAATAATACGTCGATTGACTCTTATTTATAACCTTCGTCTTCAATGGTTCTTAAATCTTGCTTGAATCTTAAAAGAAGCGGTTATTGATTCGATTCAGAATTAACTCAAACCGGTTCTTAATTCCAAGGTCGTTTGCTTTAAATCGCTTTCCATCATCTCGCTTTTGCATCCGTTTGCTTTTGGATAACTTCCTTTCGCTCGCCGCTTGCTTTTCAACTCCTCTCCTGCTCAACTCGCTCGCTTTCAATAGCTTCCTTCTCTTTTTCAAGGCTCGCTTTTCATCATCTGTTGTCTCATCATTATTTCTACTTCAAAGAATCCAAAATCAGTAGCATATCTCAGACACAACCTATGAAGTACCTTATAGACAAGGACACTTCAGAGTCTTACCGAAAAACTGATTAACACATTATGAATGACTACAAGAAAGATAAACATTGTTACAATCTTTCTATTGTTCTTTCCGGCATTTTTCCACACATAAGTCAACACATGAGCCATGTTTGTTGTTTTTTTCACAAAGGTGTTGAAGAATTTCCATTAGATTATCTATCCAGTATAACAACATTCTTCATTCAGTCGTTCCTATTTTCTTAGAATCTGCTTCTTTTTGTCCAGAATCTTCAAACTCAAACGCGGTTTGAATTGTGTATCATCGTCTCGTTTTGCTTGCCTCTGCTTTTGCTTGCCTCTGCTTTTGCTTTCGTCTGCTTTTGCTTCCGTCTACTTTTGTTTCCGTCTGCTTTTCAACTGTCATCTCCTTTTCTTCTTTCGTCTGCTTTTCACCTTCCGTCTGCTTTCCTGACTTCGTCTTATTTTTGCTTCTCTGTTTCGTCTCATTCTTTTCACCATTTTTTCACAGATCAGTCAACAGATGACCCTTGTTTGTCATTTTTTCGCCAAGGTGTTGAAGATTTTCCATTAGATTATCTATCCAGTATAACAACTGCTTTTGCTTTCGTCTACTTTTGAACTTCGGTCCGTTTTTCTTCTTTTGTCTACTTTTCAACCTCTTACTACTTCAACTTATTTTTGCTTCTTTGAGCTTGCTCTTGTTCTTCTTTATTTAAAGCAGTTCAGTTGATGTCATTTCCAACTCCGATTAAATTTCACTTACCAATTCCCTAATTCTTCTTGGAGTATACGAATTGACTAATCCTTCTTCGAAAACATGTAACCCCCAAAAACTACAAAGCAGATATCGAGACGTCTTTTCGTTATATCGAATAATCTTCTAACTGCTATAATAATGTCAAATATTACCAATAACGTATTGCAGAAGTAAACAAATATAAGATCAAAACATAGATTGACGTTTCAATTGATAGCTGAGCTATGTTTTTGCTTATCTCTAGGAAAATCATTTCGAGTACTGCCCCTTATTTAATACCACGCAACTCTTCAAGTCTCACCTTCCATATGGTCCCCTAACAACTCTATATTTAAACTTTATATTCTTTCTCCTCTAACTTCAGTCAAACAATTCCTACCCTCTTCTTTTGCCTTCTTCTTGTTTAACCTAAATACATCACATTTTCCATTCCAGAAAGATAGCAATAGTCAAGGTTACTTCTTCTATTTCAACAAACAAATAACGATCGTTCAGGTCAGTAACCGATTCTTTTCTCGATTACTTTTTTCATCCTAATTTTTTCAATTTATAATGTTAACAAAATTCTTTCTTTATCTTTACGCAACATTTTTTATAGGTTCCCTCCTTATTCTGTGATGCATTTTGCCACTCCAATCTTCGTTTTATTCTTCCTTCTCAATAAAATTGTGAAATAATTATCACATTTATACACTAATTTCGTTATTTTAATGCCAGATATGAATTTCAGCTATTTCGAGCGCAAAAGATATTTGAAAAATGCCATAAAGGAGACATATGATCGTCAAAATCAGCTAGATGAGTTACTTATCCAATATCATGCGTAGAATAAAAAGGCACATAGTAGTTCAAATGGATTTCGCTACGTCGAGATGTATGAAATCAGTCGAATGATAAAGATGGCCAAAGATCTCAAAGAAGTAAACTTCGAGACTAGGAAATTTTATAAAGCACGCATTAAAAAACTTATAGATTAAGGTATCTTTATACTGCAGATGTCAGTAGTAGACATGTAAACTATTTTTATCTTATCTGAAAGAAAGTCACTTCATCTTAGTTCTTCTCCTAACCGATGATTATTTCATTACATTTTCATATTATTTTTTATTTAACTGTCATGTTAAATTTTGCCTCATATAAATTCATCAAGACTTTCATCACAAGAATGCGCGATGTTAACTCGCTAGTAATGTAATAAAGACATTAAAGACAAGAGAATCATAATGAAGCCAAGGGATTCTCGATATTCATGCACAAAAACTGAAATGCACAAACAATTTGTTATTCATGCATTTAATGCACACTCTCCTTTTCATGCATTAAAACGAAAATGCACAAACTTGTTATTCATGCATTTAATGCACACTCTCTTATTTATATCACCATACAGACATGAAAACCAAAAGTTCATGCACCCAAACGTTCCTTTCTATTGAACATATGCTTAAAGAACAAGAAATAAAGCTTTTCGGTTTCCGTAAAACCAACCCCTGTTAAATGCATTTACAGTGCATAACTTGAAAAAGCCAAGGATTTGTTTGTCTTGCTTTTAACCATTAGTCTTAAATGCAATTTCAACGTAACATGAAACAAAAATTTACAGTTTCATAAAAAATAATTTTAACGTAAACCCATGAGAACATTTGAACACAACAAAATACGCAAATCAATGGTAAAGGCAAAATTTGGCTCTGATATCAATGTAGATTTATATATAAAGACTAACCTTAATGTAGAAGCGGTTGATCGATTCTCTATTTGATAATCCATGTTTTACAATTAGCTACTAGAGTTATCGTTATTTCACGATCCAAATTCTAACCCTTGATGGTGTGATTCATGTAAGAAAAGATGAAGTTTTTCTCCAAATTTAACAAAATTGCAGAGAGTAAAAGAGAGCCAAAACCTATTTGATTTCTAATGTATTAGTTGTCTTCAGAATGAAAAAAAAAACCAGCCAACTTCCCCCTTTTATATTAGAGAAGAAAACTGGCAGAAGTTTTATATATAGATATATACGTGGCTATTCCTATAACTGCCAACAATCATGAACTCTGTTTTGCAGAAGTCTACCTTGATGTGAATGATTTGCCTTTGTTAAGCTCATACGAGGAAATTAATACTATAACAAACTCAACCAGTTCACTTACTTTATTCATAAAAATTTAAATTGTCTAAGTTAATAACTCTTGTTATTAAAAGCTGACAAGTTTATTAATCACCAATTTTAAAAATTAATAATTTTTATAAACTAAATAAATAAATAAATTTTATTTAAATTTTTTAAATTAAACTTCAAAATTTTCAATAGATATGGTCAGTCTCTCTTAATCATATTTTAAATTCTTTAATTTTATTTAATCTTAAGTCGATTTTAAGGCAACTTAATATTAGTTAAACCTTTTAAATCTTAAATATCTTGTCTTATTGGATTAACTCTCAGTTTAGTTTTTAAAACATCAATAAACATCAACTTCATAACAACAACAACAATTACTTTAGGTCTTCCGAGTGTTGCAATTTATGATACTTAAGTAGACTCCTATGCATGCAAGGCATAAGATGCCATGCTTAGAAAAGGCAAACTTTTTAAAAATACCTATTTAGCTAATATATTTTTAAAAATTGTGTATAAAATACATCTTTTGTTTTAAGTCTTGTAATATTAGATTATGGATCTTCTCTTCTATATAAATTATTTATATTATGTATCTATTTTTTATGGAATGATTCTTTTATTCTTATAGCATAATTAAAGTTATTTAATCAAGTTTGTCCAAAGATTTTACAAAATCAAAATAATTTATTTTAATATGGATTAAAGTAGTCAATAATTTTTTGGTTTAAAAGATGAGGCTAATTTGAGTTCATATTCTTATATTTTTCAATATTATTGAAGAATTTGAATAAATGATAGCAAAAGATTGTCTTTACTTATAAAAAATAAAGTTTAATTGAAAAATAAAATGGTTTAATTAATTGGTTTATTTTGATTTATTAAAACTGATTAGTTTACAAAAATGATCGATTAATTAATAAAGTGATCTATTTTAACAATAAAATTATTTAACTAAATCAAATCGAAAATTAAAAATCGAGTCTAAAAGTTGATTGATTTAAAATTTTCGTTGTTAAATCAATAGAATCGGTTTGATTTTATTGCTTATTTGTTTAACATATTCTTTGAAATTCTCATTGAAAATCAACGACACATAAAATGATCAAATATACTAAAAGAAAAGAACAATGAAATAGGAAACGAAGTCATAGACACACTTGTGCACGAAGCTTTCTCTCGTGCTTTTAAGTCAAAACCTATTAAGTACTCATAATAATAAGAGCGAGACTACCAAATTCCAGACATCATTTGGTGAAATTCATCGAAATCAAGTACCCCATTTCCATCTAGATCAAAAGCTCGAATCATGGTTTCACACTCTTTCATGGAATTCAAGTCTCCTTAACAATTAAGCACCTTCTGCAACCCTCTAGGAGTGATACACCCATCAATGTCCTGTGCTTTAAAAATCTCGAAAGCCCTTCTTAAAGAAAATTTAACACAAAATTACAGATTAATTTCACAATTAATCAATACAATTGATTAACCCTAAAATTGCAATATACTATATTCAATAATTGTATGGACAAATTCCTGAAAATTATGAAACAATTGAATCCATTGTTGTTTTCTATGAAGCAAAGTGACAGAGACATAGAGAATTGACTACTGCTATTTTAAACCCTAATCAGCAAAAACACACATACAGTTCTTAATGGGGCGATTGTATTTAAGGTCGGCTAGTAGTAGGGCTTCCTGTACACTGCAAAACATTTGCTGAACCTACCCATCATAACAAGCCAATGAACACAGGCCCAATGACACATTGAGAGATAATTACCAAACCCAGGCCCAATGACACATTGAGAGATAATTACCAAACCCAATTATCTTGACATCAAATTAAATCAAATTAATTGGGGTTTGTATAAAATTATGTTTATTATGCTAGTCCACAAAAATAATGACAAAATTCTATCATTCTCCCACTTGGATAGCATAATCAGCATTAACGAACGATAAAACAAATCCCCAGATTAATATAACAATATGTGGCCATAATAGGATGATAAAGTAGAATCAATAATCTCTCAATTATAAGTCCAAAACGAGATTACAAGTACCTCAACAGTATAAAAATCAGACCCGATAGGAGTACTGATAATATATATGCAAGATGCTCATATCTTGATGACCTAAACAAAATGTGTCATAAAGATGTGCACATAAAATGCAATTCCAAACAAAATGGCCTAAGCATCCACCCAAGGTGCCAACTGAGATTTAACAACATATCTCATAACAACAAAATGAGACTGGGTGTAAAATGTCTCCAACAAAATGCCATATATATATACAAATATTTAAACGTATCTGCGAAATATATCAATAAAGTATATGGCAATAACAATAATAGCAACAATTATAAGTAAAAGTCTTTAGACTGAATAATAAAATAATCAAATACAATGTTACTATCAAAATTAACATAAAAGACAAACTCCTACTAATTCAAGACACGAAAGTCTTTAGACTAAATAACAAAATAGTCAAATACAATGTTGCTATCAAAATTAACATAAAAGACAAACTCCTTCTAGCCCAAGGCATCAAAAGATCTAAATAAATCCATACGAGTTACATGACTCACAAAAGCCTTAACAGTCAAGCCTTTGGTTAGAGGATTTGCTACCATAAGATCGGTGGGAATATGCTTTATACGGGTCTGAAACTCCCTAACCTTCTCTCTAACAAACATATATTTTGTATCAAAATGCTTTGAAAGTTTAGAGTTCTTGCATTCAAACTGGGCTTCTTTCTTAATATAAGTTCAAAAGGACTCATTGGTATAGACTTTGTTAGAACCCCACCCTGGTGAGACACGTGTTCGATGTCCTACGTGACACCTGGACGTGCAACCCACGAGGGAGGGATTCTCCACCACGAAAGAAAACTAGTTTCCGGAAGTTAACCTGCAAAATCATGAACCTTGTGCTTATTACCTTGCAGGGTCATTAGCTGTAACTCTACATTCGTGGTGAGCGCACACTAATTTACCACCAAAATCATAAGTTGACTTATTCATAAAAATTGTAGCTTTAAGCCTCGAGTTTGTTTTGAAGCAAGAAATCACCTCAAACGGAGTTATACAACTCAAGATATGCTTAAAAAGCCTAAAAGGGCTCATACTCCAAATATGATCTCCTAACCGACCTCTCACTTACTTTAATGATAACTTCCTAAATTTAACTCCAAATGTTACAAATTTTTATGGAGAGAAATATATGTCTTAGGAATCCAATGGTCTAAGAAATACTTCAATTGGAGGTCGGATGAGAGAGTTATGCCCAAAAGAGTAACCCATGTTTACACCCTAAATCAATTTGAACCTCTCTTGGCGAGATCACCTTAACTTTTGATTTATAAATTGTATTGAGTTCATTTTTAGACCATTAGAAAGAAGACATCTAGACCTACAACTCTCATGAAGACCTCAAAATCAGATTCGGCCTATAACTATGTCAAAAATCATCATCTTTCCTGTATATGTCCGTTTAACGGACATGAATCGAGTGAAGGATGCCAAATGACCTGAGAATGTCCGTTAAACGGAATTCCATGTCTGTTTAACGGACATTGGGGTTCCTCAAAGGTCCCAATGCCTCCAATCTTCAACCTAACATCATAAACATTTGCACACTTTACAAATTCACTCATTCTAAAGCCTAAACACTTCATAACACCTCCAACTCCAAGTACAACTCACCAAGTTCTCAAATTTCAACTTAATTAGTTCATCAAAACCACAAATTTTAAACATTAATCATCAAAGCTATCATAAACACACAAGCCATATGAACAACAAAATAAACCGTAACTGTATTCTTCCGATCCTCATAACTTCTTACTCCAAATCTCAAAAATTACATATTATTCCTCAATGGAAAGATAACAAGATGCTTTACAACTTTCATGAAAGATGTAAAAGTCAATTCCATCATTAAAAGAGGTAAAAACTCACTCAAAGGTACTGCTCATATAAGGACCAATGAAACAGTACACCTAACCATATGAACAGTAACTGAATGTATTCTCAACCTCATAACTTCTTCATCCTAAGTCCAAAAGTGACAAATTAAATACCATTAGAAAGCTATAAACATGTACTACAATTTTCAAGAAGACCTCCCAATTCAATTCAAACACTAAGAGGGTCTAAAGCCTAAGCGAAGTTTCTGTCAAATTTTGCAAAAATTTGGCAGCACCTTCTTTGAATATTCAACTAGCCAAACTTCAATCCAAACACCATCACCTGCATAAAACTCAAATTTCACAATCTTCAATCTTTCAACTACCAACTAAATCCAAAAATTCCACAACTACTCAAATGGAAACAAACACAAGCTTATATCTCTAACCATTCTTAATCTATAAAGCAATCCTCAACCTACTCTTTTTGTCAATTCAAACCATACAATATTGCATTTTTATAAAACATATGAAAATTACAAGAATTACCTTAAAACCCAACACTCTTGCATTTACATGAAAGTCAAAAGTTATTACAAAACTTTAGAGGGCATTTTAGCCCGATTACATTCCAAAATATCAAAAGTTAAAGTACAAAGCAAATCAATTCTCCAAAATGCTAGCTAAAGCTTTGATTCCAAAAGATGACTTCAAAAGCAAAAATGGGTAGGAGTATGCCTCAATCCCGATACTATAACTCGGGTTCTCGCTCGTCACCTATGGAGGGAAAATGGGGGTTGAGCTCGACGGCTCCGTGGGTAATAGCTTAATAATCAAGTAATAAGCAAAAGCATTCTTTATTCATTCATTTTCAAAGCAAAACTCACATTGATAAAAACATTTTCAATATTTTCAAAACTCTTAACAAAATTAATCACATCAAACTCTCACACATCGAACTAGCACATAAGCACAAAGGAAGTGGTTCGGGTGGATCCGAAACGGAACATACCACACATTGCCGCGAAGCGGTCATGTGTGGCCGTAAACTTATGGGAGTCCGTGAGGAGCTCTAATGCCACTAGCGGGCAGGCGGGAGAAGCCTATAATTAGACAGGTGCACATATCTCTTAAAGGACCACCACAAACTCAAAGAAAGCATGCATATCACATAATTCACACAATTCATAAACATTAGCCACAATTGGCCCTTACAAAATCCACTTTCACATAATTTTCCAAAATGTCTTTTTTTAAAATCACATATTCAAACTTTTTTTACTTCACAAATCATTTCACAATTATTTCCAAAATGTAAAGACATCTCATACAAGTTCAAATCATCACAAAAAATCATTTATACAAACTTTATAAATCATTGGAAAACATTAGATAGCATTTATTTCAAAACAATTAAACCAATTAAGTAGCTTATTAACTCAATCATTAAAATATTACCCACCTTAGTTCCTTAGCTTTGAGCTTGGTCAATTGGCCCTTCTTCTAACTCCAATTGCCTCACTTCACCTTCATCAAACACAAAAATCCCATATTAACATGAGATGCCCAAAATTAGGCATTCTAAGGAGATGAAAACATGGAAATGAACCTATCTAACCTTACCCATAAATTTCCTAAGCCATTTACACTAAAATCCATCCATAAATCCAAAAGAATTCACATTTCCCTTACCTTAAAGAGAGACCCACGAAATTGCTCTTCTTGCCTTTAATGGAAACTAAATCCTTCCCTTTTCTTATTTCTTCTTAAAGAACTCTTGGAATCAACTCCTTAAGGTAAGAAAATCACAAGACCTAACCTCTTTTCTTCTTCTTCTTCTTCTTCTTCTTCTTCTTCCCACCGAAGGTCACCCTTTTCTTTCCTTTCTCCTTGAAATTTCGCAAGCCTCGTTTCTTAATAGACTTAGGTAACTTGTTTCTTAAACTTCAAAAACCTAGCCTAAGTCAATACTACGTAGTTTCACTAAACTCTCTTTATTTCTTGCCATTTGTCTCTTCCTTCCCTCTCATACACGACTACAAGCTTGGTCTCCCATTTAACTTCCTTCTTCTTGTTTTAAATCAAGATCAAAGGACCAATTTAGCTCTCCCTAAAAGCCTTAAGTCTTTAAAAACATTAGTGATCTACCTTAATTGCCCTCAAGCCATTTTATTCCTTTTAATTTCTAACAACTTAATCAAGTCTAATTTAAACTAATCCCACCATTCAATTTTCATTTATTTAAGCACTACAAACCTCAAATTATTTCAACCAAAAGAAAATTATCAAACTAAACCTCAAAATAAAAATTAAACATGCTTAAAGTGAATCGGGCCCCAACAGACTTACTAGGCACATGATTTAGAACATAAATAGAAATCCTTAAGGCGTCTCCCCACAATAACTCTGATCAGTTGGAGTGACTAAGCATGCACCTAACCATTTCCATAAGAGTATAATTTCGTCTCTCCGCAATCCCATTTTGTCGAGGAGTGCCAGGCAAGATATATTACGTCTCAATTCCACAATCCTGCAAGTATTTAACAAAAGAGCCAGGGTTTCTTCCAATTTTATCGTATCGACCATAATACTCACCACCTCTATCAGATCTTATAGATTTGATCTGCTTCATAAATTGCAATTCAATAACATTTTTCAGTGACTTAAAAGTATCCAATGATTCAGATTTCTCATGCAATAATTCAATTCAACCATACCGAGAAAAATCATCAATAAAGGTGACGAAGTACCTATAGCCTCGCATGGCAATAGGAGTAATGGGTCTACAGATGTCTGTGTGAATTATATTTAATGTTTCCTCCTTCCTAATCATTTTGTCCTTTCTTACTTTAGTTGTAAACTTCCCTTTTAGGCAATTAACACAAGTGTCAAAATCAGAGAAGTCTAAATCATGCAAAATAGTTTCCTTAATCAACCTCTTCATTCTCTGCTTAGAGATATGTCTAACCGTTTGTGCCACAACATAGAAGATTTTTTAGCAACTCTCCCATGTTTCCTTCCAACAACAACATTAACTTCATCATGTTGTTGGTTATAACCAGAAGAATTAGCAATTAGCATAAACAATCCATCATGCATAATTGTAGAACCAATAACAGCAAAATCATAGTACAAAATAATACCATTATTGATTATATGAAAAATGTATTCACAATTGTGTAAAACAAAAACTGAAATCAAATTTCTTTTTATAAAAGGCGCATAAATAGTATCTTTCAAAAGCAAATCATGTCTACTACTCAACTTCAAAGAAACTATGTGTTCAACATTAACATTAAATCCATCTCCTAGTTACACCGTCAACTCCCCTTTATTTAGTTTTCGCCTGCTTTTGAACTCCTGCAATGAGTTCGTTACATGAATAGTGACACCAGTGTCTAACCACCATGAATTAGGAGGAACATCAATCAAAATTGATTCAAAACAAACAAAGATTTAAGGTATACCTTTCTTCTTTGCCAAGCAGTTCTTAAACTTCTCACAGTCATGTTGCCTATGCCCATGTTCTTTACAAAAGTTATAGCTTACATTAAAAACAGGCTTGGGCTTCACACCAGAACTCTCACCAGGCCCAAAAGGTAATGCAGGTTTATTATTCCCCTTCTTCTTAAATTGAGGCTTACTCTATTTGTTTCTATAAAATTTCTTCTGGTCACCACTCTTGTGAGAAGTGTGATGAATACTATGGGTCTTTCCTTTCTTCATAGTACGCTTCTCTTGAATAAGAATGGAAATCAACTTATCAATGCTCCATTCATCTTTCTGACCATGATAAGTAGTCCTGAGAACATCAAACTCAGATAGAAGATATTCAAAAACTTGTCAGATCAGATAATCCTCTCCCAACACAACTTTCATGGCCTTCAACTTATTATACCAATTCACAAGCTTCATAACATGCTCACGAACACCACCCACACCATCATACTTGGTCTTAGACAGCAAAGACAAGTAATTAGACTTTTCAGTCTTGTCAAACTTTTGAAATTTTTCACCAACATCCTTGAGATAATTTTTGGCATTATTAGTTTTTGTGATGCTCTCTTTAATAGTCTTCTTCATTGTGTACTTGATTGTCATCAAACATTTCTTGTTAAAACGAACTCACTTATCATATTTAGCTCTATCTGTAGCGGAAGACTCAGCAATGGGTTATGCATGCTCATCCTTAATGAGAGCAACATCAACATTAGAAACCGCTAAAAAAAGATTCAAGAATTCAAGTCAGTCCTCATAATTGGTCCCATTTAGCTTAATCAAAAAATTCTAAGTTGGAAACTGATACAAAGCAGGGAGATTTAGCAAATGTATCAACAACTAGAAAAATTGGGCAAACAACACAGCTAAGTTTTCATGCAATTGCGATCTTGCCTAAAGTTCCCGAATTGCAATGCAGATTACCCAGAACATTAGATTATGCCCTAAAGCTAATATCGATAGGGTATTAAAAACTTAAAGACATAATTCAATGAATTAAACAAAACATTAGAAACCACATTAATAAAGACAAACCGATAGGGTAAGTGCATCATTAACATAGTATCTAATGTACGCCCAATAACAACATCACAACAACAATTTGTAATAATTAGTCTCACGATAGACGAACTCATAATTACACAAAATGAATAATAATAGTCCAATTAATAATATTCTCCAATATTGCTCCCATAGGTTCAGTTAGCACCATAATTACAAAATTAATCATAGTAATCATATAATATAACATTATATGCATAAATTACATCCAAAATTAATTTTGGTGCATAACTACATAATACTGAGAATACACAAGACCCCACAAGCCCAAAGAATACCATAAATAAGTACAAAAAATTTCAAGAAAAATTTCAAAAAGTATATTATATTTTTAAATTTTTTAAAATTTGGAAAAAAATACAAATAAAATTTCTAACATTCAAAAAATTCCAGAAAAATACCATAAAATAAAACAAGGCAATTGGAGCAAACAGGAAAAATTTGGGGAAAAACTACCTTCGGAGACGACCACACGTGCTTCCAAACGCCGCCACCACGCGTGGGGAACCTCCAGCCTGGTCGGCTGCGTCTTCCTCCCGGTTCTCGACTTGATTTAGAAATCGTCATATCTTGCTCAATTTTGATCCGTTTTCAACGAACTAGGTGTCATTAGATTCATAATTTAACGATCTATAAAACCCCTCAATCAATTGCATTAAAGAAGCTATTAAATAGGTTCAAAAAAAAATGTTTTCAGTTCGGTTCTTTTCAAGTTTTTGAGATTTTCAAAAGACAACAAATTGAACAATCAACCTTACCACACGATTTAACAACAAATCAAAACAAATCAACAACAACCAAAAATGATTTCACATAAAGAATTAACAAAATTGAAAAAAAATCCATGAAAAATTAATATTTTGAAATTACACAAAATTAGCAGTCACAATTAGGGTTAACACTGCTCTGATACCAATTGAAGAAAATTTAACACAAAATTACAAATTAATTTCATAATTAATCAAAACAATTGATTAACCATAGAATTGCAACATACTAGATTCAATAATTATATGGACAAATACCTAGAAATTGTGGAACAATTGAATTTATTGTTGTTTTCTGTGAAACGAAGTGACAGAGACGCAAAGGATTGACTATTGCTATTCCAAACCCTAATCAGCAAAAACGCACATACAATTCTCAATGGGGTTACTGTATTTAAGGTCGGTTAGCAATAAGGTCTGTTGTGTATTGAAAAGAATGGATCAAGCCTACCCATCATAACAAACTCATGAATACAGACCCAATTATAAGTTTGAGAGATAATTACAAAGCCCAATTATCTTGACATCAAATTAAATAAAATTAATCGAGATTTGTAAAAAAATTATATTTATTATGCTAGTCCATAAAAATAATGACAAAATTCTATGACTTCTAAGATCATCTTCATCAAATTCCTTGTCCCCTGCCACCAACTTGAAAAACTCGCTGAACTCTAACATGTCCCCGTGTATATCAAAGACGTGGCATGCACAGCCCTATAGAAGCAAAATAATCAGCAAGCTCCTCACCCGAAATCTTACCATCACCGTCTATGTCCAATTGTTGGAAGACCTTAAGGAGCTCTTCTCTTCTTTTTCTACTTTTGGGTGTTATGTTGGCAGTGGATGGTGAAGATGGAGTAGAGAAGCCATATTTCAGGTAAATACGAGGAAGGCTTGGCTTCAATCTTCTGTTGGTGAACCATTTAAAGGGCCTGCAGGAAAGCTTCGGACTAGAGGTGGCCATGGTATTTTTCTGCCTGCAATGTGCATAGACATGTACAAGTGTTATATAACAGTTAGCTTAGTAAAAGCTGCCATTGGGAATCACCTCACGGACATGAAACTACAGCAGGTTTCTAGTAAGACATTAAAGGTTATATACGAAGATTCAGTTTAGCTTCATGGCTTCCCAAGAGTTAACAAGAGCCTTCTCAGGCTGGGGATCAAACTACTGGGTGACTTTTCTTAGGATCTTGAAGTTGTTGGCTCAATTCATGTTATTAACATTTTAATTCTAATTTAATAAATAAATTATTACACACATGCATAAATAATAATAATTTATTGATAAAAATAAGGGTTAATTATAATAAAATTTCTTAACTTTGCTCAATTTTATAATTATAGCCTGAACTTTAAAAGTGACAATAAAATATTCTAATTTTCTTTTTTTTCAATTTTAGCTTGAACTTTAAAAAATGGCAATAAAATGTTCAATTCTAATATATAAAGTTAATGTCTTCGTTAATTTGCTGACGTGACTTATCACGTATTCTAGAAACTCTAATTATTAATAGACTTCAACCAAAACTAACACAACAAATGAAGATTAATGAAATAACGTCATTTAACTACATAATTAAAACGACGTTGTTGTTTAAAAATGACTTTAATTAAATTACGTAGTTGACGACCTCACACTTTAATTTCAGTTTTTCCTTCATTTTCAGTTTGTTCTTTCAACACACTCATCTTTAAGAGTTTGTCGGTGCAGCACGTTGTGCTGTGAGAATAGTTTGAAGCGTCAGAAGAACAAATAGAAAACAAAGAGTTAAGGGCGTTGGGAGAACAAGCAGAGAACGAAGGGCTGAAGATACGTAAATTGATTTAAGAATTTCATTTTTAACAATGACGTCATTTTATTAATGTTGTATTAATTTTGATTAATGTATATTAATAGTTAAAGTTTCTGAAATACGTGTAAGTCATATCAACAAACTTAATGTAGGCATTAAACGTCGAGCTAAAATTAGGAAAAAAATAAAATTTGAACATTTTATTATCACTTTTTAAAGTTTAGGCTAAAATTGAAAAAATAAAATTTGATTATTTTGTTGTCACTCTTAAAATTCAATTATAATTACAAAATTGAACAAAAGCTGAAATTTTAATTAATTCTAAACATAAAATTAGAACAAAATTGATTTCCAATTAAATTTAACTATTTTATATCCAATATTATTTCCCATGACTTAAGTATTAATGTAATTAATAATATATTAAAATAATTAAAATTAATTTAATAAATATTTATGTTTAAGTTGTGAAAGTAAATTCATCAATAAAATTTTAAAATTTAAAATGTCAATTTAATAACATCGTAATATCTAATTAATGAAAGTTTATTTTCGTTAAATTCTTTTATTTCTTAAAATTTTATTTTAATTGTTGAACCTAAATATTTTAAAATTTAAAGTTTAAATTATATTATAATAAAATATTTAAATTGTAATTTTGGCCTATAAATAATTAGATATAGGAATTTACAATTTACATTCCGTTTCTCACAATGGTCGTCGAGTTTCAAATGCTTTTCTCAAGATGCCAGTGCTAATGTAATGACTAACGACAAATAATAAGAGCATTGCGTTTCCTACACTAGCATGTTCTGTTCCCAAATATCTTCCTTATATGCTCCGCTTCTCTCCGGTACCCTCCTCCTCATGCCTCCTCCGTGGCAAATCCCTCCACTGGAAGCCCCGCCATGAAACCAAGCTGCCCCAATCCGAACTTCTCCACCGCATCTCCCGACTCCTGGTACTAGGTCGTTACGATGCTCTCAGTAACCTCACATTCGACTTCTCCGATGATCTTCTCGATTCGGTTCTCTGTAAACACAAGCTCAATCCCACAGCCTGCTTGACTTTCTTCAAATTGGCTTCCAAACAATCGAAATTTCGACCCAACTTCAAGTCCTATTGTAAGCTCCTTCATGCACTGTCTCAAGCTCGAATGTACGATGAGACTAGATCGTACTTGACCGAGGTGGTTGTTCTTTGTAAGAATAATAATAATTTGAATTCTTCCATCCATGTATGGGAGGAACTGGTTAGGGTTTATAAGGAGTACAAGTTCTCTTCTGTTGTTTTTGATATGATATTGAAGGTTTATGCAGAGAATCGGATGCTAGAGAGCGCACTCCATGTGTTTGATAATATGGGTAAATGTGCTGGTCGTCTGCCGAGCTTGCGATCTTGTAATTGTTTGTTGAGTAATTTGGTGAAAAGCGGTCAAAGCTACACTGCATTGCTTGTTTATGACCAAATGAAGAGGTTAGACATTGTGCCTGATGTGTTTACTTGCTCGATTATGATTAACGCCTATTGTAACGAGGGAATGGTCAACAGAGCTGTAGAATTTGTTAAGGAAATGGAGAATTTTGGTTTTGAGTTGAATGTTGTGGCTTACAATAGCTTGATCGATGGGCATATTAGTGTGGCTGATATGGAAGGAGCCAAAGGGGTGTTGAGCTCTATGAATGACAGGGGCATTTTGAGAAATGAGGTTACATTCACGTTGTTGATCAAGGGTTATTGCAAAGTAAGCAAGTTGGAGGAAGCAGAGATGGTTTTCCAAGAAATGAAGAAAGAGGAACGGATTATTGTGGATGAATATGCTTACGGTGTGTTAATAGATGGATACTGCCGAGTAGGTAAAATGGAGGAGGCTATTAGGGTTAGGGATGAGATGTTAACCGTAGGGTTGAAGATGAATATATTTATTTGCAACTCTTTGATTAATGGGTATTGCAAAAAGGGTCAAGTTTTTGAGGCAGAAGGGTTATTACTGCATATGGTGGCATGGAATGTGAAGCCAGATTCTTATAGTTATAGCACCCTTGTGGATGGTTACTGCAGGGAAGGTCTCACCGCTAGAGCTTTCAGTGTTTGCGATGCAATGATCCGTAATGGAATTGATATAAGTGTAGTAACTTATAATACTCTTCTCAAGGGGTTTTGTCGAGTTGGTGCCTTTGTGGATGCTTTACGTCTTTGGCATTTGATGCTGAACAGAGGTGTGGCTCCGAATGAGGTTTCCTATTGTACTTTACTTGATGGGCTTTTTAAGATGGGAGATTTTTCTGGGGCTTCAACCCTTTGGAAAGAAATTTTAGCTAGGGGTTTTACCAAAAGTATCTATGCATTTAATACAATGATTAATGGACTATGTAAGATGGGGAAAATGACAGAAGCAGAGGAGACCTTTAATAGGATGAAGGATTTAGGTTGTGAACCAGATGAAATAACATACAGAACCCTTTGTGATGGGTATTGCAGGGTTGGTAATCTTGAAGAAGCTTTCAAAGTAAAAGAGGAAATGGAAAATGTTGCTATTCTTCCTTCAATTGAACTGTATAATTCTCTTCTTGTTGGACTATTCAAGTGTAGGAAAATAAATGGAGTAAAGGATCTTCTTGATGCAATGTATGCCAGGGGATTAGGCCCAAATATAGTTACATATGGAGCCATTATTTCTGGCTTCTGCAACGAAGGGAGGCTGGATAAAGCTTTTAGTGCATATTTTGAGATGATTGAAAGAGGGTTTACTCCCAATGTAATTATATGCAGTAAAATTGTGAGTAGCCTTTATAGACTCGGTAAGTTAGATGAAGCAAATATGCTACTGCAGAAAATTGCGAGTTTGGATCCTGTCTTAGATCATGGATTGTTTGACAGATGTCACACAGATGACACTAGATGTCCAGATGTTCTGAAAATTGCAGATACCCTTGATAAAAGTGCTGAAAGTCTTTCTCTTCCCAATAAATTTGTGTACAATATAGCCATAAATGGGCTTTGCAAGTCTGGGAAGGTTGATGAAGCAAGAAAGCTATTCTCAAAGTTGATGCTTAGAGGATTTGTTCCAGATATGTTCTCATATTGTACCCTGATACATGGCTATTCAGCTGCTGGCAATGTGAATGAAGCTTTCAACATACGGGATGAGATGATTAAAAGAGGTATTGAGCCAAATATAACTACTTACAATGCGCTTATCAACGGCCTGTGTAAATCAGGCAATCTGGATCGAGCAGAGAGGCTTTTCAATAAGCTTCGCTTGAAGGGATTAACCCCCAATGTTGTGACTTATAATATTTTGGTTGATGGATATTGTAAAAGTGGTAAAGTTGGAGAGGCATTGGAGTTGAGAGACAAAATGCTAACAGAAGGAATTCCCCCTTCCTTTGTTACGTTCTCTGCCTTGATTTATGGTTTTCACAAGCATGGAGACATGGAAAAAACTGCAGAACTTTTGGCTGAGATGAGAAAGTTTTGTGCAGACAATAATCTGGAAAAGTTCTCCAAGTTAATTGAGGGTAATATCAAATGTGGGGACAAAAACAATCTCTCAGGGATTCATGGTGGGGTACATAGTGCTTTTCACTCTACTGATGCTAACACTCATCAAGAAAGGGAGTTACCAGAGCTTTCAATTAGTGAGGAAATGATAGATGCATATATGATGTCCGAGGCCTTATGTTGATGCATCCTTGTGAGCAAAGGCTTGTTGACAAGATTGTACCATTTGACGAAGTATTTCCTTTAGGCCATGTCCTAGAGGAACACAGGTAATGTGGCTTGCAAATGAAAATAGTTTTTCTTCCCATTTGATTAACCTTGGTTTGTAACTATGGGGTTGCTTGCAGGAAGTGGACTTGCAATCTCTTCTTGCTTTTTCAGTGAAAAGAGGCCAACTATGTGGTAATCTCTGAAAGCAAAAATAAAGAAGTTCATACTTCGTAAATAGTGGGTATCAAATTCTGAGACTGAGGGCTGTTCTTATCTCTCGCAAGGCAACTTAGGGATACTACTTAGCCTTCAAATGCTTGTTAAGATCTGATGGAAACCCAGACTGTTTTTGTGGAGTCCTCCCAGAAAACTGGATTATATTGTCTCAGGAACTCATATGTCGCCGGTTTTAAGCTCCTTCCTGTGTTTAGCGTGCAACGAGAGAACTCTCTCCTCATTTGCTTCTCCTTGAAATGAAAGGTAAAAGGACCGGAAAACTTATTTTGCCTTTGAATTTTCCAAAGATTTATTTTTAACTTATGATTGATGTGTTGCAGGATTTCTGAGGATGTCATTGATGATTGATCCTTAATCAAAGAACTCTACGCGGATGTAATCAAAAGTGCCAAAGAAAGAACTAGGTTCTTTGTATTCTCTTTGAGATAAATGAGAAAAACTCTGGTTAAACATTATGCATTTTAGCATCTATTGACCGGAGATATGTCACAAGTAATTGCTTTGGTAATGCTCCTGATTCGTTCTTTCGTTGTTTGAATCTTATCTTCATATTCTTCCATGCGTGACAGGGAAGCCCAAATCATTTCACACTTTCATTCCACAACTTTCTGAGATTGGGAAGGCTAGATGTTAAAACCATATTAGCTGGTGCCTTGTCACCCGAAGAGCAGTTAGTTCTTCACTGGTACCAAAAGACGACGGTCGATGGGGTATGAATACGACTGGCTAGTTCTTCCAATAACTCGGAAAGAAAAAGTAAGAGCAGTTTTATTCGAAGCTGACATGTCTCGACTTAATGATTCTGTTGGTACATGATGAGTTTGAATGCACGAAGACTCAGTATCAGTGAGCATTTAACGCAAGAGATTGTGAATTTGAAAACGGAGCCTCGCAAAGATGACCGCTTGTAATTGAGCACTGTGGTTGATGTTTTCTGCCATTTAGAAGGTCTTAAACATTCCATCAGCACTTGCTTTCTTCAGTTTGGACATCAGATGGATAGCTTATTGGACCAGAGCTCCGATTTTTCTGTACTGACTTTTTGGCCGGATCTGCAATTGATGGGACTTTTGTCACAATTTCACAGTTATATGATACGATCAATGCATAATTTCGGCGTGCTTGTTGCCTTGCCCCGGTGAAATGGACCAAAGAGGGACAATCATGTCGGTTGTTGGGACACCCAAAATCCAAGTCTTTAAAACCATATTTTCTTGATTTAGAACCTGTAATCAAATCTTTTAGCATGGCCACGATGCTTTGTCTGTAATCAAATATTTTAGCATGTCCACGATGCTTTGTCAATGCAGATATTTCATTAACTCTTGTAGTCGGGTCCTCGTTCTTTTTTCAATATTACTTGAGCAATTTAAAAGAACTTATCAATCTTGAAGAGACATTTAAAGTTTTGACAAATTTAAATTGGATATCATTTATTCTTCAACATAAATACAATTAAATGAAATATTTTGTATCAAATTTGTAAATTTTAACAATATAATGTTTAGATATTTTATTTTAAAACGGGGTAAATATATTAGGAAGAGTACATTGAAAACTTTAAGATATTTAACGGTAAATTGAAAATTTTAAAATAGAGATTTTTAATATGTAATTTCTTTTATAAATATTGAAAAAGATAAATGGATTGAATTAGGAAATTGTAATACTAACTTTGTACCTTTTATGTATATAATTATATGAATACTACAAAGAGTGTTGGATTTAAATTATTAAGTCTTTTGTCAAGTATTGCAACAATTATATGGTGAATTTTTAGTATATGATGTTTGTATTCATTATTGCGATAAATTTAACTTTATTAATTAGTCTTTTATTTGATATTTATATATGTAGATACTCCGGTGGATATGTGGCATTATCAGAAGAGATAAAGTTCAAAATTGTATGGTACGAGACAAACTATAGGTGACTACTATTAATAATAAATAACAAGAAATGATTTTTAGGTGGTTGAGATACATTAAAAGGAAGCACGCTAATGCCCTTGTGTAAGGTTGCGAGAAAATAAGCCTTCAAGATTGCAAGAGGAAAAGAAGGTCAAAAAAAAAAAAAAAACTGAAGAGAAGTGATAAAAAATAATATGAAATGGTTGGATCTTATCATAGTTTTGAAACTCGGATCGGATCGGTTGGTCCCATCGGTTCGATCGGTGACCGATCGGTAGTTCGGTCCGATTTATGCCTCAAAATTGGTCTTCAATTGTCCCGGTGTGAACCGGTCAAAACCGGTCAATTGATCGGTTTTTGACCGGTCGGACCTTTATTTTTTTTTATTATTATTTTTTTATTTTTTTTGAATTTTTTTAAATATTTTTAATATTATATATAATTAAATATAATTATTGCATAATTATTATGTCACACCGATTCGAACCGGTCAAACCGGTAATCAGTAAAATCACCGATTCGATGATCGATCCGAATTTCAGAACATTTGACCTTATCGAAGACTTAATAATAAGAAACTCTAACATACTAAAATATAGGTAAAAGATATCCTTTAAAATGAGTTGACGCAATCGTGTCAATTCTATGAAATCGTATACTGTGACTATTGTGCATCATTTCAACCTTTTAGGAAGTCTCACCCAATTGTCTAGTCTATCTCCATCTGGTTGCTAGTCGTGGACAAGTCATTATGTCTTATGACTTGGCTTTCCAGCTCTACTTTACCCATCTTTTAACAGTGAAGTAGTTTGGTGCTTAGCCTTAGTGTCTCAAAGGAAACCACATTGTTAACTTATAGTAGCAAATTAGCCTATATCTATTAGGACGCATCAGTGGCGAATTGTCCATTTGGGGACATCCAATAGCATTGAAATGCTACAAAGCAGATTCACATGGTTCCTACATAAGGATGCTAAACACAACTCGAGACATGGTGAGCAAACTTCACCATTATATCAGGTACATCTATCTGGCTACTTTCTTAATCACTTTATCTTCAAATTTTTCTAATTATTTATCTTTTTTATGCTATCGAAAATAGTCTGTCTATTTTGTAAGAACAAGACTATTCGACCTTCCTAGACTTCATATTGGTGCAGGATTCAACTAGGTGTGATGATGATGATAAGTTAATAACAATTAAAATTTATGACACAGAAATGAATTTTGAGAAATTCTAGTCTTTTATTTAAAGATCGACTCTTGAATTATCTTCTGATGGTCGTTATCTTCTATTTGTAAAATTGTTGGCATAAATAATTTTGTCTTGATTGCAAATATCTTAATTTTTAGCTTTCAACTATACTATTTAAAACATATTATTACTATTTAGAAGAAATTGAATTTTAAAATTGTATTATACCGAATTTATAATTTAATATAAAACAAAAAAATATTCACAATACATTTGTAGAAATTCAAATTTCAAAATCTTTTGACATATAATATTCAAATCTCCAACTGGACCATGTATAGCCTTGTCTTTGTTTTGTGACTAAGGATAGTTTCTTTTTTAAAGATAAGTGATTTGTAATGAAATTTTATTGTAAATTTAGGATGAAATATAAAATGACAAATATGTAATACTTAATATATCCTTAATAAATTTTATAATATCAATTATATCGTCAACCCTAATAACAACCGTAATTAATATATGTTTTGTTCTATCAAGTATAGAATAGTCATTCAATATTATTATACATACATTACTTTTCATTCCATTATTATACATACATTACTTTTCATTCTATTCATCTTCCAAACAACATTTTATCAGTATTATATTATGAATCATTTCATCCCTCTCAAATAACAACCTTTTAATATTACATCCATTTTATATTCCATTCAATTCCATTAAAAATCTTACGTTCAACCAAACATAGCCTGCACAACCAAGCAGGAGCTTTGTTCTTTTAATATTTTATAAGTTTTTAATCTTTGTTCTACAACAAACTTTTATAATTTTATTTTGAATTAATAAGCTAAATTAATTCACATCAATAACAATTTATAGAATTTTTATATAAGAGAGTTCTTACCATCTTTATTATTTGCATTAACAAAACATCTGCTTTCTTGATCACAAGCTCTAGTAGTAGGAATGATGAGAGTGACACTTGAGTAATTAACATTAAAAAGACCTCAAAGTGGTAAAAAGACTTGGGAAAGGGTGGTTATAATTGCTCCCATAGCAAGACTTAAAAATTAGGGTTAGAAAAGTTTTATTGGTTACGTCTAGTCTAAAATTAACAAACCTAATTTGAATTTAATAGTCATTTTTTATTGCAGTATTTGATTGAAGATATATAAATAACATCCAACATGTGTAGAAAATCACAATCATATTTTCTTCAGAACCTTCAATCATATTTTCTTCAACTTATTCTTACTCTCCATGAAAAAAAAAAAATTTCAACTACTCCCTAACCTTCAATCATATTTTCTTCAGAACCTTGGTTTGCTTTTTAGCCATTACCATTGTACTAAGATTTGATTGTTATCTTTCTTTTATTATTTTTCATTATTATCTTTTTGGGCTATTAAATATAACTCCGGGTTCGTTTCCTTTACATATTGCCTGACCCTCACCACTGCTAGTATAAGTACCACCAATCATATTTCCTTGATAACTTTGGTTTATTTGTAATTACCCATTTTAAATAATTTTTTATAATGAACAGTTCGAATAAGATGAGGATGAATGTATTTGGTTCTGTCGGATTTTGCCTGAACTTTACGTTGCCGTTTGGATCCATGAGTTGGTTGCTTTTTGTGATTAATCCGACATGAAGATACCTGCAAAACAAAGAAGGCACGTCGGAGGTTGTGTCCTGATTAGCCCCTCCGACGCTCAAGTCAATATTTTTGTGAAGGTGAGGTTGATCAATGCAGAGAAAAGATAGGTTTTGATTGTGTACCTCTGTTATGGGAGAATTATACCTTATATAGGGGATGGACGCTAGGGTTAAACCTTTACGTGTTTGCATGAGAGTCTCTTACATGCGGATGGGGTGAGAAGAGCATGGATCGGGCTTGGGTCTGTCGTAGCCGTTGGGTTCGAGACTTGTTCTATGAAGAATGGACCGATCGGCCCAAGGGTTGTCTTGACTGGGTCCGGGCCCAGCATCGCCGACCGGACCATAAGCCCCCTACTCCTCGAGTCTGAGCGAAGAGAAGGATCGGAGGAGTATGTAGAGGTTTATAGCTCGTACTTAGGACGGCTCGTGATTGGGGCGATCGATCGGACATTGAGATATGGCTCGTCTGTAGGTCGGCTCGTGAAGTAATCGATCGGTTGGGCATTGTTGTTGTAACTCGGTCACGGGAAAGCTCGGGCGGTCCCAATCGATCAGATACCAACCGATTATGCACGATCGCCGGATGTCGACCGGTTGAGCGTGAATCGTCAGATGCCGACCGGTTGAGCGAATCGCTAGTTTCGGGATGCCGATCAGGTGCCCTAATGATCGGCCTCACCACTTGTTGCGATGACCGCGTAAAGCGGTCTGATGATCATCATTGGCGACGTGTGAAGGTATTGGAGCATTTATTGTTTGACGGCGACGCCCTTTGACATATTGCTCGTAATCAAACGATCGTCTTTGTAATCGCAGATACCGCCTCGTCGTCCCTTCAACTGACGCGCCCTTTCGGATTTCGGACAACCCTAATTTCCATGACTCTGATCATGCCGCATGTCCAAGCATAGCTCGGATTTTCTCCACGTGTTATACTTTGATTGGATGGCTCGTCCGAGTGCCTCCTTATAAATGTTTAAGGTCGACGAACCATTTGGTTTTCTTCACGCTTATTTCCTTCTTGCATACGCTTCTGCTTTCGTTCGTTCTTTCTTGCTCCCAGTTTTCGGAAACTTCATTCAATCGTCGTTTGATTTCCCTTTCTCCATCCAACAAAGAGGTACGTCCTTCCTCCTCTAAAGTTTTTTTTAAGAGCTCTTTTCTTGGTAATCATGTCAATGGGTAGTTCTAGAAGTACGGTAGGAGGTACCGAGGAAGTGTCGACGAAGGAAAGAAGGGACGGGTTGGTTGTGGAGGCGGTACCGAGAGGTGAATCAAAGATGAGGTTGGGGGAATTGTAGCGGTTGATTATTAGGTGTAACATTCCTTTGTCCTGAGGGCCTAAGCTGGCCATCGAAACCGAACGGATTTTCAGCAATCTGAGCGGGTATTTTGCTGTATCTGAGAGCTTTTTCTCTGTTGACGGCATGAGGCTTCCGTACGCTCCGATTATTGACGAGGTGTGCGCTGTCTATGAGCTGATGCCGAGTCAGATCCCTCCGAATGGCTGGAGGTTTATTAATGGTTTGGCTCTGCTATGCCTTCAATTCGGTTGTCCTCCGTCAGTTGACATCCTCCGCCACTTCTTAAAAATGGGTCAGAGCCCCATAATTGGGGCTAGGATTCCTCATTTTCAGTACAAGGACGCCTGGTATCGCCCGGATGGAACTCCCAGGAAAGTCACTTCTTGACGTACGAAGTATTTTTTTGTGAAGCCCCCAGGAACCTCCTTCGAAGCTCGGCCGTGGAGGTACCCTCTAACCGAGCAATGGAATGACGTGTCTACCATATCTCTTAGTAGAGAGGAGTGGGAGGTGGTCGGCCGTATAAAAGAGCTCGGCAGATACGACTTTACTCGGCTCATGCAGGGGTACTTCGGGGGAGCCTCGGCCAATTCATTTCTCACTGACCCCCCTCCTCGAATTAGCGGGCTAGGAGAGGAAACCGTCCCGTCCGGTTGACTCCTCGTGATTGAGCTAATTGTTGTATTTTTTAGCCTTGGTTTCATTTTCTAACTTAATTTATCATTGTGCAGCCATGGTGAGAATGGAAGATGCTCCCGCCCGGGCCTCCAAGTCGAAGAAGCAGGCTGTACAGAAGAAAGGGACGGAGACGGGGACTGTTGATGGCGCCGCTCTATCTATGGGGTTGGGTTCGTCCGTAGTGTCGACGGATGTTCCACCTGTCGGGGGCCGACCTTCTGATTCGGGGTCATTGTCAGTTGTGCCGGTCGGCGCGGGCCAGGTAGTCCTGGCAGAGGAGGAGGAGGAGGATGCGGGTCCTCCTCTTAAGAGGAAAAGGTTGGTTCGGCTGGGGGATCTACCGTCCGGCTCGGCAAGTCGAGCCGGGACTGGGAAAGGGAAGAAGGGCAAGGGGAAGGCGCAAGCCGCAAATCCCGGGCAGTGGGAGTCTGCCCTCAAGTTGGCTAAGAATGCCACAATTGGGGACCTCGAAGTGTCCCGTTACATTGCTGAGAGGATTACTCCGCCTGTGGACGAGCGGTTCATGGAGAAGAGGAGTAACTTGGAGCTAGGGTCTCACTGCCTGCTCTCGGTGTCCGGAGGCGACGACGGCCTTCAGAAGATCTTGCAGCGTTTGGAGACTCTGGACTAGGAAGTCCAGGACCTCCATGATCAGGTGAAGGTTTTGAAGGGCGAGCTTTCGGAGGTGAAGGAGGGGAGAGACCTCCTTCAGGCTCAAAACGCATCCTTGGAGGAGGAAAAGAAATCCCAGGAGAGGGAGGTAGGCACTTTGTTGGCTCGACTGGCCGAGGGAGAGGAGGAGAAGGACGAATGGAGGAAGATCGTGAGGGCAGAGCGGGAGTCTAACAAGAAACTCCACCAAGATTGTCGCTCCGCAGTGGAGGGTAGGGACAGAGCCGAGGAGACCCTGCGGGAGGTGCGGCGTTCTGTGAGGATGCAAAGGGTCGAGGCGATTAAGCGATGAAAACGGCGGTTTCTATTCGAGGAGAGTTTAGAGCTCGCCTGCGACATAACCCTCTCAGTTCTGAGGAGGGGGCACGAACTCTACGCTCCTAGGGGGTCGGTGTACCCTTCATTCGAGGAGTATGCCGAGCCGCTTCTTCCTGCGGCTCTTGGGTTTTCTTTAGAGGAAGTAAGGGAGAAGGCCGAAGGAGAACGGGACGTCATTCCAGACGAAGAGCTGGATCTCAGCTCCGATGAAGAAGAGCTTCCCTACGAAGATATTTCTCCGGTCGCTCCCCCGGGTCCTGCTCCTATTCCCGTTGTGTCGCTCTCCGAAAGGGAAGAGCCTCCTTGCGAGGATATTCCTCCGATTGCTCCCCCGGGTCCTACTCCTTAAGCTACTTGTTGTTCCCCTTCTCCAAATTCTAGAGCTCACCTGGTCGGGCTTGTGGCCAGGGTGAATTTAATATGAATCAAAAATTTTTGTTGTGTTTCATTTTGTCGAAGTCATTTTTTCGAAGTCAATTTTCGTGCTTATGTGCTTTGTTTCGGACGTATAGTAGGGTTAGGTGTTACTCGTGGTCTACCAAGCCGAGGTCCCAAGGATCTTGTCTTGGCGACCGATCGACCATAGTCGATCTATGGAGATACCGAGCGAGGTCCCAAGGATCTTGTCTTGGCGACCGATCGACCGTAGTCAATCTATGGAGATACCGAGCGAGGTCCCAAGGATCTCGTCTTGTCGACCGATCGATAGTAGTCGATCTATGGAGATACCGAGCAAGGTCCCAAGGATCTCGTCTTGGCCACCGATCGACCGTAGTCGATCTATAGAGATACCGAGTGAGGTCCCAAGGATCTCGTCTTGGCGACCGATCGACCGTAGTCGATCTATGAAGATACCGAGCGAGGTCCCAAGGATCTGGTGTTGGCGACCGATCGACCGTAGTCGATCTATGGAGATACCGAGCGAGGTCCCAAGGATCTGGTCTTGGCGACCGATCGATCGTAGTCGATCTATGGAGATACCGAACGAGGTCCCAAGGATCTTGTCTTGGCGACCGATCGATCGTAGTCGATCGATGGAGATACCGAGCGAGGTCCCAAGGATCTTGTCTTGGCGACGGATCGACCGTAGTCGATCGATGGAGATACCGAGCGAGGTTCCAAGGATCTTGTCTTGACGACCGATCGATCGTAGTCGATCCATGGAGATACCGAACGAGGTCCCAAGGATCTTGTCTTGACGACCGATCGACCGTAGTCAATCTATGGAGATACCGAGCGAGGTCCCAAGGATCTCGTCTTGTCGACCGATCGACAGTAGTCGATCTATGGAGATACCGAGCAAGGTCCCAAGGATCTCGTCTTGGCCACCGATCGACCGTAGTCGATCTATGGAGATACCGAGTGAGGTCCCAAGGATCTCGTCTTGGCGACCGATCGACCGTAGTCGATCTATGAAGATACCGAGCGAGGTCCCAAGGATCTCGTCTTGGCGACCGATCGACCGTAGTCGATCTATGAAGATACCGAGCGAGGTCCCAAGGATCTGGTCTTGGCGACCGATCGACCGTAGTCGATCTATGGAGATACCGAGCGAGGTCCCAAGGATCTGGTCTTGGCGATCGATCGACCGTAGTCGATCTATGGAGATACCGAGCGAGGTCCCAAGGATCTTGTTCACAATCGATCGATCGTAGTCGATCTATGGAGATACCGAGCGAGGTCCCAAGGATCTTGTCTTCGCCATCGATCGATCCGTAGTCGATCCATGGAGATACCGAGCGAGGTCTCAAGGATCTTGTCTTGGCGACCGATCGACCGTAGTCGATCCATGGAGATACCGAGCGAGGTCTCAAGGATCTTGTCTTGGCGACCGATCGACCGTAGTCGATCCATGGAGATACCGAGCGAGGTCTCAAGGATCTTGTCTTGGCGACCGATCGACCGTAGTCGATCCATGGAGATACCGAGCGAGGTCTCAAGGATCTTGTCTTGGCGACCGATCGACCGTAGTCGATCCATGGAGATACCGAGCGAGGTTCCAAGGATCTTGTCTTGACGACCGATCGACCGTAGTCGATCTATGGAGATACCGAGCGAGGTCCCAAGGATCTTGTCTTGACTACCGATCGACCGTAGTCGATCTATGAAAATACCGAGCGAGGTCTCAAGGATCTTGTCTTGACGACCGATCGACCGTAGTCGATCTATGGAGATACCGAGCGAGGTCCCAAGGATCTCGTCTTCGCGACCGATCGACCGTAGTCGATCTATGGAGATACCGAGCGAGATCCCAAGGATCTTGTCTTGGCGACCGATCGACCGTAGTCGATCTATGGAGATACCGAGCGAGGTCCCAAGGATCTTGTCTTGACGACCGATCGACCGTAGTCGATCTATGGAGATACCGAGCGAGGTCCTAAGGATCTTGTCTTGGTGACCGATCGACCGTAGTCGATCTATGGAGATACCGAGTGAGGTCCCAAAGATCTTATCTTGGTGACCGATCGACCGTAGTCGATTTATGGACATACCGAGCGAGGTCCCAAGGATCTTGTCTTGGCGACCGATCGACCGTAGTCAATCTATGGAGATACCGAGCGATGATTGATCTAATTTTTTACTCTTTGCCACAATGGAATATTTTATCACCAAGAAATCTGAAAACCCATTTATTGATGATAAAGAGGGCGTGGGCCGTTAAAAAACCTGCCTGGTTGGGACAGAAAAAAAGTACCCACAAGTGTTGTACAAAAACATTGTTGAACTAACATTAATCAAAATAAGACTTATCTATTGGTAGAACGCCTTTAGGTTTCGGCAGTTCCACAGCCTTGGTAGAATTTTTCCTTTCGCATCACGTAGGATGTAAGAATCGTACCCGACCTGGTTAATCACTCGATAAGGTCCTTCCCACGTTTGTCCGAGCTTTCCAGGATGCTTCCCAGCCGCCTCGGCCTTTCGTAGGACGTAACCACCTACCTTTACATCGCTCAACTTGACCCTTCTGTTGTAGAATTTGGTCGCCTTTTGCCTGATGGCTTTCGAACGAGCAGCTGCCCTTTCTCTATCCTCACCGAGGAGAACGAGTTCCGCTTTGCGGGCTTCATCATTCCGCTCTTCTTCATAGCCCGACAGCCTTTGATTATGCAATGCCACCTCTACTGGGACTAGGGTTTCTGCTCCGAAGGTCATCCTGAACGGTGTTTCCCCTGTGGCTCCTTTCGGTGTGGTTCTGTATGCCCACAACACTTCGTCTAGTTCATCCACCCAGGTCTTTCGGTCATCTAGACGCTTCTTGAGGGCACTCATTATCTTTTTGTTGGTGTTCTCCGCAAGTCCATTGCTTTGGGAATGAGCTACCGAAGTCAACTGTAGTTTGATTTTTAGTCGGTCGCAGAAGTCTCTGAATTTGTCGTTATCGAATTGCCGACCGTTATCTGTAATCAACACCATAGGCATCCCGAAGTGACATAGTATATTTTTCTTTACGAAACTTTCCACTTTTCCCTCAGTGATTATAGCGACCGACTCCGCTTCTACCCATTTAGTGAAGTATTCCACTGCCACTATCAGGAATTTCTTTTGTCCGGGACCGATAGGGAAGGACCCCAGTATATCCATTCCCCATTGTGCGAAAGGAATAAGGTGACTCACGATTTGCATCCTCTCGGTCGACTGATGAGATAGGCTGCTATTTCTCTGGCAAGCCTCACATCGGTCGACCTTCTTCGCGCCTTTTTCTCATTGTTTACCAATAGTACTTCGTTCGATCACCGTGAGCCAACATTCTCGCCTCCTACATGATTTTCGCACATCCTTCGTGGACCTCGGTCATTGCTCGCTTGGCTTCTTCTTCGTTCACATCGCAATGTGCCGGTCGAAGACCGCTTATATAGAGTACCATTAACGATCAGATACTCGGCCGCCTTTATTCTTAGTTTCTTGGCCTCCGCGCGTCTTCGGTTGTTTTCCTTCTAAAAGGTATCTTGAATCGGCTCCGCCCAACCCGATCGACCGGCATTTATGTTGTGAACTTTTCACTTTTTTGAATGCTAGGCCCAATGCTCGATTAGAACATTGTTTATTGCATCGCGGTCGGAAGCCATTTTGGAGAGCGCATCCGCTTTAGCATTTTGAGCTCGTTCTATTCTGTTGATCGAGTATTGTTCGAAATTCCTCAACTCCTGCTTTACTAGCTCCAGGTACCTGATCATGTTGTTCCCCTTGGCCTCATACTGTCCGGTGACTTGGCCGACCACTACTTGGCTATCACTATACACCTTCAGATGCTTTATTTCCATCTTCCTAGCCAGCTGGAGGCCGGCTATCAGGGCCTTGTATTCTGCTTCGTTATTGGAGGCCTTGAACTCGAACCGAAGGGCATATTCCACATTTTCTTCATGGTGCGGGCTGATCAGCACTACTCCTGCTCCGCATCCCTCGGCATTGGACGACCCGTCAACAAACAAGTTCCAGGCAGGGAGTTGCTCGTCCTTCGATCTTGGTTAGCTCATCTCTGCGATGAAATCTGCCAACACCTGCGCTTTGATGGTCGTGCGGGGTTTGTATTGTATGTCGAACTCCTCCAGCTCTACCGCCCACTTTATTAGTCGACCCGAAGTTTCGGGCTTTTGAAGGCATTGCCTAAGGGGTTGGTCGGTTCATACCTCAATGGTATGACTTTGGAAGTAAGGCCTTAGCTTCCTGGCTGCCATTATCAAGGAGATGGCTAGTTTTTCTATGGGCGTATATCGCGTTTCCGGTCCGGTCAATACTTTGCTGACGTAGTAAATAGGGTGTTGTTCGCTTCCTCCGATCGAATAAGTACTGCTACCGATAGACCCTCCCAGAATCGCCAAGTATAAGATCGTTCTCCCCCTCTAGGGCTTTGCGGGATAGGCGGGCTGGACAAGTATTGCTTTAAGTGTTAAAAAGCTTTCTCGCACTCGTCCGGCCATTGGAATTAGGTTACGTTCGCCTTCCTCAAGATTTTAAAAAATGGGAGGCACTTGTCTCCTAATCTGGAGATGAACCTGCTTAGAGAGACTATCCTACCGGTCAACACCTGCACTTCTTTTAAGCATTTGGGTGAGGGCATTTGGATGATGGTTTCGATCTTCTCTGGATTAGCCTCAATCCCGCGTTGAGTGATCATAAACCCTAGGAATTTTTCGGATGCCACCCCGAAAACACATTTTTCGGGTTCAGCTTCATCTGAAATTTATTCAGGGTTTGGAAAACCTCCTTGAGATCTTCCACATGCTCCGTGGCCGTCTTACTTTTGACCACCATATCATCCACATACGCTTCCACCGACCGGCCGATCTGTTTCTTAAAGACTTCCATGATGAGTCGTTGATAGGTCGCCCCCGCGTTCTTCAAGCCAAAAGGCATTACTTGATAGCAATATGTGCCTTGATCGGTTATGAAGGCAGTCTTTTCTTCGCCTTCCGACTCATTTCAATCTGGTGATAGCGAGAAAGCGCCCATGAAGTCGAGAAGTTCATGCCACGAGGTAGTAGTCTACCACCGGTCGATCTTGGGCAATGGAAACCGTCCTTTGGACATGATTTGTTTAAATCATGAAATCTATATACATTATCCACTTCCAGCTTCTTCTTTTCACTAAAACCACATTGGCGAGCCACTGGGGTACTTGACTTCCGGATGAACCCGACCTCGAGTAATTTCTCTACTTCTTTCTCGATCACCTCCGTCGCTCCTCATCGCGCTATCGCTTCTTCGCTTGATCGGCTTGTAGTCGTGTTGCGAATTATGAGGAGTGCGGACGAATCGATCGAGAAATTCTGTATGTCGCTCGGCACCCAAGCAAAGACCGATCTATTTTTCACCAGACAATCTGTGATTTCTTTAACTAGGTCGGGCTGCAGCTCGAAGCCTAGGTTTGTGTATTTAGAAGAATTCGGCTTCCGTCGATCGACCACCGTGTTTCTTCCATCGGGTTCATCCTATCCATGTCCTCGTCGGCTCTCACGTTAATGGAGCTCATCAGACCACCGCCTGCCTAATGTCTTCGTTTCTGTTAAATAACATTCCCTGGCAATTCTCTGTTGGCCCCTGACAACACCGACTCCGTGGGGTGTCGGGAACTTCATAACTTGGTAGTAGGTGGAGACGACCGATCTGAGGGTATTTTGAGTAGCCCGCCCGATTATTGCAATGTCGCCCTTGAAACTTTACGACCAGAACTCGACGTCCCTTTCTATTTGACACGGCTTTTATCGAACTTCACTTTCAAGTGCACCCGGCGGACGGATAGGTGAGGCCCGACACGCCTTTGATGGGACCGTCGTAGATAGTAGTCGATCTTGGTACCTTTACGCTTGAAGGCCTCATAGTACAACAAGTCGACCGAGCCGCCAGATCAATCATCACCCGCTTCACCTCAGAACCGTCCATGTTCAAATTTACCACGAGTGCATCATCATGAGGGCAACTTACTCCATCGAGGTCGAACTCATCGAATGATATCGTCCGTCGTTCTCCTCGGCTTTTGGTGGATGAGTCCCCGCCAACTGCTTGGCGATCTTTTTCTCCCTTTAGTGGTGGATCCTCCTGCTGCATTTCTACCGAATATCATGTTAATGACCTCATCGGTTCTACCGTCTTGTTGCCGGTGTTTGGTCGTTTTTTTCCCTCGATCGCCTCTCTCTTCTCTTCGATTATCGTGGTCGATTCGCCTCCCCATCATTCTGTCATTTCGCCTCGAGGGCGGTCGCCTATTGTCTTGCCGACCTGGCCTGCGCTGATTATCCCGATCGGCATTTTATTCGTGCCTCACGAATCGGCCTAACCTTCCCCTTTGTATGAGGAATTCAATTTCTCTTTTCAACTACCAGCAATCTTCCTTATCATGGCCGACCTCTTTGTGGAAACGGTAATATAAATTGGGGTTCCTATCCTTGTAGGGGGTTTTCATTTTATTGGGTTCTCGGATAGTTTCTCCATCCGCTTTCATGGCCGCCAGAACTTCTGCATATCGCATGTTGAGCGGAGTGAACTCCTGTTGATTTCCCTGTCGATCGGTCGGCCTTCTCCATTAAATGGCTTTTTGCGCAGGCGAATTGTTTCGCCTATCGTTCATGAAGCGATCATCCGACCGACGCCTCGTATTTTTCAGAACTTCTTCAAGCTGAATATACCTATCCGCCCTATTTCTTATTTCCTGAACGAATCGGGGTTGATCGAGGGCTAACGACTTCTTGAACTCCTCACCCCTCGTATTATTCATAAGCGCGGCCAACATGGACGAGCAAGTAAGATCGGGGACCTCGATCGCTTCGTTATTGAATCGAGTGATGAATTCCCGCAAGCTTTCATTCCTTCCTTGGGTAAGTTGCATCACCTCCAAAGCTGTCTTCTACGACCGCTTACTAGTGGCGAATTGGTTCAGAAATAACAACCTGAAATCTTCGAAGCATGTGATACAGCCTGGGGGTAAGCTGTTGAATCATCGCCTAGCTCCCTCTTGGAAGGCCGTGCAGAAAGCCTTACATTGGATAGCGTTCGAAACATAATGTAGATTCATCATGGACTGGAAATGCTGCAGGTAATCCAGGGGGTCGATCTTCCCAGTGTATTTCTCGGGGGTCGGTATTTTTATCTTGGTGCCGGAGGCTATCCAAGATTTGGAGTGAAGGAGAGTCAGATCTCTGACGTCAAAGCGATCTGACGAAACTTATAGCTGCGTTAATCCGATCGTCCACGATTTTTTCTAGGGCTTCGGTTGGGCATTGATCGGTCGTCATGCTGGTTTGTCGGTGACTTGCCTGCGTGACATTTCTTTGTTCTTGTTGGTTGAGACTGCAAAATTTGGCGGATCAACAGATCAGCAGCTTCCTCGATCTGTTTTCGGGTCAGGGTAGTGTGTACAGTCGGAAGAGGATCTGCACCCGGTCGGAGTTGGATATTCTGGTGCGTATTGAGCGTGGCGTTATCCTCCAAAGCTACGCTCTGTTCTTCTTGTTCCAAGGTTTGAGGCTGTGGTTGATCGTTAGGATCTGAGGATTCCGTGCGTGAAACATGTGGTACAGGCGGCAGAGTTGTAGGTAGCTGAAAACATATGCGTTGCATTGCCAGAGCCGCGACAGCGGCTATATCAGGATTCGTCGCCTCCGCCTGACTTATCTGTGTGTTTCTGGACGTGGTACCCGGAAGTTGGGCCCCACGGTGGGCGCCAATTGGTTCTGCCGGATTTTGGCTTAATGCGTGACGTTAGTTTGGATCCATGAGTGGTTGCTTTTGTGATTAATCCGACGTGAAGATACCAAAACAAAGAAGGTGCGTCGGGGTCAGTGTCCCGATTAGCCCTCCGACGCTCAAGTCAATATTTTTGTGAAGGTGAGGTTGATCAATGCAGAGAAAAGCTTGGTTTTGATTGTGTACCTCTGTTATGGGAGAATTATACCTTATATAGGGGATGGACGCTAGGGTTAAACCTTTACGTGTTTGCATGGGAGTCTCTTACATGCGGATGGGCTGAGAAGAGCATGGATCGGGCTTGGGCCTGTCGTAGCTGTTGGGTTCGAGACTTGTTCTATGAAGAATGGACCGATCGGCCCAAGGGTTGTCTTGACTAGGTCCTGGCCCAGCATCGCCGACCCGACCAGTATTAATGTTAATATCTTAATTAATCTTATTGTAAATATCTTATTAATTAAAAACAAAACACCATTCGTAGATGGCACATTTAGCAAACCTGATCCAACATCCCCTTAATATTCTTCTTGGACGAAATGCAATTCCATAGTGATATCATGGATTTTCAATACCATCTCACGCGACCTTCATGATAGTGTGGCTTATGCAGAGACGACACAAGAACTGTGGCTAGATTTTGAAGAGTGCTTCTCATAAGAGAAGGCGACAAGGGTCCACCAACTAAAAAAGGACATGTTGGTCAAATTAATTTATCATTCGATATTCAACTTTCCAATGTTCTGTGTATCAGATTTTTAATGTAATTTGTTATTTACAAGAAAACTCACTAAAGACCTTGATTGTGCAGTTATTTTTATTGCTAATTTTTGTATTTTTCAGAACCTCAAAACGAGGAAGCTGATTGACTCAGGTAAATTACAAGACAATATTGACAAGTGCGCCTTTCATAAGCACACTGCTACTTTTCCCTCCTCTCATACTTCAAGCACCAATCTTTGTCATCAATGCCTAGTACATGCATTATTACCTAAGATTAAGCAAATTTCTAGTATTGATATCGTTGTTCCATCGTAATTTGTTTGAGATATTTTTCATAGGTCTAAAAAATCTCATATGCCTTTTCCTTTTAGCATTAATAAAAGTACGTGATGTTTTTCTCATACATTGTGACATTTGGGGACCATATGCAACACCTTTAAATGGTTCACATTATTTTGTTACTATTGTTGATGATTTTTCTCGTTGTACTTGGGTGTATCTTATGTGATATAAGTTCAAGCCATATAAATACTTATTCTTATTTTGTCGAATGGTTAAAACTCAATTTTCTATGGATGTTAAAAAAAATACGTAACGATAATGGTCACTTCTTATACTCTTAAAGATTATTGTTTTACTAATGGCATCGAGTTACAAACTTCATGTGCTCACACACCCCAACAGAATGGCATTGTAGAGCATAAACATAGACATGCCCTCGATGTAGCTTATGCCTTACGTATTCAAGCTAACCTTCCTCTCAGTTTTTGGGGAGAATATATCCTTACAGCAGCTTATTTGATTAATCTCACTCCAATAACGTTGTTGTCCGGTAAAACTCTGTTTAAAATCCTCACTGATAAGGTACCAAGCTATGATAATCTTTGCATTGTTGGTTCACTATGTTATGCAGTGACGGAGCCAGGAATTTAAAATAGGAGGGCTCAAATATTTAAGTTTTAAATCTTGGGGGGCCCAGTATACCACTAAACTCTAAATAATTCTGTCCTTGTATATATATATTAATTAATTAAAATCAAAATATTTAATTTTTATAAATTTTGGGAGGCCCAGTGCACCACTGGGCCCCAGCTAGCTCCGTCACTGTTTATGCTCATAACCATGCTTCACCTCGTGATACGTTTGCCTCTTGCATATCTCGTTGTGTTTTCATTGGATATCCTTATGGTAAGAAAGCTTACAAACTTTACGATTTGTACACAAATCAAATTTTAATTACTCGTGATGTCATATTCCATGAGCATATGTTTCCTTTTACTATTATATCCGCATCCTCGTCACCTAATATGGTGCGACCGTTACAACTAATCCCTAAATTTTCTACCAACACCACCCCCATTGAAAACGACAATCCTACTGTCCCTATCATTGAACTTGCTCTTCCAACTAGACCCAAAAGGCAACGACAAGTATCAACCAAATTACAAGGATTTTCTCATGATATTCCAACCTCTTTAGATCTAACTCCTTCTGCCAATTCAGGTATTGTTCACCCCCTTTCTTCTTTAATTTCTTATGCACGTTTTCTCCATCACATCATGCTTTTTTATAAGCCATCTCCTCCACAAATGAGCCAATACATTTTTCACGGGCTTCTAAAGATCCTCATTGTAACGAAGCTATGCATGTTGAAATTGCGGCCCTTGAAGCGAACAAAACCTAGACTCTTGAAGATCTCCCTCCAGGAAAACAAGCAATTGCTTCAAGGTGGGTATACAAAGTTAAATACAAATCAGATGGCACCATTGAGCATTTTAGCGTGGTTGGTTGCCAAAGGATTCACTCAAATCTAAAGGGTGGATTATCATGAAACTTTTGCTCCGATCGCCAAACTTACCACTGTTCATTGCTTATTGGCTCTTGCTGCTATTTGCAATTGGGATTTACACCAGCTTGACATTAACAATGCTTTCCTTCGTGGTAATCTCCATGAAGAAATGTACATGAAGAAGCCACAAGGATTTTGTCTCCCAATGACTCACGTCTATGTAGGCTACGAAAATCTTTATATGGTCTCAAATAGTCCTCATAATAATGGTTCACCAAATTCACATCCTTCTTAACTGACATTGAATTTACACAGTCCAAGGCTGATCACTCCTTATTAACATCACGCACCAATGGACATTTCATAGTCGTTCTCATTTATGTGATATTATCATTGCTGGCAATAACGATAGTGGCATTACTATGCTCAAATCCAAGCTTCATAATCAGTTCCACATCAAAGACCTTGGATCTTTGAAGTACTTCCTTGGCCATGAAGTGACTCGATCTCTTGTAGGTATTGTTATTTCCTAACGTAAATATGCTTTAGATATTTTACAGGAAATAGGATTACTAGCTCCCAAATCTACCGCCTCTCCAATAGAGCAAAAACACCAATTATCAGTTGACATAGGCGATTTGTTGGACGATTTTTCGCAATATCGTCGACTAGTTGGGTGCTGCTATACTTGACCATTACACGACCTGAACTTAGCTACTCTGTTCAAATGTTGAGTCAGTTTTTTAATGCTCCACGACAACCTTATCTTGATGCTGCCAAAAGAGTCCTTCGTTATATCAAACATCTCCTAGCTAAGGCCTTCTTTTATCAAGTTCCAGTCCTCTTTAACTCAATGCTTATTGCGATTCAGATTGGGCCAGTTGCCCTACAATAAGACAATCTACCATAGGGTACTTTATTTGCTTAGGCTGCTCCCCTATCTCTTGAAAGTCTAACAAACAGACAACCATTTCATGATTGTCCACTAAGGCAGAGTATCGAGCTATGGCGCATACAACCAGTGAATTAATATAGCTACAACATCTATTTTCAGACTTATGTGTCTCTCTTTTTATAGCCATCAAACTTTACTAGGATAATCAGTCTACCATGCATATCACGGCTAACCCGATCTTCCATGAACGTACCAAGCATATCAAAATTGATTGTCATTTCATTCGTGAACATATTCAGGCCGGGAAAATACAAATAGTCCACATTTCATCCAAAGCACAACCTGCAGACATTTTTACCAAATCTCTCGGAGGTGACCAGTTCCACTTGCTTGTATCCAAGTTGGGCATTACGAATCTTCATACTCCAACTTGAAGGAGCGTATCAACATTAATACCTTAATTGATCTTATTGTAAATATCTATTAATTTCCTCAATTATCTTCGTTAGACTTGTATAGAACCAACGACTCCAAATCCCTTATTCTTCTTCTCAATTCATGTATAGCCTAATGATAACCTCATTAACTTTTTTGTAACCCTTGCTCTTTTTAAGGTTTTGAATAATAAAGTAAAAGATAGCTTCCATCCTATATTAGTTTCTTCACATAATGGATGAGTTTGATAACCGGTATATGATTCCACCTTTGGTTGTGGTTAAGGGTTATTAGGATAATTTTGTGCCTCATATGTACAATTACATATAGCATGAACATAATAAGAAATAATTCAAGTAGAATTATTTGTAATAATTGAAGTACAATTACAATAGGCTGGTATGTACTCCAACTAGGTTGTGACTCACCCTTAGTTGTAATTATGAATTATTACAATAATTACGTGTTATATATGTATAATCACATATGCTATGATCATAATTACAATACAATACAATAACTATCATGAATCATAACTATAATAACAATCACATTTTAAAATTATATTGATACAAAATTTTGATTAAATTTATTTTTCCATTGCCTTCTCGATCCACTAAATAATATGTGATTTTGTATATTTAGAAAATAAAACATAATTATAAGTTATTCAAGGATAATTAATACGAAATCATAATTATAATATTACAATGCATGTGAGCACATTTTAAAACCATATCGGTATATTATATACCATAGTTTAAAAGTACCAAAAGAGATCACTATCTAGAGAAGAAAGAAACATAGCAACTGCATTATTGAATCAAATGAAGGTAGTTTTAGGTGAACATCATTTCAAAAGGACATGAGGAAATCGATGGCAGTGGTCCTTTACCTGCAAATGCAATGGTCTGAACTCTGAAAGAGATAGAACAAACCCTACTAAAAAACAAATTATACGACAAGTACTAAAGTTTCAACCAATGAAGAAATATAATATCACCGCCAAACTCAAACTACTACGTACTGTCCTTGCATCTATACGATGTGGAACGATGGTAGTATTCAACGTTTTAATGGGAAGTGGTCCTTTTGATGCGATGAAGAAGATGACATAGATTGAGAGATTGATCCTATCCCTTCAAAAAAAAAAAAACATTAACAAAATAAGAAAAATATGAAATTCTCGAATTTTGAGAACTAAAAGATTCAATTTTGATACAACCAAACTGTATTTTATAAAACTAAGTTAATAAGCATATAAAATATTATGAATTACGTGGGGTTTAATTTATGATTAAAAATCAAACCCAGTTTGAGTTATATAACTGTGAAAACCTTAAACCAACCAATTTTTCAGTTCAATATTTAACTTTTCAATTTAATTTATTTTAATAACTTATTTGTTAAAATTGAGCAATTTATTAATTAATCATTTAATTTTAAAACTAATTAATTTTTATTTGACAATCTTTTTCAATTAAACTTTATATTAATGACAATTTTTTCAATTTTATTTAATCTTTAATCGCTTTTATGAGTATCTAATATTAATATGAATCTTTTAAATCTTAAATCTTTTGTCTTACTTGGTTTAACTTTTAACCTAGTTCTTAAAGCGTTGGGTTTAACTACTAATTTTGGTTTTAAAACAAAATCATTTATTGATAAATTATGCAATTTTGACTTAAAAGTAGAGATAATTAAACAAGCAAAATGAGGCATACTCAATGATGCAGCAATTCAATTGAATCTCTAGTTTCATAAAACATTATATAAATTGGTTAAGTTTTTAAGAAGTTAATGAAATTTGAAAATTTTATAAATTCAATAAGATATATAAATAAAAATTTTAAACAAAATTACAAATAGATATTTTGTTGCACATTAAATTAATTTTGATTCAATTAGTTGGGTGTTATCTGCCTAACTAATTACTGAGATGTCTCCACACTATCGTATGATGATTTGACAGATTCTGGTGGCAATTAAGTGACATTGGTCCGATATGTCTTAATCACTACTTAATGATGGTGACCCAAGAAAATTACGTCTTGCCACTCAAGAAAAGAACAGAACGCAAGCCAGTGGCGTTGGGGAAGCTGCTCTATAATACGTTATCGTTTTAGTTAGAAACTTAGAATCTTAAGTGAACGGGTAAAACTTAAATTGGGTTTTAAGTTTTAGTCGTAAATTGATCTATGCATAACTTTTGTCACGTGACTATTATATACTGTGTTTGCGTCGTATATAAATTTTATTATTCAAAAATTAAAATTTTCAAAATTTTCAAATTTATTATTATTTTAAAATTTAAAAATTTAGTATACTTTATATTATAGTATTATAAAATCGTTCAAAATCTAATGAAATTAAAGAATTTAAAATATGATTAAAAGAGATTGTGTATGTTTATGAAAATTTTAAATTTTAATTAAAATATTATTAATTAAAATTTAATTACTTTATTTTAATTTATAAAATTATATTAATTAATTAATTAATTAATTTTAACAATAAAATTATTAAAGTATAACGAACATAAAAATTAAAACTGAACTAAAAATTACACTTTTTAAAATTTTACGTTAAAATTGGTTAAAATTTTAATCCAATATTGATATCTAAAGCATGCAAATCAAATGCTACTGACATCTAATATTGATATATGATTAAATAAATGCAGTAGAAAATTAAATATACGGATCTGTAAATAACTGTGAAGGTCGGTCAACAATGGAGGGGGAGACTGAAGGCCAAAACTTGACATGCTGGCAAGCTTGACTTCTACTCTTTCAAGGAAATACACTGCGAAACTTCATTCTCTGTTTAATATGAAATTCATCACTAGAACTCAAATACACGGATTTTAAATTATTTTCCTTAGAATAATAAAAGATCTGGAAATTTATTTTCAGAAATAAACATTTTTTATGAATTATAAAATAATTTAAAAACTAAGTGATGATTTGGAAATTTATTTTAGAAGTAAATATTAATTTTAAAAATTATAGAAATAATTTAAAAATTAAGTGACAATCTTGAAATTTATTTTAGAAGTAAATATTAATTTTTAGAAATTATTAAAATAATTTAAAAATTAAGATCTCAATTATAGCCTGAACTATTCGAAAAACAAGAAGAACAAACATAAAATAAACGGTTGAGGATATCAAAAAATAACTAATAATGTAAGCCTAAAATTAAAATGTGAATATTTTATTGCTATGTTTTAAAATTTAAATTATAATTTTAAATTTTTTGAAGTTTGAATTATAACTAAAAAATTGACATAATTTTAAATTTTTTCTGATAATGAACTCATTAATTTTTGAGTCTTTTAAACGACATAAGTAAAAGCCAAAATTAGGAGTGGGGCCCACATGCCTTAGACTTTATTAAGTTTCTAAAACCGGATGATTGCCGTACGTTGCAATTGTCCCTTAAAACGCGTGCCACGTGTCACACTGGTGATTCATCTAAGATATGCAGCTACCGACAGTCCGTTTTCTCTTTTGCAATTATTATATATATATATATATATCACTTTTTTATAACACTTTTTATTAATCGAAAATAGCCTTTTATTAAATAAAGATAAGTCATATCGCGCACTTCAATGAGATTTTAATTTTATATTGATAATATATATATATATATATATTTCAAAGAAAAATATAAACCATATAAAATAAAAATAAAAAATTATTATCGGATGATCATTTTGAAAGTCCTATTTTCGATATCCTAAAATTTTAAAATACATCTAAATTCTCAATATTTATTAGTCAGGTAAAATATGATTCGTTTCCTTCTTTTTTCCAATATTAAAATACGACTGTGCACATGTCAAAATATTTTGAAATATAGTCAAGACTGTATGATCTGATATTAGGACTGGTTGCTTTTGTTTTTTAGTAAGTAATTCTCAGAAATAGCTGGCATGCATGATTGCATGACATGGGGATGATTGATGAGCACTGCATTTGGCAAGTGGCAGCAAAGTGTTTGCTCTTATCTTCCCTTCCATTGTTTTCCAGCTTTTTCCCCATCTCATAACCACAGGTCAATTCAATAGGAAGAAGATACTTAATACTGTTCTTTGGATTAGATTGAAAAAGTGACGGTGTGTCTAAGCTAAGGAGTGGCTTAAGCAATAAACCCAAGTTTTATCTTTCTACAGCCTTTGCTTTGGTCACTTTATTGAGAAAAATATCACTTCCACTTGAAGAAGGGAGGGTTGATCCTTTGGGTCCAAGTTTAGATATTGGTTCTTGAAAGGGAAAGAAGTGCTAATATGTTTATATATTCTGCTGATGAAGAAAGCTTACTGAACTAAAATGGTAACACTTCTTAATCCAATTCTGCGGAGCAGATAATACTATAGTATAGTTAGGTATTTGGTCATTACTTACAGAAAGATCAGCTTCGTCCAGTCTGCCATGTTAAGTACAGAACAAACAGAAAGAAAACAGAAGAGTGAAAGCCAGAGATTTATTAAACAAAATATCGATTTATGGAACAACTCAAAACCGCAGATTTTACTAAGATTTAATACATATAACCGAGACATGTAGATTTCATGTCTTCTGTTCTTCCGGATTCTCTCATTGTTATTGTTATTATTTCATCAGAACTGAAAGATTTAAGTCTTTTTTTTCTGGTTTAATACAGGCAAGAATTAAAAGAAGTAGGAAAAGGGTTGAAAGTATATAGACACTTGTATGATAATCTACAACCTCATACCTAAAACTCTATACTGTAGTTGCTTCTTAAACAATACACTTCCATGTACTTTTGTCTTTGAACCATTCTCAGGAATCCAAAGAAAATGGTGTCTGCAACAGATCATATGGAGCCCAGAGAGCATCCAAAGGACATGGTCTGTTCGCGTCAAGCCTTGCCCATGGTTTGCCTTTACCACTCCAGTGCAAGAGACTAACAGGACCAGGATGCAAATCTCTGCATAATCCTCTATAATTGTCTCCACCAAGTCCATGTTGGTTCCATCTATGATCAACTGGCACAATATTGCCTGCAAAAACTAGCAAAAATGGAGGTAATGAACCCAAGTCGTAGATTCTCATTCTCTTTTGAAGCTCCATCCATTCTTCAATCTTAGTTGTGTAATCACCCTCTCTCCATCGATCAAGATCAATGACCATCACCCCGGTGTTAAAGTAACAAGCTTTTCTATCCGCAAATGTTAACGACAAAGAAGGGTTTGACCAAAAAGTTGGTGTGAAATACGAGGTGAAATTCGCGTTGCAGTACTCTGGAGCTGCAAGAACCGACTTGTCCCCAAGTGGGGTAGCAGCCAGTTTCGCAATGTCGTCGACGAGGACAAGGTCGGAGTCAAGGTACACGATTCGTCGGACACACAAGGGAAGAATATTGGCCAAGTAGCTGCGAGCATAATTTAGAGGGCAATCCAGAGCTGAACGTATAGAAGTAGAGATAAGCCTTGAGACGGGGGAGTCTTGGAAAGTGTAGACTCGGAATTTGAGGTAAGGGAAGGTGGACGAGACGGTGGCGCGTAGAAGTGACGCGTTGGCAGAGGCAGAGGCAGAGGCAACGAAATGGAAAGCTATGCTCTGGGGGCAAGAGGAGTGCTGCAAAACAGAGAGGATTGCTGCTAATGAGCCGCGGATGTAGGCAGCGTCAAGGGTCATTGCCACGTGAACGGCATGATCGGAGCAGAAGATGTTGTTGTCACCGTCAGATGAATCTGAGTCAGGCTCGGGGTCATCTTGATCGATGGTAGGACAATCTGGGGAGTTGTAGAACTGGGGGGCTTCTTTGAATTGTTGACTAATAGTAGAAATAGCGCAGGTTGTCACGAAGACATGGAGAAAAAGAAATGTAAAGAGCGTTGTTAGTTTATGGAATAGAGAAAATGGCATGATGGGTTGCTATTTGAGTTGCAGAATAAGAGAGGACTAAGAATGGAAGGGTGTGTCTGCGTGTTTTGAGCTTTTATGTGTGTGTAGCAGCAAGGAAATGGGGTCTCAGGCGCTTTTATTACGTCACCAAAACACGGTTTTGATTCAGAAAGAGAGGAGATACTAGAGAGACTCTACTTTGGTCAAGTTCTGAGAATAGTTGGTCTTAAGTGATCATTTCATCCTAATAACTTAAGTTATCGTGTGAAGCTAACTCAATCGATTTTATATATTCTCTAACAAATTCTCTCAAAATGAAAGTTTTGAGTTTAAACTCAGATGTAAGCCTCTACTTTTTTTTCAAGGCTTAATTTACTTAAAATAAGTGGATGGTAGGATTCAATTCACCATAATTCGATCGTAGAGACTGATACCATATTAAGTGATCATTTCATCACAATAATTTAAGTTGTTGTGTGCCAACTTAATTGATTTTATAACTCAATTAATTTTATATATTTCAATTTCTACCAATAGTTATAATATATATATATATATATAATATATTATATATATTATATATTTATATATATATATATATATATATATATATATATATATATATATATATATTTGGTGAGATTGGTCCCCATAATAAGGTGATACATCTCTCTCCACCATTGCTTGCTCTGAAATTGAAAAGGATAGTGCACATTTCTCTTTAAAGAAGAGAGGTGATTTTGGCCTTTGAAGGGAGTGGGAATTGGCACATTTCTCCCACCAACTTTGGAACTTAGGCAGTAAATGTTATCTTTATAACATGTTTATGCTAAGAGATTCCTGTCTCAAATCACCCTCTTTGACCAAACTACCATACTCAGAGACTCCTGTCTCAAATCACCCTCTTTAACCAACCTACTATACTCTTCCAAAGTCATTAGTAAGAGGGATCTTTTTTGATTTATTAACATTAAATCAAATAGGAAAGAAAACAGGCTGGTAAATAAATCTGATAAGTTATTATAATAAAATATTTAGGCTAAATAAGGAAGTATTTAATAAATAAATATGTATTTGCTATGCAAAAATTGAAAAAGGAGTATTTGCTATTCATTTGATTGTTTTCAAGGAAAGAAAAATAACCCGTACAATTGAGCAATCTTGGAATAAGTTGAGCCATCCCACTCCTATGAAAATCATGTCGGAGCGACCAAAATATGTAGTTCTGTCATCAAACAATTATGTTAATTATATATTTTAGAGAACCTCTCTCCTTAGACCTCAGTAACATAATAATGTGTTCTTATATTGAGAGCAAGCAATCAGTGGTTTCAAGTTAAATCAGATTTTTCATTATTATTTTTATTTAACAAGAAAAAAAAAAAAAAAAAGATTAACAACACATCGTCCGCATTTCTGCGAAGTAGCTCCTGGATGCCAACTGGCGGCTCCGGAAGAGTATAAAGACCCATTATTTTTCCGGAAGATTTTCCATTATTGTTGAAAGAGATGTTTAACTTTTAACTATGTTTACATTTTTGCAAGTCAACAATTGATCATGTTTTCATAAAGGACATCGAGATATACAGATGTCTAATACATTTTAACACAACTGATTAATTTGAAACCGGTCGATTAAGAAATCATTGATGCTTGTGTTTTGTAAATGATGCAAATAAACAGTTAATTGATCAATGACCTACTAGGAGGTTGTGGACAAGCCTCTCTTGTCACAAAAGGTTGAACTCCAATCCAAAGGGCTCCCCACATTCCGACCTGACGAAGCAACTAGAGGATATAAATCAGGTACTCAGCGGTTCGCTAAAGGAGAGATGAACACAACCCACATGCCTACAAGAAGCCCACCCTTAAAGTCCACAAAGAACTCAAGAGTGTTACTCTCACACTGCAAGCTATGAGATTCGAACCTTACACCTTATCACAAATCTACCCCTCCGAAACCAATTGAGCTGCGCCCTCTAAATACGAACGAATTGCATCAAACTGTCTTCACGTGTTTTGTTAGGACTCTTGTCTTAAAAGATTTAACAAACAGCTAGTTAATCAACAGTCACGTTGTCCGGAATAGGCTGCTAAACTGAACACAGAAGTCTAGCACGCCACATGTTCTTCTCATCATTCTAAACACGTTTTATGTCTTTCTTTTATCACTCCAGATTTTTCTACGTCTGTACATTTCGCGCTAAAATGCATTTAACTCTTATGTATTTTATTTTTTGGTATATTATATTATTATGCCCATTTTATTTTTAAAAAATGTACTTATTAGTTCTTTTGACTATTCAAAAAGACGTTTCTACCCTTATATTATGATGACATCAGCATGGTTGGATATATTGTATTTTTGGACAAAATATCATTATAGTCTTTAATTGACTAAAATACATTAAATTCTCTATTTTTTTTACTTTATTTCATTATGTCCTCTATTTCAAAAATAAAATGATTTTAAATATGAATTATATTTTGACTGTTAATAAATAAAAAAGAAAAATTGTTAAAAGATCATTGTTTTTGCAATTATACTTCATAACCGATAATTTATGAAAATTTTGTAAAAAGAAAATTAATTTATAAAACAAAATTTCAAAAATATCACCATTTTTTATGTTTTATAGATAATTTATAGTTTTATAAAGTAAAAGGAAACATAAAATAGTGATATTTTATTTTTAAATTTTAGAACCGAGATTTAACTATTTAAAGGTACTTGATGGGGCCTCGTTTTTATTTTTTAAATTTTGTTTTATAAATAAATTTTCTTTATTTATTACTTAAATCTTTTATTTTATAAGTTTAACTTTGATTTTTAAAATATTAGTTTTATTCACAATTACAAAATCTATAACTCTATAATCCACAATGTAAAACCTTACACAACGCTTTTAGAAAGTGCTCAATACACGTCGTTTTAATGTTATCACTCTTGACAATAAAAGATAAAATTAAGTTTGCAACGACTGGAGGGCTGCTCAGGATTGGCGAGGCCAGTGATGTGAGGGCTTCCTGCATCATATTAGCCGGGGCTCACCGCTTGAGGCGGAATTATAGGGAGTCCATTCAAGACTTACTTTGACATAAAATTGGGGTTTTCGGGGAGTGATTTTCGAAATGGATTCTTTGGAGATAATCAATATCCTCTCTTCCTCTAGGTTCTAATTGACTGACTTTTCTTTTTTGCTGACAAGTATTCGAAAGCTGTTATGTCGAGATTGGGACTTGAAGCTCCAACATGTACCTCAGGAAGACAATCAGAATGCAAACAGTCTTGCTGCTCTTGCTGTTTATGCTAGCCCCGAAGTCCACCCCCTTCAAGAGGCGCCTTCACTCGTCCTCGCTCTTATGTCCCGTTATTCTCACGATATTTTGTATCGCAAGCATCTGTCCTAATTTTCTCTCGTTTTTCTTTCCCTTTATGCAAAAAAATAAAAGATAAAATTAAGTAACAAAAGTTCATATAGGACAAATCTACAGGGCATGTCTTAACGTCATGATAGGGCATCTAAATCAGAATAACTACTCAGACATATAATAAGGCATGAAGCCCATCACCATGTCATATCTAGCAGAACTTATGAAACCAAGTACTTGAACACAGAAGCAGGACTAAGAACAAAGAACAAAGAACAAAGAACAAAGAACAAAGAACAAAGAACCTTTGCCAGGTACATTGTCAACAACCTAGGCGTGTGTGTGTGTATATGTTGTGTCTTCGTGATTATTTGTGGATAAGGCAAGAGCTTTCAGAGGCAGAAGATAGTGTTTCGCTTCGCAGGGTTTAATATATATGATATGAGACTTGAAGCTTACAATCCTGAATTCCTGATGCTCACCGACTCCTCCTCCTAGACCTGACGGCTGACCCACGAAGCCGAAACGTGTTAGTCATGAGGGTAATAAATGGTGAGCACATGCTGAAGACCCTTGTCTTGTCTACATCACAAGCCATTAAACACTCTTCCTAGTTCCCAACCTTCTGTTACGAATATCGTATCGAAATTAAAATCGAAATGAGTTTTACTGGGGTATTATGGGATTATTTTAGATAATTTTTTTAAAAAAATATATAAAATAATCTATTGCTGTGAAGTTATATTATATATTTTTAACCATATCTTCAAAAATCATAATAATAAATAATAATCACAATTTTAATTTAATTTATAAAATTAATTTAATAATTAATAATGAATATAATTAAATTTAAAATATATTTTTAAAACAAATAAATATTAATTTAATAATTAAAAATATATAAAATAAATATTAGTTTATAAATCATAAATAATAAATTATCTATTTTAAAATTAAATATTTTTATTAATACTTTATTAATAAATGTTATATAAGCTATTTAAATAAATTTAAATAAAATAATTTATTTTAAGTTTTATTTAATTTATAATTATTATTAGTACTAAAATATTTATTATTTTTTAAAACAAAATTAAAATTTATAATAATTATAAAAGTTGAAATAAATAAAATAACTAATTAAAAACTTTGAAAAAAGAAAAATGAGGAAGAGATTTTAAAAATTTTTGAAAATTTTGTAAAAAAATCTCCTTATTTTTTAAAATTGCCAGCACCAACTGACGTTTGGCCAATATTTTGAATACCAGTCGATATCATCCAAAACAGGTCGATATTAACTGATATTTAAATTGATACAAACGACTTATTATTTTATACCGATTTTAGTTCAATACAATACGTAACGTAATCTTACTTATGCCAGATCCCTATAAATCTACTGATAGATCGTGCAAATCTAAGTCAGCAATTCTTGTTTGTAATTCAAGAGTAGATTCTACCAGCTAAGTTCACATATTTATGAAAAAATGTATTTGTGTTTGATTTAGAATTTAGAATTAACTAGAATGAAGCCCGAGTAAAGAAATTATTGTCATTACATTTATTACACAGCAGTGTGTGTACGCATGCTGTGCTCTGAGCCTCTGAAGTTTCTGGCGGCTGGACAAAGTTGAATAGAAGTAACGAAGTACGTATGATGGGGTCCTAAATGAATGCTAGTTGACTCTTCCCAGTTGCTTTATTCAAATATGAAGCTTCTCCAAGCTTGGAATTTTAAAATCCATGGTAAACAATCCAAATAAAATTTACAAATTTTAAATTAATAATTCAAAATTGAGTAATATATTTAATTCAAATAATTAATAATAAATTCTTGAAGTAAGATAATTTACATTTCTTCAATACAATTTCTTGAAAATTTAGAAAACTCATATCAAGATGTAAAAATATCGAAAAATTATTCTATAATTTATGAGATTGTATCAATAATTTAAATTTAAAATTTAAATTATTTTTAATTTTGTATAAAATTCTTTTCTTAAATTTCAGTTAAAATAATGGTAAAATATATGTGGTATAAGTATTACGTACTAAATAAATAAATGTTGTTTATATAATAATCTAATTAGATTCTTAAATTTAAATCGAACTAATTAAATGTGATTTAAATAAATAATTTATCCAATCAAGTTGAAGAATTGAGTTGAGTTATTATGTTAGTAATATTCGATTAATACTTGTAAAATATTCATATCGTGTTTTGTTATTATTGAAAAATAAAATATTTTTGAATATTAATTCTTTTAAAAAATAAATCTTGTAGTATTATATTTCTCTTAACTAAACATTTTATAATTAGAGATTTTCAACCTTACACTTTTTAAAGGATATTAGGGAGGTCTTTAGGGACAAGATCTTCTGTCCAATATTATCCTGTCTTATTCTGTCTCATGAAATCTTAGCTATTTATTTTGTGGGATCCACACGGGACCCATATGAAACTTAAATGAGACTCACATAAATAAATAGTTGAGATTCATTGAACACAATAAGACACGATAATATTAAACAGAAGATCTGAACTCCTACCGTGGTGTCTTTTGTCAAGTCTTTATGCCTAATTACACGAAGTTTTCCTTTGACAGAAGCCATACCAGGTGTGCACATGTTGATGAAGATCGTGACACCGACTTAAGAAAGCCAGTAAATGACAAACAAAAGACACAATCGACACTTTTTTACAGCTTGATTCCACCAAGCACCCCATGTGCTTATGAAAGAGCTCTTCGTGTTATGGGGCCTCCACAATGGCAGTATCTGTAACAACGAGTGGATCAAGCGTTTTAAACACACTGAAAGTGCCAAGCCCAAAAGCATTTTTAGGGCCACATGTCAAATAATCAGTTAATCACACGATCACGACCTGAAAGTAGCTTAAACAGTGACCTCAGAGTCCTGACCTTGCGCATCAGCTTTTTGTGGCGGAGGACCTACAACCACCGCCGCGGTTCTGATTTGCATTGTCTTTGTCCCACAACAAACAAGAAATAAGCAGAACACAAACTTAAAGTCGCAAACAAAAAGAAGATAAGCTTTTTGAGATAAGCGCATTAAAGTAGCTCTCAACGGACAGATTTATGACATTTGAACTGAACAAGTTATAAGATTTTCTATATAAAATTTTGAGTTTTCAAAAAATAAAAAGGCAAAAGACCTATAATCTCCGGCCTAACGCATTGATCTCAAGCTTGATCAAACTCGGACCATATTGTCATCTTTAGATATTCCCATGTAATCACATTTTGATATAGTAGAGTTTTAATGGACCTACGATCCTGTTGTTATTTCCTTCATTTTGAGAAATTTTCACTTAAAAATTATACTATTCTCCTTCTACTCTCTTACTTACTTCCATATTATTTTTATGGTTAATTATTAAAAAACTTAAAATTTTGTCAAATTTTAAACTACAACTCTAACTTTAAAAATAGTAATAAAATGTCAAAACTTTCAATTTTTTATAATTTTAACCCAAACTTAAAAAAGTGACAATAAAATATTTAAGTTTTCAATTTTCTTCAATTTTAAATAACAATATCTGTTGTTCTTCCAATTTCCTCAGCCATTTTTTCTATTTATTCTTCTGACGCTTTAAATTATTATCGTATTACAACGCATTATATCAATAAGGTTGTCAGAGCTGTCATTGGGTTTTATGGGTTTCCGGAATCTGGTCGTCGTAGGGTTTCTTGGGCTTTATTACGGTCCTTATCGACTAATTATTCTTTACCTTGGTTTATCTCCGGTGATTTTAATGATATTAGTGCTGACTATGAGAAACTGGGTGGGCGTCTAGACCTAGTTATCTATTGAATGGTTTTAACGAAGCCATATCTGATGATGGGCTTGTGGATCTCGACACTTCAGGCCCATTTTTTACCTGGGAAGGGACTAATCCGAACGGTGATAGAGTCCAGGAGAAGCTCGATCGAGCTATGGCGAATTCTGATTTCGCGAGCCTGTTTCCTAATGCAAATGCTACTGTTCTTGTTACCCCAGTTTCAGACCATTATGCTATCTTTTCTGATCTGTGTCCTTTGGCTAATGATAGTTCTGCTCAACGTTTCTTCCGTCTTGATAATTCATGGTTAGGGGAAGAGGGTTTGGAAGCAGTTGTGCGTGATGGTTGGAGCCGATTTAATGCAGGGGATTTTATGCAGAAACGAGATAATTTAATTTCTGATGTCAAAAGTTGGGGCAGAAAAAGGAATAGGTTCTTCTGGAAGAGAAGGAATCTTGTGGTGCGTCAGCTTGAAAACCACAGTGATAATGCAAATGTGGCTGAAATTGCAAAATTAAAAGATGAATGGAATCAGATCCTTTTAACTGAGGATACTCGACGGAAGCAACAAGCCAAGCTCTTTTGGTATAAGCATTGAAACAAGAACTCGAAATTTTTCCATCAGCACATTAAGGGGTGTCGTGCTACTAATAAGGTGAAATCTCTTAAATCTAATTCTGGGCAAATTGTTACTGATATGGGAGGGTTGTCATCTATTGTTCAAGATCATTTTGAGAAGCTGTTTGAACGCAATACGGTAGCAGATTTTGACAGATTGGTGGGTATTACTGCTAGAACTGTTTCACTTGAGGATTCTGCTTTTTTGACCGAATCCTTCAGAAAAGAAGTGTTCTCGAAGCCCTGTTCAGTATGCATCCGGATAAAGCTCCGGGTCCGAACGACTTAAATCCAGCATTTTTTCAACGCTATTGGCACATATTGGGGGATGAAATTTTTAAAGCTGGATGTATGTGGTTGCAGAGAGGTACTTTCCCATTTGATTTAACTAAAACTATTATTGTGCTTATCCCTAAGAAGTCATCACCAAAATTTGTTAAAGACTTTAGACCAATTGCTTTGTGCAATGTGATATATAAAGTTGTGTCAAAAGTCCTTGCGAATAGGCTGAAAATAGTTCTTCCACACTTAATTGCCTTGAACCAATCGGCTTTTGTGCCCAACCGGTTGATTACGGATAATGTTTGTGTGGCTTTTGAGACCATCCACAATTTAAAGAATAGAAGGTCGGGCGAGTTGGGTTTTTGTGCCTTGAAAATCGATATTAGTAAAGCATATGACAGAGTAGATTGGGGTTATCTGCATGCTATGTTGTTGGCTATGGGTTTTCCAACTAAATGGGTACAGTGGATGTCTATGTGTTATTCGGAGGTTAGCTATATGATCAATTTGAATGGTTCTTTGGTTGGGACGATTGTTCCGGGTAGAGGTCTTCGTCAAGGTGATCCTCTATCGCCGTATTTGTTTCTTATTTGTGCGGAGGGACTGTCTACGTTGTTTAAGGAGGCAGAAGATAGTAATCTTCTGCATGGTTGTAGGGTGGGCAGAGGTTATCCTAGAGTCTCTCATTTGTTATTTGCGAACGATTCGTTATTTTTCTTTGAGCCAATGCTTCTGAAGCTATGGTGGTTAAGAATATTTTGGTAGAATACGAGTCAGCATCAGGTCAATCTGTTAACTTTCAGAAATCTGGAATTATTTTCAGCCCTTGTGTGCATCGCGAGGTTAAAGCTGTTGTTTCTACTCTTATGGGTGTTTCTAATTCACTTGAGAATGGTTCTTACTTTGGTCTTTCCTCGCTTGTTGGTCGTAACAAAAAGCAGGTTCTTGGTTTTATTAAAGACAGGCTTTGGCGTCAGATTAATAAATGGAACAATGATTTGCCTCTCGGTGGCGAGAAGTTTTGATAAAATCGAGAGCTCAAGCTATTCCAAAGATCTTGCATGTCGCTTTTCTTTTGCCCGATCCTTCGTGAGGAACTACAGATTACTATGAACAGGTATTGGTGGAATGGTAAAAAGGAAAACGGCCAAGGTATAAATTGGCTTTCTTGGGAAAGGATGTCTGCACCGAAACTGGAGGGAGGGATGGGTTTCAAAGATCTTCATCACTTTAATATTGCTATGCTTGGTAGCGGGGTGGCGTTGCTTACGCAGCATGATACTCTTTTTATAATATTTTAAAGCTAAATACTTCCGTTGGGGATTTTTGAAAGCTTCTAGGGTGTTAACCCGAGCTTTGTGTGGACAAGCATTTTTCCAGATTGAATTGTTGAAGAAAGGCGTTCGTGGAAGGTTGGTAACGGTAGAAGCATCCTCTTGGTAAAGACCCTCGATCTCAAGCATCATCCTTTTGTAGCTGATGATGGTGATCTGTCTATAGATGATGCTTTGTTGGTTTCGAACCTTTTAGTAGATAATGGTCGTCGATGGAATATTCCGCTGCTCATGGAGAAGTTTTCTACGCGAGATGTAAGTTCCATTCTCTCTATCCCTCTTAGTATGTTCAATACTAATGATTCTTTGTTGTGGCATCATGAGAGGAATGAGATTTACACTGTTAAATCCGGCTATCGAATTAGTCGATATGAACACAGAACAAGGATCGGTGCTAATGATGTCCTATGGAAGAGGGTTTGGGAGTTATAAGTTCCTCCCAAGCTTCGTGATTTTATGTGGAGGGCGTTGCGTGGAGTGTTACCTACAAAGGTATGTTTACAGAGCAGGGGGATTGATTTTGATGGACTTTGCCCTTTATGTTTTTCTATGGAAACAGTTGATCATACTTTTCTTCATTGTGCAAAAGCTGTTAAGTGCTGTCATCTTGTTGCTATTGTGAATTTAACAGTCAATGACTCTCTTGATGGGAAGTTTAGGCAGGTGTGGAATGATTCGTAAGGAGGTGGCTGAACTTTTTCTTTTGTTGCTTGCACATATGGAATGCTCAAATGATTTCCTTTGGGATGCTAAGATTTTGTCTCCAAATCAAATTGTGTATAATGTTGTGTCTCATTTATGGAATGGCGTTCTTTGAATAGAATTCGTTCCTCACGAATAATTATGGTAGACATGACCTCACATGATGTTACTCGATGGATGAGAGTCGCAATCCTTTTTGTTAAATGTGGGGTGGAGTTTATTCACGATCTCGCACTTTTTCATAATGAAGGAGCAACGGGTTTCGTTGCGTTGCTGTAATCGGCGAAGGAGGGGGATTGAGCGTGTCTCGGGTTTCAAGAAGGGGTATTTGACCCTGTTGTGGCTGAAGCAATAGCCTGTCATTATGCCATCAACTACGCTACTCATTTCCTTGAGGGAACCGGCGTTGTTTACACTGATAGCCAAGTACTTGTACAAGCATTATATTCTTCCAATGTGGACTTTTCTGCTTATGGTTTAATTATCCAGAACTGCAAGTTATTACTTGATGCTAGGCCTAATATTGAAGTAAAATGGATTACAAGACATTTAAATCGGGCCGCTCATTCTCTTGCCCGTGGTTCCATTTGTTTTTCCCGTTATGTAATTTGGGAAACGATTCCAGATGTAATCTCATCCTTTTACCGTTATTAATGATATTGGTTTTTTGCCTTTCAAAAAAAGGTTGTCAGAGCTGTGTATTTTGATTTAGGTCATTTTTAAACTTAATGGAAACACTAACGTCATGTTATAATTGAAAAGATTAAAAATTTGACCATTTATTGCTACATTTTGAAGTTCGGATTATAATTAAAAATTAAAAATTTAGGCATTTTATTGTTATTTTTAAAGTTCGAACTATAATTGAAAATTTGACAAAAGTTTAAACTTTTTACGTAATTAACCCTATTTTTTTGTACCGTTTTAATCACATAAAGATATAAAAGTATATCTTTCACTTTATTATATTATTTTCAACAAACTTTTGCCCTAAAAGTCATGTTTAACTATGACAATCCAAATAAACTCAATGAAAAAAACTCACGCATCAAATTACCACATAACGTAGTATTAGATAGAAATAAGTGTTGTAATATTATAAAATTATTATTCTTAAATGAAATTACTTTGTATTTATGTATTTTTTCCGAATATTTAAGTTATGGATTTAGATACTTGAGTTATTAATCAATACAACATTGTTTTAGTTATTGTATCAACACAATATTATCTTTTATCAATTTAGTTAAGCTTAAATCAAACTCTTAAACTCTAGATTGACTCTTATTTAGGTAATTCGAACCTAATATATTGATTAGGGCTTAAATCTCATTTTGTTAACCTTAACTTAAACCCAAACTTAGGCCCAAAGATCTCAAGTGCTCATAAATTATACTATATCAATATCCTCGTGCATCATCTCATCTGAGAACTTGTCCAGAAAAACATGGTCAAACCAGAAGCTGACAAGAGGTTTGGTTGCTAGCCGTGGAGGAGAATAAAGCACAAGTTGTACAGGTATTCTGGACGAAGAGTTGGAAGTGACCTCTAAAGATGAATTCACCGAAAGTCAGATCCTCTGATCTATTTTTTGTATACCTATCATGTATCGTTGTATCTGACCAATCTACTTACATAAGACCTACATAAATAAATGACTCAAATAAAATGACACAGAATAAGTACATAAAAAAGGAACTTCACCGAAAGTCAGATCCTCTGATCTATTTTTTGTATACCTATCATGTATCGTTGTATCTGACCAATCTACTTACATAAGACCTACATAAACAAATGACTCAAATAAAATGACACAGAATAAGTACATAAAAAAGGAACCAGAGGATCCGATCCGAATTCACCTGTGTACATGTCTAACATCAAACCTTCAGGCCAAGTTGAAAGGAAAGCACCTAATGTCAATTCAATTATGCTAACTAAATCAAACCTCAAATCACGTACCAAAGTATTAATCTTGATAGTACTCAAAGCCGCCAGATTAGAAATTAAACACCAAAATGATACCCAATAATTCAGAACTGATAATGATTTAGACATAATATATTAACTTTTTAAAAAAATATTGAAGGTAATTTCTTCAAAGAGAGTCAAAATTACGTCAGAAACTCTCTAAATATGGTCCTTTTCAAGCTTAATGCTCTATCGTCATGCGTTTGCTGGCTTCTAAGCCATCTGATCTCTCTGGATGAAGACGTTCAATATAGCAACTATAATCTGCAATTAACACATACCAGTCCTCAGAAACTGCAACTCGAAGTCCACAGATTAGTCCAGATGCATGCAATTCATTTTTGACATCATCTCTTTTAATAATGTAATAAATAAAATATATTCGGGTAAAAACAAATGTTTTAAAAATCGGATCGGAAGGTAAACTGGTAAGACAAGAGGGATAAGGTTTAAAATATTCAACTAATATTAGATCATCATAAAATTAGCTAAAATTAAATAAAATTAAAGAATTTGAAATATAATTGAAATAAGTTGTCTTTACATCAAAGATTTTGAAGTTTAATTGACAAATGAAAATGTTAAATGAAAATTAATTGATTTATTTTAGTTTATAAGATTTTATTAATTAATAAAATTGATCGATTAATTAATAAATTATCATCTTTTAACAATAAGTGTTATTAAAACAAATTAAACCGAATAAAACCAAATCTAAAATTAAACGGTTCAAAACTTGTTGTTGAATTTTGTAATCATCGGTAAATACACACATTTCATAATTAGTTTGTGATAAATCCTAAATTTCCTTCTTGATGTGGCATTATCAAGTGAATATGAGTAATTAAAAGTAGATTTGGCATTTTAGAATCCTTATATTCTGAAATTAACCAATAAAATTAATATAATTGACTTGTAATTCAAAAGCATTGCTAAGGCTTGAGAATTGAGAAATATTTATGCATTAAAAACAAGGCTAAAATCACATTTTAAACCTTAACGTCTACAACATAATATAAAACAAACTTCAAAACTTAAATTAACCTTGATATTTTCAAAACATTCAAAACAAAACTTGAGTGGACAACAAATTTAGCTGGGTTTACTTTCCGTTAGTTAAACATCATGTTAATACTAACATAACATTTTTTTTTAAATAAAAAGGACCCTATTGTCGTGTAACAAGCATAATTTACCCCTTAGAGGTGGTCGAGTTGATAGAGTGGAGATGGACATAGGACTAAAGGGTCCTATGTTCGAATCCCCCTACTTACGCTCTTTCTATTAAGCCTGTCGTACAGGACTTACCTAGTACGAAGTATCCGATTGGCATGATTTACAAGGTATTGCATCAATTCGGAAGTTTACTCAGTGCGCATCAAAAGGATAACAACTACGAGTTTCTTCGTTTTCAAAAAAAATAAAAGGATGATATATTGTCTAAAATATATAAATATGTCGCACATTATCTGGGACCTAATCTCTGACATATATAAATAGTGGTTCCGCGTGACTATAGATAGGGGTGTTCATGGTAGGGTAGTCTGAACCGTTCATAAATAACCTGAACCTGAACCTAAATGTCAAGTTCGACAATTTCACGAACCTGAATTTGAACCTAAAGAACCTATAGGATCGGTTAATCTATTTTCAGGTTCAATTCTCAGGATAACCAGAACCTAACAAAAAATTATAAAAATAATTCATGAAAACAGATACAAATTATTCATAAAAGTATGCATATAAAATCTATCAAAGATTAATTCGATATGTTAAACCCAAGCAAAGTAAAAATAAACCAAACAATGTCTTATAAAAGATCTATACTAGAAAAAAAAGATAAATTATTAAACAATTATTCTTCGAATAGGATGGTAGGATGATCCACTGTTATACTTGAAGCCACATCTGTAGAAAATAAAGAATAAAAAGAATTAGGCTTGTTATTTCTTTTTTAATTGAAAAAATATTTTTTTATTTATTTGTATATTAAAACAAGGTAAAGTAAATTAGATTATCTGATTCAATTTGCTCAAGTTCTTCAAATCTCATTTCCACATAAAAAGGAGCTTGTGATTTTCTCAACCAATATTGTTCACAAACAAGAGCTTCCACCATCTTTGAAGTAAGAGAGCTATGAAATGAATCAAGTACTCGACCTCCTGTACTAAAAGCCAACTCAGATGCAACAGTAGATACAGACATAGATAAAATATCTTGAGCTATTAAAGCAAGCACTAGATACTTGGCAGAATTTAGTTTCCACTAACTCAAGACATTGAAAGTCTTGCCTTTGGGTTCACAATCTTCAGGTAAATATTATCTAGCTCACTTTTGGTTTCCCCACTTGCTTGACTAGCCTCTTGCTGTTCAAATTATCCAAAAATTTTGCAACATCATTGAGGTTATCAACTACCATATCACTTGAAGCTTGAGATTGGACGCTTGATTGTGCAATAGGAAAAGACATGGAGGACCGGTAGAAATCAAACATCAAATCTAAAGTGATTTTTACTTTCTCACACAACTGCACAGATTTGACATCATCGTATGTTTTACCAATCACAAAGTTCACATACTTTAATTTGTAGCGTGGATCAAGAACGACAACAATAAACAACATGCAGTTGATATTAACATCTCCCCAATACTTATCATGCTTCTTCTTCATCTGCAAAGCCATGTTTCTTGCACTAAAATCACCAAGTCCACGTCTCTTTAAAATAACCATCCCAATGTCAAAAATTTCTTTCATGTACTCATCAGCAGTTACATAATGAGAGCTAGACAATTTTATAGTAGCATCATAAAAGTTAGAAAGAAAAGGCAGCAAGTTACTTTGCGTACTCCCAATCACTTTCACTACCTTTATTATTTTTATTCTCACCTATACTATTATTCTTTTCAGAAAGGTCTTCAACATACTTAGAATCTTGACTATCCAATAAATCAAATGCTTTCTGAAATTTCAAAGCTGACACTAACATTAAATAAGTAAAATTCCATCTTGTTTCAACATCTAGACAAACAATACTCTTGCTATCTATTTTCTCTTTTTCTATACAAGACTTGAACTTTGCCATTCTAGCAGGAGAAGACCGAGCATATTTCACTGCATTACGAATCCTAATGATTGAATCACCTAATTCTTACAACCCCTCTTTCACAATTAAACCTAAGATGTGTGCAACACATCTCATTTGTATGAACTCACCTTTCAATACACCACCCTTCCAACTATTAATTCTTTTTCTTAAGTATTGAATAGCTACATCATTTGAACTTGCATGATTCACTGTTATAGTGAATACTTTTTCAATATCCCAACTAACCAAACAAGTCTCAGCAGCCCTACCAATTGTATCACCTGAATGACGAGAAATTGGGCCAAAGTTTATAATTCTTTTGCATAATTTTCAATCAACATCAATAAAATGTGCTGTGAGACACATATAAATGAGATTTTGACATGAAGTCCAAGTGTTTGTAGTAAGACAAACCCTGGAAGGCGATTTCTTAAAAAACCCATTCATCTTCTTTCTCTCTTCTAAATAAAGTGCATAACAATCTCTAGTCACTGTAGTGCGAGAAGGAACTTTAAATTTTGGTTGGATATCTGCACAAAAATCATGCCCCCTCTTGCTTTACATGACGAAAAGGCAACTCATCAACATTAATCATTCTAACAAATACCTTCCTACATCTTTCTTGATCAAACATCCATGTTATCATTCTACGTGATGTGCTATCTTCATCTTCACCTTTTTCTATTATTGTTCCTTCTATAGTTTTTATCCATTTTCGGGTTCCTTGTACTTATTATATGGATACTTAACACATCTATTCAAGTGATTGATCAGGCTGATAGTACCATTATTCTTTTTACAAGCAATAGGTTTCTTACAGTATTGATATATACCAACCCTATCGTTAGCTTCACCTGACTTGGTATAGTGTGGCCAAACCCAAGACTGTTTCTTGTTTGAAGAGATGGTAGGAGGCTTAGGGAGATTTGATGCATTAGAATCAGGTGTTTGGAAATTACCAGAAGTTGTTATAGAAGCCATATCAACACCACCAACGCTCTGAGAAGTGAGAAGTATCTCCATTAGTTTCGTTCCATGAGTCAATGGTGGGGCATTGCTAGTGCAGTCCATGAAAGTTGACATCTGATCAAAAAAAATAAAAAAATTAAAGTTTTTGTAGTTGTAAATTTCATGAACAATAAAAAAGAATAATTTGGAATATTGAAAAGAAAAAGTTCAACGTGTAAAAATCAATATCCATACCTTAAGCGAAACCACCTACAATTGCCTCAAGTTAGCTTGGATGGGTTTGGTAAGTTTTTTCGTGAAGTAATTGCGTGTCTCAGGCATTATCCATCGGATCAAACATGAACACCTACAAATATTAAACGATTAACTTACAAAAGGCTAAACCTGCTCTAATTGAATCTTAAATTTAATTATTTAAAGAAAATTGGACCAATGAGCATCGATAAACCTATCATAGAAAAATGGTAACAAAAGCATTAATTATTTGGAATTAATCACAAACATAAGATGCAGATCATTGTTAAAAAATTGTAAAAATCAACATTTAGATTAACCTAAAAGTGTTTATATAGCTAGTTCAATTCTATCTGTCGGATAACAACAACGGAAATATAGATTTAGACAAAGTCAGACCACCACCGGCTTCAATGCTCCCAAAAATATCTACTACCGATGATTCATCTTTTATTTCACGTTTTATTCTTTGTAGTTTATATATATATAGTGTGTATATATGATATAGAGAATGGTTCTAAGCTGCTGCAACCCTAGCAAAGAAGACCTGCACATGCGGTGAGGAACAGGGAGACATATGATGATCATTATAAGCTGAGAATCGTTCCAAAACAAGTCTATTTTATATACCAGATATTAACAAGACTGTGGATCACATCCTAATATGAGAAACCAAAAAAAGACTCCATTTTTCCCGAAAAGCACATGGAAGAAATAAAAAATATTAACCATCAACTTTCTATGTACAAATGTTGTTTCCCCTTACCCTTAATTGATAGTCTTCTAAGACTGAGTTTCACCGGTAGCTGACTTCCCCAACCTTGAAGATATTTATTGGCAAGGAGAAGACTGCAAGCATGCCATGCCACCTTCAGAAACGATAACCCCCCAGTTAGAAGAGTTTTGGGCTTTCAGTATCTTGTAATTCTGTTTTGTCGGAATTCAACTTCTAATTAGAGAGTCCAGATGATGGCGAGTTCAAGTTTGATTGAGAGTTTGTACCTAACTCCAATCTTATTCTATCACATTAACTCTGTATTGAAATGGAAACTGTATCTGATATAGTTACATTCAAGGAACACAGTCTCTTTTTTAACTGAAAACTGTAATTCCTCATTCGGGAAAAGAACACTGACAGACTCTCAAGGCAAAGAAAATTTGTTTCTTTAGGGTTAAAGAACACTCCCATGGAACTTTCTTTTTCTTTTTTGAATGAATAGAATGACCTTTAATTTGTCTTTGTTTTCATGAAGGGAAAAATCTTTCAACATCAATAACTGATATTTGATAAAAGATTAATTGTGTTTATTCTTCTAACATCATTAAATCTTATTTTATCATGTTAAAATAAAATAAAATAATAATAAACACAAAAGTATCATTTTTTTATTGCAACTTAGTGAAGAAAATGCAATTAATATCATAGTTAAACTTCAAATATTATATTATAAAAGCACAATAGTATAAAAATGCAACCCATAGTCTATTACTAAATCAACTCATTTTTCATTCCTTTCTAATAAATAAAATTATGTTTGTATTTGTACAAGACAATATTATTATATGCTTATTATTTATTAACAACTCTATTAAATATTTTAAGAATAAGTATTACTTGCTTGTTTAATGTTTATAATATCTCATAAATATCTAAGCTAATATATGTGCTTTAAAAACTAAAATGGTAGGATTTCTTAATAAATGTGTTTTACACTTATTAATTTATTTAATTAATCTCTAAATGATTATATTATTTTAGTCAATGAATTTTTCTATTAATAGTTTAATATTTCGATCAATAACTTGACATATATTAATTATTATTTGAAGTAGAAGTATTGAGTGTTATGCATTAGTTGTTACTTATAATAACAAAGTTCAAGATTAACGCTTGATAACATAGAATTAAAGTAGTTTTGTTTTCCTTTTCTTCTTCTTTTACTCAAGAATTAATATAGTAAATACTAGTGAATTTATTATTATTAATATCCTTGTAAATTATATCTAAATATATGATAGATTTTTGGGTGTTTCAGGTTCAGATTTAAACCTAAACCTATAAATCAGGTTCGGTTCGGTTAACCTAGAGCCATAAGTTAGAAACCTAAACCTAAATCATAAATATGATTTTTCATGTTCGGTTAACCTTATTTATAAGTTCGGTTTATGTGATTCAGGCCCGGTTCACATATTCACGGATTTTCTTTAACACAACTAACTATGGATAGTTATATAATAATATGACTTACTTTTTATTTTAAAAAATATAAAAATAATACGATATCATTTAAGTACTTAATTCTAAATATTTTGAAAACATTATAATTTAATTTTAACTTTTCATAATGTAAGGGTTTAAGTTGCATTACAAGATCAAAATGAACCGGCCTTAAAAACAACATGACATAATGTAGTTTATAACATAACAAACCTATTGTCTGTTGAGAGGCAAAGAGCTGAATTTTAATGATTTCTTTGTAAAAAAAACTAAACAGTTGTCTGAACGTTCGCGTACTCAAGATAGTTCCTAGTAGTCCACGAGAAAATCGTGTAGGAGGAATATAAAAGCTTGGGCATTTCAATTAAGCCATTTATGTCACATTCTGTCATTGAAAATTCTTTTTTCTTGTTTTTAATTTAGAGACAAAGATAGGAAGAATTTTCAATTCTTCTCAAGTTCAACATACGCCGGCTTTCACGAGACCCACATCTCTAAGATTTAGTCTAAGATTCAAACGTTCATTATATAAAAACTCGTTCTTCAACGTTCCTCATATACGACCATTACCTCTCAACCTTTCATTACAGCTAATAAGTGCGAAGTTGTTCTCTTTTCGTGTCTGATTTCCATTTTTTGACCTTTGTCCAAAACCCAAAGAAGACAGAACAGAACATACACAGATACACTTGTCTAAAACCCCAGATTGATTGTCCATCAAAAGTATCAATGGTACTACAGACCATCAACTATTGGTTAGCAGAACATCCGGTCATCGTGAATTTCCGATGGAGTCCATTTCTACCTTGGGGGGCAACATGGTGGTTCCTTATCTCCACCATCGCCATCTACGTCGCCGCCGCCACCTCCTTACATCTTCTCCTCTGCCTCCTCCTCAATCGACGCCACCGAGTTCCACTCGGTCCCGTCCCGGCCATGCACAGCCTTACCTTAGCGTTGATCTCCATTGTAATTTTCATTGGCATCATATGCTCAACAGTCGCCGAGATTCGGGACACTCGCTGGCTTTGGCGGAGGACCAAAACCGCCACCGCCTTCGAGTGGCTCCTTTGCTTCCCTCTGGGCACACGAGCCTCAGGTCGCGTGTTTTTCTGGTCATACATTTTCTATCTCTCTCGTTACCTTCACTTGTTACGTACATTTTTTACCATTCTCAGGCGTCGTAGACTCACCTTCTTTACCCTATTTAACCAGTCCGTGCTTCTGTTAATGTCCTTCATTTGGCTTGAATTCTCTCAATCATTTCAAGTTATGGCCATACTTTTAACAACGATATCGTACTCGGTGATATACGGGTATCGTTTCTGGACCGCAATAGGGCTACCAGGGGCCTGTTTCCCGTTCGTAGTGGACTGTCAGGTGGTGGTGCTGGTCTGCAACTTGATCTGCCATTTTGGAGTGCTTTTGCTGCATTTGTTTAAAGGCGGGTGCAACGGGTTCGGAGCTTGGGCGTTGAACGCGGTGTTGAACTCGGTGATTCTCTTCCTTGTCCTGAAGTTTTACGTGGAGGTTCATACCAGGAAAACAGAGGTTGCAGAATTACGTGAACGCGAAGGTTCAACCAGGCATTGGCGTACTAGTTTGAAGACAGAACATGAAAAGTACCGTTAGAGGAGTCAATCTTGATCTGCGTTTGTAGTTATCTGATCATTTTTTCTAATACAATGCATTTAATGTACAAAAGGAAGATGTGATTTTGTATAGGAACGATTTGTATAGTGATTGATTTATGGTGGGAATACCACTTAGAGGCATATTCATAGCAATTTGTATGAATTAAATTCTAAAATTTTAATTTAATTATTTTCAATTTTTTGCTTGATTTAGTTAATAATCTTTATTATTAAAAACATATCAGTTTTGTTAATTAATTAATAAATTTTCAAATAAATTAATTTTTGCAAATAGAAATAAACCTAATTTTTATAACAATATTCTTTCTAATTCAATTTTTAAATTTTCAATAATTAAAATATTCTTCTTCAAGCATTTTTATATTATTTTATTTTATTCAACCTTTAACTAATCTTAATTAGATTTTGAAACATTAGTAATTTGTAGGATTTTATTACTCTTTTTCATTTTCAATGCCTTGGAAGACCCGCTGCGTAAACAAACAAGTTGGGTGGGTCCTGTTCATGGTCTAAGGAAGCTTCTCATATTTGGTAATTTAATCAACATTCAACCCTAACATGTGTTCACATAACATCCCTTCTGGATTCCGACTTCTAGAAACATTTGTTATGCTCAAATCGTGCTTATCTTAATAGTCTACAGTATCTATCTAGATGAGCTTATATCATTTTAGTTTTGTAGTAAAATTTTTTAAGAAAAGCTTTTTAAAAAAGTTAATTAACTGTTTAGTTTTTATTTAAAAAACTTTTTTGAAGGAATTTAATACAATAAACTATTTGATAAAATAAAAAATTAATTTATCTATATTTTATTTTGTAATAAAATTATTTATGCATATAAATATTATTTAAAGTATATTAAACAATATGCAAAGTATAATATATTAATTATTATATAATTTTAAGCCATATAAAATATAAATGAAAATATATCTAACCAAATCTTTTATATGGATTATAATATAAGTAAAACTAATATAAAATAAATATAAAATATAAAAAAATCAAATAACATTATATAAATCTCATAATAAACGTGAAAGTGTGCTTATGGGTTTTGTGAGAATTATGTAAAACATAAGAATAAAAGGAACTAAAAATAAACTCATTAATTGATCTGAAAAATCAACTTTAAAATATACTTTTTAAAAAGCTTAAAATTTGAACTTCCCAACAAGCTGTATTTTAGTTTCCAAAAAAGTTATTTATATGAAAAAAGTTCATTTAAATTTTACAGTCAAACACTAATTTTTCTTAAGAACAATTTTTGCGGTGAAAAAAATGCTTATTTACTCTCTAAAAATTAAAACAAACAGGCACTAAGTTTGGTAAACACTCTTAGGAGAGTAAGCTCAGCCTGGCCTAAATTCAATAAGTTAAACTCAGGTTAATCCAATTTTCTGTGGGTCTTAATTTCAAAATTTTTACAATTTAAACTGCGGCAAAATGACATTATTTAATAATTTTACTTTCTTATCTAAAAAATTAGATTGGGCAGAATAGAGTTGAGCTCGATCCCATGCTCAATCGAGCTCGTACTCGGGCCTACTGTCAAAGATCGAAAAGTGATTATTTTTAAATACGTACAATTTAAAATTTAAAATATATGCAATTTTATGCATTCATTATTTTTAATTCATTTTAACTTGTGCTTTGAAATGACGGTGGGTTGAACTTGACTATTGGAACCAACGAGTCCTTCTAGAAACCTTACGATGGGGGGCTCCTTTCATTCATTGGGAAGCAACTTCATTGAAAAGTAGTAGTATACAACAGTTCTCAATTTATGAGAAGACACTTTTAGATCATTCACTTCTATATTGATCACCGCTCGCAACGGGTCAGCTTGTAAGGAATAAAGTGTTGGTTGTGGAAAAAGTGAAAAGATTTTTCTATTATTTACAATTGATCAAAGTACAATATATAGAAGTGAACTACAGCTAGATGACAGCTGGAACTATAAGCTAACCAAGGAAAACTGAAAACTAAACTGAAAGCTAACTAAGTGTTAATAGTTTAATGGAGTCAACGAATAGTTAAATTAGATAACCAACAGCCCCCTCAAGTGGAGATGGAGGAAGCAAGCCCGACTTGATCATGTTCAGTGGAAAGGAATCATAGAAAAGTACCATTGTAAAAATGTCAACAAGTGATCTTTGGAAGCACACTGCAAAGAATTTGATCACACCTCAAGCACCTTCTCTCGAACAAGATGACAATCGATTTCAATATGTTTGGTGCGCTCATGAAAGGTAGGATTGGCAGCAAGGAGCAAAGCAGAAGCATTATCACAATATAAAGGAGTTGGCCTATGCAGAGGTTGATGAAGATCGTGCAACAGAAATTGCAACCATTGTATCTCACAAGCAGTAGATGCCAAAGCTCTATATTCAGCCTCTTTTGAAGAACGAGAAACAATAGTTTGTTTCTTTGCTTTCCAGCTGACTAAAGAATCACCAAGGAACATACAGTAGCCAGTAATAGAACGACGCGTATTAGGACATCCAGCCCAATCCGAGTCACTAAAAGCTTTCAGAACAGGCTCATGGACAGAACTGGAAAAGAACAAACCAAAACTAGGAGAACCTTTGATGTACCTCAAAACCCTATGAGCAGCCTGCAAATGGGTGACAGTCGGCTTGTCCAAATGTTGACTAAGCTGTTGAACAGCAAATGATATATCCGGACGAGAGGAAGTCAAATAGAGCAACCTACCAACAAGTTTCTTGTAGACAGTATGATCAGGTAACAACTCAACAGAAGCATCTTTTGGCAATTTTGTAACAATATGCGTTTTAGCTGGTTTACAATCTAAGAAACCAAAATCACTGAGAATGTCAAGGGCATATTTTCGTTGTGATAAATGAATACCAGAAGAAGTACGAATGATCTCCAGCCCCAGAAAGTATTGCAAGTTACCAAGATCTTTTATGCGAAAAGAAGAGTGCAGGAAAGCCTTGATGGCATTAAACTCTTCAAGATTGCCTCCTGCCAAAATAACATCATCAACGTAGACAAGCAATGCAGTGAAAGAAGTAGTCTTCTTCTTCACAAATAAGGAATAATCTGCCGAAGATTGAGTATAACTAATGGAAAGCAAAGCAGTTGTAAGCTTGGAGAACCACTGTCTGCTAGCTTGTTTCAAACCATACAATGATTTCTGAAGTTTACAAACCTTGTTCGAAGTAGCCCCAAAACCAGGAGGAGGAAACATATACACTTCCTCATGTAAATCGCCATGGAGAAATGCATTATTTACATCCAATTGATGAAGAAACCATTGTTTAGTAACAGCCAAAGCAAGCAATAATCGAACAATTGTGATCTTTGCTACAGGAGAAAAAGTATCAAAGTACTCTATATCTTCTGTTTGCGTATAACCTTTCGCAACTAAACGAGCCTTATAGCGCTCAATAGATCCATCAACCCGATGCTTAATGCGATACACCCACTTACAACCAATAGCAGAATTTCCAGGTGGCAAATCAACAAGAATCCAAGTATTATTTTGGTCAAGAGCATCAATTTCATCCTGCATAGCCTTCAGCCAATGAGGATGTTTACTAACAGTTATAGGTTTTGGTTCAAGAAGAAGTGATGATGGAGCCCCTCACCGTAGGTACACATCGGAAAACCCGAAGGTCACTCCGACACGTATCCCACGATAAAGGATTTACTACCAGAAAATTTCGCTAAAATCCATGGCATCGAAGTATTTTAAATCACAAAATAACAGTAATCAACAAATTAACATCCAAAGTAATAATTATCGATGCAATCCAATCCGAATAGACAAGTATATCGGTCTCCTAACAAAACCAAAAAGGAAACTGATACAAACATCTATCCTAAGTCATCCTCAAAACACTAATCCAGCTGACCGACCTGTGTGCCATCACTACCCTCGCTAGCAGCTCGCACGGCAGGAAAGAAAGATCTTCGGAGCTAGGAGTCTACTCTAACAGTCCTGAAAAATAGGTTGCAAATTTGGGTGAGTTTGCGAACTCAGTGAGAAACCATCATCGATGGTTCACTCAAATCATGCATTACGCACACGGCGTACAGTATGCGAGCTCGAAGCTCTTTTCAGTGAAAATAGCAACTTGGGACACATTCCATTATGTGATCATGCATTTATGCATGCAGTGTCACGTTCAGTAATTTACAGTGTGTGGCTATAAAGCCCAGTACATCAGTGCTCAGTAGTTCAATGGTATGGCTATGAAGCCCAATATTCAGTGCAAGGTATCACATAACCGCATAAGTCGATTCAAGAAACATGCAATTCAATCCAATACATGCCAAGAGTCATACAAGAGTCATACAATTCACTTTTGCATGTAATTCACGTAGAGCATATAAGCAAATCAGAATTTGAGAAACCAACTAGGTTACTCACCAGAACTTCCGAAGCTCTCGCTCGAAGTCCCAAAGAATGTCCGTGGAACGACGGTCCAACGGTGCCTCTATAACAATAAAGTACAACCCATCACTTATTGCCCAATAAAACAGTACAGTAATGCATATGTCTCAGTGAAATAATGTACAATGCACGCTCACGATTCCCGGTGCTAAAAACCCAATTCGACTCTTCATTGAGTTGATTGACAATAATTAATCCATTCAGTAAAATCCAATCAATTTACCTCAATTAGGATCCCCGATAGCAATTTCCTATTCCTTGGGTGAACACATCCATAAAATTCCAATTTAAACTTCAAATCAAATCTAATCTTAATCACCTCAATCGGTTAATTTCCTAAGTCCCAATGCCAAAAGCCTCAAACACTCCTCTTCGGACGACTAGGGCAAAGGTTGCGACCATGGGTGCGCCTGGGCGTTCACCCGCATGCCACAGGTCGACCTGGACGTGAGCCCTAGCCCGCACGCTAAACCGCTCGCTCATCGATTAGCTACACAGACCGCCATTCATCGCCGCTGCGCAAGCGTCGAAGCGACTCCTAAAGCTCGCCGCTCCGCCGCCAGATAGCCGAACGATACGCAACTCGTCGATTGATCGCTCGGATGATCGATCGATCCGCAGCTCGTTCAGTATCGGGCTACTCGCAGATTCGCTCGCATGCCGAAGCCTCACTGCTCGTCCGATGCCGAAGCTACTTCATCTTCGTCCGCATGCCGAAGCTACTCATCGCTTCGTCCGTATGCCGAAGCTCCTCACCGCTTCGTTCGCATGCCGAAGCTCCTCACCGCCGTCGTCGCATGCCGAAGCTCCTCACCGCTCGTCCGCATGCCGAGCTCCTCACGAAGCTGTGCGGTCTCCAACCTAAATCCACTACGCACAGCTCTCCTTCTTCCCCAACACATAGCTTTTAAACACACCAGTCCAGGATTTCCAGATTTCCAATTCTGCAACTCACCAGTAACTCAATACACATAAATCAAGCAATATCATCATCGGCAACCTTAGCATAGTCAATCATCCATATAACTCTATCCATCAACAAATCGATAATCTACCTCCACAAATCCACACTTCGACCCTATACACTCCTACGGTAATCATCAATAACAAAACCCATCCATAAACACTCCCAACTACCCGATCAAATATAATAAATGCCATAAATACAGTAAGAATCATCCATAACAACATCAAAGCTCTTAAAACTTACCAAATCACAGATCAAGCTACAGATTCCTCAAAATCCTCCGAAACCCTAAAATCCTTCAAACTCAACGATTCACTAATCCCAGAGCCTCTAACCTTCACCAATAACAGTCAATCAGTTAACCTCATCTCAAGGGAAAGAATCCATAAAGAAAATCGAGGAATCCTTACCAATGGGAGCAAATCGCAAGTCACAGTAGGGGGAAGAAGAGAAACGTGAAATTGCCTTAGGTGTTTTCCCCAAATTCTTCAAACCTAGTATTTATAGACCTAAGTCTCCAAGTCAGTCCAAATTTCAGTCTCTAAATCCCAATGGTTCCACATAATTATTTCCTATCAGTAAAATTCTAATTTTTTTTCCATTGCCATTGGACAGTGCTTTCAAGATCGTAGGTGATCATCGATCACCCAAAACTTTCCGGTCCGCATTATCTCCGAATTTCACGAGAATTTCCTATAAGCCATTATAAATTGCCACCACTCATAAATGAGATCAAATCACCAATTGCACTCGATTACTCAAATTCTCAATTAACTCTCAATCCAATCGATTTGAATAACTCGATCGATTCTTACTTACAATTAAATACGGAAATCATGAATGCATGTACCTATGGATAAATGCATATGCATTAAACTGCTCTCTACAATTAGAGGCCAAGAATATGCTCATTCAATGAATGCATGAAACCTATCAAGATGACTCATAATAACCAAAATACCCTTAATGACAAAGTGATTTAGATGTTACAATTCACCCCTCCTAATAAAAATTTCGCCTCGAAATTTCATACCGTCTCCGTCAAATAAATGAGGATCTGGCCTCATATGTTCCTCGCCTCCCAAGTAGCTTCCTCAGAGTGGTTCTTCCAAAGTACTTTCACCAATGGAATCACCCGGTTTCGCAATTGCTTGACCCGTGATCCAATGATCTGTACCGGCTCCTCCACATAACTCATATCACTGGCTATCTCGATATCTTGAGCCGGAATCACATGCGTCGGGTCTGATCGGTACCGTCGGAGCATACTAACGTGAAACACGTCATGCAACTGGGACATCTCGCTCGGTAAAGCCAACCTGTAAGCCAGTGGTCCTATCCTCTCAAGGATCTCAAACGGACCAATATACCGAGGGCTCAATTTGCCCTTACGGCCAAATCTCAGTACTCCTTTCCAAGGAGACACTCGAAGGAATACTCGATCACCCACACTATACTCCATACCCCGCCGATGCTGATCCGCATAACTCTTCTGTCTGTCCTGAGCCGCCTTGATGCGACTCCTGATCAACTGTATCTTATCTGCTGTATCCTGGATCAGCTCGGGACCCTCTATCGATCTCGACCTCTTCATCCCAACGGTGGTGATCTACGATACCGCCATACAAGGCCTCATACGGTGCCATCCAATATCGCTCGACATCTTTGGTTATTGTATGCAAATTCTATCATTGTCAATCATCGATCCCACGCACCTCTAAACTCCAAAGACACATGCCCAAGCATGTCCTCAGCGATCTTGATCGTCCTCTCACTCGCCCATCGGTGATCGAGGATGGAATGCTGATCTTTGAAATTCATCAGTACCCATAGCGGTGCGAGGCTCTTCCGTAACCTCGATGTAAACTCGATCCCCGTCAAACTATCGACAACGGAACCCCATGCAATCGTACAATCTCGCTACATACTTACGGGCCAACTGATTGAGAGTATTACTCTCTCATCGGCAAGAAGTGAGCCGACGGTCAATCGGTCCACTATGACCCAGATAGCATCATGTTGCCTCGGTGTCTAGGCAACCTCGTCACGAATCCATGATAATTCGCTCCCACTTCCACTCCGGAATGGGCAACGAATGCAACTTTCCCATCGGAGCTTGATGCTCGCCTTAACTCGTTGACATGTCGGACACTGGACACATATTACGCCACTTGCCTCTTCATACCAGCCACCGTAAATGTCGTCTCAGCAGTGTTATACATCTTGGTCGAACCAGATGCATAGCATAAGCGGCCATACATGAGCCTCCTCTAGGATCTCCGTCTCAAATCATCAATATCAAGCACACACACCTCCGTCCCATCCATAATGTCCCATCTCTCAACTCAAACTCAAATGCATCATCGAACTCTATCAATCGCTTTCACTAGTCTGGGTCCCGGTCCCGAACCTCCGAATCTGTCATGCAAAGATCGGCTGAGCCTCGGCCTCGCCAGAGCAATCGATGCTCCATCCCCGCCCCAAATCCATCTCAGACATTAAGAGCTCTCAAGCCGACGACTAGGCAATCTCTCCATCTGAATCGAGCTACAATACCATGCGATCTCTCTTTCAAAGCATCGCCACTACATTGGCCTTTTTCGGATGGTACTAATCGTGCATCGTAATCCTTCAAGAGCTCTATCCATCTCCTCGCCTCAAATTGAGCTCCCTCGACTCAACAGATACCTCAAACTCTTATGGTGCAGTGAAGATCCGAACGTCTCCCCATACAGATAGTGTTCCGGATCTTGAGCAAATACTACCGCAATTTAACTCCAAGTCATGCACTGGATAATTCACCTCGTGAGACCTCAACTGTCTTGAGGCATACGCTATAACTTTCCCATGCTGCATCAATACACATCCCAACCCCTGGTGCGAGGCATCACTGTAAACCACAAAGCCTCCAGTCCCAGAAGGAATGCCCAACACCGGTGCGGTCGTCAACCGATGTTTCAGCTCCTTAAAGCTCTTCTAGCAATCCTCAGTCCATCTGAACGGTACATTCTTCCTCAATAGCTTCGTCAGAGGGGCGGAGATCAACGAAAATCCCTCGACGAATCTCCGGTAATAACCGGCCAGTCCTAGGAAACTCCTCAACTCTGGCACAGTCCTCGGAATCTCCCAACTCATCACTGCCTCTATCTTGTGAGGATCCACCTGGATACCCTCACCGGACACCACGTGTCCCAGGAATACGATCTCATCAAGCCAAAATTCACACTTAGCGAATTTGGCTAACAACCGCCTCTCTCGTGACCGCAACACTATCCTCGATGCTCGGTGTGCTCTGCTCATCCTCGAATAAACCAAGATGTCATCAATAAACACTATCACAAATCGATCCAGTAGGGCTGAAAATCCTATTCATCAAAGCCATGAAGGTCGCCGGGCATTAGTCAACCCAAACGGTATCACTAAGAACTCGAAATGCCCGTATCTACTCAGGAAAGCACTCTTGGGCACATCGCCTCTGCAATCCTCAACCGATAGTAACCCGATCGCAAGTCTAACTTAGTAAACACCGAGCTCCTCGCAATCGATCAAATAGATCGTCAATCCTAGGCGGTGGATACTTATTCTTCATCGTCACTTTCGGCTCAACCGCCTATAATCAATGCACAGTCTCGAGTCCCATCCTTCTTCTTACAAACAATACCGGAGCTCCCATGGCGAAACACTCGGTCCGATAAACCCTTGTCTAAAAGTTCCTGAATCGAGCCTTAAGCTCTCTCGGCCCACCGGTGCCATCCTATATGGAGGGATCGATATAGAAGCGATGCACGGAACGAGATCAATCTCAAACTCTATCTCTCGCTCGGGCGGCAATCCAGTAACTCCTCGGGAAAACATCCGGAAATTCCTCACTACGGAACATCCTCCAATCTCCTTTCAACTCGAGAATCCACTACACGAGCCGATAGGCCTCACAACCTCCTCGCATCAATCTCGGGGCACTCATAAAGGATATCATCCTTGCAGCACAAACTGACCGACTCCTCTAAACACCACCTGGCTGTCCAGGAATCAATATAACCTCCTTGGTGTAATAGTCCATAATGACCCTATGCACGATTAACTACCCATCCCAGTATCACATCAATCTCCATGAGCAAGATTATCAAATCAGACTCAACTTTGCTCGGTCAATCTGGACCGGACATCCTATACATACCTCTCCCAATACGGTTGTACTACTAGAGGTGTACTCACCTCTAACCCATATCAGTAACCTCTGCTCATCCCCATGCGATCTACATGCTAGATGCGGTGTAATAAAAGAATGGGTGGATCCAGAATCCAACAATGCATATGCTTTATACGAAATAAGAAGCATACCCAACAACATCCGGTGAGTCTGGGCCTCCTGCCGTGTCATGGCATAGACCTACTTTGAGCTCGCCGCCTACCACTCAGTCCCCGGACCTCACTCTGAGAACCCCTGCTCGGCCTCGGCCTCGGCCTCGACCTCTCGGCTGATCCACCTCCACGGCTCTGCTTTGGATCGGGTATTCTTGCACGATCTACGGTCATAGTAGATCGAGCTCCCAATGTCTCGGGCGGTTCCTCACCAATGCTCCATCGAGCCGCACCTCAGCAGCTCCAGATAACCATCGGCACTCTCATCGTGCCTCTTGCCACAATGCTCACGATGCAGGGCGATCTGTCACGATCCTCTGGCGCTACCACCACCACTAGCGATGCATGCGAATCGCCTCTGCCCATATCTAGTCTGCGGCCCTCCAGCGGACTGAAGGGCCTACTCATCGCCATCAGAGCCTCTCCGCGATCTTGCCATGGCTATCACTAGGTCTCTTATGTGGGTCCCTGTCCGGCCTCGAACGCGATTCGCCAGAAGAATTGACTATCTCGACATTGCAGCCTCATTTCCATAGAATGAGCTCATATCGAGATCTGCCGGTCGGTGCGGATCTCAAATTGAGTCCACCTCAAATCTACGGCATCTGTCGTCCTCGGAGAAATCGGTCGCGAAGCATGGCCCATCAACTCGTTAAACTGAACCTCATAGTCAACCACAGTTATCTGTCCCTGTCTTAACTCTAAGAACTCTTGCATCTTCATCTCCAGATAGACCTTGGGCATGAAATTGTCCCTGAAGGCCCTCGTAAAATCATCCCATGTCGAGTGTAGGAGGGCGTGGTAATGCGCCGGGACGATCCTCCACCACCGATATGCAGGACCCTGTAGCAAGGAGACAGAGTAGTCGAACCTCTCCTCAGGGTCGCAGTCCATCTGATCGAGGACTCGCTCAGTCCTCTCAAGCCATCCCTCAGCCTCCGCAGGGTCAGTGCTACCATAGAAATCAACTGCCCCCTGCTTGCGCAATCGATCGTACCGTCGTTCCCGTCTCACAGGAACTCGAGGAGGTAACTCCTCTGAGAGAGGCATAGGGGACTCCCTACTAGCTCCTACCGATTCTTGGTCAGCTGGCTGCTCTACTCGATCTCCCATAACGGATGACCTAAACAGACAAGAAATTCTGATCAGTTCTGTTATCCTTACACAGTGATTCCGGCCTAATAATGCTCTATGCCCAAAAGATGCCAACCATGCTCTGATACCACTAAATGTAGCGCCCCCTCACCGTAGGGTACATATCGGGAAACCCGAAGGTCACTCCGACACGTATCCCACGATAAAGGATTTACTACCAGAAAATTTCGCTAAAATCCATGGCATCGAAGTATTTTAAATCACAAAATAACAGTAATCAACAAATTAACATCCAAAGTAATAATTATCCAGTACAGAAATCCAATCCAGAATAGACAAGTATATCAGTCTCCTAACAAAACCAAAAAGGAAACTGATACAAACATCTATCCTAAGTCATCCTCAAAACACTAATCCAAATTGACCGACACGTGTGCCATCACTACCCTCGCTAGCGGCTTCACGGCAGAAAGAAAGATCTTGAGCTAGAGTCTACTCTAATGATCTGAAAATAGGTTGCAAATTTGGGTGAGTTTGCGAACTCGGTGAAAACCATCATCGATGGTTCACTCAAATCATGCATTACGCACGACGGCGTCTGACATAATCTGATAATATTTATTGTCGTATAATATAACGATTGCGAGATTAGTAGCAATTTGATACATATAACAATAAACGATGAATCAATCGGTTTGCGATAATAAGTAACGATCTCTGAGAATTCATGTCATCACATATTTCAATGTCGTCACAACACAATCAATCATGTAAATGCAATGCATATGTGACTCTTTCCGTTATTGATTTTGTGCCCAAGTGCTCATCGATGTCGGTGTGGGCCGTCGAGATTTTCTCCCTCGGGCTAAGCCGGTCGAAGACGATATCTGAGCTCGAAGCTCTTTTCGTGAAAATAGCAACTTGGGACACATTCCATTATGTGATCATGCATTTATGCATGCAAGGTCACGTTCGATAATTTACGATGTGTGGTATAAAGCCAAATACATCGATCTTTCGAGAGTTTGATGGTATGGCTATGAAGCCCAATATTGATGCAATATCACATAACCGTACAAGTCGATTCGAAGAAACATGCAATTCAATCCAATACATGCCGGTAGTCATACAGTAGTCATACAATTCACTTTTGCATGTAATTCACGTAGAGCATATAAGCAAATCAGGAATTTGATAAACCAACTAGGTTACTTACAGTAACTTCCGAGCTCTTTGCTCGAAGTCCCAAAGAATGTCCGTAGAAACGACGGTCCAACGGTGCCTCTATAACAATAAAGTACAACCCATCACTTATTGCCCAATAAAGCGATGCAAGAATGCATATGTCTCGGTGAAATAATGTACAATGCACGCCACGATTCCGGTGCTAAAACCCAATTCGACTCTTCATTGAGTTGATTGACAATAATTGATCCATTCCTAAAATCCAGTCAATTTATCTCAATTAGGATCCCCAATAGCAATTTCCTATTCCTTGGGTCGAACACATCCATAAAATTCCAATTTAAACTTCAAATCAAATCTAATCCTTAATCACCTCAATCGTTAATTTCCTAAGTCCCGATGCCAAAAGCCTCAAACACTCCTCTTGGACGACTAGGGCAAGGTTGCGACCATGGAGTGCGCTGGCGTTCACCCGCATGCCACAGTCGATCGGGCGTGAGCCTAGCCCGCACACTAAACCGCTCGCTCATCGACTAGCTACGCAGACCGCCGCCCATCTTTGCTGCGCCGCGTGCGGCGACTCCTAAAGCTCGTCGCTCGGTCGCTCACATAGCCGAACGATCGCGAACTCGTCAATCGGTCGCTCGGATGATCGATCGATCCGCAGCTTCGTCAGTATGTCGAAGCTACTCGCAGCTCGTCGCATGCCGAGCTCCTCATCGCTTCGTCCGCATGCCGAAGCTACTCCTTTGCTTCGTCCGATGCCGAAGCTACTACCGCTTCGTCTGCATCGATGCCGAGCTCCTCACCGCTTCGTCCGCATGCCGAAGCTCCTCATCGCTTCGTCGCATGCCGAAGCTCCTCACCGCTTCGTCCGCATGCTGAAGCTCCTCACCGCTAAATCCGCATGCCGAGCTCCTCACGGTTGTGCGGTCTCCAACCTAAATCCACTACGCCTGACTCTCCTTCTTCCCAACACATAGCTTTTAAACACACCAGTCCAGATTTCCAGATTTCCAATCGAACTCACCAAGTAACTCAATACACATAAATCAAGCAATATCATCGCCGGCAACCTTAGCATAGTCAATCATCCATATAACTCTATCCATCAACAAATCGATAATCTACCTCCACAAATCCACACTTGACCTATACACTCCTACGGTAATCATCAATAACAAAACCCATCCATAAACACTCCCAACTACCCGATCAAATATAATAAATGCCATAAATACAGAAGAATCATCCATAACAACATCAAAGCTCTTAAAACTTACCAAATCACAGATCAAGCTACTGATTCCTCAAAATCCTCCGAAACCCTAAAATCCTTCAAGCTCAGCGATTCACTAATCCCGAGCCTCTAACCTTCACCAATAATAATCAATCGATTAACCTCATCTCAAGGAAAGAATCCATAAAGAAAATCGAGGAATCCTTACCAATGGGAGGAAATCGCAAGTCACGATGGGGAAGAAGAGAAGCGTGAAATTGCCTTAGGTGTTTTCCCAAATTCCTCAAACCTAGTATTTATAGACCTAAGTCTCCAAGTCACCCAAATTTGATCTCTAAATCCCAATGGTTCCACATAATTATTTCCTATCAAGAAATTCTAATTTTTTCCATTGCCATGGGACGATGCTTTCGATCTTGTAGGGTCGATCGATCATCACCCAAAACTTTCCGGTCCGGGCATTATCTCCGAATTTCACGAGAATTTCCTATAAGCCATTATAAATTGCGGTCACTCATAATGATATCAAATCAGTCAATTTCACTCGATTACTCAAATTCTCAATTAACTCTCAATCCGATCGATTTGATAACTCGATCGGTTCTTACTTACAATTAAATACCGAAATCATGAATGCATGTACCTATGGATAAATGCATATGCATTAAACCTGTTCCTCTACAATTAGAGGCCAGTAACATGCTCATTCAATGAATGCAGTGAAACCTATCAGTATGACTCATAATAACCAAAATACCCTTAATGACAGTGACGAGATGTTACAAGTGATGGCTAATGTAAAATGAAGAGCAGAAGGTGATAGGGAGGTATAGTCAAAATATTTAGAAATAGGATAAGAAGAGGAAGGAGAATGCACACTCATATTACAGTGATAGTCTTGCAAATAAGATGGTGGTTTTCGAGTTCGAGAAGGTCTACTTGCTGAAGGAACAGGTTGTGAAAAAGATGTAGGCTCAATAGGTGCATCATAGATTACAGAATCATCAATAGTGAGTTGGGGTGTAGTATTAAAGGAAGGTAAAATAGGAAGAAAAGAATTTTCATGAAAAACGACATTTCTGGATATAAAAATGGCATGGGAAATAGTATCAAAGAGAACATAGCCTTTTACGTTAGGTTTGAAATCAAGGAAGATGCATTCTCTGGCACGAGAATCAAACTTATGTCTGTGAGATTGAAGAGTGGTGGCAAAACATAAACAACCAAAAACACACAAAGCTTGATAATCAGGCTGGAATGAATAAAGTTTCTGAAAAAGTGTAAAGTTATTTAACAAGGGTGTAGGTGTACGATTAATGAGAAAAACAGAATGAAGAACAGCATGACCCCAAAAATGTTCCGGCAATTTAGAATGAAACAATAAAGCACGAGAAACATTAAGAATATGCTGGTGTTTTCGTTCAACCAACCCATTTTGTTGTGGAGTTTCAACACAAGAATGTTGATGAATTATGCCATAGGACGAATAAAAAGATGAAATATCAAACTCAGAAACATTGTCACTGCAAACTACTTTAATAGTAGTCGCAAACTGATTTTCAATCATGGCACAAAAATTTTGAAGATGTATTTGAGCTTCAGATTTGGCTTTTAAGAGAATGATCCAAGTAAAACGAGTAAAATCATCCACTATGGTCAAAAAATAACGATGACCAGTAATAGAAACAACATGATTAGGTCCCCAAATATCAACATGGATCAAATCAAAAGATTTAGTAGTTACAGAATGACTAACAGGAAAAGAAAGTTTCTTTTGCTTTGCCAAATGACAAACCTTACAAGGAGAAGTATTAACTGATGACAATTCAGGAATAGAAGAAATAAGCAATCGCAGCCTTGAATCAGAAGGATGTCCAAGACGATGATGCCATAGAGTAGAAGAAGAAGACACTGCCAGAGCAACATGTGAAGACTCAGAAAAACGAGCAACAGGGCAGTCCAATATGTAAAGACCAGACAAGACTCTAGCTGTACCAATCATCTTCTGAGATGGTATGGCCTGTATAGAACAGGAAGATTTGTGAAAAAGAAACGAACAAGGTAAGGATAATGTGAGTTTAGTGACAGACAAAAGATTAAAGGAAAATTCAGGAATATACAGAACATTTGTGAGATAAAGACAATCAGTAAAAACAACAGTGCTAGAGTAACACGTAGTAACCTTGGTTCCATTAGGAAGTGTTATTTGTATAGGCTTAATTTCATGATAAGAAGCAAAAGAAGTCAAAGAGTGTGCAATGTGATCAGTAGCACCAGTGTCCACTATCCAATAAGAAGAATGAAATGTAATAGGTGAAGGAAGAGATGTACCTTCAGTAGATGTCAATGTAAGGGAAGGTGTGGTAAGAATCTGATTAGTAACATGAGGTGATGAGTTGGAGGGTGAGGTTGAGATCGATGGCAATAAGGCAAGCAACTGAGCAATCTGCTGTTGAGTCAAAGTAATAGCTGAATTTTGTGAAGAACCAACCTGAACAGAATCTGTAATTGTGTTTACTTCAATATCTTCAAACACATTATTGGCACGAGAAGGCTGACGACGAGACTTATATCCAGGTGGAAAACCATGTTTATGATAATATGTGTCAACAGTGTGTCGAGGTTGACCACAAAAAGAACATTGTCTTGTATCAACCTTCGAGTCAGAGGAGCGAGACTGAGAAGAAGATGGCTTAGATTGATATGATCGAATAGCATTACCAGCAAATGTAGAAGAAGAATCAGCCAATAACTGCCTTTCTTGTTGAATAACAAGAGAGAAAGCCTTATTAATAGAAGGCAACGGTTCCATCAGCATGATTTGAGAACGAACCGCAGAGAACTTGTCATTCAATCCTTTAAGAAATCGAATCACATAGTCATTACTATGATAACGACGAATAGTGTCAAAAGCGCTACAAGAGCATTGAACTCGGCACGAACAAGAAGGGAGAGGTCGAAAATTGAGCAACTCGTCCCAAAGCACCTTCAACTCAGTGAAATAATCGGTAACTGTACGTTCTTCTTGTTTGAAAACAGAGATCTCATCTTGCATATCAGAAATACGAAAAACATCACCTTGAGAAAACCGCTCATGGAGATCACGTCAAACCTCAAAAGCATAATCAATCCAGAGAACACTGTTGACAATAGAAGGCAAAATTGAACGATGCAACCAGGAAATAACCATATTGTTGCAACGTTCCCACGCCGGGAAGAGCGAATCGGCAACCGGTGGCGGAAGAATCGAACCATCCACAAATTTTAATTTGTTCTTGGACAAGAGCGCCATTCGCATAACCCTAGACCAAGAATTGATATTCAGGCTAGTTAAAACCGGAGAAACAAGAACAAGCGACAGATTTTCATTTGGATGAAGAAAATAAGGACTCGATGGGAGGGAAGGATCAACAGTTGCCATCAATGAAACAAAAGAGGTTTGGATTAAAAAAAAATAAGAGAAAGAAAGGGAAAGTAAAAGACAAAGAACTTTATTGGAGATGTGAAAACTTTTTCTCATTAAGTTCTGTAGATGTTATCGATATATATACAGTCACAATAGTAAAGGGGTTAGTATATACAGATATTTTTGGGATGCTAAATATCTTTACTAACTAAATTGGTTACTAACTAAATTGTACTGAACTGCCAATGCAAGAACAAGTCGAATGGTTGTTGGCTTGACCACAGGACTGAAAGTTTCATCATAATCAAGTCCATGTTGTTGAGTGAAACCCTTTGCCACCAATCGTGCTTTAAATCGATCAACAGAGCCATCAGGCTTGCGTTTAATGCGAAAAACCCATTTGTTTGCCAACAATATTTTTGCCCATAGGAGGAGGTACAAGACTCCAAGTATGATTAGTAATTAAGGCGTTGTATTCTTCGGCCATTGCAACACGCCACAGAGGGTCCTTGGAGGCGGTGGTGTAACATGAAGGTTCAGATTCAAGAAGGGAAGTGGCTATCATAGCATACTTAGGATTTGGTTTAGTAATCCACGACTTGGAGCGATATTCGCATTGCATGTGGGACGATCGGTGGGGTTGAATAAATAGGAGTGGAATTTGTGGGCGAATGGTTGTGTGGTATTTAGCGTGAGTTGTTGGTGGTGAAGAGAAGCAAGGAAAGAAAGGCGGTGGTGGCCCGAGGATAGATGTTTGGGTGGGTAGCTCGGAGAATTAGGCGTGTTGCAAAAGGAAACTCCATCTCATTAAAACCACATTACGAGAAATATAAATTCTATTTGATTGTAGATGCAAACACTTATAGCCCTTGTGCTTACTACTATAGCCGAGGAAAACACACTTGGCCGAACGAAATTGTAGCTTATGATGATTGTAGGGACGCAAGTGTGGGAAGCATGCACAACCGAAAATCCGAAGAAACTTATAATCAGGTTGAGTGTTAAAAAGCTTTTCCCATGGGGATAGATAATCAAGCACCTTGGTAGGTAACATGTTGATGAGAAAGGTTGCTGTCTCAAAGGCTTCAAGCCAATAAACCGAAGGTACTGAGGCCCGAGCAAGGAGTGTAAGACCCGTTTCAACAATATGACGATGTTTGCGTTCCGACGAACCATTCTGTTCGTGAGTGTGAGGACATGAAATACGATGAGTAATACCACAAGATGCAAACACAGAGGATAGGGTTTATATTCAAGCATCGCCATCGGTTTGAAGACACTTAATGCGATGACCAAAATAATTTTCAACTTTATTCTTGGACATGAGAAAAACCGAAGGAACGTCGGACTTAGAATGTAAAGGAAAATCCAGTAAATCGACTAAAACCATCAACAAAATGTAAATAGTATTTAGCACCGAAGCGAAGAAGAAAAGGAGCAGTCCCCAAACGTCCAATACACCATTTCCAAAGGTGAGTATAGGTGGTATGCGCTAGGAAGAAAAGGAAGTGTATGGCTCTTCCCAAGTTGACATGAATCACGAAATCATAATTGCGGCTAGCCTTTGGTAAGGCAAACTTTGTAACAAATACCGAGTGATGGCGGAAGGCGGATGTCCAAGACGTTGGTGCCAAAGCGAAGTAGTAAACACGTTCACCAATAAATCTTGCAGAATGAAAGCGGTCGGTGACATAGATTCTGTGGTTGGGTGATAGAGACCATTTTAAGTGCATACGAAGAATTACACGCCCGTCTGTTTTTCTGGCGGAGAAACCAGAGGAATAAAAAGAAATGTGCTATTGAAATCCTTGCAAAATTGAAAGACAGACAATAAATTCTTCGTAATGGATGGAACATGTAAGACATTACGAAGATAAAGGCCACCATTTGTGAAGGTAAGAAAGAAGAACCAATATGAGAAATGGCTAAACTGAACCATTTCCAATGACCACGATGTCGGATCCAAGATAATCGAATGCACATTAAGATTGTCTAGATCTGCATTAATGATTCGTAAGCACGTAATCGGGATACGATTTGGATCCGAGGGAGTCAGAACAGAGGTGACATAAAGTCAAGGTGCGAAGAGGGCCATGATATGTAGTATCAAAAGCAGCGTCGACAAGTAAGGACGATGTGACCTTGATATCCACAAAGTTGGCATTGCACAGGGAGGACGGTGAGAGATGAAGACCGATTATATTGAAACGACCACGTCGCGACCAGAATCTGCGACCATTAACAACACCTCGGTTTCTCTGTTTTGACGAGTAGAAGTATGTGAAGCATGATCAATCAAGAATCGCTTGTTTGATGGCAACATTAGCGGCAGGAGCAACATCATCAATTAGGCGTTCTTTGGAGTCAAGGCGACTTCATAATTGAGTAGCATCTTGTGGAGTTGAGATGATGTAATTTCATCCAATTTGGTGTAAACGGAGACCACAAACGAATCATACATGACCCCAAGACCATTCGAGTATGGTCAATAATATCTGCATCGGGAATAGAAAAACCTACAACAACAAGAGAATCAACAAGACTTTTATACGCTTAAGATAATCGTCCATGACAAAGAACCTTTGGTGAGATTGGCAAGTTCGGTTTTAAGATCATGCACACGCGACCTAGAGGTAGAGGCATAAAGGTGTTGTAACGTAGTCCAAACGAAGCGAGATGTGTCGCGGTGACAACTGTGCAAGTACACTTTCGTTAGAGAAGAAAGAATCCGACCAAGAATGAGTTGATCTTGTTCATGCCAGCAAGATATTGTAATCGAGTTCGTCATAGCATCGAAGTAGCGATGAAATTTTGGAGGACAAGGAAAGAGCCATCAACATAGCAAGAAGCCCGAGTCCACGAAGGGTAGGAAGAAAGCGAACACGCCAAAGAAGATAATTAGAGCCAACAAGTAAATGTAAATATTGTTGAAGATATTTTTGATTGAAAAGTGAAGACATAGATGATGGGAATGGTGTAGAAGAAAAAGAAGAAGAAGAAGTAGTGGCCATGAGAGAGAAAAAATAGAGACGTGAGTTAAAAAGTATAGCTCTGATACCATAAAAGACAAAGAACTTTATTGGAGATGTGAAAACTTTTTCTCATTAAGTTCTGTAGATGTTATCGATATATATACAGTCATAATAGTAAAGGGGTTAGTATATACAGATATTTTTGGGATGCTAAATATCTTTACTAACTAAATTGATTTTACAAGGATTCTTTGATATAACTGAACCAGATTTGGCGGTGGTGGGATAGACTTCGTCCTTATCTCCAATAGAAAGTTTTATCTCTGATACCATGTGGAAAAAGTGAAAAGATTTTTCTATTATTTACAATTGATCAAAGTACAATATATAGAAGTGAACTACAGCTAGATGACAGCTGGAACTATAAGCTAACCAAGGAAAACTGAAAACTAAACTGAAAGCTAACTAAGTGTTAATAGTTTAATGGAGTCAACGAATAGTTAAATTAGATAACCAACATTGGTCAAACAGATTTTTTCATTCCTAAGACTCTAACTCGAGACCTTTGAATAAGGAATGAGAATGCTAAACTACTCACACCAACCTATTTGGTTCTCTTCGTATAGTTTATTATTCCCTTGTTTAAGTATACGTAATTCAATTGTATAAATGACACATACAAGTAATATAAGAAATTTCATCTCAATTTAATAATTTTAAAATTATTTCACATGGTCAACGTAGCATATTCTCAATCATTGTGACAAACACGAAATCTGCCTTTTAAGTCAATCAATATCATTTAACTTAATCGAATCAATATCATTTTTACTAGCATAAGATCTTCTGTATTCATTCTGTGAAAAAATGATGTCATTTTGGTGTAAATAAACATAAAATGAAGTCGTTTTTGACATAATGTAGAGTTAAAATACGGTATCTGATATTGAAGATCTAAACTCATTTTAATTATTAATATTTGATATTCTTGTAACTAGAAATTATATTTTTATATTATATTTTAATCTTCTATTTGTAAATTATTATGATGTGAAATACTTTTTAATTTAAATAATTTTAAAAAATATCTTTTTTATACTTCATTTAATGATATGAATATCACGTAACTTTTTTTTTTATTCGAGGAAACTCCGTAGAGGGGCCAAGCAGACACACCTCTCTGAGGATCCAACTGGAGTACCACCCCACAGGCGGGTCAAACGGACGCATCTCATCATTGAGGGCCCAACTAGTTCTCCATCTACAGGTAAAACTCCGATCGCCTCTGTGCTCTTACAAGAGAAAAGATAGAATCGAACTCGAGACTTAACCAAAGTCAATGCATTCTCGCCTCAACCATCAAATCACACCTCTTGAGGGCGAATATCACATAACGATTAATCAAATATTATAAATATGACAACCGAACTCAACTCAACTCTTAAATTTAATAAAAAGTTAATCAAATTTAATTTAAGTCCACAAATTAAGATAATTATAATAAATTATTGATTTTAAATTTTTTAATTAATGATTAAGAAATTTAGGAAAAAGAAGTTTTGAAAAATTAAAATTCATTAAAAAAGTCTAAAATTTTAAAGGTTTGGTGGTCTTTTAAAATAACCTTTGGACCTCTTATGCTTGCTTACTCACTCCTGGATGATTGACTCTGTCATCTTTCTTCTTCGAGATTCAGGTGAACATCGACTTTAATTCTTCTTTTCGACGTAATTCATGTCGTGAAATGGATAATGGATTCAGTGCATTTCGCTTTTATTACAAAGACTTGAGCCTGAGTCAAAGTCATATCAAACTGGGTTTAAGATCAAATCGGCCTTAGCTTAATTGTCAAGCCTAATTCACAATCTGATGGGTTGGGCTCTAAGAAATCCAGCTTACGGACTGTTTTGTATGTCCATTATCAGAATCGTGGGCCAGGGAACACACCCACTAAACAGATATCATTCTATACGAACCAAATCAGAACGTATATATACATATATATATATATTGATTGTTTACAAGGTGTCCTCAGAAGATCCCAATTATGAGAAAGCAGCTTTAAATCATTCACTTTCATATTAATCTTTGCTTGAGTTAGGTAAGTCTATTGTGAGAGGCAAAACTTTAACTCCAAGTTTTAAACGACTACATAAATAAGAATAGTTTGAACCCACAAACTCATTTAAACCAAAAGAGTCCCTTATATATTTCGTTGACAAGGTCAGAAGTAAATGACATAGAGAGTATTGTTAGCAATGCATAAGTAAGACTGCTTTAGTTGTTAGGCCTAACACTGAACTCGAATTGTTAAGACTACCAATGTCGTTGATACGATGGCTGACGGCCTCATTGCATGCCATCGTCGTCTTAAAACAATATTATAAGAGTAAATAATATTTTTTAAGACAAGAGAATTAAAATAAATAATGAAATCATTGGATGAAGAAATGGAAACTAAAAAGAAAGGTAGTAGTTAGTGGTCATTGAACTCACCTTAAAGACAAGATGGATGGTTCAATTGTCGTCATCATCCAGTTTGGTTGGAACCATATTGACGAAAACATTTACCTGATGTCTTTGCGTGTGTTAGGTTTGATGACGACGCTTGCATAATCTTATGTCTTTTGCTGGAATCGAACGAGGGCCACTTTGGGTTGGTTGAACTGAAAGTTGAAACCCGTCCGATTCACCGACCGACAACACCTCTTTTATTTTTTTGGGTTGGGGGGGGGAGGGGGGAGATACTAACACTTTACTAACGCAGTATTTTACGGTACAAAACTCTTTGCTTGTTATGATAAATGAGTTCTATAACGACCGTCATAGGCTCATAAAATATATGTAAGCCTGAACTGGATAAAATTGCAAGAGAAGCCAGCCTATCGGTATATTAATTTCCTTCGTAATATACATGTTGAAATTGTATCTCCCAATCTTGGCGGATTAAACCACGAGTACTTGCCACCAAAAAATTATCTTCGGACGAAATTATATCGGAAGAAAAAAGAATGTTAATCACCTCTAGTGAATCTACTTCTACGATAACTCGTTTATATCCAAGAGTTCATGCCGGTGTAAGTTCCGAGTGGACTTTGCAGAGTTCATCAGCTAAAGGGAAGCCTCTTCTAATGTGCTATAGAAATCCACCGTACGACTGATTCTAACAATTCTTAGATAATCCTCCAACTGTAATAATATTAGATCCTTGTTTAACCGCTCCATCTATATTTAGCTTGATCTAATCTTCAGTCAATCTGGTCCAACCAATGTTTTGTTACGTCTTCAACATCATAAAAAAGCTAAATAAAGGCAAAAAAGGCATTTTGGGTTCTTGTTATGCTACAATTGTGATAGTTGACCGGACGTTAATGTCTTGCTTGAGACTTTAGTAACCCAAATCCCTTTACTACTATATTGAGGACCTACAAGAAAAAGAGAGAGAACTTTGTTTTCGCCCACCCTAAATTTGTGAGAGAGTTAAATCACGATTTAATCTCACTTAGTTTATCAGAAATGTGACCTATTATTTGGTATATAAATTACCACATTGGATAAATTTTCACACCGTTGCTACTGAGATTTGAACCTGAGACTTTACACTCAACTTTTTTTTTGATAACCAATTGAGCTACCCAGGTTGGCTAACAAAATCTACCGGTTGCAGTTTTTTAATTCCTAAAATAAAAAAGACGAAGAGCTAACAAAATCTCGTTCAATCATTTTTGGTATTCCTCCCCAATCCAATAGGATTGACTAGCAATTTCAGTTGAAGAAGAGGAGAAACCAAAATTGGTAATGGAAATATATGAAGTTAAGGAGTGAATCTAGTGTGACATTGGGGAGTTGTGGAAGCACGTGCAAGTTTAACCACCATAGGAAGTGCGAAAGTGGGAAGTTGTGAGGTGATGTCTGCCATGTGAGGACTCACCATTTCTTAACCTGTTTCGATCAATATTCACAACGCCATTCCTTTCTTCATTAACTCGTACCCTGGAGTGGCATGTGAGTTGATACCATTTTCTGCAATGATCCAGCGACCCTTCTGCTATATTCCTGTGTTGCATCCAATTTCTTAACCCTCCCCAAGACCCGTTAACCTTGGCAGAGGAATCTTTTCCTTTAGTTTTGTCTTCCATTTCCCATGTTAGTACACAACGTTTCAAACACAAACTCTTGAAATTACAGGTCTTTAAGAGTACATTGGGACGTATAGAGTGAAACTAACACAAAGGGGAAAATGCATGGGAGATTGTAATATCAACTTTTACTTTGTAATATAATCACGCAAAGGTTGCTCCAAACTTGCATGGTTGTTCTAAATTTATCTATAATTAGTCATGAAAAGGAAGGGCCACTTAATAAGTTGCTTAAACATGATGAAATACTCATATCTAGTAAGATAATAATTACTGTCAGATGCTTAGAAAGAGAGCTCTGAATCTTGTAACGATCATGAAAAGATAGGACATTTAGTATATATGTAGATCCAAAGTTCAAAACCTTTCTATAAGTTACTTCAGAGTCCTAACAACGACTACCAACCTAACCATCCTATTGTCTTCTTTATTCTCAGTTCCGAAGTTCCACTCTCTTCCTTTCATCTCCTTCCTGATCCAAGAACCAAAAGACCAATAATGGCAGTTAGCTCCTGGTGTTATCTTCTTATGCTTCTATTCTCGATAGGTACTTACCAATATTGATGCACAACTGCATGCAGTTTCGGTCTGCAGAGTTCTAGGATAAAACAGGCAATTCCTGAAGTATAATGTTGGAGTGTCAGTTGTTCTCATCGTTCCATAAGTATCTGATACTTCCATTTCGCAGATTGTTATTTATATTTTTCGAATATGGAAACTTTAGTGGCATCAACTTCTTCATCTGTTCTCCGAAATTTGATAAGCTAATTGTTTTCAACTCAAAACACTCGCAGGAAACATAGTTAACGCAACGGTCTTCACTCTCCAAAACCTCTGCACCTACACAATATGGCCTGGAACCCTCTCCGGCAACAACGCCGCCACTCTACGCGACGGCGGTTTTGCATTGCCACCGCAGTCTTCCGTCCAATTCCAAGCACCACCAGGTTGGTCAGGCAGGTTCTGGGCAAGAACCGGTTGCACATTCGACGACTCCGGCGCCGGCAAATGCATCACAGGTGATTGTGGTGGCACCCTAAAGTGCATCGGCGGCGGCACTCCTCCGGTGACCTTAGCAGAGTTCACTATCGCCGCAAACCCTAACGACAAAGACTTTTACGACGTGAGTCTCGTAGACGGTTACAACGTTGGCTTAGGTGTGAAGGCAGTGGGTGGCAACGGTAACTGTCAATACGCGGGTTGTGTGGCGGATCTTAACGGTAACTGTCCCGAAGAGTTACGGGTCACGGATTTGGGTTCGGTTGTTGCTTGTAAGAGCGCTTGTGCGGCGTTTAATGCTCCGGAGTTTTGTTGTACCGGAGACCACGGGACTCCGGATACTTGTTCGCCGTCGCAGTACTCGGCGATGTTCAAGAATGCGTGCCCGACGGCGTATAGTTATGCTTACGATGATGCTTCCAGTACGTGTACTTGTTCCGGGTCGGATTATTCGATAACGTTTTGTCCTACCGGGTCCGGATGACTTGCCAATGTCAATGTTCTTCTTTTTTGATTGCTGACTTATTCCTTTTTAAGTGAATGATATTTTCAATTCAAAAGGTTCGTATTTTCTCGTAATCATGCATTTTCAGTCTCACCAAACAAAAATCCAAAGAAGGGCAGACTTCAATTTTCCCAGAATTGAGACTTTCTATGAAATGCTAGCATTCATATCAACAGCAAATATCATATTGATTCTGCAATTTAATTAACTACGTTCATATCAACTGGAATTGTCATTCATGACTTGCATAACAGTGTAAAGTTATCAGAATTAACAGAAAAGCTTTATATAAAAGAACAAGAAAAACTTGAAGATTCTGAATTCTGATACTTTCAAGGCCTTCGGCCGAATGTTTGATCACTTCACTAGTCAACAAGCTTTCTTCCTTTTTTTCCTACAGTCCACTGTTCTTTTCAGCTTCCTTTTAAAGCATACATTTCCAAATTTTCTCTACAAGCGGCTTTCATCTTTTAAAGCCAACACTCACCCCAATTCTCTTAAATGGACATTTGGGATGAGCACCAGGGAGACCTACACCTAAGAGCACAAATACAACTGCCCACCATTTTTTTCCTAACAAAAGGGCCGTAGCAAGATTACAAGCAAAAAAAAAAAAATGCAGATAAGAAAGATTAAAACATAAAAGGGTAAAGATAACTACAATTGCCTATATTTTACAGACATTCCCATGTTCGAAGTGTTGCTTGAAAATAAGCTACTCCGCAACCGATTGAACCATGAAGCTTTTATATCACCGGAGCCTGTGCATTGGCCGTCACCTTCTTCCTCACTGCTGAAGAGGGTTTGGTCTGAGCAGTCAAGCGATGCTCCACAGGCTAAATTATAAGACTGACATGCAGAATGGCACACTCGAAGCCTGTTATCGCCATCTTTGTCACACTTCTGGATTGAGATCTGGCATGTAGTAACAATAATTGTCAAGGCGTGTTAAAGAAACAATCATCATGCATCAGGAAAATGTCAGAAGGATGTAAAGCAAAAGCCTGGGAACAGAATTTACCCAGCAGGCCAGCCGCTTGGCCGCCGTGTCACAGTAACTGCTACCGAATATATTAAATAATTTCCGGGCACCACTTGGGAACAAGCGATGATAGTTGGGCATGACTACAACTTCCTCCAGCTGCTGAAGTATGCTCGGTTCACTAGGTGCACAGTGTTGTCCAGACATGTCACTCTCCAACACATTTTTGCAAACTGAGAGACTTGAGAAAAGCATGGAGCTGTTCTGGCAAGTGTAACCAGCATAATCTGAGCAACGGAATTCACAAACTCCATTGTCACAGACTCCACCATGGAGGCTGCACTGTTCATCACAAACAGCTGTACATAGTACCACAAGAGCAATGTCAGAAAGGGAATAGCAACTTTTACGAGAAGGTAAATTAAAAGGTAACGTGCATGTCTAGAAGCATTATCTGCTTAAACTATCATAAAGAGTAAAGTTTGGAAGACAAGCGCCAACAATCGTCAATATCAATAATAGATAGCTGCAGTAAAAGATTTAAGAGACACACATACAACTTGCATAAGCATTCTATATTCAATAGTAAATTACAAGACTTCCCATATGTTATGGAAATGCTAATATTCCCAGTACCTACTCAAACCATTTCTAATAGTGTTCTGGTCCTTTTTAGAATTAAAAAATGTACTAAGACCAACCCGACTATAACTCTCCGCCACAAACATAATTGGGTCCAATGAAGTGATGTATCAGTTAAAAATATCATAAAAAGAACATGTGATTAAGGAGAAAAATATTCCTTTCAACCGTACATTAGAGAAAGTAAACATTTTTAATTACCTGTTGAGCAGTCAATACCAGTATAGCCATTATCACATTTACAGACACCATTTGAAAGACACTTGCCACGCCCATTGCAGTTGGCAGGGCAGGAACCTGATAAGGGGATTTAAATAAACTATATCTTCAGTCCAATTAAAAAGCAAAGAAGTATGTTTCATAAGAAATAAGCTTGAACTTTTAACTAAAAAGTGATTGTTAAACATATCAATAATCAGCAAGTTGAAAATCAAAGATATGGGTGCAATAGCTTACGTTTACTACAATCACGACCATGAAATCCAAGGAAACATTTACACCGTCCATCTACACAATCTCCATTATAATTACATGAGCTGGGGCATTGTCCTGATACAGAAAGTGAGCCTATGCTGCAGAGCTCATGGTAAGCAGGGCAAATCAGCTCACCTACATATGGAAAAAGAAAACAACAAGAACATAAACATGAATGATTTTGCAAAGCAACACAGCTTAATAGATTAAAACCAATACTTACCATTAAAGCCAGGGAACTGAACAGGTCCACCAGCTTCAGGACACACTTTCCAAATACCATCCACAGCAACCTAAAGGAACAAGATCCAAATCAAAAGGATCATTGCATGGATAGTTTCAATTAATTTCCTCATAAAAGCAGGACTCCTTCAAGAAACTCTACTTATGCATTTTATAAATCACACTATCGCACCCAAGTCGCAATAAAATGAACAAAAACTTCAAAGCATACCTCAAGAGAGTTGTTCACACATCTGTGCTGATAACAACCATTTCCTTGGTTCATGGAACCTCTTACAAACCCAGTTCGTACAAGTGATGAGGCCATACATCTGTATAAAGTACTACTTATCAGTATCAAGGTCCATATCAAGGAAAAACTACTTATCAGCAAATTTTACTCAACAGTCCCGAGAAAGCTGTAAAAAGTCTCACCTGGAGCTACTCCCTCGTACTTCACCCAGCATTCTGTCAGGTGCCCGGGCACTGTTTGTGTCTGTGCATGATCCATCAGAATATGCCACAAAGTAAGTACAATAATCAGCCAATGAGGACTGCCCACCTGCAACAACAGAAGAAGAAACATGAATACACTAGTACTCTTGTTGACCCTTTTTATCACAACATAATAAAGAAATGGCAATCTCAAAAGGTAAAAAAGCGGCGCAAAGATCCTAAAAGGAAAAACCAAAAGTCAAAGCACATATTTCATTTAATTCCAAAAGACAAATCAAAGTCTACATCATCAAGGCAAATGAGGATCTTCTGAAAACATAGCGATAAGGTTTTGTAACAATCAACCAAACCAGAACCATAGTTAAGGGCAATTAAGTTATTCAGTGGGAAGAATATAAAGAAAAACTGAAACCATCATGTAGAGATGGTCCAAATCACAACACATAATGGGTCTTACTCATAATAATCAAACAATGAAAAGTTTCTAAACTCCAGAAGCAAGAATTGATAGACTTGCACAGTCACAAGACTCAATTACAGTAAACAAAAGAAGTTTCATTCTAAATAGAAAACCTTTATTTGCTTGTGGAAAGTAGCGGGCCCACTGAGGGAGATCTCCACTATAACTGATAATTGGACAGTAACCTTCTGCCTCCCTATTGTAAGTACAGCCAGACAACTGAGTTGTATTGCAATGATATGCCCCCTTCCAGAAATTGCAAGGAGAAGTAACGAATTCAGTTCCCTGATTGCGACCCCAATCAAGACGTTCAGCCATGCTATAATTAGCCTGGTACCATCCACTATCTTCCAGTAATGCCAAGGTCATTTTTGAAACAACAGATCGTGTATCCACAGATCCAGTCATGATCTCATTCATCAGTAGCCTTTTCTCCCAATGTGACCCTGCAGGCAAATCAAGAATAAGCCACAAAGTAGACCCTTATAATAAGTTGGCACAACTTTTTAGAATCAGCATAATCTGCACTTTACATAGGACAGAAACACTATTCCTTAATGATAAAGGTCACCATGAAGATCAGTTATATGCTTCACTTGTGACTAGGTTTACATAAAGCAACTTATGTGAAAGAACCACCTCAGAATCAGAAAATGAGTACCAGAAACAGAAAGTTACAGGAAAGAAAAGCAAAACCTGATGTGCCACGACCTCCTCCATCTTCAAGTTCCAAACCAGTAAAATTCTCAGAGAAAGCCTGCCAATAGAAGATACATAAAATTTTTTGTTGAATTTGAAGGATTGTACGGGGAAAAATTGACCGTGCTCTTCCAAACATATCGTCGATAGATTAAATATGCTGTCAGACAATTACCCCATAATGATGCCGCGAATGCATAAGAACACGTGGAAGGACCACACGTGTTACCATCCGCCCAAGTTTTTCATCCATGACCCGTTCAGTAACCTGAATATTGAATATCGGATGCAACTATTAGCTGCAGATTAATTTGAGGGATCTTCACCAAAATGGATATGAAATATAAAGTAATGTCAACCTTAAAATTCCCAGCATGTTAACTTTAAATGAATGTTGAACGTCAAAAAAGTGGATCTCAAAATAAAAGATTGCAAGATTTGCAATTAAAATAACCAAAGCCAACGAAAGTACTTTTACTATCCATTAAGTCACTTTTTTGAGAATGCATTACAACATGACATGGTTTTTACCCGACTACGTCTTCTTTTCCTGTCATCCCTAAAATGCGCAAAGGCATGTGGATCAAAGCCAAGAACGTGCATAACCTGGAAAGTTAAAGAATATGCTAATTATTACACGTAAAAAAGAACTCCACAAGTTCCCAATCTCATTAATTGACAACCAAAATGACCTCGTGAATGAGGGTTGCTGAAAGTAGACTTTCTGCTTCAGCTGTTAAATGTCGCGGAGCAACATTCACATGTCCTATAAAATGAAAACAAGTGACATTTCAAATATGCAAATACATGGTGCACACTTGTACAAAATGTGTTCAATAAGAAAACTACCAGCAATTGCCCGACCCCATTGATCACGTTCACAGGCCACTGCCCAAGCAAGAGTGTTTCCAGTGGTAGGTCTTGTAGTGACCAAAAGGACCAAGTCTGCATCTGTCACACCCTCTGGAAAAAAAGACAAGATATTCAATGATTAGCACAAAAATGTCAAGAAAAAAGTGCTATGTCGGACCATAACAGCTCCAAAAGATTCACCAGAACAAAACAATCGCAACAGTAATACCTTCCACATATTCCCGGGGAAGCTGGACACCTCCATCTTGTCCACAAGCAGAATATCCACTTAACCGCAAATTACCCTTCACAGGCTCAACAGCCAATGCTCTCCTAAACCAATCAGCTGTTTGCCCTAGAGCCTGTACAGAAGCATTTCAAATAAACAGATCCAGTATATGTGAACCTTCTTTCAGCATGCTTTGTCATTTTGGTTCAATAGTACAACATACAGAAATATCGTCACAGGTTTATCAAGAAAAATAGCAATTTGGACAGTTCTAACCTTACGAAGGCGATGCCGTTTGTCCTCCCCAGTTATATCATCCAAGGTGCAGTTATACCAACAGTCACCATAAATTGGGGGATCCCCATGAGGATTGCAAGAAGGGTTGCCAGAAACAGAAGTTACAGGAGGCTCCCCAAGCTAGTAAAAGAAAGGAAACAAACCTAGAATCAATCGTATAGCTCAGATTAACAAATGCACAACAATGATGAAATTACTTGTTACACATACCTTCACAACATCACCAACTTTACGACAATCCCTATCAGGTGAGTGACCGACAGCATCATAGTTGAGAAAAATCCTAATTGGTTGCTTTGCATCGATTTGCTGGACTGACAAAGTTGATATGCCAAGCAATGCCCTCCCTTTTCCATGAAGGGGTTTAAAAATTTCAGGCTGATCATAAACCTGCGGGGTAACAGAAAATACTACATGACCAGGTCGCCGCCTTTGTTCAATTATCTGGTCATGAATACATGAATGAGACGCAACGCTTCCAGTTTCCTTTTGTGCACCTTGCCATTGCAATTGTTGCTCTTGGGTTTTCGCATAAGAATCTTCAACAGATAGTAATATCAGTGCAATCTGTTAAAATAAGAACATGTTAATAGGAAAGAAAAAAGAACATGAAACTGCGGAAAACCAAAAAAAAAAGTTAAAACATAAAACTTTTCAAAACCTCATATTCAGGGAAAAGACAAAATATGCTATCAAAAACTTGAAAAAAAGCAACAAATCTATACATACCAAACACATATTAACTAGCACCAGAACAAAGGTAAAATTTCAAACTCGGTAAAGCTGAATTGAGTCGTCAACTAAAAACCAAAGCAAAGAGATAAAATCCAGCCAACTTAAATCAGGCAGCCCCAAATTTGTCCAAAAAAACCTCCTTTCCTCGATAATTATACTACCGTCAACAGTTGAAGCGAAATAACCTTTGAAATAAAAGGGAAATTTTAGGGAAAGGAAGGAATTAAAAAGTGACTCGCAAAAGGAGATCTTTAAACCCAAATCTCCTAACAAACAGAAAAAGAAAGTACAAAATGGAATAAGCAACAGTGGTTATGTTACACATATAATTTTCATAACTTCATTGCCGCAAACGAACCCTAATCCCATATCTACGTATAAGACTTACAAATCTCTTGACCATACACTTGAGCAAATAAATCCCAAAATTCCTTCCATTTCACTCAGATTGTCCACAACCAAACGAAGGCGGACATTTCTTCATTCATAACTCAACTTAAACCCTAAATCTCACATTTTTAAGAACGCAAGAAAAAACAGTAAATCAAACCCAATAAAAGGGAAGGAGGGAAAGATAAAGAACTTACCTGGAAGACAACGGCTGCAAATCTGAGCTTAGCATCTAATTTATGCACAGCACATGTGCTACACCGAGTTAACCCCTCCATGAAATGCCAGCAACCCCGAACTAAACAACTTCGATTCCATCAAACTGCCGGCGATTTCCCGATCGGCTTCAACAACAAGAAAAATCGCTGGCTCTTCCGCATTTCAAATGATATAATCCAAAAAAAGAAAACAGGAAACCCCTTTAATTTGCAGTCCCACAAATTGGGTTTTCTCTCTAAAGCTCCTTGCTTTTCTGAAGAAGACCCAAATGGGGACAGAGAACAAGTAAAACTTAGCACCAGTCTCCGGTCTCGCAGAATTGATTAATGGGTTAGTACAACAAACTTCACTCGAAAACGAGGTGGTCTTAATGTAACATCGAACATGTACTCACTTCGAATCCAAGGATTACGTTGGGTTTGTAATGAAGAGAAACAACAAACAAGTGACAGACAGTGAACACAACACAAACCCAACCGTGAAATTTGTAGAAAGAATGATAAAGAAAGAAAGATTGGTGGGGGTGGGTGGAGACCTGATAATATAATCGTCGTTTATTATTTTAAATCACAACGTTTTATTACAATAAATTTTGAAATTTTAGTTAAAATATCTTTTAATTCAGCTACAAACTTCGCCTCTGTCTTCTTATGAAATTACGAAATAGTATGATGCCATGGGATTCTAAGACCGCGTCATCTTTAGGTTTTCTATTGACTTCAAATCTAGGGATCAGAAGTTTTAATTAATATTATATTATTATAAAATTAATTAGTTAATAAATAAAATTTAAGAATTTAAAATTGATTAAAATTTATCTTATCTAAAAATTTACAGTTTAATTAAAATATTATTAAATAAAATTAATTTATTTATTTTAAACTAAATCGAACAAAAAGATTCAACCAATATTAGACCTTCATAAAATCAGTTAAGCATTAAATAAAATTTTGAAGAATTTAAAATATGGTTAAAATATATTATTATTAGAATTTGAAATTTAATTAAAAATTAGATTATTAATTAAAATTAATTGACTTATTTTAGTTTATAAAAACTTGTTAATTTAAAAAAGTAACAAATTAATAAATAAATAAAATTTTAAGTTATTAAAATAAATTAAAAATCAAAATTTTACAACTAAACTAATCAAAACAGCTAAATTTTTAACTATATATATATATATATATATATATATATATATATATATATATTCAACAATTATAAATTTAAAACTAATTTCCAATCAACTTGCATAATAATTAATATTAGATGGGTGGGGATTTCGAAATAATTTTCATTAGGTCAGAATAGAATAATATTGTTCAAAGTTTTAACACTTTTAGTTTAAAAGTTAAATGAGCCCAACAAGTGGGATTGGTGTCAGGCTTTACATTATCTTTAAGTTAATTGGTCCTACAAAATTACATGATTATTTTGTTACATTGGACCTACTAAGATCCTAAAAACTAAAATACAAGCCAAGTTGATTGGTCACCTTCCAACATTCTCCAAATTTTGAAATGAAATCAATTTTGCTATTCCAATTCTATTCTAATCCATCTCATTCACATATTTATACGTTTATGCTAATTTTGTTGTTCCAACTCTCTTCTAATATATCTCGCCCACTTAATTAGATATGGTAAAAAAAATCAAATTTAATCTAAAATTAACATATTAAATTTAGTTTAGTACAGTTTAATTTAAATTTTGAATATTTAATTCGATCACATTTAAATTCCAATTTGATAAATTTTATTCAAGTTAAATAATAATGTAATTGGTCCTACATAATTACATTATTATTTTGTTACATTGGACCCACTAAGACCTAAAACCTAAAATATAAGCCAAGTTGAAATGAAATCAATTTTGCTATTCTAATTTTGTTCTAATCCATCTCATCCATATATGTATGTGTCTCTACTAATTTTGTTGTTTAAACTCTATTTTAATCTATCTCATCCACTTAATTAGGTATAGTAAAAATTTGATATTTAATCTAAAATTAACATATTAAATTTAGTTTAGTAGAGTTTAATTTCAATTTTGAATATTTAATTCGGTCCCATTTAAATTCCAATTTGATATATTTTATTCAATTTAAATAAGTAAAATAAATTTAATCACATTTAAGCATTGCTTACATCAATAAATTTACAGAATAACAAATTAAACAACATTTATTTTTTATTTAATAGTTAACGTATAAATTAAATTAAAAGTTGTTTTTGTTGATACATCTATTAATCACCTCAACAAAAATAATATTTTGAATTAATTTGTATGACTTTTGATAAAGTAATTATTAAATTGATTTTTTAATTAGCCCCGCATTTAAAAATTAAAATATTTTAAAATTGAACACGTAAATTTAAAATAATTATATTCTCTTGCGTGAATTGTGGCAAGGGTTTGGAACAATTCCTAATTGGATGTGATAAGTCAAAGAACAAGGAAAATACCCAAGAACGAGTGGATTCCTCAATGGGTTTAATACAATCGTTAGGTTTGGTATTTTAGGTTACCTATAACCCAAAGGTTCTTTCATTTTCCTTCCTAATCATCACATTCCATTCCCCTTTCACAAGTCTCTCTCACTCTCTCCACATAATCTCTACTTGCGATCGCTGTCTTTCAATTACCCACCGCACCAATATTAGTTAGCGCACAGCTCATCCAACCTTGATACAGTTAAGGATGTTAATATTTTAACCAATGTTCTGAAATTCGGACCGATCATTGAATCAATAATTTTATTGGTCACCGGTTCAACCACCGATTGAACCGATGTAACGTAATAATTATATAATAATTATATTTAATTATATATAATTTTAAAAAAATTTCAAAAAAAATCAAAAAAAAAAAATATATTGTCGGACCGATCCGACCGATTCAAACTGGGTCAATTTATAGCTGATTTTGAAGGATAAATTGGACCGAATCACCGACCGGTCCAGTCCAAATTTAAAAAAAGATATTCTAACATTCACCAGGTTAGTTAGATAGCACCTGTCTCAGACTCCAACCAATCAAATCTTTCCATTGTTTTGCAACTTCCGCCTTCTCCACAGACCGTGGGAACTTCTGCATTCATATTGTTGGAAGTAATTGCTCGTGAAAATTGATTAAATTCAGATACTCAATCAATTTAGCCGATATGTCTGTAAAGATTTTGAATTTTTCAACTTTTCAGTTTAATTTTTAACTTTTGGTTCAATTTATTTTAATAATTTTGTTGTTAAAATTGATTAATTTATTAATTAATTATTTAATTTTATAAACTGAAATAATAAATTAATTTTCATTTAATATTTTTCAATTAAACTTCAAATTCTTCAACCGATAAAGACAATTTCTTTTGATCATATTTCAAATTTTTAATTTTAATCGATTATAATTACATACAATTTTACTTAGAATATATGTTAAGTAAAATCTCAAGAATATCCTATAATTTGCCGATTTGCATAATATGATTGATTCATCAAATTAACTCATGTTATTAAATTAGGTGATTCGATAAGTTAAAAGTTAAATAATATATTTAACTTACCCTTACTTAGCAGAAAAGTTTTTCCGATAGATCCACATTACTTATTTATTGTAATAGTAGACTAATAAAAGTCAATCGATTCAATCGTAAAATTTTTAACTGTTCAATTTTAAATTGATTCTAACTTTTCAATTCAATTTATTTTAGTAACTCTTATTATAAAAACTGATTAGTTTATTAATTAACAAGATAATTTTCATAAATTAACAATTTCTTATAAACTAAAATAAGTAAGTTATTTTTAATAATTTTATTTTTAATTAAACTTTAAATTCTTCAATAAATAAAGACAATTTTTTTAATTATATTTCAAATTCTTTAACTTTATTCTATATTTAACCAAGTTTATAATAGTCTAAAACTAATTGAACCTCTTAAACTTTAAATCTCTTATTTTCATGATTAAATTTTGATCCGATTTTTAAAATATTGATAATAAGCGTAATCGTCATTCTCTACCAAAGGAGTATCTACGGATTTGTAACAAAATATTTGGAAACTCGAGAGGTGAAAATCAATATTAATATTTTCTGATATACTCGTGCATTTATAAATAATACTTCTGCTGATCATTAATTAATACTAATATGCATAATTATTTATTGAACTAAAATTTCCAAATGCATAATTATTTATTTTTGTCCGTTTTGAGGAAGGATACTTAAATACGACACAAATGCTAAACCGCCTCTCCACGTGCTTTGGTCCTTGAAGATCTCGTCAAACATCCCATAAAATAACTTAGGCAAAGGAATGATGATTTATATATTTCGCAATGCATTTTAAAAGAGAAGCAATTACATATGGAATAAAAATAAAAATAAAAATATCCTTAATGATTTGATGAATGAAAAATTCAATCGGTTCGACTGATTTAACCATAAAAATATTAAACCATTCAATCTTATAGTCCAGCTTTTTAAAATTTCAGTTCAATTTATTTTAATAACTTTTGTTGCTAAAGATCAATCAGTTTATTACTTAATCAATCAATTTTATAAGTTAATAACTTTTATAAACTAAAATAAATTAACTAATTTTTATTTACTGATATCTTTCTTAATTAAGCTTTAAATTATTTATGATATATTTCAACTTCTTTAATTTTATTTAATCTTTAACCGATTTTATGATGATCTAACACTTATTGAACTTTTAAATCTTAAATTTTTATTTTACCAGTTTAATGTTCGGTCTGATTTTTAAAACAATAGGTTTTGATTTCAGCTCTTAAATATTTTAAGACTTCAAGCAAAAGAATAAAGTATAAATCCTAAACATTATTTTATTAAATATTTATGATATTAAAGAGTTTATTTAAAATATATTTAAATAAATATATCCCCGAATGAAGCAAGTATTGTTCCTTATCTTCTTGCCCACCCAAGTGATTTAGTTGTATTTTTAAATTAATAGTCCGAAAGCTCATGCTTTTGCTTAGCTATTTTTAGTTAGAGGTAGCAAAAATAATAATTGTTTACTCATAAATTAATTTTAATTATTTTATTTAATAATTAAGAAATTAAATCAATTTCATCGATTCAAACATAAATTTTGAATCGGTTAATTTTGAAGTTGGTTTATCTTAATAATTTTACTATTAAAAATTAAATGTTTTATTAATTAAAAAATCATAAACTAACTTTTCATTAAAAACTCTCATTTTAATTAAATTTTAAATTTTATAGAAATAAGGATGATTTATTTGTCGATCATATTTTAAACTCTTCGGTTTATTTAATTTTAAGTTTTATAGAATTAATTTTTATTTGTTATATTTTTACTGCAACTTTTGAATTTGGTCGCTTTCTAAAGAAATGGTAGGTCACAAAAGATAATTTTATGGATTAGCTAGGACTATATATTAATGTAATGTCAGTGGATTGAAAAAGTAGGCTCATGCGTGAAAAGCACTTTCAACTCGGACCTTTTAAAAGCTACGTGCATATAGTCATTAGTCCAACAATAAACAAATATTAACCCAAAGATTTAAAGTTCACACAACAAAAGACATATGCATTGTTTTAAAAATTATACCAAAACTAAAATTATAAGACAGAAAATTTAAGGTTTAATTGGTATTAGAATATTATAAAATAATTAAATATTAAACAAAAATAAAAATTTTGAAATAAGATTGAAAGAAACTATCATTAATTTAAAGCCCAAAGACTGTTAAATAAAAATTATTTAGTTTATTATGGGTTATAAAAATAGATTAGTTACAAAATCAATTGATTAATAAGTTTATTATTTTAAAAATAAAATTATTAAAATAAAATCAAAAGTTGTAAACTAAATCAGGAAGTTATTCAATTCAGTTTTTACTGTTAAACTACTTAAATTGATTTAATTTTTAATCATAATTTAAGAGAAATATATATAACTAATGATTGAAAATTAAATCAAATTAACTAATCTAATCCAATAATTAAAATTTTGAATCGATTAATTTTTATTTTGTTTATTTTAATAACTCTTGTTATTAAAATTTTATTAATTCATTAATTAATGGATAATTTTATAAATTAATCGAATTATATAAATTAGGATAATTTAATTAGTTTTCATTTAATGCTATTCTTTTAATTAAATTTCATGTTTTTAATAAACAAAGACAGCCTTATATAATTTTATTTCAAAATTTTCAATACAAATTAAACTATTATATTTTAAATGTCTTATTTTATTAATTAAAATTTTAATATAGTTTTAAAAACATTTTATGTATAATAGTTAAATTATACAGCAGTTGGGTTTTGACATCACTTAGCATTTAGTTTTCTTGGCCATTAGGTTAACAACTTCAGCCACTGTTTAGGTCAGCTGACCTAGCACTTGATTTATTTTTTAATAATTTTACTATAACAAATTTGAATTTAAATTTAAATTTAAATTTGATCTATTTTAAAATAAAATTATTTTTAAAATTTTATTAATTCAAAATATTTAATAAGTTAAATTAAAATTGAGTTTAGATTAAAATAACACAAAATTTGATTCAAATTTCAATTTTGAATTTACAATCAATGATTAAAAACTTAATCGATTCAACTGTAAAAAATTTGAACGGTCTAATTTTTGATTCGATTTTCAACTTTATGGTTTGATTTATATTAATAATTTTTGTAAAAACTGATCAATTTATTAATTGATCAATCAATTTTCATTAATTAATAATCTTTTATAAACTAAAATAAATCAATTAATTTTATTCAATAATTTTTGATTAAGTTTTAAATTTTCGATAGATAAGGATAATTTTTTAATCATATTTTAAATTCTTTAATTTTATTTAATTTTACTAATTTCATAACGATCTAATATCAGTTGAATATTTTAAACCTCAAAACTCTTATCTTGCTGGTTTAATTTTCGGTTTAATTTTTAAAATTTACTGAACTTATTGATTTGAAATTTAAATTTAAAACAATATAAATTCAACTTAAAATTACATTAATTCATAATTGAAACAAGAAGTCAATTTTTAAAATCTATATTTATTTAAATAGTAATTGAGAAACCAACTTATATAAAGACAATCAGAGCTAGTAGAAATGGTTGTCATTCTCAAAATATCAAAGCAAAGTTCAATTTCGTCATCTCTTTATCTCAAATCAGCTTCAAATCGACAAGGATGAAAAGAAGAAGAAATTAAGTGAAGGTGATGGTGGAGTTGCATATGATCATTGAAAGTTCATTACTAAACAACAGATACAGTATGAAAGGCGCCAATCCAAACCAAAAATTATGCAGCACTTTTCAAAGAAACCAACGATTCTGTTGCTTCTTAAGGGTGACGTTCGTCCATTAATATACTTTGATAGACACTCTTTTCTGATGTTAATTGGATACACATCCTGTCCTCAACCAGTGGATAGACTTCCACCTTCCTCTTTCGCTGTAACCAAAAAAGCCAGAAGGTGGGGCTCCCGTAGGTCACAGAGCCACATGAGGTATTTTTCTTGAAGACTCATGTTTACTTGTGACCTACGCCTGAACTCATCACCACTTTCGTTGGGGTCAATGCCTGAGGGAAACTATTCATATAGTCTCAAGTTGGGCTGACATGAATCATGATGATGTGCACAATGTTTGCTACGCCCTCATGCATTAGCTTTATGTTAAATTTGCAATGAGCGTACGAGTTTATAGGAGGAGGAAAGTCAAACCATACTTAAGATGAAGTCAAATTTTATCCTAAAATTAATTGATAATAAATAGCATAGCATATTAGGCTTATATACGAGTTTATCCTAAAATTACATGTGGCTATTTTTAACACTCTTCTTTACATTTGAGTCTCTTTTTAAACAATCTTCAACTTCTTATTAAGGTCAAATAAGCCCCACTTCAAGGACAAACAATACTGTTGGTCATTTGTTCTACGCAGCTTTTATATTCTTCTTGAGATACTTAAATGACGAGCCCCTTTTGGGACAAATAGTAGGTCAAGATCTTCATCAACTTTAATATCATGTTAAATTTATGATTGGTCTACGGGTTCATAGAAAGAAGAAAGTTAGATTACAAATAACCTCCGGTGAGATTTTATCCTAAAACTAATTAGTAATAGATAAAGTAGTTCATTAGATTTAAATATTAGTTTTCTCCTCTTTTTTTAACATGGGATATTCACATGTGAGTATTCTAACATGTTTCACTCCTCCCGAACTTTAACTCATTAATCTAAATTTTTTATTGAGTCATTTTCTTACTTTTGTTATGATCAAATTACGTAAATTAACGAATAAGTTATTTAAAAACAACAAATATAATTAATAATTGTCTAATTTAAGAAGAAGTACAAAAATGTCCAACATAAAAGAACGACACTAAAATGTAAAAAGTGATGCTACTTGATCGGAACATCGCGCTTGTTAGTAAAAATACTTAACAAATCACAAACATAATCACTACATAGATTATGTTACACCCAGGATTGAATGATATATGCATAGAAAAACAACAGAAATCACATACTTGAACTCCTGATATAATCCACCGGTTGAAGAAGCAAAGTACTCCTCTCCAGAAGTTTTTCAAGCACCAGTGTTGAACAGACCAAAATTACACATGCAGTCTATACAAATCGTTGCCTTTGTCTATATATATTTCATCTGTGAATAACTACCGTTAGTAGTTATTCACGCATGATGACCATTTAACCCATCATGGGTGTAAAACGTCATCATCTCCCACTCACACATGATAGGTTTAAAACAAAAGACTCTGCAGTACTCATACTCGTTCAATAACGAGTGTGACCAGCATACGACGAGAATACATTGTCACATATATGTTAGGAGTATATGACCTCTCGATTAACAAGTTGATCCTGAGACTTTTGTGTCCTTGAGCAGACATTGTATGTTATATCCTAGGTCATATCTCGCAGTTGCATTTTTCTTTGATCTCATTTAGTTTCTTTAAGTCATGACTGTATTCAAGTTCTCTCCTAAAAAGACGATGACCATCTATGAATACTTTTCATGCGAGTCAATGATCTAAATGAAATGACCTTCCTCTGTACTCAATTCTCTTTTGAATTAAATTTAATTTGCTTTCCTAGAATTATTCCATAGGATCGTATCTTACATGATCTTTTGACAATAACCTAAAGTAACAAACCTTAAATTCAATTCGCAAGAATGAAACAAGAGTCATAAGGGTATATGATGAGGTTTTTCTAAACCTCAAGGGTCTCACACAATGTAAGACGAGATCGTGCGACTTACATTAATCCCTTTTGTGGTCAGTTGTGCACACATGATACGAGTCATGTACTACGGTATTTACCCACTTCGTTTCTTACTTGAACATCTTTTATTCAAGAAATACCGTACAGATGATAGTTCAAACATACTTAATGTTTAACTTGAGTTCATTTATCTACTCACAAAGTTATTCAGAAATCACATCGGGCAACGTAAGACAGATATAGTGATTAATAAATCAATTTGAACCAATTTCCTTGCGACATTTATGGTTTAAGTTTTTCGCTTTCAAATATCACCTAGATAAGAAACTTTAAACATGTCTCATCTCTAGTGACCATAAACACTAGAGGTGATTTCCCGTGTGAGAGGACCAATTTATAATCAGTCTCATATATTTATGATTCATCCCAAAATATATTTATACAAAACACATTTATTCATGAATCAAATGATACACAATGTATAATCTTCATCATACATTATATCCAAACAAGTGACATTAGACAGAGTGAATCATACATACAGAAGTATTTTATCAGTACATATCAACATCTGTATAGTCCTAGAGACTTTAAATGCCGAACGAATACATCTCTAAAAATTGGCTTTATCATTGAGTCTGCTATTATATATCGCGTAGATATATATCTCATGTTCACTTCTCCTCGTGCAACTATATCTTTCACATAATTGTATTTAGTATCTATGTGATTTGTCTTACCATAAAATTTGGGGTCTTTAATATAAGCGATTGCAGCTTGACTATCACAGTTGATGGTCACTGGATTAATTTCGCTTTTAGTGACTCCCAAATGCACAAGGAATCGATGAAGCCACACAACCTCTTGTATTGTAGTTGAGAACGCTATAAATTCAGCCTCCATTGTGGATAATGCAATGCAGGATTTTTCTTACTTTTTCATGTTATTGCTCCATGGTTTAGTAAGAATACATATCCTGAGGTAGATTTTCTTTCATTTAAATCTCCTCCCCAGTCTGCATCTGTATATCCTTGTATACATAGATCATTGCCTTGATAACATAATGCATAGTCCACGGTTCCCTTTAGATACCTCAATATTCTCTTTACTGCTTTCCAATGTGCTTGGCCTGGATTTGACTGATATCTGCTTACCATCCCAACAGCATAACAAATATCTGGTCTTGTACATATTATTGCGTACATAAGACTTCCAACTGCACTAGTGTAGGGAACATTCTTCATTTGTTCCTTTTCTTGTGGCATTGACGGGCAATTTCTCTTACTAAGGCCTTCATTTTTAGCAATAGAATTATCAATTGGTTTGCAATCTTGCATACGGAATCGTTCAAGAATTCTTTGAATGTGAAAGCGATAACAATCTCTTTGAATGATCTCTTGAAATCTTGACTCCAAGAATGTATGCCGCTTCACCCATGTCTTTCATTTCAAATTCAGATCATAACCATTTTTTGATTTCCGTAAGAAACACACGGCCATTACAAGCAATCAATATATCATCTACATATAAAGATAAAATCGCAAATTTATCTTTGGATCTCTTAACATACACAAAATGGTCTTCATCGATCATTTGAAAATCATACGAAATGATTACATTATGAAACCGAATATACCATTGTCTTGAAGACTGCTTCAGGCCATAAATTGATTTTAATAATTGGCACACTTTATTTTCTTGACCTGCCTTAATGAAACCTATAGGTTATTCCATATAGATTTCTTCATCTAATTCTCCATTGAAAAAAATAGTTTTTACATCCATTTGATGTAATTCAATATCCATATTGGCTACTATAGCCAGAATAAGACCGATTGAAGTAAACTTCACAACAAGTGAAAAAGTTTCCTCATAATCAATTCCCTCCTGTTGTGTATATCCTTTTGCTACAAGATGTGCCTTATATCATTCGATATTGTCATCAACTTGTCGTTTAATTTTGAGAACCCATTTATTCCCAATTGCTTTATGCCCTTCTGGGAGGTCAACCAAGTCTCATACTTGATTTGCACATAAAGAAGCCATTTCTTCTGTCATTGCTTTCATCCATTCTTCTTTAGCAGGGCCAGTAAAAGCCTCATTTACATTCCTTGGCTCTTCTTCTTTTTGCGGAACAATCATATTAATTTCTCCTTCAATCTTAAAACGACGTCGAAAAATTGTCCCTCGATTACTCCGTCTTAACCGAGGTTCATCATAAACAAATTCATTATTGATCTGATTGCTCCCACTTGGATAAGTCATTATAGAGAACCTTTCTGTGGAATTGCTCCCACTCGGTTGAAGTTTCCCATCTTAATTCGTCATAACAGAATCATTCTGATCAAGCGACTTATTTATTAATAGGTCTTTACCTATTTCACCTTGCTTTGGAAAATCATTCTTTAAGAATGTTACATCTTGTGATTCAAATTCAGTTACACCTTCATTACTTTGTTCACTAATGAACATATATCCTTTTAAGTGTTCTGAGTATCTAATGAAAATACTTTCCTTCCTCTTGGGCCTAATTTCTCATGTTTATGAGAGAGATCATGAACATATGTTGCATACCCCTAAGGTCTGAGACATGACATATCAGGTCTCCTACCAGTCCATAACTCATATGGTGTGCTAGTAACTGATTTTATGGGCACACGATTAATTATATAGGTAGTTGTTAGCAATGCATCACCCCAAAAGATGACAGGTAAATTTGCTTGGGCCATCATGGACCTAATCATTTGTAATAGTATCCTATGTCGTCTTTCAGCGACACTATTTTGTTGTGGGGTCCTAAGAATTGTTAATTATCTTTCTATTCCTTTCTTATCACATAAAGCTTTGAACTTTTCTGACAAGTATTATTGTCCTCGATCAGTTCGTAAAGCTTTTATTTTCTTATCTAATTGATTCTCAACCAAGTTCATGCATTTTATGAAGCAATCGAATGCCTCCGATTTATGAGAAATCAAATAGACATGACCATACCGAGTATAGTCATCTATGAAAGTGATGAAATAAATTGCCCCACATCTAGCCCTTACATTCATTGGACCACAAATGTCAGAATGAATTAATTACAATGGATATAATGCTCGTGTTCCCTTTCCAAATGACTTTCATGCCACTTTACCAGCTACAATGCTCACATGTAGGTAGATCAACTTGACTTAGATTACCTAAAAATCATTCTTTAGCCAATCGACTTATTCGATTTTGACCAATATGACATAGTCTAGCATGCCACAAAGTTGCATCAATGTTGGAATTACTAGATGTAAATAATGAATAACTAATATTATTATTTTCCTTTAACACATCCAGTACAATAAAATCATCCAATAAAAAACCATGACCATAATTAATAGATCCAAGATACAAATCCATTCCACCACTGTAGAAATTTACATGAAAACCAAACTACAGATAAAAGATTCCTACGAATCTGTGGAGCAAATAAGTCTTCATATAGGATAAGAGGTCACCCTCGCCGCATGTCCAATTTACATGTGCCAATTCCTTGTATAGCAACTTTGAAATTATCACCTACATAAAGCCACCAACTTCCATGTGGGAGTTTACGAAATTCAACGAAGGCATCACGATCCTTCGCTACATGGTTGGTTGCTCTTGAGTCTGCAATCCACAAAGGATGTAATTCAATTAGAAAAACAAAACAAGAAACATTCACAGAACAAATGTTTGTACTATAAAGTTGAACCTTCTTAGGCTCGATACAATCTCTAGCAAAGTGGCCCTTGTTACCACAATTATAGCACTTTACATGTTTCATGTTCTTTTTGAATGGACGTTTTTCCTTTCCACGTTGATTCCATTTTGCCTTCTTAGATTTCTGAGGAGAGTGGTTGAATTTCTTATTTTTTTTCCACTTATATCCACCATGATGCTTACGTTTCTTGTTTATAGCTCCATGTGAGCTAGAACTAACTGCATATGCCTCTGAAGACATCTTTGAGGCTTCATGACGTTCTTCCTCCAAAATAAGATGCCTCGTATCATCTTCCATTGTCTTGATGTTTTCATTATGAGTTAGGTGCATCTTCATATGCTCCCAACTTTGAGACAATGAATGAATCACAGCTTACACTTGTTGTTCATCAGACAATTCATGACCAACATCACATAACTCACTTACCATGTTGGACATTTTCCTTAAATGCTTATGCATTAAATCGTCTGGGCGCTTCTTATAAGTATCAAACTTAATTGTAAGTGACCTCACTTTGGTCACTGAAGCACCTCTAAAACGAGTAGCCAATTCTGACCACATGTCCTTTGCAGTTTCGAACTTACGGAACTCACGTATGATATCATTATCCATGCTACTCAGCAACGTGATGCGAGCTAAAGAGTTTTTCTTTTTCCATAAGTCATACGAATCATGGTCCCTTCTATGTTGGGCTGTTGTGCCCTCCTCAGGAACGTTCATGGTTAGGTTTAATGGTTCTAGAGCCTCTTGCTCTTCTAGTACATATTGGATTTTCATACTCCAGATCTTGTAATTGTCATCATTGAGTTTCTCACCCCTATTGAGTTCAGCAACTATATTCTTCGAAGCAGTAGCCATTATCGAAACACTAAGTTTCTATAATAAGAAAGAAATATATATATATACACGTTAATGTCACATTAATCATTTATAGAGCAAATAATTCGATCACAATTGCTTATGAAATCAAAAGCCCACAAATGTGTTTAATCATCATTCATACAACAATCGAATCCTAATTACTTTACGCTAGACGAATTCCTATATAAATTTTTTGTAAACATATTACATAAATATTAAGACCTTGTTCTTTATAAAAAATAAACAACCTATTGTATACTTATGAACAATCTATAGGTAACGAACCCTACGTGGAAATGAGTTCACGAGTTCGCGTGACAGATGTTGCGAAGCTCGATTTACAATAGCTCTTACTATTTCCATTGGAAGCCCTATAGGATATAAAGTCCTAATCAACTCTCTTCTACACATCCTTTTAATAAATTTCATCACTACCAAATTATAAGTCTTCTCAGGCATATTATTCCAGAGCATTCGTAATAGTTCGCCTTGAAGTTGAGATAAAGTCGCAAGCAAAGTCATGTACTTTACTTCAACATTTGCATAAGCTAGACAACCTCCAAAATATAACGCTTATATCATGTTATTAACTGCAATAACATGTTGTGTTAGACCATCTCTAGGCATTAAACGTATGTTGACTAACTGCACATACATGCTGTCAATTCGTCTCTTTTGTGCCTCACATCGAATAAGCTTAAGTATCTGCTTAATAATAAGCATTATCCTGAAAAACAAATTTTCAGGAATCAGAAGAGTATACAAATAATAAATTATTTTGTCTAACACATAGCGAACTTATGCTCATATATAGAAATAATTTAATTTATTATTTTGTATTATATTTGTTTATGAACAATTTATTAAACGAATAAAAAAACTTTTAATCTCTAATTAATTAGAAACTTATTTCTAATTAACTTATAATTGAACTAATCAATTATCTTGGTTTAATTAGAAACTATTTTAAAAAATTCATGTTAACTAAACAAATTAGTATTTATTCAATTAGAAAATAAACCAACAAAATAGTTTATTTTTAAGGTTATTTTAACTAAACAAATTAGTTAGTAGTTTTTAAATTAAAAAACTGCCTAATTAATTAGAAACTTATTTATAATTTAAAGTATAATTGAACTAATCAATTTATTTTGGTTTAATTAGAAACTAATTTCTAATGAAACCCTTTTTTAAATTTTAACTAAACAATTTAGTTTTCTTGTATTAAAAAATCTTTCTCATTTTCATTTTTAAAAACATTTTAGAAACTAATTTAACTAACTTCATTAGTTAGTGTAAATTAGAAAACTAATTTTAATTCTTTACATTATATTATGTATAAGTCAATTCTAATGTGGGCCACAAATAATTATTAAGGGCAAATAACCCTTAATGGCCCAAAACACAAACAAAAACCAGCCCAAAAAACGAAATTGGGCCTAGAGGTAGCGTCTGGCGCATGCAATGCACGGGCTAGTGCTGAGACTGGTTCTGGAGGTCGTCTGGTGGTTGACGAAGCGTCAGGCACGTGCAACCGCTTCATCGTCTTCCTCCTACGCTTCTGGTTCTTTTTTATTTATTCAACTATTCTTGTCTTTTATGGGTTCGTCCTCTCGTGAATTAGCCAACATATGTAATTTACCATTGTCTTCTTCGGTAGTATTATTTTCTCACTCTAAACTGTCATATCGAAAACTATTGATGTATAACACAAAAGAAGAGACATAAAATCACATCGAAGATTAACAGTGATTTGTTTTTCTTTGTTAACAAGACAAAGGAGAAACACGAAAACAATGAAGTCATTTATCACCGAAAAACAATTTCATGTTTTGTGCTCTGTTAACACCATTAACAATTTTGCAAATATACGAGAGGAACAAAGAGTTTATTCGTTGCTTTCAACTATTCAAAACAAAGACAGAACAAACCCACAAAAAACACGAAGAGAAACGAAGAGAGCAATGAAACGAAGAGAAGCAAAAAAAACAACGCATGTCGTGACAGAGAAAGAGAAAAAAAAACTCATGCCTCTTCAAAGACAAAAAATACAACAGATATATATACGGTGGAACATATAACAAATCATGCAAAAACCAAATGCTCTGATACCAATGTTATAAAAAATACTTAACAGATCACAAACATAATCACTACATAGATTATGTTACACCCGGGAGTGAATGATATGTGCATAGAAAAACAACAGAAATCACATACTTGGACTCTTGATATAATCCACTGGTTAAAGAAGCAGAGTACTCATCTCTAGAAGTTTTTCAAGCACCAGTGTTGAACAAACCAAAATTACACACGCAGTCTATACAAATCGTTGCCTTTGTCTATATATATTTCATCTGTGAATAACTACCGTTAGTAGTTATTCACGCATGATGACCATTTAACCCATCATGGGTGTAAAATGCCATCAACGTTAGTGCATGCTTTATTTAGGGCATGTTCATATGGTCCTGTCGTTTCCAACAGCCTTACTTGGTGGTTCTATAGGTTTCCTAAACCTGCAATGCCTTCGTAGCAAATTCTGTCCTGATTTGGTTTTATCGTATTAGATGTTCAAATATGTCACTTAGTATGATCAATTTGGTAAGAAGCTATTTGTAGCTAAAATTTTTCAATTTTTTGCCTATTTAATAAATATAATGTTCAAAACACCTTTATTGAATATAACAATAATATGAAATAACAATAAATTTTAAATATTTTATATATAAATAATAACCACAATTAATATGAAAAAGTCTATCATCATCATATAATTATAAAATTAAGAATAATACAAAGTATTTAAAGTATTACAATAATATAATTTTATCATTTTAATAAATAATAATTGCATCAAAACTTCCAATAAAAAGAACAAAAAATATCCTTAACTCTTAAACTATTACATTTTACAACATGAGTTCGTGACGAGGAAACAATCAAGTAGAAGTTAAACCTGAAACAAAAACATTTACAATTATATTATATATATAGAATTTAATATATGTCACGACCCGGAATTACATCAGGCACATGACAACCGCCATATACTCAGGCAAAGGATACTCACGACACCCTTAACCCGATCATGCAAGGGTAATTGAATATCCTTTGAAAATGTTATGACATTACAACTACTATATTTTGAAAATCCCAAAACTCAAATAAAATACTTGTAAATCAATTTTAAACATACTTCTATACTCATATTTAAAACTCTACCACAACATTTGAACTTTTAGGTCCACTCAAAAGCAATCTCAACAACAGTACTAAAGGTTTATATATAAAGTCATTTACAAACCCTAAAACAATCAAGAGTTAATTTACAAAATCATAAAGCATATCAACATTATTGAATTTTTAATATGAGCAGAGTGTAGAGTCTACCAACAAGAATTGGGTTTTGGTCAACCATTGTTTAAATAACTAGAACTAGTTGTTTGGATAGTTAACCCTTACCACTTATAGACCTTTTAACATTTTCATGTTTAGTCAATATGGGACACTCTAACACTCCCCCTCAAGTGCAACTGGGACTGGACATCTAATTGTCACTTGACATATCTTGATGATGATGGGACCAGTCATTGGGATCTGGACATCCGCATTTAAAAATCGGAAATTAATAATCTGGACCAAACCTACTCTGATACCATATTGAATTTTTAATATGGATAGAGTGTAGAGTCCACTAGTAAGAATTGGTAAACCGTTGTCTAAATAATTAGAACTAGTTGTTTAGATAATTAACCCTTACCACTTATAAATCCTTTAACATTTTAATGTTTAGTCAATATGGGACACTCTAACAAACATAACCAACTTAATAAAAAAATAGTTCATGAGCCACTATACAATAAAAGTACAAACAGAGATTACCTACTTGTGGTAAAGCACTGAAATGTCAAAAAAATTGCACGATATACTCAGAGCTTCAAGCTCAACAAATTAACCTGTATGATTGGAAGGCGAAGGGGTTGAGTACACTATGTACTCAATGAGTAGGAAAAACATATGTTGCAAATAGAACTCGATACACTCCAAAATGGTGTAGATAATATATGAAGTGAACATACATGACATAGAAACACATAAGTCTAGCCTATGACTCATGTATACTGATTAGGAACCACACAGACCTAGCCTATTAATCACCCATCTAATAAATATAGATTCCAGTTTCAACACACAAAAGGAGAAAAAAACATCACAAGTATAAATCAAATCTCGTCAAAAAATAAATATCAGAATAAGTCAAAACAATCATGTGTGTCGCCACTAGTCGGCCAAACTAGTGTGCACACCCACCGAATCTTGGGATTGGCTCGACTTTTATGCGTAGTAAATCCGGACTACAGTCGACAAGAGTATTATGATCCTAAATGATGACCTTATCGATGCCCAAACCTAGGTATGGAATCATCCACAAGTTCCATAAAAAGGTGTCGATACGGAAACTCGACTTTTGTTGATTCAATTTTTTAATCATAATTTAAGAGAAATATATATAACTAATGATTGAAAAAATAAACCAAATTAACTAATTCAATAGTTAACATTTTGAATCAGTCAATTTTTATTTTGTTTATTTTAGTAACTCCTGTTATTAAAGTTTTAGTAATTCATTAATTAATCGATAATTTAATAAATTAATCGATTTTTATAAATTAGGATAATTTAATTAGTTTTCATTTAACGTTGTTATTTTTAATTAAATTTCATGTTTTTTTTATAAACAAAGGCAGTCTTCTTTGATTTATTTCAAAATTTTCAATACAAATTAAACTATTATTTTAAATGTCTTATTTTATTAATTAAAAATTTATTATAGTTTTAAAAACACTTTATGCATAACAGTTATACAGCAGTTGAGTTTTGACATCACATGGCGTTTAGTTTTCCTGGCCATTTGGTTAACAACTTCAGCCACTGTTTAGGTCAGCTGACCTAGCACTTGATAATGGTTGATCAAGAAAAATTGCAGGTTATTTACGGGTGAATAAATCATGGGGACACGGATTGCATTATTTTCCCTATGACCAGAAATGGAAAAAGTATGTCTGCCATATGCTGATGTAATGTTTTTTTTGTTAACCACTAGTTTGTGTGATAGCAAAAAAAGGAAATTTTAAGCATTAAATATGGTGTGCTTGTTTTGGGGTATGGATAACAAAGTATGTATATGAAATAAAAATTAATATTTAGTATGAACCTATCATTGAAGATTTAATAGTTTTATTCCTTAATTTTGGACAATCCTCAATTTTTCTCATAATCCAGAGAAATAGAAAGAATGTTATGTTTTTAATTTTTTTATATATAGAAGATAGATAAAATGTGTTGGACCCCACCCCCACACTCCTGCTAATATTTCCACTCCGTGTGTTTATAAGTTATACCACAAAAGCCAAATGGTAGAAGAGGGCAGCATGGAAGTTTATAAAACCTCGAGGTCGAGGTTCGAGTCGTGCCTCACCTCGACCAAAGAGACAAGATCGATTAAGTTGGATCCATGATATAACCCATGAACACCACCAGCAGATAACCCGCAAACACACGCTTGGGTGGGAAATATTAGCCAAAGTGTGGGGTGGGTCCAACATTAAAAGCGTTAAGCTAAATGGTAAGAGCGGCGTGACGGTAGTTTAGCGGCGAGGTCGAGGTTCGAGTCGTGGCCTCACCTTGACCAAAGAGGACAAGATTGATTAAGTTGGATGTCATGCAGATAACCCGCAAACACCACAAGCAGATAACTCTGCAAACACACGGGTGGGAAATATTAGCCAGTGTGGGGTGGGGTCCAACAAAATGTATAATTATGAGCCAAATAACTTTATAAGTAAAGCTTTAATTTCAATAATCAAATTTGTGGTAAAATCAATTAAATAATTATTTACATTATAATTAATTAAAATATTGTAATTAATTAATTAATTAAAATATAATTATTAATAACTTTGTAATTATTCATTAATGAAAATATTGTAATTAATTAATTAATTATAACATAATTAATTAAAATATTATTATTATTTAGTCAATTACATTATATTTAATTAAAATATTATTATTAATTAAAATATAACTGATTAAAATATAACTATTCATTAATTAAAATATTATTAATTAATTGTAATATAATTAAATTAAAATATAATTTATTCATTAATTAAAATATAATTCATTCGTTAATTAAAATATTGTAATTAATTAAAATATAATTCATTCATTAATTAAAATATATTTTATTTTGTAATTAATTAATTATAATATTTTCATAAACTAACCACTATCAATGATATAACCAACCGCACCCTAAAAGAAAAGGTTTGGAGTTATTATTTTAAAATTAAAGTGATTTATTTTTAATAATTTTACCATAACAAATTTGAATTTGAATTTAAATTTAAATTTGATCTATTTTAAAATAAATTTAATTTTTAAATTTGATTAAATTAAAATATTTAATAAGTTAAAATAAAAACGAGTTTAGATCAAATATGGGTCTATTTTTAGTGAAATAGAAATAACACAAAATTTGATTCAAATTTAATTTTAAATTTAAAACCAATGATTAAAAGACTTCAATGACTCAACTGTAAAAATTTTGAACAGTTCAACTTTTGATTCTATTAAAAATAACACAAAATTTGATTGAAATTTTAATTTTGAATTTAAAACCAACGATTAAAAACTTCACTTACTCAACCGTAAAAATTTTGAATGGTTTAACAATCACTTCTTGTTTCAATGAAAGTGGTGATGAGTTCCGGTTTGATTTTTAAAACTTATTGAACTTTTGATTTTAAATTTAAATTTAAAACAATATAAATTCAACTTAAAATTAGATTAATTCATAACTGAAACAAGAAGTCAATTTTTAAAAAATCTATATTTATTTAAATAGTAATTGAGAAACCAACTTATATAAAGACAATCAGAGCTACTAGAAATGGTTGTCATTCTCAAAATATCAAAGCAAAGTTCAATTTCGTCATCTCTTTGTCTCAAATCAGCTTCAAATCGACAAGGATAAAAAGAAGAAGAAATTAAGTTAAGGTGATGGTGGAGTTGCATATGATCATTGAAAGTTCATTACTAAACAACAGATACAGTATGAAAGGCGCCAATCCAAAACAAAAATTTTGCAGCACTTTTCAAAGAAACCAATGATTCTGTTGCTTCTTAAGGGTGACGTTCGTCCATTAATATACTTTGATAGATACTCTTTTCTGATGTTAATTGGATACACATCCTGTCCTCAACCAGTGGATAGACTTCCACCTTCCTCTTTCTCTGTAACCGAAAAAGCCAGACGGTGGGGCTCCCGTAGGTCACAGAGCCACATGAGGTATGTATTTCTCTTGAAGACTCATGTTTACTTGTGACCTACGCCCTGAACTCATCACCACTTTCATTGGTGTCAATGTCTGACGGAAACTATTTACAGTCTCAAGTTTTTTTTTTTTTTTTGAAATACGAGGAAATCTCGTAGGCGGATCAAGCGGGTACACATCTTTGAGGATTCAATTGACGCACCATTTCATAAAAGCTGTCGGCATGACTTCATCATCAAGGCCCAAGTAATTCTCTATTTACAGTAAAATTTCAATATGCCCTGCGCTCTACAAGAGAGGCTAGCATGAAATCGAACCTGGGACCTAACTAAAGTTAAATTCCGCTCTCAACCATCGAGCTACACCCCTTAAGGGCCTCAAATTGGCCTGACATGAATCATGATGATATATACAATGTTTGCCACACCCTCATGCATTAGCTTTACGTTAAATTTGGACTGGCGTACGAGTTTATAGGAGGAGAAAAGTTAGGTGATAAATAACTTCCAGTTAAATTTCATTCTAAAATTAATTTACTATAAACACAGTAATTTATTAGAGTTATATGTTAGTTTTTTTATATGGGATATTTATATATCTGTATTTTCAACACTTCTCTTTATAAGTGAGTCTCTCATTAAACAATCTTCATTAGAGTTGGACTTTTGATTATGGTCAAATGACAAACAATACTAATGGATAACTTGTTTCATACAGACTTTAAATTCTTCTAGGGTAAACAATACTAATAGGTCACTTGTTCCATACAGACTTTAAATTCTTCTGGGGCAAACAATATTAACGAGTCACTTGTTCCATACAGACTATAAATTCCTCTGGGGCAAACAACAAGTTAAGATCTTCGTTAGCTTTGATATCATGTTAAATTTGTAACAGACCTACAAGCCTACAAAAGGAAGAAAATTAAATCACACATTAGCTCAAATGATGTTTCATTCTAAAACTAATTAACAATAGATAGAGTAGTCTACTAGATTTATATATTAATTTTTCTAATTTTTTTTAATACGAGACACTCGTATGTAAGTATTTTCAATATTTTTCGCTCCTCCCAAACTTTGACCCATGAATACAGAATATTTATTGAGCTATTTTATTAGCTTTATTATAATCAAATTACATAATTTAATTAATAAGTTATTTAAAAATTAAAAATATAATTAATAATTGTCCTATGTAAGGAGAACGACAAAAATGTCCTATTCAAGAACGACACTAAAAAGTGATGCTACTTGATCCGAACGTCGCGTTAGTGCATGCTTTATTTAGGGTATGTGCATACGATCCCGCTGTTTCCAACAGCCTTACTTGGTGGTTCTATAGGTTTCCTAAACTTGCAATGCCTTCATAGCAAATTCTACGTCCTGATTTGGTTTTCTGGTATTAGATGTTCAAATTTGTCACTTGGTATGATCAGTTTGGTAAGAAGGTACTTGTAACTAAAATTTTTCAATTTTTTGCTAATTTAATAAATATAATGTTCAAAACACCTTTATTGAATATAACGACACAACAAATAAAGCATGAAATGAGATTGTGTTTTATTATAGAAAGAGGTCTGTAATCTTATCAAGCGAGTGCTTGATTGGTGAGTTTATGAAGGGGTTAATGGATAAGGAATGAGAAGTGAGTGGTTGGTTGTCAATTATCATTATAAGGGTAATAGTTTGATATCGTACTTTTGGAGATCCTCTATACCCTCCATTTAGTAGATGAATGAAACTCATTCTTTAATAGTGGCTATTTTTTAAAAATATCTTTAATACTAATTAATTATTTAAAATAAAATAAAATAAAATATTATATTATATTATATTAATTAATTTTTAATATTTTAATTAATTGCAATATAATTAATTAAAATATTATTCATTAATTAATTAAAATATTATTATTATTAATTAATTATATTATAATTAATTAAAATAATTAATTAATTAGTTATAATATAATTAATTAAAATAATTAATTAATTAATATATTGTAATTAATTAATTACAATATTTTTACAAATCAACCACTATCAATAATAATGGTAATCATTCATCCTCTTAATCAACCATCATAATTATAATGATAATATCCATTCTCATTCCTCCCTATATTCATTCTCAATTCCTATTACCATTTATCTCTATATTTATTTTTATTCCTATTACCATTCTCCCTTGCGAACTAACCGCCCCCTCAATATTTAGAAAACACGTAAAGATATAAAGAAAAAATATTAAATATAAGGGTTCATTACAAAAAAAACTTAAACTTTCGTTAAATTTTCAATTATAATCGGAACTTTAAAAAGTAGCAATAAAATGTCCAAACTTTTAGTTTTTTTCAATTTTAACCTAAACTTTAAAAAGTAGTAATAAAATGTTCAAACTTTCAATTTTTTAAATTCAAACCCGACGTTAATGTCTCTGTTAGGTTTGCTGACGTGGCTTGCCACGTGTTTCAGAAATCTTAACTATTAATACATGTCAACCAAAATTAACGCAACAAATATAAAACGACATCATTGTTTAAAAATGACGTAAATCATATTACACAACTCTGACGACCTTTCGATTTAATTTCAGTTTTTCCTTTCCTTTTCATTTTGATTTTTCAATACCCTCACCCTTCGATTTTCAAATTACGTAATCTCGATGCCCTTACATTAAAGACATTAGGAGAATAAGCTAAAACAAAGAATTTACTGGTACAATAAACTATAATACAATAGTAGTTTAAGGAATTAGAATAACAAAAAAAAAACAAAGGGCTAGGTGCATCGGGCGAACAATAGATAACGTCAAGTTAGAATTGAAGAAAATAAAAAATTTGAGCACTTTGTTGCACTTTTTAAAGTTTGAGCTATTAAAGTTTGAGTTATTAAAGTTGAGCATTTTATTGCACTTTTTAAAGTTTGAGCTAGAATTGAAAAAGATTAAAAGTTTATACATTTTATTGCTAGTTTTTTAAATTCAGGCTATAATCGAAAGAGAAAGTTTGGGTTTTTTTTTTGTAATTAACCCTAAATATAATGAAATTTTATTAGAAAGATAAAATTAAAGGTGATCAGTATTAATGAAAAATTAAAATAAACGAGACTTAGGTGATTCAAACATATTAAAAGGAGACACTCTAACGCTTCAGTGAGAAGATACGAGAAAATAGTATTTAGAGACTGTAAGAAAAAAAGAAAATCTTAAGAAGAATTCGAGGGAAGTCATTAAGAATGATATGATTATGTTAAAACTTACCAAAGATATGACTCACAATAGCAAACTTTGGCATATTAAGATATAGAAATAAGATCTCATATTAAGAAGTCACTCTCAATCTTTTATATTTTTTAATCATTTTCTTTCGAGTCTTATGTTTTATAGATAGCCTTAATTTTTTGATTACGTAGTTACTTTCCCTCTAATTATTTAGCCTAAGCAATTTCTTATTAGTCCAATTACTTTTTAGTAATGATTGGTTTGTTTTATCATACTCCCCTTTAAGAAGCTTTTCAATGTTGTTTTCTTTTATATAAAATATCTTCTAAACAAGTTCAAGAAAATGAAATTTGACCTTAAAATGTACTAATAAAAATTTTGTATTAATATATATTATGTCAACATTTTATTTATTCAAACCAAAATCTACCATTAATACATTCATTTATGATTTCCTGCAAGTTTTCACTTCGTACAGAAGCCAAAGAGATGAGCATCATTGCACTACATTGCATAATTAATATACAACACCTAATTACACAGGAGTCGGGTGGGAACCAAAATTGCAAATACCAAACCAGATTGAATTTTAATAAGGTATTATATCAGTATCGGTCAATATCACGTGTGGTTTGGGATAATTTTTTAAATTTATGAAATAGTATATGAAATTTTTTAAAAATTGCAAAATAAACTATTGGTATATTGTACAATTGTCCTATATACTTTACAAGTTTACATCAACTATGTGTTTAAAAATAATAATAATCACAATTATTATGAAATAATAATAATTTTAAATATTTCATATATAAATAATAATTATAATTAATATGAAAAGATCATTATCATCATACGAATATAAAATTAAGAATAATACAAAGTGTTTAAAATATTACAATAATACAATTTCATCATTTTAATAAATAATAATTACATCAAAACTTCCAATAAAAAGAACAATAAATATCCTTAACTCTCAAGCTATTACAATTTATAAAAAAGTTCATGATAAGAAAACAATCAAGTAGAAGTTAAACATTAAATAAAACATTTACAATTATATTACATATATAGAATTTAACATAACATAAAATATAAGTAAAATTAAAAAAGAGAAAAAACAAAAACCTGGAACAAAATTCAATCATCTACAGGAGGATACCCGTTATAACTGCATCGATCTCAGTTATCATTTGATACAAAATCTTTATCATTAAGAGGAGTTTTATCAAAAACCAAGTCATTTATCCTCTTATGCTCCAATCTATTCATTTTTTTAGAGTGGATAAATTCAAACGTATTTCAGTTTCGTTCAAGTCTGTTGCGTTCACACATTGACTTAAAATTCGAATTGCAAAATTTTTCAATTTTGGAATATTATTTCCGAATTGATCCAACCAAGAAACTGTAACAAAAATAGTATTATAAACAAAATAAAGTGTTAATTAGTTTCAACAAATAAAAAAGGAAACAACTAATACTTGGAGAAAGTTTTCCTCTTTGTCAAATAGCAATTGACATTCTAAAATCTCCATAAGGCAACTTATAAAGTTCCATTTGTAAGCTTAAGAGATCTTACATTGCGTCAGTGCTAACAATTGTTGTAATATTTAAAAGCATTCTTCTATTAACTTGGGCTAACTTAGTAAGATCCAGTCTAAAATAGACATTAGGATTCAAAAATGCCCCAGCTATAAACAACAGAGAAGAAAGTTGTCAGAGAAGAAAGTTGTCTTTCTCTTCTCTCACTAATGATTGAAAGATATGGTGTGTACAAAAAAGACATAGGTTTCATATTGGTCTTGATTGTTTCGGTCACTCTCTCCATGACATAAAAAAAAACTCATTGTTGGTTTTTCTTCATTATTAGTCAAGCTAAGTGCTTTCATCAAAGGCTCACAAACTTAGATAACAATATGACATTGAGACCAAAATTTTTTATCTTTCAGTATAATTTTACAAACCTCCACTTCAGCATTAGATCTAGCATGTTGAGATGCAATCTACTTATCACTTGTAAATATTTGTCTTAACTCTTTCTTCATCATAATAATAGACTGAAGTGATAAGAAATTTGATACGATATAAATTTCTACTATTAGTAAATTCCTTTCTCATCAAACTCAATACCCATGCATTATTATAGATACACTTTGTCACCTTTTTAGCTTTTTGCATAGTCTCATCAATAACAGGAAAATATCTAGGATCTCCTATATTCTCCGGCATTAGGTCAATGCAATGTCAACCTAAGAAGTCCAAAAAAGAATTATAATTATTATGCAACCATTTTCATGCTGCTTTATAAGCGAAATCATTGTCAATAATAAACTGAACAATAATTTGTGTCCCTACTTTATTCACAACTTCATTAAATATTGCAAACAAAGTCTCGGTATTACTAATAAGGCTAGATGCTTCAATAGATTTCAAAAACATAGAGTCAATTTTAGAATAAACAAAAAATTAATAAAATGCTTTTGTCTCCTATTTGTCCAACTATCACACATGACTAAACATTTATAAGTTGTCCAATTCATTCTTATTTCTACCAAATAACTTTTAATTTTAAAAACAAAATAACTCAAAAGTTTACCTCTTAAGTCATCAATCGAAGGACCTTTGTATCCCAGACTATAAGAGGGTATTGCATACATCATAGGTTGATAATAATAAGATTGAGAAGTATTGAATGATGAACCTGTATCATACTACCATCTAGCTACTACTATATTCGATATTATGAGTTGCATCTCTTGATTACATTACACTACAAATTGAAGGTTGAGCTCTAGGAGTTGATCGTGGTACAAAAAATTAGTCTACCTTCTTCTCTTCCTCACATAAGATCTAGGTACTTATTCAAGAGCCTGAGATGGAACATTACCAGTACCAGTACCAATACTACTACCACCTTCAACATTTCCACAATCACCACGGAAACCAGAAAACAAACTTCCACCACGAAGTTCAAAATTCAACATTTCCCTTCTATCTTTCTCATGTGATATTCTTCAAGAAATGTTTTCATATACCACTTCACATTATAACTTACTTTTTTACAGAGTTCTACATTTCCTTTAACCTAAGCTAAATGTTTCTTTAATTGGGTAATTCTTCCACTTTTTAAATGCTTGTTACAAAACAAACAAATTGTATGATTTTTTGTACCTAGGACTAATGCAGCATGAGCCAAAGCTGGATTATTATATCTTCCTGCAGTAGTTTGATCAGGAGTAGTTGAACTTCCTTCCATTTATTTGTAACACTGTAACAAAAAATGAAGATGTTAGTTTTGCAAGAAATTAATCCTTTAGTGGTTTCATCAACAAAATTAATAGTGTTAACGCTAAGTCCTTCATGAGGCAATGCAATTTAAATAATGTCTTTAACTCTTTATATTAAGCCTAAAGAAGTAAAGATTCATGAAACTAAAGTAAAATTCAGAAACAGATAGACTTTTCTATTGGAGAGTAGTAAATTCATGCTAAATTTAAAATCGAAGTACCGTTTAAAGATTTAAGATGACAGCTCAACGAATCCAAAAATTAAAGTCATGACTTAAACATACTTAACTTCACTTTCATCTTTATTCTTGTTTTTTCAAGAATATAATTATCATCATGGACATATCTTCATAAATCCTTTCCTTTAATAAATATCTTGAAATAGAATGTACAAGTTGAGTTTTTTTTCATTAAGATGAATTAAAAAACTTTCACACTTATTCGAAAAGTTAATGCTAAAGTATCTGTAAATGAGATAAAATGGAATAATAAGAAAATTAGATTTTGGATATACAAAGACTATGAGATGGACTAATTTTAGGATAAATAAAAGTTGATATGCAAGAGACTTGAATTCTCAAGGAGATGGACTAATTTTGAGATAAAATTAAAACAACTTAGAGATATAGAATAATTACAAATAGAAAAGTTCCTATTGGGTTTTTCATAAGACCACAACCGAATTATTATTATACTCAATTAATTATTTACCCAATATCTAAATACCATTTCAATAATTTAAGTTTATGTCAATTAATTATTTAGTTTGAATTATTTCCAATTGACATTCTCCATTTGCTAGTTTTAAGTTAAGACAAAACTTAAAAGCCTTTCTAAATTTTAAATTATGCATCATAAAGTTAAGTTTAAACTTAATTGAAAGTCTTTCTAACTTTTAATGCACATCATGAATGACAAAAAAATTTAACATAAATCAAGTCATCAATTATCAATAACCGAACCACAAATACTAAAGTCATACTCCTTTCATTCAATTCAACTCTAAATTTAATCCATTATCCACTTCAACTAACGACAAATTACAAATGTTTCACAATTTCTTCCAACTTCTCATTCATAATCACAACTCAAATGTAATTAATTAGAAAAAATTCAATAAACCTAAAACACACCCAAACAAAAATTCACAATCGGTATTATTCCAGATTGGGTCAGGTCGGGCACAGGCGTCGAGGGGTTTAGGGGTAATTATTTTTGTTTTACAAAAGGTCCACACTTTTTATTAAAATTACAATACCGGCAGATACTTGGCGAAAACACCCGATACTTGAGGTCAGTACCAAATATGATGATACAGATCCATTTTTGGCCAATACGGTACCGACCAATATCGAGAACGGAAGAAACAACAGTAATTCTAAAATCGATATGATCAGAATCAGTCATTCCAAACCCTGCGTTGTAGTTTGGTCAACCTTTTTTGGTGAAAGAAAATGAGAATGGGAAGCCTCGCCAGTACAGCCAATGTTCCTATAACCACGACGTTGAGCACAAAGAGACGAAGCTCTTGAATCAATTCGGTGCCGGCCATTATTGAGAACCGAAGAAAGAACAGTAATTCTAAAATCGATATGATCAGAATCAGTCGTTCCAAACCCTGCGTTGGAGTTTGGTCGACCCTTTTTTGGTTAAAGATAATGATAATGGGAAGCCTCACCAGTACAGCTAATGTTCCTATAAGAAACAAAGCTCATGAATCAATTCAAGTTTGAGATTTCTATGAGCATCTCGGTAAAAGTACCCATCGGAGGACCACAAAATAACCTTAAAATTATACATAGATATAAATTTAATAAAATATGATAAAATTTGGTATAAAAACTATAAAAAAATAAATGATAATTTTAAAATATAAAAATAAAATTTTAAAACCACAAATTTTTTATAAAATTAAATGTAATTAACCCTAAATTATTTTGTGCAACTGAGTCACGGACGCAAAAGACCTAGCCTTTCTTGATGCTGATGATATTCAGTTTAAGACATTACAGATACTAAGATTATAATAACAATGATGTCTCAAGTAAGAATTCAGACATCGTATCATATACATATTAAGTTAGAGTTTCAAAATGTATGATCAAAGCTATAGATTAATGATTAGTATACAAAAACAAACGAACATGCATGACATGACGTGCTGTGCCTTTGATGACCCTCGACCAGACTTTTACTAGAATGATTGGGTTACATTTGCACACGAACCATATCTAAAATATACATAATTAGACTCCAGTTCGTTGTCAATGTCTGGTTAGTTGTGGACGTACAGGAACTAGTAAGGATTGGATCGAAACAACTACTGTTTCCACATTTGTTCCAATGAAATGGGACATGAGTTTAGGTTGAAACATCATTTTCTTGGGACACAGAAAATGAGTTTAGGTTAACCCCAACGCGTAAGAAAATTAGTAAGGGACTTTTCTGGCTTAAGTGATGTTGCGGGTTCGAATTGCCCCTCATATATGTAACCGTCTAAAACTTGGAGTTAGAGCTTTGTCTCCCGTAAAGGACCTACCTGATTTAAGCGATAATTAGTCTGGGTGAATGATTTAAAAGTGTCTTCCTATAATTGGACCCTTTTAATTTATAGGCAAACAAACAAAAAAGGGAGATTAGGTTAATACCTATTTGTCTATGACATCAGTCAATTTGCACATATATCACATTAGCCTAGACTGATTTTCACAACCGGTTCTTATGGGCTGAGTGTCACTTCTTGGGCTAAGCCTTTAAATAGCCCACTTTCGTCCCGTATCACAAAGGCATCTTCAACAAAACCACTAACCCTTCATTGCTTTATTACTAGAAATCTAATGGGCTTAGTATCTACAACCTTGCATGAATGGTTTAGTACTACTCTTCCCCTCCAGAACTGGGACGGAACAATCTCCTGAGATCGTTATACTTCCGCATATCGAAACTGTGAATCTCCGTTAGCTTCTGTTGCTTGGCCTTGAATCGTGTTTGAAAGTAGCCTTCAAAGGATGGCTCGGTGGATGTCCTGAGAAAGAAAGCATAGGCTAGTGCGAAATGGAGAGAGGTGACAAAGAAGCATATAGGCTCCATAACGTCCCAGCTGAGTTCCCAGAACGTAAGTCTCATGAACCCAAGTGTTTGGAGCACCAAAAAACCTAACCCACAATATAGCTCCCCACGAACTAGCCTTCTCGCTTTCTGATCGATCATGGCCTTTTGACTCTCCATATGCTCAAGTTCTTCTTTTCTTGGATCGTCATGTCCCACTAGCGATTCCGATAATAAGCTCTCCATTGTCTTGGCCACCTGAACATATTTGAAACTAAGATTACGCTGTCCTCTCAACTGTAATTCCGGTTTTTTCAGTTATATATAAACGATTTACGGTTTATTCAGTTATGGCAATTCGTAATTTATAATAGCTATTCTTAGGATCAGGGCAGGGTGACATCATCAGAAAAATACCTGCTCTGGTCTGAGAAACACGGTGTTGCCCAAAACGATGATGTTTCCGGATTGATCCAATGTCTTCGCCAACTCAACACCCTGATCGCGATGATTCCCACACTCTTTGGAGCAGATGTTAACGAATTCCGAATAAGAAATAGAGTTCGTTGGGATCTCTCTCAATTTCGCTTTCAACTTCTCCACCTGAGAAACTCTCAGAAGCTTCCTCGCCTCCTCGACGGAAATCCCGGCGAAATTTCCCGGAGCCGGCTTAGCGAGTCCGTCGAGGCGGAGCTGGTCACGAGAATCGTTGATGCGCCTGAGCCTCTCCCTCAGCTCCTGGCCGACCGGAACAGAGAGAAACACCGGAGACTGTTTGACTGCTCGCCGGTGGAGGAACCGCCGGAAGAAACCTTTCTCGACGGATTCCGGCGAAGTGAGGTACTCTCTGTGCAATTTCGTTTTGGCCTCATTCGGTGATCCAAGGGCTTGAACCAAGCTAGAAGAGGAGGAAATGGGTGAATGCTCCAGAGATACCGCCGGTGACGCGGCTCTGCAACTGTAACGCTTCGTAAACAGTTTACGAAGCGCCATTGTTTGCGAGAGTCTACTTTGGGAGGCTTGTGGGCATTTATAGTGTCCGATGGTTGAGGAGAATTTAAAGACTGTTTTAGTTTTCATTTTTTAAAGATTAAGAAATTAGTTTCAAAAAAAAAAAAGATTAAGAAATTAGAATTTGGGGACTGAATTTGACTGGTAAGTTTCGAATATTAATAAAATGTTCGAGATAATTAGATTTCCTGTTCTGAACTTCTGATTATAGTGTTTTTATTAAATTTTATTTATATATTTATATTATTTAATAACTGAAACAAAAATTAATGTGCACGTAAAATTAAAAGCCTAATGAATCTTATAAATAGAAGATTGGGATCTTCCTGAATGGACTTTTATTGTTTTCATCAAAATTAGAATTTAGAAAACCATTATTTTGTATTAATAAATAATACATCAATTAAAATGTTTTTAATAAAATTAATATTTCATTAATTTATTGTTGCGAGGAACTAAATCGGTATATAATATGTTGTACAATAACAATTTATCAATATAAATGTGTAATTTGACGGTAATTCTAAAGTAATAATATTAAATAAATAGATAACATATTTTAATAGTAAATTAAATTATAACAAAAGTTTAAAATAAAAATAAGGACCAATTTTGTAATTTTACTTATAATTTTATATAAATTAAAAATTGTAAAAACCCAAAAACAAAAGTTATAAACTAAATTAAACAAAATTTTAAAGTAAATATAAAACCGTACACAAACAAATTCAAGATTTAACCTTATTAGATGAGCGTAAAGGGACGTTTGAACACCTGATTCGCTTCACGCCTCACTAAAACAGAGCTCTCTTTTACACGGCAACATTTTCTTTAACGTTGTTGCCAAACTTCTAGCAAACAAGCAAAAGCTTGTTAAGGCCATCTCCAACCAAAAAATCTTCTCCAATGGCATCAATTACATCAATCAAGTAACACACTAAATTTGTGTGTTACTATTCATTATACCAAAAGGACAAAAAGACAATTTTGATTATGTACTTTTAACTTTTCTTTGTATATCATTTTCACAAATTGATTTATTTACATAATTGATTAAATAATTAAATTTAACATATTTATTACTTTACACAAAATATATTATTACAAAGATCTCATTTAAATATTTAAAACAAGATTAATATTGAATATAATATTAAATTTATTTATAATTTATATTTATAAGTGTTATAAATTTATTAATAAAATATGTTAAGAACAAAAGTAAATTTGAAATAAAAAGTACATAAATTTAAACCATACAATTGATTTTAAAATTAAAACTCTACATAAATATTTGAAATTATATCTAGACTTAAATATATTTTGTAAATAATATTAATTTAATATAAAGAATATATTAATTAATTAAGAATAATGATTTTTATTTTTAAATAAATTTTAATAAATATAAATTAAAGTTAATAAGTAAATTATTTGTATATAAATATAAATTAATTTAGTTAATAAGTAAATTATTGTGGTTATATAAATATAAATTAATTTAATTAATAACTAAATTATTGAGGTATATTCTTTGAAAAAATTTGGTGTAAAATTTGATATAGAATGATTGAAGTAACACCAAATTTGTGTAAAATTTACACCAAATTTGTAATAATTGGAGATGACCTAAGAACATTTATGCAATCACTCATTTTGTAGTCGAGTTAGCGGAGTGGAGTTATGAGATTAAAAGGTCATGTGTTCAATTTTTCTTATTTACGCTCTTTTTGTTGGGTCTGGTCATGCAGTACTTGTCTAGTACGAAATATTTGATTAACATGATTTGCATATTATTGTGTCAATTCGAAAATTTACTTAGTGTATATGTAAAAAATAATAGATACGGATTCTTTCGTTAAAAAAAAGGTTTACCGCATCACCTCCCACGATTCATGCATGTAGGTGACTTATTTACGTATTAAATTGCAAGTGATCAAAGTTTTGTCTAAAGTGAGCTTGGGAGGTAAATTCGTTTCTTCGTTATTATAACATCATAGGTTCAAATCACATAAATAACTTCTTTGTAAAAATATAAAAGATATATTATAATTCTCCCCAAATTTTTGCAAATAAAGAGTCTTGTCTATTGAATATGTTGACTTTTTAAATTTAGAACTAACCCCACACTAAAAAATATTTATTTTAAATCCCTTGATTTGGAAAAGTTTAAGATACTGATGGGTGTACATTTGATGTCTCAATTATTAAAAACTCAATTAGTTTTAACCGTAAAAACTTTAAATCGTTCAATTTTTAGTTTGATTTTTAATTTTTAATTCTATTTATTTTAATAACTCTTATTATTAAAACAATTAATTTATTAATTAATTAATCATTTTTATTAATTAATAAGTTATTTTATTAATTGATCATCCAGCACCTATTTCATCATGTAGATTTGAATTGCGTGTGATGATGATAATGATGATGATGATTAATAACTTATTTTAAATTAAAACAAATTAATTAATTTTTATTTAACAATCTTATTTTTATTTAAATTTCAAAATTTCAATGAATAAGGATAATCCTTTTAATCATATTTTAAAATTAAATTGTATTCAATATTTAGCTGATTTTATAACGGTTGTACAATTTTTAAAACTTAAATCTTAAACATCTTATTTTATCGGTTTAATTTTTATTTAATTTTAAAATATTATTTTGCAATCTAATATAAATTTATAAAATTAACAAAGCCTTTTGATTTTCTAAATAGAAAAATCTTATCTGAATTTTGAACACAACTTCTTTTTCTTCTTCTTCTGTTTTTTCAACTAAACTTTCTAACTTTCGAAAATGAAAGCAACCCGTTGGAGTGAGGTGCTTAAACTTTCAAAGTACACAAGAAAATGAGAAACACGGCACACGTGTAACTCTTGTCTTGGAATGTAGTATCAGAATGAAAGAACCACAAATGATTCTATGATTCTATCCCAAAATGATAAAGACTTACTTGAGCACGAAACTACTTTTTCCATGATCAAACAACTTCATTTTCTCGAAAAGCATTAGATTGATTGGTGTCATGAAACGTGAAAGACACAATTCTCTTCTTGTATTATCTCTTACAAAGTAATCTGTTTTAATATAATCTTGTAATCTTTGATTATCACATGATGAAATAAACAAAAATATAGTGCGAACAGTCGACATATTCAGTGCATAATGCTTTCCACTTTGTGATATTCTGGAAATGGTTATATTATACGTAATCTTTTTTTTTTGTATTTTTATTTAAGAGTTATTTTCATGACTTGAACATGTAATCTTATAATCATAAAGGAGCAGTCAGTAACTTTCTCCGAAGTGCACCTTGTAATTAAGCATACATTTGTATATATTTTAGTTTTCAATGTACCTAACGTTAAGATTCAACGCAGCTATTAAATTCAATGAACTAATTTAATTTAATTTATTAATTTATTAATTTAGATTAAAATTAAAAATGTATTGGATCTTCCTATCAGTAATATTTTCATATTACTTATTGTTATTTTAATTAAATTATATGAGATAAGATTTTTATAAAATTGAGAATTCTAAAAATATAAGAATTCTAAAGAAATTAAAAAAGTAATCAAATCACTCTATATCTTTTATCCAAAAATAAAATAAATCCTCGTTGCTTGGAATCATACTAAATCCTCATATTCTAATGGAAAGACATAATTCTCTTCTTGTATTATCTCTTACAAAGTACTCTCTTTTTTAAAAAATATAATCTTGTAATCTTTGATTATCACATGATGAAATAAACAAAAATATAATGCGAACAGTCTACGTACTCAGTACATAATGCTTCCTGCTTTGTGATATTATGGAGATGGTCATATTATATTATATGCAATCTTACAAAAAACTGCTTTCGTGATTTGAATATGTGGCCTTGTGATTATAAAGTAACAATTTGTAACTTTCTCCGAGGCACACCTTGTAATTAAGCATATGATTTGTATATATATTTTAGTCTTCAATGTACCTAACCTGAAGACTCAACACAACTATTAAATTCAATTTAAACTAATTTAATTTAATTTGAATTAATAATATTATTAGTTTAGATTAAACTTAAAAATGTATTGAATCTTAGTATCAATAATATTTTCATATTACTTATATTTTATTGTTATTTTTAATTAAATTATACGAGATAAGATTTTTTATAAAATTGAGAATTCTAAAAATACGAGAATTCTAAAGAGAAATTAAAAATTAATTAAATAAGTCTTTATCTTTTATCCAATAATAAAGTAAATTCCCGTTGCTTGGAATCATTCTAAACCCTCGTATGCTAATAGAAAATCATGATTCTTTCAAATAAGCTTGTGAGTAGGAAATCTTCAACTTCCATTTTCCCATTGCCATGGTACATGACACTCCGGCCAATTCAAGCCTACCCAATTGGTGCAATTTGCTTTTGAGTCATCACCACCAACCTTCGGACAACTTCCCATGTTTTGGGAACTTATCACTTGTTTGAATACATGAATACATGAATGCTCGTAGCATAAAATAGGTCAGATAACAGGAACACATAATGTTAATCCCATGTTTCACTCTTCCACTATCGGCCTTTCTATAATGCAATTAACCTTGTGACTGTAATGATTGGGAACAAATACTCGACTATTATGGGATGCCAATGGGTAAATATTTAACTTTGCATTAAGTAGTATGTTTTTTTTCTTGGAATAACAAAACGTACCTAACTATTTTCTATATGTGTATGAACACACAGGAAGAGGGAAAAAAAAGAGACGATTTCTAAGTATTTATGCTCATTTGGCTAGAAAAGACATATAACCAACTCCTAGAAGAAGAAAAAAGTTAACTCCCAGTTGCGTGAGAATGAACATGGAGGTGACCTTCATGATTCTCCTCATCTTTGGGCGCCAGATGAATCACGGGTCCCTTGCTGAAATGATTTCTGTTGTAGTAGGAAGTTGCAAAAGCATAAACCATCAGAGTCCCGATAGCCGCAACCATTGTCACAAAACCTGTGAAACGAAAGTCTCCCCGTGGACTTTCACTTAGACACGGCGAAGTCAAGCTCTCAAAGGCATCAGGAAGCACATGAATGAATCCCGCCGACAGAATTACACCTGCTGCAAAGGACCTGACCATGAAATATATGCTCCTGTCTGGGCTTAAAGCAGGAATCACCTTTCCAAGGATTGGAAGGCACACTCCAATAGCATGTGCAACGAGAATGAAACATATGATTGCAATTTTGTACCTGAGAGCCTTAGACTTATTACGATCTTCTAAGTTTGATTCACAGGTGCACGCTTCCGGTACAATCGCAAGAAGCATGAGGAATATGCACAGAAACGTAAAAGTAATTTTCTTCATGGTAATAAACTGATAGAAATTCTATTAAGGCTTTCTCCGATTTGTTTAAGATTCTAGTATATAAAGACTATAATCAATCAGTTTAGTATCTGAGAATAATTCAAAGAACTTGATTCTAAATCTTACCGAAATTCTATCAATTCATACTAGATTTCTAAACAAATTAGAGAAAGTCTCAATTACCTCATAGTTTGGATATAAACAAATTACCTTTTTTTAGGAAATAAAATAACAACTTAATCTAAATGGCAATTTTTATATAATAAGACTCATCCTTTTTCTTATCCTTGTGTTTTACGAGAGTCCCCATCTCATACATACTCTTCCTCTTCTTTATTTTTATATTTTATGGCACCACCTCATACATATCTCGTGCATAACCTGCATGTTACCTACAACTCTAACATGCATACCTAATTGGTTTCGATTGAACCAGAGGCTTTAGAGATTCGATCTGATGATGAAAAATCAACTCTGGTTCTGTCGGATTCTGGCTGAACTGGTTATTGCCATTCTGATCCATGTCTCTGATGTCTGTTGAAGCGATCTTGGTGAAAAAGTCTCCTGCAAAACAAAGGGAAGGCACGTCGGGGGTGAAATCCCGATTTGCCCCTCCGACGCTCAAGTAAGTCTTTGGTGGAGGTGAGGTTAATACAGATCAGAGAAAACAACTAGGTTATGATCTTGTACCTTGGTTATGAGAGAATAATACCTTATATACGTTTTCCGCTAGGTTTTGGTCTTTACATTTCTTACGACGTCATGGGAGATTTTCTTATGCTAATGGGTCGTGGATATATAGATTAGACCCAGATTAAGCCATGGTTGTGAGATTGATCGATCGGTCCGTAATATTGGACTTGGGCCCAATATTGTCGACCAACCATAAGCCCCCTACTCCTCGAGTGCGAGCGAAGAGAAGGGTCGAAGAGTACGTTGTTGTAGTTATTTCGCTTCAGAACCGTAACATGTGAAGCGGGGCGACTGCGATGTGGCCGATCGGTCGAGCATTGGCTTTATAGCTCGGTATAGGACAGCTCGGTAATTTCATTTGGTGGTCTTGAGCCTGCCGGGTATAATCTTTCGTATTGGCGACTCGTTGTACCGAATCGGTCGTTTTGGGATTGATTGATCGAGGTCCCTCTATCGATCGGTTTCACCGTTTATTGCGTGACAACCGGTCTTATAGCATGTCCGCGGTCATCATTGGCGACGCTTGGACTCGTGAAATACTTATTCATCGACGGTTCGTGATCTCGATACCGCTCGTAATCCAAACGTATCGTCCTTTAACCGTTATGCTGCTGCTGTCGACGCCCTTCAACTGTCGCCTCCAAATTTTGAATAACCGAACTCCTGCGGCTTAGATCATGCTGCGTGTCCGAAAGCACACTCGGATTTTCTCCACGTCGTGGTCCGATTGGGTCACTTTGGAGCGCTCCTTCTCCCGTCCTTCTATAAATACCCATGCTCGACGAGTTGTGAGTTTCTGCCTTTTGCTTTCGTTTTCTTGCCTACATTTTGCCTTCGCCTGTTCCTTGTTCGCGATTGCCAGAAACTTCCTTATACTCCACCGTCCGATTTTCCTGTATCCAATCTCCGATTAGGTACGTCCTTTTCTTCATTCCCTCTTCTTTTTCATGTCAACTGGTAGTTCTGGGAGTATGGTCGGAGTAGCGGAGGAGATGGCGATGAGAGAGAGGAAAGACGGTTTGGTTGTGGAGGTACCGCCGAAGACTGATCGTCAATGACCTATGGGGAGTTGAACAGGTTGGCCATTAAATTTAACATCCCTTCGTCGTGGAGGCCCCGATTGGCCTTGAAAAATGAGCGGATTCACAGCAACTTCGGTGGGTACGTCGCCGTCTCCGGCAGTTTTTTTACAGTTGGCGGCATGAGGCTTCCATACGCCCCGGTCATTGACGAGGTGTGCTCTATGTTTGGGATGTTGCCGAGTCAGATACCTCCAAATAGTTGGAGGTTTATAAATGGATTGGCATTGCTGTGCCACCAGTTCGGCCATCCGGCCTCTGTCGGCGTCCTGCGTCACTTCCTCAGGATGAGCCATAGTCCGAGCTCTGGGGCAGGAATCCCATTTTTGCAATATAGAGACGCTCGGTATCGTCTGCCCGGACGCCTCAAAGATCTCTTCTTGGCGAACCAAGTACTTTTCGTAAAGCCCAGAGTGTTCCTCGAGTGTCGAGTGGAGGTATCCTCCGCCGAGAAGTGGAATGACGCGTCGACCACATCCCTCGGTAGAGATGAGTTGGAGGTGATTGGTCGCATCAAGGAGCTCGGCAGATCGACTTATTCGTCTCATTCAATGATACCTCTGGGGGCTTGCTACTTCTTTCTCGCCGATCCCCCACCTCAGACACGGGCTAAAGGAGGAAACCGCCTCGGCGGTTGACTCCTTGTGATGGACTTAATTGTTGGACTTTGGTGAGCTAGTTTTATTTTCTAACTCGATTTTTCGTTGTGCGGCTATGGTGAGGATGGGAGGTGCCCCACCGAGCTTCTACGTCGAGGAAGGAGGCTTCCGGAAGGTGAACGAGGGTGCTGATTCGTCCATGGGTTGGTCTCCTTGGTAGTGTCGTGGATGTTTCCCTGTGGAGGACCTTCTGTTGCGTCCGAGCCATTGCCGATTGTGACAATGGATGCGGGATGTGCAAATTCAGCGGAGGAGGAGGAGGACGGGTCCTCCTCTTAAGAGGAAGAAGTTAGTGCGGTTGGGTGACCTATCTTCTGCCCGTGAGTGAGGTAGGGGCATGTAAGTAAGAGAGGAAGGGGAAAGCAAAAAATCAAGAGGTAGGCGTTGGGAGCTTGCCTGAATTGTCCGAGGATGCCACGCTGGGGATCTCGAGGTGGCCCGCTATCTTGCCGAGAGGGTCACTCCCCGTGGAGGAGCGGCTCATGGAAAGAAGGGTAGCGTGAGGTGGGATCTCGGCTTGTTCGTGTCGGCATGCGGGCTGCGACGATGTCCCTTGCGTCTTTGCGGCAATTGGAGACTCTGGACCAGAAGTCCAGGATCTCCATGTTCAAATGAAGGATTTGAAGGACGAGGTATGCTGTTGTAAAGGAGGGGAAGGATCTCCTCCAGCAAAGAATATGTCTTGGAAGAGGAAAGAAGGTCTTGTTGATTTCGGTTGACCATGATGAGGGGAGAGAGGCGAGAAGAAAGGGAGGGAGGTGGAGAGGATGGAGAGGGAGGTAGAGGTCGAAGGGTGGAGGAGGACGGTGAGAGTGGAGCGGAGCTTAATAGGCGTCACTGGATTGCCGCTCCATGCGGCCAGTAGGGACAAAGCCGAGAAAACCTTGGAGGAGTGCGGCGATGCAATGCAAGGGAGCAACGGGTTCAAGCTATCAGCGGTGGAAAAGGAGGTTCTTATGACGAGGAGAGTTTGGAGCTCGCTGCGATATAGCCTCTCGCGGTCTTGAAGAAGGGTCACGAGCTCTATGCTCCGAGGGTCGATGTGCCCTCGTTCGAAGATTATGCCGAGCCCCTTATTCTGCGGCTCTCGGACTCTCTTTGGAGGAGATGGAGAAAAGAGTTGAGGGGGAGCCGAGAGACGTTCCGGACGAGCAACTAGATCTCAGCTCTGAGGGGGAGGAGGTCCCTTATGAAGATGTTCCTTCAGTTGCTCCCCCGGTTCCTGCTCCTATTGATTTGCTCTCTGAAGATCTTTCTAATGAAGATACTCATTGATTGCTCCCACGGGTCTGCCTCGGTTCGCTTCTCCTCCGCTTCTCAAGGTTCCCGGTATTCTCCCCACAATTGTAAAGCTCACTGGTCGGGCTTGTGACCGGGCGATTTTCTTCAATGTGATCTTTGCTTCTTTTTAACTTGTCTTTTTAGTATTCTTGCTTTTTATACTTGGAGAATTTCGATGAAGTTACTCGTGGCAAACCGGCCGAGCAAGTTAGGTCATGTCGACCGATCGACCGCAGTCGATCGTCGTCCCAGGAGTTGTCTTGGCGATCTAGCCAAGCGATAAGTGAGGGCGATTGATGGTTCCAGAAGTCTCGTTTTGGGCGACCGACCGGCGATGGTCGATCTATGGAGATCTGTCGGCGAGGTCCTAGGGATCTTGTCCTGGCGACCTGTCGAATGAGGTCGATCTATGGATATACCGAGCCAAAGTGATGGCGTCCCAGGGATCGTCCTGGCGACCGGTCGACTGAGGTCGACCTATGGAGTTACCGAGCCATAGTGATGGCGTCCCAGGGATCTCGTCCTGGTGACCGGTCGTGAGGTCGACTATGGAGTTACTGAGCCATAGTGATGGCGTCGAGGATCTCGTCTGGCGACCGATCGATCGAGGTCGATCTAAGGAGATCCGAGCCATAGTGATGGCGTCTCGGGGATCTCGTCTGGCGACCGATCGATCGAGGTCGACTATGGAGTTACCGAGCCATAGTGATGGCGTCGAGGATCTCGTCTCGACGGCCGATCGGCGAGGTCGATCTAAGGAGATCCGAGCCATAGTGATGGCGTCCAGGATCTCGTCTGGCGGCCGATCGACGTGGTCGATCTATGGAGATTTGCCGAGCAATGGTTAATTGGATTTTCTACTCTTTGCCAAATGTAATGTAACTTTGTTATTGCCAAGAAATCTGAAAAACCCCTTTATTGATGATAACGAGGGTGTGGGCGTTAAAAACCCTGCTGGCAAGGGCGGGAAAAAGGTACCCACATGTATACAAAAATGATAACAAGAAAGATTAACTAGCATGAATACTTATCTATTGGTAGAAAGCTTTCAAGTTCTGTGAATTCCATGGCCTTGGTAGAATTTTCCCTTTCTCATCGCTAAGGATGTAAGAACCATGCCCGGCTTGCTTAATCACTCGATAGGGTCCTTCCCACGTCTGTCCGAGCTTTCCAGGATGCTTTCCAGCCGCCTCGGCTTTTAAGAGGGCGTATCCTCCGACCTTTACCTTTGCTTTCGCTTGACCCTTCATTGTAGAACTTAGTACGCCTTTTGCACGATGGCTTCCGGCGGCGGTTGCCCTTTCTCTCGTCTCGCTAAGGAGAACGAGCTCTGCTCTGCGGGCCTCGTCATTTTGCTCTTCCTCGTAACCCGACACCCTCTGATTAGGCAATGCCGCCTCAACCGGGACCAAAGCTTACGCTCGAAGGTCATCAAAATGGCGTTTACTTTGTGGCTCCGTTCGATTGTGGTTATACGCCCACAATACTTCATCTACTTCCTCTACCCAAGTCTTTCTCCGTCTAGGTGCTTCTTAGGCGTTCATTATCTTTTGTTGGTGTTTTCTGAGACCGTTACTTTGGGGATGGGCGTAAGAAGTTAACTGTAGCTCGATCTTTAGTGATTGCAGAAATCTCTAAATTTGTCATTGTCGAGCTCGCCGCCATTATCTGTGATCAACACCATAGGCATTCCAAAAGCGGCACTGATATGTTCTTCTTTATGAAGCTTTCCATTTTCCTCGGTTATTGTAGCGACAGATTCCGCTTACCCACTTGGTGAAATATTCCACCGCCACTATCAAGAATTTCTTTTGTCAGGGACCGAGGGGAAAGGCCCCAGATATCCATTCCCACTGAGCGAAAGGATAGGATGACTTACGATCTTCATTCGTTCGGTAGGTTGGTGAGACAATTCTTTGTTTCTCTGGCGAGCTTATGCGGTCGACTTTTTCTCGACAATCTCTTCTCATCGTTGGCGATGGTACTCGCTCGATCAACCGGTGAGCTAACCTCCTGCCTCTATGTGATTTCCGCACATCCCTTCATGGACTTGACCATTGCTCGCTTTCGGCTTCTTCCTCATTCAGCATCAAGTAGCGCCGATCATAGGACCGCTTATCTGAACATCATTGACGACCGTATATTTGGCCGCCTTCCTCCTTAACTTCCTGGACTCTGATGGGTCTTCTGGTTGCTTTCCTTCTAAAAGGTATTGCATGATCGGTTCCGTCCAACCCGGTCGATTAGTATTTATGTTAAGAACTTCATCGGCTTTCGGATGCTAGGGACGGTCTAGTCGTTCGACGAGAATATTGTTACTGCATCACGATCGAAGTTATTTTGAGAGCGCGTCGCCTAGCATTACGAGCTCGCTTCTACTACTCTTTGATCGAATATTGTCCGAAGTTGCTCAATTCTTGCTTTACCAGCTCGAGATACTTGATCATGTTATTTCCCTTGGCCTCATACTCCCCGGTGACTTGGCCGACCACCACTTGGCTATCACTATATATCTTCAAATGCCGTACTTCCATCTCCCTGGCTAGTTGGAGGCCGGCTATTAAAGCCTCGTCTCTGCTTCATTATTGAGGCCTTGAATTCCAGTAGAAGGCGTACTCCACTTTCTCATCCGTATGCGGGCTAATTAGCACTACTCTGCTCCAGATCCCTCGGCATTGGATGACCCGTCGACGAACAAATTCCAAAGCGGGAGGCCGCTCATCCTTCGAGCTCGGTTGGCTCATCTCTGCGATGAAATCGCTTGACACTTGTGCTTTGATGGTCGTCTGGGCTTGTATTGAATATCGAACTCTCTAGTTCTACCGCCCACTTTATCAGCCGAACGAGGTTTGGGCTTTTGGAGCCTTTGCTGAGGGTTGATCGGTCCATACCTCAGCGGTATGACTTTGGAAGTAAGGTCTCGACTTTTCGGCTGCCATTATCAAAAGAGTGTTAGCTTTCTATGGGCGGCAGATCGCGTTTCGGCGGTCAACACTTTCTTGGCGTAGTAGGCGGTGTTGCTCGCCTCCTTCGGATCGAATAAATCTGTGTTGATCGACCCTTCCGTGACGGCCAAATATAGAATCGGGGTTTCCCCTCGGTAGGGCTTTGCGAGCAGGCGGTCTAGACAAATATTGTTTCAAGTGTTGGAAAGCTTTTCACACTCATCCGCCATTGAACCGAAAGTTACATTTGCTTTCCTCGGGACCTTGAAAATGGAGGCACTTGTCTCCCAATCTAGAAATAAACCTCAGTGAAACTACCCGAATTCGAATCGCACGTCTTTCAAGCATTGTGGCGAGGACATCGTATGATGGCTTCAATCTTCTCGGGATTGGCTTCGATCCCACCGAGTGATCATAAACCCGAATTTTCCGGATGCTACCTCAAGACGCATTTTTAGGATTTAGCTTCATCTGAACTTATTTAAAGTCTGAAAGACTTCTTTGAGATCTCGCACATGTTCGCGGCCGTCTTACTCTTTACCACCATATCATCCACATAAGCTTCCACCGTCCGGCCTATCTGTTGTTTAAAGACTTCTGTGACGAGCCGTTGATAGGTCGCCCGGCGTTTTTCGACCGGAAGGCATTACTTGTAGCAAAAGTGCCTTGGTCGGTTATGAAGCGGTCTTTTCTTCGTCTTCGTGCTCATTTGGATCGATGATAGCGAGAAGGCATCCGGAAGTCGAGCAGCTCGTGCCTCAAGTGGAGTCCTGTTGATCGATCTTAGGCGTAGGAAGTCGTCCTTTGGACATCTTTGTTCGGTCGGTGAAGTCTATACACATTCTCCATTTTCCGTTCTTCTTTTACCAACACCACGTTGGCGAGCCACTCCGGTATTTGACTTCTCGGATGAATCCGGCCTCTAGCAGTTCATTACTTCCTTCTTGATCACCCCGTCGTTCTTTCTTTGTGGCATCGCTTCTTTTTATCGATCGACATAGTCATTCGAATGCCGGGGAGTGAGATGTGACCGATCGAGATTTGGGCATGTAAGCTGGTACCCAGCGAAGACCGATTTATTCTCCGCCAGACGATCAGTGATTTCTTTAACCAGTCTCCTGCGGCCCGAGCCTAGGTTTGTAAATTTAGAGAGGTCGGCTTCATCCAAAGACGACTCTTTGCGTTTCTTCCACGGATTTATCCTTTCCACCTTTTAAATGGCTCTCACATCAAGAGAGCTCGTAAGTACTACCGTACCATCTAATGTCTTCGTCTCCGCTAAATAGCATTCTCAGCATTTTACATTTGGCTTGACAACTCCGACTCGTGAGGTGTCGGAAATTTCATGACCTGGTAGTAAGTGGAGATGACCGATCTAAGGGCATTTTATGAGTGGCCGCCGATTATCGCGTTATAGACGCCCCATGGAATTTAACGACTAAGAACTCAACGTTCCTTTCTACTTGACATGGCTTCGCCTCGAACTTCACTTTCAAATTTACCCGAGCGAGCGGGTGGCGACGCCCGGTCACTCCCTTGATGGGGCCGTCAGTAGGTAGTAAGCGCTCTTGGGCACCTTCATCCTTGAAAGCCTCGTAATATAGCGAGGTCGACCGAGCTGCCGTGTCTATCATCACCCGTTTGACCTCGAATCATCCATATTAAGGTTTACGACGAGGCGTCATCATGCGGGCAATTTACTCCATTTAGTCGACTCGTCGAAAGAAATCATTCCGTCGTTCTCTTTCGGCTTCTTGATGGGCACGTCTTCGCCGACTGTTTGGCGCGATCTTTTCTGCCTTTAGTGGTGGATCCCCACCGCATTTCCACCGAATATTGTGTTTATGACCCCACTGGTCTGGTCATCCTGTTGTTCGCATTTCCGTCGTTTCTTTCCCTTGACCGCCTCTTCCTTCTTGTTGGTTATCGGCATTAGTGTTCGCCTCCCCGTCATTCTGTCATTTCGCCTCCGGGGTGGTCGCCTATTGTTTGGCCGGCTGTTCTCTGTTGATTGTCCTGTCGGCATTTTGCCCTTGTTTCACAAATCGGCCTAATCTTCCCTTCAGTATGAGCAATTCAATCTCTTTCTTCAATTGCCGGCAATCTTAGTGTCATGTCCGACTTCTTTGTGGAAGCGGCAGTATACACTAGTGTTTCATCCTGTAGGGGTTTTCATTTTTAGGGCTCTCGGATAGTTTCCCCTCCGCTATCATAGCCGCCAAGACTTCCGCGTGTCGTTTGTTTAGCGGGGTAAAGTCTTGTTGATTCCAATACTCGCCTTCGGCTTTCCAGTCATTGGTCTCTCTGTCTTTTGTGAGGCTCATCCGACCTACCACTCGCCCGCGATAAATGCGCTTTCGGCGTTTTGTGTTTTAGCACCTCCTCGAAATGAATGTACTTATCTGCTTTCGGCATCGATCTCTGAATAGATCGGGGCTGATCGAGGGCTAGCGACTTTTGAACTCCTCGTCTCGTATTGCTTTCGTGAGGCGCCGGCGTAGACGAGCAAGTGAGGTCGGGTACCTCGACCGCTTCATTATTAAACCGAGTGATGAACTCCATAAACTCTCATTCCTTCCTTGGGTGAGTTGCATCACCTCAAAGCAAATCTTCGATTAAACTTCATTGGTGGCGAATTGGTTCGGAAAAGCGATCGAAATCTTCAAGCATGTTATCTGACTGGGGTAAGTTGTTGAACCATCGCCGAGCTCCCTCTTGAAAAAGTGCATGAAAGCCTTGCATTGGATAGCGTCCGAACGCAATGTAGGCTCATCATGGAATGGAAGTCTTGCATGTAGTCCAGGGTCGGTCTTCCCATTATACTTCTCGGGTGTTGGTATTTTTTTGTTGTGGTATTTGGAGACTATCCAAGATCTCCAAGTAAAGGAGAGGCAGTATTACGCCGACGGGCGATGCTGTTCGATAACTTCATAGCCGCGTGAGACCGATCATCGCGGTTTTTCTAGGGCTTCAAATAGCGATGATCGTTTATCACGCTAGTTTGTCGGGGGTTGGCCGTCTTGTTGGCGGTCTCGGGGTGGTTGTTGTTGCCGAGATCGCAAGATTTTTTTCGGATCAACAAATCATGGCCTCTCTATCTACTTCGAGTCAAAGTGGTGCACTGCGGAGGAGGGTCCGCTTCGACGGTCTTTGAGATTTGTATGTGTCGAACACGACATTATCCTCCGCACGCGCTCTGTTCCTCTTGCTCAAAAGTCCGAAATTGCTGCGATCATTCGGATGTGAGGATTAGTGCGTGAGACATGCGGCAAAGCGGTATAATGGTGGCATTGCAAACCTAAGTTATTTGCATCGCCAGAGCCGTGATGACTCGTCCAGATTCGTTTTTGCCGCGATGGCTGATTTGAGTGGTTCGGGCGTGGTTCCGGACGTCGAGCCCCGGTGGGCGCCAAATGGTTCTGCGGATTACGGCTGAACGGTTATTACCATTCGATCTATGTCTCGATGTCATTGAAGCGATCTTGGTGAAAAAGTCTCTGTAAAACAAAGGAAGGCACATCGGGGTGAAATCCGATTTGCCCTCCGACGCTCAAGTAAGTCTTTGGTGGAGGTGAGGTTATCTGCATCGAGAAAACAACTAGGTTATGATCTTGCACCTTGGTTATGAGAGAATAATACCTTATATACGTTTTCTGCTAGGTTTTGGGTCTTTACGTTTCTTACGTCGTGCATGGGAGATTTTCCTATGCTAATGAAACGTGGATATATAGATTAGACCAGATTAAGCCATGGTTGTGAGATTGATCGATCGGCCCGTAATATTGGACTTGGGCCCAATATTGCCGACCCAACCAAACTCTAATGAGGTGTCGTCTTATATATGTATAGAAATCAGAGATTGATGGAGAGAAATTAATTGTATATTGATCAGATTACAAGAGTTTAAATACATGATTTTACCCGAGATAACTCCTACGTACAAGGAGATAAAATTGACTTCAAATCCCCCTAACTATTAGCTAACAATATGTACAGTTTGTTTCTATCTTAACAGCTAGTGGACGTGGTCAAAGTAATACATGTGTTGCTTCTATAATATGAAACCACAGAATATTTATGGCGTCATTCTAGGCTAGTACAACTTCAAAGAATTAACTAATAATTTTTAAAATAAGTTTATATAACAATTAACTTCTTTTCTCTTTTTGTATACAAGATTTTACAATGTTACGGTAGGTATCACTGCTTACTTACTTCTATCATCTCAGTCCGTCACTGTATTAACAGAAATCTCATATAATCAATGTTTTAAAAATTGGAGTGAAAGTAAAAATATAAGATAAGAAGTTTAAAGTTTAAAAGTTTAACTAGTATTAGACTGTCATAAAATTAACTAAAATTAAAAAGAAAAATTTTAAAATATAATTGAAAATATTGTTTTATCAATCAAGACTGTGAAGTTTAATTGAAAAAATTGTTAAATGAAAATTAAATGATTTATTTTGATTTATAAAATTTATTAATATGCAAAATTGACTATTAATTAATAAACAATAATTTTTAATAATAAAAATATTAAAATAAATCAAATCTAAAAATAAAAATCGAACCATAACGTTAAACGATTCAAAATTTTTACGAGTTAAATCAATCAAACCGGTTGAGTTTGTAATCATTGGCTATAATATTATTAATAACACCTCAAATCCAAATTAGTCTACTAATAACTCTATTTTAAATTTAAATGAATTACAAGTCTAAAATAAATAGTAATTATTTTTAATTTTTAATTTTTCTTTTTTATATGAGGTTTAATAACATTTCATATAAAATGTCATAAAGTCGTTTCTTTAATTATTATTTGAGATGTTAGAAAACAAGAATAATGTATATCTCCTACACGAGTTCTTTATCCCAAAATTTTGATTTAAACTTAATTTTGATTGTGTCTGATTTGGTTTATTAATTTTAAATTAAATTAAATATTTATCATAATTATTTAAAATTTTAAAAATCAAATGTAAGTTAGATTAAATTTAATATTCAAATTTGAATTTTCTATTTCCTTACATCTCCGTCTCCTAGGCCATTACATCATTTGACCACGTAATTATCATCATCATCAATATCACATTCAGTCCGAAGTCTCGCAGTGAAGCAGAGTTTAGAGAAGTTTGATAATACGCAGCCTTATCCCTACATAATAGAGAGGTTGCTTCCAATAGACTCACATGGACATGCAACAAAAAAATAATGATGCAGGTTAACAGAAAAAAATGGCTCGCAAAAAAATTTAGTAAATAGAATTATAAGACAATACATAAAGACATATATGATGGTTGACCATATCTGCTAATATCTTACATCTTGTAAAAACCGGTTCTTTTCGTAGTTGGTCGCGCTAGGAGTCTACACTGAACGCCCCACTCACAAAGGCAAAAGGCCATTTGGGTTGGATTTTTTATGTGGTAAGTATGAAGAACGAGGACTCTAAAAGGTAGCGGTTACCTTTATCCTATCACGTCAGACTTTTCTAATTCTAGTAACTATCTTAGTGAAAACCAATTTTGACATATCTTTTTTTATCACCTCCCTTCAGGTCTTATAAAGCTTTCCTTTCCTCCTTTTGTAGTCATTAAGGTTTATTATCTTATAGCTTCATATCGGAGCATCATAAGGCATCTTACGCATATGCTCAAACCACCTAAACCTTTTCTCTCTCAACTTGTCTGTAATACTAGCCACATGTAGTCTGACTTTCACCACCCGATTCTGTATCCTATCTCTTATGATAATGTTACATATCTATTTAAACATACGTATTTCTGCTACCAGTAACTATCGCAAATGTCTACGATTAATAGGTTAATATTTTATGCATATATTATATTTGACCGAATCACAATGCACGATGTAAACTTTAGACTAAATCAGCCGGAGTGGACACTCGTTGCAAAGAAAAGGTTACATAAAAGACATTTTAAGTCAGGAAAGGATATAATTCTCACTGAAACTTTAACAGCGTCATAGGATGTGCAATGGGGTCGCAACTTGACGCACTAAAATCAAATGGAATTGATAGGAGATCAAATGCAACCGTTCATTTTCAAAGTGATGTTAGATTAGTAACTATCTAAGATTTGAGTTTTGGTGGTTTAGGGAGGTAGGAATGTCTTAATTAAGTTCATGTGATTTTCTTTTTTCCTATTTTATCCATTAATTTAATAATGATATGTTAATCATTTGTCAATGTAAGTGACATAAGGGTTTCAAATTCTTTATTCCCATTAGTCTATTTCAACCCTATTCCGCGCTCAATAAGATTTCAGTTTTGTAAGTTTTACTTAAGTGGCATAATGAAGGAGGTTTAAATTCTCTATTTATATTATTATGTTCCAATCTTATTTTGCTCCTAATATGACTTCGCTTTGTAGGTTGGAACAAAGGATCCGGTCTCGACATAAGGTGGTTTTTGTGATAGGTTCAGATCCTCTATTCCAATTTCTTTATTCTAACCATGTTTTCTTTTAAAACGAAGAAGTTTTATTTTTATTTATACATAAAACGATGCCGTTTTAGGATATAAATAAGATTATAACAGAATATTTGGAACAGAAGATCTTATGCCTTTTGTGATGTAGTTTGAAAATGATGTTTAAGTCTATTTTGAGTTTTTAAAATAAATAATATTGTAAGTAATAAATTTACTTTATTTTGAAAAATCTAAAGACTTTAAATTTAACATAAATTAATTTGATCTGACTCAAAATTAATAAATTAATCTTAATTTAAAAACGTTTGGATTCGTACATTAAAAGTTGAAATAATTCAAATTTGAGTTTAATTAATCATATAAAATCACGTTAATAAATGAATGGATCGACTTTTAATAATTAAAATTATTAAATTAAATCAAATTTAAAAGTTGGTAAGTTTAAAATTTTCTATGTTAAATTAATCGAATCAACTGGTTTTAAAGTATCTTTGGTGTAATTTGGATTTTTTAATGTATATTAATTCCTAAAATTGTATTTAATTAAATTTTAAATATTTAAATCTAAGTCCGATTAAATTTAACATGAACCGCATAATTTGGTCCATCTCTAGACAGTAGTGGATCACCGACACGAGCTGCCTAATGTTTGCAAGTTGTTGTAACTTTCCACCGCAAGTTGAAGTCTATTTTTAATTAAGAAAGGATAAAGATAGAATAGCTGGGGACAACTAATAAAAGCTTAAATACTTAAATCTACAGTATGTAAATATTGCTGTTTGATTTGGACCAATAAATCCATTTTGTGTAAGGGAAAAAAAAAACAGCTTATGTCACCTCCCAACATATAATGAGATTCAGTAGTACATAGATTTATTCTTTGTCTTAAAAGGTGGAATCAACCATCCTAACTGCCCCTATATTCGAGCCCGACTAGATTGTGAGGGGGATAAATCACGGTTTATCTCGATCGACCGCCTAGCAGAGTAGCCCATGTACTTTCATTATTGAGAATCAAACTCAGGTCCTTATCCCAATTTACTATGCTAGATTACCAACCGAACTATCTTGTTTTATTCTTACCTAGTAACGAGGTTGCTTTCAAAACATACATCAATTTTTCTTAATCTATCTTGTTATCATAAATTTTTAATAAATAGAGTTATGTAATATTTAATCACAGATAAATCCATTATTATAATTTATTATGATTATAATAATACTACGTATATCAATATTTTAAAAACAAATCAAGAGTTAATCCGGTAAGAAAAATTTTAAGTTTATAAGGTTCAATCAGTATTAAATGGCTATAAAATTAGCTAAATATTCAATAAAATTAAAGAATTTAAAATATGATTGAAAATATTATCCTTAAATTTGAACTTTAGTTAAAAATATTATTAAATAAAAATTTATTGATTTATTTTAATTTATAAATAATTATTAATTACAAAATTTATCAATTAATTAATAAATTTATCAATTTTAACAACAAAATTATTAATAAATCAAAATTTTAAAACTAAACGAAAAATTAAATAATTCATTTTTTTATTTTTTGAAGAAATATCGAATATACAGCCGTAAACTTTGAATTATAAAATGAGAGTGCAATGCTCCACTTGCGAAGATCAAGGAAAAGTTCATCAATTGACTAAAAGGGTAAAAGACGAAGTCGAAGCATGACAAGTTTGTCTGGATCGAGATATTGGCAAATGGAAGTGACGAAAGCTGCTGCAGCTTTTCTAAAGCAGAAAATGAATTACCTGGGACTCAAAATCTCTGAGTCGTTTCGTATTGATCGTTCTTTTGCTCTTCCTTTCGAAAAATGAACATCATCTCTTCAAGAACACCGGAAATGTCATTTTCAGATGGAGAGACTAAAAGAGCAAGTTGCCTGTAAGCCAATATAAGCGGAGAAGAAGACAAAACCGAAAGGTGCTTTCATGAAGTAAGAATGATCTGATCACATGGGTCGTGTCACTGCCAAGAAAATCATTCTTTGACCAGATTACACACGCCATCAGCAAAAATAAAAAAAAGGAATGATAATGGGCTAAATTCATAGGATCACCTATTGTTCAAGATGGATATGATTTGTTTTGATTCAATTTAAACATAATTATAATTGCATTAAAATAATATTATTTCAATTAACAAAATTTAAATTATTCTAATTTCAATTCTCTCTAACTCAAGTTTCAAATAAAATTTTATTAATTTAAATTTATTTTATTGATTATAAAATGAAATGGGTCATATATAAATTATACTCAACGAATCTAATACACAAGTCTTCTCGTTTTGTGAGGATATAGGGAGAAGGATATTAATTATACACAATCTTTTTTACATTTTTATAAAAAGGTTATTTTCATTATTCGAATTTGAATAATCTTACTAAATATTATTGCGACTTACTTGAATTTGTTTAATTTTTTTAAAATTTGTTTAGTATAAGTACAATTTTCCTGATTGAAGAAGAAAAATCTTGATTTTGGTTTCAACAAAAGGTGGCCAAAAACGTGCATTGGTGACTGAGTCATATGGAAAAGAAGTCCCCCGTTATGGGATCTGTAAGAATCTTTGACCCAAAAGCGGCTTGACTGAATCTTTACGTGTTAAAACGACATTATGGACGCCTCCATTAATAGAGGTTTTAAAGAAGTAATATGGACTCTGAAATGGACCATTGGTAATGCAAAGAAGCTCTATATTTAATGTGGCATGTCATAGGTACTATCTAATCAATGCTAGCCTAAGCCTACACTTTGGAATTTTCTGGCTGACCCAAAAGGACAATGCCCGATATTAGGAATGACAGTGAATTTTCAACCCAATTAATATCCGCACTACCCGACTCAATAGATTTAGATATGGACAGTAAATCGTAAAACTAATAGATATGGATATAAATATGGATATGAGTTGAGTCATAAAAAATGGATATGGATATGGATTAAGTAAAACCTGAACCATGGATACCTATATCCTACGCTTTTTATTAACTCTATTTTTTCTTGAATATTTATGGTTAAATATAATAAAATATTAAAATTTTATACAAAAAAACAACTTTGAAATATCTACTTTACTCCTCAGTACTCACATTTTTCATCATATTTTATTTTTCTTATAGGATGATAATAATGCAAATGATATGGAGATGGAGTTTTGAATGTTGTAGAGTTCACGCAAAGACAATTTGAAGCTTTAATTATTTCAATCTTTGTTCCAGTTCTAAATTGTGAAAAATGTATGTTGTCTTTGTACTAAATATTATGATTTTTATTATTCTAATTTTATGATTTTTTAATACATACAAATCAAAATATTGACTTATTATTATTAAAGTTATTTTGATTTGAACCTGGTTGGGTCGGCTATATTGGACCCGAGTCCAATCCCACTGGCCGATCGGTTGGTCTCACATCCATCAATTAATTTGGACCGACCACACATCCATGGCCCAACAGAGAAGAATATCTCCCATGCAGAATCGTAAAAACCTAAACCTATTTGAAAACCATATAAAGGTATTATTCTCATAATGAGTACGCACAATCATTAACCTAGCTTTTCTCTGCGTTTATCAACCTCACCCTCACTAGAAAACTGACTTAAGCGTCGGAGGGGCTAATCGGGACACAACCCCCGTCAAGCCTTCTTTGTTTTGCAGGTATCTTCACACCGAATTCACCACAGAAGACAGCCAATTATATGGAGTACAACGGCAACGTTCAGTCCTGTCAGAATCTGGCAGAATCAAACGGCGCCCATCATGGGTCCGACTTCCGGACACCACGTCGAAACACACAAATCAAACCAGCGCGGCGATGAATCTGATATAGTCTGCCGTCGACGACTGGCGATGCAACGTATAAGCTCACAACTTCCTGTGACTCTGCCGCAGGCACCACATGTATCCCGCACGGAATCCTCTAATCCTAACGATCAATTGCAGCCTCAAACTTTAGAACAAGAAGAACAGAGCGTGGCCTTAGAGGATAACGTTGCACTCAATCGTGCCGAATCTCCAAAGACCGGTTAGGCGCAAATCCTCCTCCGTCCATGCACACCACCGACCGTAAGCAGATAGAGGACGCAATTGAGCGGTGATTCGCCAGATCCTGCAGTCTCAACCGGCGCAACATCCGCCGTCTGCGCGGCCACCCGCCCGACAAATCAGCTTAACAACCGATCATCGCCCATCTGAAGCCCTAGAGAAAATCGTAGATGATCGGATTAACGCACTATGAAGCTTCGTCGTCGATTACGACGGCCGAGACAGCCTCTCCTTCACTCTTGACATCTTGGATAGCCTCCCGGCGCCCGGCACAAAAATACCGACCCCCGAGAAATACACGGAAAAAATCGACCCCCTGGACTACCTGCAGCACTTCCAGTCCATGATGAACCTACATTGTGTTCGGACGCTATCCAATGCAAGGCTTTCTGACGGCCTTCCAAGAGGAGCTCGGCGATGGTTTAATGCCCCATACATGCTCAAAATTTGATTGTTATTCTCGAACGATTCGCCACTAATGGCGACCACGAAGATGCGACTTTAGAGGTGATGCAACTTACCAAGGAAGGAATGAGAGTTTGCGGGAGTTCATCACCGGTTCAACAACGAAGCGGCCGAGGTTCCCGATCTCACTTGCTCGTCCATGCTGGCCGCGCTCATGAACAACACGAGGGATGAGGAGTTCAAGAAGTCATTAGCCCTCGACCAGCCCCGATCTATTCCGGAAATAAGAAGCAGGGCGGATAGGTACATTCATCTCGAAGAAGTATTAAAGAATACGAAACGCCGGGAAGATGATCGCGGGCCGAGTGGTAGGGCAGATGAGTCTCACAAGAGACAAAGAGATCAGTCGACCTGGAGGAAACCTACCGGTCAGCAGTGGCATCATCAAGACTTTACACCGCTTAACAAACGATATGCGGAAGTATTGGCGGCTATGAAAGCGGATGGCGAATCCATCCGAGAGCCAAATAAAATGAAGACCCCTTACAAGGAGAGGAACCCAAATCTATATTGTCGTTTCTACAGAGACATCGGCCACGACACAGAGGATTGCTAGTCATTGAAAAAGAAATCGAATCCCTTATCCAAAGGGAAAGCTCGATCGGTTTATAAAGCATGATGAGCGGTGGCGGCAGTCTTGGAGACAAAATGATGGAAATGACGGAGGAGGAACAACGCGAACACGCACAATCGACGCGAAGAGAGAGGACGATCAAGGGAAAGAGACAGCAGGAACGCCGGACAGCAAGACGACCGACCGACCGGGGTCATTAACATAATATTTGGTGGAAACGCAACGGGGGGATCCACTGCCAAAGGGAGAAAAGGATATGCCAAACAGGTCGGCAAAGACTCGTCCACCAAAAAATCGAAGGAGAACAACGGGATGATCTCATTCGATGAGTCGGACTCGATGGAGTAAGTTGCCCTCATGATGGCGCCTCGTGGTAAATCGAACATGGACGGATTCTGAGGTGAAGCGGGTGATGATTGATCTGGCATTTCGGTCGACTGTTGTATTATGAGGCCTTCAAGCAAATGAAGGTACCCGAAGATCATGTACTACCTACAGACGGCCCAATCAAAGGAGTAACCGGGGCGTCGGCATACCCGTTCGCCCGGGTGAATTTGAAAGTGAAGTTCGGGCAGAAGCCGTGCCAGATAGAAAAGGACGTTGAGTTCCTAGTCGTCAAGTTTCAAGGAGCGTACAACGCAATAATCGGGCGGGCTACTCAAAATGCCCTCAGATCAGTCGTCTCCACATACTACCAAGCTATGAAGTTCCCGACACCCCACGGAGTTGGTATTGTCAGGGGTCAGCAGAGAATCGCTAGGGAATGTTACTTGGCAGAAACAAAAACACTAGATGGGGCGGTAGTCCTGACGAGCTTCCTTGACGGGAGAGTCGATAAGAAGAGAGGAATAATGAAGCCCGCCAAGCAGGACTCGTGCTCCTTAGTGAAGACAGGGACAGGGCGGTCGCTCGTTCCGAAGGCGCTAGGCAGAAGGCAACAAAATTCTACAACAGGAGTAAAGCCGAGCAACACAAAGATCGAGGGATACGCCCCGTGAAAAGCCCGACCAGGTGAACTCTGGGAAGCTGAAGGCGTTTTACCAATAGATAAGTTTTATTTTAGTTAATCTTTCCTTATTATCATTTTTGTATACATTCGGGTACCTTTTTCCGTCCTGACGATGCAGGTTTTTTAACTTACCACTCCTCATTATTATCAATAAAGGGGTTTTCAGATTTCTTGGCAATAAAGAATTCAATCATGTATGGCAAAGAATAGAAAATCCAGGTAACCATCGCTCGGCATTCTCCATAGATCGACCCACGATCGATCGGGTCGCAAGACAAAATCCTTGGGACCTCGCCATCGCCAATTGCTCTCGGCATTCTCCATAGATCGACCACGATCGGCCGAGTAGCCAAAACAAGATCCTCGGGGCCCTCGCCATCGCCAATTGCTCGACATTCTCCATAGATCGACCACGATCGATGGTCGGGTTGCCAAACAAGATCCGGGACCCTTGCCATCGTCAATTGCTCGGCATTCTCCATAGATCGACTACGATCGGTCGGGTCGCCAAGACAAGATCCTTGGGACCCTCGCCATCGCCAATTGCTCGACATTCTCCATAGATCGACACGATCGGTGGTCGCCAGACAAGATCCTTGGGACCCGCCATCGCCAATTGCTCGGCATTCTCCATAGATCGACCACGGTCGGTCGGGTCGCCAAACAAGATCCTTGGGACCCTCGCCATCGCCATCATCGGCATTCTCCATAGATCGACCACGGTGCAGTCGGGTCGCCAAGACGAGATCCTGGGACCTTTCGCTCGCCTTCGATACGGATTGACTAAGGTCGACGGTCGCAAGGCGAGAATCACCGGGACCGTAGCTCGGCCTCAATTATAGATCGACCTCGGCCGTCGACCATGAGCGACTTTACCAAACTACACTATGATCGAAAGCGAAGCGAAAACACGGAAAGTAATTTCAAAAAAGAATTTTATTATTGTAAATTGATCCTGGCCACAAGCCCGACCAGGCGAACTCTACAATATGGGAGAAAGGGAACTACCAACAGCCGAAGGAGAAGGAGAATACCCAGGGGAAGTCTCGGAAGCGGGCGGAAGAGACGAAGTAGGAGCGGGACCGGGAGCAACCGGAGGAATATCTTCACTAGGAAGCTCTTCCTCTCCGGAGAGCGACACAATGAAACAGGAGGCGGGACCCGGAGCAACCGAAGGAACATCTTCACAGGGAGCTCTTCCTCTTGTGCTGAGATCTAGCTCCTCATCCGGAGCGTCAGACGGTTCTCCCTCGACTTTCTTCGTCATCTCCTCCAAAGAAAGCCCAAAGGCGCAGGAATAAGCCGCTCGGCATACTCTTGAATGAAGGGCATGCCACCCCTCAGAGCATAGAGCTCGTGGCCCCTCTTGAGCAGAGAGGGCTACCTCACAAGGTAGCTCAAACTCTCCTCGTCAAGAACCGCCTCTTCTATCGCTGGATCGCTTCGATCCATTGCTCCCAAGATAGAGCGTCGCACCTCCATAAAGTGTTCTCGGCTATCTCTATCCACCATGGCGGAATGGCGGTCTTGGCGGCACTTCTTGCTGATCTCCGCTCCACCTCACGGTCTTCCTCCTCCTCATTCTCCTACTCCCTCCCTCTCTCCTTCTCCCTCTCCTCCTCTGCTTGACCGGTGAGCCAAAGCTCCCATCTCTGGGGTGAGCATTCGGGTAGTTCGGAATTTTCACTGTTCAGACCCCGCCTGAATTACATTTTTTTTCTCTTACCCGGCCCGAACCCGAATTTTCAATTACCCGAATTTACCCGGCCCGATTTACCCGAATTGTTTATTTACCCAGCCCGATTTTACCCGATTTACCCTATTTACCCGAATTATCCCGGCCCGATTTACCCGAATTATCCTAATTACCCTATTTTATAATTTTTTAAAACCTAATTCGGGTAATCGAGCCAGCCCGAAATTTTTCGAAGTTACCCGTCTGGCGAAAAAATTCGGTAATATCCGCCGTCCGACCAGTGCAATTAGGTAATTTCTTTACTGAATTAATTGGCCGGTGGAAATCAGGCCACGAATAATGCTCACCCCTACCCATCTCCCCTCCCTGGCCTTCTTCTCCTCTTGAGGACGCGTTTTTAGCCAAGGAGGTCTCCTCCTCACTTCACTTGACCGCTTTTCAAACCCTTCATCGATCATGGAGATCCTGGACTTCGGTCGAGTCTCCAACGCTGAAGACGGAAAGGACATCGTCGTAGCTCGCGATACCAAGACGAACGAGCCGAGAACCCAACCCGTGTTACCTTTCTTCTCCATGAACCGCTCGTCGTCCGGAGTAACCCTTTCGGCAAGGTAGCGGGACACCTCGAGGTCCCCGATCGATACGTCCTTGCCTAACTTGATGGCGGGCTCCCCGCCTAAGTGCTCACGGCTGCGCCTTCTCCTTGCCTTTCTTACATTTACACCTCCGGCTTGACCGCCAAGGCGGGATGGAAGGTCATCTAACCCAACCAACCTCTTCCTCTTAAGAGGAGGACCCGCGTCCTCCTCCTCCTCCTCTACCACCGGTACAATCGGCAATGGTTCCAACGCAATAGGAAGGTCCCCGACAGGTTGAGCACCCGCCGGCACAGCCGAGGAGACCAACCCCGCAGACAAAGCGGCGCCCTCACCAGTCTCCACCTCACTCCCCTTCTTCCGAGAAACCTGCTTCCTTGACGTAGAAGCTTGGGCGGGCATCCTCACCATGGCTGCACAATGATAAATTGAGTTAGAGAACAAAACTAATGCACAAAAATTCAACAATTAATACAATCACGAGGAGTCAACCGGACGGGGCGGTTTCCTCCTTTAGCCCGCTAATACGAGGAGGGGGGTCGACGAGGAAAGAATCGGCCAAGGCCCCCCTAGGGTATCCCTGAATGAGCCGAGCAAAATCGTATCTGCCGAGCTCCTTGATACGACGGACCACCTCCCACTCCTCCCTGCTAAGGGACAAGGTCGACGAATCATTCCATTGCTCGGCCAGAGGATACCTCCATGGTCGGCACTTAGAGGAAGATCCTGGAGGCTTCACAAAGAAATACTTAGTCCGCCAGGAAGAAATTTTCGAGGGTGTCCTGGCCGGGCGATACCGAGCATCTCTATATTGCAAAAAGGAAATTCCAGCCCCGGAGCTCGGACTATGGCTCATCCTCGGGGTGGCGCGAGAATGCCGACGATGATGGCGGATGGCGAGCTGATGGCACAAAGAATGCCAACCCGCTTATAAACCTCAACTGTTCGGAAAAATTTGGCTCAAGAATAACCCAAACATGGCGCACACCTCGTCAATAATCGGGCACGGAGCCCTCATCGCCCATCGAGAAAAAGCTCCGGAGGCACTGAAGTATCCATGAAGTTCTTTGTGGAGCCGCTCATTCCTAAAGGCGATCGGGGCCCCAAGACGTAGGAATATTATACTTAAGAGTCAATTTGTTCAACTCCCCACGGTCATCGACGACGGTCTTTAAGCGGCAACTCCACAACTAAACCATCTTTTCTCTCTCATCGACATCTCCTCCGCACCTCGACCATGCTCCCGAAATTACCGTCGACATGTTCACCGAGAAAAAGACTTTTGAAAAAGAAGAGGGAATGAAGAAAAATGACGTACCTAATCAGGCGTTCGAAACAGGGAAATCGGACGGCGAAGTGAAAGGAAATTTCTGGGAACCGCGAACGACAAAGAACAAGCGAAGACAAAGTGTAAGCGAGAGAACGAAAGCAAAAAGTAAAAACCGCCACAACTCGTCGACTATGAGTATTTATAGAGGGTCAGCAGAAGGAACACTTGAAAGTGACCCAATCGGACTACGACACGTGGAGAAAATCCGAGCTATTCTCAGACACGCGGCATGATCTAAGCCACAAGAATTAGGGTTGTTCGAAATCCGGAAAGGAGCAGCAGTTGAAAGTACGTACGGGACAGCTGCACAACGGTTACAAGGACGATACGTTTCAGATTCTGAACAACGTCAGAGAGCACGCGCCGTCAAATAATGAATGTTTCAAGTCCAAGCGTCTGCCAATGATGGCTATCCGACCTACCATAACGCAAGCTGTCACGCAGTAAGTGCCGAGACCGATCGATCGGGGCCCTCAAATAATCGACCCAATCTGACGATCAGACGACTACTCGGCACCCGACCGATCGAAACTGCCCGAGCAATCCCATGACCGGGCTTCAAGGCCAATACCTGACCGATCGACCACCTTACGATCCATCTTGCTTACGAGTTATGAGGTAACCGACGAACAACAACGTCCAACATACTCCTTCGACCCTGCTCTTCACTCAGACTCGAGGAATAGGGGGGCTTATGGTTGGGTCGGCTATATTGGACCCGAGCCCAATCCCACAGGCCGATCGGTCGGTCTCACATCTACCAATTAATTCGGGCCTGACCCACACATCCATGGCCCAACAGTAGAAGAATATCTCCCATGCAGATACGTAAAGACCTAAACCTAGCTGAAAAACCATATAAAAAGTATTATTCTCATAACAGAGGTACGCACAATCATTAACCTAGCTTTTCTCTGCGTTTATCAACCTCACCCTCACTAGAAAACTGACTTAAGTGTCGGAGGGGCTAATCGGGACACAACCCCCGTCAAGCCTTCTTTGTTTTGCAGGTATCTTCACACCGAATTCACCACAGAAGTCAGCCAATCATATGGAGCACAATGGCAACGTTCAGTCCTGCCAGAATCTGGCAGAACCAGAATCGTTCGCAAAAATCTACTCTTTATATTTTTTATTTAGAAGTTGTATTTTTATGTGTTATACAATCCGATAGATATCCAAAAACCCGAACAACCCAATGGATTTAGATATGAGTAGTAAATCGTAAAAACCGATGGATATGGATATAGATATAAGTTGAGTCATAAAAAATGGATATAGATATGGGTAGAGTAAAACTTGAACCGAACCCTACCCATTATCATCCCTACCCGAGACTTTTATCAAAGGGAAAAGCTAAAATGACATGAATGGATTTAGGGGTATGCATGGCTTAGTTATTAGTTGATCAGTCAAAAAAATAGTTGATTAACTTTGTTAATTTGTTATTTTTAGTGTTTGGTATGATTAAATCCAATCAGTTGATTAGATTAGTTGATTAAACTCAATCAACTGATTTTTAAAAAGCTCATAAAGAGTAACGTTTTGTGTTATAAGCTCTTAAATATTTGTTTAGCTGACGATTATGCCCTAAAAAATTCTTGTTTTCTATACCATATTGAAGTCATTTGTTTCGAAAGTTATGTAGACATGTTATTCCTTTCTTGTCAGAGTCAAACCCCATTCATATTCATCATCTAACAATCAATAATAATAATTAAAGTGTAATATTTGTTTTCTACGTAGTTATTAGTTTAAACATTTTAACTTTTGTTATTTATTTTAATAATTCAAAAATATAAACCATAAGCAAAAATATTAACTTATGATTAAATAAACATTTTATTTAACTCTAATTTATTAATTAGTTAAATAATTTATTATTCTTAAGAATATTCATCGAAATATTAAAATATATAATATTTATACTATAATATTTTTTTTAAAGTCATATCTTCATAAGTCATTTTACATATAAACAACTAAAAACAGTTAATAGAATCTGTTGGTAAAATTAGCTGATATAATCAACTAATTCGATACAAAATTTAAAATGATTCGAGCTAGTTGGACCAGCTGTCAAGTTTAAATGGTTTTTGGTTTGTTTTGTGAACTCACATGCTTTATAGGGTTATCAAATTGAGAGGTCCCAATTCCTATTTGTAGAACTTATCCCTTATATGTCTTACCAATTTAAAGGTTTCATATTCCAATTATTGTTAGAGAGTTGCTTTTGATTTGATAAAGCGAAGACACCTTAAAATTAAAGGTTTCATATTCCAAGTATGAGTTGATTGTTGTACGTAATCATTGTTTCTCTTTGTGGCTGTGAGGTTTGGAAATAATAAGGCTACTTGTAATACATTCTGTCTTTGTACACATATTGCACTCATACATACGCTCTTCTTCTGTTGTTTTCAGATGAATCCAACAAAGTTATATTGAGACCTTAGCCTGTTATAAATGTTGAAAACATGGGCCTGATGTGCATGATGGATTAGTGGCCAAACTCGATGTACTCTTTGGGTCCATTTTAAAGGAAAAACTTCAGATTGGCTATGAGAAATTTGACCGATTCAATCCATTATTAAGCCTACCTAAGATTCTGAAACTGAATAGCGCTTAATGAAAGAAAAAAGCTATAATTAAAAAAACTGAAACGTTTTAACCAGTTTAATCGTAAAAAATATTGAACCAATTAACTTTTTATTTACTTTACTTTTATTATCTTTGTTGTTAAAATCTATCAGTTTATTAATTAATCGGTTGATTTTGTAAACTAAATAAAATAATTAATATTTATTTAATAGTCTTTTTATTAAATTTTAAATTTAAGACATTCTCTTCGATCATATTTTAAATTCTTGATTTTATTCAAATTTTAATAGGTTATTGTTACAATTTAATACCCGTTAAAATTTTTAACTATAAATTTTTATTTTATCGATTTAATTTTCGATTCGAATTTTGTATATTAGAAAATAGTTGAATGAGGGACCATAGGTGTCTTTTGGGGAGGGATTGAATTTGCTGTATTAGTTATACTTTCAAGGAAAAGAATCAGTATGATGACTTCTTGGCAAAATAGGACTCTTCTTCTTTGCATCAATGGATTGTGTGAGAGAGTCTTGTTCTAAGGATTCGCCAACTTTTACAAAATGATGCTTGTTTTGTTTCTCTCAAAAAGTAATAAAATTTTGTTACAATGCATTTGAGAGAATTTACATAAAGTTAAATGTGAATTTTACAGATTAAATTCAACACATTAAAATATTAACAAATATCGAATTTAGTTGTTTTCTAAATTTTATATAATTAAAATCTTATCAGAAAAACATTTTAATTGATTTTTAATTCAAAGTTAGCTTTTATTTTGAGATCTATGAGTCATTTGATTAGCTTCTCTTTTTTATTCTTTTCTATTGATTTATTGAATAATTAAATTATATTAGTAATAATATTTGTATTAGTAGTTAATAATTAAATCATATTTTTATCCGAATAATAATAATATCAAATTGTATATAGAAAAATAGAACCAAAAATGCCCTCAACTTGTTGATAAAATGCCTTCTACATAGATCTAGAGGGCATGTCGAAGGATTATCAACATAGTAAGCGTGAATGCATGTGTTTCCTTTCTTGTGTGACTAACTTTGAATGTGACTTCTTTCTCATTTGCTAAATTTTGATGAAGAAGACAAAAGCTGTTGAGGGAAAGACATAGAAATGGTCTCCATGCCAGCTTGTACATGAGCATCTGGTAACCGATAAATAATGGAATCAAGTACCCTTTTGAGTGGTTACTGGTTAGCAGAAGCAGCATGTTGGTGAGGGAGGTGTCCAGTTTTTATTCGTCTCCAAATCCATCTCCTCTTCCCACTCCTAACAACAAAGTGGTCCCAACTCCCAATTCCACTTTAATATTGTAAGGTGACAATAATGAGTAATGGGTTCAAGAGAAAAGAAAGGGACAAAACAAGTAGGAGATACATGGGTCATTCAAGCATGGCATAGCATACCCTTGAGAAAAGAAAAATTACCATTTAGAGATGGCTTAAAAGCTAAACGAAAGAGAAGGATTTATTTGAGATTCATATAAATGTGTGGATAAGATAGACTTGAAACATAGAGCTGGAATAATACAAGTAACATAAGAGATTTTAATTAATTATTAAATAAATGGATAGATGAAAAGCGACAGAAAGATACACGAAAACGGAAATAACAATCCTGTGCCCGGGTAAGAATGAACAGGAGTTATGTTCAACTTTTTATCCTGAAGTGAAAGAAAGCTTGGGAATACCCCTACTGATATCGAAATTTTCACGAGAGGAACCAAACTTTTTACTGGCGTGACAAGACGAGTGGGGGTGTTCTGAAACTTCACTGGACCAGACCAAGCCTTTTTCTTTTTTACCGGAATAGTTGAGGTGAAGGGAACAATCTTTGTTCCTTTTAACTTGATGGTTAAGCATTGCTGTCAGGCTTAGAATGGCATGCAACGATTCTATTCTTGGGATTTGCTGGGGTCCAGTTTAAGGTCTCGCGTCATAGTCACTGTATACATTGGACAGTCCACCATTGATAAGAAGCTTTAAGAAGTGAACTCTTTTTAGTTTTACCTTGTTGCAGAAAAAATAAGCTTGTTTCTGTTTTTTCTTTCTTTAGCTTAGCAATGGGAGCCGCTTGCTTGTGAATTTAGAGCGATGTATTCAATTTCCTTGTATATTTTTGTAGCTACTTGAGAAGTTATGTTGCTGTTACGATAAATGCAACTGGGTCCCCATTGGATGCTGAAAATCTTCAAGTGTAGATTGCCTGCGAGGCATGGAACAAGACGGGTCTTGATTCGACACTTGAACACCGCCATAGAAAGTGACCCTTGAAGGTGAAAACAAAGTAGAGAATGAGTATATACATTTCGAAGTTCCACTTCCCCCGCCCAAGTCAGCAATACATTGAAGCAAAAGCTTTAAACGAAAGGTCTAGCCCACCAGTTATACATATGATTTATCTACATAGCTACACAACTACTAAAACGTAAGATCCTCTATAGCTAAAAGTAGATACTAAGCCTACTAGGAGAAACGATAAAATCATAAACAAGCCACGGATACATATGTTACAAATAGGGAAGCGGACATCCAGGTAAACCGGTTTCTGTTAGCGGTGGCCACGAACCTCCGTCGGTATCTCTTTTCACTCCCGATTCGGTCGGCAGACAGTCTTTAGTCTCTTTGCAGCCTGAACAAATCCCACAATGACCTGCAACTCGTCCATTTGCTTCGGGAGCAAAAGAACACTAATTTTAGATCATGATTAAGTTACATGAAACGTAATGGAAGAATTGTCGGTTCAGACAACTACCTGAGACATGAAATGCCTCTGAACAACATCAACTAGTTGCTCTTTTGATGGGTTGGGGAAAGCATCCATCTGGATAAACCAGCAACGTTAAGGATTACCAAGTCAATAAGACGCTGAAAAAAGGGAAAATCTTATGAAGTTTCCTCTGCTGAAACTTACAAGATTGAAGTGTCGCCAATATCTCCATAAAGCAGCCATCTCCAACTTGCTTAGATCAACCTTCTGATAACAGGAAGACATAGATATAAAAGATAAGTGAAGGGTACTGGCAGATTGAATAGATTGTACGGTAAAAGTTAACTAACATTGTATGGAACTAGCAATTAAGATTCAAGACAGCATACCGTGGCCCCACGAGGCGTAGAAACAGAACCCTTAGACTGAGAGTCGCATGAGAGAGACCGGCTAAAAGTCTTGTGAGATGATCCTGTTGATTTATGTGTCCTATGCCTTGATCTGTGGGACTTTTGCGTGTCATCGGATGCTGAAAAGTCGAGGATAGGAGCACCAGAATTGAAAAGGGTGTGGGACCAATCAAAAGGAGAAAAAAAAAGAAATCAGACGAGGGCTTTCAGCAATAGTGAAAGCAAAAGTTTGAAGACAGAATGAATCCTATGTACCAAACTTGGACCCCCTTTCGACAAGGAGATATGCTACTACCACAAAGCCACAATTTAAGCCCAAGCAAACACTTGATTACCTCAAAAGTCTTAACTCTAATTATGAATTTAACAACTACGGTGAGTAAAAAAGAAAACCAGAACTTGTTCATAGAACCAATATACGGAAATGGTATTAAAAAACTAAGCAAAATCAGCATGTCCCAAAAACTAGATACACTTCAATTCATCCTTCCTGAAAATTTCTCATGAACCAATTTTAAGAATTTGGCAACTCACCCATATCGGATCCGTTCCACTGCGCATTTTCAAATTCTAGGTCATCATCATCTTCATTTCCAGTGGGAGCCTCAATCACACTAAGGGCATTCCTCTGTAGCTTTACTTCTATGCCATTAGTAAGCACCTGCAATTTTCAGATATTGTGCATATAAATTAGTGGAAAAGAAAATGAAAATCCAGTGGATTGTGTTAGATGATGAGCTGCCAAGCATAACATCCAGATAAGATACTATAAATAAAGGGTACTCAACAGGAAACGTTATTCCAGTTAAATTAATCAGATTTTTTTAATCATTCAGATATGAAGAACAGAAGAAGCATAAATATGCATAGATTTACAAACTGCATCTTTGAATTTTCAATTAGAAAATAATAATGTGAACCAACAGGTATAACATGTAAAAGCGAATAGATTAACATCAAAACCAGGCCTACTGTCTTCTACCCACATCATAGGACATCTTAATTTCATCTGATCAACATCAACATATGAATGTGTCTTCACCAGAAATTAGGTTAACAAATAAAAACCAAGACTTTCATTACTGGAACAATTAAAATAAAAAATGGAGAACTCGAAGAACAACATGAGAACCAATCAGAACAAGAAAGACATCAAACTGTGGTTTAGAAGAAAGAAGGTAAAAAAATTTCCATTTGACCCAACAGCAAATGTTCTTCCTTGAAATCTAAGAAATCAAGCTTGTTCAGACAATAAATGTGTACTAGGGATAAGATCCTAATAAGATATAGCCAACATGCAGAGGTGAAAAACACCCCAAATAGGCAAATGCAATCTGAAACTCAAACTTCAAAACAGTAACTACAATCACAAAAGGAAAGAAACTGAAGATAAATCACTAAGACTCCAGATCCGTTGAAGAAATTTCACATGCAATTAAACCCCAATAACCAAATACCATATTGAAATCATAAAATTGAATAGCGAGCAGATAAAAGAAGCTATAACCATCTAGAAAGCAAACAATTGAGCAATTGTTAGAAACCCAAATCCGCATTGCCAAAAAGAAACCTCATTTTAAGAGTTCCAGGAAAATTTCAAGAACAAAAAAAAGATCAAAATTTCACCACAAACAATTCAAATCGCTGAAAACAAGCAATATTTAAGAAAACCCACAAAGCCCCAAGCTAAATTACCAGCCAATGCCATCCTCCAAGGCCAACAGCTTTTTTGACCACACCTTGAAGACCCACAAGCACCGACTTGGTCCGATTATTACCAGTTACCACCACCTTAGTGTGACGTGGCAACACCGAAAGTTCCTCTTCGCTACTATCTCCACAGCTCTGCAACTGTGAAGAAAACCCCCCATTCACCGAACTCTCAACTGTCTCCAACATTCTCAACAAAGGAAGAAAAAAAAAAAAGAAAGAAAGAAACTTCCTTTTCAACTCAAACAAATCGAACAAAAACCCCCCAAATTCAGTGCGTCAATACCCAAAAATACATTTGGGAGGAAGATCACGCATTGCTGAGTACGTCCATGGCGGTTTGAGATAGAGAAAGAAGGAAGAATCAAGAGAAAATTGGGATTTTCTCAGAGAGAAAAAGCACAGAAAGGAAAGAGTGACAGAGAGAGAAAGATGGAGAGGATGAGAGTGACTGGTGTGTGTTTATTGGTTGTGTGCTGCTATGAATCCCGACGAGGTCGTGTTTACAAATAAGAGACCGACACGTAAGAGAGAGAGTAGAAGGACGTTTAAGTGATGACCTCTCTCCTTAATCATGCTCTCTCTCTCTCTACTTTGCTTTGATAGGTTTTCAAAGTTTGTTAAAAACCAGTACGGTTGTTGTTTTGTTTTTTCTTTTTCTTTTTTTAATATAAAGATATAGGAGTTGACACTTTGACTAAGGTAAGAGTGAGGTCTTTATAAATTTAGAAAAAGAAATATGTTATTTTAATTTTATTAAATTTTGTTTTCATAAAATACAATTTGGACTTATAAATTAAATTTTACACTCTTTCATATATTTTGCTTCATAATTATTTTAGAATGTTTGATATTTTTTATTTTCTCTTCAAGTCAAAATACTCTCTTTATTAATTAGAAGTAAAGCTACTTATTAGTTATTACTGAAACTTTTCAGATATCGCTATGTACTACTAAAACTTCTCATATCTCGCGTATTGTTGTTATTGTTTAATTTTAAATAATAAAATTTATATATAATACAAATATAAAATATAGCAATCACGTGACAAAATATTAATTTGGTGTAGTTCGTCACATTATTTACATTGATAAAAACTTAATTTCAAACTATTTTTGCTAGAAATTGAAAGTTTCTATCTTTTAATGATGGTATTAGGATTACAAAATTAAGTAAATTTTGAAACTTTCAATAATTAACCTTTAAAATATTAAAATACTAATTATCCTATTAATGTTAGTAAATAATTATTAAACAAATCAATTCATCGTAATTAATTATTGTAAAATTTTATATAAACAATTAACATAATTTATATGTATATAAATTAATTCTTAATTATTTATTAGACAAATAAAATATTTATGTGCATTGAATAAAAGATAGTGAAATTCTAGTCATATTAAAAAAATTAAAGAGAAAGAAAAAGGTAATGATGTAACGGAAAAAGCCCCGTAATTCATAATGGGGTCCCACGTGTGGGCCGTGGAGGCGCTACCTGCCGTCGGTGTTGAATTATTATTTATTTTTTACTTTATTGACTTATAAATTTTTTATTAAAGTAAATATTATTCTACTCTCTCTTTTCCACCGGATTTTCCCGCCACAACTAAGCAATATCGATCGTCCAATTAGGAAGGCTGCGGTTACACCCGTCGGATCATTTTCTGTGTCAGTCCAGCCGTTGGATTGAGAGAATGAGTCCATGTCGTAAAGAAGAGGACATGTTTGGCATAAGATGTGTAATCATGACAAGGTTTGAAAAGCCAACAGCCGGTTGCACCGTTCACGTGGTCTGTCAACTCATCTGGGCCGTTCACTCTGGATCAACTTCCTGGAAAGTTTACCAATTACTCAGGAATCGGACGAGCCGATCGACCATCACAGTTCACGCTGTGGCGGAGCGTCGAATAGAAAATGCGAGGACAGGGGAGGACAAGATCATGTATGTAATGCTCCAAACGATGTAGTGTGATGAGACAGACACTGCAAAAAATGAGAGATTCAGCCAAAGGTTGTTGACTATGATGCAACGAAAGTGGCAATTCCGAGACTAGACCAGACACGCTTGTAGTTAGTCTTCCTAGGAAGAAGTTTCTACGGTGGACAAAATTGTAATAAAAAATTTAACAACATGGAGATTGAATTGATCAACCCCTTCCTTAAATTAGAGGATCCTTGTCTTGAGCTCCTAAAACTTCATTATTTAATGTTCATTCTAAATTTAATATATTAATTTTAATTAATTTGACGACTCTTATTATTAATATTTTAAAAATTAGACTTGAAATTAGGTGAATAAAACATAAAATTTAACATTTAAAAGTTTAATTAATATTAAATTATTATAAAATCACTATATAATAGAAAGAAACATAATTAAAAACTATCTTTATCAATAAAAGAAATTAAATTTAATTAAAAGAAGATTTTAAATAAAACTAACTAGTTTATTATGATTAATTAATAAATAATATTAAAATAAACCGAATCGAAAAATTAGTCAATTTAAATTTTTATTGTTAAATCGATTGAATTGATCAGTATTTTATTTTTTTTTATTCTGTAAGTTTTATTTGAGTAAGAAAAGAGTTTTTGAGAACAAATAAAAAACTTTACTTTCCATTATTTATTTAAGCATAAATCAAGCTAATTTAGTGTAAAATTTGGAAAATTAGAAGGGTAATAAAGAGAAAATGAAACTTGGTCGTGGTATTGGGCAACAAGTGGTTACTATCTGGTAAGGTGTGATGTAGGAAGGAGACAGAACATGGTCAGCTCCGCCACCATGTAACACATTTTCTTTAGCTCCTTCACTTATGGTAACTCGGCAACTTTATCTTTTACTGTTTTTTTAAATAGGTATATTTGGAGTCTTTTAATTTTTTATTTATCATTTTTATTTACTTATTTATTTACTTATATTTATATTTATATTTGCATTCATTTACGTGGGTCATTTAAAAATAGTCTTTTGATTAATTAAGAATAAGATTACGTACTACTGAACCTCCTCAGATTCCACGTCTCAGTGAGATTTTTACTAAATATTGTTGTTGTTGTTGTTGAGTCTTTTAATTAAAGATTAGTTTTATTTTAAATTATTAAATGTAACTATTAAATTTTAATTTTATTCTTAATTTTACCAATCACTTAATACTATAAAATTGTTTATTAATACATTTTAACTAAATTATTTAATGATGTTTGTATTTAAATTAAATGATATAACTCCATTAAAATAATTAATTATAAATTGTATTACAAAATTAAGCAAAGTTTTTTAACTTTTGAGTCTTTTCATTAAAGGTTATTTTATTTTAAATCATTAAACCTTTTAATGCAATCTAATTTTATTTATTTCTTAAAATTTACCAATCACTTAATATTATGATTTTATTAATCATTATACACAACCTTTTCGTTGTATTTTTACACAGAAGATGTTTTCATGATTCAAATATGGGTATGAGTACATTAATTTTGACTTTAATATTATGATTTTTGTTAACTACGGTCAAAAATCAATTTAAGTATATATTATGATTAATATTTTGTCTAACTTAAATGTTACGTAATGAAAAACACATTTTAAAAATCAATTTATATAATTAATTATAAATTGTATAACAATGTTATGTATCTCCTCCGTTTCATAATAAAATGTTTTAGATACATTTTAATTATTTAAAATAAGTATAATTCTTGACTTTGTATCGTGTTTATAACTTTTCTTCCAAAATTAACCTTTCATTTCTCTCTCATCTTAATTATACAAATCACAATTTCAAGCATAATTTCTCTCACAATTTCATTTAAGATCTTTGATTACGAAGGTAATTTTATGGAAGTATTAATAAGGGTATATCTATAATTTTATTAGCTTTCTTAATAAACGTGTATTTTTCTAAAACGACTCTTATTATAAAACAGAGGGAGTATTTATTTTAATTTTTACTTTTATTTTTTGACAATTTTTAGATTCTTGACGAGTTGGGATGATTAAATCATAAATTGTTGTTAAGTTAATGCAATTAAGACTGATCACATCGGAAATGCGTAGTTTCCGATGTTAGGTCATAATAACGGAGTGAGTGAGTGCATCAATCGCAAAACGAAGAACATGTGAGGCCTGATTTATGACTGTGACAATGAGAGAGGGAGGAGAGAGACAGTATACGCCAAATGGCAATTGCCTAAGGTGACCTCTACGTAAGTCCCCGTAGGTCAGGGATGGGACCATTTGGTCGTGCCTGGCCTGGGCCATCACATGCCTTGTCACATCTAATAAGTTCAGAGGGATTTGAGTCAGACAACATGCTTATTTCACATATTCGATTTGATATTCGTACCCGAATACAATCCGGTCCAACTTAAAATTAAGACGTTAGATTTAAATCGATTGAGTTTCAAATTGAATTAAAAGATTTATTTTTTTCAATCTAGAGACAAGTTCGTATTCAAACTTTCTAATTCGATCCGATCGAAATTTTGAATATATCAAATATAAATAATGTCAGTTTTAAAATCATATTAAATTAAATAAAACAAAAAAAGTGGATTTAACTTATGTCCTATCGAACTTCAAATTGTAAGTCTCGAGTATAGTCCACATGTCATCTTTATTTAAAATATCATTTGCTTTGTTTAACAATCAACGAATTATATTAGCTATTAGCTGATTCTATCAATGGTTAGTTAACAGCGGATTAATATATCTTATTTGACTAATTGATACTTTAACTGTTTACCAAGTATAATTATCAATCATTTGACATGATCAAATAACTAAAATCTTTCAATTCACTACAAAATAGTTGATAAGTTATTTACCAAAAAGACCTTTGACTATAATTGAAAATGTTTTCAATTGACTAATTATATTTGAGTTCATTGGGTTTTAATCAAGTTTGTAAGGGTTAGTTAGAATAATGTGATTAATATCAATTGTTTTAATTTTAAGTAATTTATTACATAATTTTTAAAAATACATAATTTATAAATTATTAAGTATATCCAAATATAAGGATTAAGTGCTACACCTATATATATATATATATCTCCCGTGTAATTCAAGAAACATAAGAAAATAGTCTTTAATTTATAAAATTTTGAACATAAATTCTTTTTATTTTTAAAAAACTCACTTATTTACAATTCAGTTAAAAATTAAAATAAAACATATGCAGTATGAATATCAAATACAGACCAATCAAATACACTTTACTTGACAATTTAACTCATCTTTTCAAATCAAACCGAATTAATTAAATTAATATAATTATTTTAAATTATTAATTTAATTTATTTATATCAATTTAAAAGTTGAGTTATATTATCATATTAATAACATTCGATTAGTTTGTGTCTAATCTTTATATTATTTGTATTTCTTCATTTTTAAATCAATATATAAAAGAAAATATTTTTGGATCAAGCTTAGGTCAGGATGTTCAAGTTCGGCTTAGAGTGACAAAACAATATCGTTTGTGCTTATATAATGGTTATACTTGTGAAATTTCTTTATATATATCAAATCACACTCTTTATCAAATTAAACTTCTAAATAACTTTAAAAAGATAGTCATTCTTAAATAATCTGTTTATTGTTAAAATTTGGTATTAAATATTTTTATGTCATTAAGTATGAATTAATAAGTTCGTATTTGAAATATATAATAAAAGAAAACTACATATGCTAACATTTTCAAAAGTATATAATATTTTAAAATTTTTGATTTAGTGTTAAAATTTCTAAAATGTTCAATTTAGTGATCAAAATTTAAATTATATATAAATTATGTTAAAATATTATTTTTATCGATGTAATAGATGTTGACGTAATATTTAACAAACACATTACATTAATAAAATAATTTTTGATCTGATTTATGTAAATTTTAAAAGATTGATAACTAAATTAACATTTTTAAAATTAGATACTTTAAATAAAATTTAACTTTATTATATAATATATAAAAATCATTGTAGCGTGCAAATTTTATATTTTTGGGTTAAGCGTTGATGGTTGGGCTCTCTTAAGGAAAAAGACTTGTTGGAGTAGTGAAATTGAATATTATGACTGGCCCAGCTACATCTCCATGACCGCTTCTTCACAGAGATAAAAGTCTAGGAAAGGTAAAGCACTTGGGAATTGGATTTGATATGAAATTAATAAAATAAAATAAAAAACTTACTTTGATTAGAATTAAAATCAATAAATAAATTATTTTCACTACTAAAAATGAATTTTAAAACTTAGGAAATAATTTTAGAAACTTTATCAAAATGAATTAAAATTAATTAATAAAATATATTTTAATCAAAATTCAAATTTATTTTATTTTTAAGAATTAAAATTTTGAAACTGTATAGTCTGACCTAAAATTATCAATAAAAATCATTTTGTTTAAAATAAAATAAGAACTCAACTAAAATTGCCAATAAATTATTCAAAATTTTAAACCAAGGGTTCAACGTCAAGCTATAAGGGATCTAAGTAGGAATATCAATTTTGACTCGACCAGACCGGCTTGACTCGATTTAGCCCAAATTTTTCAGGCCATGAGTAGGCCACTGGTCAAGCTAGGCCGAGTACGACCTTGTGGCCTAACCGAAGTGTTAAAATGACATCATTTTTTAATTTTTTTGAAAACAATATAATCATATGGGTCGAGCTTGCTCGTTGCCCGTCCATTCACGGGCCGGATCACGAGTCACTCATAGCTTAACTCAACTCAGCCCATTGACATGCATAGATAGGGATGACAATGGATAGAGTTCGGTTAGGGTATTACGCTACCTATATTCATATCCATTTTTTATGACTCAATTTATTATTTATTTAAAATCTATTAGTTTTTACGATTTACTACCCGTATCCAAATCAATTAGATTGTTTAAGTTTTTAGATATCTATCGAATTCTATAACACATAAACTTCTAAATAGAAAATATAAAGAATAGATTTTTATAAACGCTTCAAATCAAAATTACTTTAATAATAATAAGTTAAGATTTCGATTTGTATGTTTTAAAAAATCATAATGCCTAGTGCAAATAAACATATATTTTTCATAATCAAGAACTGGAGCAAAAATAGAAATATCCAAAGTTTCAAATTGTCTTCGCGTGAACACCACAACATTTAAAACTCTATCTTCATATCATTTGCATTATTATCATCCTATAAGAAAATAAAATATATTAACAAAAGAGTCAAATTATAAGTTAATTTAATATTTTAAGTAAAATGAATAAAGGATGAGAAATAAAATGAATCTAATTTAGTTTTGATTAGTGATGAGTTCATCTATTAGTAAAAAATTGACATAAGATTGGGTATGTAAAAGATTGAAGATGTAAGAGAAACGTCACCATTTGAAAGAATTAATTAATATAGTATGCTTTGAGAACTCAAAGGTCACATATGGAATGACTAAATCAAAGGACTCCTTTTATTTAAAAAAAGATAAGGATTGAAGAGTAAAGTAGAGATTTTAAACTGTTCATCTTCAAAAATATTAATATTTAATTATATTTAATTATAAATATTTAAAAATAAAAATAGATTTAATAAAAACAGGTCAAGTATAAGTATTCATCATTTCGGGTTATCACTTGACCTATATCTAAATTCATATCCAACATCATTTTTTCAGTATCCATTTAAAATCTATTTTTTAACCTCCATGCCCAATTTTTCAAGTCGGGTGGTGCAGATGCTAATTGAGTTGAAAACCGATTGCCATCCCTATGCATAGATATAAACACAGGCAAATCGTTTAAATTAAAATTGACTGGATTAATATCATTACTTTTAAGTGCAAAAAAAAGGGATTTGGTCACATGAGTGTTCAACTCAAAGTCCGACAAGAAATATTGTTACATATATACACTCCATCATAATTATCTTGTTTACATAAGATTTTTTAATTCTATCCTTAATCAGTCCACTCCCCTATTCCTATTCATTCAACAACAACAACAACAACAATCCAGTAAAAATCTCGCTTACACATAAAATCTAAAAAGGTTCAGTAATATACAACTTTAACTATTCGTATTCATTCAAGCACCTATATTAATAACATAATTTAATAGTTAAGCTAATCTTTAGCTTTTACAATTACTAAACCAATTGGTTTTCACTAACTTGCACACAAATGCTACAAGCAACTAGAATAGGAAATGAAATGGCATGAAACAAGGATACTTCTTCTTGAGTTTTTTCCCCCTGCTGCTGTTAGATCTGCCAGATGATGTACCTATATCATGACAATTTGAAGACGAACCCTCATCTTTGCAATCTGTCATCTGATCTCTCACCGCATTCTGCAAATTTCTGTCATCAGGATCATTACGGGCATTAGTCGAACATCCCGTAAAGAGATTAGTGCCACGAGATGATTCATTGGTTGGCATGCCGCGGATAAAAGTTCCTGCAGCAAATTGTCTAATGCAATCAAATCCCAAGTAATCATAATGCATGAATGTATTCAAAGGCTCAAGGTAGCGTAATGTTTTAAAGCGAGTAGACTTTCAGGAGGTGGTTCTAAAGGAACTTCCTGCAGAAAATCCTGCATATCCTTTTAGGAAAATTATGGAACTGCAGAAGAAATGCATGAAACATGAGTATTATTCTTCTCCTGAAGCAAAAATAGTAAATATACACCTGGAGAAGCTGAAGTCATAATCTTCTCATCCGGTCTGATAGATGCAGCAACATTGAACTTGCAACCTTCTTCCTTGGTCGAATTTTGGTTACTTCCCCTTTCCAGGTCTTGCAACAAAGCTAATGAATCAAAATATTCATCTGATGACATAGTCATGCAACTTGAATTATCTGAGCTCGAGGAAGGTGATGCCGGATTATCAAGATCCAGCATTTCCAAGAAGTCACCTCTAGAAAGATAATCATTTTCAGGTGAAATTCCCATTACATGATTCACTGGTCTTCCCGCTACAGCTAATTTTGTGGTTTCATCATCCCTGAACGCCTACAAAAAGATTACTAGACTTTAATACACATATAAATGTACAGCGGGAACTGTTTTTTGATAGAAAAATAGCAAATCAAATGTTTCAATTTTGTGCTTGAAATTTCTTAGTGGTCACAAACAGTTTCAGCGTCACAATTCAAGTAGTATAGGATCAAGGTTGGTGCACCTCATGTTTACTTGTAGAACCAGAGTCGGTGACATTGTCATATGCTTGAGAAACTAATTGCTGCTCTCCAACATATGTTCCTTCTTCACTTCCAAGAAAGACTCTAAATAGTGAGGTTGCCTCCTGAAACACGTACAACCAGATTGACAGTTGACTGACTGGTTGGGTGGAAAGGAAAAGATAACGAAAACTTTACAGAATAGGCTTACAGTGCTCGTATACTCTGAAAATTACCTTTACGTTGCTGTTTTCAACAAGTCCCTTCCAAGCTATCCAATACTCCTCCATTAACCAATCTGTTTTACGTCTATCAGGAACTTGGCCTTCAAAGAATTCAAATGTGGTTCTCCAGCCAGTGAAGGTAGAGTCAGAGAATAATTTGCAGGGCTCGCCTTTAACCTTCCAGAGTCCAAGTTCTGTATTCTCAATCCCCTTGGACCGGACCAAGTACCATATTTTCTCTGAACAAATATCTTCCATAAGCATTTATTTTACACTCAACGCTGTGTTATAAAATCATTCCTATATGCAACTCCAGCTAGTAATTCTTACATGGCAAGATGCAACAGATGAACAAAGCAATGAAATAGACACTGAATTTCAAATTCTTTATCAAGGAAAGATTCATGTTCTTGAACAGAGTTGTAATGTCTCCCAATTTTTCACTTGAATGAAAAGAAAATAGTTCTTACTAGGTAAATCTGATGGCGCATAATGGTAGGGAATCACATCAGGGACCACATTGCTGGGAAGAGGACATCCTCTAATCATATTCAACAAAGACATATAGATCTCCTCGGCACAACAATCAAACTCTATGTCAGCAACTGGGAAAGCTGTTGGAGGACACATGATGGTTCAATCCAAGGGGAATGCAAGCAGAACTTCAACAAAAGCGTTTGCTGTTCAAAACAATATAGGGGAGGTAAGACAAAATGCAAGAGAACAAAATGATGGGAGAAAAACAAATTACTCTTCAAGAATGCACCAAGAATTCGAATACCAGCTATTTGATGATTTGATTTCCAGAAGTTGAATAAGAAAATGTGGAGGAAAGAGAGAAATAAGTAGAAGATAGATAACACATGCTCATGCCAATTCCATAATTGAACATTTGTAAGTGAAGATATAATGATATGTACAAGATCCAGTTATACCAGCATATTCATAAACGTGAAGAAGCCCCAGTCAAATCTTTGATTAACTGGTGACAAGAAGTTCAGAAAATTGAGTTTACATTTAAGCAAACCTGCTATACACAACTATTATAATTGAGAAGAACCAATCTGATAACCGAGTATGAAACTGCTGTATTTAAATTTAACAATCCGACACCTTTGATCCCTCAAAGAACAGCTTATTCAAGCATATTTCCGACAGGAAGCAATGCTAGGGTGTATATTTTGACGGAATGAAACAAAAGATTAGGGTTTCTGGGTCAAAAATGTCTCTTTTACTTTGGTGTGACTCTATGGTCTCACAGGATGGGCAGGAATAGTACAATAACACTAAATACACACAGAAAAAGAATCCATTATTCATAAATTTTCATTAAATTGGAGTTTTCCGAGTTCCAACATGCTGGGCAGGTGGAAAACCTTGTAAACTTTAACTGTTCCTTACCTCCATTTTCTCATGATCTGAACAAAGGGTTCACAAACATAAACCAACAGCGGGAGTAACACTTCAAAGGCACGAGCAATACTAACCAAGAAACGCCAAGATATCGAATTTTGAGACGAACCCCATAACAAAATCCATATGAAACAGCATCAAACACAAAATCAAGCATTGTTTTCTCAGAAACTAAGCCATAAACTTCCAATTATTTTCCCATAATCCAAACAGGAGAAAGACGACAGCCTAATCCAAGATATGCACGAGAACTATAAATAATGACGTCATCAACTCAGCTAATCACAAGAATATACCAGAATCAAGGATTGAACTGTAAACCAAGATATGAAGTATCTGAAGCTCAAACCTTTTCAAAAGAAAGCCACAAGAGATGATATCCACTTGCTCATTTACTTCCTGACTAAAGAAACTGAGGCATATATATAGGAATTGGGAGTAACCAACAGTTTCTTAATCATGGTTAAGCACACAATTAACTGATCATTTAAGGTTTGTGGCTTATCTTCATTGGTGAAGCTCATGCAAGCAAGTGGGACGTACTGTGGTTTGACCAATACTCGATGTCCCCGGTGCACTATAACTGAAAGTTGTCTCTTCCGCGAAACTTCTTTTATTATAAATAATATTAACCTAAGTTGTAGGTGTGTTGATAAGGAATTCTACTGATTTAAGTAAGGTCATAAGTTTGAACTGTCCTTATATATGTAATTATTTAAAATTTGAAGTTAAAGTTTTGTTTTTCGTTAAGGATCTATCTAGCTCGAATAAGGATTAGTTTGAGAGTGGATGACTTAAAGATACCTTTCCATAGTTAGGATCCTCCTAAAACACCTCATAGGTAACAAAAAAAAATAGTAATACTACAAATAAACTTAATTGAAAATTAAATAAAATCTAAAATTTTAAATGAATATTATTCCTATATATTTAAAATTTACAAATAAACTTAATTGAAAATTAAATAAAATCTAAAATTTTAAATGAATATTATTCCTATATATTTAAAATTTTGAAACCTCATTTTAAAATAAAATTGTTAGTTAAAAATTAATTAGTTAATTTTAATTTATAAAAATTAACTAGTTTATAAAAATCAACTAGAGATGGCAGTTTTAACCTGGCTAGCCTGACTTTGGCCTGGGTAGCCCAGCTTGTTGTCTGAACGATATCGTTTTGTCAAGGTGTGCTTGTTTGGAATTGACGGGAAAAAAGATATGGGCATAAAATGAAAATTTATGTTTAGTATCAAAAGAGGTAACACTTTCATTATTCTATTTTAATCAAAACTCCATTTCTCTGAATTATCGGAGGAATGTGATTTATTATTGACTATATTTTATTTTCATTCTTTACTATTTTTCATTTTTATTACTTTATGTGAACCAGTCCTCTTAATTTATTTTTAAAAAAAGTGTAAACAGGCCAAGTTGGCCAGTCCAGTCATAAACAAGATCATGGGATGAGTTTGACCAATTGGTTAATTAATAATTTGATCAATTTTAATAATAATAATAAAACCTAAAAGTTGAAAACCAAGTTTATTGGTAGACTGAAAAAATTAATTCTATTTTTTTAATGATTCCTTATGACCCAAATTTTCTCACGTGGGAAGACTTTTGACGTTTTCTTTCTATTCAATTTCTCTACTTTCCCAAAAGAAATCTAACACTAATATCGAGAAAGATGAGATTTAAAATTTATATTTTTGTGATTATTTTAATTTAGTGATAAATTTAAAATTAATTTAATTAATTAATCTTTTAAAATTTATATAAATCAGATTAAATTTTTAATGATATAGTTAATAGATAAATATTTATATCAATACTTTTAAAACCGAACCAATTCGATTAATTTAATAATACCAACTTTAAATAGATCAATTTTTAATTCGATTTTTAACTTTTCGATTCGATTTAGTTTAATAATTTTGTTGTAAAAATAATCAGATTATTAATTAATTTGATCAATTTTATAAGTAAAAATAGATTGATTAATTTCTATTTATTAGTCTCATTTTTAATTAAATTTTAAATTTTTATAAATAAAGATATAATTTTTAATTATTTTAAAATTTTAATTTTATTTAATTTTAATCGATTTTATAATGATGTAATACTGATTAGGGTTTTAAACCTTAAACTTCTTATCTTATTAGTTTAATTTTCAGTTTGTGTATTTAAACACTCTTTTTATACATGATACATTAGTAAAAAATCATTTTATTTTATTTATACAAAATTTAAAATGTTAGTCATTAAATTAAAAATTTTAATAAACTTGAAAAGATGTTAAAAGGTTATTTACTGTTTAATTTGGTATCTTAAATTTTAGCATTAAACTAAATATATTTTTATTCTTGAGATTGTAAAATTACATTAAAAATTATATCTTTGTAAAGCTTTTAAAAAATTGAATGAGTTTTTAAAATATTTTATATTTTTTCCTTTAAATATAAAAGCCTTAGATTATAAAGAGCTCGCCGCCGATTAGCGCCGCCAGGTGAGTGATGCGTCGGAAGTTTGCTTACGTTGTTTGAATTAACGTTCGATTTCTGAATCTTGAACTGTGTATGTGACAGCAGTTGATACATATGTTATTGAGGGTACATGAACTCTTGATGAGAAGTGTCGATGTTTTGGCGGCAACCAGAGAATTGAAGAATGACGTTGATTCTTTGGGGAAAAGCAGAGGAATCACGCCTGATATCAATTGTTCGCTTATCGAAGTCGTTAGGGTTTAGCAAGCTCGTCTGTATGAAATAACTCTCCGTATTCCTCAAGATTCAGGACCCAACTATAAAATTTGGAGTTGGGTTTTCTCCATTTTTCCGCTTGAGCTTGCTTTTTAACAAAAGTTTGAAATTTTCTGATACAGTTTTGTTCTTTGTCTCTCAGGTTCTTCATGTGCTCAACGCGGTACACTGAGGGTGGTTCCTGTGTTCAATAATCCGGTTGTTAACGAGATGGGGATTGAGGTGGTAGCAGAATTTTTGTATAGGAAGTATATAATTGCTAGTGAGAGCTGTTTCTATATGGTATTTTACGTTTCTAACGTTCTTCTTTTCAATAAAAGTAGGATAAATTCTTGATTTTTGGAAAGTCAAATGCACAATGTTCGTAACTGCTTTTTTGTGCTAGAGAACTCATCGAAGTCACTCTTGTATGTACTAGTGTTTGTCTATTTAAATGGTTGGTCTTACTTGCGTTTCCACAATGTTGAAGTCTGATCTGGGGCAGATTCACAACTTTATTCTTGGTAATTATTGAACTTTTCAACTGACTTGCACTTGTTTGTGTTGATTCTGTGCTTGGAAGAAATTTTTTTTTTGTAGTAACAAAACTTTAATTCCAAATCAAATGCCTAAACTGAGCAGAATTTGCTAGATTATCTGTAGCTTGTTATGCTCTGCAGTTAAGCTGTTCTTTATTTAGTCAACATCATGCAAGATATCACCGAAACAACATAGGATTCCATAAAGACTACAGAAATTCTTCCTTATATTTGCCAATTGAGAAAATATCCTCATCAGCTAGTCCTGTGGTTCACATAGTTAAGTCTGGTTTTGATAGTCAAGCAGTATAAACTGAAAAATGGAAACTTTACATTCTGACCACCTATACTTGGATAAAAATGGTTAATCCTGTGCCATGCCAGGAGAATTATTGTCTTGTGCATAAAAGTTACTGTAAGATCTACCTAATTAATGACCATGCTTGGTTGTATTCTGATGTAGCTGAGCCTTATTGTAGATTCAATCCCATTGTGATTGATTGATCCACCCCGGAAGCATGCAAGTTCGTGCCAGAAACTCAAGTAATCTTGTGCATATTTGCCTTTGAGCTCCTTGAATCTTTTTGGTTTGCTGGCATCTCAAAATGTGTATTTCTCATGATCATGATGGCTTTCTTAAAATCTGAGCAAGTTCGCTAGCAGCTAAAATGGTGTATTCCTGAAGAAACTGATTTAATTTCAAGGAACTTTGCATTACAAACATGGAGGTTCCTAATTTGGTTCTAGGTATCCTACTTTGACAAACCGGCATCCGCTTTTTCTTCTTATCAAGCAACTTATTCATGTAGATGGAGCACTTGGGCGACCAACAGGGGAGAAGTTGCGAAATTTTGTCTATAAAAAATTATTACCAGCACGGAGATTCAGTAACCTAACCAGTTTCTATTTGTTATTGGTTCTCTTCATATCTCCAATTTTCATGGTGATTAGTTTGTGAATCGGTACACCAATGATTTGGTTGTTTTCAGGCCACAGGTGAAAGCAGATGCTTCATTGATCAATGCTTTAGACCTCTTTCATCATAAACCTCACAAGTGCCTTTTATTGGGCTCCTGTAATGGAAAGGTTAGAGCGACCCGCCCCATGTTTCGAGCTGTAAATCATCAGTCAGTTTCTCTTAAATTGCTTGTTGCTAGAGTTCATAATGTGGAACTTTTCTTTCTTTAGGGGGATGTTCAGGCTCCAGGTTCTGAATGGCTGTCTAGCTTGAGACATGTAAAAAATTGATCAGGTCATTATCAGCACCTCAGGAGACTACTTGTGAAAGCCCCCTGTTGAAGGTAAGTTGCTGACTTTTGGCATGACAGTTTGTTAATCGTTAATTATGATGGTTTTTGAAGCTCTGAAACTGATGTTTTGGTCTAAACATGTCAAAATCAAGTTCTTTTAGCATTTGAGCATATGTTAACCAGAATAAGTTATTCTTTCGTTCTCTTCGTAACACTAGGGATGGCAATGCTAGGTCTGACTTGAGCGGGTGCTACTGTTGGAGATTAGGTCCAGCCCGAGGTGTAATCGGGCCTGATACGGAGCCCTAGTTGACCCAATCCAACCTTTTTTAAAAATAAAATGTAAAAATGACATGTTTTTAATGTTTTGTTTATATATGTCCAGCCGATTGGACCAAGCCAAACCATTTTTTGAAAGTTTTCTATTGGACTTGGCTCATTAGCTTCGAGGTGAGCTAGGGTCGATCCTACATAAGAGTAGGGTAACGTATTGTTGAACTTCTCTAAATTTTATATATTAACAGTTTATTTTGAATATTATTATTTTTAATTTATTGAATAATAAAATTTGTTAAAAAATACTTTATTTTTATTATAATTCGAGCCTGCAACAACCGGGTTCTCATAATTGGAGGTCGTTCGTCACTCTTCTTATGTATGTTCATTGGACTGGTCCTCAGTCACGCTGATCCGACGGTGACAACGACCCTCTCCGTGGGCCCCGCAGAAACTACTGGACCCCACTTTATAAAGAATTATTACTTCATTACAGGACAGGTTCTTCTAAAACAACCTTGCACGCGGCAAGCCCCCACTTTCTCCTCTTCCTGTCCTAACAAATAATCCGTGCCTATCAGACCACGCTTATACTGTGCACCCGCGACCGTCACCAACGTTGAATCGAATCTTCCAACTGAATGATTTGTTTACCTTTTCCATTTAAATCAAACTGGAGAGACTGTTCTTCGTAGTCACGAACACACCGTAACATCTTTACACTTCCCCTTTCTTTTTTTCTTTTTCTTCTTCACGCACAGAAAGAGAGATTCTTCTTCTTCTTCCTTTTCCTTCTTCTTCCTCTTCTTCTGCTATACATAACATACTTCGCAGTGTACAATCGAAGTCCTCGTGACCGCTTCTTCTCTGACCTCAGCTCGAAGCTTCTTCATAGTGTTTCTTGCCAGGAAATGACGTCAGACGGCGCAACATCGGCGGCGGAGGCGGCGGTGGCGGGAAGAAGGAAACCGTCGTGGAGAGAGAGGGAGAACAATAGGAGGAGAGAGCGGAGAAGAAGAGCTATAGCGGCGAAGGTATATTCGGGCTTAAGAGCTCAAGGGAATTACAATTTGCCCAAACACTGTGACAATAATGAGGTCCTCAAGGCTCTTTGCGCTGAGGCTGGTTGGGTCGTTGAAGAAGACGGTACCACTTATCGCAAGGTACTTTGGATCTAATGTTGTTTTTTGAATTTGATTTGTTTCTGCTGCTGTTTTTGTTCTTAACTTGGAAAGGAACTGGTTTGTTTCATTTGGATCAAGTGGATTTCTGTGAATTTTGGACTCTTTTAGCAAGAATTATAAGTGGGTTAAATCGGTACTGATTGCTGGTTTTGGATTTAGTCACCGGTCAGTTTAGCGGGGTCGCTTTCAATTTTAAGGAATTGAAAATCTCTCTTACCCAGTTCCTCTTTTGTCCAAGGGTTGTGAATTGTGGCGGAAATTTAAAGTGGAAGAAGTGGGTCTCTATAGGTGGAAGGTTGATTTTAACAGTTAGCTGGCTATAGTTAAAGCCAATTGAATTAAGTTGTAAATGATGATTCTCGTGTTGTTTCAGCTAGAACAGAAGTTTGATAGTTGTCTGATTGAAGTAAACATGATTGTTGCAGGGATGCAAACCACCTCCAATTGATATAGTAGGCACATCCACAAGAGCCACCCCATACTCTTCCCAAAATCCAAGTCCATTGTCTTCATCATTTCCTAGCCCAATTCCTTCGTACCAAGTCAGTCCGTCCTCTTCTTCGTTCCCTAGCCCTACTCGAGTTGACAATAATGCATCTTCCAATCTCCTACCTTTCCTCCGAAATGCCATTCCTGCTTCCCTCCCACCTCTCCGAATCTCTAACAGTGCACCTGTGACCCCACCTCTGTCATCCCCGACGTCAAGAAATCCAAAGCCAATTCCCTGTTGGGAGACCATTGCCAAGCAATCCATAGCCTCCTTGAATTACCCTTTCTATGCAGTGTCTGCACCAGCTAGCCCAACTCACCGGCAGTTTCATGCTCCTGCTACTATACCTGAATGTGACGAATCAGATGCATCCACTGTCGAGTCCGGTCAGTGGATAAGCTTCCAAAAGTTTGCACCCTCTATGGCTGCTGCAATGCCAACCTCACCAACATATAACCTTGTCAAACCTGTGGCTCAGCAAATCCTATCCGGTGATGCCATGAAAAAGAATGAGAGGGGCATGGATTTTGAGTTCGGTGGCGGACAGGTGAAGCCTTGGGAAGGGGAGAGGATTCATGAGATAAGATTGGATGACTTGGAGCTCACACTTGGAAACGGAAAGGCGCAGAGTTAGAGTTGGACAGACAGACATTGTAGAACTCATGGTGAGGAAATGTAAGAACTTGAAAGTTAAGTTATATCTAGATTGCTGAACAACAGAATTTGTTGGTCATGGTGTCAGATATTTCAGTTGGACGTGCATATCTTGAACCAGTTTGGTTCTTAGGAAGAAATATAGTTTCATGTTGGTTTATAATTTATCTTATTGTAGTTTTTGCATTTTCTGTACCGAATGCAGCTAAGAATTTGTCACGTCAAATGCTTGAAGTCTATGCACAAGCATTACCTGTAAATACTGTAGGAGGTCTCAGTGGCCTTCTCTTCTTCTACTGCTTTGGTATCAGAAAACCTTCTTCGTGGAGTGATCATCAACTTTCTAGTTGTATGGTCTAAGGTGGTGTGGATGTTCTTCCCATGGCTGATTCTACAACCCAAGCATGTTGTTATATCTGGATCATAACTGACAAAAATGAGTTGGTACTTGCCTGGCAATTACAGATATATCAACACGTTCGCTTAATACTAAAATGAAAAGGAAGAATTATAATATGTACATCCATATTTTTAATAGCTATTGATGTGTTGATCATCTTCATCAGTTCACCTGAGTTTCCGATGTTGTTTATAATAGGTGCACGTGGTGTTTCTCTGTTAATCCTTCAAGTCGTATGCTATTGTTTGCTGGAGTCCCTTATCGAATTATAGCCTATCGTCAACAAGGCATGTGCTCAAATATTGCTAAGATGGTTTTTCTCATGATTGTGAACATAGCCCAGGGTCAATATTAGGTTATGTTTGGTTGAACGTATTATTTTTAATGAAATGAAATACAATGAAATGTAAGAGAATGGACTATGATGAAATAAAATATAAATAGATATAATATTAAAAAATTGTTGTTTGAGAGAGGTAAAAAGATTCATAATGTAATACAGTGAAATGTTGTTTAAAAGAAAGGGTTATAATGTAATATAGTGCAATGTTTATCATTTTATATTCCATCCTAAATTTTTCAAATCATAGGTAACTTATTTTTACTGATTATGATAAAATAAGATGTATTGTAAAATCCTTTCTTTCCATCAGATTCCATTCTATTTCGTTATGACCCTTCATTTCAAGCTATAGAATAACATTATGTTTTATTTTATTCTATTAATAACCACCCAACCAAACATAGCCTTACGCAACAAGAGACCAAGCGCTTTAGACGCCACAAACTCACTTATTGTCTGTTTGGATGAGCTTATATCAGTAGAGCTTTTGTCAGTGAAACTTTTGTCAATAGAACTTTTCTAAAAAGAGCTTTTCTAATAAGTCAGTTGCTTATTTGACTGTCATTTAAAAAAGAACTTTTTTGAAAGAGTTTCATCTGATAAATCGTTTGGTAACATAAAATAAAAACACTTTTAATTTTAACTATATTTTATTTTGTAATAAAATTATTTATGCATATAAAATTATTTAAAATATATTAAACAATATACAAAGTACAATATATTAATTATTATATAATTTTAAACTATATAAAACATAAATAAAAATATATCTAACCAAATCTTTTATATGGCTTATAATATAAGTAAAACTAATATAAAAAATAAATATAAAAATATATAAAAATCTAATAATATTATATAAATCTAAAAAAACGTAAAGATATGTTTGTGAGAATTATGTGTAAAATATAAGAGTAAATGGGACTAAAAATAAACTCATTAATTGATCTGAAAAATTAATCTGAAAATGTGCTTTTTTGAAAAGTTCCAAATTTGAGCTTATCAAAAAGCTGTATTTTAGCTTTCAAAAAAGTCATTTATGTGAAAAAAGTATTTTTGGATTTTACAGTCAAACACTCAGTTTTCTTAAAAACAGCTTTTACGGTGAAAAAAAGCGCTTATTCATTCTCCAAAAGTTGAACCAAACAAGCACTTAGTATTGTTGTGTCAGTAGGGATAGAAAATTAGTCTTATCCACTTCGACTCAAAAGCTAATGGATTAAATTTATTTTGATTGAATTATTCGGTGTATTTAGGTTTGATATTTTTTAAAATTTGATTGACTACAACAAATTAATGTAATAATTTAAAGTCGATGATTTAAATTAATGTAATAGTTGAACTTAGATTAAAAATTTTGATTGGATTTAAATTTAAATATGAATTTGGTCAACTTAAGTTTAATCGAGCTTAAATTTAAAGTTTAAACACAAATTTAGATATTTAAATGCATTCAAAATCTCAATGATATGAATTTGCAATGTTGTAAGTAATGATTAAAAATTCATTGAGTTTGATTTTAGTCAATTTTAGGTTCAATTTATTTTAATAACTCTTATAGATAAAAACTAAGTAGTTAATTAATTGATTGATTGATTTTTATAAAATAAACATTATTTATATGTCAAAATTGAAGACTTAAGGAAGAATAACTAGTAGGTTGCAAGAAAAAAACAGCTTTTACTGACGAACAATTAAGAAGGAAGACTTCTTTTCTTATATTCTGAAAAGGCTACTTACTAGGTACATAAAAGACTGACCTATATATAATAAACAAAGCACAATTGAAATCCTAAAATTAAGCTACTAAAGTAACATGATTAACAACCCACTAACAAATATTACGGAGAATCAGAACTAACACTAACATCCCTCCTTTAATTCTGATTTGGAGTGACCACAAGCAACTTTCGAAACTTGTCAAAAGCATCGTGTTTCAGCGGCTTAGTCAGAATGTCTGCAATTTGACTTCCAGATTCACAATACTTTAATTCAATCTTTTGTTTTTCAACTAAATCCCGTAAGAAATGGAACCGCATGTCGATATGCTTGCTTCTTCCATGTGCGATTGGATTTTTTGCCAATTTAATTGCAGAAGTATTATCAACAAAAATCTTCATAGGACCCTCCTTTGAAGCACCAATTTGGCTCACCAAATTACATAACCATATGGCTTGACATGCACTAGTTGCGGCAGCTACATATTCTGCTTCACATGTTGAGAGAGCTACAATAGATTGTTTCTTTGAGGACCATGAACAAGCTGTGTTGCCATATTTAAAACAATAGCCTGTAGTACTTTGTCGATCTTCTAAGTCTCCACCCCAGTCACTGTCAGAATAACCTACAAGAGTGCAATCTTTTGATGAGGAGTAAAATAACCCATAATCACAAGTACCTTTTAGATACCTTAAAATCCTCTTAGCCACTTGCAGATGAGATTGACGAGGAGACTCTAAAAACCTACTAATCAAGCCAACACTATATGAGATATCAGGCCTGGTACATGTGAGATACCTCAAACTTCCCACCAATTGCTTGAAGTAGGTTGAATCAACAATAGTTCCTTCTCCATTCTTAGAAAATTTTGTGTCAACTTCCACTGGGGTCCTCACAGGATTACAATTTTGCATATTGAATTTCTTCAAAATTTCTGCAGCATATTTCTTTTGAGAGATGAAAATTCCATTATTGCTTTGACTTACTTCTATGCCCAGAAAATATGACATCAAGCCAAGATCAGTCATGTCAAACACTTGCATGATGGATTTTTTTGAAATCTACAATCATTTCTAAACTATTGCTTGTAAAAATCAAATCATCAACATACAAACACACCAATAACATTTTACCAGATTCATTCAGCTTCACATATAAAGAATGTTCAGATGGGCATTTGTTGAAGCCAGTATCAAGGAAGAATGAATCAATTCGCCTATTCCAAGCCCTTGGTGCTTGCTTGGGGCCATACAAGGCTTTCTTTAGTTTGTACACCTTCTCTTCACTTCCTTGCTTAATGAATCCTGGAGGTTGTTTAACAAACACCTCTTCTTCAAGTGGCTCATTTAAAAAAGCAGACTTCACGTCCATTTGGTGGATCTTCCAATGATTTTGTGCCGCCAATGCAATTATGAGTCTGACAGTTTTCATTCATACAACTGGAGAAAACACTTTTTGATAATCATAGCCAAGCCTTTGTTTAAAACCCTTTGCTACCAATCGAGCTTTATGTCTTTCCACCTCACCATTTGGTTTCAGCTTTGTTTTGAAGACCCATTTGACATCAATAACTTTATGGTCTTCTGGTAAATCAACAAGTACCCACGTATTGTTTCTTTCAATTGCCTTAATCTCCTCATGTATTGCATTTACCCATTTAGGATCTTGAATTGCCTCTTCCAAGTTTACTGGTTCAAGATCTGCAAGAAAAGCAAAGTGTACCAATTCTCCATCATCATTAATTTAATCATCACGTGTTACCTCATACTCTTGCAAGTGGACTGGTGGTTGATGATATCGTCTAGGCCTCACAGGTTCAACTAGGACTTGTGGCGAAGAAAAATTTTGGGTAGAGCTTGAGTCTTACCCATTTGTAATTGGAACTTCTACATCTTCAGGAAGGATGGAGATTACACTCAGCTGAGAGTCTTTATGATGATCTAAGCTCCAATTCCAAACTTCTTCTTCAGCAAAAGTGACATCTCGGCTGACAATTACTTTCTTTGTCATAGGATTGAACAATTTGTATCCTCCATTCTTGTAGCCTATGAAGATGGTCTTTTCAGCTCGATCGTCTAGCTTTCCTCTTGTCACTGCTGGAATATGAGCATAGGCTATAGCACCAAATACCTTAAGATGTTTTACACTTGGCTTGACACCATTCCAAGCTTCTGCAGGGGTGACATTCTGAACACCTTTTGTTGGAGATCTATTTAGGAGGTAGACTGAACATGAAACAACTTCTGCCCAAAAAGTATTAGGCATTTTTTTTGTTTTTAGCAAGCTCCTGGCCATGTCCATTATTGTTCTGTTTTTCCGTTCAGCAACACCGTTATGTTGTGGAGTGTATGGACAAGTGACCTCATGCTTTATTCCCTGTTCTTCACAATATTTGTTAAATTCATTGGAGGTATATTCACCTCCACCATCAGTATGCAAGACTTTAATAAATCTACCACTCTGTTTTTCAACATGCACTTTAAACTTCTTAAGACAATCAAAGACTTCTGACTTTCTTTGTAGAAAGTATATCCAGATTTTCCAAGTGAAATCATCAATACAGGTCAAAAAATACCTGTTGCTGCCAGTTGATATGGTGTTCATAGGGCCACAAACATCAGAATAAACAATCTCAAGTGGATGGGATGATTGTTGTTGTTGTTTTGCTGAAAAAGGTTTTCTATGATGTTTTCCAAGTGTGCAAGCTTCACACAGCTGTTCAGGATGTAATATCGTTGGCATGTGTTTGACCATATTTTTCTGAGCAAGCATTTTCAGGCTATGAAAATTCAGATGCCCAAATCGTAAGTGCCATAATTGTTGGATCCCGTTACCGGAGTCCAACTCTTGAACCTTAAAATATGAAACTTGATCATCTTGCCTTGTAGGGTTTATTTCATTTAACCCTAATTTCAAATTTGATTTCTCTTGTAAATCATAGCCTTATGAATCTTGTTTAATTTAAGACAAGGATCGCTTCAATCGGAGTTCTATAACTCAAGATATCGACAAAATACGAACATGTGATCATCTCTCAATCACGCTCTCTCGACTGACCCTTTACTTGATTTCATGCCAACTCTTTCAATTTAACTCCAAATGACACAAATTCTTATGGGTAGGTACCTACATGTCTCATGAATCCATGGCTAAAAAATCACTTCATTTGGAGGTCTGATGAGGAAGTTATGATCAAAACAATCCTTCATATTCGTATCCCGATGTATATTTGACATACTTTGGTAAAAACGTCATAACTCTTGCTACAGATGTCGGATTGATGTCATCTTTATACCAATCAATATGTACACATCCTGATCTACAACTCATATTAGAGGCCTAAAAATGAAATTCGCACTCTAACTGGGTCGCGCCCGCGATTTACTTTCGTCATACCATGAGGAAGAGACGAAGAAAGTTGAGGCTCCTTTGATTTTCTATGGTCATACCATGAGGTATCGAGCTCATACCATGAGGAAGAAATGACCAGAATGATGAGATTTTTCCCCAAAGCCTCTTAAACCCTCACCTATGCTTTCTAACTTATTCCTAACACCAAATACACTTGTAATCTTGCAAGATTCACTTACTCTACTACTAAATACTTCATAACAACTCCAAACATCCAACTTATTTTATCATTCTATCAATTCTTGATTGATTTGTCCATCAAACCCTAGATTCCTACGCAACCAATAAAGCTATCCTCATAAACAAGACTTATGCATCCTGCTAACTTTCAACCATCGTAACTCTAAACTTTCAACTTCTATTGTCTAACCAATTTAACACATCTACAAGACTTTGCACAATCAACCTCACACAAGCCTCATTCTCACCTTCATTACACATGCATGACCATCAATCCCAACCTCATAACATTTACCTACCTATATGATATTCATGCCATCTCATGCATCATCTCAAAAGATCAAAGGTCATACAGTCAAGCATTATACATTAGGGTTTAAAATTCACTTTTGAATCATAACTCATTCATTCCATCTCCATCAAATCATGTCATATTTCATTCAATGCTTTAGTGGGCATTTTAAGTCCAATTACATGAAACTTCAAAGTACAATATCATTCTCAAAATGCAACTAAAGCATTGTTTTACAAAGATCATTTCAATCACAAAACCAAAAAAAAACTCTTGGAGTAAATGCCTTTAAGCTTGCTCCTGGATCCCGCTCATTTCACGGAGAATTGAGGGGTGAGCTTTCGCTCATGGGTAACACATTTATATTTATATAACAAGCATGTCTATTTAGTTATTCACACATTAAGCAATCTTTCAATGAAATCATAATACATGCATCATGCAATTTTCATCAATACATAAACATAATTTCTCACAATTCAACATTCATAATTCTTGCAATTTCATGTAATCACATATGAAACACATCAAATGGCTCGGTAAGTCCATATTCATGGCAACCATATAGTCTCATTTCATGAGCTTATATGGGCAAATCTTGAGAGTCCAAATAATGGATCATCCTATGCCACAATCAGGCAAAAGGACAAAGCTTTTTCATGGTCGACGTGCACGTGACGGTTCTTGGGACTATACCTTACCCACATAACATAACAATCATGCATAACAATAAAATTGGACTGTTCTTGTCCAATTCACAGTTTTCTTGAAAATCTTATCTTTCATGCATATTTCATATTGTACATTTCATGCATAAGTCATATTGTGCATTCATACTCATTTAAGCTACTTCATTCAATACTAACTCAACCATCATCAAATCATCATCATGTATTATTTTCATTTACACATAGCTCATGATTAATGTCATCTAACCACAACTAACACAAGCATTTATAGCAATCATTTATACTCACTTACAAGTAACAAACATTCATTAGTGTCATTTATCAACTTGCATTAATTGCTCATAAATATAAAGATAAATATGGAACCCACCTTTAAGACTTGCTAAATCCTTGGTTTCCTTGCTACAACTCTTGTTCCTCTTCTCTTCCTTCTCTCTCTTCATTAAAAACCAAAAATTCATGTAAATCTCACTTCAATTGAGAAACCATGTTACACCTTTCATGAAATCAACTTGGAAATCACTATACCCATTCCATTCTTAGTCTTTCTAACCAAAAACTCAACTAAAATCTCACACTTAAACAAAAGGCTTACCTTAAATCTTCAACAACACCAAGAGTTTCTTGGTTCAAGATGAAGCTCTAGCCTTCCTCTTCACTTTTAACTCTTGGACTTTCTTCCAACTCCCTCTTGATCTCTTAGAAATCACCACCCTAACAAGCTTCTTTCTTTTTTTTCTTCTTCTTCCTCCACTTCCACGAACTCCTCTCTCTCTCTCTAATTTTTAGTAAATCCTCCTCTCCTCTTCTACTAACTTACTTCTTTCATTCTCTTTTATACTACTTACTTAATAACTTAAGCCCATAGGCCCTAAAGCCCAACTCTCTTCCTTCCTTCCTTCTTATTTCCTCTTTAAACTTCTCAAGCCCACTTATCTTTCAAGCCCACTTATTCTCTTTTCTTTCCTACCTCATTAAGGCCCAACTAACATATTTAACCTCATTAACTCACCACCTAACTCTTTAATGCTATCACATATTAATTAATCTCAACTCAATTAATGCTAACATAACTTACTTACTTAATCTAATCATGCTTAATTTTAAAAAAAAAATTGGGCCTAACAATAACCAAGACTCATCTTTAACAATTGTATTAAGGCAATGATATGCAGCACTGGAAATATCAACTTGGAACATACGATGGCTAGTCATAGGTGCCTTAATAATAAATGTACCGCTTTTGTCACAAATGGTAAGTTGTTGATCACGAAGATTCATGACATACCCTTTTTCCAGTAGTTGACCCACACTTAACAAATTAGTTTTCATACCTGGCACATAGAAAACATCAGAAATACATTTGTGATCTCCATTCTTCAAACTGATAAGAACATGCCCTTTTCCCATCACTGGTATAGCACTATCATCAACAAATTTGACTTTGGTGTGGAATGATTCATCAAGATTAGCAAATAATTCCCTTTTGCCGCACATGTGGTTAGTACACCCGGTATCAAGAAACCAAGTGTGACAGTTTGGCATTTCATTCGCAGCAGTGACCATCAAAAGAGAATGGCCTCCATCTTCACTTTCATCTCCTTGTACACAGTGAGCTTGTTGAGCATACTGCTTGTTTCTACATTCACTAGAATAGTGGCCAAATTTGTGACATGAATAACATTCAATATTAGATTTGTCATACCTTCCTCGCCCACGTCCTCTTCCTCTACCTCTAGTATTTTGCTGTTGTTTGGAGTCTGATGTTTCTACGTCATCATTCTGATTGGTTTTGTTATTGGAGTAGTAATTACCTCTGCCTCTTCCTCTTCCACGAAATCCACCTGCCTTCCGTCTTGCTTCACCACTGTGTTCATCCTTGATCGTGACTTGTGCTTGAAATGCTTGGGCAATTGGTTTCTCAGTTTGCTTCTCATTCATACGCTGCTCACGAGCTTGCAAATTGCTCGATAATTCTTCAACTGTCATTGAATCAAGATCACGTGCTTCTTCAATCGCCACCACCACATGGTCAAATTTGGATGTGAGTGAACGCAAAATCTTTTCCACCTTGGCCTGCTCTCTCCATATATTTTCATTTGATTTGTCACAGCAAGCACTCGGCTAATATAATCTGCAACTGTTTCAGAAGCTTCCATTTGCAGAAGTTCATATTGATGGCGTAAGGTTTGGAGTCTCACCTTCCTAACCTTTTCAGCACCTTGATACGTTGTCATCAAAATATCCCAAGCCTCCTTAGACGTAGTCGCTACTGCTATCTTCTCAAAGACCTCATCATTCACGCCTTGATGAATCAGATACAAGGCCTTCTTATCCTTCTTCTTGTTCTCACGGTGAGAGGTCCTCTGTGCTTCACTTGCATCTTCCTCAAGATCTGCGACACCATGCTGTACAACCCCTAGCAACTCATGGTAGTCGAAGAGGACTTTCATCTGGGCACTCCACCGAAGGTAATTTTTACCATCCAAGACAGGAACTGTGATGTGAACTGAGCTATTCATAGCTTTAGGCTCTGATACCACTGAAGACTTAAGGAAGAATAGCTAGTAGGTTGCAAGAAAAGAACAGCTTTTACTGACGAACAATTAAGAAGGAAGACTTCTTTTCTTATATTCTGAAAAGGCTACTTACTAGGTACATAAAAGACTGACCTATATATAATAAACAAAGCACAACTGAAATCCTAAAATTAAGCTACTAAAGTAACATGATTAACAACCCACTAACAAATATTACGGAGAATCAGAACTAACACTAACAAAAATAAACTAATTAATTTTTATTTATTTATTTATTATTATTAATTAAAATTTAAAATTTATAGATATTATCCTTCAATCATATTTCAAATTCTTTAATTTTATTTACCTAAAAAATTATTTAGTTTTATCGGTCATTGAACGGTTATATGACAAATACCGTTTAAAGCTTTTAGACCTTGTTGTGACCAATTCTCAAAATGATAATGGGTTTAGATTAGAATATAGATGATCTAAGCAAAAATCATTTCACATAATTTGTGATTAAGTGTGAGAGATTTAAACATCTTTTTCAGATCATGTATGGTTTTATTTGTACTTAAAGCACCATTTTTAAATTAGTTTTAAAATATTATGTTAGTAAAATTTTCAAATTGACTTTCTATTATAATTATATTTTATTAACTATTGTATAATGTAATTGGTCTTAAACTCTTAATTTAATAATCTAATTATTCACTTGAATGTAATTCATATATTTTATATAGTTAAAAATATTTTAAAAATAACTCAATAAAGACTTTTTCATATGAGATTCTAAATTAGGGTTTAACAATTAAAAGTATTACATTTGTTAAAATGAGAGCAAAGATGGGGCACGCACGTCTATGAAAAAAAAAGGGAAGAGTTTGGAAGAGAACAAATATGTGTTAACACGACGTCGTTTATTTGTCTCCCCGCTTCTCTTCCGTCTCCCGGTACGATTCCATGGATTCGAAGTCGGAAAAACCTCTAGTCACCGCGGCTCCACCGCAGAAGTCCACTTCCCCAACGTCTCCAGATGAGATAGACTTCCTGAGCCACCTCGAAATCTATCTGACCAAACGCGACGGCGTCGATAAACTCCTCAAAATCTCGCGATACGCGACCAAGATCATCTTAGCCTCTTCGGCTCTTCCAGAGTCGTCACCCTTAACCAAACGGCTCAAGAGCTTCGAGTCAAGCGTAGGGCTGAGTCGCAAAGCGTTCCGTCTCGGAAAATTCGTCCAAGACGTCAACGCTCTGCGAGCCTCGCATTTGGACTCCAAGGAAGATATCGCCCTCGCCTTAATCGCGTACGGCGGCGAGGGATTGTATTACTTCGTGGAGCAATTCGTTTGGCTCGCGAAATCGGGCTTGATCGACGGGCGACACGCGCGGACATTTGGAAGAGTGAGCGCGTGGGCGGAGTTCGTTGGGTACGCGGGGAGTATTTGTTTGAAGTTTAGGGATTTGAAGAAGCTGAGCGAGGACGAGACGTGTTTATTGTCAAGCATTGAGGTTGCGGTTTCGAGAGGGAATGGGCGTGTAGAGGAAGAATCTCGATTGAGAAAGCTGAAGCAGAAGATTTTGATGAAGAAGCTTTCGATTGTTCAGGATTTCGCTGATGGGTTGATGGCAATTGCTGATCTTCGAGATGGGAATGGGTTTTTATCGGCGCCGTTGGTGGTGTCCTCTGCTGGGCTTTTGTCTGCCATTATCAGTACTCATAAGAACTGGGTCTCCTGCTGAGAAAGGTTGGTATGGTTCATCATGAAGTCCGCTGAGGCGCCGGGTCTGGGTATGGTTGTTGTTGTTGTTGTTAAATTCGGATAAAAGGATTGAAATGACTCCATTGCTGATGCTTAGGGGATACGTTGAAAACTCATTGATGCTATTATTTGACATTGATCTTAAATAGAGCATGCATGATACAGGATTTCCTTTTCCATTGAACTTGATCATCCTTATGAACAATCTGTTTAGTTGAGCTTCAGCGGTCTTTGGATGTTATAGGATGGGTAGATTTACAGAATCTGTAGGCCATGGAAGACTTTATGGGTTTTGATTGATAGCCTGAATCATCCATGCAACGGTATGATCTATCAGCTCCATGTTCATAATTCTTATCTTTAAACTGTCAAGAAATGATCTTTCTGTACGTCTGCTAGTACCTTGGATCATGAAATGGTTTTCTCAGTTTCCACCATGGGATGTGTTTTTTTCTTCACAAAGTGTGATACTTTTCTTCGTATATTTAAAACCTTATCAACCAAATTTCTTAAATGTTCAAATTTTGTCTTAAATATGACAAAGATTATTATTATTGTTATTGTTATGTTTTTTTATGAGTTAATTAAAATAATTTGTTTATAAGTTAAGAATAAGGCTGCTTATTATTGATCATTTCCAAATTTTACGTGACCGCAAGAATTATACTGGGTAGTATTGTTGTTGTTGTTTCATTATGACTAAGTATATATACTTTGATTCAAATAAGAGGTCTTTTTTAATTTATTAAATTTTCTTTTAATTATGCAAAGGTCGTCATCAACATTAAGTTGAAGTCGTGCTAAAATATAATATTTAAAGAGGTCTTATAATACACAATCTTATTTCTATTTAATAAAGAGATTGTTTATGATAAATTCACATCTAATATATAACGAAGATATTACGAAATTAAAATAAATATGCATACATCTGTCAAATAAAAATAATTAAATAAATAAATAAGTCAAATAATTATTAAAAAGTAATAAAATAATTAAATACATAAATACAAATAAATGATAAGTAGAAACAATAACATAAATATAAAACATAAAAATTTAACAATAAATAATAAGATAAGAATACATACAGGAATACAAGTTTATAACAAAATTATAATAATTTATTTAAATTGTACTATGCTCGATTCTTGTTGTTTTAATTTTTCACTTAATTTTTTATTAAATTAATAATTAATAATAAATTCAAAAATTGAGTCTAGTTAGTATTTATAGGTTCATTTTAATCTCAATACTTGGATCACTAAATCACAATAATTCTATGTGATGGATCAAAGCTTAATCATATCCACAGCTTAAAAGTAGAAGTAAGCATATAAGATTCATACATGAGTGTATTCGATTGATTTTGAAGGCGGTTATGATAAGGTGCTGAGTTCAATTTCACGATTTCTGATAATAAGGAAGAACACTTTGAACTCCTTGTAAGCTTTGAGGGTGAAACTTTCAGAACTCATGAGTTGTTCACTTCTCTTAACGGTTCGTTGAAGACGATTTATATCCTCTCAATTGCTTCGTCGGCCGAGACAAGGAGGCCCTTTGGATGGAGGATTCGACTTTTTGCGACAAACATATAAGACGACAAATTTGATTTGGAAGCCTAATGTGCAATACACACACGTCATGCCACTGTGGCTACTACCTGAGTGTGACAGAAGCAGATAATCATACATTTCAATCAAACAATCAGCTTCATCTTCTTCTTCATCTTCGGTAAACTTAATTACAATCACGGATTATATGAAACTGTTGTTGTCTGTTGACTTTTGTTCTATCTGTCATCTATCTAATCCACGGACGCATGTTCAGATCAATCTTACGGCGGAGAAATGGCGAATCTGTAATATCCCTGCCCGTACGGTGGTGCGAATATTAGGAAACTTGCACTCCCAGAGACGGTGATTCAACCACGCCAACCACCCTGCACTTTCACTTCCCTTTCTCACATCCTCTGTTCTTTCTTTCTCTTTATCTCGCTTAATTATTAAGTAATCAAAGATGCCTATATATCTAAATTCAATCCTCTCCTATCCGTAATTAAGCTTCGACAAATTTGGATTATTAAGCATAATTAATAATGGAGACGGAGCCGATGGGCATTAAAGCTGAACCACCGAAGCCACGCGCCGCCGAGACGGCGCGTGAAGACGGCTCCAACAAGGACGACCGACCGCTCCTCAAGTCGGACTCCAGCCGTAGCTCCCCTGTCAACATCGAGGAGCTTGAGAAGAAGTACGCGGCGTTTGTGCGCAACGACGTGTACGGTCCCATGGGACGTGGCGAGCTCCCGCTGCGGGAGAAGGTTCTGTTGGCCGTCGCGTTGGTGACTTTCGTGCCTATACGAGTAGTTCTCGCGATGTTCGCGCTGGTTTTGTACTACGTGATCTGTCGCGTTTGTACGCTGTTCTCGGCGCCGAATCGCGACGAGGAGGAGGGCCAAGAGGACTTCGCGCACATGGGAGGGTGGCGGAGGGCGGTTATTGTGACGTGCGGAAAGCTTCTTTCGAGGTTCATGCTTTTCTTGTTAGGGTTTTATTGGATTAGCGAGAGCTGTAGAGATCTAGAACTGCCTCAAAACAACAACTCTACTCAGGTATTCGTTTCTAATCTCTGTCCCATGCGCTTATGGATGTGAAATTAGATAATTCGGTTTTTCCATTTCTGGCTTGTTCCGATTTGATCTGCATTCTTCTAAATTTTAAGGTTCGGTCTGACTTGAATTGGAGTTTTTGCTTCGTTTGACTTTATCTTAAGTTTTGACTTCAAATGCATTAAAGCTTATAAGACTGCTTTGTGCATGACTTCAAACGTCGATTTCCCTCAAAATCGTCCAAGTTTTGGTCTTCAATGATGGATTTATCTAACGCTTGTTTTCCTTTTCCCTTGACATTTGATCAGGGGAAAGGTCAATCTGAAGAACCTGAGAGACCTGGGGCAATAGTATCAAACCATGTTTCATACTTGGACATTTTGTATCATATGTCTTCTTCTTTCCCAAGCTTTGTCGCCAAGGTTTGTACCCCGTCAGAGTGGCTTTTCTTGTAAGTTTCTTGGAATTTTTATACCTTTTGGTAGTGAAACTGACGCTTGTATGTGTTATTGATTCTGAATTTCTTGGCTGAAGAGATCAGTGGCTAAACTTCCTCTAGTTGGTCTCATCAGGTCAGTTATTTCGCACCAATGTCCCCTGTACTGTTTTCTATTTCTTACGTAGAAAATTTTCTTTTATCTGCATTTTAAGCCCTTGATTCTTTTATTGAAATTCAGGCCTTTGAGCTGGTTTCTTTTTTGTATTCAAGTTCTTCTACTCTTAGAACTACTGTTTACTTTTTCTGCTATGTCAGCTTTGTGATTAGATAATGTGACGATGCATATCATGACAATGCTTTGTTAGATGGTTTTACATTCTTTAGATAGTAGGTTTCGTTTTTGCATTATCATCTGTTGTTGATTCACGTAAACAACACTGTGCAATATAGATTAGTTAATAATGGTTAATATTCATTGGTAAATATGCTCCTTACTAACCGAGCCTTGAGGTCTGAATAACAAACTTTGTTCTAGAATGCAAGCTTATTCTTCCTATCGCTTGGGTCATCCAAAATTTGTGGAGAGGGTGGAATCTCTCTCACACCAAACAAAGACCCTTTGCCTTCCGATCCATGAGCTCGTGGTGAGAGATGTATGAGACCCAGAAGTTCTCGGGTTGTTCGGGTTGACCTGCCAAGTCCACCTCATGTGCTGTCCGTGAGGTGGATACCCAGACAGCAGCTCTTCTTCAATCGGGAATCAAAGTCATCTGACTTCAAGGGTGTTTCAGGTAATAAAAGCAGTTGGCATTTGGATTTCCTTCACCATCATTGGATGCATCAAGTGTTGCCTTCTTTTTCAGACTTATATATCTTACTGCTTAATTTAGTATTGATATAGATATCGTGTAATCTATCATGCAATGGAGTCAGTCATTGCAGGAAAGAAAAACTCATGTGCTCCTAAAGATCAACAATGACTGAAAAATGGAAGACCAATAACAAGAGAGGGAAGCTAACAACAGGAGAGATATTTTGTAATCTGTGGTGAACATATGTGGCATTGTAACGTAAATAAGCATGTGAAAACTGTACAGCCTCACTTGAAAAGTCAACTGAATTAACTTCTTAGGTTTATGATACGAATACTTGCTTGTGGTCAATTCCTTATTGGTGCTATCCCATGACAGTGAAACATTTGTTATTTGAAATTTCAACACCCTCCTATGATAGGAATACTATTTGCAGGTATTGTGACTGCAAGAGTTAAGGAAGCTCATGAATGTAGATCTTCTCCTATGATGATGCTTTTTCCTGGTTAGTAACTTGACCACATAAATGCATTGCCCTTTTGCTTCTTGTTGCATGCTGGTATCCTTATTTTTCTTAAAAATGCTTCAGCACTTCTTCTTTTGATTCTGCCTGTTACTCAATGTTGGCAATTTCACTTTCACATGCTGTACCTGTGTCAAGATGCACTGTTGTGGGGTTAATTAAGGTCTTATGACCGGATGTCTTTTTGCTACGACTGTTTTGTATTTGAAGCTAGTGGAGCTTTTACTTTGCTTATAAATTACCAATATACTTAACATGTTGGTCTCTAATTTTGCTACAGAGGGCACAACTACAAATGGGGATTACATCCTTCCGTTCAAGACTGGTGCATTCCTGGCAGGGGTCCCTGTGCTTCCAGTTATTCTAAGATATCCTTACCAAAGACTCAGTCTTGCTTGGGATTCCATATCTGGGGTGGGTGTACTTGTGCAATTTTGATTTTAATAAAAGTTTCAGATACAACTAAATTGTTTTATTAATTTCGATATTGGTAATGATGTTCCTACGATCTTGTGATAAATAATATACCCAACAAATAAAAAACTGCATTTGATCTAGTAATGACTATATGTGAGAAAAAGAAGATTTGGAAGATCACCTGATTTTTATCATAATGTGTTACAAGTCAAACAGTCCTTACTGGACATCAGGTTTTTCAATTTCTATGTGAATTGTTGTTTGTCAATAATCTTGAATGGTACATTAACTACCATTTTCTTTTTTGGTGATAAAGGCTCGTTGAATTCAACATTAGTTTATTACCTGATTCTGTTGTACGTAAACTTCTCTATTTGCAGGTGCGTCATGTAATTTTTCTTCTATGTCAATTCACAAATCACATGGAAGTGATTCGGCTGCCTGTTTACTACCCATCACAGGAAGAGAAGGATGACCCAAAGCTGTATGCTAATAATGTCAGACAGTTGATGGCTCGAGAGGTGTGCATTTCCTTAAAATTGGAATATTGATGAATTTAGAAATCAATTTGTGATAGTTTCCTTTTGAGTTTTTATAGTACTACAATATGATCTGAAACTATTTTCTTAGTTGCATTGATGGAAAAGCACTTGGCACGAATGATATACCAGTTTTACAATTCTTTAAGCTTTAGATTTTAGATGACCACTGACAAAAATAATGCATCTGTCCTTATAAATTATAGAATCTTGGAAAAATACAACTTAACATCCATATTCTTGGACAGGTGGTTTAGGTTGTTAATGCCGATTCTAAGTTCAATCGTTGTGACAAAATCACAAATTGGTGTTATAGCAAGTAGCAATTGGATTTCTATTTCTGTTTTATTTTTGTTGCAGGGTAATTTATTCACATCTGATATTGGACTGACCGAGAAGCGAATATACCTTGCTGCTCTCAATGGTAATAATAGCCTGCCTACTGTTTTGCACCAGAAAGACGATTGATAGTATCATGGCCACAGCTCCCAAATGATAATTAGTTCTTTGGAACTTAGTTTGTGATGGTATTTACTCATAAACGACAGCCAAAACATGGGTGCTTTAGGTAGTTTTTGCTGAAAAAGGACAGAGAAAAGAAAATCCAGTGTGCTAGTACTGTCTTGTAAAACCTTCTTTTGGGAACTTTGGCCATTGAATGCAGTTTGCGAAGCATGCAAGATCTATCTGGTTTTTTTTCTCTCTTTCAGTTCATCCACAAAATGAGTTTTAGTATATCCCCACAAAGTCCTCATGAGTTGGAACGTCCCTTATGAAAAACTGAAGCATCTTTTCCTGTTCCTGCAGGTTTATTGTGACAGTGCTTATTGGGATACGCCATCTATCTGTATATTTCTTCTATGATTTCTGTTCTAACCCCCCAAAAAAGAAAAAAAAAAGTGAAAATCTAAAGAAATCAGGTGCAGAATCAGGATTACACCTCTCGTCTACTGAAAACTGTATTTACTTGGATCATGTAATAACTGCACTGTTACTCTAGGCGGCATTTTGCAAATCTCAAGAGTTTTCCTTCTGTTTGCAATTTGTAAAAAAAAGGTTAAAAGGTAAGATTAGGTTATGAATGGACCCATTTTGAATGGTTCGGTCATATTTCACACTATTAATTAACTGTTTCATTACAACAGTTTAAGATGTTATATTATATCAATTTAATTAGTTTTATATATTTACTAACATACTCTTTCAAGTAAAAATTGTTTGGGCTTGAAACTTCTTATATTAAATAATAAGTAGTAAAATTTAAATTTCCGACCATTTGATCATAAAAATTTTGATATCATGTTAAGTGATCGTTTTATCATAATAATTTAAACTGTTATGTGAAATCAATTTAATTAATTTTATATATTTACTAACACGCTCAAAAACAATTTGTTCCTTTGGCTAATAATCAGAAAAGAGTGCAGGATGCTAGAGTTCAATTGAAAATTTTTACGCTCTCAAGGATATATATATATATATATATAAATTGAAGATGCCTAAAACTCAGAATCATATTGCAGCCGTATATACATACAGAATCCACAAACAAAGGTGAGCAGCAAGATCACTTGTATCTTGTCTTGGAACAAACTTATCCATGACTTCTTAAGGCTACAAGGAAGGAATCGAAGTGGCACCACAATCGTTTTTCAATAACACAGACTAGTTTTACAATCATGACATACAAAAAAGCAGTCATTTTTCACAGACTTCTCCCCCATTAAGTGAATGAGGGAGTATTGACTTAGCAGAGGATGTCCGTAATCACTAATGAACCATTCCAATCAGGTTTTTCTCATCTTTCCTTCAAGGAACCATTGATGGACCTTCGCAATTCCCATGGCAGGCAGCCTTTCAAAGGTGACTGAAGAAACATTGAAGAAGTTGATAGCTGCTTTTGTCGCATTGAGATGGATGATAGGTAACTAAATGCACTTCTAAGCCTTGTCTTCTCACTGTCGAAAGGCTGGCTGCCGGGTTCATGCCGCACAGCAGATATCTTGAGGGATTTAGGAAGCATGCAGTTGCAGATTGAACCTGTTATAATATAACAATTTCAATTCCTTATCCAATGCATAATACATTTTTTATAAAGAATTTCTCTTCGAGCATATCAAAAAGAAGCTAGTTATTTTAGTTCTATGGATGAAGTTGGCAAAATGAAGTATTCTTGCACGCTGGTTCATGAGGGAAGTACCTATTCTGGCCAACCGATTCACCCATTTCGGAATTGGTTTCCCAGTGAGTTTGTAACAAATGTCCTTGCAGAAATGGTTGCAGTTCTTCACTATCAAGTGATATGTATCACCATGGTAGTTTGCAGCATGCTGCTCCATGAACTCTCTCACCTGATTAGGATCCAAACAAGTGGTTCCAATGAATATGGACTTCCTGAACTTGAAGCCCGGACACTGGCGAGGTTCCACCTCAAAAACACCGCTTGTCGGGTAGTCATGAGCTCCAAATGCATACTCCACACCATGAACTGCAGGATGGCAACCAAATCAGCCCTCAGTTAAATATGGGACCCAAATGATGAAGAAAAACAAATGCCCAAAACTTTTAAAAGCTGAGGACAACAAGTGCATTTTAACTTCTCCTACAGGATGGTGTAGCATGATAAATTCACAGGTGCAATGGACACAACGTGTTCAAGATATACAAATACAACCCACGCAGGAAATACCCATGTTTAAGCCTCACCTTCAATGCCAGAGTGAAAGATACCAACGCCTGCCCAATAAAAGTAGCCATTCATGGGTGTCAAGTCATAAACGTTCAAATAAACCGGTGCACTGCCAGAACCATAGCTACCAGACCTTGGTTTGGGGAACAAGCAAAAGCGAGTCACTGATTTCTCTTTCAAACGAAGAGGCATAATAGATCTCCATCCTTTCTTTGATCTAACTTTCATGTTCCCTTTAATGTGTAAGAAGCAATCCGATCAATGGCTCTCCCCACCCTGAAAATATACCATTGAAGGAGGCCTTCAACGACAATGGAAGCAGAGAACCAGAACTAAGCACAAAGTAAAACTACTAGCTGAAAATTTTCAAATTTCATAGGACGAATAGAAGAAGTATTAACTAGTAGCTAAAACTCACAAAATTAAGAAACATGACTGATATTAAATTGCTCGCATATCAAGCTTCAGGTCTGTATTTAAGCTGAAATGCTGAAATTTCAGATTTGATATAGTTGGATTTTTAAGGTGCTGGAATTTGGTAAGAAAGAAAATAGGAATTACTCCTGAAAAATTTAGATCTATTATTATTCAAAAGCTGAATAAACATATTTATAGAGAAATTCTTAAAACCCTTATTCTAGTAGGAAAAAGTTCCTAACAGATTTAAATCTTATCCTAATAAAAGTTCTCTAAGTTTAAGTCATAAACAAATAGGATAACATATCTAAAACTAGAATAACATGGTTATCTTACTAGTACTCCCTATATAATAAGGAAACTCAACATAATCTAAATTTCAACCCTTGTCTTTGCTATCAACCCAATTCCCCTCCTTCATCCTACCAAATCATTATAACTCCTAAGTTTGAATCATCTTCCGAGTTACTGACTGCCAACAGTTCAGAGATCCTTTCTCCTCCACCTATAGAAACAACGGGTGTTTGATGAGTGAAAAAATTTGAAACAAGGGGTGTCTGATGCAAGAGAAGTTGCAGAGTACGTAGAAAAAAGACAGTCCTATTGCAGAAATCAATGCCTACTCATATTTTCAGAATTTCAAATTTTCTCTATCAAGCCATATGAGCATTTAGTGAACAACTTACAACAACCGAAAACTCTAAAGATCGCAAAGCATCAATCTTCTAAGTGATTTCCCTTTTAGTCTGACCATCATTACTTGGAGCTTTATTTAGATAAATTGGGACATTCCTTATAGCTTGATGAGTAGTCGATATAACTTGAAAAAGAAGGATCTTTGCAAATAAGCCAAAAGAAACATCTTACATGCAGAACCGTCAGCATTGCATTGAGGAAAATGTTCAACAGATACTAACCCTAATAGTTTAAAAGTATAGTTTAGTGCCGAAAATAGCATAGAGAAAGAGTAAGTTCCTACACCAGACCAGCTAGGAATGGTAACAGAAAAGTTCTGCTCAAATGTATAAAACTTTACTAAACTAAAAACCAAGAAGGAAACACCGCAATGCATAATTGACTTGGATCTACAATTCAGCAGACCCTATAAAGATTCCAAGTTGTTCAGTAACTCCTCAACTAAACCTTCCACATCCAACATTGGAAAGCAGCGTTGTCTCAAATGCCCAGAAGCCAAATGCTCGTAGAATTCTCGGAGGAAACAGGAGCAAGCTTGAAAAGTTCTAAGTTCCACTCAGCAGCGTGAAGGAGGTCTCAGATCTAGTCAAAGTTATAACTTTAAACCCATTTTTCAACCATTAAAGCCTAACAATGTAGCAGATTAAACAGAGAGAACCGTTAATCCCGGTACCTATCTAAAGACTGCAATTACATATATGCAGATGACAGAATCACTAGCACCGCAAAGAAGAAGAAATTGAAAAGGACAAGACTTGGGATCCTGCAAAATGAACTTTCAAGCCAGCCAGTTATAAAATTTCAAGCTTTTGACCTACAATTTTCTTCCCCTAAAATATTTCGCGGGATCCAACCAGACCCATGAAGATACAAGTACTAACATATATTGGAGATGAATTCAAAAGCAAGCAGAAACTGGAGGAACACAAATAATGCAAGATCAGAGCACATTAGAACTCACGGATTTCCTATGAGCGCTATAAAGTAGGGTAGCCACTAAAGCCAAATAAACCACCGTCACTACAGAACATCTTTGACTAGCTAACCAGAGGCCAAGATTACGCAAACCCCATGAACAGAAACAGCCTTAGCTGCCTGCCTGCCTCTCTCACACACACACACTCCACTCTCCTCTAAGCAGTAAGCAGATAAACCACAAAAAGCTGAGATCTTTGGAGAGAAAATAAGCCAAAGATGGCAACTTTAAAGACAACACACAAAATTCTCTCTCTCCCTTGCTAGCATTTGGCTCTGATTTCTATTATTGCTTTTTGATTTGCTTTCTGACTGCTTTAGTGCTAAATCACTGGCATATCTCTCCTGCCTTAAATTTGTTTTTTCCTGTTACTTTTACCAATTTAGATATTATTCCGAAATATTGTATGAATATTTAAGGATAATTATTATTTTTATTAAAAATACATTATAATATATTTCATATAAATTATTCAATAAATCAGTAAAAAATAAAATTTTATATCATTTAAACTCATAATATTTAAATTAATTAACACTTAAAATTTCTGATTAAATATTAATCATTCTTATCCAAAACCCTATTCAATGTGACTTGTTTCTTAATCACACACCATTTATTAATTTAGAAGTCTCTGAGTTGGTATTAAATAATAATTAATCATTAGGATATATTAATTATTATAATAATGAATAACGCTTTCATGTCAATTTTATTAAATAAATGCATACAGTCAACGTATATCTTGTCTTTATCTATTTTAAATCATCATTTCGCTGCATAAGAAAACAAATGAGAAATGATGGTCAAGTGTACCTTTTGCTTGCTATAAATATATAAGTAATCGGTAAAAATTCAATCAGTTCGATAAATTTAATTATAAAAATTTAAATTGTTTAATTTTTAATTTGACTAATTTTATAATTAAAATCAATCAATTTATTAAATAATCAATTAAGTTTTATAAAATAATAAATTCTTATAAACTAAAATAAAAAAATTATTTAACATTTTAAATAAATCTTCAAATTTTGTAAGAACAATATTTTTAGTCATATTTTAAATTTTAAATTTTATTTAATCTTTTAAACTTTAAACCTCCTATCTTACTGGTTTAATTTTCAATCTAGTTTTTAAAACATTGCATATAAATAATGTCGGTTTTCTTTAATTCTCTAGGTTGAGAATTATTTATTTTAATCAATTCAAAGAAATATATTAGAAGATATAAAAGAAAATTACAAAGATAATAACATAAATAAATTAATAATTGACATTTCAAAATATATTCCAAATTCAAAGTCTTAGGTGATTGAAATGAGATTAAAGTTAAAAACACAACAACCTAATAATTTATTAATCAACAACATATCTTAATATTCTATATATTATTTATAGATATTCAAAATACAATATTCATGCAACATAGAGTAACATGCATTTTATATAAATTCACTTCTTCTAGAAATTACTTTTCAAAATTCTAAAAAATGTTCTTTTGTTAAAATTTTAATATAAGTTATTATATAATTAACTATTATATATCTTTTGTTTATATACAATAATTAATTATACAATCATAAACAACCTCTTTATCAAATAAGAGTAAAGTTGTGTATTATTAAAAAATTTAAATCTTAAGTTTCGTTGAAACTTTCTCTTACATTATTGTTGTAATAATTAATTATACGAGATTTATGCACAATTTTTTATACTAATTTAAAGTAATAAAGATAATTTTAAAATAATAAAATTATAAAAGGTCTAAAATAAAAAAAAAAAGCTTTTACCTGATCTTATTTAATGCACTTTGCAATTTAGAATGAGTTGACAGCCACCACCAACCCATAATCAATTAAAAATAAAATGAACGGTCGAAAATTTAAACCCAATTATTGTCGGAGACATTAAATTAAGGAATTTAATGGATTGGATTTTTTGAATAGTTAACTAATTTTCACACTGTTTTATTAAATTTTATTAGCATATTTATGTAAGTAAAATCTATATTAATATTAAACTAAATTAAATAAGACTTAATTATAAGACGCTCCGATCTGAAATTATGGGTTAAATTAAAGTGGTCGTCATAATATTATTATTATTTTATTTCAAGTCGCTTTCATTCTCAAAAGTCAATTTACGTTTGAGTGTGTACATATATATATATATATATATATATATATATAAGGATGCCACGTCACATCGCATGTGTCAACTTTAAAGAGTCTTCACGAAGGTCTTATGTCGAGTTGTTGGCTGAATTATTGAGGATTGCGTTCTCGATTAAGACTCAACTAGAAGTACGCCACTTGGACACGGTCGTGGGAAATGTTTTTATTAGACGGAAAATTAAATTGAAAAAATAAAAATTAAAAAATTAATTCATATTAAATTTTTATAAAATTAATTAAAATTAAATAAAATATTTAATTAAAATTTAAAAAAATTAAATAAAATATTTAATTAAAATTTTTAAAAATTAAAATTATTCTTACCTATTAAAAATTTAAATTTTAATTAAAAAGAAGATTATTAAATAAAACTAATCGATTTATTTAGTTTATAAAATTAATTAATTTATAAAATAACCGATAAGTTAATAAACAGATTCATTTTAATAACAAAGATTATTAAATTAATCGAATCGATTTAGTTTTAAAACCTTGGTTATGTTTAGAAGAGTACAGTTACACTAAAAGCGCTTGGTTTGTATGAGAGAATGATAATAGGAATGAGAGTAAATATAGTGAAGAATGAGAATGAATATTATCATTATAATTATGATGGTTGGTTAAGAGGAAGAAATGATTACCATTATCATTGATAGTGGTTAGTTTGTAAAAATAATATAATTAATTAATTACAATGTATTAATTAATTAAAATATTGTAATTAATTAATTAGAGTATTTTAATTAATGAATAAATTATATTTCAATTAATTATATTGTAATTAATTAATTATTTTAATTAATTATAATGTAATTAATTAATTATAATATTTTAATTAATTAATTAATAGCAATATTTTAATTAATTATATTTTAATTAATTAATTAATTAATTGCACTATTTTAATTAATGAATAATTATATTTTAACTAGTTATATTTTAATTTGTAATAATATTTTAATTGATAATAATGTAATTAATTAATATTAATAATTTAATTAATTATATTTTAATTAATAATAATAATTAAATTAAATAATTAATTACAATATTTTAATTAATGAATAATTATATTTCAATTAATTATATTTTAATAAATAATGATATTTTAATTGATTAATTACATTATTTTAATTAATGAATGAATTATATTTTAATTAATTATAGTAATTAATTAATTATATTATTTTAATTAATTATATTTTAATTGATTAATTAATTAATTACTATATTTTAATTAATGAATGAATTATATTTTAATTAACTATATTGTAATTAATTATAATTTACTTAATTAATAAATATTATTATTGTAATTAATTATATTTTAATTATTTAATTATATTTAATTAACTAGTATTAAAACTATTTTTAAAAATAAGTCTTTCTAAAGAATGAGTTTCATTCTCTATTAAATGAGAAGACGGAGGATTCCTCAAAGTGGGATATCAAACAATTACCCCTATAATCATAATCAACAACCAACCACTAATTTTTCATTTCATACTCATTAACTCCTTCCTAAACCCATCAACCAAGCACCTCCTAATTATTAGCAATGCCCTGGTCATTTTTATCACTTGAGTTGAAATATTTAAAATTTAGAATTTAATTCTTTCTCAATAGTTATTAAATGAATTAGAATAATAATTAAATTGTAATTATAATATTATAATCATAATTACAATATAAAACATTCATAATTGGATTTATAAATTTGTTTACTAGTAACAGTTCTTGGAGCCAAAAAAATTGGAAAACTACATGAGTTTGGTGAAACTGGAAAGTAAAAGAGACCAATGTCTTTTTATCTCTTACAATACATTTGCACTGGTCTTTAAAAATGTTTGATAATGATTGCTGTCTGGATAAGAATCGATTCAAAGACACCTTTTTTGACCCTGCTCAATCCAAATCTGACACCCGAATCCAATGATTTTAAAATTAAAATTAAAATTCCCAAGGATTGATTGGTAAAGCTTTGAGGGTGGGTCATTATTTAATATTAATTTGAAGAATAATAACTATCAAATATGTTATTATAAAAATAATAATCAATTTTTATTATTAATAATTTATTTATAATAATAATAATAATAATAAATATAAGAAGAAATGTGGACAAAATTAACTAGCACATGATTTGCATACTATTTTGGGAACAGAGGATTCCACGTGGGCGTCCTGTAGCTTATAACAAGACTTAAGTTCACATTTCTATGCTTTTAGATGATTTTTTTTTTAGCTTTCAGAAAATCGGAAGCGGACTGATCTTTTGAGAATTTAATTGGCGCATTATTTCATAAAGGCGGATCAAGGGCGTCTCATCATCATTGAGGCTGGCTGATTCTCCATCTACAGTAAAAAACCCTACGCCAGATTTCTTCTGAAGAGTAGTATGGAATCAAACCTGGGACCTAACCAAAGTCAAGCTCCGCTTTCAACCATCGAGCCACACCCTTGAGGGCTTTTTTAGATGATCATTCTAATACTGAAGTCCCCAAAATAATTATCTTTTATGTTTTCTAATTTAAGACAGCAAAATTTATTAATTCATTTTCTAAAATCAAATAATTAGTGAATTATTATATTTATGTTTACAAAGTGTTGAAATGATGTTTTATTCAATTAGGGTATGAGCAGCATCTCACTGTTAATCACACCCTCATTCTAGGATTCTTCACCATCATTCTTACTTCCATTTAGGTCGTGTTTGATAGGATATTTATTAATTGCATGAAATATAACGTAATATTATTCCATTATTTAAGATGAGGGTTTATAATAGAAAGAGATAGAAGAGGAGAGTTTTATATTACATCTCATTCCATCCTAAACAGTAAAAATGAAAAACCTTTAATTTGAAAGGTTTAGAATGAAATGTTAAAAGATAAACAATTTTACATTTTATTACATTATAAATTTTTCATCTAAACAACATTTCAATATATTATATTACGAACCATTCTATAATTTGAAACATCAATTTTTAATATTACATTCATTTACATTCCATTCCATTAAAACCTAACATTCAACCAAACGTAGCCTTAGTTTCACATCCGAGTTATAGATATATTACTTAAGTTCAGGCCCTATTTGTGAATAAAAGACAAAGAACAAAGTGGTTAATTTTTTGAGATTTCTTTTAATTCAGTATCTAAGTTTTTAAAAATCAATCTTAACTTTCCTCAGTTATGTTTTGAGACAATAAAAGCTTATCGGAGATGCCAAAAGAGACAGGAGGAGGGAGGGAGAGCGAGAGAGAGAGCGGTGTTTGTACTCCATAAGGGAAGATTTTGAAGGAAAAAGCACAGAAGGTGGAAGGTTTTAAGTCGCGGATTATGGATCAAATTGCGGATGTGATTTTAATCAAGTCTCCTTTTGTTCTATCAGACTTCGTTTTTAGCTTATAAAAAGGTAAGGAGATTTAGCAAATCCTCAGTTCAAAAGAAGGAAAGAGCACAAGGATCCATAGTTCAACAGAGAATTTACACATGCATCAATTTCATCACCTTCTATTCCTGGTCATCTCCAACTAAGAATGCCTTTGAAATAAGAACTTGTGGTTCTCGATAGGAATCACTGTTGTCAAACAAGTGTAACAACAAAGCTTCATCAAGTGCAATGCAACAACATCGTTGCTGTCCAGTCCTGGACGAGTATCGGAAAGTATACAAATTGATCCATGTAGGTCCATCTATAAAGGGCAGTATATAATGAAACTTGAGCAACCAATAGAATTAGCATAAAGCCATTTTTTTCACAGAAGGTAGGAAAAGAAGCTGAGGGTGTGAGGATTTGTCTCAGTGTAGATCTTAAAAATTGATGAAAAGAAGAAACCCTGCCTACATCTTATCTCTTGAGTGATACGATGAGAACTTAGCTGCAGGCCAAATGAACTTCTGTTTGTGATCCTTTGCACTTGCCATTTCCTTACCAACTAGAACCATCAGGAAAAGGCTCCAATGCGTTTTGCTTACCATTAACATAGAATTCAATAACTGCTCTCATTCTAGGAAGCTTATCTGGGTGGTAATTTATATGAACAATTACAGGCTTTATTTTCTTCAATGCAGCATCTTTCCTCACTGTCTTGAAAAGTACCTTACTGTTCATGAACATTAAGAAATCCATAGTCCTCCTTGCTGCATGAAGCCCGTCGTACCCAGGATGTGAAGGAAAAAGAGCTCCTCATTGAAAACTGCTTGGTCCCATGAATTTGGATCCCGGGACAGACGACCAGCCACACGATCCAACAGCTCAATGGATGGAACTGTTGGCCTTATGTAAAAGAAACCTGAGTTGTAGACCCAGATTCTAACTGTATGAGCATAACGTGCCCAACCCATGGCAGGTTCATCAAACACATCATCAAATCCATAAGCTGTGTAATTGTTATGACCATCACTCATAGATTCAACATCTGAATCACGATATAGGTAATCAAATGGGTTCTGCAAGTATACTATGTCAACATCTGAGAGAAGAACACTGTAGCCAAGCTGCAGAAACTCCCTTAAAATACGAAACTTCAATCCAGAAACAGCATGATTACTTCCTTCTCTTCCAACTGAATCAATGCCCTTGTCTGGATCTCTCTTATAAACAGGAACATCATTTGACTTGCAGAAATCTAATATGTGGTCATCCAATGCAATAACTAGGTAATTGGGTATGCCAACTCTTTTAATGCTTGTGAACCAGACCTCTAGCATATCTTTCACTCTTGAATTTGCAAGTGCAACTATAACCTCCTTGCCAATAGCAACTTCTTCCAAAAGTTTTGCCAATCTTGGATTCACTGACTCGTCAGGAGCAACAGTTGGATTAATCCTCCGACCCTTGACAGTACCAAAAGGACCAGCTTTCTGCGTTTTACCTAGCACCAATTCCTGCTTCTCTGCATGATCCTTTCCTTGTCCAGCTATCACTAACTTTTCATTCAGCTCCCGAACTTGCTTCTTCAACCGAGCATTCTTCTCCGACAGTGATACAATGTCCGCTTTTAGCGTTTTAACTCGTTCAGGTGACTCACATGAAGGTGAACCACTCTACAAAAAGCACCCATAAATTGTCATCAATTAGGATATCAAGAAGCAAAAGGATGTCAAATTCAAATGGCATTTCACATATTCAACCAAAGTAGTTGCAACGAGCACATGAGGTTCCAAAAACATGAAAGTGAAATATTCATCTTTCATATTAAATCGTCAAATATACAAGCCAAGAAACCAACAATCATGTTAAGCTAACCTCAATTGAAATAAAAAATGCAAAATGTAGCAAGAACCAAGAACTAAAAACAGATTGGAGATTTACCAATCATGAACCAGTAGTTTTAGGGAAATTTTGACGTTCCTAAAGTAATTAAAACATTAGTACATTTCCAATTTTAGGTCCTTGTTTCCATATCTTCACCAAGTGAAGAAACTAAATTACAGGTGAGAAGATTCTCCAGATCAGAACCAAATTTCACTGGGAAAAGCTCAATTATGACCCACCTAAGCGAGCAACTAAAGCAAGAAATCAATTTTAACATAGAGTCGGCCTACTCATATCAGTACGAAGAACCACAAACATAAAAACAAAAAAGTTCAGAATTTGACTAATGGAGCAACAAGGATCTGAACCTGGAGACTTGATTTCATAGTACGAACATTGTGGACAGCCTGATACGAACTGAAGAACCCATCAGGATAAAACACAGCGAAGACACAACCCAGAAGAATTCCGATCAAGATAGCAATGGCGATTCGCGATCCACGACTTGATTGACCCTTTTCTCTCCGACCCACCTTTGATAAAAATCCCATCTTTGTCTGTCTTTCTTGTAAACAGGCACTGTGACAGAGTAAACGAACAAGAATCAGCCCAACAAAAAGAAGCGTAAAACTTGGGTTTTAAGGCATGAATCTTCAGAAACTTCGTCCTCGTTATATGTGTCAAACGTCAACGAATATTAAGACCAGACACACAGAAACTATAATAAAATGTTGTCTCCAGTGATGGAGAACCCTTGTCTGAATTTTATATTAGTTGCGCTTCCATTTATGGTATGTCCGAGACAGAGGTACTTGTCCTACCAAAAAAAAAAAACTGGTGGTGACATGGCATTATCAATAAAAGAAATCCTGGAAATTAGAGTCTACCTAAATTTTCAACTCAATCCAATAGTAGACGAGTGTAGATCAAAAAGAATAGTGAATATGGTCGTCTAAAATTGTTACAATTATTTTTGCTCTCTCTTCCTTCTATTGTGTTGACTCCCACGATTGAAGAAGAATCTAATACGTGGAAGACAAAAAACAAGTAAAAGTCATGGGAGGGATAAGATATGGGTATTTCCACATAGGATGGGACCGACAACCCACTTCATCTAGACTATGTGGAGGTGCTCGACATCCTGGTGATCAAACAACTTGTTTGAAACTTCCCTCTTAGCAAAGACTTGGTCATCATAACAGAACAATTATCATCTATGTGAACCTTTCGAAGTTCAATTAACTTAGAATCCAAAACATCTCTAACTCAATGATATCTAACATTAATATGTTTTGATCTACCATGAAATGTGGAATTCTTAGCTAGTTGCATTGCACTTTAACTATCACAGTGTAAAATATACTTTTCTTAAATAAATCCAAGTTCCCTCGCAAATCTCTTCATCCATAACAATTCTTTGCATGCTTCAACAACATCTATAAGCTCTACTTCTATGGTAGATAAAGCAACAAATTTTTGTAATCTGGATTGCCAACTTATTGCTCCCCCTATAAAGGTAGTCAAATAGTCTGAGATAGGCTTTCTTGTATCAACTTCTCATGCTAAATTAAAATCAGTGTAACCTGAAAGGATAGGCCTCCCTGTTCCAAAACAAAGACTCACAGTAGATATCCCATAGAGATATCTTATAATTCATTTCACAACATACCAATGGTCTATTCTGGATTAGAAAGAAAACTACTAATTGTATCAACAACATGAGCAATATCTGGCCTCGTGCAAACCATAACATATATTAAACTACCCATAGCTGAAGCATAAGGAACTTTTTGCATATTTTTCCTTTTCCTTCTCATTTGAAGGACATTGCTTTCTACTCAACTTGAAGTGCATTCTAAGAGGTTTACTTAGAGCTTTAGCCTTGTCCATGTTGAATATCTGAAGTACTTTTTCAATGTACTTCTCTTATAATTGCCATAACTTCTTGGTCTTTCTGTCACAAATGATCCTCATGTCAAGAATCTGTCTTGCTGGTCCTAAGTCCTTCATAGCAAAATACTTACACAGATCTCCTTCAACTTAGCAATCTTGTAAGAATTATGACCAACAATAAGAATACCATCAACATATAGCAACAAAATGATAAAATTATCATTAGAGAATTTATACACATAAACACAATGATCAGAGGAAGTCTTTTTGAAGCCTTGCTATTTGATAACTGAATCAAACTTCCTGTACTATTGCCTTGGAGTTTGTTTCAAATCATACAAGCTCTTCTTTAATCTGTAAACCTTTTGGTTGCTTTATATATAGCACTTCATCCAAATCACCATGAATAAAAGCAGTCTTAACATCCCTTTGATCAATCTCCAGATCAAGGTGTGCTACCAAACCCAATACAACTCGAATGGATGACATCTTCACTACTGGAGAAAAGATTTCTTCAAAATCAACTCCTTTCTTTTGACAACAACCCTTGACAACCAATCTAGCTTTGTATCGTGAAACTGAAGTACCATCTTCATGTTTCAATATAAAAACCCATCGGTTCTTCAAAGCTTATTTGTTTTTAGGCAACTTAACCAGATCAAATGTGAGATTGTCATGAAGTGATTTCATCTCGTCTTCCATTATTTCAAACCACTTTTCCTTCCTCTCACTATCTATGGCTTCCTCAAAAAATTTTGACTCCTCCCCTTCAGAGATAAGGACATACTCATTAGGAGAATAACATGATGAAGGTCTCCTCACTCTAATAGATCTTCTAAGAGAAGTCTCTGTAGCCTTTGTAGGTGTTGGTTGCTGATCCACTACAACATCATGCATTGGAGCATCAACACTGTCATCTTGAACATCATGATGACCATTTCCAGCTACACTCGGCGTATCATTTATAGAAACTGACTCAACATCAACCAATCTATCACTATTTTGAGAATCTATTCTCTCTGCCTTCTCAATATCCTCAATAGTTTGATATTCAAAAACACTACATCACGACTTCTGACAAGTTTCTTCTCAATTGGATCATACGATCAATAACCAAACTCATCCTGACCATAACCAATAAAAATACATTGTTAGAACTTAAAATCCAATATCAACCTCTCATCCTTAGGGTTCATGCACAAATACTTTGCAATAAAAAGCTCTCAAGTGATTATAGAAAACATATTTGCCAAACCAAACTCTATTGGGAACATCACCATCCAAAGCTACAGTGGGTGACAAATTGATAACATGAGCAACTATGCAAAGTGCTTGAGCCCAAAAAGAATTTGACAACTTTGTTTCTGCAAGTAAGCATCTAACCCTCTTTGCTAAAGTTCTGTTAATCCTTTCTACTAAACCATTCAACTGAGGAGTTTTGGGAGGAGTTTTCTAATGTCTAATACCTTGCTCTCTGTAATAGTTATCAAATGGTCCACAATGTTCTCCACCATTATCAGTGCATATGCATTTCAATTTCTTGCTAGTTTGTCTTTCAACAAAGGCATGAAATTCTTTAAATTTCTCAAAAACCTGATCTTTGGTCTTTAAAGCCAAGACCCAAAGCTTACTAGAATGATCATCAATAAATGTCACAAAATATAATGCATGTGATCTTACATTCAAAGGACCACAAACATCTTAATGAACTAGTTCCAGTAAATTAAACTTTCTTAAAGAAGGATAACTATTAAAAAAAACTCTTCTTTGTTTCCCAACCAATTGGTGAACACACTTGTTCAACCTAACTACTTTAACCCCTTAAAGCAATTTTTTATTAGCCAAACAATTAATCCCCTTCTCGCTCATATGACTTAGTCTTCTTTGCGTAATTTTGATGTAGTATCACTCTCTACCATATTCACTAAGCCTTCAAAAGTAAAACCTTGCAATATGTACAAGTTAGAGGATTTGTTACCTCGAGCTACAACTATTGAACCTTTTGTAAGTTTTCAATGTCTATTGTTAAAGACATTACAATAACCATCTTCATCAAGTTTTCCTGCAGATATCAAATTAAAGTGAATTCTTAGTGCATGTTTGACATTTTTAAGATCTAACCTTAAACCATTGTTAGTTTCCAAACAAACTGTTCCAATGCCAATCACACTTATCTTGCTATCATTTCCCATCTTCAATATCCCAAAATCTCTAAGAGTATAAGAAGTGAATAATTCCTTTCTTGGCGTGATATGAAAAGAAGCACCAATATCTACAACCTAATTAGTCTTATGACTTACCAAATTGATGACTCTTTCATCATCAGCAGCAAGGAGATCACCATCAACAACACTAACAACACGATTCTGATCAACACTATCCTTCTTTTCGTATCTCATTTCCTTTTTCATTTTAAAACGATATTTCTTAATATGCTCAATGTAGCACCCCACACCCGACGAGACCCGAACCCGATATCAACGGTGATATCCGAGCCCGTGACTCGCGATGGTGGCGATTTTAAACGATCACTACTTTTTAGAACTCGATCGACATTTTTCTTACTTAAAACAGTTGAGTGCGCAAAACAATAATGATTTGGTCCAATTATAACAAAACATTTGCAATTACAAAACAATTTCAATTATAAACCAATTTCAGTTATACCATACAAGTACACATAAATCAAAAGGGGCCCACTGAAACAATTCACTACTCTAATGCAGATGTGACGACACTGATCCCGACCCAATACTCTGCTTTGCTAGCGGTAGACATACTCCCGTGTGTCTAACGGGATACTCTTCACTTCTTGAAAAATAGATGCAATGTTGGGTGAGTTTGCGAACTCAGTGAGAAACCATCATCGATGGTTCACCCAACTCATGCATTCACAATCATATACACATAACACACGGTAGCACTTACAAGAATATCACATGCAATTTCCTTCTTCACATTTCACGGTCATTCACGGTAATTTACATTTCAATCGTCATATACATATGCAATGCCCATGAGACACTTTCAATTTTCGTTTCGTTATTGTGACCGCGCTTTGATCATTTACGTTGAGCCGGTGGCTCAAATCGTTAGGCTTGATATGCCTGCGGTGAGCCGAGGCTCTATCATCGTTGGACACGAGGTCTGTGCGCTGAGCTTAAAGCTCTATCATATACATTGGGCATGATGTGCCTGAAAGCCTAGTGGCCGGACACGCATTGCATCGAGCGGTGGCTCGCATACGTTGGTACCACCGATCACAACTACTATTATCGATCATTTACTATGCATGAATGCACATGTCACTTTCAATTTCCAATTATTGCATTTCTATTTCCAATTTCAATTAATTACTATTTCGATCATTTCCAATGTCCTCGGACTTTTAGTCCGTATTTCATTCCTATGCATTTACATTTCATTTCATTAACACATTTACAATCCAATTTACTCATGCATTTACACATACTTATTCACATTTGCACTTCAATAACACGATCCAATATTTCAACACCCATGGTTCAAATCAATCAAATCACTCAATCACATATATCCATCCTCGCTTCCTCATGGAAATCAATGCATATAATTAATAAACACATAAGGTTGAGAAACCAACTAGGTTACTCACCGCACTTCCGAGCCTTCTGACTGAAGTCCCAATATCGTCTGTGGAGTGTCGATCCATCGAACCTCTATTTCAATTCAAATAATTCACATTACCATTTTGGCCAATATTAATTCAATAATACATATTTAACAAATCGATAAATACTATACATGTTATGACATTCCCAATCCAATTCCAATTCCTCAATTTGATCACTCTCTTACTAATCCATAACACTTTCAATTATAATAAACCAATTTACCAATTTCCATAGTCTATAATCACATTTCAATTAAAATCATATTCACTAATCATTTGTCATTCGATCCCGATAATCATCTCGATTCAAATTCAATTTTCATTCTTACCAGTTCAATATTCAGTAGTCTCCAAATTCCAATTAATTTCTAGAAACCAATTATTTGAAATCAACCTTAAACCCATTACTTGTAACAATCACCTTATAATCCTTTAATCATTTCTTCAATTGCAATTTTCTATTCTAAAAAATTCAATTCATAGGATTATCAACAAATCGAATTTAATTCACTATTCCTTTGCTATTCATAAATTTCCGAAACTCAAATCTCTCGAAATTGAAATTCGAATTCCCAATTTCATAATCTCTAATTTGAAATCAATACATATTCAATTGAATCATTAATTTCCTCAAAACCTCAAATTCATTTTCGGAAGCATCCTCGCCATGCCATGCCACTTAGCGCCTGTCATGGCGTTCGCAAGATCGACGTTGTTTCGTCATACAGACGCTCACAGACGTCATGACGACGCCTTTTTTTTGCGCCGCGCCTTTACGCTTTCCACGAGACGTCACAAGCGATCTAAGGGTCTACTATGGCGTGTTCTTCATCTTGCCAAGGTAACGACGGACACGCCTGAAAACCCAGATTTTCCAGATTTTGATTGATCAAATCCGTTTCTTTTGGTCTAAAACGCCCAATCAACTTAATTCACTACATACTACTCATTTCTATCCTCGATCATCATTTAAATCATTTTCCATCAAAACCCAAATCAAAACCCACGAAACCCTATCATCGACATTTTCCAACTTTCTAAACAATTTCTTACTCAAATCTATGATCAAACAACATAAACACATATGAACTTACTTGATTGAGTTATCAATCCGTCAAAATCCGTCAAACAACTCCAAATCCACGATTTCTCACACCCACGACCGTCGACAAGGCTAAGAGAAATGAAGAAATAAGCTTACCTTAAGTTTATACATATATATATATGAGATCCTCCACTTCATGTCCAATTCTTGTGGTCTAACACGTCCGATTCTTATTCTATTTTACTCCCATTTCCGCTACTCATAACCAAAATTCCTAAAATCATAATTCAATTTATTTCATATTATTTGTCAATCAATCTAGGACCCGGTATCACATTAATCAGTCCCTTAGTCAAATTTTCCGGTCCGGATCCAAAACTCTAAAAATTCCGAAAATTCTCATAAATTCACAAAATTAGGAAATGCTCATTCCTATACTCAATTTCCAATTTTCCTTTCTCTATAATCCATTTCATTCCAAGTTCATATTCAAAACCCAATTATACACTTACTAAATATCCAATTTTCACAAACCAAATTCTCATATGTACAATTTTGATAAATTCCTAATTGCACAATTAAGCCAATTCTCATCGGACCAATTATAACCAATTTTCAATTTCACAATCAAATCGGAATTGTCATACATGTATGTACATATATATATACTTATGCAATAATAATCATTTATCAATGACTATCAAAAGCGTAATGCATGTGCAATGCAACACTTTGCCTGTGCAAATCCTAACCCGATCCAATTACTAATCTACCGTCACTCCGATAACGGATGTTACAATTCTCCTCCTAATAAAAATTTCGTCCTCGAAATTTCATATACGATTTATCACCAAGTTAGGGGAGTCTTTTCGATCATTGATTCTCTGATTTCCACTTATTTCGCTATATGAATAATTTCTGACAAATCTTTCTTAACCCTATATTGCCTTTTTACACATAATTTATCACTTTCAAAATTGATAACACATATATCGGATCCTAACAATATTTTCCAATTCAGTCTTTGTAACATTTTGGGATCCGAATCATCTTTTAGGATTTTAGACGGACTTGCTATTTTAATCACACTACAACCGCTTACTTACCTCTTTTCCTTTCTATTTATCTTTTAGGTTACCAACGACTTGTCAATCCATAAATCGATTCACAACACGGTCACATCGAGGCCCCTAATAACAAATTTCATTTCCATTTACCGTTATCTCAATCAATACATAGATTGGCCAAGGTGACACATTTAGAAACATTCTCAGATCGTTTAACATATTGCATCTCTCCAATGCCAATTTCTAATCTCATCAGTTTCAACAGTTTGGTAATCATTAATTTAATTCATTCTCATCAACTTGAATTTCTTAAACCATATTATCGATTCAAACACTGTCAATCTTAACTTAAATCATCCAGGCCTCTAATTATATTAGGTCCCGATCATTTTACTATCCGAATGAACAACTCCTTTTAGATATAAAACCTTTCATACACTTTTCAAATGATATCTCCAATGAAACACAATCAATCTTATCTATGCATCAATCTCATAATCTTATGAACTCCAAACCTATATTAGTTTCACACCGATAACACACAACAACCATATAGGTCAAACATACTCATAATCTTTCAACGTCACATTTTACTTTCATTACACTTTTAATACACTTACAATTCCTTTCATGAGTTTTACTCATATTTCCTAATCCAAATACATTACTCATTTTCTTTACAGTTAATCTATTCACACATTTCTCGATACTATCCACTATTCAAAATTCTCGATTCGGATTTTGCCATGCTTTCAATACACCTCTTCACACTTGATGTGGAATCCCAATTGTTAATATCGTTCCTTTTACACTTTACCAACTCGACAGGTTTATATATAATCTTTCATCCGGTTTCATAATCTTATCATCTAATTATTTGCTTCCTTATCAAAATTCGAAACATTCAACACATAATCCTTTTTCCCAATTTACTCCTATAACTTAATCATTATTACTTTACAAACGCATATTCATCCAAAACATTTTCTGCATAAATAGAATCTCCAAACTTTTCACAACACTTTCCAATACACTATTCAATACAATAGATTTTAAGTCATCAAATACCAATGCAGCTCATAAGCTTATCTTGATCTCCATACATAGAATCTCTTTACATTTTCCAATAGATCACATTATCATCTTTACAATTCATTTCATATTATAACACCAATTCAATTGATACGATCAATACTCGAATTGAACATTTCTCTAAGTATCTCTTCTTACAATCATTTGTCATACACTTCACATATTTTCCTTTTAACACTTTCCTTATCATTTACAAATGTAAGACCTTTACCAATTTCGGATGTATCCAGATACAATCAATCCTATTATAACTCCAAATTCTTTATATACTTATCCTTTACAATTTCACATTTATCACGCCTCTATTTGCATTTAATCTCCCAATACCATGTTAGAATAATAATAATTCATCCACTAATTATTCTACCAAGATCAAATTCACTCTTATAAAACTTACATGTCAAACAATTTCCTCAACTGTGCAATTTCTCTTATTCACTTTTCAAATGTATTCAATCGATCATCATCCACTTTGAACACAATTTAAACATTTCACTCTAAACACAAGTAAGATATGTTGCTCTTCAGTAGCATAATGACTCTTCATATCAATAATCAATTTATATCATTTCCTAATTATCGGTTGTCTCCAATGAGGAACAAATTTTCTCACGATCTTTCTCCATTTCATCAAATATATTTTGAAACACATTCTTTTACACTGGATTCTCCACATATTTCAATTTATTCACTATCATTTCAAACAAAATTTTCAAAACCACTTTATACTTTCCGATATTCACACAAAATATATCTGACCCGATATTCTCCTTAAATCACAACTGATATCCTTTTACTGTTCAATACTCCTATTACACAATCAAACTCTTTACATTATCGTAACACATACTTTCTTAATAACTTATTCTATTTTTTCCTCTCCTAAAAGCGACTTTTCATTTATTTCACATTTTTCTCCAATTTGTCCTTTCATTTCTAAACTTTTCAATTTTAATCATCTAATCAACTTAATTCAATTCAGGGAAATTCTTCTTTCAATTCCTAATCATCAACCGTCGTCACATTTCTTATCGATTTCAATTATTCACAATGTCCTGTGACGATCAATCTATACCATAATCCACATAACCAAAGCATCTCTTTTTGATACCGTTCATTGAGGTACATACCATTTACAGTATTACATTAATTTACCACTTAGTCACTTACGCTAAAGACACTTCAATCTCATTTGATCTTTGACCACCTTTTTCCTTTTCGCACCTATCCTCGATCATGAGGCTTTTTCCTTACCAACATCCTAATTACAATATCAATTCATTTCCAAATATCACTTTAAACACTTTTGGTTCTTACTCTATCTCACATGAACTTTTAACTATTTGACTTGGCGGTTATCCACTAATGCACCAATTGATTTCCGATATCATTTCCATTTATCAGGTGTGCATTCGCATAGGCAAATCCGCTGACCTTAACAACTTTTTACTTTTTCATCTACCAATATCATTTTCTCACCTTTCGATCTTTTCATTATTTCGTTTTACGCAATCACACTCAAATCTATATCACAAATGTACATTCATTCTTACTTTCTCACTTAACATATTTTGACTCTAAGTCATAGATTTCCAATCATAACTCCCATCGCGCTTTCGCTGCGCAACTCTAATCATAAAACATTTTATTTGCCATCTTTCACATATCTCTATATTTCTTCTATCACTTCACAACTACACATATACAATTCACATCTATTTCCCATTCTGATTTTTCCAATATCACTCTAATGTCGATTTCATAATCGCCTATCAATACCAATACACTAAATCTCCAATCATCATATCGCATCGTATACTTGTTCTTTTCTTTGATTTTTACAATTTTCATTTATCACATTTTCCCATATCATCTTTTCCTCACTATTTCTAACCACTTAAATCGCTAGTATGCAAGCTCATGTATGAGACTCATATGCTAGACCAAGGGATCATCGTCACTATCACGAGACATAACTTATATGCATGCACTTTGACACATTTGTCTCGAATGCCCATGTAAGATTGTACTTACGGGCTCGATACCACAAATGTAGCACTTACACCCGACGAGACCCGAACCCGATATCGACGGTGATATCCGAGCCCGTGACTCGCGATGGTGGCGTCTAAACGATCACTACTTTTAGAACTCGATATGACATTTTTCTTCTCTTACGAAAACAGTTGAGTGCGCAAAACAATAATGATTTGGCCCAATTATAACAAAACATTTGCAATTACAAAACAATTTCAATTATAAACCAATTTCAGTTATACCATACAAGTACACATAAATCAAAAGGGCCCATGAAACAATTCACTACTCTAATGCAGATGTGATGACACCGATCCCAATTCGACTACTGCACTTCTAGCGGTAGACATACTCCCGTGTGTCTAACAGGGGTACTCTTCACTTCTGAAAATAGATGCAATGTTGGGTGAGTTTGCGAACTCGGTGAGAAACCATCATCGATGGTTCACCCAACTCATGCATTCACAATCATATACACATAACACACAGTAGCACTTACGGTAATATCACATGCAATTTCCTTATTCACATTTCACGGTCATTCACATTCAATTTACATTTTCATCGATCATATACATATGCAATGCCCATGAGACACTTTCAATTTTCGTTTTCGTTATTGTGACCGTGTGCTCGATCATTTACGTTGAGCGGTGGCTCAAATCGTTAGGCTTGATATGCCTGCGGTGAGCCCGAGGCTCTATCGATCGTTGGACACGAGGTCTCGTGCGTTGAGCTTAAAGCTCTATCATATACATTGGGCATGATGTGCCTGAAAGCCCGATGTCGGCATAAATGCATTGAGCGGTGGCTCTGCATACGTTGGTACCACTAGTCACAACTACTATTATCGATCATTTACTATGCATGAATGCACATGTCACTTTCCAATTTCCAATTATTGCATTTCTATTTCCAATTTCAATTAATTACTATTTCCGATCATTTCCAATGTCCTCGGACTTTTAGTCCGTATTTCATTCCTATGCATTTACATTTCATTTCATTAACACATTTACAATCCAATTTACTCATGCATTTACATACTTATTCACATTTGCACTTCAATAACACAATCCAATATTTCAACACCCATGGTTCAAATCAATCAAATCACTCAATCACATATATCCATCCTCGCTTCCTCATGGCAATCAATGCATATAATTAATAAACACATAAGGTTGAGAAACCAACTAGGTTACTCACCGCACTTCCGAAGCCACACTGAAGTCCCAATGTTGTCCGTGGAGTGTCGATCCATCTAACCTCTATGTCAATTCAAATAATTCACATTACCATTTTGGCCAATATCAATTCAATAATACATATTTAACAAATACGATAAATACTATACATGTTATGACATTCCCAATCCAATTCGAATTCCTCAATTTGATCACTCTCTTACTAATCCATAACACTTTCAATTATAATAAACCAATTTACCAATTTCCATAGTCTATAATCACATTTCAATTAAAATCATATTCACTAATCATTTGTCATTCGATCCCGATAATCATCTCGATTCAAATTTCAATTTCCATTCTTACCAGCTCAATATTCGTAGTCTCCAAATTCCAATTAATTTCTAGGAAACCAATTATTTGAAATCAACCTTAAACCCATTACTTGTAACAATCACCTTATAATCCTTTAATCATTTCTTCGAATTGCAATTTTCTATTCTAAAAAATTCAATTCATAGGGATTATCAAGAAATCGAATTTAATTCACTATTCCTTTGCTATTCATAAATTTCCAAACTCAAATCTCTCAAAATTGAAATTCAATTCCAATTTCATAATCTCTAATTTGAAATCAATACATATTCAATTGAATCATTAATTTCCTCAAAACCTCAAATTCATTTTCGAAAGCATCCTCGCCATGGCATGAAGCTTCCATTTTCGTTGCGTTAAGCATGGTACAGATCGCTTCTTCTTGTCGGCGAATCGTCGCGTTACTCGTCATGGCAGACGCTCACAGACGTCATGACGACGCTTTTTTTTCCTCGCCATGACGCGCTTCCACGCACGTCGTCAAGGCGTGAAAGCTGATCTGCTCGCCACATGGCGTGTTCTTAAATGCCAGCATGGCGTAACGACGGACACGCCAGAAAACCCAGATTTTCCAGATTTTCGATTGATCAAATCCGTTTCTTTTCGTCTAAAACGCTTCAATCAACTTAATTCACTACATACTACTCATTTCTATCCTCGGATCATCATTTAAATCATTTTCCATCAAAACCCACGAAACCCTATCATCGACATTTTCCAACTTTCTAAACAATTTCTTACTCAAATCTATGACCAAACAACATAAACACATATGAACTTACTTGATTAAGTTATCAATCCGTCGAAAATCCGTCAAACAACTCCAAATCCACGATTTCTCACCCACGCATCATCGTCAAGGCTTAAGAGAATGAAGAAATAAGCTTACCTTAAGCTTATACATATATATATATGAGATCCTCCACTTCATGTCAAATTCTTGTGGTCTAACACGTTCGATTCTTATTCTATTTTACTCTCAATTTCGCGCTACTCATAACCAAAAATTCCCAAAATCATAATTCAATTTATTTCATATTATTTGTCAATCAATCTCGGACCCGGAATCACATTAATCAGTCCCTTAGTCAAATTTTCCGGTCCGGATCCAAAACTCTAAAAATTCTGAAAAAATTCTCATAAATTCACAAAATTAGGAAATGCTCATTCCTATACTCAATTTCCAATTTCCCTTTCTCTATAATCCATTTCATTCCAAGTTCATATTCAAAACCCAATTATACACTTACTAAATATCCAATTTTCATAAACCAAATTCTCATATGTACAATTTTGATAAATTCCTAATTGCACAATTAAGCCAATTCTCATCGGACCAATTATAACCAATTTCCAATTTCACAATCAAATCGGGAATTGTCATACATGTATGTACATATATATATACTTATGCAATCAATAATCATTTATCAATGACTATCAAAACTGTAATGCATGTGCAATGCAACACTTTGCCTGTACCAAATCCTAACCCGATCCAAATTACCAATCTACCCGTCACTCCGATAACGGGATGTTACACTCAACCTTGCCACAATGATGACAAACAAAATTGTTGTACTTAGACCTTGACTTGCTTATACTTTTCTCTCAACCTTTCTGAACTTTGAATTTGTTTCTCCCCCTCTCTTCTGTAATCAAAACATCATATTGTGAAGATGATGTAGAAGACCCCTAAGATCTTCTTCTCACTTCCTCATTCAAAGCACCACTCTTCATATATTCCATGGTTACCACACCATTAGGACCAGAATTGGTAAGTGAAACACGAAAAATTTCCCAAGATTTAAGTAAAGTATTAAACAATCAAAGTCCCTGTATCTCATCATCAAATCTTATAATCATCCCAGACAGTTGATCAATAACATCTTGAAAACATTCAAATAATCAGAAATAGCACTACCCTTCTTGTATTTCAAATTCATCAACTGCTTGAATAAAAATAATTTGTTATTTCCGTCTTTGATACATAAAGTTGCTCAAGTCTATCCTATAGAGTTCTAGCATGTGTATCATTAACAATGAGATTAAGAACATTATCTTCTACCCATTATCTAATAAAACCACATACTTGCTGATGTTCAAGTTCTCAATCTTCATCAGACTTAGACTCAGGTTTATTAGTGGCAAACATAGACAAATGCATCTTTTTCACAAATAACAAATCTTTCATCTTACCCTTCCATATGTGATAATTGGCTCTATTCAAACAAACCATTTTACTAGTATTAACCTTCATAATTCAAATAGACCAAAAGGATTAATTCTTAGATACCACTATGTTAGGAAAAACTCAATATTACTAAATTATGCGAAAGTGTAAACACAATATCAAAACTTTCCAAATATATTTGAGTAATAGGAGTAAGTAAATATCAGCAACAATTCGTCAACAATAACAACGAATTAAACATAAGTAATGACACCAAAATTTTTAACGTGAAAAATCCCTTCAAATCAATGGTGAAAATCACAGGACCTCCAGTCTGAAAAATAGCTTCATTAAATTAAAATGTGTACAAATATTTTCTTTTCAAAGACACAAACTCAGCATCAACAAGAGGAATAAGCAATTACACAAGATAACATTGTTAGGAACATAAAAGGAGAGAAATCACCAAAAATGTGTCACTGTTATGAGGCGTTGATTTGAACATTCAGAGCTCCAAATGAAAAAGTGATTGTTCAGAATGTAGAGGACTCTCTTAAGAACATATTCCTAAATTTTCAACTCAATCCAACAATAGATGAGTGTGGATCAAGAAGAAAAGTGAATATGGTCAAAAATGTTACAGCTATTTTTGCTCTCTCTTCCTTCTTTTGTGTTGACGCCTCCGGTTGAAGAAGAAGCTAATACATGGAAGAAAAAAAACAAGTAAAATTCATAGGAGGGGACAACATATGGGTTTTTCCATATAGGATAGAACTTACAATCTAACATTTTATCCTTCAAAATCTACAAGAATATAATGTTGAGATGAAATTTTTTCAAATGCCAAATATCTTGTTCAATAAAAATAACATCTTGACTAATAATAATTTTTAGTGTTATGATTATACAATTTATAAGCTTTAAAATAATCATTAACACAAAAAATGTAATTTTTTCTTTTGTTGCCCAACTTTCTTCTTTTCTCACTTGACATATAGACACAAGCAATACATCTAAAAATTTTAAAGTGATCGGCTTTTGATCTTCTTCTTCTATACTTCTTCTGGTATCATATTCTCAACCAAAATGTGAATATTTTAGGTATCGCTTTTGGATAAATTATTTTTTGATTGTGATAAACTTCTCACCATGTTTAAGATTGTTCGATTCTTTCTTCCACACACGTCATTTAGTTATGGCGTGTAGACTATTATCAATTGCCTCTTGATTACATGCTTTTTGTAAAAATTGAAAATTCAGGTGAATTATATTTCCATCCACGACCAGTCTGCAGTACTTGTATTAAATTTCCTACTCCCTCCGTTTCATAATAAAAGTCGTTTTAGAAAAATACACGCTTATTAAAAAGATAATAAAATTATAGATTTACCCTTATTAATACTTCCATAAAATTACCTCGGTAATCAACATCTTAAATGATTGATAAGATAATGAAATATTTAATGCTTTTAGAGTTTCAAAGTTTCAACTAAAGTTCCAATTTATTTAACATCTTCAACTCTTCATCTTCGTTTCTATGGGCGTCCCTTCCTCTCCACCATTAACAGATACGTAGGCTATACATGAAAGGTCTACCGTCTACTACTCTTAGGCCTTAAGTGAAGTCTTTCTGATAATCTATAGCAATCCTAGCTTCATACCAGATACATTTGGGAGTACAGTTTATATGGGCGTCCCTTCCTCTCCACCGTTATGTTTTTAAAGCAGATTTGTCAACATAACACATTGCCAACATAAATTTTTTTTAAAATTGATTGATTTAAATTTGGAGCCAAACACAGTAACATATGAAAATTTTAGAGCCTAAAAATTTACATAATGTTTAAAAATTTTGTAAAGGAACCAAAACCAAACACTCCCGTGCCTATATATATATATATAGAAGGAACTTTAAAAACAACAACATATACATTCATGGCTTTCAATTTAGAAAAACAAATTATTGATTTGAATGTTGAAGTAATGTGCGATGACAGAGAAATTTCAATTGATTTAAATATTGCTTCGGCAAGTTCTGAAAATCAAAATGAAACAATGTCGCGGTTATCAAATCCGTTAACCACACCCACTGCGATGTTCGATTTAAATTTGGAACCCGATCAAGAGTTCGAGCCACCGTTAACAGATGTAGATTCCGATGGTGTGTGTATGGAAGATGGATCAATCCTATCTCACAATTCAGGTTATTTTTAAACATAGATAATCTTCAGTTTTATTTTATTTTTATTTTTATTTTTTATAATAAATAGTTTTATTCAGTATTATGAATTTGTTTGGATGTTTCTGCTCATTCATGTTTTACTGCACTACAGTTATTGTATTTTTTTAATGTATTTTTTGTATTGCATGTTGTTTCTTTTAAATTTTTCAACACTGCACTAGTATTTAGTTTTATATTTTAAGAACATTTTTTTAGTCTTTTACAAATCCTTTTGAATATTTTGAATATTTATTTATATCTCCATCATTGAATCATCACCAAACGTGGAGTACATTTGAGCATTGTATGCTTATACGTGGAGTTGAATATTTATTTATATGTATGCTTATATAATTGGTACGAAATCTTTGAAAAGTGGAGTTGAATATTTATTTATATGTATGCTTATATAATTAGTACGAAATGCTCAAACATGGAGTCCAATATTTATTTATATGTATGCTTATATAATTGGTACCAAATGCTCAAACGTGGAGTTCAATATTTATTTATATGTATGCTTATATAATTGGTACGAAATGCTTATATGTCAAATTTGATTTTATGATTTATTGTGGCATTATTTTTCATTATGGTAATGGAAAGTTTATAAAGTGAACTAAGCGATTTTATGCAATTTGTGTTGGTTGTGTTTTATTTGAGATTGGTAATTTAGAAATGGAATGTAATTTTTTCCTTAAAGCAGATACATTGTTGGACGAGGAATAGTAAGGCAAACAAAGAAAATTTAACAAATGAGCAGAGATGGACAATATACAACACTTTATTGAAAAAGAGTGTTAATGGAAAGTTGAAAAGAGATACAGTCAAAGAGGTTGTAGAGTTGTTTTCAATTCATATAAGAACAGTCCAAAGGATTTGGAAACGGGCAAAAGATACTCCAAATGGTGAAGCGGTTGATGTTTCCCATAAGAAATCAAAAAATTGTGGGCGGAAGAGAGTTCAAGTTGACTTAAATAACATTCTTCAAATTCCTTTACATCAACGAAAGACTATAAGGTCACTTACCAAAGCTTTGAAGGTCAGGGGTGCAAGTGTTAGCTACTCGTCATTACATAGACGTATAAAGCAAGGTCTTATTCGACGTCATTCAAATGCCATTAAGCCAAACTTAAGAGAAGAAAATAAAAAAGCGCGTTTGCGATTTTGTTTATCTATGTTGGATAAAAACAGCTTGCCTTATGAGCCAAAATTCGTTGATATGTATAATGTTGTGCATATTGACGAAAAATAGTTCTATATGACTAGGAAGTCAGAAAAATATTATCTACTTCCCACCGAAGAGGATCCTTTGCGCACATGTCAGAGTAAGAATTACATTGAAAAGGTAATGTTTTTAGTTGCTGTGACTCGTCCAAGATTTGACGATGAAGGAAATGAAGTGTTCTCAGGAAAAATAAGAGTGTTTCCATTTGTTACCTCACAACCAGCTCAAAGAAGAAGTCGAAACAGAGATGCTGGAACATTAGAGATTAAACCAATGACCTCAGTTACGAGAGAAACAATAAAGTCGTTTTTGATTGAACAAGTTGTACCAGCAATTCAACTTAAGTGGCCCAAAGAGGATTTAAGAAAAATCATATTTATTCAACAAGACAACGCAAGGACGCATGTTGATCCAAGTGACAAGCAATTTCAAAAAGCTGCTTCACAACATGGTTTTGATATTAGATTAGTGTGTCAACCTCCAAACTCACCAGATTTAAATATTTTAGTTCTCGAATTTTTTAGCGCCATTCAAGCACTGCAACATAAAGAGTGTCCAAGGACAGTGGAAGAACTTATCCATGCAGTTAAAAAGTCATTTGATGAATATCCGACGAAAATGATAACTCGTTTTTTCTTGACTTTACAATTGTGTATGCAGGAAATTATTAAAGTTGAAGGATCCAATAATTACAAAATCCCTCACACGAATAAAGGTGCACGGGAAATTGAGGATCGTCTTCCTAAACAAATTAGGTGTAACTCTGCTACAGTGCAAAATGTAATGAAATTGTTAACACGAGTAATGTTAAGAGATTTCATTTCGCTTTAATTTTTTGTTTTATTTTATTTTTTATATTTTTGTTAATGTTACCTTAAAAAAAGAAGGATGAGGGAAAAAGTAGAAACAAGAATGGAGCTTATTAAAAAGAAGATAAATGTTAAGAGCTTCAAGCTTAAGCTATCAAGTTGAATATGTGGTGTAATTGGGAAAAAAAAAGTCTTCCCAAGATTTTTTGTAAATTCTTTATTGTTAATTGGTTTACTTATTTTGAACTACTACTTTCTGCCTTCCTGTAAAGCCTTTTTCATTATTCTAATCCTAATGCCTCTTTTCCAGTTTATAACAAGTGTCGTCTCTCTCTCCCTATAGTAACATAATTGGTTAAATTAGTAGGTGTTTGTTTTATTTTTATTTTTATTTTTTGTTTGTGTTTTCAAATTTAGTAAAATTTTTCTTTTTAGTTTTAGTTTTCTTTTTCAAAATTATGAAAATCATAAATTATATATTTAATAAATTAAAAATTAAATTTTAATTATATATTTAATAATTATGAAAACCATAAATTAAATTAATAAATTAAATTCTTTTTCAATATTATATATTTAATAAATTAAAATTAATTATTAATAAAATTATGAATAATTTAATTATAGTATGTAATTAAATTTAATAATTATTAATAAATATAATTAAATTTTAAATATATAAATATATAAATAAAATTGATTTAATAATTAAAATATATTTCAAATAAATATAAATTTTAACTAAAATTTAATTTTTAAATTATTTATTTAAATAAATATTATATAAAAGATTAAAATTTTATTTAATTAAAATAATTTATCTTTAAATTTTATTTAATCATTATAATTTTAAATTATTTATTTAAATAAATATTATATAAAAGATTACAATTTTATTTAATTAAAAATAATTTATCTTTAAATTTTATTTAATCATTATTAGTGATAAAAATATAACTAAATAATTTTATTTCGTTATTGTTTTTCTAGTTTACGTTCCTCCCATCTTCATATGCGTCTTCATAAGATAAGAAATGTAGGAATAGACCAAAGATAAGATTTTACATTGTGCAATAGCTTATAAAATGGAGGGTTATGCCAAGGATAAGATTTTAAATTGTGCAACAGTTCATAAAATTAAGGGTTAGTTCAGGCCTTCAAACCGAATCTAATCAATATAACTTGTTAACTTCGAATTAAATCGATCAGACTGAGCTTGAATTGCCATCTATAGTTATGATTTCATTTCTTTATCCTTCATGAATGGGAAGCTGGATGGAGGGGACATAGAGGACGAAATGATGGTTTTCTGTCAAACGAGTTGAATATTTTTTCCCTGACGAAGAACCAATAAAGGACGAGATTGAATAACCAGAAATTATGCCAAAAAAGAAAAACAAATGAAAATCATACGGGTAAAATACATTAGACAATAATATCAAACCATTAATATAGATGCGAACATTGAAATGAAAATCACCACGTACATTTATTTAGAAAAAATCTGGGAGATAAATTCTCAACATCTTCAATATCGTTTATTGAATCTCCTTATTCGGATGAAGTTCTCCTTCCTCATAATAAAATTTATTGAGATCAAAATCTAAAACCTTCATCTCAACTCCATTGTCTCCTTCCTTTTCTTTCTTTTTTTCTACTTCATCAATCTGTGACAACTTCTGTATGTGGGAAGGAAAAGCTTCTTTCTTACCCATTTTTGATTCTTGCTTGTAGATTATGCTTGTAGATTATGTGTAGAGATTTTATATTTAAATAATAAATGAATGTTGTTGAGAACCGAAAGGTTTTGAAGCAAATAAAAAAGAAACATGATGAAGTGCATTGAAAAGGTAATTTGCAATAATTAGCATGTGAGAGAAATTGCCTTGAAATTGTGATTGTATAATTAAGATGAGAGAGAAATGAAAGGTTAATTTTGGAAGAAAAGTTATAAACATGCATACAAAGTCAAGAATGACACTTATTTTGAATAATTAAAATTTATCTAAAACGAATCTTATTATGAAACGGAAGGAGTATTTCTTTCTCAGCCATTTCTTTATAGCTTTTAAAAACTATCAAAGCTCCAAACTTTTGCTGTAAGAAGTAAACTCCAAGTTTTCTACTCAACTCATCAATGAGGGTGTTAATATATCGTTTACATTTATTGATTGGCCCACAAGTATCAAAATGTGCAATCTCGATAGATTTCTTGCTCTGCTTAATGTTGTTTACTGGCTATACACTATTTGTACACATTTGAGGTGTTTGGTGAAATGCGGGAGACCAATAACCATATTTTTTTGCGGAAGTATCTGCAAACTTCTAGACTTGAGACGAAATCTATGTATTTATTGTACCGGATTCTTCGCTTTGCAGGTACGAAGGGAGTTATAATATCTGCAACGTTCTTTTTATATTTTTATAAAAATATTATTTTTGTAACTTGAACTTGTAATTTTATGATCATAAAAAAACAACTTTATGAGTTTTAGAACTGAGATATGAGCATAACGAAAATGCCACAATCAAGCTTGCTACAAAACATAACTCATTAATATTGTTGAGGTAAAGAGAAAACATTCTGTTTGTTTTCATTTGCAGCTTGTTCCCAATTTGCCATCTTGAATTCGACATACTCTATGTTTAATGAAAATCTTGTAGCCCTTCTTTTGCAATTGACCAATAATTAATAGATTAGTTTTTAACTTTAGTACAAATGGAAATTGGTAATGATTTGGGCAATTTACTTGGAACTGTGCTTTAAGAGAATGGTCATCACAAATGAAGGGTCTATAGCTTGGAATATATATTTCTTTGTCTTAAGATCCTTTAACTTCATACCTTCAATATCTGCTTTCTGTACATCAGACATTGCTGTGCCATATGCTAGCTGTAGAATTCCATTCAAAATGACTTGGTATTGATAAGGAAATTATTCAACAAGATGCTAAAATCTCTCATGAAGATGTGGAAGCTACTGATTATGTTAAAAGTCAAGGATCCTATGTACATTAATACAGGTTGGGTCAAAACCTGTAATTAGGCTTATGATTTTGTTTCTAAAACTTCAACCTTGTATTTGTGTATGTAAACTCTAGCAGTGAATAATAGAATTAACGCTTCCCTCATCAAAATATTTATGGTATCAAAGCTTGTTCCTGCAAGTTTGATAAACATGTCAAATTCTTCTTCTTCCATTCAAAAGGAACCGCAACTCACAATTCAATCTTTCCACCAATGTTCTAGCCTAATTTCTATTAAGCTAATCTCAGCCAATTTCCTCTTATGGAAATCACAGATCACTCCCTTAGTCAAAAGTCTAGGTCTTCATCACCATATCACTTCGAATGAGAAGCCTACATCTGAGATAGTGGATGACAAGGAAACCAAAACACCCAACTCGACTTATGAGACTTGGTTGACAAATGATGGTCTTCTTGTTTCTTGGTTGCTGGGAACCATGAGTGAAGACATCATAAGTTCTACCTTTGGCTCAGAAACAACCTATGATGTATGGAGTACCTTGGAGCAGCAGTTGCTGCCTATGATTGTCGAAAAGGAAGGACACTTAAAAACTATGCTTATGACAATGCGAAAGGGATCACGATCCCTTGATGAGTACTACAAGATGTTCAAGTCCGTTTGTGATAATCTTGTTGCCATCAAACAACCAGTATCTGATTTCGATAAGGTGTTTCAGTTTTCCGTGACTTAGGCAACAAATATGAAAATTTCAGATATGCAATGCTTGCAAAACCACCATATCCCTCTTTCACTCAATTTTTGCAAGCTGTTCAAGGTTATGAAGAGGATCAGCTCTCAAAGAAAGAAGAAGAGAAGCAATTTATTGAACATGCTCAAGCCTATTTTGGTCAAAGAGGAAGAGGTCAAAATAATAGAGGTAATCGTGGAAATTTCTCTTCTAGAGGTAGAGGTTTTGTTCCTGCTGGTAGATACAATACAGGAAACTCACCTGGAAATTATTCAGGCAGAGGTGCACCTTTCTCTGGACGAGGAGCAAACCGAAATTTCAAAAATACATCTGCTCAGCAAAATGATAATCAATTGTCTCAAGGTGCTGCTGCAATCACTTGTCAAATTTGCAATAGAACAAACCATGTTGCAATTGACTGCTGGTATAGGTATGACTATTCACACTAGTCTGAGGAACTGCCTCAAGCTCTTTCTGCACTAGCTGTTCATGATGACAACGATCCAAATTGGCATGTTGATTCGGTGCTACTTCTCATATGACAAATGATGTTGGTAAGCTTTCTTCTATTACACCATATTATGGTCGTGATGTTGTATATGTGGGAGATGGTAACGACTTATCTATATCACACACTGGTGATGCTATTATTCAAACTGAGAATGGCAATTTAAATCTAAAGGATGTTCTTGTCGTCCTTGATTTGAAAAAGAACCTCGTGTCTGTTGGAAAGCTAACTGATGATAATTTGTGCACCATTGAGTTCTCATCATCTGATTTTGTTGTTAAGGACAAAAAGCAGAAGGCAATAGCCAAGGGGCGTAGAAAAGGTCGTTTATATGTGTTGAATGAAATTGAGGAAGCTTTTACAGCAATGAAAGGGGGTAGTGCATCATCTACATTATGGCATCAACGCTTGGGGCATCCAAATTCCAAGATTCTAGCTTGTTTAAACAACAAGAATGTCATTCAGATTTCTCAGTGGATAACAAAACCTTCCCTATGTGTTAGTTTTCAAATGGGAAAAAGATGTAAATTACCTTTCTCTCTTTCAAATAAAATTGCCAAAGCTCCTCTTGAAAAGATTCATTGTGATCTTTGGGATCCTACCCCTGTAGCATCAAATCAAGGTTTTCGATTCTATGCTATTTTGTGGATGATTATTCACTTTTCATATGGATATATCCGCTTAAAAGAAAATCAGATTTCTTTGCAATCTTTAAGAATTTTCAGACATTGGTGGAAAACAAATTTGAGCACAGAATTAAGATTTTTCAGTATGATGGTGGAGGAGAATTTCATTCATCAGAGTTTGTTGATCATTTAAACTCACATGGGATTGAGTTACATGTTTCATGTCCAGGCACCCCTGAACAAAATGGCATTGCCAAAAGAAAGCACGAGCATATTGTGGAAACTGGTTTAACCATGTTATTTCATGCAAATTTGCCTTTGAGTTTGTGGCCTTACATATTTCTGTGTGCTGTTTATCTCATTAATAGATTACCTTCTGCAGTTATAAGGAATGACACACCTTATCACAAATTGCATAAAGAGCATCCAAATTATACAGGCTTGCGGGTTATTGGATGCAGATGTTTTCCTTCACTCAAGTATCAAGGTGGAAATAAATTCATGAAAAAGACATATCCATGTGTTTTTATTGGATATAGTCCTATGCATAAAGGTTATCGTTGTTTGGATCCTATTACAATGAAATTTTACATCTCTCGCCATGTTGTATTTGATGAAACATTTCTCCCTTACAAGGAAAATGCAACTCCTTCACCTAGGGATGCTGATAACTCACAATTATCTCTTGTTGACTATCCTGAGCACGATGAATTTCATGGCAACTCTGTGGTCTCTTCAATTTCTCTGCCTCTTAGGCATGATGTTATTTGTCTTAGTGATGACCACAAGCCTCAAGACCACACCAATGCACCTTCAATTTCTGCAGCTGCATTACAAGAACAATTGCAAGATCATGAACAAGTTGTTGACATTCCAGACTGCAATGATGTACAGAATATTGCAAAAATCCAAACTCAAACTGAAGTTTGTGATACTCCTCTGCCTGCATCACCTGGTCCTGCTCAAGCTACAAATGATGACCATACCGATTTCACAGATGTTTCTATTGGTTCTCCTATAGTGAATATTGAGTCTGACGATGCTCTTGAATTGTCAGTACAAAATGCTAGGCCTGTTCGAAACAAGCAACCTCCTGCTTATCTTCAAGACTATGTCACTTATATAGCAACTGCACCATATGAACTAAAGACTTTAAAAACCGCTCTCAAGGATCCTTAATGGGTGGCTGCTATGAATGAGGAATTGCAAGCCCTCAAGAACAATCATACCTGGGATTTAGTTCCACGACCTATTGCTGCAAACATCATTAGTTCGAAATGGGTACACAGAATCAAATATAAAGAAGATGGTCAGATTGAAAGGTTCAAATCTAGGTTAGTTGCTCGTGGTTTTACTCAAGTCCCTAGTATTGATTTTGAAAAAGCATTTAGTCCTGTAACTAAACCAACCACTATTCGATTAGTTATTGCTCTAACTACTACCTTGAATTGGAGCATGAAACAATTATATGTGAAGAATGCCTTTTTACATGGCACTTTGAAGGAAACGATATATATGGAACAACCTCTAGGATTCATTGATTCAAATTATCTTGATCATGTCTATCTTCTTCGAAGATCTCTCTATGGACTAAAACAAGCACCTCATGCTTGGTTTGATAGATTGTCTCAATTCCTACTTCACACTGGTTTCACTTGCAACAAGGCAGATTCTTCATTGTTTATTAATCTACAAAATGACTCCATCACAGTGCTACTAATGTACGTTGATGATATACTCCTGGCAGGCAGCAACAATGATTATATTCTCTCCTTGATTCAGCAACTTGGCACAGAATTTGCCATAAAGGATCTTGGCTCTCTTCTGTATTTTCTTGGCGTTGAAATAAAATCTTGTTATGGTGGAGTTGTGCTAACTCAAACCAAGTACATTTATGATCTTCTCAAGCGTCTGCATATGTCTGATTGTTCTCCCATGAGCACTCTGTAACGCCCCAAATTAGGGGTTAGAATGTTAAAGAAATTTAGTACGAATTATTTTTGTTATTTGCTTATTAAATATTTGCTTAAATTGTGCATAAGTATTTTGGCATGCATTCATGGCATTTTCAGGGTAAATTGATTTAATGAAACTTCGGATTGATCCGGACTGTAGTAATATAATTTTAGTAATTTTGTATACTTCAAATATTTTAGAAATTGATGGTGAATTAATTTTGAGTTGAAAAATTATTTTCTGAGTCATTATTTTATGACGGAATTTTGGTAAATTTTGGAAGTTTTCTGGAAAGTTTGGGTATTTGTTTGTTATAAGAATCATAACAATGTTTTTGGTTATTTAACAAGAATAATTTATTAATAAAATAATAATAAATAAATTAATGAACTACGGTTATAGTGGCATGTGGCAGTTTGGGTTTGTGACATTTAGATAATAGTGAAGACACGTTTATAATAGTTGTCCTACATGCAAGCTTATACGCCAGTGGTAATGACGGGTGGATTTTTTTAATGGAAGAGTTAAAAGAGTCCTATTTGTTTTAGTCTTTACCGAATTCCCTTCACTAGTTTCTCCACCAACTAACGACTGAAGCATCAATTGAGTCACTCTTCGGATCTTTACGCAGTAAGTGCTTTTGTTAATGTTTAATGTTTAGAATAAAGAGTTACATGCATGAATGGCTTGAAAATTGAGATATATGTATATGTCTATATGATCTGTTATGTTCCGTTAGAAGACAACTGACTACGTTGTTTTTGTTGTTTTACATACTTGGTTTACATAAACTAAGACCTAGAAATATAGATATACACGAACGTGTAGAAGTTTCAGTAGTGTGAGAAAGTGAATATGTGTTTGTAAATGATGTTTGAAGTTGAAAATTAATTTCTGAATTGGTTGGTGAGGTTTTGATATTGGGATGAGGTACATGAAGTGTAAGAATAAATAAAGAAAATGAAAGAAAGTGTAATAATAAGGAATTTGAAAGTTTACCGTAGAGAGAGAGAGAGAAAGTTGGAATGTTAAGTTTTGTGATCTTTGGAGTATAAGTTGTTTCTGATGATTCTGATAGGTTAGAAATGCTAAATAGGTTAGTTTTAAAGTGATGAAGTTAAAGAAAAATGGAAGAAAACTTTGTTGTTACGTCTGGTTTGGTGAAGAAGATGATAAACAGTGATATAAGTCGACTTGTTGTGGTGTATAAGTCGACTTATTGCATGAAAATGTCATCTCTGCTCTTCAATAAGTCGAGTTATGCAAGCGTAAGTCGACTTATGGTGTTATATAAGTCGACTTGTGTGTGTTTTAATGGATAAGTCGACTTGTCGTGTTATGTAAGTCGATTTGTATAAGTATAAGTCGACTTGTGTGTGATAAACTTCACTCTTTTGATCATATCTTTGTCATCCGACTTCCGAATGACCTGATTCTCGAAGCGTTGGATTCGTAAGAAAATTTTCTACCTCTTTATGTGAAATTTGTAAATTTTCAGATTTAATTAACAATCAAGGATTTAATAATTTAAGTTAAGAATTTAGGGTTTGGTCCCGAAATTTGTCATGAACATGCATCCTACATATCCATCATACATTGGTGAATTTTTAATTATGCACAATAGTGATTTGTATCTGTGTTCCTATTATAGAGGGCGACCACTCACGGATATTGCCTTGGGACTTGAGGCAATAAGCAGTAGAGGCGGTTTTGGTAAGTGTCTGGTCGATAATTTCAACACGTAACATAGGTAGAAAATTTCAGTAAATACTTTAGGTAAGTAATTTGTTTTATGATAAATTTTGTGAGTGCCATTTGCCTGCACATGAAATGTCCGAAATGACCTTGTTACATTTTAAAGCTGTTAAGTCCTAGTTGTGGGTAAATAGGCATGCTAGAAGGTCTGCAATTTGCTCCTCGTTATTTGACACTTTGGTGTCTCGATATCGAGACATATGTCTCTCCTGCCGATACTAATTATGGTATCTCTGTATAAGTCCGTTACCCACTTCTATTCATAGAGTTATAAGTTTGATTTGTTTTGTATTCGATATCATTTGATTCGACATAAACTAAATTATATTTCGATTATGAAGGATCTCCGTGTTCGCTGCTCATTTAGTATAAAAATCTGCTCAAATGCATTCTTTACATTTCATGAAATCATTAATATATATTAGTTATTACTCACTAAGCTATATGCTTAGCACGGTGGATTTGCCCCGTGTAGGTTCAGAGCGAAGAGATTAAGGACTGGGACAAGTCATCTGCAGTGGCCAAAAGAGTCTGAGTTTTGTGTCACGCAAAACAAAAATGTATTTTGTTTGGTTTGTTTGGGCCTGTAAATATTCTTTGGATTTGTTTCTGAAATTATGAGATGTATTATATGTGTGTTACGTTTAGTTTTTAAAAATGCATGTGTGAAACGTTTTGATTTGTTTGTCCTGTCTTGGGTGGCATCCATGTATCCTCCCAGGGGGTATTTGGGTGTTACACACTCCTTCCACTCAAAAGGTTAAAACCACAGCTTCTGACTTTGAACCTGTGGATCCTCATCTCTATCGAAGTGCTGTTGGTGCTTTACATTATTTAACATTCACCAGGCCTGATATAATTTATGTTGTCAACCAAGTTTGCCAATTTTTTAATGCACCTCAGCAAATACATTGGAAAGCTGTCAAGCATATTTTGCGCTATCTGAAGGGCACAATGCACCTTGGCTCAAAGCTCTTTGTCACTGTATGGATTTAGTGATGCTGATTGGGCTGGTTGTCCAACCACAAAAAGAAGTACTACATGGTATTGTATTTTTCTTGGTGCAAATTGCATCTCTTGGTGCTCCAAGAAGCAACCCACTGTATCTCAATCGAGTTTTGAAGCAGAGTATCGATCCATGGCCTTCACTACAGCTGAAATGACATGGATCACCTTCTTACTTAAGGACATTGGCATTTCTTTGTCCATACCACCTCAGCTATTTTGTGACAACATCAGTGCTCTTCACATGACTATCAATCCCACATTTCATGTTAGCCCCATTTTTTTAAAAAAAAATTAAGCATGATTAGATTAATTGAGTAAGTTATGTTAGCATTAATTGAGTTGAGATTAATTAATATGTGATAGCATTAAAGAGTTAGGTGGTGAGTTAATGAGGTTAAATGTGTTAGTTGGGCCTTAATGAGGTAGGAAAGAAAAGAGAATAAGTGGGCTTGAAAGATAAGTGGGCTTGAGAAGTTTAAAGAGGAAATAAGAAGGAAGGAAGAGAGTTGGGCTTTAGGGCCTATGGGCTTAAGTTATTAAGTAAGTAGTATAAAAGAGAATGAAAGAAGTAAGTTAGTAGAAGAGGAGAGGAGGATTTCTGAAAATTAGAGGGAGAAGAGAAGGAGTTAGTGGAAGTGGAGGAAGAAGAAGAAAAAGAAAGAAGCTTGTTAGGGTGGTGATTTCCAAGAGATCAAGAGGAGTTGGAAGAAAGTCCAAGAGTTAAAAGTGAAGAGGAAGGCTAGAGCTTCATCTTGAACCAAGAAACTCTTGGTATTGTTGAAGATTTAAGGTAAGCCTTTTGTTTAAGTGTGAGATTTTAGTTGAGTTTTTGGTTAGAAAGACTAAGAATGGAATGGGTATAGTGATTTCCAAGTTGATTTCATGAAAGGTGTAACATGGTTTCTCAATTGAAGTGAGAATTACATGAGTTTTTGGTTTTTAATGAAGAGAGAGAAGGAAGAGAAGAGGAACAAGAGTTGTAGCAAGGAAACCAAGGATTTAGCAAGTCTTAAAGGTGGGTTCCACATTTATCTTTATATTTATGAGCAATTAATGCAAGTTGATAAATGACACTAATGAATGTTTGTTACTTGTAAGTGAGTATAAATGGTTGCTATAAATGCTTGTGTTAGTTGTGGTTAGATGACATTAATCATGAGTTATGTAAATGAAAATAATACATGTTGATGATTTGATGAGGTTGAGTTAGTATTGAATGAAATAGCTTAAATGAGTATGAATGCACAATATGACTTATGCATGAAATGTACAATATGAAATATGCATGAAAGATAAGATTTTCAAGAAAGCGTTGAATTGGACAAAACGGTCCAATTTTATTGTTATCATGATTGTTATGTTATGTGGGTAAGGTATAGTCCTAGAAGCGAATCACGTGCCGTCGACCATGAAAAGGCTCACTACCGCCGATTGTGGCATAGGATGATCCATTATTTGGACTCCTCAAGATTTGCCCATATAAGCTCATAAAATGAGACTATATGGTTGCCATGAATATGGACTTACGAACCATTTGATGTGTTTCATATGTGATTACATGAAATTGCAAGAATTATGAATGTTGAATTGTGAGAAATTATGTTTATGTATTGATGAAAATTGCATGATGCATGTATTATGATTTCATTGAAAGATTGCTTAATGTGTGAATAACTAAATAGACATGCTTGTTATATAAATATAAATGTGTTACTCATGAGATGAAGCTCACCCCTCGATTCTCCAGAAATGAGGAGGATCCAGAGGAGCAAGCTTAAAGGCATTTACTCCAAGAGTTTTCTTTTGGTTTTATGATTGAAATGATTTTGTAAAACAATGCTTTAGTTGCATTTTGAGAATGATATTGTACTTTGAAGTTTCATGTAATTGGACTTAAAATGCCCACTAAAGCATTGTATGAAATATGACATGATTTGATGGAGATGGAATGAATGAGTTATGATTCAAAAGTGAATTTTAAACTCTAATGTATAATGCTTGATTGTATGACCTTTGATCTTTTGAGATGATGCATGAGATGGCATGAATATCATATAGGTAGGTAAATGTTATGAGATTGGGATTGATGGTCATGCATGTGTAATGAAGGTTAGAATGAGGCTTGTGTGAGGTTGATTGTGCAAAGTCTTGTAGATGTGTTAAATTGGTTAGACAATAGAAGTTGGAAGTTGAGAGCTATGATGGTTGAAAGTTAGCAGGATGCATAAGTCTTGTTTATGAGGATAGCTTTGATGGTTGCGTAGGAATCTAGGGTTTGATGGCCAAATCAATCAAGAATTGATAGAATGATAAAATAAGTTGGATGTTTGGAGTTGTTATGAAGTATTTAGTAGTAGAGTAAGTGAATCTTGCAAGATTACAAGTGTATTTGGTGTTAGGAATAAGTTAGAAAGCATGGGTGAGGGTTTAAGAGGCTTTGGGGAAAAATCTCATCAATCTGGTCATTTCTTCCTCATGGTAGCGACCATAGAAAATCGGAGGAGCCTCGACTTTGTTCGTCTCTTCCTCATGGTATGACGAGTAAATCACGGACGCGACCCAGTTAGAGCGTGAATTTCATTTTTAGGCCTCTAATATGAGTTGTAGATCAGGATGTGTACATATTGATTGGTATAAAGATGACATCAATCCGACATCTGTAGCAAAAGTTATGACGTTTTTACCAAAATATGTCAAATATACATCGGGATATGAATATGAAGGATTGTTTTGATCATAACTTCCTCATCAGACCTCCAAATGAAGTGATTTTTGAGCCATGAATTCATGAGACATGTAGGTACCTACCATAAGAATTTGTGTCATTTGGAGTTAAATTGAAAGAGTTGGCATGAAATCAAGTAAAGGGTCGATCGAGAGCGTGATCGAGATATGATCACATGTTGGTATTTTGTCGATATCTTGAGTTATAGAACTCCGATTGAAGCGATCCTTGTCTTAAATTAAACAAGAGTCATAAGGCTATGATTTACAAGAGAAATCAATTTGAGATTAGGGTTAAATGAAATAAACCCTACAAGGCAAGATCATCAAGTTTCATATTTTACGGTTCAAGAGTTGGACTCCGGTAACGGGATCCAACATTTCATGTACCAAACATATTGAAATTGACTATCACTTTGTTCGAGAGAAGGTTGCCATGAATGCTCTCATCACCAAATACATTCCTACTACCTCTCAACCTGCTGATATATTCACCAAGGCTCTTTCTAAACAAACTTTTCGTTGGTTACGAGACAAGCTAGGACTTCAATTTCATTTCCCCTCCAGCTTGAGAGGGCGTGATAAGGAAATTATTCAACAAGATGCTAAAATCTCTCCTAAAGATGTGGAAGCTAATGATTATGTTAAAAGTCAAGGATCCTATGTACATTAATACAGATTGGGTCAAAACCTGTAATTAGGCTTATGATTTTGTTTCTAAAACTTCAGCCTTGAATTTGTGTATTTAAACTCTAACAGTGAATAATAGAATTAATGCTTCCCTCATCAAAATCTTTAGGTATAACTCTTTTGATTTCAAGAATTTCTCCATCAATATACTCGAATGATCATAATAACCTCAAAGCGAAGAATCAAAGATTATAAACCTAAAGAAACAAATCAACTAAATATTACACATTAGCTAATTAGATGTTAATAGTTAACGGCCAAAGATTACATTAATAATTAGGTTGAACATAAAAAAGGGAAGAAAATAGCAAAAAGTATAAACTGACTCATAAAATCTTAGTAAGCCAAATAAATTGTACCAAGTATTAACTAATTCCTGCAGAATAGGACACACGAAACAACTAATTTTTATCTAACATCTTTAACGTTACATTCAAACTAATTCTATTTCAAGCTCTTTGGAGAATTAGCGGCGCCCCATTCTGAGGCTGAACAGTCAGGATCATTATAGGTGCATGTACATATGTTGGTGATAATGTAAATGAGTATCGACGAAAGATCATAGAGAGAGCAATTTTAACCTCAACCATGGCTAAATTCTGTCCCACGCAGGTTCTAGGTCCCAGACCCCATGGAAAGAAAGCAGACAAGTGTTTTCTAGGCTCACTAAATCTCTCTGGAATGAATTCATCTACGTCTTCTCCCCATATCTGAACATCGTGGTTGATAGCCATTATTGCAAGGGCAAGTTGTGTGCCAGAAGGAATATTGAGGCCTCCAAGCTGAACATCCTTGCAGGTTTTCCTGACAAAAAAAGTGACAGGAGCATAGAGTCGAAGTGTTTCGTTTAAGATCATTTGTATCTGTCAATCATAAACCACAGCAACCCATTAATGAGTGATTTAGTAAAAAGTAGCAGCAAGTTAGAAAATGGTCTCACAAGCTTCAGTTCACTTAGTGTATCTGCAGTGGGACTCTCTTCGTCACCAAGAACTCGAGTCACTTCTTCACGAGCCTTGACTTGCCAATCTTGATGGATTGATAGGAGTACAATTGCCCATGTCAAGACATTGGCATTTGTTTCCTTTCCTGCAAAGTAAAACGTCTTGCATTCATTGACTATTCCTTCAATTTCCAATTCATCTGCTTCACCATTGTGATTCTTGTAGAAGACATTAACAAGCTTAACAAGTTTCTTGTGTTCTCTTCTCTCCTGTTGTTACTCTCGATTACCTTTCGGATTGATCGATTAATATCCTTGTCTATTCTCCACCTCTCTCTATTTGTTGCAGTTGGCAAAAACCTATAATGACAGAAGGAAGAGGCTGTTGAGAAATCGGATCCGGATCTAATCCGATCGCAGCGGAATAATCACGAAACTTTTTCGTGACTTTTGATTTCCCGAAAACCAAGATCTATTTATTCTATAAAATGATTAACACGAATCATAACAAAGCGGAATTTAATTCATACCTTACTCCGAAGCTCGATCTTTGTCTTGATGCATTCCTCGAACCGTTTCCGAAACCGATCTGTCTCAACCACCATAGTCGCACAAGTGTCCAGTCTCTAACGGTATTCACAGAATGAGTTGAGAGAACTCTGTAACTTTTACAGAGAGGGTTAAGCATGAAGTGCTAGCTACATAGAGCTTAAGCCTATTTATAATAAGCTTTGGACATTTTAATAATTTAATTAAAATTAAATACTAATTTCAATTAAATTTTAATTAGAATTACAAATAATTCTAATTAAATACCAATTATGCCCAAATAAGATTCAATATCTTATATTGATCATTATTCATTAAATATCTAATATTTAATCATAAAGTTTCTTAAACTTTACAATCAAGTCCAACTTGATTAAATTAATTTTGCTCTCTTTAACCCATTCTATATGTGTAACCCATTAGGTTCCTAAATATGTTGGCAATGATTATAAATTATAATTCTAATTCATAATTAGAATTAGATAAATTAAAACTCCTTTTAATTTATCTTTAATTCTCAATTAAATAATTTATAATCATAGATCAAGATTGACGTCTAGCAACGCATCATGACCACCCAAATATTTAGGAATGTCAAAGTGGTTTTGACTAACCTTTTCGTGCATGATTTTTCCGTATAATTCAATCCTTTCATCAACCAATGTTCCAATTAGACATAGAGCATGGAATTAATGTCTACTCTATTTTGAGTCCAATTATATTAGTTCTCCGCCATTATCTATTGATTCAATTAATGATATTTGTAAACTGTTTACAAAGTATCATTCCACCTTGGCCAAGGATTTCCCGAATCAATATTAATCGAGAACAACGGAACATTCTCCCTAATTACTTTAGGGTGATGAGTCATATCTTAATCATTCAACTATCTCCATACAGTTCATGCTATATCCAATGACTATTGTTTAAACGACCTTTATAGATCACGAGTAGTATCAAAACATAACAATCCCTATACAAGATAACTTTGATGATCTCAAGTCAAAGGATCACTTATACAATCATCACAATGAGAATTCCATAGACATACAAGTAATGTTCTAAATGGATTTCTCATATCGGGTCTGTTCAGTGAATTTGTTCTCTAATAAGCACCCACACGTTTGTTTAAGTATCTCTATACTTTAGCCTATGAGATCGACTACTTCCTTCATAAGGAAAAACAAAACGTGTGCTAGTCTTTTTCTATTCTATTAATGTCCAATCTTAATATAACAATGACTAGGAACATTTTAGGAATAATACATAAATGCAATATGAATCTCATAATTATAATCCCATTATAATTTCATTTGCAATGTATAATTATCCCATGGACTTTATCATATACATCTAAACATGTACAAGATAAAGAATGCCTTTAAATAATTTGTCACTAAACTACAACCAAAGCGATTGGTTGTAGGACATAAACTAACAATCTCCCACTTGCACTAAGCCAATCGTTTAAGTATCTTATACCATATCACCATATGGCGATTATTCTACTACTAGAGTAGTGACTTAATGAGAGAATTCTACAAGATTCTCTATAGTGAGCACTTGATTAAACCTTACAACTCCTATCTTAATTATCATCATAATTAAGAACATTTGCCTAAACACATTCTTGGATCTTTGATGATACATTAGCTCCTTATCCATGCCTAATGGCTCTAATGTTCTGCAGTACGTTACTGTCTTGAACAATGTAAAGAAACTATATCAAGTTCATAAAAGAACTTGTTGATCCAGTTAATCATTTCCACTAAATGAAAAATGTATTATGGCTTAATTAGCAACCAATTGCTACATTGGAACTTTTCCAATCCTAAATGATAATGTTCTAAGTAAATAAACCTTAATTAGGATTTACTTCTAAAGTTATATCCTTATCATCTTAAACTCAAATATCAACTCAAACACAGAGTAATGGATATCTTTAATACTTCACAAGTATCTGATATCTTAAATACTAAACATCTTTAGTACATTATCTATGCACTTGGACTTAGAATGAGTCAACAACGTCCAATCTATCTCCATATATCTTATTCCTAAAATTAAGCTGTTACTTTTCATATCCAACAAGAGTTGTTCATGGACAATTATATGTTCAACAATTGAAAGTTAGAACTGTTGTTCTCTGTGAGCAATATGTCTCCATATACTCCTACAAAAGAGGACAACTATACTCCCACAAACCTTATTGTAGAAGTGATAAATTCACAATCATTTCCAAAACAAACTCTTTGAATTCGTCATGAAAGTGAATCTTTCAATATCTCATAGCCTTTCAACTATACATCAAATGTATCATTAAAGACATTAGTTCCAATTAGATGTATAGTCATGAGATTTGAACCTTTCAAATTCCTTCTTACTCCCACTACTTATCTTGAGAACGGTTCTCTTATAAGCATACATTGAATCAAACAATTTGTTCAATTGGTTTGTAAGAATATATCCAACATTTTGGATATCTCATAACTTTTTATTACCTATTTTAGTTATAAACTAAATAGATAATATATACTTCAGCTAAGCATCACATCCTTAAATTATTAACTTTGACTATTTCAAAGACTTAGCGTTTTTCATATCTAATATGAAAACTTGTTAATTGATTTAACTGGAACTATAGAAGGTAAGTCATTGTACTAGGCATTGCTATAAAAGAAATACTATTGCATTCTACAATATCGCATATTGTATGTAACTCCTTATATAAATCCATACCCTTATGAAATTATTTGTGAAGGAATTCACTAAAGAATCTCATTCCTTATAGATAACCGAAAATTTAAAACTCACCAAATCGATCTCATCGAAATGCTTGAGCATTCTTAATGTTTAATTTCTACTTAGATTTAAACAATTTGAACTTTTCAAAATTTTAAATCAACATTTCAATTAATACATATGACTATATCAAATAAAGTCATTAGTAATATAATGAAATATAATATTATCCTTTTATGAATTGTTATTCCATCCAATACATCATATGTATAAGATTTAACAATTCAATACCATCATCATCCTTTCACCAAAGGTTGATTTGGTTATTCTTCAACTTCACAAGTTTCACAAGTTTTATATGATTCATAATCAAAAGGATACATATATCCTAGTATGTAACTTTATCATTCTTGTTGTATTGATTTAACCAATATGGCATAAAAGGATAATCTCGGTTATCTAACCTTTTATTCTTGCAATTTATGTTAAGCATAAGTCTCCTTTTAATCCAACACATATACAAACTATTTGTATAAAATTGGATCAGCTACTTTTACTTAACAATCTATTTCTAACCATGCAATGAACATTACAATAATGTTGAATCTAAATTCAGTATCAAATACTCATAAGCATGAATTAGAAATACATATGATCTCAATCATATCACATATAGGCAAGAAAAATAATGCAATCATTTTTTTCTTATGACAACTGTTGACATACTATAGCAAAGCCTTTAATTATAGCCCATACTTATGCTTTTAGTAGGCTAAATTAAGTGGAACAATTCAACAAGTACTATACCTTTCAACCTTCCTCCATGCAACCCTTGCATTTTGCTATCATGGTGTTGACATACATCTTACATGTCATCGTCAAAGTTTACGAGACATTAGTCAACTCAAAATGTCAATACATTTTGACATCTTTATGATTTTGACATATCTCTACAACTTTGTCACCATATCCTCAATAGGGATTATAGCAACATTGCATAATGAACATACAATTTTCTATCTAACTTTTGAGAACTTTTCTCAAACATATCCTATGTCTAAGAACTTAGGCTCACTAACTTAATATCAACTATACTAAACAAGGTGAATTCTACTAAGAACAAAATATAAATGTAAGAAAAACAAGTAATCAATTATATACCATAACTACCAAATAAGATTAGGACTTTAATCATGCATTTAGTTACTCCCACTATTTTATTCGAAATAATAGCCCTCATTACTATTCGGAAAGATTACTCTAATCTTTCTAGTAGGCTAGGATCCCATTCAAGTATAGTTGAACTTGAGTTTGCTCAACAAATCAACTATACTTAAATTTGGTAGATAGCAACTTTATCAATCATATCGTATGTGACTCCTAGATCCGTTAGGTGACAACTCTTGCCACAACATATCTTATATGTCATTCCTAACCTTGCCTCTAAATTCATGTGATCATGAGTTTGCTCATCCAAATCACACAAATTTAGTTAAGTAAAACCCACTATTATAAGACTAAACATATTCGGGTTAAAGAGGCCTTGAGTTTGCTCAACAAACCTTACAATAAACAAAACTCTGGTTTATTCTTATAACAATGGAAGGCAATAATCACGTTCTCAACGTGTACTTAATATTTTAACGAGGAGTTTTAATTTCATATGTCTCATCAAACATAAATTGCATGTAAAATATCACACATATAAAACATACAATTTATCATGCATCCAATATATATATCAACCATATAAATAAAGTATGCAACTTATGCACTCATAATCAAATTATATGCATAAAATATGCATTCAATATAAATATCAACCATATAAATAAAGTATGCAACTTATGCACTCATAATCAAATTATATGCATAAAACATCAAGCTTAGTTTGATTCTAATTATTGATCTTCATAATCTAAAATAACACTTCCAACTCTTTGGAAAAATTAAATTAGATTAAAACAATTGATTCCTAAATAAATTAAATTCCTATTCCAAATAGAAATTTAATTTGATTTGAAACTAATTTTCAAATCCAATTGGAAACTATTTCCATTTTGTTTTGACTCCTTTAATAATAATTTAATTGAAAACAATTTCAATAAATTATTCCTCTTACTTATTATAATTTAGAAAAACTTCTTTTCAAAATTATATAAGTAACATATTCTAATCAATTAGAAAACTATTTCTAATCTAATTAGAAATCATCTTTCCTTAATTAGAAAACTATTTTCTAAAATTAAAGGAAACTACTTTCAAAATTAAATAAAACAATTTTAAATTTAATAGAGAAAGTCCTTATAGATTATTTATTTAGAGATTTATTTCTTGACTAATTAGAAAACCTTTCTTTAATAAGTTAGAAAACTATTTTAAAAAATATTAAAGAAAACTTCTTTTCTTGATAAATAGATGAAAACACTTTTCAAATTTTAATCAAGATAATATCATTTATAATAAATCAAGAAACTTATTATTTATAAATAAAGAAACAATTTCTAAATAAATAAATAACAATTCTCTAAACAAATAAAATTTAAGATTTTAATTTATCTCAATCAAATTGAAATAAATAATTTAATTAAGAAACATCTTTCTTAATTATTTAAGAAAACAATTTTCTCAATTTTAAGAAGTCTAATTAATTAATTTCAATCTAATTGAAACTAATTAATCCTTATTTTAGAAACTAATTTTCTAATCAATTAACTTCAATCTAATTGAAATTAATTAATTTTAATTTTAGAAACAACTTTTCTAATTAATTAATTAGGAATTAATATAATTATTAATCTTAATCAAATTAAGAAAATAATTACCTTTGGAATTGAATTGATAATTAATATAATTTAATAATTCAACAACTTGAAAATTTTAATTAACTTCTAAAACATCCCTAATAAAATTTTTATTTGAAAACAATTTTAAATAATTAAAAAACTTTTCAAATTTATTAGGAGTTTAATCTAGCTTAATTTCAATTAAACTCTTTTAATTGAAATTAACACTTTAATCAAACAACGCAACTTCTTCTTCCCTATGAACTATTTATTGACAAGACAAATAAAGATGGACCACCATCTTTATTGGTCCATCTTTATTATTCACGTCTCTGCCCCTTTACTAACTGCTTCCCACGTTTCACATCTTCATCAAACTAAAGAAAACCTAGCCTTCCATGATGCCGCCGTCAACTGCCATGTTCTTCCCTCAGCCACGCACGCATGTGACAAGCACCTGGTACTGCTCCTCTTGGTTTTCTTATTCCACGACCAGGGCCACTACGCTTAACTTCCACGTTTCTCCAACAGAAACGTCGCACGTCAGTCGTCTCGCAAGCCTTGCCACCGTCGGGGAGTGAGCGAAATAACCAAATTTGTTGGCGAACTAATTTCCCAAGAACAAGAATACCTCAAACTCACCATTCTCATCCAAGAACTGAGAGTACTCGTCTGGGTCTTGGAGATTTGCGAAGGTGAAGCGTGGAAGACTCATAAACTGAAATCTGGGTTTGCACCATAACAATTATGGGTTTTTGACGGAGGAGTAATCCTACGCCTTTCTTAATACCCAATCGAATCTCATTCGATTTTTCTTCAGGAATTTTCAGAACAATTTCCAGATAGTATAAAAGCAATACACGTAGAAGCCAGAACAAACATTTATTCGCAGATAAGCAAAACATGTAATGCGTTTCCAAAACTCCAAAAATTAGAACAAAAGCTGAAACGCAATTCCAGATTTTTATCAAGAATCAGATCATATCTAATGTTCAATTCCAAATTTTCTGATCAATAACACTCAACTTTTAATCAAATCATAGAAATAAAATCCTGCTCTGATACCATTGTTGAGAAATCGAATCAGGATCTAATCCGATCGCAGCGGAATAATCACGAAACTTTTTCGTGACTTTTCATTTCCCGAAAATCAAGATCTATTTATTCTATAAAATGATTAACACGAATCATAACAAAGCGGAATTTAATTCATACCTTATTTCGAAGTTCGATCTTTGTCTTGACGATCCTCGAACAGCTTTAAACCGATCTGTCTCAACCAGCATAGTGCATAAGTGTCCAAACCTCTAGCAGTATCACGAAATGAGTTGAGAATCTATGTAACTTTTACGAGAGAGGTTAAGCGTGAAGTCTTGATTACATGAAACATAAGCTTATTTATAATAAGCTTTGGACATTTTAATGATTTAATTAAAATTAAATACTAATTTCAATTAAAGTTTAATTAGAATTACAAATAATTCTAATTAAATACCAATTATGCCCAAATAAGATTCAATATCTTATATTGATCCTTATTCATTAAATATCTAATATTTAATCATAAAGTTTCTTAAACTTTATAATCAAGTCCAACTTGATTAAATTAATTTTCTTCTCTTCAACCCATTTATATATGTGTGACCCATTAGGTTCCTAAATATGTTGGCAATGATTATAAATTATAATTTAATTCATAATTAGAATTAGATAAATTAAAACTCCTTTTAATTTATCTTTAATTCTCCAATTAAACAATTTATAATCATAGATCAAGATTAGCGTCTATGAACGATCATGACCACCCAAATATTTAGGAATGTCAAAGTGGTTTTGACTAACCTTTCCGTGCATGATTTTTCCGTATAATTCAATCCTTTCATCAACCAATGTTCCAATTAGACATAGAGCATGGAATTAATGTCTACTCTATTTTGAGTCCAATTATATTAGTTCTCCGCCATTATCTATTGATTCAATTAATGATATTTGTAAACTGTTTACAAAATATCATTCCACCTTGGCCAAGGATTTCCCGAATCAATATTAATCGAGAATCGAGAACAACGAAACATTCTCCCTAATTACTTTAGGGTGATGAATCATATCTTAATCATTCAACTATCTCCATACAGTTCATGCTATATCCAATGACTATCGTTTAAACGATCTTTATAAATCACGAGTAGTATCAAAACATAACAATCTCATACAAGATGACTTTGATGATCTCAAGTCAAAGGATCACTTATACAATCATCACAATGAGAATTCCATAGACATACAAATAATGTTTCAAATGGATTTATCATATTAGGGTCTGTTCAGTGAACTTGTTCTCTAACAAGCACCCACACATTTGTTTAAGTATCTCTATCATTTAGCCTATGAGATCGACTAATTCCTTCATAAGGAAAAACAAAACGTGTGCTAGTCTTTTTCTATTATATTAATATTCAATCTTAATAGAACAATGACTAGGAACATTTTAGGAATAATACATAAATGCAATATGAATCTCATAATTATAATCTCATTATAATTTCATTTGCAACGTATAATTATCCCATGAAATTTATCATATACATCTAAACATGTACAAGATAAAGAATGCCTTTAAATAATTTGTCACTAAACTACAACCAAAGCGATTAGCTGTAGGGCATAAACCAATAGAGGCAAGGTTATAAAATCAAGCCACTTATTCCATGGAGAATTAAGAAGAAACCAATTGGCAATTTGTTTATGTTCAGACCTGAAGATAGGAAGAAAGTTGAAGGCAATGGAGGCATGGTGAGCAAGCTTTTCTTGTAGCTTAAAATACGTTTCCCTTCTTTAAAACTGCTTCCGAACATTGTTGCAGAGATAATATCAGCGGAGAGTTGATGGAGTTGCTTGTGTACATCAATCTCCACTTCATCCCTGCCAGTGCTGCCTTTTTTTTCCTCCAATTTCCCAAGCATCTTTGACGTAATCTCTACCATTTTTGGAACCTAACCCTGCGTAGAATAGAACTAGATGCATTAACCTTTATAAAACACAAGCCTGTATTCACCATGCATTTCCAGGGACGACAGAGGTCCGAAACCCCTTCAGCAGGGTCTGGTTTGTGTTTTAAGCAATGTTTTAAAAACCGGACCGGACATTAAACCGGTCGAAGGAAAGGTTTAAGGTTTAAAGGTTCAACTGGTAATGAACTTCTATAAAACCGGTATATAATAAATAAGAAGTAAAACTTATAAGAATAAATAAAAATAAAATATCTTGTAAATGTCAACTCATGGGAGCAATACCAAACTGTATTGTGCACTTGCCCTGAGTACGACGACAATGATGATAATGATGTGTTAAACTATCATATGATTCAAGGCCCAAGGCTATATTGACGTAAAAATTCATATAACATTTTTGGTTACCATCCCCAAATCCGGTTACGCGGTGTCATTAGTTTGAACACATTGAGAAAGGCGATCTGGAAGAAGCGTGGGTTTTGACAACTTCCACCTCCAAACTTGAACCAATGAGTAGAGAATTGAGCGAAGTGGAAAAAGATCATCGCGTGATCCGGACAGAATACCCTCTCACTTTCGAATCTTGTTGGTTATATGAAAACATTCAAGTGTACAAAGCAAAGAACAAAATTGATCGTATTCCATATCAAAATGTGTGCTGTTTGCATTTACATGTACAAGCAGTAAAATTAGTGCAAGAATACTTCTCATACCTACTTTGTTTCTCAAAGATCAATCTCCTTAAAGCTAAATTGTCAATAAAATGAAAAACACGGTAACTAGGAATGTTAACAAACTAGTCAAAAAAATTTTATGCATTTCTTTCGACTTTGGCGTATAGAAGAAACAAAATCGCCTTGTCTTTCTCTTTGTGGATTCAACACGAGCGTGGAATGTTAGTCAATGGCGGGTCCAATCTCATCCACGTCGGCTATCATCCTTGCTTTGTTTACGGACTAGAAAAGCTGGCGTAGTTTGATAAGGACGGATATGAAAGGACAAAGTTGAGCGCACTTGGTTCTTTATGTCTTTGAACCCACCAAACCAAACCAAACCAAACCAAACCAAACCAAATCGAATGCCAAGTCAAAATTGTAAACTTCTGCGAGATACTAATGCTTTACAACTAATGGCAACCGATATGATAATGACTTTAAGCCATTTATCTATATATCTATCTATCTTAGGTGATTAAAGGTCAAGTAATAAACAAGTTTTTGTTAATCATAACCATCATCATAATTCGTTGGTATATCCTCCATAAACAAAACTGAAGCCAACTCTCTCAGTATCTTGTGCGGTTACATATAATGGCAATTAAGATGGATAACGGATAAATGGGTAGATAGTTAATTGGGAAGTATAATTGATCGTGATCATAACGTAATGCCTATAATAAGAATGATTTTATGTTAGTTTTGATTGAACCACACGATTTCCATCAGTAAATTTCACATTATAGCCCATAGTAGAAAAGTTAATTAATCTACTGACATAGGCGAGACGAAGCATTTATGCGAAAAGTATCTTCTGACCGTTGATTGCTTTAGATACGATCAAGAGTTGCTTCAGATCATCATGACTCACATGCAAAGTGAGCACTCTAACCTGCAAGATAGAGATAGAAACTTTATCACCAACCATTCGATTTACATTCATAAAAGTGCAAGAATCAAGCTAGAAATTCATGTTCTACACTAACCAAGATGTCTTCTGGGAGGCTCTTGAGATGGGATTTCTGGGTCTCATTACCATCATCCACCACAGTCATTTTCCCACTACAAAGCCTCTTCAATGGAGTTGAAGGAGTCGCTAAGTCAAGAGACACCAAACCCACTTCATTATTCAAAATCCAAATCCTTTTCCTTCCAAAAGACCGAGTGTCTTTGTAAAAACTCCAACCCCGTCATTGTTCTTCTTCTTCTACTCCACGACTTAACTTCATTGAATTGCATCTCTTACCCAACGCCATTTCAGTAGAAATCCGAGTCACAAACACAAACCGAAAAAGGATTCACAAGGAGAGAACTAACAATCAAAACCCACAAATTTTAAGTGAAAAGATTGGGTCTTCATGTCAAAGTTTAAAGCTTTGAATCGTGAAAATGGAAACAGGAAAGAGTCTTCGAGGTAGAGAGTTTGGAAGTTGGGTTTAAAGAGTCTTCGGCGGCGGCGGCGGTTGTGCGAAGGTTGAGGGTGACTGGAATACCGGCGTCTCATTAGCAGATCTGAAGAAGATGGAAAAAAGAGAGAGGTGCGATGGAGTTGAGAAGAGAGGAGAGAGGAGAGAAGAGTCGAAGACGATAGTTTAGTTTTCAACCAGTTTAGATAAACCGGCTGGTTTTTATATTTTAGAGTTAATAGCTAAAATCAAACTAAATACATGGTCGATTCAGATCATTTTTGGTCGGACCGATCAGTCCAGCCCGATTTTTACATCCTTGATTTTAAGTTGTCAAATGACTTGCCCAAAATTAGGTCTGCTCATTTGGATCTCAAGTTCTAGAAATAAAAATTGAGTTTTAAGAATTAATTCATGAATTATATTTGAATTTTAAAATTATATTAAAAATAAAGACCATGTTTGTATTAATAAATTTTATAAATACTTACAATTATTTGAATTTATGCCTATTATAGAATATTAATTTTAGATTAATTAATATTTATATATTATTGTATTAATAATTCTTATCAAAACTATAAATATTGTACAAGATTGTGTCTTATTTTATTAAAATTTAATCTTATTTTGACAAATAACTTATATTTTGTATAATCAATAAAAATAAAAATATGACTTATGAACTTTAAAATGATGATCTGAAAATAAAGTCTATTTTATAAATGAAATCCCATATGAATTTATTTTGAATTTTAAATTAAATTTTAATTAAACTTCAAACTTTCTAGTTTAATTCTAATTTTAAAATTTAAAACTATCAAATATCCTCTTATACTTAACTTAATTATTAATTAAATTAGTCTATTTAGTTCCTAACTTGATTTGATCCCATAGACTGATACGAGATGATTAATTTTCAATTTCAATTGAAGTTTAAGGCCATAAAGAAAGAAAGTAAAGCAAACCTTAACGTGGTCCATATTCAAGGCCAGACTACAAATCCTTCTGTGACAACCCCATTCCTCGCCCGTCAGTTAAATGAGTCCTCTCTTTCCAAGGAGCTCCCTCACCAACGGATCGGAGCACCCCTTTTCGAATGACCCACCCGTATTCATAAGAACCTCCTTGATCATGGTCGGGTCGGCTATAACCAAAACGGGCTTGGTTCCTAACCAGTACAAGAAAGTTGTACCATGCAGAGCAGACCATAAGTGATACCTAGCAAATGCACGGGGAAGGATTTTGTGATCCAGGGTCATCGGTTTAGACACGGCCTCCGCCGCCAAACGGCGGATCTCCGCCGTGTTGCCGAACACGGGGCGGTAACCAGGTCCGCAAACACCTTGTTTAAGAAAGTGAGATTGGATTTTGTAAGGAAGCCATAAGACATGGTACACAAAGTTTATCGTCGACACAACTCCGATAGTTGTTAACAACATGACAAGAAATGTAAGAAACATGATTGTAGTGATCAAGGAAGTGAAGAGACGGCGAGTGACGAACTCGGTGTGCTGTGCATCGGTTTCTTTAATATGGGATTTTGAGAATAATATATTCCATTATATTTAATTTGCTTCGTGGATGTGATTGCAACCCATTCGACGTTAGGGTTGTTTGTTTTTTTTTTTTCTTCATTTTTTATTGTTGTTTTGTAAAAAAAAATAAGTAATTAAAAGCGTGTTTGACTTATTATGTTGTAATTTTTTGTTTATGAAAATAAAAAAACTACAACAATTTTACAGAAACTAAAAATATATTTTTCCGAATTTTGACAATAAATTTTCTTCGACAAAAAACCAACATAATCCTAATTTCTATCTGAAATAATAATAATAATAATAAGTTTATTAGAAATCTTAACTAAATGGGTTTTTATTTTCAATTTTATGTTACAAATCTCAACCAAACAAGTTTTCATTTATTTAAGCAAAAATTAAAAACCAAAACAAGAAACAAAATTAAAAAAAATAGAAGTGACACTAAAAGGAGCCTAAACTTCACGTCACAAGAGCAAATTGCTAATGTCAGCACATTAGGTGTGAGTTCTAAAGTATAAAAAAACCTGAAGGAAACATATTTATATGTCCAATAATTTTCTTTTGATTCGGTGAAAACAAACTTGCAATCATATCAATAAACATATGGTAAATCTCTGTAGGTCCGTATGTCATGGATGAGACAATAAAAGGTTGACTCAAATAATTATGGGATTATCTTCAATATAATTACTAACATTTTAAAAATTAGAAAATAATTTAAATTAATAAAATTTAACTTAAATATTTAATAAGTATTAGATCGTTATCAAATTGATGTATAATAAAAATTAAAAATTTTGGAATAGAATTATTAAAAAGAGATTATTACATATCAATTGATATATTCTAATTTAAAAAATTTAATTGCTTACAAAATTGGCCAATTAATAATAAACTAGTTAGTTTTAATAATAAAAGTTATTAAATTAATAATTGTCTAAATAAAATCTTTTTATTAAGTTTGATGAAAACTACGTTCGATTAAGATTAAATTGTTTAAATCTAATTTATAAAATCAATATATTTCGTATTCAATTTGAGTCTTCATCATCTCAAATTTTAGAGTTGTTGGATAATATAACATAGTGTAGATAGCTTAATTACAAGTAACAAACTAGTGCTGAATGACTTTTAACGTTTGTATTAATGAAAAAAAGACACCAGGCCTCGTAATTATTTCTGAAAAGAGAGTGAAAAGTGTACTGAAAGACCTAATGAAATAATTCTCAACTAGGGAGAAATCCTGGTGAAGAGAATCTGAGCACCGTACTGAGGCTGTAACGTGATGACCATGAATGGGGCATGGACGTAGGTAGGAGACAACACGAAGGAGTAACGCCTGATGACCATGGCTAGGACAAGTTTTGCCTCAAAAAGGGCCAAGTTTTGGCCAACACAAATCCTGGGGCCTAATCCAAATGACAAATATGAAGCTAAGTGCTTTCTAGGCTCGTTGAACCTCAAAGGATTGAATTCGTTTGCATCATCTCCCCACATCTCTTGATCACGATGTGTTGCTATTGTGGGAATAATGATCTGTGTCCCGGCAGGAATTTCCAACGTCCCCAGTTTGACATTCTTTGTTGCTTTTCTCCCTAAACCGACAGATGGAGAGTATAATCGAAGTGTTTCATGGATTATCAAGCTCACCTGCAATTTATCAGCAACCATAATCAAAAGCTTGTTCTGTAACTTACAAGTGAAAGTTATGAATATTTTGACATACAAGTTTAAGATTATGTAAATCCTCTGCAACTGGAACCTCTTTTGTTCCAAGAACTCGTAACACTTCTTCTCGTGCTTTGTCTTGCCATTCTTGATGTGATGCCAAGAGGAGGAGTGCCCAAGTTAAGAGATTCGCAGTGGTTTCTTTTCCTGCAAAGTAAAAGGTCTTGGATTCATCTATAATCTCCTCCACTCCCAAAGTTTCTTCCTCACCATTTCGATTTTTATGTGAAGACATCAGCAGACTAAGTAGATTGCTTGAGTTTTGTTGAGTTGCTTTAGAGCCGTTGTCTTTGATCAACATTCTCACTGAGTCACGAATTTCCTTCTCTAGTCTCCAACCTTCCCTGTTCTTCTTGGTAGGTATAAACCTGTAAATGGATACATAGGAATGACTACCATTGACGCAAAAAATTACCATGTATATGTATTCATGTTACCTGAGGCCTGGAATGTTTAAACTTCTCAGAGACTCGGCAGCGAGGTGCATTTGCTGTTCTTGTAATGCGAATACGCGCTTCCCTTCTTCGTAACTGCTTCCAAAAGCTGTTCTTGATATAATATCTGCTGAGAGGTCTTGAAGCTCCTTATTCACTTCTATCTCCATCTCCTCTCTTTCCCCTCTTATTGCTTCCCATTTCTCAAGCATCCTCATTGTGCATGTTGCGATTTCTGGCACCCAACTCTATTACAAAGATTTGCTATCAGTTCTCCACACAACAACTCTACTCCAAGGACTTGGGAAGATGTAGGGAATCTGATTAACCCTTTCCTTACATCTCGGAACACGAAACGGATAATATAAGAAATATAAGAGGTAAGAGTAGAGAACACCTTAACTCGCTCCAAGTTGAAAGCTTGGTTTGAAATTCTCCTGTGAACAGCCCATTTCTCTCCTTCTAGTCCAAGAAGCCCCTGTGTGAAGAGCATCTGAACCTGAGGAGGGAGATCACTCTTCTTAAACGACACATTCGTGTTGATCAGAATTTCCTTTATCACCTCCACGTCGTGAATCATCAACATCGGCCTCCACGTGATCCAACAAAGGAAAGTCCTCCCGTACACTCCAGACCACTCGTGGTAATAAGGCAAAACCCTGCGAGTCACGTCGTGGTTGAAACTCATAGCTTTTGCATTAGCTCTAACGTAAAACCTACGCATCTCCAGGACGTTTCCGATGATCGGAAGGTAACCAGGCCCATCAACGCCTTGTCGTTTGAAGTGGTCTTGAATTCTGAAGGGTTCCCATATAGTTACGTAAATGAGTTTCAAGATGCAGAAAGTTAGTAAAAGGGCTGCTGTAAGTTGGAGAAGAACAAGAACGTCCATGTTCAACACCTGTCCCTAGCTTAGAGAAAGAGAGAAAGTCAAGGTTCAGGTTAGGAGAGTAGTTTAAAGCTGTGAAGAAAGTGACATGCTGGTTTATATATTGAATATCAAAGTTGACAAAATTATGCAGTCACGCTTCTTCTTCTTCAAATTATTCCATTCTTTGTCACTATAAATTAATTTATATGCTATTTCTGGTTTCTGATGTTACTTGCTAACCGATAGCTTATTGTATGACAACTTAAATAAAAATAAAAATAAAATAATAAACTTAATTTTTAGTTATTATTATTATTATTAAAATTTATATTAAAAATCCTATCATCATCGTCATCATCACACCTAATCAAGTCATGATAAAGCGAATGCGGAGAAGTTTGATAAGATATAGCGCTACCTCTACATATAATAGAGAGTATTTAGATAGATATCATAGAGGCATTGATGATAAAAAAATAATATAGGTTAAAGAGTAAATAAGTAAAACTGGCACGCTAAATTATTATACAAATCCAATAATTTGGTTAAAATAATTTGTATTTCAATAAATCATTTTTATACAAAATTTTAAGTAAATCTTTTTGGAGTGATTCAGCCATAAAATCTGATACAAATTATCATTTTTATTTTGAGACAATGTCTAGGAGGATCCTTCAATAAGTTAACTTGTGAACCTAGGCTACAAATTATTTAGACTTATTTATTTTATAGAATGAAAACATGTCGTGCTGCATTTATTTATTTAAAGATATAATATTTTTAATTACATAAATTTAATTAAATGAAATCAATACTATATTGAAATTAAAAGGCTTTACCACTTAAGAGTAAAATACGAGTACTGCCCCTAAAAAACTTCCACAAGCGTAGAAAATCTGAGTATGGCCCCTAACAAACGTCCAAATTCATGGAAAATATGAATATTGCCCCTAACAAACTTCCACAAGTTCAGCACACAATTCCAGTTGTTTTCAAGATTATGACAAGAATTGTAAGAAACATGGTCAAAGACTGTGACAGGTATAGTAGGATGTTGGGTCTTATCTGTGTGATTTTTGAAGTAGCGTTCATAGTATATTGTAAACTAGAGGGAAAAAAAGAAAAAGAATACGAAATTAAGTTAAACAAGATGGAATGCATACAGTTCATCGTAAATCCTCTGCAACTTGGAAGCACGAAACACTTCTTCTCGTGCTTTGTCTTGCCGATGTTGATGTGATGCCAGGAGGAGTAGTGCCAAGTTAAGGGATTTGCAGTGGTTTCCTTTCCTGCAAAGTATAAAGGACTTGCTTTCATCTATAATCTGTCACAGGTATCACGAGAGAACCAACTACAAAAGCTAGCTTGAAGGATAAAAAAGCTTGTAGGCCTACGAATTCTATCAGTTTCTTTTATTACCGATGTGGGACAATTAGATCGTAATATTCAACCACGCTTTGCAGCTCAGGCATCGATAGGCTGACTGTGAGCTAGGCCCTTTCTAGCCCCAGGTGAATACTGCTATAAAAGGACTTGCTTTCATCTATAATCTGTTATAGATATTATGAGAGAACCTACCACAAAAGCTAGCTTGAAGGATGAAAGAGCTCATAAACCTACAAACTGCAGATTAGTTTCTTTTGTTATCGATGTGGGACAATTAGATCGTAATATTCAACCACGCTTCGCAGCCCAGGCATCGGCGAGCTGGCTGTGTGCTAGACCCTTTCTAGCCCTAAACGAATACTGTTATACTGGTGTTACCACCTACGTACCCATAGGCTGGCCATACGCTAGATCTTTTCTAGCCCCGGGTAAACACTGCAATGCCGACGTCATCACTGATGAGCGTGGCACGAGAATTTGAAGGAGTGCTGTGAACTTGATACCAATTATTACAAGTCTTATGAGAGAATCAACCCCAAAAGCTAGCTTGAAGGGTAGGAGAACTTATAAGCCTATAAACTCCACATCAGTTTCTTTTATTACCGATGTGAGACAATTAGACAGTAATGTAATCTCCTCCACTCCTGAAGTTTCTTCCTCACTCAGGTATAGAATTATATTTTGGATTTGATGACAGATTATAGCTTTAATTTATAGCATCTAAACTCATGGAATTGAAGGTGAATTGCTTGAAGAATAAGTGTATAAAAGCGAATAAAGTTGAAATTAGTGGTAGCAAACTTGTGCAACATTTGAGATTTCAAGATTTAAATATATATAAAGGATAAAGGGATATGAATCTGTTTTGTTTTCACTTAGCTATGCAATTATATCCAAAATAATCAATAGTTTCAAAACGTTTTCCTCTATTCACGGTGAAAATATATGATAAATTTTCTCAATTCTTTAAATTTAATATTAATGAAATTGAAGTTTATTATCCAAGTAAGACTTCTAAATTTTATTAAAATTAATATAAAATTTAACTAGTTAAATAACTTTAGTGATTATTTTCAATTTTATGAATTAAGAAATTATTGAAACATACTTAAAATTAGAACGATCTAGTCGAACTCGAAGGCATTGATTGTAGCAAAAAAATATTTATAATTGATTTAAGAACTTACGAAATTATTATCTCATCAATTCTAGATAACTTTTCATACAATCAAAAGTTTGATGTTATGAGCTAATATCTTTATGAAGCAAAAGCCCAACAAAAAGAATGACCCCAGGCCCTATAAAAAAGGAATAACGAATGTGCTTCATAAATTGCAGTGTTTTGCCAAGGCTCAGGGCATGAATATTGTTATGCAGATTGCAGTTCTCTCTCTCTCACTCAATTCTCCTTGTTTCTCATCTCTTTCTTCTCTATTATTCCTTGTTGTTTTCCTTTTACAAAGCTTGTAATCCTCACTTTTGAATCAATACATTCATCTATTTTTCCTTGTTACTGTTTCATTGGTTATTTGCAAAAACTAGTTCATTACATTTGAAATGTTGTTTAACTATTTTAGTGTTGCAACATATTGCAATGAATCCTTGTAGTGACAAATGAGTTGGAGAAAAATACTCATTTGAGTAAAGTTTTAATTATTTCACTTCAAATAAAAAGAAATTAATTTCATAAGTGGTTTTAAATGGATCAACATATAAAAACCACAATTGGTATTTCAAAACAATAGATAAAAACCACAATTGGTATTTCAAAACAATCTGAATTAAGCAAGTATAATGTCACAAAGTTGTAACATGCCATAAAAAAGAAAAGTCTATTCAAACACGTTATCACATAATCTCAACTACATAGAGAAACCCTGGTGAACAGAATCTGGGCACCGTGCTGCGGTTGTAAGGTGATAACCATGGTTGGTGCATGAACATATGTAGGAGACAAAACGAAATAGTAATGTCTGACGATCATGGCTAGCACAATTTTTGCCTCGAAAAGAGCCAAGTTTTGTCCAGCACAAATTCTGGGGCCTAATCCAAATGACAAATATGAAGCTAAGTGCTTTCTAGGCTCATTGAACCTCAAAGGATTGAATTCATTTGCATCATCTCCCCACATCTCTTGATCACGATGTGTTGCTATTGCCGGAATAATGATCTGTGTCCCAGTAGGAATTTCCAACATCCCCAGTTTAACATTCTTTGTTGCTCGTCTCCCTAAACCGACAGACGGAGGGTATAATCGAAGTGTTTCATTGATTATCAAGCTTACCTGCATGCAATTTATTAGAAACTATGATAAAAATGTTTGTTCTGTAAGTGAAAAGTATGAATGTTCAAACATACGAGTTTAAGGTTATGTAAATCCTCTGCAACTGGAAGCTCTTTTGTCCCAAGAACTCGTAACACTTCTTCTCTTGCTTTGTGTTGCCATTCTTGATGTGAAGCCAAGAGGAGGAGTGCCCAAGTTAAGAGACTCGAAGTTGTGTCATTTCCTGCAAAGTAAAAGGTCTTGCATTCATCTATGATCTCCTCCACTCCCAAAGTTTCTTCCTCACCATTTCGATTTTTATGTGAAGACATCAACAGACCAAGTAGATTGTTCGAATTTTGTTGAGCTGGTTTAGAACTGTTGGCTTTTATCAACATCCTCACTGATTCACGAATTTCCTTCTCTAGTCTCCACCCTTCCCTGTTCTTCTTGGTAGGTATGAACCTGTAAAATGGATACAAAAGAATGAATACCACCATTAAATCAGAAAAATTAGTATGTATATGTTCAGGTTACCCGAGGCCTGGAATGGCTAAACTTCTCAGAGACTCAGCGGCGATAAGCATTTGCTGTTCTTGTAATGCGAATATGCGCTTGCCTTCTTCGTAACTGCTTCCAAAGGCTGTTCTTGATATAATATCTGCTGAGAGGTCATGAAGCTCCTTACTCACTTCTATCTCCATCTCCTCTCTTCCTCCTCTTATTTCTTCCCATTTCTTCAGCATCTTCATTGTGCTTGTCGTGATTTCTGGCACCCAACTCTATTACAGAATTTGCAGTTAGTTCTCAACATGACAACTTCTCTACGCGTTGGGACTTGAGAGGCGTTTAGATTCTTAGAAGATGAACAAGGACTAGACTAGATGTCCATTTTTCCTTCTTCAGAGTGGAGACCCATCCAACATTACTATGCTATACTTATGTAGTTCCTATGCTACAGAAAAAGTGTGGTCCTCTTATAATTGTTAACTCAATTTTTGTTATATTATTAAAAACATAAATAATCTCGCCATGCCTCTCATCATTCAATAGATAATTTGTATGTTTTCAAGTTAAAGACAAACAAAATTTTCTTGTAATATGACACAGCGAGAAAGTGATAAATTTCATACAAAATAGAAAAAACTTCTAATTGTATATGAATTCAAAATATTTCAATTCCTTAAAATGTCTTTAAATAAGGATTTAAATAAGATAGTAAACTTAATAGAAATACAAAACAAAAAAATTACAATAATACCTTTAAAATAATAAAAACTTAGGAAAACATATATAGTCGTTCCACGTCAGTCCCCTCTACTTGAGAAAAACTTGATCTCCGAGTGCACTAGATCATTTGGATATAAAGGTGCATTTGCAGAGTAGTAAGGAGAAATGTCCGCCACATTAAATGTTTTGAAAATGTCGAAGGCATCTTGTAATCCCTCCACATAAGCATTGTCATTAATCTTTTGCATAATTGGATATGATCCATATTTCTTAGGTTGCAACTTGCTATAAGTGCCTACTGGAAATCGCTCTTTTCTTATAAACACGATAACTTGATCACCCATTTTGAAGACTCGTTCTCTCCAATGCCGGTCTGCAACTTTCTTATATCTAGCATTAGCTTGTTTCAGTTTCTGTCTCACCTCTTTCTGAACTTCCTGCCACTAGATATGTTAGACCCCGATCCCTTTTTTCCTATTAAATAGGTTTGCAATTTAAATTGTCTTTTAGTTAGTATGAAATTAGGGTTTTATTAGATTTCCTATTGGTTAGAATAATTTGGGATTTTAGTGCAATAATTATTAATTGAAGGAATTTAGTTAAATTAGAATTTTTAATTTTGGTGTTAGATTTTTAAAAAGAATAAGAAAATGGTAATGAGGCCATAAAATAATGTTAGGATAAATTAGGAAGTGTTTATAAGGTTTTAAGGCTTTAGGTTACTTAAGTGGGCTTTTAGCCCTTTGGCATGTTATTTAAATGATGGGGAAAGCAAATAAGTGGGCTAGGGTTTTGAAGGTGAAGTAAATGAAAAAGAAAGGAAGCAAGTGGGCTTTTAAGTGGGAGCCCACGAAATTAGTAATTGGTTGGAGGGAAAGATGAAATTTTGAGAAAGTTTAAGTTAGAAGGAGGGAAAGTTGGACTTTTGGGCTTTTAAGAGGGAGCCAACAAAAATTTAAGTTGGAAGGAGGGAAAATGAAAATTTGGGAAAGGTTATAAGGAGGGAAACAACTTGGGCTTGAAGACTTGGGCTTAGGGTTTAAGTTAAAGAGTAGGTTAATGTAAGGAAGCTTAGGAAGTTAAAGAGTTAGGAAGCTTAGGTTAATGTAACGAAAATTGCAAGGGAGAGGCAAGGTGATGTCGTTTTTGGCTTAGGTGAATAAGTGAGAAAGAAGCAAATTAGGTCTTTTGTTGGGTAGTCATCTGAAAATCATCAAGAGAGGAGGAGAGTGAGTAGGTTTCGAAAATTCAAAGAAGAAAGAAGAAGGGAGAGGTTCGGCCATCAAGTAAGAAGAAGAAGAAGGTAGGTTTTCAAGGTTTTCAAGCTTTAGGAAGGTTGATTCAAGTGGTTTATGTAAGAAGAAATGACAAAGAAAGAGGTTCTCCATCTTTAGAAGCAAAGAAGATTTCGTAGGTCACTACAAGGTAAGAGGAATTCGAATTTCTTAGTTATTTTGTTAGGATTTTATCTTTCTTGTTTCATATTGGTGATTAGAAGAGTGATTAGAAGGAGATGTTGTTGGAGGAGAGGAGAAAAATCAGATTGTGTAGGTTAGGGTTTTCGAAATTTATAAATTGATTTGTTAGAGTTTTGTTTTTCATGCTTTTAAATGATGGTTGGAAGAGTTTATAGAGGAAGAATAAGAAAGGAAAGAGTTTCCCACCATTAGAAACTAGGAGGGTGATGTCGTGGGTTTCATGAGGGAAGAAGAATTTGAAATTTTCATGACTTTATTGTTAGGGCTTGTCTAATGGTGGTTTGGAGAGTGTGTTGTGAAGGAAAAATGAAAGAAGAAAAGTTAGGGAAGCTTAGTGGAAAAAAATCAGCATGTATGGATGGCTCTAGGGTTGAGAATTTTCGAAAAATATGGAATCAATTGAGAGAGGTTTTAGTTAATATAGCATAGGAAAGGTATAGGAAAGGTGTAGGTAAGGTTCGGTAGATTTATATTCAAGTTTCGACATTTTCTTGAAAATTCCAGCATAGGTATCTTTGATTAATTAGACTTGTTATGTTTTGTTTAAGGTCAATTAATACATTTGGAGCTTGAGGAAGGACAAGTTAATCAATTGCCAAGCCAAAGAAGTCAAGGTGGGTAACTTTTTAATAATTGAGTAATGAGCTACTTAAATATCTCTTAAATGGTTTCCTATGATTTTCAAAGTTTGAATGAAGTGGTATTTATGATAATTTAAATATGTATGATGTGCCTTTTTATGTAAATACATTGTGTAACTATGTATAAATTGTTTGTCAAGAGTATGTGAAGGTGAATTGTTGTAATGGTCAATTGTGGCCAAACTTTATGAATAGTGTAATGTTTGGAGAATTGATTGAAAGTGAAAAGATTTGAATATGTGATTTTGGATGAATGCCTAAAGTGAAATTGCATGATTACTTGGGTTTGTAGTGATCCTCTCGTTAGTAAGTGCGCACTTGTCTATTAGGCTTCCCACTTTGCCCGCTAGTGGCACAGGAGTTCAAATCGGACTCCCCTCATTCACGGCCACACATGGTCGCTTATCGGACATGTGTAGTACGTCCTGTTAGAATCACTCAAACCATCTGATATGTGATTTTGTGTTATTATATGACATTCGTTGATTTTGTTGTAAATGTTTTATTGTATTAGAAACTGAAGTTTTTGAATATTGACTTGAAATTTAATTGTTGATGCATGCTTTAGCTTATGCTTGGCTATTAAACTGTTACTCACGGAGCTGTCGTGCTCACCCCCTTCCTCCCTCCATAGGTATTGAGCGAGAAACCGGGTTGTCGCATCGGGAATAAGGCATTACTCCGATGCTTTTATTTTTTAAGTTATATTTTTGAAACCAATGCTTTGGCTAGCATTTTATGGGCTTTTGTAAACGTTCTTTGGAATTTTGATGTATCCGGGCTAAAATGCTCTCTAAAGCATTGTATTTGCTTATTTCATGTAAATATTAAGGTTTTGAAGTTTCCATTGTATATTATATATGTTTAAGCATGTATGGTTGTATGTTTGTAAAAGCAAGCATGAGCTTGTAGTTTCTTTATGATTTGAAAATGGGTTGATATTTAGGAGTTAGGTTAGAATGCCTAAGATTGTGTTGTTGCCATTTGGAGTTGATGTGGTTTGGTTGTTGGATATGTGTGAGAATTTGGGAGATTGAAGTGTTTTTGTGTAGGTGAAAGTTAGGTTGGAAAATTGAAGATTTTGGCTAGAGCATTTTTAGGGGAGGTGCTGTCCATTTTTTTTTTAAATGGGCAGCCACCTTGCTTTGGCTTTTAGAGCATGTTAGAGTAGGAATTTGAGTGAGAGGTATTTCCTAAAGGTTAAAGAACTTATCAAGATCTTTAAAACGGTATAAAATGGGTTAATTTTCGACTTAAGATGAAAAAGTTATAGGCATTTGAAAATTTCTGATTACTATTCATTTGGTAATTTTCACTATTCATATGGTAATTAGCTAAACAACAACTTTAAACAAGTTTCTACTTCTTTTGATAATCGCTATGTCTTTTGTTTTCTTCATGAAGGTTGTAAAACATCTTTGAATCTTTCCGATGATGACATATAGGACATTTTCGATTCTTTTATATCAAAAGTTGTAACTTTTCAATTTTGGCATGATGTAGGAGCAGTTAAGTGGAATACACCTTTAAAGCAACTTATGGATGACCTTGTTTTTAACAGCCTCTTCGAACGGTATAGCATTCCTAATTAGTTTTTGATAGACGCTAAATCTTCGAAATTCAGATTTCGAGACGTTTTCTGTTTTCATTTGACCTAGAGGCATGGAATTTCGGATTAGCTTAGGTATAGGAGTAATTATGGGCCCTAAGCAGATCAAATTTTACTGGAGGATAATTAGGGTAAATTTATCCAGTTTATTTGGATAACGTGAACTTAAGTTCGATTTGAGGTTTAATTAGTGATGAGGAATCGCTCCCTCGTGGGATGCGCGTCCAGATGTCACGCAGGACGTCGAACACGTGTCGCACCAGGGAGGGATTCCAACAAGATAGCTATATTTGCAGTAGCTACATGAATTTTGGGCAATTTAATCAAATCAATAGCATGTTGTGGTGTCTTCGTGTAGACAATAGAAAAAAGTGACTTGCTCCAGGCTCTATGAGCAACACTATTGCATGCAAACTCAACCTGTGGTAATTTATAATCCCGTTGCTTAGGTCCATCTCCACAAATACTCTGAATAATATTGTCAAAGGTTCTGTTTATTACCTCTATTTACTCGTTTATTTGAGGGTGAGTTGTGTTGCTAAAATTCAGAGATGAATCAAACATCTTCCACAAAGTCTTCCAAAAGTGATTGAGGAATTTGTGATCTCTATTAGAAGCAATGGATTTAGGTACCCCATGCAGACGTACAACTTCCTTGAAAAACAACTTGGAGAATTTATTTACCACAACAAAAATAGAATCCACATTGCTTTGGGTTTGTGGTAATATGAGCACAAAATCTATAGATAAATCATCCCAAATATTCTTTGGAATAGTTAAAGGAGTATACAAATCAATATTCTGAGATTGACCCTTTGTTGTCTGGCACACATAACACCTCTGCACAAGATGTATCACATCCCTTTGCGTATGGAGCCAATAATATCTCTCCTTAATTGCAGCATAGGTCTTATTAAGCCCTAGATGACCAACAAGACCTCCTCTATATGGATCACGAACCAACTTCTCCCTCAAGGAAGTTTTGGGCATGCATAGCTAATTACCTTTCATAATAAAGCCATCATGAATGTTAAAGTCACCATCAATGTGTTTATTTACATAGTTTTCCCACACTCCCTGAAAATCTTCTTGAGTGGCATATAGACTCTTCACAATTTCAAACCCCACAACCTCTTGACTCATGGTGACAAGTAGGTTAGCATGCTTGCTTAATGCATCAACCACTTTGTTATACACGCCAACTTTATGCTTCAATGTGAAGGTGAACTTCTTTAGAAATTGGGTCCACCTAGCATGCTTACCCTTATCATAATTCTTCTGACTCTTTAAATATTTCAGGGTACCATGATTTGTACAACACAAATTCCTTGCTGATTAGGTACTGCTCCCATGACTTCACTGCATGAATCACAAAGTAAAACTCTTGATCATACGTGTACCACCAACGCTTAGCATCACTGAGCTACTGGCTTCTTTTGTTAGGACAACATAACACCTATCCCTACACCACTAGCATCACATTCAACTTCAACAAGGCTTGGAAGTCTAGTAGTGCTAAAACAGGAGCAATGCACTGTTTTTCTTTCAACACAACAAAACTAATCTCAATTTCTTCTCCCTACTGAAACTATTCTTTTTTTAGGCACTTTATAATAGAAGCTGCAATGCTACTAAAGTTCTTTATAAATCGTCTATAGAATGTCGCTAACTCATGGAAACCCCTCACATCGATTATTGTTTTGGGGGTTAGCCACTCCCTTACAGCTTAGACTTTTTCTTCATCAACTCTAATAATGTCTGCTCCAATGATATAACCTAGAAATAACAGTCTATTTTTCATAAGACTGCACTTCTTCATATTAGCATACAATTTATTCTTCTACAACACTATTAAGACTTCCTGCAAATGGGCTATATGCTCCTCCTCTGACTGACTGTATATTAGAATGTCATTGAAATATACCACCACAAAACTGTCAATAAATAATTACAGTACTTGATTCATAAGCCTCATAAATGTGTTAGAAGCATTGGACAATCTAAATGGCATCACAAGCCATTTATACAACCCTCTTTTTATCTTGAAGGCTGTTTTTCACTAATCTTTGGGCTTGATTCAGATCTAATGGTATCTGCTATAAAGGTCTATTTTTTAGAAGACCTGCCAGCTATGAAGTGCATCTAACATGTCATCCAGTTAGGGAATGGGGAACTTGCACCCCATATTAATTTTGTTTATGGCCTTGCTATCCACACGCATTCTCTAACTTCCATCTTTCTTAGGGGCAGTGATGTTGGAACTGCATAAGAGCTCATTCTTTCTTAAATATGCCCTTTACGCAACAATTCCTCCACTTGCTCTATGAGAACTTCTACCCTTTTGGACTCATCCTATAGTGGGGTTAGTTAGGTAGACTGGCTCCAACAACTAGATAAATGTGATACTGAATGTCCCTCATAGGTGGAGGCCTATGGGTAATTCTTTAGGCATAACGTCATTTAACTCCTCTAACAATAACTTTATAGCATCTGGAAGCTCTATTGCAACTTGCTTCTTCTCTATTACTAGCACTTGCCTTTGAGTTAAACCATGCACTTCTTTGACCTCCTTTATTGCCTCTTTAAATTAGGCCTTAGAAATGGGTTATTGTTAGGAAAGCCCTACCTTCCACTTTAGAAGTTTTGCTTTTAAAACTCCCGTTCATTAGCAACAAAGTATATTTCTTTTTGTTCTTTTGTAGCTTGTATGCATTTTCTTTACCATGATATTGTGCTGCAAAACTGCCAAGATCTACCAAATAATAGGTAACAAGCATCCATGTCTATCACATCAAAACAAATTTCATTCTTATACTGACCGATAGAAAAGGATACCTTGCAGCGTTCAGTCACTTGGATCTTATCACCTACTTTAATCCAACTGATTGAGTACAGGTTAGGGTGCTTCTCCAGCTTCAATCCCAGACTATGTAGAACATCTCTCCCTATGATATTTTCAAAGCTACCATTGTCAATAATCACATCATACACATGGCTGTAAATGGTGCACCTGGTTCTGAATAATTGGTGCCCTTGTGTATCATCCTCCTGTTTTAAGGTGATCATCATTCTCTTGATCATATAGTTCTGGCTTGCTTCATTCTTTGCTCCACCATCGAACTCGTAATCCTCTTCTTCACCGTTTAGACCACGGTATACCTTTTCGTCCTCATTCTCTCGTTCTACCATATGGACTACCTTTCTGAGGGGACAATCACTGATCTGTGGCTTGTCTGATTGCACTTAAAGCACTTCCCTAGGATAGGCCTAGTGTAGGGGTTAGCCATTTTAGGTGCTTCTTTCATTTCAACCACCTTCTGCTTCCCTACAAATCTCTATTCCTGGGTTCTACTCTCTGTGATTGTTTTTCTCTTATCAATGACAGTTTTGGAGGTATCTCCACTATAATTTTCACAAAATTTGTACCATAATTCGCACTATTATTTCTAGGGGAGTATTCTTACCTGTTCCTCTCCTGCATCAATTGTTCAGCCTTTAAAGCCACATTTCTAGCTTTGGACAAGGTTCTCACTACTTGCACCCCAATTCTGTCTTTAATGGTTGATTTCAAGTCCTTCAAAAATCTGACTACATGTTGTTCTTTAGTTTCTCTCAGGTCATTCCTAGTTGCTTGCCTAGTAAATTCTGCATAATATTCATGTACATATTTTTGACCTTGTTGGCACCCTTGGTATTGTTGAAATAAAAATTGCTCATAATATGGAGGGAAAAACTCGTTATGCCATAACTACCTCATCCTTCCCCACATTCTGATAGGTATTTTGGCTTCACGAGACCTCCTAAAATGAATCTCTCCTACCAGGCAGAAGCTTCCCATCTCAATCTATATGCAACTAATTCAGCCCTCATTTCCTTCAAAATCTCTATATACTAAAAAAAAATGGTCCATCTTTGACATCCAATCGAGGAAACCTCAATATTTAAATTGCCATGAAAATAGGGAATATCTACCTTCAATTTGTATTCCATTTCTTTGTCACCATAGTTATCCCTCCGGTAACCCGCAAGTCTTATGGGAGGTTTCTCTTGAATATTCTTCTTCTTCTTCAGAATCATCTAATAAATTGATCTACCGCCCATGTTTATGAACTCCAGCAATAGGTAAGAAGGTAGGTTGCTTGTTAGCTGCGCCTCCTCGAAGCACTCTCCTGCCATCATTCTAGTTCCTGTTGGGGATGTCGAGCCGCTCCTTTAACTGAATCATAATCTCTTCTAGGAGATCATAGTGCTACTCATGATAGTGAAACCTAACACGAATATGATTAACTTGAATTGCCAACTCGTCAATCTCCACCCCACAATTTGGGGTTTCGGCCCTCCGATCATTGTCAAAAGGATTGACGTCAACTCTACTTGGACCACCTAACATTGAGTCGTCAAGCAACCTGCTCTGATACCAAATTGATGTAGCGAGAAAGCGATAAATTTCACACAAAATAGAAAGAACTTCTAATTGTATTTGAATTCGAAATGTTTAAATACCTTAAGACGTCTCTAAACAAGGATTTAAGTAAGATAGTAAACTTAATAAAAGTAGAAAACATAAAATTACGATAATACACTAAAAATAATACAAACTTAGGAAAACGGCTACAATAATTCTACGTCATAATATAACTAATTAAAAGAAACATTTTTTATCAGTAGAAATTATCTAATGATAAGAGATTCTGAAAAGGAATATTTGCACTAGTAAGGTTTAAAAAATGATCATTTGTTATGATGAGATTATATTCGAAAAGTTATGTTAACTGAACCAATTTTTTAATCTTTTAAATTAAAAAAATATAAAATGATATCATTTTTTATAGTTATTTTGCCTCAAACCAGGCCAAACCTAGACTGCCCGAGCCCTAATTCCACCTGAGGTCCATCAATTTGGACCTAGCTTGTTGATCATGAGTCGGGTTGGCCTAAATAACTTAGGCCTGACCATTTATCTTGAGTTGGGGCGGGACCTAAATACCAAGTAGAATTATATCTTCTTCAATAGGCCTGATTTTAAATTTAAATATGACTTATTATAAAATATTTAAATATAAATATAAATATAAATATAAATAAAACTGAATTCATGAATTCATAATTTTTAAAATTTAATAACTATATAAAATATAATTGTGATGTGTTTTAGATATGAAATCACTCAAAATTTGAATAAACATCAAATAGAAGTAACTATCTATTAGAAACTAACTACCAAAACCCATAACCAGGAGGATGGCAATGGATTAGCCTATGGACAGTCTCACTTTTTTTTTTAATAGTCTTTTTAAAGTTAAAAGTGTAAAACAATGTTTTTTTTATAATTAAGTTTGGGCCTGAATTGCCTAAATTCAAACCTATTCGAGACCTAATTTAAAAAAAAAATAGTGTAGAAAAATTATACCTCATACTAGTCTAGGCCTAATTTAACCTACAAGTTATCTCATTAAAAACACGTTAATTTAGGCCCGTAACTACCCCATTGCAGGTCACTTATTATTGGTTACATAAGATAACGAAACAATGACATTGTCAATTAAGACAAATCTTTTTTTTGAAAAATTAACTAAAATTATAAAGCTAAAACTCATTTCGTATTCATTTTAATTTCTATTTTATTGAGATGAATATGAATTTTAATTCAAAAAATATTTATATAAAGAAATAAATATTTATTTAGAGAATTTTGTATATTCATTGAACTGTTTCCTTACATATCAAATCACAAAACGAAATCATAAAGAAAAAAAGAGTGGTGGAGAATACCTTGACTCGTTCCAAGTTGAATGCCTGGTTTGAGATCCTCCTGTGTTGAGCCCACTTCTCACCTTCTAGTGCAAGCAGCCCCTCTCCGAACAGCGTCTTAAGCTGAGGAGTAGCCTGCAAATTTTTCTTAAACGACCCACTCGCATTTATCAGAATTTCCTTTATCATCTCCACGTCGTAAATCAACAACATCGGCTTCCACGCGATCCAACAAAGGAAAGTCCTCCCGTACAGGCGTGACCACTCGTGGTAAAAAGCAATACCCTGTGAGTCACGTCGTGGTTGAAACTCACAGACTTTGCATCAGCTTGAGCGTAGAACCGACCTATTTCCGGAATGTTTCCGATGATCGGACGGTAACCAGGCCCACCAACCCCTTGTCGTTTGAAATGGTCTTGAATTCTGAAGGGTACCCATATAATTATGTGTATGAGTTTCAAGATGCAGAAACTAAGTAAAATGGTTGCAATAACCTGAAGAAGACGAAGAGCATCCATGCTTAGATAGGTCTCTTGGAGACCAAGACAGAGAGAACGAGATAGTCAGAGGCTCAGGAGAGTTGTTACCATAGTCGACAAATTACGCATTCTGCTTTCCCTTTTGCATAAATTAAAGCAATGATTCAAATCTCAAATATGTCAAATTAAAAATGGTGCTTGACTTAGAATTTGGTGTCATCAAAATATATAATATATAAGAAGTTGCAAGTTGCCATTTTCCAATCATGTATATGTTAAAATACAGGTCTAGGACAGTGTAACTCTGACTTGTAGCTCATACATAATCAAAAGGTTCGTGGCTACGAAATAAGATAACATATTGGCTTAAACGCTATATACCACACTCTTGGTATTTTATTTTTTTTTAATCTTTTGATTGAGAGCATAAGATCATGTCCTTGAGATAATGAAAAGTATTGATCTATCTAGTATAATTGATCAAATATGAAAATTAAGTTTTAAAAATAAATAAGTTAAGTTTAAGTTTAAATTTAAATTTAAATTTAAAAATTAAGTTTTAAAAGTAAATAAGTCAAGTTTAAGTTTAAAAGTTAAGTAAAAAAAATTAAAGATCAAATTTAAGTTGGACGACCTATAAAAGGTGTGGTCACTTTTGTTTCTCCTTCGCACGTCACGTACCCTCATATTGGCCTCTGGATGAAGAAAATGGTATTTTACATACACTACAAGAAAAGTATAAAATACCGACAGAAATTTACTTATGGAAAAGAAATCGTTATCAATTATCGACGGAAATAATACAATCGTCAGTGAAGTTGCCTGGAAAATTGAGAAGGGGTGAAAAATAAAGGAAAATTTACTGACGGACCTTTCCGTTAGTAATGTAGTCGGCATTTGTTCGACGTCTTCCATCATGTAGCTCAAGCTTTTAATGTAAACGACAACGTTTTGAAAAGTAACCACATGACATCATCTTGTAATACTTATGAAGCCTTTAGCAGCAAAACGACGTCGTTTTATTATAGCTAAAACGATGTCGTTTTGTTATATGATAAAACGTTTTGCTTCAGGATGAAAATGACATCGTTTGGTTGTAAGTCATACGACATCCTTTTAGTTAACTAAATAAGTTAAAGCCTCCAGCAACAAAAACGATATCGTTTGATTTTAAATCAAATGACATCTTTTTCATCGTGAAGGAACATTTTGTTATTTAAACCCAAACAATGTCGTTTGATTTTAAACAAAATGACATTGATTTCATCCTGAATGAACGTTTCGTTATTTAAACTAAAACGACGTCGTTCGGTTTAAAACCAAACGACGTTGGAACGTTCTACCATAATTCATTAAGTCTTAAAATGCATATATGTTATATTCTTATCAGGCACACTCTCGTAATTCATATAATTTCAAATTATCTTTTATTAGATGTCACTTTTGTGGTGATTATAGTTATATTTATAAAATTGCACTTCGAAAAACTATTGTTTTAAGTAAACTAAAAATATATATAGTTAGAAAAAGATTTAATCACTAATTCCCAAAAATCAAAGTTTATGTGAATACCTAGAACATATGAATTTCTTTACCATACAGGTCAATATCAAGTGGCATCAAATGAATACCAATAATTGGCATCATCTTCAATGATATCAAATTAAAAAAAACAAATGATATCTCTAATAATTCATTTCAAAACAAAATTGGCTAATAGGTCTCACATAAGCAAAGTAAGAAAATTCAGTATTAAAAGACATATTATTGATGGTCATTTGCTTTCTTATTGATAATCTTGAAGCATATATATGTATTTAGGAGAGATATCATTCTTACATGTACTAAGGGAGAAAGAGTAATCGATCTTTAAATTGGTACATGAACATTAAAAAGAATACTCATTTATTTAGTAAGCATCTTGAATATAGTATTTACCAATATGATAAAACAAATTTTTAAAAAGGAGGGAAATTTACTTATATATATATATTTCTTTAATATAAGGAGAGCTTACTTATTGTCTTTCATTTTTCATAATATCACCAAAAATTGTATACCAAGTCAATGAATGAGTAAAGTGAACATTGTTAGAATATTTAATGACCCATGTGACTATAGTTGAGTCCTATGAAATGTACCCAAGATGATGATTATTGGGTATTAAATAAAGGGATCTCAAATAGGTTAAAGATCCTTTCCCTCTCTCTTTCAGTATGAACCAACATGGTGGTTGGTTAAAGTATAAATAAGTTTTAGAAACTTATAAAAAGGTTATCTTAACCATTAAAGAAACCTGAAAAGGGATAAAGAAGAAAAGAGGAAATAAACTTGTATTAAGAACATCAACATCTTACGAAAAACAATCATGGATATAGGTATGTCAAAATCATTCGATCCAATAATTGTCTTTTAATTGGTATCAGAGCAAAGGTAATGTATTGTTTGTTTCCTACCACCATAAATTGTTCTGTATCGGTTTTGTATGATTGTTTTTTCTGTTCATTTTGTTTTTCTGTATTTGTGTAGCATTACTTTATGCGTTGCCCTGCCATGAAAGGAACATAGAAATAGAAACAGAATTAACAATGCAAGTTTTGTTGTTATTTTCATATATTAGTTGAACTTCATGAGCAATGTTTTATCAACATCTTAAACAACATATGGATGAATGGTTGTGGATGGATTGTTTAAAAATTCCATAAACGAATATGAACTTTTGATGGATTGTTTAAAAGAAAAGAAACGAAATTAGAGTGAGAAACTCCATGAGTTTCTGTCATGCATTGACCAGTGAAGAAGATAATGGTGAATGACGTTATTGTTGACTCAAGCCAAGAGAGGAGAAGAATCCATGAAATAAAGAAGATGTTAGAATAGAATTTAAAAAAAAACACAAAAAATAGAGGCGTCTGGAGCAAAGAAATGAATTCGCACCGCATCGCCAGCATCGGTTGATGACGCACTATACCGGTCGAAAATCGGTGCTGCAGACGGGTTTAATTTGTACCGGGATTAAATTTCGTTCGGTACCGGCCGTTTCCGGTTGGTACCGGCCGGTACTGTAGGTACCGTAAAATACCGGTCCATTCCGGTAAATCTTATAAAACTCAGGGATCATTTTGCAAAAAAAAAAAACCCTAAAACCAAAAATCGAACCCCCCCTCCCCAGTTGCTTCTCTCTGCCGCCTCACTCACTCTGTTTTATCTCTCTCTTCTACCTTCGATTCTTCTCTCTTGCCGTCGTTTTCCTCTCGCCGGTGCCGTCCCTCCCTGGTCTGGTGGTCTCTTCCTCTTCTCCACGACATCTCGCGTCTTCAACTCTTCATCAGGTCGCCCCTCTATCGTGGAATCGCATCTCTTCTCCTCCTCTTCGCTTGCCTCGCCTTCAACTCTCCATCACGCTTGTCTTCATCGCGATCCGGGTTTGTTCGCTCGTCTTCATCGCGTCTTCATCAGATCTGGTCCATTCGGCTTGCCACCGATCCACCAAACGCACCACCGAAGGCATTTTTTGGGTTTGTGTTTTATGATTTCTGTTATTCATCGTGTTTTACACTTGTTTCTCCTCCTCTTCGGCTTGCCTCGCGTCTTCAACTCTCCATCACGTTCGTCTTCATCGCGCATCTGGGTTTGTTCGTTCGTCTTCATCGCGTTTTCACCGGATCCGTCCATTCGACTTGCCACCGATCCACCAAACGCACCACCGAAGGCATTTTTTGGGTTTGTGTTTTATGATTTCTGTTATTCATCGTGTTTTACACTTGTTTCTACTTGATTTAACAATTTATTGTGTTGGATGATGGATTGGTTTATTTCTGGTGTTGAGTTGATTCGTATCTGTGGTTGAAGTTGAAGGCTTGAAGCCTTGTTTCGATTATGTTTGTATTTTACGCGGTGTTAGTTGAAAATTGAAGTTGAAATTGAGGCGATACTTGCGGTGTCCGACTGAATGAAAATTGAAGTTGAACTGTTGAAGCCTCGTTGAAGTTGAAGCACAGCTGTTCGGTTTGTCTGTTATGTTGTGATTGATGAAGAGTTGAAGTTGTTATGCTATGCGGATGGTGTATCGAACATTTAACAATTCAGTTCAGCAATGTTGAAGAATTAATGTTGAAATTACATTTGTCATTTCTGTAATTGTGATTTGAAAATTGGAATTTGAAATTGGGTAGATTGGTTGGTACTTGGTAATTTGGTAGTAATATAGATATGTTGTCTTGTAAATTGTAAGTTGTGTTTGGCAACATTTGTCATTTCTGTAATTGTGATTTGAAAATTGGAATTTGAAATTGGGTAGATTGGTTGGTACTTGGTAATTTGGTAGTAATATAGATATGTTGTCTTGTAAATTGTAAGTTGTGTTTGGTACTTTGATATTGAAATTAGATTTTGGCCAATTTTCATCAATCGAAAATTTTATGATATAATTATAAATAGTTATCTTGGAAGGAGTTAGAACTTTAAAATTCAATGTAATTGGTATATACAAAATTAAAATATATAAAATCAATTGGTATAATAATTAATTAATAAAACATAATGCAATAATGCATGTCAAGTAAAATTAACAATTTTAATAAAAGTTTAGAAATATATGTTTGAACTCTTTATTATATAAAATATATATAATTAAATCACAAAATTTAAGGATTAAATTTTGTTAATTTTTATTTCAGTAATTAAATTTTGTTGATTTTTATTTTAGTAAATTAATCATTTACATGATTATATTACATCCAATTCTATTTACAAATACATAGTTTGCAACATAATTAAGGAAATTATTTGATCACTTTTTCACTTTTTAATTGTTGATAACTGTTGAAATTGAAAATAAAAAGTATTTGGAAATGTTAGAAATGAAAATTGAATTATGATTTATAGATGATTTGTGATTATTGGGATTGGAAATTAACATATTTGGTAGGAATGAAATACAATAATTAATGTTTTGTGATTCTTAAAATTGGAAATAGAAAAGAAATTGTATGATTTTAATATTTTAAATACTTTGTATTATTCTTAATTTTATAATTGTATGATGATGATTATCTTTTTATATTAATTGTGGTTATTATTTATATGTAAAATATTTAAAATTATTGTTATTTCAAATTAATTGTCATTATTATTTATTATTAAGATTTTGAAAGTATGGTTAATGTAAACAAGAACTAGTAAAGTATACAAATCAAAGAAAGATAATATATCAATATGGACTATTTTGCAATTTTTAAAAAGTTTAGGGACTATTTTATAAATTTAAAAAATATCCCGAAAGCATCTTGCAGATCGACCGATACCTAAGATGCCTGCTCAGAGCTCAATCCGCATCGAAAGGCGATGCGGTATTCATAACATTGGTCTGGAGGAAGAAGACAACGGAGCATCTGGCGCGTGCACTTTCTATTGGTAGATGCTGATACGTGCTCTACACGTGCCAAATGGGCTTCCAAGCCCAAAATTCAAATTATGCATCGATTTATTTTGGGCTTTTGGGCCATTAAAGATTAAGATTGAGTTAATAAATGATTATGGCCCAATTATAATAGATTATTTAATTCATAATTGATTTATGTTCTACACATATATAATTTGGAAAATCAGTGTCATATTATATATTTCTTTGGTACATTGACTATTTTATATTATGTAATATTTCAATTAAATTTTCATATTATATGATGCATGTGTTATATGACATAATGGTAATTTAGAATAGTTTGTTAATCACCAAAGTGACCAAACTAATTAAATTAAAATTTTTCATGTATGATAATTATCGATTAAATGTTTATTACATGGAAAGCTTGTTAGTCACCAAAGTGGCCTAGCTTGAAAATATTAATCATTTAATTGTGAGTATTTCAATTGTTCATTATGATATGATGCTAAAATGACGTAAAAGTTGAACTGAATAATTGAGATAATTAATTATAATGCTAAGAGGTCACCCAAAGGCGGACTATTGCTTATAATTAATGACATTAAAGGGACTTTATCAACATATTTAGTTAATATGATTGTATATCTAAAGATAACATGCATGTTGACTAGAATATGATTTATTGTCCATTATGGTGAACTATATATATTCATCATAATAGGTTACAACTATGCATTTAAATTCTACCCAAAGGAAAATTTAAATGCATAATCAAAGTGTACTAGTTAGTTTGAATCCATTTAGGTTTACTCAAAGCATTAATATGTGAGCTATATGTTGTGTTTGCAGTATCTACTAATTTGTTTGCCTTATGAAATGACTTAATCAAGTTCAATGGTCTGAACTATGCTGACTAGTCTGAATAAATCCAGTTTCAACTGGGTGTAATAGATTTGGACTTCGTCATAGTTTCAAACGCAAGGCCCGCAACCATAACTGAGACTAGTTCTGAAGTTGACAAGTCTTATTATAAGGCTTAGGAACTGTCTAACAGGTTGAACTTGAATTTGATGTGAATGATGATTGCAGAAAATGTAAGGCCATCAATGCCTAAAACGGACAATACAAAGGAGTTCATGTTAAAACTTAAAGAATACTCCCAATCTGATATAGCTGACAAGTACATAGTAGGGACTTTAATGAGTGAGCTAACGAGCAGAAAGTTTAACTGATCACTGCCTATTCACGATCATGTAACTCATAGATCAAACCTAGCTGCAAAGTTGAAATCTATGGGTATGGATGTGAGTAAGTCCTTTCTAATACAGTTCATTATCAACTCCCTGAATTATAACACTACTAAGAAAAAATGGAACCTTCAAGAAATTAAGGCCATATTGGTTCAGGAGGAAGGAATATTGAAGAAAATAAAGGAACACTCAATTCATCTTATGTTTCATCAAGGTGCTAGTAGCAGCAAGAATAAACTAGGAAAGAAAAGCAAAGATAAGGACAAAGCTCTTAGCAAAGTTAATGAGAGCCGAATCAATTAAGATAAGAGGTGTCACTTCTGTAAGAAGCTTGGTCACTTCTAGAAAGATTGTCCTAAAAGAAAGACTCGATTCAAAAAGAAAGGTACATACTATGTCTCAATATTTTTTAAATCAAATCTTATTGGCGTACCTAATAATACCTGGTGGTTAGATTCTGGTGCAACTACTTATGTGTCACATGTTAAACAGGGATTCCTTTCAATCCAAACCATAAACGAAACTGAAAAGTTCCTATATATGGGGAACAGAATGAAGGCACGGAAAGAGGACATTGGGACGTACAGATTGATCTTAAACACTAGGTGTTACCTAGATCTAGAAAAGTATTCTTTATGTTCTTGAATGTGCTAGGAATTTAGTTTCTATTGTAAAATTGGATGATGCATGATTTCAATTTAAGATTGGGAACGGTGTTTTTTCATTGTATAAATATAAGTACTATTATGGTTCTGGTACTGTAATTGATTGTTTATATCGTTTCAATCTTAATGTTGATTTTGCTACATCTCTGTTTCATGTTGACCATATTATAGGAAGTAGATGTAGTGCACAAAGATGAATTTTCTGCTTTTTTGTGGCATAAAAGATTAGGTCATATATCTAAAGAAATGATACAAAGGCTAGTTAAAAATGACATCTAACCTCCATTGGATTTTGTTGACTAGGATATATATGTGGATTGCATTAAAGGCAAGCAAACCAAATATATATCAAAGCATCTAGCCACATGAAGTAGTGCATTACTGGAATTAATAAACACTGACATCTGTGGTCTGCATAAGAAGTCTCAGCCTGTGGACATCCTAGAGGTGTTCATTAATAAGATAGAAAGATAGATAGATAGAAAAGTAAAGATAGTGAGGTCTGATAGAGGTAGTGAATATTATGAAAATTTTGATGAAAGTGGACAATGTCCAGATTCATTTACAAAGTTTCTTGCAAGCCGAGGCATATGTGTGCAATACACAATGCCTGGTACACCACAAAAAATGATGTAGCCGAAAGGCCAAATTGTACTCTTATAGATATAGTTAGGAGTATGTTAAGTTATAGTTCTGTACTATTATCATTGTGGATGCATGCATTAAAGATCGTTGCGTATCTACTTAATAGGATTCCTAATAAAGCAGCTCCTAAGACACCTTATGAACTATGGATTGAAAGGAAACCTAATTTAGGACACCTTCATATTGGGGTTGTCTGGGAAAAGTAAGGTTGTATGATCCATATGAAAAGAAGCTTGATGCAAGAACTATTAATGATTTTTTGATTGGCTATCCTGAAAAATTAAAGGGGTACAAATTTTATTATCTTAACCATAGTATGAGAATAGTTGATTCTGGTAATGCTTGGTTTATTCAAAACGATTCGGTGGAGTGGAGAATCACAAAAAGTGGGTATTCATGATAATCGAGTATAAACTACTCCAAGACGAGTAGACACTACCACATCAGACGTGATCCTACCGTTTGATATTCTTCTTATTATATCGCGGATACGCAACATACCGGAATAACAAATTAATGCTCTAATTTCACAAGTTGAACATATTAATAACGAACCAGCTAATGATGATCAAGTTACAAATGATCAAGTAATGTCACAAAGCGTAGCATTACGAAGGTCTGTAAGGCAAAGAAGACCAGCTATTTTAAATGACTAAGAAATTTACGCACTTAAACATGAATGTGAATTGAGCATTGATAAAGATCCAGGCTCGTTCAAACAAGTTATGAAATGTAACAATTTTGAAAAATGGTTCAATGCTATGAAAGAAGAGTTGAAATTAATGAATGACAACAATGTCTGGAAATTAGTTAAGTTGCCAGAAGGTGCAAAGCAAGTGGGCTATAAATGGGTCTTTAAGACCAAACATGACTCACAAGGCAGCATTGAAAAGTATAAAGCCAGACTTATTGCCAAAGGTTACACTCAAAAGGATGGTATTGACTGTAAAGAGACCTTCTCTCCAGTTTTAAAGAAGGATTCTTTAAGAATTTTTATGACCCTGGTAGCTCATTATAATTTAAAGCTTCACTAAATGGACATAAAGATCGTCTTTCTAAATGGTAACTTAGAAGAAGAAGTGTATATGGATCAACCAGAAGGTTTTTAAACCACAGGAAAAGATAAGTTAGTGTGTAAATTAAAGAAGTCAATATATAGACTGAAACAAGCTTCCCGACAATGGCATCTTAATTTTAATAATATCATTATGTCTTATAGTTTTATAGAAAACATTATTGATCGGTATATCTATATGAAGGTTAATAGGAGCATGTTCATTATATTAGTCCTATATGTTGATGATATTCTTCTTGCTGCTAATAATATAGTTTTGCTGCATGATGTAAAGAATTTTCTTTCTAATAATTTCAAAATAAAAAATATGGGTGAGGAATCCTATGTGATAGGAATAGAAATATTCTAGGATAGATCACATAGATTGTTAGGATTATCTCAAAAAGGTTATATCGAGAAAGTATTAGAAAGATTTCAAATGAAAAAAATGATCTGCAGGGATAGTTGCAATTTAGAAAGGGGACAAATTTAGTCTAATGCAATGTCCAAGAAACTATTTGGAACGTAAGGACATGGAGTCTATTCGTTATGTGTCAGTAGTTAGAGCTTAATGTATGCTCAAACATGTACTAGGCCAAATATCAGTTTGCTGTTGGAATGCTAGGCCGATACCAAAGCTATCTTAGAATGGACCACTGGAAAGCTGCAAAGAAAGTCCTTAGAAACTTACAAGGCACTAAAGACTATATGCTTACATATAGAAAATCAACCCATCTCGAAGTGATGGGTTACTCGAATTCAAACTATATCGGTTGTGTAGACTCGCAAAAATCTACATTTGGTTATATGTTCCTATTAACTGGAGGAGCAATTTCATGAAAAAGTAGAAAGCAACCCGTCATTGCTACTTCTATTATGGAGGCTAAATTTATGGCGTCCTTTGAGGCCATGGTTCATAAATTGTGGTTGCGGAACTTTATCTTAGGTCTTGTTCTTGTTGACAATATTACCAGACCGTTAAGAATTTATTGTGATAATTTCACAACCATTTTCCTCTCTAAAAATGACAAATATTCAAAGGATGTGAAACATATAGATTTGAAGTATTTGTCTGTGAAAGAAGAAGTGCAAAAACATAAAGTATCAATTGAGCATATTGGCATCGATCTCATGATAGCAGATCCATTAACTAAAGGCTTACCACCCAAAACATTTATTGGTCATATTGAACGGATGGGCCTTACAGATAATCGAGGTTAATCGAGGGATGGCGCTTAATCTTACACAAAACAATCTGGCGGAAGAAGGTAACACTAATAATCGCCTTCCTTTGTTTAATGGTTCTAACTACTCTTCTTGGAAAAATCATATGAAGTATCATATCATAAGCGAGGGAGTGGAGTATTAGAAGATCATCATCTTTGGCCCACATGGTCCATTGAACGAAAACGGTCAGGTAAAGACAGAGCTGGAGTATGACGACAATGATTGGAAGCAAGCTTACATCAATGCCAAAGCCATGAAGTTGATCTACTGCGCTCTTATTGTTGAGGAGAGAAATCGAGTGAATTCTTGCACAAGTGCTCAAGAAATGTGGGAGAGACTTTGGATCAATCACGAAGGAACCAACCAAGTTCGAGAAACCAAAATCAACATGCTACTTCATGATTACGAAACTTTTGTCATGAAGGAAGGTGAGTCTATTTCTACTATGCTTGATCGTTTTGCAGAAATTATTAATGATTTAGGGAATCTCGGAAAGCACATGACGGATAGCGAGAAGGTGAAAAAAATCCTTCGGTCATTACCAAAAGAATGGGACTCACAAGTCACAGCGATTATGGAGTCTAAAGATCTCAATCGATTGGAATTCAATGCCTTGGTGGGATCACTCATCAACTATGAGATTATTCTCAAATCAAGAGGCGGTAGAGGTAAGTCACAAAAATCAATCGCTTTTAAAGCTAATACTTCTTCTGTGGATGAAAGTGATGAAGAATTAGATGAGGATGAAGAAGATGAAGATGAAGAGCTAGCAATGTATGCTAGAAACTTGAGAAAATTCAAGGGACTACTCAAAAATAGGAAGAGAGAATTACATGGTGGAAGAAATGACGAAAGAAAGAAGTACACCATGGAAAGAAAAACCAAAAGTTATGAGGAAAAGAAGAGCAATGAAGAATGCTGGAAATGTAGAAAAAGAGGACATCATGCTAGAGAATGCAAAAGTTCTTCCATTTTTCAGAAAAATGAGAAGTATGATAAAGGTAAAAAGAAAGCTAGTCTTGTAGCCACTTGGAGTGATGATGAGGAAGCTTATCAAAGCAATGATGAAAACAACTTGACTCTTATGGCAAGTAGCTCCATGACAAGTGATGATGAGGATGAGGTAATGATTATTGATCAAGATCTTAGAGATTCTTTTACTGCTTTGCAAATTGATTTTGAAGAAGCTATCGATATTAACAAGAAATTGAGAAAAAGAATAAGAGAACTTGTTGCTGAAAATAATATTTTGCATGAGACTATTGATGATTTAGATTGCTCTAAGGAATATCACTCTACATGCCTTGCTGAAAAAGAAAATTTATCTTGTGAACTTGATAGACTTAGAAAAGAGTTTTTTTATGTTGTTGGAAAATTTGTTGATGGAAATGAGAAGTTTGAAAAGATGTTGTCTTTACAAATATATTCAATTTCTAAACATGGCTTAGGATATGATCCTTTTGATACAGATTGCTCACTGATTGCAAAATTCACCAAAGATGGTAAAGTTGCTAAATGTGCTAGATGTTTGAATGATGGTCATAATGAAATTGCTTGTAAAAGTATTAGGGGATGTATTAATGTGAAGAAAATCTTGGTGGTAAAAAGGTACAAAACCTTCAAATGTAGTATATTTGACTAACTAAAATGGACCCAAAATGGCATGGGTACCAATGAGAAGAAAGAATGTTTCTATTGTAGGTACAAGCAAGAAATGAAAATCCACCAAACACTTGGTACATTGATAGTAGATGCTCAAGGCATATGAGTGGAGATAAAAATTTATTTGCAGAAATCAGACCAAAGAACCAAGGATATGTCACATTTGGAGATAATAAAAAAGGTAAAGTCATTGGTGTTGGTAAAGTGGGTAAGGAACCTTTGCCTACCATTGACAATGTGTTACTTGTTGATGGATTGAAACATAATCTGTTGAGTGTTTCACAATTATGTGATATGAATTTTAATGTGACATTTGAATCTTCTCATTGTATGGTTAAGAAAGATGAGAATGTTGCATTCATTGGTTTGAGGCATAGAAATACATATATTGTAGGGTCCGTGAACTTTGGCCACGCGACCACTACAGTAGAGCCCGGCCTCTACCGCCAGCACTCCAGGTATTGTCCTCTTTGGCGCTTGGGTGAGCCCACGACTCGAAACCAAGACCCCAAGGTTTTGTTCCACTTTAAGTAGACGCCCCTTACCATTGAGCCCAAACCAAGACCTCAAGGTTTTGTTTCACTTTACGTTGACGTCTCTTACCATTTAGTCAATGGCTCAATGGTTAATTGGCTCAATGGTACTAGGCGTCCACGTAAAGTGGGACAAAACCTTAAGGTCTTGGTTTCGAGTCATGGGCTCACCCAAGCGCCAAAGAGGATAATACCTGAGTGATTTGACAGAGGTCGGGTTTCATCAGAAGGTCGCGGGCCCAGTTCACGGACCCTACATTAAAAGCGCCTTTTAATGTAGGGTCCGTGAACTTGGCCACACGACCACTACAAGAGAGCCCGCCTCTACCGCCAAAGACTCTGTATTGTCCTCTCTGGTTCAGGGGTGAGCCACTGCTCGAACCCAAGATCTCAAGGTTTTGTTGTTCTTTAAGAACACGCCTCTTACCATTGAGAGTGCTAGCGGTAGAGGCCGGGCTCTACTGTAGTGGTCGCGTGGCCAAAGTTCACGGACCCTACATTAAAACCAAAGTTCACGGACCCTACATATATTGTTAATTTACATGATGATAGCTCTTTCAATGAAAAGTGTTTAGTAACATTAGAAGAAAATGCATATTTATGGCATAGAAAATTAGGACATACATCATTGCCCATAATTTCTAAACTTTCTAAAAATGATATTGTGAGGGGCGTGCCCAAGATAAAATTTGTTAAAGATCATTTGTGTGAATCTTGTTTGAAGGGTAAACATGTTAGAGAATCATTCAAACCAAAGAAAGAAATTTGTACATCTAGAATTTTAGAACTTGTTCATATGGATTTAATTGGACCATCTAGGCATGCTAGTCTAAGTGGTAAATTGTATGTACTTGTAACTGTAGATGATTTTTCCAGATTTACTTGGGTGAGATTTCTTGCTAATAAAAGTGATGCTTTTAACGAGTTTACTAAATGGTGTAAGGTTGGTACAAAATGAAAAGAACTTAACAATTATTGCAATAAGAACCGACCATAGAGGAGAATTTGATTGTAAGTCGTTTGAAAAACTTTGTGACAAATATGGAATGGAGCACAATTTCTCAACACCAAGAACACCACAACAAAACGGTGTAGTAGAAAAGAAGAATCGCTCACTTGAAGAGATGAGTAGAACGATGCTGAATGAATATAATCTTCCTAAAGCTTTTTGGGCGGAGGCAATCAATACCGCGTGCTATGTGATAAATAGAGTGCACTTAAGACGAGATAAAAACAAGACACCATACGAGCTATGGAAAGGTAAGAAACCTAATATTTCTTATTTTCATCCTTTTGGTTGTAAAGTTTTTATTCATCATAATGGAAAGAACAATTTAGGAAAATTTGATTCAAAATCTGATGTTGGTGTGTTTCTTGGATATTCATTAACTAGTAAGGCATTTATAGTCTATAATAATAGAACTAGGAGTGTTAAAGAAAATATCCATGTTAAATTCGATGATATGATTTCACCCCCGAGGAAGGTTTGTTTTGATGATGATGCAGGAAATATAGGAAATGGGGTTGAAGAAAAAGAATCCATTGTTGAAGAAGAAAAATTAGATGAAGAAGATCATGTTCTTATCACGAAAACTTGGGCAAAGGCAAAGAATCATCCTATAGAGCAAGTTATAGGTAACTTAAATGATGGTTTAAGGACTAGGAGGAATACTTATGAATACATGAACAATTTAGCATTCATCTCACTAGTAGAACCCAAGAATATAAAAGAGGCTCTTGAAGATGAAAATTGGCTGTTGGCTATGCAAGAAGAATTAAACCAATTCAAGAGAAATAATGTATGGGATTTGGTAGCTCCACCAAAGGATAAGACCATTATTGGAGTCAAATGGGTAAATAGGATAAAGTATGATGAGAATGGTGAAGCAGTCAAAAATAAATCAAGGTTAGTAGCTCAAGGATTTTATCAAGAAGAAGGACTTGACTATAATGAGACATTTGCACCAGTGGCACGATTAGAGGCAATCAGATTATTATGTGCCTTTGCTTCACATAAAAGGATTAAGTTAAATCAAATGGACGTCAAAAGTGCATTTCTCAATGGCTACATTCAAGAGGAGGTATATGTCAAACAACCACCTGATTTTGAAGATCATGAACATTCGAATTATATCTACAAACTCAAGAAGGCATTTTATGGATTAAAGCAAGCACCAAGGGCATGGTATGAAAGGTTAAGTAATTTTCTTACTCAAAATGGTTATATTAGAGATAAAGTTGATAACACTTTATTTATAAAGCATGTTAATCAATATATGTTAATTTGCCAAATATATGTTGATGATATTATTTTTGGTGCTACTAATGAGTATTTGTGTAAAGAATTTAGTGATTTGATGCAAAGAGAATTTGAAATGAGTATGATAGGAGAACTCAAGTTCTTTCTTGGATTGCAAATCAAGCAATTCAAAGACGGTATTTTCATTCATCAATCCAAATACACCAAAGAGCTTTTAAAGAAGTTCAAAATGGAAGGATGCAAAGTAGCAGCGACACCAATGGCATCAAATTTGGTCTTGGAAAAATCTGAACATGAAGAGGATGTTGATCAAAAACTCTATAGAGGTATAATCGGTTCTCTTTTATATTTAACTGCTTCTAGACCAGATATAATGTTTGCTACGTGTTTATGTGCGAGATTTCAATCCTGTCCTAAAATTTCTCATTTGACTGCTTGCAAAAGAATTTTTAGATATTTGAGTAAAACTGTTAATTATGGTTTATGGTATCCTTGTTGTGATTCTTTTGACTTGTATGCATATAGTGATGCTGACTATGGTGGTTGTAGGATTGATAGAAAAAGTACTAGTGATCTATGTGATTCTTTTGACTTGTATGCATATAGTGATGCTGACTATGGTGGTTGTAGGATTGATAGAAAAAGTACTAGTGGTCTATGTTATTTCCTAGGTTCATCTTTGATTTCTTGGGCTAGTAAGAAACAAGTAAGTGTAGTTATTTCCACTGCTGAATCGGAATATGTAGCAGCTGGAAGTGTATGTGCCCAAGTTCTTTGGCTTAAACATCAATTGCTTGATTATGGTATAGTGGTTAAAAATATTCCTATTTATTGTGCTAGCACCAGTGCAATATGTTTGAGTAAAAATCCAATTCTGCATAGTAGAACAAAACATATTGAAATTAGACATCATTTTATTCGTGATCATTGCTTGAAATGTGACATTGTTTTGAAATATGTTTCTTCTAGTGATCAATTGGCAGATATCTTTACTAAACCCCTCAAAGAAGATGTTTTTGTAAACATTAAACTAAAACTTGGTATGTGTGATTTAAATTCTTTTTTATTGTATTGATCCGAATACACTATTACATCAACATGGTCATATTTTAATGCAAATTAGCAATACCATCGGAGATACATCTTCATGACTTATATTTAGGCTATAAGATGATTCATTTGATCTTAGAATATTTTTTTCCAGTAGAATAATTGGAGTTTCAGTCTACTATTGTTTAGGAATGAGAAAAGTTATTGGCATAATCGACTAATGTTCTGAGACAGAAGAAAAATTAAAAGACAAGTCGACTTATGTATACAAGGGCTCTTTAAAAACCCATTCTCCCTTTCATTCTCCGAAAACTCCTTTTCTCTAACCTTTGAAATTCCTTTCTTCAAGTCGACTTATTCAAATCTCTTCAAATCTTCACTACCCATCATCAATCGACTACCATAGACACAAAACCCATTCCTTATTTCATCCAATCATCCTTCATCTTTTTGAACCCCTCTTCACGAAATATAAAACCCTAATCTCTTCATTCACGGTTTTTTTCTAAAATCTCTTTTCCTCCTAAAATCCATCGAATCTTATACCATGGCACCAAGAAAATCAAGTGGCAAAGGCAAACAAGTAACCCCGTCACAAGGTCTTAGAATTCGTGGCTCCTCTTCAAGGGGAGGTGTAGAGAGAGAAAACAAGGAGGTTAAGACTCGATTTGTCTCCAAGGAAGCTCAGAATATGTACAATAAGGTACTTAAAAATGAGGTTCTTATTCCTTCAATGAGATTTGAGTGGGCTGAATTAGATCATAGCGAGTTTACGGATCTGTTTTCTGAAATTACTAGTTTCGGCTTAAGAGATTTTTTGGGTTTTTCGAATGACATATATGAAGATGTAGTTACAGAATTTTATGCTAACCTTGTTATGATTAGAAGCAATGTTACCAGTGGAGTTCATTTGAAATCGAGTGTTCAAGGCAGAGAAATTTTTATTTGTGAAGAGAATATATCCATTTTGTTTAGGTTGCCTAGAGAAGGAGTTAGGCCTAGAGTTTCGCTCATAGATTTGGCTATTTTGAGAAATGAGGATGGTGATACTGATGAAGAAGCCGAAGAAAATTTCGGTTATACTGAAGAGAAAGGTGATGAATTGCTTAGTAGATTATGTTCTGATCATACACAACCTTATGAGGCAATGGATTTGCCCTTGAATTATCGGTTGCTACACTATGCGATAAATAGAGTTGTGTATCCGAAAAAGGCCAGTAATAATCAAATTACAACCTTGGATAAAGAAATTCTTTGGCACTTAGAAGAAGGGAGAAAGATAAATTATCCAAGTCTGATTATCCAAATGATGCGGAAAAAGGCAAGCTTATTGCGAGGTGAGATTAAAGGGAAACCAGTCCGACATAAAGGAATGCCATATGCAGCTTTGATAACATCTCTCGCCAAGGTACAAAAATGTAATTTGAGTAATTATACTTATTATCCGTATCCGGCTAGTTGGAGGCTTACACCCTATAACTTAAGAAGCATGAAGTTGGTTAGAATAGTAGAAAAGGGTTGGGTGTATTTTGATCATGTGGAGAAACTTGGTTTAACTCTGGCAAGTGAGAAGTGCCTCACCGGCAACGTTCCAAGAGGACCAATGATCATCCTAGCAGCTCTCAACCAAGCAGTGTGCGTCGTCATGAAGTTTCTCGAGATGAACTTCAGGATATTCGAGATCAGCTGGAAGAAATGAATGATCGGATTGATGAACAACAGAGTATGCTCATACATATGGAGAAACTCATGAAGACAATGGAGAAAAGCATCCAAAAGATTTTTTATACGTGAGGTTGTAGGCATGATGATGTGACTCCACCTTGATGACTGTTGCTTTTTGCTTTTGACCGATATTTATTTCCTTTCAACTCTGTTTTTATGTGTTGCAACTTTGGTTATATGTGATCTATGCCTTTATGCTTTGCTCCTTGTGTTTTTGATTATGACAAAAAGGGGGAGTAAGTTTTATTTTTTCTTTACGTATTTGTTCTTTACGTTGGTAACTTGAAATTATTCCATTTTTATTCCACTCTAACTATTGATTGAACTATTATTTATTGGCTTACTAGTATGAATTATGGAATTTTGCAATTATCATTGAATTCATGGGTTTATTGATTAAAGGGGAGTTTATCTAACCAACACGATAAGGCATAAAAACCTTGATCAATTTTTCCTTTGTTTTCAATTTCTTAAACAAATCCTACATGTTTTGTCATTATCAAAAAGGGGGAGATTGTTGGACCAATGGTGGTTGAAAAATAAAATCCCTTTATGTTTTGATAATAATAAAATGTATAGAATTGGTTAAGAAATTATTTCAGGTATTTTGGATTAATGCAAATCACGTTTATAATAATCTCCAACGTTCAAGAGATAGACAATGACATTGTTCAAACGTGCAAAAAATGATTATTGTAAAGATTGTGGATTGTGATTTCAAAGATTGAAGTTTATCTGGAATATATTCATTGAAGCACACACAAGTCGACTTACATTACACTAGTCGACTTACATTTACAGACCTGTCAGCTTAATAACCACGCAAGTCGACTTACACTGCACAAGTCGACTTATCGAAGAGCGGAGTTGAAGTTTTTATGAAAAACGTTCCTGCAAGTCGACTTACACACCACAACAAGTCGACTTACACATACAGCTGAACAAGTTCTGACGAAGTCAAGTGATTTCCAATGGATGAAAAATAAATTTACAACGTCTCTGAGTGTCATCAACGGGAAGATGGAGATCTACAACGTCTCTGAGTATCATCAATGGGAAGATGGAGATCTACAACGTCTATAATCATCTGGACCATGCTTATTCAAGGAGCAACATCAAAGAGATCGTAACAACACGTTTTTTGCAAAATATTCTGATCATCCTTTATAGACTATTGCTCTCGATTGCTCTTAGTTCATTCAAGTTTATTCTTCTGTACTGAGCATCTTATTTCACTTTACTATTATTGTGTGTTGAGTGATTAGTGAAAAATCACTGTGAGATAGGATTTGTGCTAAAAGTCAAATCGGGTTGTGAGGTGTAGCTTGAGCCAGAATTCAAGTGATTGTAAAAGTTCACACTAAACTAAAAAGTGTACAATATAGTAGTTTGTCAAATCCTAAGTGGGAGCTTAGGTAGAGGACGTAGGTCTTAGCACCGAACCTCTATAAAAACAGTGTTTGCCTTTCTTCCCTATACTCTTTGTTTAATTCATTTGATTGTTTTGTGTGTATTAATTCTGTATTTTTGTGTAAAACTTTGCGAAAAAGTTCCATCGATCTATTCAACCCCCCTTCTAGATCGCCTTCAAATGCTAGTTAGCAATGTTTTAAAAATCAGACCGTAACTTATAAACTGATAGGACAAAAGATTTAAGATTTGGAAGGTTCAATCGATATTTAAGCCATTATAAAATCAAAGTTTAAATAAAATTAAACAACAATTTGAGCTATGATTAAAAGAAAATTTTCTTGTCAATCAAGAATTTAAAGTTTAATTAAAATTGATAAATAAAATTAATTTAATTTATTTTAATTTATAAAACTTATTAATTTGCAAATATTGACTAATTAATTAATAAACTAATCAGTTTGTAACAGTAAGAATTATTAAAATAAATCCAACTAGAAAACTAAAATTGAATTAAAAATTGGATAATTTAATTTTTATAATTGAATTGGTTGAATTTTTAAATTATTGCTAATTAGGTATCGAAATGATACAAAGGCTTTAAAAAAAATTTGTCCCTTTTAACATAGCTCTTAAAAACACCGATGTTAGAGAGGATTAAACTTTTTAGAGTAATGACAGGTATTACACTATTTAAAAGGAGGCTTGTCAAAGTTCGAGAACACATGTACTAGCCCAACTCTACACCACAAGTCTTCAAATTGTAACTTTCTTGAAGAGTAACTGTGCTCCATACTGAGGCTGAACAGTGAGTTTCATGATCGGAGCATGTTGATAAGATGGAGATAATGCAAAGGAATATCGACGAATGATCATAGAGAGAGCAATTTTAACCTCAACCATTGCTAAATTCTGTCCCACGCAGATTCTGGGTCCTAAACCCCATGGAAAGAAAGCAGCCAAATGTTTTCGAGGCTCACTGAATCTCTGTGGATTGAACATGTCTGCATCTTCTCCCCATATGTCCGGATCGCGGTTGGTAGCCATTATAGGAAGCACAAGTTGTGTTTTTGAAGGAATGTCGATGCCTCCAAGCTTAACAGCCTCGCATGTTTGCCTCATCAGTAGTGTGACTGGAGTGTAGAGTCGTAGGGTTTCATTTAATATCATGTGTATCTGTTTCAATGAACCAAAAACAAATTATAGTCTTTTCACAGTAATCTAGTGATAAAGTGCTCATGTCTTTATGTTCAATCTTTACTTGAATGAGATGGAATTAAAATCTAGCATGCTCGATATCGTTATAAGTAATCAAATTAGATGTTAAAAGATTAGCAAACCGAAAACTTCTAATTTAACTACAAACCAATCAATGATATAGTAATCCAAGTTTGAGATTAAGCTCACAGTCTTAAGTTCTCCAAGAGAATTTGCAGATGGATACTGGTTGTCTCTCCAAACTCGACTCACTTCTTCCCGAGCCTTGACTTGCCAATCTTGATGCATTGCTAAAAGAACAAGTGCCCATGTCAATCCAATTGCACTTGTCTCCTTTCCTGCAAAGTAAAACGTCTTGCAATCATCAATTATCCCACCAATCTCCAATCTCTCTTCTTCTCCTTTATGATTCAGGTAAGAAGACATCAACAAGCTCAGCAGGTTTCTCGATTTCTCTCCTTTCCTACTATTATTCTCTATTATTCTTCGAATTGATTCACGAACTTCTTTGACAAGTCTCCACCTTTCTCTGTTGGCCACAGTTGGTAAAAACCTGTGATCACTTAAACAAATTAGCAAACAAGGCAAATAGAATAAATAACCCAATGGAAAGAATCCAAACCTGAAGAGTGGTATATTCACAAATTTTAAGGCAACAGATGCATGGTGGATTTGCTTTTCCTGGAGCTTAAAAATACGCTTTCCTTCTTCGTAGCTACTTCCAAAAACTGTTCTAGAGATGATATCAGCTGAGAGTTTATGGAGATGTTCGTGCACATTGATCTCCAATTCATCTCTTCCATCTTTTATCTCCTCCCATTTCTCAAGCATTTTCTCTGTACTATCTACCATTTTGGGCACCCAAGCCTATGAATTTAGAGAAGATATAAACTTTTCACAAATATAAAACACTACTCTCAATTTTATTTTCCCTTTAAAACGTCACACCTAATTATTTTTTAAAAATCGAATTAAAACTAACCTGATCAAACAAGAAATCTAATATTTATAAGATTTAATCAATATTAAACGTCTATAAAATTAGCTAAATATTGCATAAAATTAAAAATTTAAATATAATTAAAAATTATTTTAACGCATAGAAAAATTTAAATTTTAGTTAAAATATTATTAATTGATTTTTTTAATTTATAAAACTTATTAATTTATAAAATTGATCTGTTAACTAAAAATTATTTAATTTTAACAAAAGAGTTATTAAAATAATTAAAATTAAAAATTGAAAAGTTAAGCAGTTCAAGATTTTACCGATCAACCGATCAAACCGACCGAGTTTTTAATCATAGCATCCGATAATCTCACAAACATTTTGATTTCATATATCTAATGTATTTTAAACATAAATATATTTGTTCAAAATCTATTTTAAAATGAAAAAAAGAGTTGAGATGAGAGTTGACCAAATAGAGAATTAATAAATTATAAAAATTCAAATTTTAATCTAATAAAAGGAATTATACTTTTAAACTCAAATAAATTTAAATTCATTACCTAGATCTTGACTCACTTTTAATGTTTTCCAATTTAAATAGTAATTTTGGGAGTTTTGATCTCGATTTTTCTTAATTTATAAGTAATTATTGAAGATAATCCAACTAAAATACTTAATATTAAAAGATTATAGAAACCATTGTAATAGCACCGAATGTTAAACTATTTTTGCTATTCATGCCCGTAATAAATAATTAATTATTGTATTTAGTGAAATTACTAAAACTTAATGATAAAATCTTAATTATTCTATTTTTTCGTAATATTAAGAATTTAAGAGACATGTCATACCTTGACTTGCTCCATATTCAGGGCCAAGTTACAGATCCTCCTGTGAAGATCCCATTCCTCGCCTCTGAGCTCCATGAGTCCTTCACTTCCCAAAAGCTCCTTCAACACCGGGTTCGATTCGATCCGTTCAAATGGCCCACTGGTATTCATAAGAACCTCCTTAATCATGGCGGTGTCGGTGAGAACCAGCCTGGGTTTGGCTCCGAACCAGTACAAGAATGGTTTGCCGTGCATTGCAGACCACTTGTGATAAATAGGAAATGCACGAGGAAGGATCTTGTGGTCCAACGCCATCGGCTTTGAAACAGCTTCAGCCATCAGACGGCGGACCTCCGCTGCGTTTCCGAACATGGGTCGGTAACCAGGTCCGCCTATGCCCTGTTTACGAAAATGGGCTTGAATTCTATAAGGAATCCACAAGGTGTAACGTAAAAAGTTTATTGCAAGAAGGGAAGCTAAGATCACAAGAGAAGTGAAGAACATTGTGAGATCTGTATGAGCTAGACTTGGAGGAGTGAAAGTTTACCAGTTTAGAGACTACTTGAGTATAATTCTTAATCTTAATGAAGAACATCTTTCATTTTGATTACTAGTTTCGATGAGAACCACATGGTTTGTGTAAGAACATGCAAATTGATTGGAGAACACAAACTTTCCGTACAGAATTCTTAAACACTTTACAGTATGGTTCCTAAACTTTTATAATTTGCTCTGATGATGGCATTCAAGTGCTATTATGGAGCTACGTGCTTAAAATAAAATACTTTAGCATGTTTTAGGTAGTTGAAAATGCTCTTTAAAAATATCTACAAACTATTCAAATAAAATAGAGTTGGCGATTTAATTTAATTTAATAGTTTGCTTAATATGAATTATTCAAGTACTAAAAAACCTACGGAAAAGTACTTTTTTGAAATTATCATTTTGAAGTTGCTCTATTTTTTCGATATTATCATTTTGAAGTTGTTCTACTGGTTAGGAGTAAGGTCTTGTATTATTAGACTTCTTCAGACCTTGCATATTAGCTAAATTTTTATGGTTATTATTTTTGTTGTTGATATCATCGCCTTGATGTTGATGATGATTGTAATAATATAATAAATGTTAGCTCAAGAATTATGATTAACGATTTTGATAATAAATATATAATACTTCAAGTTTCAAATTAGATTTATTTCCTTGTATGATTAACGATCTTATTGTATTCTAAAAAAATCATAAAAATACGTTTTCTTTCTTGTATGAATCTTCATTATGAACTTACCTTATTAGAAATGGTTTATTCGAAAGGATCCTACTAATTATAAAGAACGTATATTAGCCCCGTAATTATTGGAAGATTTCTTGATAAAGATGACATCAAAATTATTCAGATTTAATCTATCCAGTTATTAAGGATGCAAAATGAAGCAATGGTTAACTGAAGAAATTGACTATTTAAGGAAGAGCCAATGAAATTGTGAACAACAACGAAATGATACAAAAGCTTGTGAAGCTATACTGTCAAAACTCATCAAAAGCATATACATTTTTTAAAGTGATATCTTTGTAAAAATTCTCTTATACGTTAAAAAGTGAAATGTTGTTGAGAGAGATGACTAAAGCTTATATCAAGCAAACCTCATTTTTAATTGAGAGTTTGTAGAAACTAGTGAAATACCACTAGTGTGAAAGGCTGAAGAACCTTCAAAATTATTAACTTGTGAGCTTGGAGAGGCTTGACAAATTAGTATTTGATTTTATAGTGAAACACTCATGTTGAATACTTGAGGATTAGACATAGGCTTGAGTTATAAGCCGAACTAATATAAATCGACTGCGTTCTTCTTCTTCTTCTCTCTCTCTCTCCTTATCTTTTATATTTTCGCATTATATTGTGTGTGGGTTCATTTCAGCAAGAGGCTTCTTTGCTCTTTTAATAGGTTCCTTCTGTTTTTGACTTATTAACAGTTCCTTTTATTTTAACATGCGCCTTCTTTTTATTGTTTCAACGGGACTTATACTTTAGCAGGCTTATGTCATTTAACAGGCTTTATCGTCTGACAAGCTCCTATGTTTAATTTTTAACAAGCCCCTGACTTTATACGAATTGAAAGTAACTTTGTAAATTTTGTTTTAAGTCACACGCAATTCACCCCCTCTGCCGTGTGTTTGCTTTATCATTTGGTATCAAAGCAAGGTTTCACTTTTTGTGATTTACAACACGTGGTAGATTATGGCAAAAACCTTGAAAAGTTTTGAAGGACAATCCGTCTCAAAACCTCCTTACTTCAATGGAAACAACTACTACTCATACTAGAAAGAGAAAATGACCATATATCTCCAGTATGTAGATATTGAAGTATAGCAAGCAATTAAAGTTGGAATTATAATTCCCACTTTCGATAACGTAAATGCTAACAGGAGAAATGCACAATTAAATGCTAAAAACAAAATATCACCTAATATGTGTGTTATCTCTAAAAGAATATGAAAAGATACGCTACTATTCTACAGCAAAAGAAATGTGGGACAAATTAAATGTCACATTTGAAGGAACGAATGAGGTAAAGAAGCATAGAATAAATCTTTAGGTGCATTAATAGGAAACTATTGGCATGAAACAGGGAAAGACCATAGATAAATTCTTTCAACGTTTCAACAACATCATCACGACCTTAAAGAACTTGGGAAAGATATATCCGAATGATAAGCTCGTAACAAAGATTTTAAGGTCACTACCAAAGGAATGGAGACCTAAGGTGACAACTCTAGAAACAGTAAAGGATCTAGACGCTATTTCACTTGACTAGCTACAAGAAAATATGATGATCCATGAAACCGAGCTTAGGCGAGATGAAAGATCCTCCAACAGAAAAGGAATGGCACCTAAAGCAACTGACAAATCAAACAATGATGAAAGTGACATTGAGTTGCAAATAGATGGAGATGACGAATTCAATTTTATGGTCAGAAAATATGCTCACTTCTAAAAAAAAGAAGCTAATGAAGAAAAGAGAAGTAAACAAGAAAGTTGAAAATAACAAGTCTCATCAAAAGGCAACAACAGCAATAGCAATATACAAAACAGTCAAATCATATGCTACAACTACAAGAAGTCTAGACACGCAAGACCAGAATATCCTCTTATTCAAAAGGACAAGTAAGAGAACAGAAAATCTAAAAAGCAAGTGATGAGAAGTTAGCAACCAGGAATATTTCTCTTGAGGTTGACCATAAGCAAAAAGGTTCTAAAAAGGAAGTTCTGGAAGAAAGACTAGCTAAGTTGGAAAATATGCTGCTAAAAAATGATTATGATAAGGTAAGACGATTAGAAGAAAAAGTTGTCGCCTTAGAACTTGAAAAGGAAAAAGGAGCTGGAAAGATCTTATCTCTAGAAAAAGATCTGGAAAATTTCGTTGATGGAAGGAAGAATCTTGATGCATTTTTTGGTAGTGGTAAATGCATTTTCACTAAAGCCAAAATAGGATACAATGAAAATAACAATATCAGGTCTTACAAAAACTTCTTTGTTAAATCCAATAACAATTATAGCCAAGACAGCAAAAACCTAATAACTGGAAAAAGTCATAACAATTATCATTAATCTATTTCGTGCAATTACTATGATAAATATGGTCGCATTAGTCATTCTTGTAATTTTCATAAAAAGAAACTATCTCAGATGTATATTTAGAAACTGAAAGGTCAAACAACTAACCTGAAAGGACCCAAAAAAATTTGGTATCTAAAATGAGATATTGCTTTATGTAGATATGTTTCAAAACGGAGATAAGGGAGAATGATTGGATAGTTGATAGTAGTTGTTTGAGACACATGACAAGTGAAATATCACACTTTAACTACATTGAACGAAAAGACACATGTAATGTTACAAAAATAAAGCAAAGGTCACCAGAATTGGTAAAATTGGTAATTCTTACTCTACCTCTATTGATAGCATTTTCTTTATCGATGGTTTGAAACATAACCTATTATAAATCTCTTTAAAAATCCTGTGCATCATTCTAGAACTAAGCATATAGAAATCAAACATCATTTTCTTAGAGATCATGTTGTAGAAGGAACCATTGATCTTTAGTATGTTAATAATGAGAATCAGGTAGCTAACATTCTCACCAAGTCACTCTCTAAAGATAGATTTTGTGTATTCAGAAAAGAGCTTGATATGTGCAAACTTTATGATATTATTTCTGTATGAATATTCTCTGCTAGTTGTCTTTGCATTTCGTTTAACAGGCTACTTCTATTCTAATTCCTTAGAAACTTTCTCTTCGTTTGATAGGCCCCTTAGGGTTTAAAAGGCTCCTCTCGATTTAAAAGAGCAAAATTACACGTGTCCTAAAAATAGGAAGTCATTAATGGTGTCTTTTTAGCCTTTCTAAAAACACGCGTGCAGTCTGATAACTCTATGTACATATCTGTTAGAAGATACATAACCGATTATGCTTCCTCTTTTGGTATATATGTCTACTCATCCTCTCTTGAGATCAATGCTCAAGAATCATTTCGTAAACCCTAAGTAAACTTCTCTCATCTTATCTAGTATTCTCTCTACACCCTAACTCTTTACAATGCCTCATGTGTTTCCCTCTCGAACTTCACCAAGCTTTCCTACAATGACAAGAACAAAATTAAAAAGACAAAAGCAATTTTTGGCCTCACTTCTAGCCATGGCGAAACACCTCGTCATGAACAAACCTTTGATTCTAATTCCTCATCTTTATCTCCCATTATAGGTTCTTTAGACACTATTACCAAATCTGTTTGTCTCCTCAAACATCTAAACTTTAGAAATATTCAATCAAAAAACCCCAAAAGATAAGGAAAGGAAGATTGTTGTTATATTGTCTCTAAATTATCCTGATTTCTCATCTGATGACAAGGAAGAAACAATCAAAAAATAACATGCTTCTGACTCAGAAGAAGAAGAAAAAGAAAAAGGGGACTCAGAAGAAGAAGAAAAAGAAAAAGGAAAAGAAAATGGAGAAGTAAAGAAAGAAGTAAGTGAAGAAGAGGAAGAGACTTTCAATAAGGGGGAGTTACTAAAAAATTTAAGATTTCATTTACCCATTCTTTACCTACCCATTCTGTTGGGCCCCAGATTTCTTTATTTGATGTTATTAAGCATGAATTATGTTGATTGTATGATTTATTGCATAGTTTGATTTTATTGAAAGTGTTAGTGGAAAATTAAGATTAATTTAAGTATAGTATGGAATAAGTGGTAATGAAAGAGTAAAAATATATGAGGGCATTATTGGAAGATCACTTAAGTTGGTAAGGTTAAGGCTTTACAAGGAGGGGCATTATAGTCCTTGGGCTTTCATTTAGGCTTAAGGAAAGGAAAATTAGAAAGAAAGAAAGAAGGAAACTGAGAAAAGGAGGGAGAGTGTCGTTGGTGGCTTGAGGAAGAAGAAGAGAAATAGGGTTTTGCTATTCTAAGGGATTTCAAAGGGATTGAAGCATCATCAAGTAAGTTAAGCTCTTTTTCTTCTTGTTTGGGTTGGATGAAACCCTAATATAGCTTAGCATGTGTAGGAAAATGGTGGTTGAGTGGTTTATAGAAAAATTGGTTAAATCTCTTAAGGTTGATGATCATATTGTGTTTGTGATTGTTTTTAAGTTTGTAATGAGTTTAGAAATGAAGTATAAGACATGATTTAGGGTTCAAATGTGTTATATTTGAAAGATGGGAGGATTAGGGTTGAAAAATGTGAGAAAATCAAGTTTCGGGAGGATTCTGGGCTCGTTCGCTGCGGCGCGCGACCATTTTTCTGGCCCGACATGCTTTTGTATTTTGGGCATAACTTTTGATGTAGATGTCTAAATGAGGTGATTTTTATTCGTTGTAAACTAGAGACATAGACCTACAAGTTTTGTGAAGAAGTTAAGTTCTGAATCAGTCTTTAAAGATATCAAATTTTGGATGGAAGTTAAGCGTAGAATTTTTGTTTCAGCTTTGGTTATAGTTCGAATTTTTAAGGTATGACTTTTCGATTTCTACACCAAATTGATTGAAATTTTGGTTATTGGTTAAGGAAATCAAGTGAGGCAAGAGGAGCAAGAAGAACAAGAGGAAACTCATTCCTAAGCAAGTTTTAAACAAGGATTTCAAGGTGGGTACATGTTTATAATAGAGTAAATAAGTCACTCATTGTTTTGTTCAAATCAAGAAAGATTTAATGCTTTAAATTGCATCATCAATGTTGGCTTATGTGCTAATGTGAATTGATTATATGTTTGCCATATGATTTGCATTCATGATTAATGAAAAGGTTTCAAAAAGGATTATCTCTTTTCAAGAATACATGCTCATGAAATCATGTTTTCCGAAATGTATAAAAAGCAAGTTTACAAGCAAGTGCCAGTTTGACAACAAGTTTACAAGATTTTGAACCATGCATATTATGTGGGTTTGTGGTAGTCCCTCCAGAACTGTCACGTGCACATTGACCCATGAAAAGGCTTCTTCCGCCTGCCCGTTAGTGGCACGGATCTCCCCACAAGGACTCCCTGAAGAAACTACGACTACACAGGACCATTTCGATGGAAATGTGTAGTGCGTCATGAACCCGGACTAACCCAAACCATTATGCTATGCTTATGTGTTTATGATTTGTTATCATGTTTCATGCATTCATGTTTTGAATTCTACTCATGAATCGTTATAAACCAAGCATTTCGAGTTGATGACTCTCACATGCTCAATTACTATGATTTCAAAGTGTACCACGACGATGAGTTATCTTTTAAATAGTTTTGCTTATTTTTGTATTATAAATGTGTTCCCACGAGCTTTATAGCTCACCCCCTTTACCCTCCCCATTCAGGTGACGAGCAAGAGACCGAGTAAGTCAAGGGTTATGGCATCACTCCGATTTATTATGTTTGTGTATTTTCAAGATGTACTTTTGTAAGATAAGGCTTTAGTTTCATTTCGAGTTCGATTAGTTCCGGTGTATTTTTGTACTTTTGATACTTGAACTCAAAGTTTGTAATTTGGTTTAAAATGTTATTAAAGCTTTGTAAAATTCATCTTTTGGATATTAACAAGATATGGATGTTTGTTTAAAATCTTCGCATTGAGTCATTTAGAAGTTTGCTTGAGTATATGTTGTTGAGTTTTGGGATGGGTTGATTTAATAAAATGAGAGAAAGTTACAGGTTTATTCACTATGGGCCGAAAGAGGCGGTCGCCGCGATGAGGCTGCCTGCTCGCCGCGGTGAAGCCGCATGAAGGGTTCACAGCGGCGAGAGCTGCTTCGCTCGTCATGGCAAGGGCTTCATTGCTTGCCGCGGCGACGTCCCCTTATGCTTCCGACGGATCTTCTTCCTTCCTTTCATTTATATGTTTCACCTCACGCACCACGCACCGCGCTTCCATGTCCAATGTTGGGCTTCAGAAACAGAGTCCAACATGTTGTGGTATCAGAGCGATTAGGTTTAGGTCCAGGTTTGCATTGCATTGTTTTCAATGAATGACTTACATTGGTTCCCATGATTTGAACTGTTTTTACATACTTTGAAAATTGTCTTACTTGAACTAAAGGTTTTCAATGGTTTTATATTCAAGGAGTGAAAATGTCGCCTCGAAAGAGAACTCGATGAGCTATGACTCGATCTCATTCTCGTCAAGGGAGCACAAATGAATCCCATGTTCCTCAGGATGCTGGGACACATTCTGCTACGATTTCTGAGGCACCTAGTTTGCAACAAGAAGTGCCTCCACCGCCTCCTCCTATGCCTCAGGCAAATCCCATGGATCCGAGTTTCTTTCATGCCTTGGCTCAGGCTTTCACGTACGTCATGGGTCAAAGATCTCAGATTCCGATGCAAGCTCCAGTAGACAGGAGTGGACAATATGATAAGCTCCGTAAGTTTGGGGCTGTGGATTTCAATGAAATGACGAATCCGGAAGAGGCTGAAGCCTGGTTGAAGAGGACCAAGAGAGTTCTAGTTCAGATGAAATGCTCAGATGAGGAGAAGTTAGACTATGCAGTTAGTTTGTTACAGGGAGATGCACTGCATTGGTGGGAATCAGTGCCTCACAGTCTGGTTGTTCCTCCGGTGCTGACATGGAGAGACTTTGTGGAAGTGTTCAGAAAGAAGTACCTCTCCAGAGTTTATGTGCAAGAGAAGGCCAGGGAGTTTCTGAACCTCACTCAGAGGGACATGAGTGTGAGCGAGTATGAGCTGAAGTTCACACAGCTTTCTCGTTATGCAGCCAACATTATGGCGACAGAGGAAGATAAATGTCATAAGTTTGAAGGAGGTCTTCATCTGGGGATCCGGGAGAAAGTCCTAATCCACAACTTCTGCGACTACCAGCAATTGGTAAATGCGGCACTTTAGGCCGAAAAGCTGGAGAAGATTAAGCAGGAGGTGAGTAAGAAGAGGAAGAATAGGGAGCAGACTTTTAAAAAAGGAACTAGTGCTCCAATGCCTGAGAGGAGCACAAGAAGCTTTCACACCCAGAGTGAAGTGGGTAGCCGTGGCTCTACCAGGAACAAGCAGGTAAAGGCAGTGTCAGGGCAAGCCTCTAATGTGGGAGGTATTGGAAGGAGCAAGTTGAGCAAACCCTTATGTGACCATTGTGGGAGACATCACCAAGGAGAGTGCTTCAAGTTACTTGGAGCCTGTTTTAGATGCGGAGAGAAGGGGCATATGGTCAGGGATTGTCCACAAGTACCGAGACAGGAGGGGTCGCAGTTTCAAGCCCCGAGGCGTGCAGAAACAGTGGGAACCAGGCCAGTTACTGAGGTAGGCATCTCTGGGACTGCAAGGAAGGCTATTCCTCCAGGAAGGCCAAGAGGTCAGGCACAGGCAAGGGTATTTTCCATGACTAGGGAGGAAGTTACATCTGCATCTGAGGTTGTCACGGGTATGGCTCAGTTATTTGATTCAGCAGTATATGTTTTAATTGATTCTGGTTCCACGCATTCTTTTGTTTCTGCAAGTATAGCATTACATAGTGTGACTTCAATGCCTTTGGATAATTTCTTGCTTGTTAGTACTCCTCTAGGGAGGAATGTGGTGATTAGTCAAGTATATGAGGATTGTGAACTTTTTATCGACGGTGCTAGATTGGTAGTGGACTTACTACCTCTAGACTTAAGAGGGTTAGATGTTATTTTGAGGATGGATACTATGGAGAAATATCTGGCCAAGCTGGATTGTGATCGGAAAGAGGTAGAATTTGATCTGGGCAACGGTGAGAAGGTGTTTTTCAGGGGGGATAGGAAAACACCATCGCCAAGACTGATTTCGGCTATGCTAGCTGATAGGATGATGGGCTAGGGGTGTGAAGCCTTCTTGGCACATGTTGTGGATGCCGAAGTGAATGAAGGGAAGTTAGAGGATTTTTCGATTGTGAGGGAGTTTCTGGATGTGTTTCCAGATGACTTACCAGGTTTGCCACCGATGAGGAAAATCGAGTTTGCCATCGACTTGATTCCCAGAACCGCACCTGTCTCACCGCCTTATAGGATGGTTCCAGCTGAGTTGAGGGAGCTTAAGGAACAGTTGGAAGAACTGTTAGAGAAGGGGTATGTTAGACCGAGTTCGTCACCTTGGGGAGCACCAATTCTGTTTGTCAAGAAGAATGATGGAACATGGCGGATGTGTATTGACTATCAGAGACTCAACAAGGTGACAATTAAGAACAAGTATCCTCTGCCACGGATAGATGATCTGTTTGACCACCGCAGGAGCAAGGGTCTTCCAAGATTGATCTCGTGTCGCTATCGTCACCGTAATCAAGGAATTCGATGTAAGCAAGACAGCCTTCAGGACTCGGTATGAACATTATGAGTTTTTAGTCATGCCATTTGGTTTGACCAATGCTCCAGCTGCTTTCATGGATCTTATGAATAGGGTCTTCAAGGAGTATCTGGATCAGTTTGTCATAGTATTTATAGATGACATTCTGGTATATTCCAAGAGTGAAGAAGAACATGAGGAGCATCTCAGGATTGTGTTGCAGACTCTGAGAGAGAGGGAGCTTTATGCTAAGTTCAACAAGTGTGAGTTTTGGCTTCATGAGATGACATTCCTTGGACATGTGATTTCACAAGAGGGTGTACATGTTCATCCGAGGAAAGTCGAAGCAGTGGTGAACTGGCATGCACCCAAGACAGTGACAGAGGTGAGAAGTTTTCTGGGTCTGGCAGGTTACTACAGGAGGCTTGTAGAAGGATTCTCCATGATAGCTGCTCCGATGACTAAACTATTGAGGAAGAATCAGAAGTTTATCTGGACTGATGAATGCCAGAAGAGCTTTGAGGAGCTCAAGCACATATTGACAAGTGCTTCGGTTCTGATTCTGCCTTCTGGTGATGAGGGCTATACCGTGTATAGTGATGCGTCAAAGAAGGATCTTGGTTGTGTATTGATGCAGGGAGGCAGGGTGATAGCTTATGCTTCAAGGAAACTGAAGCCATATGAGTTGAATTATCTGACTCATGATTTGGAGTTAGCAGCAGTGATCTTTGCCTTGAAAATTTGGAGGCATTACCTATATGGGGTTCAGACGAGAATCTTTACTGATCATAAGAGTCTCAAGTACTTACTGAGCCAGAAAGAACTGAATTTGAGACAGAGAAGGTAGATTGAGTTGCTTAAGGATTATGACTTGCTGATTGAGTACCACCCAGGCAAGGCAAATGTCATAGCAGATGCCTTGAGTAAAAAGTCTTCAATTTCTCATGTTCAGACAATTTATTTTCCTTTATTGGAAGAGATGGCCAAGCTTAAGATAAACTTGAAGCAGGAGGAACCAAATTGCCTTCTAGCTAACTTCCGAGTAAGGCTGATACTCAGGGAGAAGGTTAGGAAGTTGCAGGCACAGGATGCAGATTTGAGCAAGCTTCGGGAGGAAATTAAGAATGGTAAGATTTCTGAAGTCGCAGTGAGGGATGATGGACTCATGACAGTGGGGAGCAGGCTTTGCATTCCAGATAGCAAGGAGGTAAATGATGAGATTTTGGATGAGGCTCACAATGCGCCTTATGTCATGCACCTAGGTAGCATCAGGATGTACAAAGATTTGAGAGAGCATTTTTGATGGAAGGGCATGAAGAGGGATGTAGCAGAGTATGTGAGTAAGTGTCTCGTGTGTCAGCAAGTCAAGGCTGAACACCAGGCACCTTCAGGCAAGTTAAGACGATTGTCCATTCCTGAGTGGAAGTGGCGAAGAGTAACCATGGATTTTCTGATGGGTTTGCCCAAGACCAGTAGGAAGCATGATGTCATATGGGTTATTGTGGATAGGTTGACGAATTCAGCCCATTTTCTAGCAATTAAACAGACTGATTCTTTGCAGGTGCTAGCAAAGAAGTACATCGATGAGGTAGTGAGATTGCATGGGATTCCGGATTCCATAGTTTCTGATAGAGACCCTGGGTTCACTTCGAGATTTTGGGGAAGCTTGCAGGAAGCTTTAGGGACTAAGCTGAATTTTAGCACGACTTTTCACCCTCAAACGGATAGTCAATCAGAGAGGACCATACGGACACTTGAGGGAATGCTCAAGGCGTGTGTGATGGATTTCAAAGGAACTTGGGATGAGCATTTGCCATTGGTCGAATTCGCTTATAATAATTCGTACCATTCGAGCATTCAGATGGCTCCATATGAGGCTCTATATGGAAGGAGGTGTAAAAATCTGATATGCTGGGATGAAGAAGGAGAGAGGAAACTGATAGGACCAAAATTGATTCAGATGACAGTTGATAAAGTCAATCTGGTTAGCGGTGACTTAAGCATTTCTCAGATAGGATGAAGAGCTACACTGATGCACATCGAAAGGAGATGGAGTATGAAGTAGGCGAGAAAGTGTTTCTTAAGACGTCTCCTTGGAAAGGAGTAATGAGGTTTGGCAAGAAGGGCAAGTTGAGTCCTTGATATGTGGGTCCCTATGAAATTCTTGAGAGGATTGGACCACTAGCTTACAGGTTAGCATTACCGCCGGAATTGTCTCAGATCCATGATATTTTTCATGTTTCCATGCTGAGGAGGTATAGATCGGATCTTTCTCATATCATTCAGGCTACGGAGGTTCAGTTGAGAGATGATTTAAGTTATGAGCAAATCCCAGTGGAGATTTTGGACACCAAGTAAAAGGTCCTCAAGAACAAGACGGTTCAGCTAGTCAAAGTTCTGTGGAGGAACCATTCGGTGGAAGAGGCCACGTGGGAGCCATTGGAAGCCATGAAGGAGAAGTATCCGCAACTCTTCGATGATTCAGGTAATAATTTCGAGGAAGAAATTCTTTTAAGAGGGGGAGAAATGTTGGGCCCCAGATTTCTTTATTTGAAGTTATTAAGCATGAATTATGTTGATTGTATGATTTATTGCATAGTTTGATTTTATTGGAAGTGTTAGTAGAAAATTAAGATTAATTTAAGTATAGTATGGAATAAGTGGTAATGAAAGAGTAAAAATATATGAGGGCATTATTGGAAGATCACTTAAGTTGGTGAGGTTAAGGCTTTACAAGGAGGGGCATTATAGTCCTTGGGCTTTCATTTAGGCTTAAGGAAAGGAAAATTAGAAAGAAAGAAAGAAGGAAACTGAGAAAAGGAGGGAGAGTGTCGTTGGTGGCTTGAGGAAGAAGAAGAGAAATAGGGTTTTGCTATTCTAAGGGATTTCGAAGGGATTGAAGCATCATCAAGCAAGTTAAGCTCTTTTTCTTCTTGTTTGGGTTGGATGAAACCCTAATATAGCTTAACATGTGTAGAAAAATGGTGGTTGAGTGGTTTATAGAAAAATTGGTTAAATCTCTTAGGGTTGATGATCATATTGTGTTTGTGATTGTTTTTAAGTTTGTAATGAGTTTAGAAATGAAGTATAAGACATGATTTAGGGTTCAGATGTGTTATATTTGAAAGATGGGAGGATTAGGGTTGAAAAATGTGAGAAAATCAAGTTTCGGGAGGATTCTGGCTCGTTACGCATGGCGCAAGACTCATGCCCTGGCCATGGCGCTCTCAGATTTTCTCTCATGGAAGCTTCTTTTTCGCCATGGAGAGGCCATTTTCTGCTACCGACATGCTTTGGTATTTTAGGCATAATGTTTGATGAAGATGTCCAAATGAGGTGATTTTTGATTCGTTGTAAACTAGAGACATAGACCTACAAGTTTTGTGAAAAAGTGAAGTTCTGAATTAGTCTCTAAAGATATCAAATTTTGGATGGAAGTTAAGCGTAGAATTTTTGTTTCAGCTTTGGTTATAGTTTGAATTGTTAATGTATGACTTTCCGATTTCTACACCAAATTGATTGGAATTTTGGTTATTGGTTAAGGAAATCAAGTGAGGCAAGAGGAGCAAGAGGAAAAAGAGGAAACTCATTCCTAAGCAAGTTTTACGCAAGGATTTTAAGGTGGGTACATGTTTATAATAGAGTAAATAAGTCACTCATTGTTTTGTTCAAATCAAGAAAGATTTAATGCTTTAAATTGCATCATCAATGTTGCCTTATACTAATGTGAATTGATTATATGTTTGCCATATGATTTGCATTCATGATTAATGAAAAGGTTTCAAAAAGGATTATCTCTTTTCAAAAATACATGCTCATGAAATCATGTTTTCCGAAATGTATAAAAAGCAAGTTTACAAGCAAGTGCCAGTTTGGCAACAAGTTTACAAGATTTTGAACCATGCATATTATGTGGGTTTGTAGTAGTCCCTCAAGAACTGTCACGTACACGTTGACCCATGAAAAGGCTTCTCTTGCCTGCCCGCTAGTGGCACGGAGCTCCCCACAAGGACTCCCTTAAGAAACTACGACTACACAGGACCATTTCGATGGAAATGTGTAGTGCGTCATGAACCCGGACTAACCTAAACCATTATTCTATGCTTATGTATTTATGATTTGTTATCATGTTTCATGCATTCATGTTTTGAATTCTACTCATGAATCGTTATAAACCAAGCATTTCGAGTTGATGACTCTCACATGCTCAATTACTATGATTTTAAAGTGTACCACGACGATGAGTTATCTTTTAAATAGTTTTGCTTATTTATGTATTATAAATGCGTTCCCACGAGCTTTATAGCTCATCCCCTTTATCCCCCAACAAAATTCAGGTGACGAGCAAGAGACCGAGTAAGTCAAGGGTTATGGTATCACTCTGATTTATTATGTTTGTGTATTTTCAAGATGTACTTTTGGAAGACAAGGCTTTAGTTTCATTTCGATTAGTTCCAATGTATTTTTGTACTTTTGATACTTGAACTCAAAGTTTGTAATTTGGTTTGAAATATTATTAAATCTTTGTAAAATTCATCTTTTGGATATTAACGAGATATGGATGTTTGTTTTGAGTCATTTAGAAGTTTGCTTGAGTATATGTTGTTGATTTTTGGGATGGCTTGATTTAATAAAATGAGAGAAAGTTTCAGGTTTATTCACTGCAGGTCGAAGGAGGCGGTCGCCGCGACGAGGCTGCCTGCTCGCCATGGCGAAGCCGCATGAAGGGTTCACCGCGGCGAGAGCTGCTTCGCTCGCCGCGGCGTGAACCCTTTCACTCGCCATGGCAAGAGCTTCATTGCTTGCCACGGCGTGGCAAGCCAAGAGGGCTCACCGCGGCGAGACATCACACGCCGCGGCGATTCCCCCTTGTGCTTCCGAGTGATCTTCTTCCTTCCTTTCATTTATATGTTTCACCTCACGCACCACGCACTGCGCTTCCATGTCTGATGTTGGGCTTCAGAAACGGGATCCAACACCTTCCTACCCTAAAAAACTTTCGCAATTCCTAAACCGGGTTCCAAGAGAAGAAAGTGCCTGATGAGCACTGGGCAATAATGACAATGGTTCAGATAAAGATCCTTCTCGATTAAAAAGAAGACCACAAACCATAGGAATTGTTACAGAACAAGCTCGACAAAAAGAAACTATTGAAGCAGAAGAAAAAGAAAAGGATGAGTTAAGAAAAAGGAAAAGGGGAGAGAAAAGAAAAGGCAAAGAGCATATAGTTGAAGAAAACATTGAGGAAGTCATCATCAGGGATGAGCTATTTATAGAACAGGACTTGTTTGAAGAATTCCCTAATGCAAAAAGGTCCAGGAAACTCATGGTCCACAAGAAAGGAAAATTGTCACCACAAATAAAATCATTTCAATCAATGGAAGCTGAAGTCCGTTATAAAATGCAATACAAGAAGAGAAAAGTAGTTGTTGGATGCATTGTGCCTCCTCACATGTTCAATGATATTGGTATTCCTCTCTCTACTTTCTTTGTTACGATTGGGTGGGAGAATTATTTGAATTTGAATGATACATTCGAAGTTAGTCAAAGGTTTTTACACATGCATTTGAAAAGAAGAAATTGATGGAAAGCTAGCCATCATATCTTGGGTGTTGAATGTGAGATCTTGATAACATAGGATATATTTGGAATATTTTGAACATAGTTCCCATAGGTAGGACTGGCCTTCGTTGCCATAAATAGGACAATGTTGATCTTAATTTGGGAAAGGTTATGGACTTCATATGTCTACATACTGAGAATGTCCATAAAAGGAGACCTATGTGTATAAATCTAGACTTATTGCCTAGATGCCTTACATCAATATCGTCTACTTCAATTTTTCCAAGAAGTAGCTCAATATCGACTACTTCAATTTTTTCAAGAAGTAGCTCAGTAGAATGATGTAGTCTTTTGGATACATATGCAGTATATAATCTACTGAAGGGTAACAAAATGAATCTCCCATTAATGATTATGAAGTTTATGGTGGAAAAGGGAAGTCACAAGAACACTACTAGAGGTATGCCTGATGGAATGTTGTTAACTAAGATCTTAATATATTTTGGAGTTTCTTTTGACAATCTCACGTGGCATGAGCTTGGTAAGTTTCATTCATCTATCCCTTCCCAATTTGGGTACAAGTTGAAAGAAAATATTTGGGTAGAGAAGAAAACAAAAAGAGTAGCAGACTTCTTAGATCTTACCTCAAAGCAGAGGTCTGAAAGGATACCAGAAATTGTAGGTCTTACTTCAGAACAACAGGCTCCTTTCCCTCCTCAGGACACATACAGTACGGATTTTTTACAATTATTGAGGGACATTCTCTCAAATCAAGATCAAATACGTGAACAAATTGACAAACACTAAAACCAAGTCCTGGATTTGCAAATTCTCCTTAGGAAAAGTCCTCACTAACTATGCCAATTTTTTCTCTTCATATTTCATTATTTTTACTTGACTTCCTTCCTGTACTCCTTTTTTTTTTTATAATGACAAAGGAGGAGAGTTTATGTGGATATATTTTACATATTTCTACATACATGATGATATATTTCCCAATGCGTATTTTTCAATGTTGCCTTGGTTATATATGTGATTGATTCTAATGTTAAACTTGTGAAAATACGTGATATATAAACGATAGGTTCCATTCTTAAGAGATAGACTCCTTCTAATTATATCCGAACATATAAAAGTCATAGTTATCTTTTGAAATCATCTATTATCCTTTTAAATTTTGAAAATATATCTATTATTGCTTGTCATCATTAAAGGGGAGATTGTTAGCTCAAGGATTATGATTAATGATTTTGATGATAAGCGTATAATATTTCAAAATTCAAATTTGATTTATTTTTATACAATTAACGTCTTATTTTTAAAAGAAAATAAATAAGAAATACTTTTTCTTTCTTACGAAACCTTCATTATGAACTTACCTTATTAGAAATGGTTTATCTGAACGGATCCTAAGATTTTTTGGCAAAGATGACATCAAAATCATTTAGATTTAAATATATCCAGTTAACTTAGAATGCAAAATGAAGCAACGACTAGCTGAAGAAATTAACTATTTAAGGAGAGTCAATGCAACTGTGAACAACAATAAAACAATACATAAGCTTGCAAAGCTATATTATCAAAAATCATCAAAAGCATATACATTCTTGAAAGTGATATCTTTGTAAAAATTCCCTTGTGCATTAGAAAGTGAAATTCTGTTAAGAGAGATTACTGAAGCTCACATGGAGCAAACCTCATTTTTAATTGAGAGTTTGTAGAGGCTAGTGAAATACTACTAGTGTGAAAAGTTAAAGAACTTTGAAAAATATTAACTTGTGAGTTTAAATAGGCTTGTCAAATTACTACTTGTTTTTATAGTGAAAAGCTTAAGTTGAATACTTAAGGACTGGACATAGGCTTGGACTGTAAGCCGAATCAATATAAATCGACTGCATTCTTCTTCTTCTCTCTCTCTCCTTTTCTTTTATATTTCCACATTATATTATGTGTGGGTTCATTTCAACAAGAGGCTACTTCACTTTTATAATAGGTTCCTTTTGTTTTCTACTTGCTAACGGTTTCTTTCATTTTAATAGGTGCCTTCTTTTTATTGTTTCAATAGGACTTATACTTTAGCAGGCTCTAGGGATGGCAGTGGGTTTTCAACCCGATCAATATCCATACTACCCGACCCTAAAAAATGGATGTGGAGGCTAAAAAATAGATTTTAAATAGATTTTAAATGGATTTTGAAAAATGGATGTGGATATGAATTTGGATATGAGTCTAGTAATAACCCGAACCGATGGATACCTATACCCGATCCGTTTTTATTAACTCTTTTTTTAATACATATATAAATATAATATCTCACTTCACTGATTTACTCATTATTTTATATAATTTACTAATTACTAGCCAATATATTAATTGGTAAAAGAAACGTAACTACGTAATCGACTAACATTCCAAAACCTAGCAAAAAAACGTAACACGTAGTCGATACAAGTTCCTTCAATAGTTCAACTCAACCTCAAACGTTTCCAAGTTACTAGCCGCTAAAAATAATGCCATCCCTATCTCAGACTCTCAAACAACAATTTGCTCGTCACACGCACAAGGTCGTAGGTCGCAAGTCGCAGTCGTCACTCGTCACTCGTCGCACGCACAAGCCCAGTTGCCGAGCTATACCCGTTGGTCACGTGGTGTGAACTGTGAATGACAGTGTGACGGCACTCCTCGCACTCGCACCTTGTGGTCCTTGTCTTACAAGTTACAATACGTTGGTGTCTTGTTTTAAAATACAAGTTCTTTCTGTATAGTGCATTCCAACACTCAACGTCATCTACCGACTAGCATCGAAGAGTGAGGTAAATCCAATATTTTTTTTTATTTCTAACGTCATCAACCATCTATACTTGTTTAAATCCAGCTAATTCCATTGGATTGTTTTATGATTGTATGTCGTTTGTTTATCAAAAATCTAGCTAACTTGTATGTCGTTTGCTTATCAAAAATTTAGCTAATTCCATGACTGTGAGTGATAATATGGAACCGATGGAAGGAGTTGAGAATCGTACAAACGAAGAGGAGATTGCAGCTATGGAATTTCGTGATCATGGTGCAACTAAAAGCAAGAAACGTACTTCTCTTGTGTGGCTAGAATTTACTTTAGTGACTGTGAAAGGTGTTGATAAGGCTGAGTGTAAGCACTGCAAAGGGAAGCTTTCTGCTAAAGGTACGAACGAGACTTCACATCTGCGTGAGCATTTAATCAAGCATTGTCCAAAGAAACATTTAAAACTTGTTGGAGGCCAGAAAACATTATTAATTGGGAGTGGGACTAAGTTTGATGAGAAAAAAACATTATAAACCTACAAATTTAGCCAGGAGTTCTCAAGAAGAGAGTTAGTTAATATGATTGTAATGCATGAGTTTCCTTTGTCTATGGTTGATCACATTGGTTTCAGAAGATTTGTAGCGAGTTTAAGCAATGAATTTAGGATGATATCTCGTAATACATTGAGAAATGATATCCTAAAAATATTTCTAAGTGAGAAATCAAACTTGAAAAAAATGTTGGAGGATCATAGGTCTAAGATTGCTATTACTACAGACATGTGGACAGCTTCCAACTAAAAGAAAGGATACATGGTTGTGACCGGACACTTCATTGATGGAGATTGGGTTCTAAGAAATCGAATTCTAAGGTAATTAATTTTCTTAGATTTAACATGTTTCCTTCCTTATTGACAATATCAAGTTTTTGTAAGATGTTATACGCAAATACTTTGTTTAATCTTTATCTTGGTTATCTTATATAGATATAGTAATTTGCATGTTTATTAATTAGTTCCTTTATACATGCTGAATATTAATTATTTAGAGAACCATTATGTGTTTTATATTTAAGTTGTGATAAATTTTTTTCATTTTATTTTATAGGTTTATATTTGTGCCATGCCCACATACAAAGGAGACTCTATTGAAATTTTTAGAGGAGTGTTTGTATGAGTTTAGCCTAGAAACCAAGATTTCTTCTGTGGTTGTGGATAATTGTAAAACAAATGATGCAATGATGAACCTTCTACATGAGAAGCTTGATGCCAATTCTCTTATATTAAATGGAAAATTTTTGCATATGAGATGTAGCGCTCATATATTAAATTTGATTGTCAAGGATGGTTTGGATTCCATGGGTGAAGGGTTAGAAAGAATTCGTGATTGTATTTCATTTTGGGCATCAACTCCTCAAAGGATTGAGAAGTTTGAGGATGCAGCCAAGTTTTTGAAAGTTTCATCTTCTAAAAAGTTGATTCTTGATTGTAAGACAAGGTGGAATTCTACTTATTTGATGCTTGAGACAGCTTTGCCATATGAAGGTGTTTTTTAGAGGTTGGAACGTTTGAATAATCGACTGACGTTTACTTTGCCTAGTGATGAAGATTGGAAGTTGGCAAACATTATTTGTGACAAATTGAGAATATTTTACAAGGTAACATAGCTTTTTCTGGTAGAAAATACCCCACTGCGAACTTGTTCTTTCGATATGTTTGTGAAATTAAGTTGAAGTTATTTAAGTGGATGTCGTCTAATTGTGATATTGTTAGAACTATGGCATTAAATATGGTCAAAAAGTACGATGCATATTGGTTTCATGTGAATGGAATGCTAGCTATTGCTTCTGTTTTGGACCCAAGAAATAAGATAGATTGCGTTGAGTTCTATTTTAGTGACATTTATGGAAGTAAAGCTAATATTGAGATTGAGAGGGTGAAGAGCTTGCTTTATGAACCACTCTTAGAATATCAAGACAAATATGCTTTGGATATAAGGAACTCTACAACATGTAGTAATTCAGTTGTTTCATCATCTTCATGTAAGGCTACCCATCTTGGAAAACATCAAGCAAATTGTGGAGATAACGATAATTTTTCCATGTATAAAAAATCAAAGAAAAGAAGGGTAAACTTAAGATCTGAACTAGACCATTATTTGGAGGAAGATACAATGCCTGAAAATAACCATTTTGAAATTTTGGCTTACTAGAAGCAAGAATTCAAGTATCCAACACTAAGGATGATTGCCCGAGATATTTTATCAATACCTATTTCTACAGTTGCTTCAAAAAGTGCATTTAGCATGGGTGGTAGGATTCTTAGTCTACATCGCTCAAGACTTCATACTAATATTGTTGAAGCATTGATGTGCTTGCAAAATTGGATGCTTGAATATTATTCAGGTAATACATATTTCCTTATTAATATTTGCAACATTTGCATTTGAAACTTCTTATATGTACAATTTTCATATTAAATTTTCCTTACAGATTTCGCTTTTAAAGTTCATATCGCGATTGCTTCGATCTTTGAAGATCTTGATGCAAGTTTAACAGAACCGGGTGAAATGATTGATTTGGTAATTCATTTTATTTCTCATCATTTATTTATTTTTACTTAAAATATTAAATTAACTTATAATTTGACTTTATTTGTTAACATTTTTTATTTTCTTATAGGATGATAATAATGCAAATGATATGGAGATGGAGTTTTGAATGTTGTGGAGTTCACGCAAAGACAGTTTGAAGTTTTGGATGTTTTAGTTTTTTTTTAGTTATTGATTGTGAAAAATATATGTTGTCTACTTGTCTTTGCACTGGACATTATGATTTTTATTATTCCAATTTTATGGTTTTTTAAAGACATACAAATCAAAATCTTGACTTATTATTATTAAATTAATTTTGATTTAGAGCGTTGGCAAAAATTTGCTATTCATATTTTCAATTTAGAAATTATATTTTTATGTGTTATATAATCCGATGGATATCCAAAAACTCGAACAATCCAATGGATTTGGATATGGGTAGTAAATCTTAAAAACCGATAGATATGGATATAGATATGGATATGGATATGGATATGGATATGGGTTGAGTCATAAAAAATGGATATAGATATGAGTAGAGTAATACCCGAACCGAACCCTACCTATTGTCATCCCTAGCAGGCTCTATCGTCTAACAGGCTCCTATTATTTTAATTTTTAACAGCCTCCTATCTTTACATGAATTGAAAGTAACTTGAGAAATTAAAGTCACACGCAATTCACCCCCTTTTGTGTGTGTTTGCTATATCAATGAAGAGAGGCTAATTATTAGGTACTAAGTAATGTTAAATAATAGCTTTTCCTATAGTCTATTAGAGCAAAAAGTGCAACAAATGGTGGAGCCGAAGTATCCATTTCTGTTGCAATTTGGACTTGTTAAAAGCTGAAATTGGATAAGGCAATTTGAGCTTCATGTGTTATGATACATTCAACGTTACTGAACATTTTGCAAATAACATAAGTTAAAGGAAAATTCTATTTTCAATTGCAAATCTAGATAAAGAGCTTTGGAGTTTAAAGAAGGCAAAATCAGACGGACTTAATTCAGTTCAAAATTAATAAATAAAACTTATTTTAATTAAAATTAAGGTGGAATTCACAATTTAAATCAATTTTGAATTCATGTTTCATGATTTAATTCGATGCAAAATGCTTCAAAATTATTAATTAAAATAATGATGTCTTGTTTAATAAAACTAGATCAACCTTTTCCAAATTGTCCAACTTATCTTATGGAACAATAATGTTTTGTGTAAAATGAAAAAAAAAAACACACATTTTAGCAATGTTTTAAAAACTAAATTGGTTTGGTCGGTTTAACGGTAAAAATTTTGAACTAACTAATTTTCTAGTTCAGTTTTCAATTTTCAGTTTGATTTAATTTAATAATAATTGTTGTTAAAAATAATCCTTTTATTAATTAAGGGACATTTTTGTAAACTAATCAATTTTATAAACTAAAATAAAAATTTAATTTTTATTTAATAGTCTATTTTCAATTAAATTTTAAAATTTTCAGTAAGTAAGATAATCTTCTTCAATTATTTTTAAATTTAATTTATTCTTTAACCTGTTTTATAACGATGTACTCCCTAATCCCCAATAATCAAAGTTTATGTGAATACCTAAAATAAATAGATTTCTTTATCTTATAGGTCAATATCAAGTGGCATCAAATTAATACTAATAGTTAGTATCATCTTTACCGATATCATATTAGAACTGACAATGTTATCTCTGATAATTGATTTAGGAAAAAAATGACTAAGAGTTCTCACATAAGCAAATTAAGCAAATTGGTATTAAAAGACAAATTATTGATGGTCATTCCTTTCTTATTAATAATACTGAAGCCTATATATATTTAGGAAGAGATAGCATCCTTACATGTAACTAAGGAGAAAGATCGTATTTGATCTTTAAATTGGTACATGAACATTATGAATGAATCCTCATTTATTTAGTAAGCATCTTGAATATACTATTTAGCTATATGATTAATAAAATTGAAAATGGAGAAGAAAATTCATCGATTTATTTTAGTTTATAAAACTTATTAATTTATAAAATTGACAAATTAACTAATAAACTAATTGGTTTTAATAACAAAAATTATTAAGATAAATCAAACCGAAAAATTAAAATTGAACAGAAAAATTGGGTACTTTAAAATTTTATGATTGAATTGATCGAACCGATTGAATTTTTAAAATAATTGCTAATTAGGTATCCAAATGATAAGAAGGCTTTGAAAATTTTTTGTCCTTTTTTTTTTATAACAAAGACATAACAGCCTAATTCATATTCACAAGTGAAAGAAATCTACTCTCCAACATCAAAAGCTCTCCTAACCTCAGCGAAGGAACAACCAAAACGTGCACTCCCGACAGAAGGAAACAAACAAACTTCTCTAGAAAATCTGCACACCCATTGGCCTCCATAGGCACTGGCTGGATACGAACATGCTAGTCCCGACAAATATAAATAATTATTATAAGAATTTTATCTTTAATATTAAAACATAAATATTAATTAAATTAATACATAAAAATAAATAAAATCTTTTTATTAATTAAAAAATAATATCATACGTTAATTTGCATCTAATTGATTGACTGCAAACACTAACTGAACTCTACACCACAAGTCTTCAAATTGTAACTTTCTTGAAGAGTAGCTGTGCTCCATACTGAGGCTGAACAGTAAGTTTCATGATCGGAGCATGTTGATAAGATGGGGATAATGCAAACGAATATCGACGAATGATCATAGAGAGAGCAATTTTAACCTCAACCATTGCTAAATTCTGTCCCACGCAGATTCTGGGTCCTAAACCCCATGGAAAGAAAGCAGCCAAATGTTTTCGAGGCTCACTGAATCTCTGTGGATTGAACATGTCTGCATCTTCTCCCCATATGTCCGGATCGCGGTTGGTAGCCATTATAGGAAGCACAAGTTGTGTTTTTGAAGGAATGTTCATGCCTCCAAGCTTAACAGCCTCGCATGTTTGCCTCATCAGATGTGTGATTGGAGTGTAGAGTCGTAGGGTTTCGTTTAATATCATTTGTATCTGTTTCAATGAAACAAAAACAAATTATGCCTTCTTACAGTAATCTAGTGGTTAAGTCCTCATGTCTTCAAGTTCAAATCTTTACTTTAGTGAGATGAATTAAAAACCAACATACTCGATATCGTTAGAATTAATAAAATTAGATGTTAAAAGACTTGCTAACCAATCAATGATATAGTAATCTAAGTTTGAGATTGAGCTCACAGTCTTAAGTTCTCCAAGAGAATTTGCAGATGGATACTGGTTGTCTCTGCAAACTCGACTCACTTCTTCACGAGCCTTGACTTGCCAATCTTGATGCATTGCTAAAAGAACAAGTGCCCATGTCAATACATTTGCACTTGTCTCCTTTCCTGCAAAGTAAAACGTCTTGCAATCATCAATTATCCCACCAATCTCCAATCTCTCTTCTTGTCCTTTATGATTCAAGTAAGAAGACATCAACAAGCTCAGCAGGTTCCTCGATTTCTCTCCTTTCCTACTATTATTCTCTATTATTCTTCGAATTGATTCACGAACTTCCCTGACAAGCCTCCACCTTTCTCTGTTGGTCGCAGTTGGTAAAAACCTGTGATCGCTTGAACAAATTAACAAACAAAGCACATAGAATAAATAAACCAATGGGAAGAAAGAATCCAAACCTGAAGAGTGGGATATTGACAGATTTTACGGCGAGAGATGCATGGTGGGCTTGCTTTTCCTGCAGCTCAAAAATACGCTTTCCTTCTTCGTAGCTGCTTCCAAAAACTGTTCTAGAGATGATATCAGCTGAGAGCTTACGGAGATGTTCGTGCACATCGATCTCCACTTCATCTCTTCCATCTTTTATCCCCTCCCATTTCTCAAACATTTTCTCTGTACTAGCTACCATTTTGGGCACCCAACCCTGTGAATTCAGAGAATATATAAATTTTTTTCACAAATATAACAAAAAAGTCGAGATCTTAAATATATATAATTTTATAACAAAAATTCAATATTTAATCTAATAAAAAGGCTTATACTTTTTAAATATGTGTCCTAAAACTCTAAAAGATTTATGTTTAAATTTATTATCTAAATCTTAACTCACTTTTAATTTTTAATTTAAATTTTTAAAGTTTTAGTCTAATATTTATTATCATCTCTAAATTTATTGTTTTATATAATGAGTAGTCTAAAGGTAATAATTACACACTCAACAAATTTTATATGTAATTAAGAATTTAATTAATTTAATAAATTAAGTTAAATAATTATAAGTAATTATTGGAGAGAATCCAAATAAAGATACTTAATATTAAAAGATTATGTTTTAGTGAAATTAGTAAAACATAATGATTAAATCATAATTATTCTATTTTTACGGAATATTAATAAGAGACATGACACACCTTAACTTGCTCCATATTCAGGGCCAAGTTACAGATCCTCCTGTGAAGACCCCATTCCTCGCCTCTGAGCCCCGCGAGTCCTTCACTTCCCATTAGCTGCTTCACCACCGGGTTAAATTCGATCGGTTCAAATGGCCCACCCGTATTTATAAGAACCTCCTTCATCATGGCGGTGTCGGTCAGAACCAGCCTGGGTTGGGCTCCGAACCAGTACAAGAATGGTTTGCCGTGCATTGCAGACCACCTGTGATAAATAGGAAATGCACGAGGAAGGATCTTGTGGTCCAACGCCATCGGCTTTGAAACAGCTTCCGCCATCAGACAGCGGATCTCCGCTGCGTTTCCGAACATGGGGCGGTAACCAGGTCCGCCTATGCCCTGTTTGCGAAAATGGGCTTGAATTCTGTAAGGAATCCACAAGGTGTAGCGTAAAAGGTTTAGTGCAAGAAGGGAAGCTAAGATCACAAGAGAAGTGAAGAACATTGTGAGATCTGTAGGAGGTAGAGACTTGGAGGAGGAAAGTTTATCAGTTTAGAGACTAGATGAGTATAATTCTTAATCTTAACGAAGAACATCTTTCATTTTGATTACTAGTTTCGATGCGAACCACATGGCTTGTGTAGGAACACACAAATTGACAGAATTCTTAAACACTTTACAGTTTGGTTCCTAAACTTTTATAATTTGCTAAGACGATGGCATTCAAGTGTACTATGGAGCTACATGCTTAAAATAAAATACTTTAGCATGGCTTAAATAGTTGAAAAGGCTATTTAAAAGTCTCTCCAAACTAGTCATGTCCTATCTTTCACTGGGCTCTCAATCATATAATAATAGGCATTAACAAATTGTTTCATCGAAATTGAACTATTGTTCATTAACATATATATCGAAAGAATAACAGATGCATCGACTGATTTGTTAACTATGCAGTTCATTTTGATGTATGCATCAATTATTTAGATACTACACCTATTAGGTGCCATTTAATCTTTCTAGAGAATATGTTGGGGATATATTTCCCTAGACTCGTTCTGTAATTTTTTTCGTTATCTTTCCTTTTATAAAAAAATTGTGTTTGAGTTTTAATTTAATTTATTAATTTGTTAAATAATTTATTTAATAAGTATTATTTAAATACTTAACAATACAAACTATCTACTAATTATAGATAAGATTACAAATTATTAGACTTTTTAGACCCTTATTTTAGCAAGATCTTATTAAATTTTTGTGTTCAATTATTAAATAATTGACCTAATCTTTTTCCATATTATCGTCTTAAAGTTGATGATGATGGTAATAATATAGTGAAGAGAAGCTAATAATGAGGTACTAAGTAATGTTAAATAATAGTCTTTCCTATAGCTTATTATTTAACAATTTTTCAACTAAATTTTAAAATTTTTATAAGTTAAGATTGTCTTCTTCAATTATTTTTTAATTTTTAATTTTATTCAATTTTAAATAATTTTGTATCTATGTAATACTAATCTAACCTTTTAAATCTTAAATTTTTAATTTTACCTATTTAACTTATATTTTAATTTTTAGATCATTGCAATTTAGGATTGGTCAAACATGTCTTCATGACCATCTCTAATGGAGCATGAACATGTGGCAGAGACTAGGAAAAAGTAATGCATGATGATCATGTGGTATTAGTACTACACTTTTAACCTGCACAATGGCTTAATGTTGAACAACACAGGTCCCGGAGACTAACCCAGATGGTAAAATGAAGCTAAAAGTGCTTTGAATCTGCTATTCCCTGATCACATGATAAGCAATTCAGTGCTCTCATGACATGAAAACCCATTTATGGATTTAGTCTACTAATCAGATTATGGACTTGTCACTTCTTGTTTAAACCATGTAACCAATGGCTTTAGCCCCACAGCCAACCACACACACATACCATAATGGACCAGACCCACAAGTACAGTTGCCAACTCATCTCCATTAATGAAGCCAAGCCAGCCTTGGGTGTCTGATCTGACCACACTAGACCCCATTGATTATCTTTGACCATCTCTGCTCTGCTCCAATGTCCGCCATTTTTCAGAAGCTTGCCTCGACAAGAAAAGAAACAACTAACTCACTCTATATGTAGTGCAGGTTTTTTCAAAATTTTAGTTCAAACTTGTCTCTTAACAAAAGCCAAACATATGTACAATATTGTATATAATACAAGTCAGAAACTAAGAACAACTAGCTGCTTTGATCTTTAACAATATAAATGTAACTAACAGATTTATAAGAACCAAATGCAAGAAACAATGAGAGCTCAACTTTCATGCCCGTGACAAAAATACCCGGGAAAAGACAAGTTAAAAGCTCTCAAGGTACTTGTTGCTCATCCACGGGGCTTTCTCTCAGGTACACCATCCCAAGTCTCCTCCGAACTCCCACCACCACCTCCTCCTCCGCCGTAGGAGGCTGCTGCAGCGGCGGCGGCAGCAGCTGCTTCAATATTGAAGCCACTGCCGTAAGTGTTTAACAATGCAGAACTAGCTCCCATGCCAAGTCCTAGAAGATCAAGAGTGGGTTTGTTTCCATATAGTGAGGATGATGCCATCATAACATCACTTGAATGTAATCCTAAACCAAGCCCACCTTTCGCTGGATTGGTTTCTGATTTCACGTCCCATTGATAGTTACTGTTACTGTTGTCTTGACCTGAGGATGATGATGATGATATTTGGAGTCGTAAGCCACGAAGGAATGATCGGTTTGATGAAGTGGCTCCCATTTGAGCCGCTTTTTGAAGCAATGCTGTGGCAGACATTGTAGGTTGTGGGGATGGAGCATAGTGGTGCTGACGTTCTTGGTTTGGCGAGAAAAGGGAAGAGGCGTTTTTGGAGAGGTAAAGAGATGGTGAGAGGGAGAGTGAGGGTGGTGGTTCCATGACTCTAGGGGTTGGCATGGTTGTGGGGCAATTATCCGAGCGAGTCAAACCACATAGCAGATTGGAGATCGATGGTGATGATATTGATGCTTGATGTGAGATTGTGGTTACTGTTTCTGCGGTTGTTGGGGTTGCGAATATACTGGCAAACACGTTGCCTGTAGAGCTTGCAGAGCTCGTCTTCGTGGCTGTTGCAGCCAAGCATGTAGCTGTCGGTGGTGGCGGCGGCGGTGGTGAAAGTCTACTTGGATTTTCAGCCAATTCTGCGATCACAACCCAACAAAGATGAGATAAAGAAAGAGATAAAAAAGGAATGAAGGAAAAAGGACACAATGAAGTGATCAAAAAACCAAAAAGAGATGGTAAAGAGAATATTAACTTTCAGGATGAATAATTGAGGGTGCAACGCAAAAGAAGTTAGCATCTTCGTGTAAAAAGCAAGAATCAATAATGGCATCTTTTTCCCGTACACATATCAACACTCTTCATTGGCTTTTCGATCTTTGAGCTTACCACATTTGTGATTGTCTTACCCTACCACTAAAGCAAGAACAGGCAATGTTCATAACATATACTAACCTGAGCTTTGAACTGATACGCCAGGAGAAACCACACTAGTTGATGGTGTAAGAGGTTGTGGAGGTGGGGAAGCAACTGCAGTAGTCTTCGTATGGTTGTTGACACCTTCTTTTTCCAGAATCGCTAGAGTCTGTGTTCTTGCACTCTCCTCAGCCAAAGCATCACAAAACGCCCTATGAGTAACAAAACTATCCCTCCTATACACACATATATAGACACCACCAAACACAAGCCAATCTTGAAGCATCAGTACCAATCATGTAACTGAATATACAAAACCAGAGAAATGGATTAAGAACCTGGAGAACAAAGTGCCACAGTCGCATCTATACTCCCTAGTCCCACAAGTCTTCATGTGGGCTTTCCAATCAGATTGTACTGCGTATTTCTTGGAGCATCTCTCGCACTTCCACTTCTTCTCACCGTGTTTTCTGCAAAAATGTTTCTTGATTCCGGTGAGATCACCGAGTGCTCTAGCTGGGTTGTGGTGTACGCAAGATGGTTCAGGACAAACGTACACCTTCTTGCGTGGTTCCTTGTTTTGTCGTTGTTTAAGCTTCCATGGTAGGTTATGGCCTCGACGGTGAAGCTGGAGATTCTGGTCTCTTTGGAAGCCTTTGCTGCAGATCTCACACACGAACCTATTTGTGGCCAAAAGGGTCTTCGGTGATAACGCAATCACTTCAGCATCTGGATCTAAAAAGACAGAATCATAACAACACATTGAACAGATTCTCATTAAAATATCGAAACTCGGAATTTTATATAAAAGTCTAGTCTTGACAACTTAGGACTGAAGAAAATAGTTTCCAACTTTTACCTGGCATTCCTGGGAGATTCCGTTTCTTCTTCGGTGGCCCCATTGGAAGCGAAGTGACTTGGTTACCGAAGGAAGAGACACTAGTTGCTTCTCCAGAAGCTGAAGAAACAGCCATGTGAGAGGACTTCTCAACCTCCACCATCTCGAAAGAACACGACTTCCTCCAAATGTTACCTTCTACTTCTCAAAAGTCTCTTCAGCTAAAAGTTGCAACAAAAAAATTTAAAACTCGGCCCACCTCCGGCAACAATCTAAAAATGTCTCGACGAACGATTTCTCAGAAAATTCATGATACCCAATTGGCTAAAACCGAGAGGGGACAGTATTTGCTCCTATAAAAACTTGGAATTCAACAGTAACAGAGTCACAGACCTAAACTTACGTTAAAAACTGCCGCTTAGCTGGTCTCCATGTATCCCACAATCAGAACAATGCAAATCCCGATCCCAAGTCAGTCGGTGACCGGAGTCTCAGCTCATGGTCCCAAAAGGCGGCTGTTTCGGTGCATGCTCATCTCTGGGACGGTGAGATGACATTGAAGAGAGAGAGGGGGATGACAGAGACCGAGACAAAGACACGGAGAGATATGAAACAAGTAATAAAATAAAGAGTTAAATGCGGCGGTTCCTTAACCACAGTTAAGGATTGAAAACCTTGTACCTCATAACCACGGTTAGAATCCAAGAGCTTACAGTCCGCCCCTGTTGGCTGCGGATAGAAATCAGACCGTACACGTGGCAGAACACCATAGTTGCTGACATTTGTCGGAAGAATTCAGACTAGGCGGTGCTTGTCGTTTAGTGGGAAAGCTACAGAGCTTTTTAACCATATTTCTGCATTTTTTTTAGTGCAAACCTCTATCCATTGAAATGTAAAAAAAAAACTTATAGACAAGTGTGGCATTTGATCAAGAAATCGCAAATGTTCGAAAAAGAAACAGTACAACTGACGATTTGTTCCTGTCTCTACTTTACCTCTCAAGAGCGAGACCTCATTCTTATACTGTATATAGTCGTTTAAAAATAAAAATAAAATTTTAATTTTTACAATAAATCTATTTAATTTGAGCAAAATTAATTTAGATATAAATGATTTATAAATATCTTTCTATAGTTAGGAAATTAATTTAGATATAAATGATTTATAAATATCTTTCTATAGTTAGGACCCTTTTAGAATATTTCAGTAGAAACCAAAAAATTAAATTTAACAATTAATTTTTAAAATTTAGAACTTATCTTTTAATTTTTATTGATAAAAGAAAACCTAATAAAAATAATATTTTAATTTAATAAATACAAAACAATAATAACTAATAGAACAAAATTTGGAAAGATATAATGGCACACAACATTATTCATAGTTAATATAGAGATTGCTCACAAGAGAAAAAATAATAAACTATTAAAATTAAGGTTTCAATAATTTGTATTATTCTTATATAATAAATAAATTATTTACAAAATAAATAATCAATTATGAAAAACCAACCGATTGACCAGTTCAAAATTAAAAATCATAAATCTTTCAACTTTTGGATAATTTTAACTTTCTTATTTTAATAATTATTGTTATTAAAATTGATAAATTTATTAATTAATTAATCAATTTTAGTAAATTAATATATTTTATAAACTAAAATAAATTAATTAATTTTATTTAACAATTTATTTTTAATCTAATAATATCTTTGAATCATATTTTAAATTATTTAATTTTATTCAATTTTGTTAAGGTTTTATATTAAAGCTTTAAAATCTTAAGCTTATTGTATTATTTGCTTAAATTTAGTTCGATTTTTAAATTATAAGTTGATTTTTAGTTTTGATTAAGATTTTTTATTTTTGGATTATTTTTAAAAAAACTCCTTTCAAAAAGCTACCAAAAGTAGGGTGGGAAAGAATAGATAAGGACGAAACGAAAGAGTTGGACAAAGGAAAACGATGTTTTATGATTTGTCTTTATACAACAACTTAAGGGGGGAGAGAGAGAGAGTGCCATTCTTCGTAAATTTCTCCTAAACCTTGCCCAGTTTTTCAGAAGCTCATTACGGCTTTGAGCTTTCTTCACCAAATGGCGTCGTCAGGATTTGGTTTGTTTTATTTATGTAAAATAACAAATCCTTCGTCTGCAAGGAACCAAGATTCGGAGGAGTAGGACAGTGACAATTGTGTGAATATACGTTGTTTTGAGGGTAGCTTTTTTTTTTTTTTTTTTGGTTACGAAAGGAAAAAGAAACTACAAAGAAAAAGAAACTACAAAGATTACATAACAAGGTGGGAAAGCAAATCTCAAAAATATCCTCGTCAAGGAAACATTGGCACCCAATAAGGGTAGTAACAAAAACGGTGAGACCGACTATAGTAGAATTTGCGTGAAGAAGAAGTCGATTAACGATCTGTTCTTCTTTCAATAAACGTGTCGATATCTAATATCCAATTTCGGTGAGTTTCATGAACTCCCAGTACGATGTGGTTGAGTGCCTGGGAACGACGATCCGCTGATGAGAGGAGAAGATGCACCGCGAGAGAATCCAGCTCGAGCTCTATGCGGCGGAAGCCCAGATCCCATGATAATGTAAGCTCGGTATAAACGTCCTAGAATTCAGCCGACACCGGATCACACCAACTAAGGTTCTGGGAGAATCCGCCAAACTAGTGGCCAGCACTATCACGCAAAAATCCGCCTGCTGAAGCCGAGTAGCGATTGCAGGCTCCGTTAGCGTTCAGTTTGACCCAATCAAGAGGCTGTTTGGACCAACTAATAAGTCGTTGGTGGCAAGGGCGAGGGCCTCGAGCAGCCTGACTAGCCCACTAGGAGGCCTGGAGAATCTGACCTGTAAAAGTTAAAATGAGAGAATTAGGAGACAAAGGTCAAGAGAAATCAGCATCAAAGATGGACTTATTCCTCCATAATCAAAGGAACCAGCAGATCGTGCCAAAAAGAGTCGCCTAGTCATGTCCCAAGATGCGCCGATGGCGATAGAGGTTCGTGAGGATCCACTAGCGAGTTGACATAGCATAGAAAGCAGGAGGTGTGAGGTTCGCTGGAAAGGTAGCCCACACATGATGAGCTTTTAGGCAATCCCGGACAACGTGAAGAAGGGATTCTTTCAGGTGACAGTGAGGACAGATGCTGTCAGTCGTAAAATGGCAGCAAAAATGGTATTGATTAGTGAGGAGGCATTCCTGGGCCAGTAATCACAAGAAAGATCGAACTCGTTGAAGACCTGGCCACTGTTAGATGGCTGTCCGAAGGCTATAGGAAAGAAGGGCGTTTTGAGGGTTGTTTTACACAAGGGCGTGTGTATACTATGCAGTACTCTTCTGTTGACAAATGGTCCTTGAAGTCCTCCTGTGCTTACAGGCACGTACTCTGGACTCTTTTTTGTCTTTTAACCGAAAGAAGGGCTATGATTGTATGCATGGGATATCCATGGTATCGCACCGTTCGTTTCCTTGATCAGTTACCATCTACCTGCGTTATGCATTTTAAGGGACAGGATTTTGGTCAAAATTCACTTTCCAGGTTGAGAAAGGTCAGAAGCTCAAAACCCACTTTTGTCCTTTTATAGAAAGTGGAGAGCAGATGCGTTTTCACTTACATTCGCACACACACGTCTCGTTACTTGAACGTATCAAAAATATATTAAGATTTGAAATATTTGTTGACCAAAGATTAGGGGCTTTTTGGACATTTTGTCATCATGCGGTGACTGGTCCGGGTGCATCTCTAATGGGCCCCCACATCGGTAGTATTTTCCTAGACGCAAATAGAAAGGCTTAATTCAAAAAAATCTAAAACTTTACTCAACTTTATAATTATATTATTAACATTGAGTTAGATTTGAAAAAATAAAAATCGAGTATTAAATTGTCCTATTTTAAAGTTTGAACTATAATTACAAAATTAAGTAAATTATGAAAATTTTATAATTAACCCAAATAAAAGGACAACTTCAACTAATGATATGAATTTTAATGAATTTTAAAAATTAAAAGAATATATTTTAGGAATTACATATGAACCAGAAATATTTCAAAATTATTGAAAAATATCATTTTGTTTGAGTTTGTGAAATAAATAAAATAATATTATTTTATTAAGATTAATTAAACAATATTACGGTTATTAAATAAATAAAACAAATTCAATAGATTTTTTAGCCCTTTTAACTTAAACACATTATAAATCAATTGTAAGTAAAAGTTAAATTATATTGTTGTCATTAAAAATAAGAAAATATTTTTCAATATTAGCTGTAATATTTTAATATAATAATGTTTTTAATTTCTTTTATTTGATAATTAATAATTATTGAACGATTGTGACATTCTTCTTTGTCAAGTATAAAATTTAATATTTTAAATTTTAAATTTTAATCTAAATTTGAGAAGATATTGAGTATTTGATATTATTTTACTTACTTTTATAACAAAAGATATTAACATCGAATTAAATTTATTATTAGTTTGAGTCAGTTTAATTTTTAAGATAAATTTTGAATTTAATTTAAAATTTAACCTACGAGTTGTGCAACATGAATTTAAATGGTATTATTTTTAAAATAATAAAATAATATTTTAAAATAATCTAAATGGTGTTATTTTAATTTTAAAATAAGTTCATGGGAATAATGGACTTCCTTCCTAGTCACAAATATAATGATAATACAACATTCAGAATTTTGGAGAAACACATACAAAACACATCAAAAAAAATTCAGTTATTTTGTTTCAAATATATTTTATTACTTCTCATCCATATACTTATATAAGAAAGTGATAAGAACACAGTAACCGAAATAGAAATAGAAATAGGAGATATGATACTTACAAAGCTTTCATTGTTACCTATCCTGTTTAAGCCATCTGAAATTTGTAATATATTCCCTTTCTAATACTTTTGGTTGACCCTAAACAGGAGTCTATGATGGCTTCTATACTTTTCATGTCACCCTTTTCATAATTTCAAACTTTCAACAAGAAAGGCAGCAACTTTTTTTAACTAAAGAGTGATGCATATTTACTACCTAGTTTGAAAGTTCGGAGAAGGCTATAACGTATATAAACATTTTGTTGTATTTTTATAAAGAAGTTATTTTCGTGACTTGAATCTTGTAATTATAAATAGGTAATTTTATCAATTGTTCAATTTAATTAAGTTACTTAATAAGCTTAGGATATATAATTGGCCAACATATTTAATTTGTATGAGGCAAAATACTTAGAAGAACATTTCTTTATTTTCAAAATTCAAAAAATTTGTGATTTTCTAATTTTATGAAAACTATGTATTTTTAATTTTATTAAAATAATGATAAAATATATGTATCATAAATAACACTAATAAAATATTGGTAATATAAACATTTAAATTAAACCTTAGATTCAATTAAAATAATTAAATTTGACTCAAATTAACAATTTATTATAGTTATATTAAATTATCAGTTTAATTGAATTTATTAATTTAAAATTTTAGTTGATGCCATATCATAATATTTAATAGATTCACATGTATTTAAGTGTTATGTTTTAACAAAAATGCAAAAGGAGGGGTTCTTATAAAAATTAAGAAGAAAAAAGTTTTAATAATTTTTAAAATTACTTTGAAACGTATGAAAAGTTAGAAAAATGTCAAAAGTCACCTCTCAAACCTACAACTTGTCGTTGGTTCTTTCCTAGGGATGGCAACGGGGTGAGTATGAGGCGAGTATGCCATCCCCTGTACTCGTTGAGGGTTTGACCCCCATCTGGTACCCATTTATCCGTCTCTTTTTTTTTAAGATAAGCTTATTTAATATGAATGGATTATTTGTTTTTTTTTTAAATTTTCATGCTACATTCATACATACATACTGAATTTAACATAAAAGAAACGAGTAAATAAAGATTATAACAGGTAAAAGAATATGGGAGGTGGTATCTTCATACCCACCTCGATACTCGACGGGTATTTTTTCTAACCCCTCATACCCTTTCCACGGATAAAAATTTGCTCCTCATACCCATCCTCGTTCGAATAATTTTATCGGATACCCATCAGATTTAGGTATAATTGCTATCCCTATTCTTTCCCTTTCAATTGAAGCACCCCCACCCTATGACACTAACCCACTAAAGAAGAAAGAGTATAGTAATGTCGCAAATTGAGATTTGTCTAGCAACTCAGGTAATGATACTGTAATAACGTTTTTTTATATACAAAGTATTTTAGAAGAGTTTTAACTGTGAAAAGACAGTTTTAGAAGACATATTTAAGTCATTTATTTTTAGATTAATCTTCGCTTGAATCAAATAAGTCCTTTATAAAAAGTAAAATTTTGACCTCAAATTTTAAACTATTACATATATAAGAACGATTTGAACCTAGAATTTCACTTAAACTAAAAGAATCCTTTGTTAACTCACGTCAGCCCTTACTATAATAATGATTACAGTAACAATGGGCCATGTTATTATATCGTAAGCTTACTTTGGGATTAAAAATAACTCAACAGATACTCTGTGGGTTCAAAACAGGGTTTTGATTCGGTGTAAAGAAAATGGATTGGACGTTTGTGGCAGGAACACGACGACTTTGGGGAAGTGTGCTCTGCTCTACAGATGGAAATAGGAATGAGAGGACTGAGGTCTGAGGTCTGAGGACTGAGGAGGTCCCTTCCCTCCATTGTTTTAGCCAAAATTAGCAAAATGTGCCCCGCACATCACCTCAACAGATATTCTGAGGTGATCATGATTATGGAGATAGATGATTAGATACCCGGAGAGCTTAATTGGTAAAACCCTGTATTTCCTCAACCAATTACCCTTTTCGAGTGATTGGTTAAAACTCATATTTATGTATTTTGAAAGATTACTTCAAATTTAAGAGAGTTGATAAATTCTAATATTTGAAGATTATAAAATCATTTAAATTAGGCTCAAAATTAATGATTAAAAATTTAACCGATTTGATTGATTTAATTATAAAATTTAAAATGATGTAATTATTTTGTTCAATTTATTATAATAACTTTTGTTGTTAAAAATTGATCGGTTTATTAATTAATCGATTAATTTTATAAATTAATAAATTTTCATAAATAAAATTAATGATTTTAATTAAACTTAAAATTATTTAATAAATAAGGACAATATCTTTCAAATATATTTTAAATTTTAAAATTTTAATTTTTAACTAATTTTCTAATGGTCTAATTCGGTCTAACTTTTGGTTTTGCTTTTAAAACATTACTTAAAACTCTTCATTTTTAGGGTTTATCGAGACTAAAATAGCTTCAGTTTCCTCAAGAGAAAAAGGTGCATATCCACTATGGTAACTAAATAAAGGAGAAATATTGACATGTAAAATTGAATTTGAACTAAGAATGGGCATTTACATTTAATGGCTTAAAAGAAGAAACAGCTGTGATGTAACGAGCAAAGCACCAAGTGACACCAATGTCAAAAGGGAGAATCGATTGCTAGGTCCCCCCCCCAACAATCATCACCAATTTGATTATCTTTTTAGTAGCTCATTTCCTTTATGTGATTCCACTCCATGTCCATGCCCTTTTTGCCTTTTGGGAAGGGTCCTGTCTATATTCGAGTAAGGTTTGCAATGAACGAATCGTGTCTTTAAGTCCTTTTTCAACGTGCGAATAATTATTATATTTAAAATAAAACGATACCATTTCAATCATATAATTTTTTAATTATTAAATAAGATCACATCCTTTTGATCTAAACTAGTTCAAACCAAGCCCAATCAACTAGGATTTCAAACGATTACATTGAAACAAAAGGGTAATTGTGATCACATAACAGAGTCAACCCTGTTGACCTTGCTTATGCTTAAATCATGATTAACTCCAAAGCACTTGATATCCAATCACCGGAAAGGGAAAATCTTCTAATGCCTTTTCCTCACGGTTATTGAAAAGTTTGACTTTAGAACAACGGTATTAAATGGCTTGTCCATGTCTAAGACAAAGACAAATCTCCAAACCGAAGACAGTTTGGCTCTTCAATCTCTGTTGTTGTTATGAACTTTGAAACAGAAAAGGCCTAGTTTTTCTTGTCACTGAAAACGAAGCAACGGTAGATTTTGTTGTCACTATTTCATGATTTCATTTAAACACATGCCATTGACTTGCAAAAAGAATCGGAACCTCAAGTCTTGACAGATCTCATTTCTACATGTAATGTGCTGGAGAGCACACGCAATCTAGCTTCAATTATTCCTCACCCATATAAGTTCACATGAAACCGTATTAGACGACCCTGCACAAGATCAAGGACTTCTGAGGAATGATAACAGTAGTGGTCGGGGATGACTTCAGACCAGGCTGAGTCTGCGCCGCCACAAAGGTCCGGCAACATCATCTTGCCCATATTGATCTGTTCATACTAGACTACCTTTTAAAGTCCAAATCTGATCCAAAGTTTAACCAATTCAGACTAAACCGGTTAATTTCGATCACAACCGAATCCTTTTAGTCATCCCTAACAGTAATTCATGGTGCGCATGGTCGTTTCCAACTATAAACTACCTTTTTTTTGGTTTCTTAAGGGCCTCAAGTAAAAACTAATTGCTGATGTGATAGCCAACAGTTTTGTGCAACATAATGAGTACACGTAAGTTTCTAGGAATAAACACTTAATTACAAGAGAGATGTTCAAGCCAATTATATCAAAAGGCAGGCAACAAACTCCTCAAGGTCGGCATGTATTGAAGATCTCACCCCGCATCACATCTATTGGCATGTGTTCGTGTGTGTAACGCTCGGGACCTAAATACAAACCTGTCTTCTCCAGAAGTGCAAGCCCTTCTTCTCTTCCATATCTTGAACTATAAAGCTTCAGGTACTCGAAATCCTAAAGAAACGCCAAAGGGAAGAAAAAATTGTAAGTTGGATGCATATCCTTTTTCAAAACAACAAAACCTATGCATATGATTTTTATTAGATTGAAAATTTTAACTCACCTGCAAGCCACTAAGAATACGCTCTAGTCGAGTTGAAGCGACCGGTTGACGGCAGGAGAATACCTCACCAGGATAGTATAACACCCCGTCACCGGGAGGTAGCCCACGCCTAAATCTTATCTGCTTACAGACGTAGCAATTTTAGGAAAGAGAAGCGCACGAATGCCCTTATCAACTAAGTACAGAGAACCAAGGGGCATACCTCTGCATTAGGGACAGTAGCCTTCTCATAGCAATTTGCACCCCAATACAAAAATCCGGTTCCACCTTCCTTCCAGACTCTCCACATCACAGCACGGTGCTGAGTACCACGCATTCCTAAATGCCAATTAGGATGAGGATCGGAGGGGCCCATACAGACATATGTCCACCATTCCTGCATTTGAAAACTCATTTCCCTTCAGTAAAGCAATAAGTTGGTGCCACATTCCAGTACTAAACTATCAAGCTGTTGAGTGGGAATCTTGGAAATGGAGCGATTAAGGAAGGACATGGAAAACTATAACCATCAAAATGAACAAAAAGTGAACAACAAAAGAGTATTTTATAATGGCATCCAGGATCTAAGACTTTCTCACCAGACATCAACTTTCTGTTTCAAGTGCTAATTAGAGCAATAAATGTTAATGTTGTGGAAAGGAACGAAAAGCATAGGAAACATTAAGACACTAAATACTGACTCTACTATAGAAAATTGTATCACTTTTTTTCTTTTGAGAAGGGATGTATTTTTTTTACCTCACCACCCTCTGGCTGCAACTCAGAGATAATATCCTTGACCAGATCTTCCCGATTACCCAGTACCCACTCACTAGCAAACAAAAGAAAGGATTAAGAGAACATATAAAAGAATCAACGTTTGAATTCTATACAGATTACCAAGACCAGCATAATACCTAAGAATGATAGTTCCATCAAATTGGGTAAAATTATGGAAATAAACTGTTCAAAGACAAGGATTTTTAACCAATTAGGTTTACGACGAAACCTAGAAATCGATCACTGATCTAATTTGAGTACCTCTACAAGATAGACCTCAACAGAAAACTGAAGAGTAACGGCAGCAAGTGATTGAGTTCAAAAGTTCAAAATTGTGGTAATGGCGTCCTCAATCAACTAAATAGAAGCTAGTATAAGATGTTTGCACAGCCAACAAATGAGTATATTAAAATATGAATTTGAAGTTGCATTCTTCTGCACACAACAAACAAGGGAAAGACACTAAACTCATATTTGTACGAAAGATGCCATGCCTAAGAAACTAATATTTCCTAAAACAAATAAGCATGCATTTATAACCTTTCTCTCGACTTCTTTGGAACAAAAGATTGCTGGAGATTTCACTAGAACTACGAGCATGCAAGTAGGATTTTCATAGCAGGTTCCATTCATGCAAGGGAGGCTGGTATGAATTTAGTTAGGTGGCAAAGATATAAGCACCAGAAAGGACAAATATTCACTGACATAAATACAGAAACAGCAAAGATGCGTACAAGCTGTAAGAGGTAATACCTGGTGCAATAAATCTGAGTGTGAGGGCGCAGAAATTTTGGAACTTTAACAAATGCCTCAAAAGGAGTAGGTCCAAGTGGGGCATCATTTGGTCCTATCAGAAAGCATTTTTGCAATTCACTCAGGAAAAGGCAGGAAACATTCTAATATAAGTAATCACAAAAAGAGAAATGGATTCATACCACAATAGTAAGTAGTCAAGACGCGAGCATCAGGAGCATAAGCATGAATTTCACCAGCCATATTGCGGACAGAATCATATTGTTCCAAATTCAGTGGCTGCAGTGAAGTATATTGCATCATTTACATAAAATGTCGAGAAAGTAGAAATGAATCCAAGCACAACTATCCACAAAGAGATATCTAGGAATCAAATAGTCTGCATGCATACACCACAGGACGCAGCCTATGAAGAGAAAAAGTTGATCCTGGTGCTCCCTTTTGAAGAGCAAAGACAGCCTCGTGATCTATGAGAAAGGCTGCACATAATACATACTATAGAAAACAGGTAATGTGAAAAGTTATAAATCTGGGAGGTTATGTCATATTGATAAATCTGGGAGGTTATGTCATATTGGCATGTCAGCCACTTATAACATGCTACAATAATGAGCATGGCTGCAAATCTAAGACAAATTTTCTCCTCCTTGTTCCTAATTTCCGAAAATTAAGAAGATTGACTACAATAAAAAGAGGAAGGCCTGGGAAATTAGGAAAAAAATTGAATCCCACTTGGAAGAGAATAAAGCTAATGATACAGTATACACACCTCATCCCATAAGTAAAAGTAGGCCTTCTTCCAGTGAGACTTCGTCCTCAATATCCCTAATTCTTTCTGCAAGTAATCCTTCGCTCCATCATTACTGTTGCACATCAAAAAGCCAGTAAAATTCATCAGTTTTGGAAGTTAATATACCTGAGAGAAGCGAGCGTGGACAACTGACTGTATACCCTGAGACTGCTTGTCTGTACGGTACAGCATATGCTGCTAATCTTGGGTCTGAGAAATACTCATCTGCTTTTGGATGATCAGCTACAATAATCGATTAAAAGAAAGGCATATAAATAGTTAAGAAATGTATCCCCAAATGTCATTCAGAAGCACAAATGCTGAAGAAATCAAATAGTTATGTGCACAAATACAGATTATTGCATGGATACATAAATCTCAGTCTTTATATAACCCCTTCAAATTACCTGGCCATGGACAAGTGTATGTCAGAACTCGCATGCTCTCTCCCCACCTGCAGAAATAAGGACTGATTCTGTATTGAAGAATCCATTTGAAATGCTGATCCAATGCTTCATACCATTCCTGACTTCCATGTTCAACACCGAAGCGATCCTCAATAACTGTATCAGATATCTAGATGACAGTTAAAGAAGCAGACACTTTTGTTTCCACATATCAGATTCAGTTATTATACCATATAAAGACAAGGCATCCCAACAACCACTGTTCATGTTGGCTGTTGAGGGGCAAACTCATTTGGACATAAGCATTCTGTAGAACTTAAGAAGACGGAAATACACGACCTAGATTTCATCTATGTCTCCCACATAAATATCATCAGTTAAGGGACGTCATTTACCTTTAGCACATATGCACCATACTTGACCACATAAAGGGATGTATCAGCTTCAAGAATAAGAAATGAACTAGGATCTTGATCTTAGACGACTTCAACTCTGCTTCTAATATGAAGTTCAATTCATGTCTTAAATAACCAGTTTACAGGACAATACTTTGATCAGCTCCTTAAAAACTTTTGAGATGGATTATTTTAAAGCTCAGCATGCAGAATCCATCTTTGAAGGCAAATTACTAGAGGATAGCTAAGGAAAAAAGGAACTCACTTAGAACATTCAACTACTACAAAAAGTGAACTTCATGAAGACAAGGATACACCAAAGACAGCAGGAAGTGAAGGAGTTGCAGGAAGTGTGAAATCCCAAACGGTTATACTTATCTTCACACGAACAGAAAGGTTTGAAATAGCATCCTCATCCATCATATCAACGGAACCATTATCTGAACAGAACTCAGAAAATGATGGAGAAACAAGAACTCTTCTTAAAGCCGTAGTTGCAGATCTCACTCTTTCTACCTAAAAAAGAAATGTCCATATGACTGTTTGCAAACCATAGATAGCCCAAACAGTAAAATTAGTTAGTGATTCAAACAATACCACTTCATCCAATGGTTTTCCTTCAATCGGCTCCACAATTTCAAGGCAATTCCGAAGTTCAGTATACAGTCTATGCTTTTCAGCTTTACCCATGTACTGTGACGGAGATCTGAAATGAAATTATAACAAACATGATCCCGTTTAAGCCTTATTCACTAGCAGTAACTACCATTGCCACATATCAGCATTGTCATCAAGAACTATTAGGTTCATATAGGGTTGATAAGAGCAATTATGAATCTGTTGGTTAAGTCATTATTCGTGCACCATATAAGTATAATTCAATAAACTTTCTTTTAAGAAAAAAGAGACGAAGAATTATACTCTGAAACTGTTTTCAGGGCAGAAACAATGAACTCCCCTTCATATCGACCAGGTGGCTGTGAAGTCGGAACATCTATGGAAATCCAAAGAGCAGTTGTTTCTCTGAGCCAAGCAAAACACCCCAATGTCAGGAAAACAATTGACTAAGTATTTCTGTACATCACAGAAGAACAAAATCCGGAAATCTTTTATGGAGGGACTACCCTGGAAGTAAGCTTATCTGGGTGATAGGAAGGTCAAGAGGCACAAGAGCATCGGGAACACCCAATATTGAAACCACCTTCCGCAATGTTATTGATTGTCCAATAAGAAGTCTGCCCAGCTCCCAATGTCAAATGTCAAAATCAGAAAGATACAAATTAACACTAACAATCAAAATCTATTGAGAAATTTAGCTTAAAGAATTTACCGATCACCGGAGGTGGAACATAAATCAGTGCACTGAACCTGCACAACCCCTGCATTCCCAGAACTACTCCAAGAAACTTTTGGACGTAGAGCAATTTGAACACTTTCTCTCTCATTTCTAGCTGCCAGCAGGTTTATCTTCAAAACAGAAATTGATGTTATAAGGTCATGCAAGAAGACACCAAGTAGCATCCAATTAACTTACTAAGCTATAATAAAAATTCTGCTTTACTCAAATCATTAAATACTAAGCTAAATCTGCATGTTCCAAGACATGATGATCTAGTGATCAATCCACATGCAAAAACATCAATAATTTGTATCCACGGAAAATAAATCTTAAGAATATGCAAGCATCAGCGTGTATACTTCTACCATTAAGCACTAAATAACATGTACCAGCCACGACAAATAAGAGAAAAGGAGTGTTAAATTACAGGTTCCAAATGTCTAGGCATTTCCTGTGGTCCAACATTCGCGGTGCTTGGCAAGCACCAAACGTGCACCAAATCAGCGGTTGTGACCTCCAAAGGATCGATCGATCCCTTGAGCGGATTCGGACCACCGTCAATCCATCCATACGCCGTCCCTCCTCCGGCGACGCCTTCAACAGGAGGCACATCAACGTCTTGCTGATTCCCTCCTGAGTGATTCACGCGAATTAGGATACACTCTAAACTTCAATTACGAAAAAAAAAAAAAACTTTCCACACCACCAAGTATAATCATACACATCACCTACGAAAAAGTAAATTAACTCATATCTCACTAACCGCTACTATCACCATAAAAACTAAATTGGAAACAAAAGGAGAGAAGAGCAGACTGATAGTTAGCGACGAACCGGTGTTATCCATTTCGGCTTCGCAAAAGATCGGGAGATTGTATGATTCTGAGCTCCGGAAAGTGACAGGTTCGACTTGAAAGTTAGAGAGGAATAATGCAAAGAATAAATTGCGTATGATTGCTAAATTCGACATTATAAAAAAGAATAATCATATATTACATGGGCTTGGATTTGGGCCGATTGGCCCGATCCAGTCTAAAGTCTATAAGCTTGACTCGATTTAATCAAAATTTCTAAATAATTCGAACCTAATTTCAATTCAAAGCACCAATATCTCAATAATAATGTCCAAACGACATCATCTGTTAATAGGCAAAACGATATCGTTTTCGAATCTTAATATTTTATGTAGTTTTTTATTTTTGTGATTAAATTATAAAGGATCTTAAAATAATTAAAATATTAGTTTTAATTAATATATATTTGATATGACTTAATGAGTATTGTGCTTTATGTTTTCTTAAATTAGCTTTTGTAATAGCAATATAATTTATTTTTATACCAAGTTTTTTAGTGACTATAGATTTAAGTTTTTGAATTGAAAATATTGGTAACATAGAATAAATCCTTTATTAATTTTAAATTAATTTTAAAAATAATTAATGACTATTTAAATAATAGCTTATATTCTTATATTAAAATTATATTTAAATTATGAAAAGTATTTTCATATCATTAACTTAATTTACAAATATTAAAATAACTGAAAATGTATATTTTAATAATTAAGACTTATCTCTACTTGATTAATATTTGTATTTGTTCATATTAAATAAAATTTTATTGTTGATATGTAAAAATAATATAATATTTTAGGTGGTATATAAGTTGGAAATTCATGCAACTTTCTTGAAATTTATCACTGAAATATTTGATGAGCCTGAGTGTTGAGTGAGAAGCGTCTTTCTCGATTCATGTATCTAATAATATCCTGTGTCTTGAGTTTTTGTTATTCACATACCATAAAATACAATTAAAAAATAAAAAATTTGAGCATCTCATTTTCTTTTTTTTTTACAAAGAAAAAAAACCAAAATTTTAAAAAACTAACTAACTAATATAGTGTTTTATGGTACAAAATTCCTTGCTTATCTTGATGAATGAGTTCCATAATTGTTACGAGAGACTCTCATACATGCCTGAATTAGTTAAGATTGCAAGAGAAGCCAGATTATCAGTATATTGATTCCTTTCAAGATAGACATATTGAATTGCATCTCTCAAGTTGAATATAACTAGGAAGTATAGTGAAACATTGGAGAGCTTAAATGTTCCTCTGATTCCAGCACCTGAAAATGATGGAATTGATCTTAATTGCCTTCGTCTATTTGACTGTTTACAAGCACACTCTCCCTTCTTTTTGGAAAACCTGTAGACTCCATGGTTGGATCCCTGAAAAGCTCTAAAGTTGGTGGTCTGTAATTAGGATCAACTGTGTTAACATCCGCATAACTTGGTCTAAATGAAATTGTTGCTCCTCCTAGATACCTTGACGGTGAAATGTACCGACCTCTCGATCAATCTCTCACACCACTAGCTCTCGAGTTTGTAACGTCAGCATTTCTCGAAACAAGAGATCTGTCTCCCGAGTCTGACCCCATTAGAGCTCCTGTTGTAGCAGGTGGTTTGGAGCTGAAAGGATCATCTGGTCCCCATGAGGTAAGTGCTTCCTTCTTCTTAGCAAAGAATTGCCAGGCTCCAAATAGGAAGATTAAGAAGAACACCACAGGCTACGCCCATAACATTGTATTGAAATCTCCTTCAAATATTTGGAGATTAGATATGTACATACCCAAATATCCATTCCTAAGACTTAAAACAATCAGCTTTTCATGATCACTTCCTACCAAGGGTATTGCATTGTTCCTATCAAAGTCATCTTCAGTCGATTGGTAATCCAGAAATGATGATCTGATCTCATCTAAACCAGCAGAGAAAAGAAGGTGAGGTACACCAACTCTAACATAACGAGGAGAAGAAACATTGTATACAAAAACCTTCTCAAGATTGTCAATCAGTAAGTAACCTCTAATGGGTTGAATCGCAATTGGCCGATCAAATTCGACTTTCTTCTTGGATCTAATCTTGCATTTAAAGTTCATTACATCCCCTAATAACAGTATGTAGGAAAATCCCGGTGTATACATCACATGTACACAGTGCGGAAAACAAAAATTTTTGTTCCGGGACCTTCCCGAAAGTCAGGATCCATGTGTCTATATAACAAAATCAAACCATAACGGCCAAAAGAGACCGTCTCTAACGGTATCCACGCAGAGATCGGAGAACCTAACCGGGGCAAACCCTTTGACTCAGGAATAGCTAGAACAAAGTAAAGACTGTTAGATCTTACCTTTGTTCTTGGAGAGCTATGGAGAAACGATGAAGGAGGAGAAGCTTGGTGAAGAAGAGAGCTTGATGAAAGATGAAGAAGCTTAGCTTAGGATTTCTCAAATCCCATCTTCAAACCCACGATCATCACCATTTCTTTCTTGCTTTGCCATATGTCTTATAACCTTTTAAAGACACATTAAAGCTAATGGTGGAGGCTTGTCCACGTTAGCCATTATATATATATCTATATAATAAAGTGAAAAAGATAAGCTTCTCCTTTTGGCTTCCACGTTAACACACACACACACACACACACACACACACACATATATATATATATATATATATATATTCTTTAATCAATTAATAATATATATATATATGTATATAAATACTGAAGTGGTCCAGTCACACTGGGGTCGGTCCTATCGGCCTACCGGGTCCAGGTATGAAAAATTACCGGAAACTTTTTTCAGCAATATCGATGTCGCGATCTCATCGGGACATATCTCGATCTCATCGGGATCCATTTAATTCTATTGCTCTCTATTTATTAGATCTCTATCCAAAACTATTTTACGAATTCTCCGAGTCACTCTTATGCGTGTGACCCATTAGGTTCCCGGTTATGTTGGTCACTTAGATTAACACTTAATCTGAGCAAGTCATGAGCGGTATCTAGCAACACATCATGACCCCCAATTGACCGGAAAGTAATTGGTTTGACGAATGAACCTATATTCATCATGAACCATATTACGAACCTTTCCATAGACAATTACCGTGCAATTCGTCCTTTCACCATGCTATACCCCACTTGGTTATGAGTATGGGCAAAGTGTCAACTCTCACTAGACATCAGTTCTTGTCCTGGGACTCATTACTTTATATGTCACTGAAGACACTCTTCATGACATATATACTCCGGCCAGAGATTTCCAAGTAATGACCCTGACAAAAGGCCATGGGTATCATCTTCTGCTATCACAGAAGTGGTGAATCCTTTATTGGCTACTCAATTACCTTCGAATACCTCAAGCTGTACCCAATCACCACCCTACAAGCGACCTCTGTAAGACAACAAAGAATGGAGTCAAAGCACAGAATCAGTATCCAAGATATCCTTGAGTACCTCAAGTCTAAGGATATTTGCACCATTGCTATGATGAGATTATCACCGACATTAGAATAGACATCCATGTGATGATCTCATAGCAGTCATCCAATGTACTTACTACCTCTAGTAAGCATTCACATCTCAACCCTAAATATCTCATATTTACAGCTTCGAGATCTATCGCTTGATCAAATCAAGGAGCTTGAGATGTGCTAGTCTCCGGATTACCAATGTCCAGCCAAAGAATCCTATGACTAGAATAATTTAGATATCGACATAATTGCACATGATAGGAATCTCAGTAGTATGATCACATCACAATTTCCTTCATGCTATGTCATATATCATGGACTTCATTAATTTGCTTATTGATCAATATCAGTTCATAAATAATGAACATCAAATTAATGAAATATGCCTTTCTTTATTTATTCATAAAGTATGTACACAACTTTGTACAAAACGCGCCAAAGGCGATTGCCTTTAAGACACTACTCTAACAATCTCCTACTTGACCTAAAGCCAATCGCCTTGATATCTAATACCATAGGCGAGTACATGAGAATCAAAATTCTTCTGTGACAATGACTTTATCAACGGATCAGCAATATTCTGCTCTGTAGGAATTCTCTCTATCTGGACATCACCTCGTCCAATGATCTCCCTAATCAGATGATATCTGCGGAGTACGTGTTTGGATCGTTGATGAGACCTTGGTTCCTTCGTCACAAGAATAGCCCCATTGTTGTCACAATACAATCAGATGGGCCCATCACATTAGGAACCACACCAAGTTCAAGAATGAACTTTTTGATCCAAATCGCTTCCTTTCTTTGCGTCTGAAACGACAATGTACTCAAATTTCGGTTGTTGAATCGGCAATCATCTCTTGTTTGAACTCTTCCAACCGATCGCCCCGCTGCTCGGTGTGAATATATAACTGATTGGGATTTAGAACCATCCTTATCGATTGAAAATCGGCATCAGATACCCGCCACTTTGAGATCTCCATCTCCATATATCAAGAAAACATCCTTAGTCCTTCGCAGTACTTGAGGATATACTTGATACCACCCGGTGACCCTCACCAGATCCGATTGGTATCGCCGTAACACTTAGAGCATATGATACATCGGGTCTCGACATAGTATCACAGTACATGATAGATCCTACTGCAGATGCATAAGGGATCATATTCATGCGCATCCTCTCATCTTGTGTCTTAGGACACATAGACTTCGAGAGCGTTATCCCATGAGTCACGGGAAGGTACCCTCTCTTGGATTGTTCCATGCTAAACCTCTTTAACATCTTGTCTATGTACGTTGACTGTGAAAGACCAAGCAACCTTTTTGATCTATCTCTATAGATCTTTATCCCAAGGATATAAGTTGCTTCACCAAGGTCTTTCATGGCAAATTGTTTGGACAACCAAATCTTCACAGATTGTAGCTGTAACACCCAAATACCCCCTGGGAGGATACATGGATGCCACCCAAGACAGAATAGACAAAACCAAACATCACACTGATATTTATTTTATTTAATAACTCAAACCCACACACATATATTACATATTGTAAATCTCATAACAGAAATCCAAAGAATATTTACAAGTCCAAACAAAGGAAACAAAATACATTTTCAAACTTTATGAACAGACTCCTTTGGCCAGCGCAGTAGACTTGTCTCAGTCTATAAACTCTTCGCTCTGAACCTACACGGGACAAATCCACCGTGCTAAGCATATAGCTTAGTGAGTAATAACTAATCTAATTTAATGGATTATCATATAAAATTTAACTTCAACGTAAGCATGCAGTAAGAAACATTTATCAGAAAATCAGACATAACACATTTCAGTACAGATTCACTTACTTATCAGAACTGAATATCACAAGAGGGTATAAACCCGTCAGAATCATAATACAGTTTTTGTCAAACACATATCAAGATCAAATCCATTTATGAAGCTGTAACGGACTTATACAGATATACCGTAATTAGTATCGCAGGAGAGACATATGTCTCGATATCGAGACACCAAAGTGTCAAATAATGTAAGCATTGCAGAGACCCTTCTAGTATGCCTATTTACCCACAACTAGGACTTAATAGGTTTTAAAATGTAACAAGGTCATTTCAGACATTTCATGTACAGGTAAATAGTACTTCCAATAAATCAATCCCATACATCATCTAGGTTGACTCACAAAATTGACTATCCAAATTACTTTATCAAATTATTTACTCAGACATTTACCAAAACCGTCCTTATTGTTTATTGCCTTGAAGTCCTGGCAATATCCGACAGTGGTCTTTCCTCTATAATAGGGAACACAGATACAAATCACTATTGTGCATAATTATTGTATGAAGAATGAGTATGATGCATGTTCATAACAAATTCCGGGACCAAACCCTAAATTTTTAACTTATTCCATAATTCACAACTCAAATTATGAAATCCTTAATTCTTAATTAATTCTGAAAAATTACAAATTTCATATAGAGAGGTAGAAAATTCTCTTACGAATCCAACGCTTCGAGAATCAGGTCATTCGGAGGTCGGATGACAAAGATATGGTCAAAAGAGTGAAGTATATCACACACAAGTCGACTTATACTTACACAAGTCGACTTATGTAACACGATAACTCGACTTACACTTGCATAACTCGAGTTATTTAAGAGCGGAGATGTCCGTTCATGCAAAACGTTGATTTTCATGCAAAACGTTGATATAAGTCGACTTATACACCACAACAAGTCGAGTTATAGCACTATTCATCGTCTTCTTCGCCAAACTATACTAAAAAAGATCTTTTCTTCCATTTTCTTTCCATTTCATCACTTCTAAAAGTCCATTAAGCTTCTTTAAACCCACTAAAGCTTCCAACCCACTCGAAATAAATTAAAACTTCAAATATAACTAATCCGAATCTCTCTCTCTCTCTCTACTGTATTTTCAAAACTTCGCATCTCTCCTTACGGTTTCTATCATTTTCTTCATAAACCACTACAACTCATTATGCTCTACGCTTTCTTAAAGTGACCTCATATAACACAAAACTATTAACACAAAAATAAACAAAACATATCATCTTACATTTCGCATATTTAGAGATAACATATATATATATATTTCTCTACGAACAACATTACCGTATATATATAAATCATCTTTAAAACTAAATGTAACACTTAAATACGTTGATAAATCAAGGTTTATATATATAAATCATCTTTAAAGCTAAACAGAACACTTAAATACGTTGATAAATCAAGGTTTTCAAAACAATGCATGACCGTTAATATTCACACCATAAGAACAGAGTATCACCGTATGTATGCATATATATATATCTTCAACATAAAACAAGATGCTCAACATAAAACAAGAAGTATATAGCTACTTACCTGTATAACTAATATATCCAGTAACCTCTCTTGCTCGGTGGTGAGGACGAAGAACAAAACTAACTTAAGCTCCAAACTTGTTTTAAAACGAAACCATCTAAGCATGTGTGACACATGCACAACGTCCACGCGTCTAACCATGTGTACGTGTCATGAAACAATGAAGGTATTTGTAGGAAAATCCCGGTGTGAGCATCACATGCCCATGGTGGGGAAAATAAAAATTTTTGTTCCGGGACCTTCCCGAAAGCCAGGATCCATGTGTCTATACAACAAACTCAAACCATAACGGCCAAAGGAGACCGTCTCTAACGGTATCCACGCAGAGATCGGAGAACCTAACCGGGACAAACCCTTTGACCCGGGAATAGCTAGAGCAAATTAAAGACTGCTAGATCTTACCTTTGTTCTTGGAGAGCTTGAAAAATAACGATGGAGAAGATGAAGAAGCTTGAAGAGGAGAGAAAGATCGTTGGTGAGAAGAGTGGAAAACTTGTTTTTCCTTCAACCTATCTTCCTCCCTTTTAAAAGCCACGAAGATTGTTGATCAAGAAGAGGAAAAACCATTTTTCCTTTCAAAACTCTTCTACTTTTTCATAACCAACGATGATCATCTTCATCTTTCATGATTTTATCTTTTAGCCATTTAATTCATTAATGACTAAGCATGAAAGGAGAAGGTTCTCCTCCTTTCCACGTATTCAACACACACACATATATATATATATATATATATATATATATTAATTAATTCTTTAATTAAAATATATATATATATATAAATAAATGTCAAGTGGTCCAACACACTGGAATTGGTCCTACCTACTCACGGGTCCCGTAGATGGGAAAAACCTCCTAAATGTTTTTCAGAATATCGATGTCGCGATCTCATCGGACATATCTCGATCTCATCGGGATCCATTTAATCCTTTTGCTCTCCATATATTGGAACTCTGTCCAAAACTATTTTACGAATTCTCCGAGACACTCTTATGCGTGTGACCCATTAGGTTTCCGGTTATGTTGGCCACTTAGATTAACACTTAATCTGAGCAAGTCATGAGCGGTATCTAGCAACACATCATGACCTCCAATTGATTGGATAGTAATTGGTTTGACGAATGAACATGTATTCATCATGAACCATATCACGAACCTTTCCATAGACAATTACCGTGCAATTTGTCCTTTCACCATGCTATACCCCACATGGTTATGAGTATGGGCAATGTGTCAACTCTTTACTAGACTGACTACGTCAAATCTAGTCCAAGTGATATCAGTTCTTGTCCTGGGACTCATTACTTTATATGTCACTGAAGACACTCTTCATGACATATATACTCCTACCGAGATTTCCAAGTAATGACCCTGACAAGAGGCCATGGGTATCATCTTCTGCTATCACAGAAGTGGTGAATCCTCTATTGGCTACTCAATTACCTTCGAATACCTCAAGCTGTACCCAATCACCACCCTATGAGCAACCTCTGTAAGGCAACAAGGAATGGAGTCAAAGCACAGAATCAGTATCCAAGATATCCTTGAGCACCTCAAGTCTAATGATACTTGCACTATTGGTATGATGAGATTATCACTGACATTAGAATAGGACATCCATGTGATGATCTCATAGCAGGTCATCCATATTTACTTACTACCTCTAGTAAGCATCCACATCTCAACCCTAAATATCTCATATTTACAGTTTCTGAGATCCACTGCTTGACCAAATCAAGGAGTTTGAGATGTGCTAGTCTTTCCGGATTACCAATGTCCAGTCTCAGTAATCCTATGACTAGGGATAATTTAGATACTGACATAATTGCACATGATAGGAATCTCAGTAGTATGATCACATCACAATTTCCTTCATGCTATGTCATATATCATGGACTTCATTAATTTGCTTATTGATCAATATCAGTTCATAAATAATGAACATCAAATTAATGAAATATGCCTTTCTTTATTTATTTAATAAAGACTGTACACAACTTTGTACAAAATGCGCTAAAGGCGATTGCCTTCAGGGCACTACTCTAACAGTATTGCCACGGATGGGTTTTCTTATTTTCTTAAATTAATAAATTATTCTTTAAAAAAAAAACAAATACATTGTTTTGAATCTTAGTTGTAACAATTACCAAACAAATACCCAAAAGTTCCAGAAGACTTCCAAAATTTACCAAAATTTCACGAAAATAATGACTCGAAAATAAATTGGCAACTCAAAACTAATCCTCCATTAATTTCTAAAATATTTGAAGTATACAAAATTACGAAAAATATAATAATAATGTCCAAATCACTTCCAAGTTTCATTAAACCAATTAACCCGGAAAATGCCATGAATGCATGCCAAAATACTTATGCATAATTTAAGCAAATATTTAATAAACAAATAACAATCATAATTCGTACTAATTCCTTTAATATTCTAACCCCTAATTTGGGGCGTTACAACTCTTCCCTCCTTAAGAAATTTCGTCCTCGAAATTCATACCTGATTCGAATAATTGCGGATACTGAGCTTTCATGATTTCCTCTGGTTCCCAAGTTGCTTCTTCAATTCCATGATGTTGCGGAGGACTTTTACTAATCTGATCGACTTGTTTTGAGTTGTTTCACTTCTCCGCTAGTATGAAAATTGGCCCTTCTTCATACGACAAATCTGTTGTAGACTGAATCTCTTGCACGGAATCTTATGTGAGGCGCCGATCGGTATCTCCTCAACATAGAAACATGAAACACATCATGCGGTCGCCAATTCTCCAGAAGAGCTAATCGATAAGCTACGGTCCAACCTCTTCGTAATTTCATAAGGCCCAATGAATCATGGATCGAGCTTACCCTTCTTCCCAAACCAAGTATGTGTTTCCATGGTGACACTTTTAGAAACACCTTATCACCCACTTGAAACTCAATATCCTTCCTTTTTAAATCAGCATAAGACTTCTGCCTATCACTGGCAGCTTTCAATCTTTGTCGAATAATCTGAAACTTTTCTTCAAGATCTTTCACAATGTCCGCCCGGTCATCTTGTTTTCACTCAACTCCGTCCAACATACCGGAGTTCTACACTTCCTACCATACAACGCTTCATAAGGTGCCATGCCGATGCTCGTCTGATAACTGTTGTTATAAGTAAACTCCATCAAAGTCAGATAATTATCCTAACTCCCGGGAAACTCTAACACACAACCCCTCAACATATCTTCCAAAATCAGATAACTCGTTTCATCGTCCATCTGTTCGGGATGGAAAGCAAGATTAAACTTAAGTTGAGTACCCAATGCTTCAGTAAACTTTTCCAGAATCTCGAAGTAAATCGAGGATCACGATCAGAAATAATCGATAATGGTACTCCATGCAGTCTTACAATCTCATTCACATACAAATCTGCAAGCCTATCCAATGAATAGTCAAAACGAATAGGTAAAAAATGAGCAGATTTGGTGAACTTATCTACAATAACCCATACCGCATCATGCTTCCTTTGAGTAAGAGGAAGTCCAGTGACAAAGTCCATGGTAATGTTATCCCATTTCCATTGAGGAATAGGAATAGGATTTAACAAACTAGATGGAACCTGGTGCTCAGCCTTAACCTACTGGCATGTTAGACATTTTGCTACATAATCCACAACATCCCGTTTCATACCTGACCACCAGTAATACTGCTTCAAATCCTGATACATCTTGTTTCCGCCCGGATGCATAGTAAATCATCAGACATGAGCCTCAAACAATATCTTCTTCTTCGATTCTTCATTAGTCGGCACACACAACCGGTCCTTATAATACAATTCACCATCACCCCGCATGTAAAAATCATCATTTACCTTCCTGAGTAGCCACGATAAGTTGTTGTAACTTATCATCAGCTCTTTGAGCATTACAAATCTCCTGTCTCAACGTGGGCCTTGCCATCAATTGAGCCATCAAGGCTCCATCAGATTCCAACTTCCATCCAATCTGCTTCAGTGATAAAGCCAAGATAGTCTTTCGACTTAAGGCATCTGCTACAACATTAGCCTTACCCGGATGATAGTCCACAATACAATCATAGTCTTTAAATAATTCCAACCAACGTCGTTGTCTCAAATTAAGTTCCTTCTGAGTAAGCAGATACTTCAGACTCTTATGATCTGTGAAAATTCTACACCTTTCACCATACAGATAGTGTCGCCAAATTTTTAAGGCAAACACTACTGCTGCAAGTTCTAGATCATGTGTAGGGTAATTCTGTTCATGAGTCTTTAGTTGCATAGAAGCATAAGCAACTACCTTTCCTTCCTACATCAAAACACACCCTACACCAGTCCCAGACGCATCAGTATACATAACATACTCCTTACCAGCCGTAGGTTGAACTAATACAGGAGCTTCAGTAAGCATATTCTTCAACTGATCAAAACTACTCGACATCTATCGGACTATTCATACTTCACCCTTCCCAAAAGTTTAGTTAAAGGGATGCTATCACCGAAAATCCCTTAACAAACCGACGGTAATAACTAGCCGCACCGTAAAACTTCTTACTTACATCACATTCGTGGCGGCTTCCAATTAACAATAGCCTCTATCTTACTAGATCAACTCTAATTCCTTGAAGAGACCACATGACCTAAAATGATATCTCTGGCCGTAAATCACATTTACTCAACTTAGCATATAATCTGTCTTTCCGCAGGTCTGCAAGACAATTCGGAGATGTTCACTATGATCCTGTTAGACCCTAGAGTAGACCAAAGATATCATCAATAAACACCACAACAAACCGATCTAAATACGGCTGAATACTCTATTCATCAAATCCATGAATGTCGCAGAGCATTAGTTAACCCAATGGCATTACTAGAACTCATAATGTCCATAACGGTCCTAAATGCATTCTTGACATGCACATCCTTGATTCAAGTCGATAATATCCCGATCACAGATCTATCTTCAAAACACTCCGCATCTTTTAAGCGATCAAATAGATCGTCAATCCTTGGCGGTGGATACCTATTCTTCATCGTGACTCTATTTAAGCGCACGTAGTCGATGCACATTCTCGATGTACCATCCTTCTTCTTCACAAATAACACCTGCACCCCACGGTGATACACTTGGTCTAATAAACCCTTATCCGTAAGTTCTTGTAATCGCAACTTCAACTCCTTTAACTCAAGAGGAGCCATTCTATACGGTGTGCTCTGGATATAGGAGCGATGCAGTGTATGACTTCAATAGATAACTCCACTTCTCTTTCCTGGAGGGAGCCCTGCAATTCCTCGGGAAAACATCCGAATCTCATTCACTACAGAATCTCAGCGGTTTCTCCTTAGCACCATCCTTACGTGAATCATGTACAAAAGCTAGATAAGCTTCACACCCTTCCCGAGAAGCTTTTGAGCTTGCATAGCAGATACTACATTAGTTAGAGCACGTGCAACCACCACGAAATACAATCTCGGTGGTGGGGCCTCTTTAAGAAAAGCATCTTCGCGCTTACATCGACATCACCGATGTTTAGATAGCCAATCCATACCCAGAATCAAATCGAATTCGTGAAACGGCAACTTAATCAGTCCGTTGCATACTCACTTTCTTGAATCTTAATAGGACAATTCCTAACCACCTGATTCACCAACACACTACTACCCAGAGGACTAGTTACATGCATGTCATATTCTAACTGATCTATAAGCATCTCCTTAACAAACATTTCTCCAGCACAGATATATGAATGTGAAGATCCAGGATCAATTAATGCATACAATTCATAACCAAAGAGAGAAACCGCATCAAGAATGACATCGGTGCATCCCGATCCTCACGAGCCAAAGCATAAGCCCGAAATGAAATGAAGGCACAATGGTCAATTCACGCTTCGAAAAGAGCTCGGATTAGCCCTGCTCTGATTATATCCGCCTCGTCCTCTTCCTCGACCTTTGTTCCCAACTGAAGCATGAGAAACCTCTCAACTAACTTGTGCTATCCCAGACTGTCTCAGAGGGCAATTTGCAATCATATGCTCCGTACTGCCACAACGAAAACATGCACCTGTAACTCTCCAACAGACACCCCAATGGTGAATAGAGCAGTGTGGGCACTCTGGAGCACCAGAACCTCGACCCCCAGAAGAACCCCTACTAGAGGCAGTCGATGCAGGAAAGTTTTGTTGCCTTCCCTGTATCGCAGATCTCTGAGCAACTCTCGGTGCAGAGGAACTACCTTCCCGATTTCGTTTCCCCGAAGACTGACCTCCTCTATTAAAGCCTCTTCTCTGACTTCTTTCTTTCTTGATCGTCTCTTGTCTTTCTATTTTTATTACAGCCTGTACTAACTGATGATAAGTAACTTGTTGTAACATAGAAAATGCTGCCAGATGCTCCTTGATCGAATCATGCAATCCCTCCTCGAATTGATGACATCTAACTCTTCAACAAGACAGATTCGAGGGCATACTTATCGAGCCGATTAAACTCCCGATCATACTCAAGAATGCATAAACTCCTCTGCTTTGATTCAGAAATTGCTTCCACCGATCCTTCTGTAAGCTTCCTTCACGCATTTAGTCTTAAATTCTTGGGCAAAGAATTCCCACGCCGAGACACCGTAGAATGAGGACTCAAGGACAAACTTCCACCATTCATAAGTCGCCCTCGTAGTAGGGAAACAAGATGATGAACCATCCGCTCTGCTGGACAACAAATCTCATCCAAGACCCTCTTCACCTTCTCAATCCGAACTCGGCCCTTCAGATTCCTCCACGAAGTCCCGAAAATTCTTCACTCTGCTTCCTCAACTCGATCAATCGGAGCCTTAGGTGTTGTCATCCGATGCAACAAGGTCATCATATCTGGGACAAATTTTAATCAAAGCTTCTCCTCGAAATGGAGGAGGAGGTGGAACCTCTTCACCTAGATTGACCTTGACGGTCCGGTATTTCGAATGAGTTTGCTCTACTGATTACTCTCAAAGAACTTCACAACAAATTCGCGTGATCCTTCCATCGTAATTTCTAAAGACAAAACATGGGACACCGCATTAGGCCAAAACACAACTTAGACACTCAACGGAAAACAATAGGCAAGTCGTGGTTAAATCAGAACCGCCTAAACTTGCTCTGATACCAAAAGATGTAACACCCAAATACCCCCTGGGAGGATACATGGATGCCACCCAAGACAGAACAGACAAAACCAAACATCACACTGATATTTATTTTATTTAATAACTCAAACCCACACACATATATTACATATTGTAAATCTCATAACAGAAATCCAAAGAATATTTACAAGTCCAAACAAAGGAAACAAAATACATTTTCAAACTTTATGAACAGACTCCTTTAGCCAGCGCAGTAGACTTATCCCAGTCTTTAAACTCTTCGCTCTGAACCTACACGGGACAAATCCACCGTGCTAAGCATATAGCTTAGTGAGTAATAACTAATCTAATTTAATGGATTATCATATAAAATTTAACTTCAGCGTAAGCATGCAATAAGAAACATTTATCAGAAAATCAGACATAACACATTTCAAAGATGATTCACTTACTTATCGAGCGAATATCACAAGAGGGTATAAACCCGTCGTAATCATAATACGCTTTTGTCAAACACATATCAAGATGTAGAATCCATTTATAGAAGCGAATGTAACGGACTTATACATGAGATCACGTAGTTAGTATCGCTAGGAGAGACATATGTCTCGATATCAGGAGACACCAAAGTGTCAAATAACAGGAGCAGCTGCCGACCCTTTTAGGCATGCCTATTTACCCACAACTAGGACTTAACAGTTTTAAAACAGAACAAGGTCATTTCAGACATTTCATGTGCAGGCAAATAGTACTTCTAATAAATCAATCCCAGACATCATCTAGGTTGACTCACAAAATTGACTATCCAAATTACTTACTGAAATTATTTACCTGTATTACTTACCAAAACCGTCCTTACTGTTTATTGCCTTGAAGTCCCGGCAATATTCGGCAGTGGTCGTTCCTTTATAATAGGGAACACAGATACAAATCACTATTGTGCATAATTATTGTATGAAGAATGAGTATGATGCATGTTTATAACAAATTCCGGGACCAAACCCTAAATTCTTAACTTATTCCATAATTCACAACTCAAATTATTAAATCCTTAATTCTTAATTAATTCTGAAAATCACAAATTTCATATAGAGAGGTAGAAAATTCTCTTACGAATCCAACGCTTCGAGAATCAGGTCATTCGGAGGTCAGATGACAAAGATATGGTCAAAAGAGTGAAGTATATCACACACAAGTCGACTTATACTTACACAAGTCGACTTATGTAACACGATAACTCGACTTACACTTGCATAACTCGAGTTATTTAAGAGCGGAGATGTTCGTTCACGCAAAACGTTGATTTTCATGCAAAACGTTGATATAAGTCGACTTATACACCACAACAAATCGAGTTATAGCACTATTCATCGTCTTCTTCGCCAAACCATACGAAACAACAGTCTTTTCTTCCATTTTTCTTTCCATTTCATCACTTCTAAAAGTCCATTAAGCTTGTTTAAACCCACTAAAGCTTCCAACCCACTCAGAAATAAATTAAAACTTCAAATATAACTAATCCGAATCTCTCTCTCTCTCTCTCTCTCTACTGTGTATTTTCAAAACTTCTGCATCTCTCCTTACGGTTTCTATCATTTTTCTTCATAAACCACTACAACTCATTATGCTCTATGTTTTCTTAAAGCTTACCTCATATAACACAAAACTATTAACACAAAAATAAACAAAACATATCATCTTACATTTCTGCATATTTAGAGATAACATATATATATATTTTCTACGAACAACATTACCAGATATATATAAATCATCTTTAAAACTAAAATGTAACACTTAAATACGTTGATAAATCAAGGTTTATATATATATATATCATCTTTAAAGCTAAATGTAACACTTAAATACGTTGATAAATCAAGGTTTTCAAAACAATGCATGACCGTTAATATTCACACCATAAGAACAGAGTATCACCGTATGTATGCATATATATATATCTTCAACATAAAACAATATGCTCAACATAAAACAGAAGTATATAGCTACTTACTGTATAACTAATATGTCCAGAACCTCTCTTGCTCGGTGGTGAGGACGAAGAACAAAACTAACTTAAGCTCCAAACCCGTTTTAAAACGAAACCATCTCGAGCATGTGTGACACATACACAACGTCCACGCGTCTAACCATGTATGCGTGTCACTTAAACAATGAAGGCATTGCCACGGATGGGTTTTCTTATTTTCTTAAATTAATAAATTATTCTTTTAAAAAAAACAAATACATTGTTTTGAATCTTAGTTGTAACAATTACCAAACAAATACCCAAAGTTCCGAAGACTTCAAAATTTACCAAAATTCCCGTAAAATAATGACTCGAAAATAAATTGGCAACTCAAAACTAATCCTCCATTAATTTCTAAAATATTTGAAGTATATAAAAATTACGAAAATATAATAATAATGTCCAAATCACTCCGAAGTTTCATTAAACCAATTAACCCGGAAAATGCCATGAATGCATGCCAAAATACTTATGCATAATTTAAGCAAATATTTAATAAACAAATAACAACCATAATTCGTACTAATTCCTTTAATATTCTAACCCCTAATTTGGGGCGTTACAGTAGCATAGAGACATAAATTCCTAGTAATAATATGTCATCTACATATAGCACAAGGAATACGATTGCAGTCCCACTAACCTTCTTATACACACAGTATTCATCCGGATTTTGTGAGAAACCAAACTCTTTGATTACCTCATCAAAACGAATATTCCAACTCCTAGATGCTTGCTTCAATCCATAGATGGATTTCTGAAGCTTGCATACCTTTTCGCCATCATAGGAGATGAAGCCCTCGGTTGTATCATATACACATCCTCGCCTAGATTTCCATTTAGAAAGTCGTCTTCACATCCATTTGTCATATCTCATAATCATAATGAGTGGCAATGGCTAGAGTATTCTAATGGATTTAAGCATTGCTCATGGGTCAAGGTCTCGTCAGAGTCAACTCCTTGTCTTTCGATTTAAAACCTTTAGCCACAAGTCTTGCTTTATAGGTAATTACATTACCATCCATGTCGGTTTTCTTTTGAAAACCCATTTACACCCTATGGGTTTTATTCCTTCTAGTGCCTCAACCAAAGTCCATACTTGGTTTTCATACATGGAATCCATTTCTGACTTCATGGCATAAAGCTATTTTTTAGACTCTGAACTCTTCGTAACCTCTTCATAGTGGTAGGCTCATCATCTTCTATGAGCAATACGTCATTCTGTTCATTCACGAAATCCATATCTCTCGAGAACAGAGCGTATCCTACGTGACCTACTTAATTTCGTGTGTTGTAGAAGGTTGAATATTACTTCATCCGTATGAGTCACGATTTGAGTTCAGCGAATGATTCTGCGTCTGTTCGAGCATCTTGAACTTCTTCAAGTTCTATTTTGCTCCCACCGTCTTCTTGTAAAAGAAACTCTTTCTCTAAAAAGACAGCATGCTTTGAAAAAAACACCTTTTGTTCCTTAGCAAGGTAGAATTGATATCCCATTGTTTCTTTAGGATATCCTACGAACAAACATTTGTCAGACTTTGCATCAAGTTTATCTAACTGTGTCCGCTTCACATAAGTTGTACAACCCCAAACTTTCAAATGAGTAAGATAGGGTTTTTTGTTAGTCCACATCTCATATGGAGTAACATCAACTGTCTTTAATGGAACTCTGTTTAGCAAGTAAACAGTTGTCTCAATTGCATACCCCCAAAAGGATTTCAGTAACTTTGAAAAGCCCATCATCGATCGTACCATGTCTAACAAGGTTCGATTTCTCCTTTCTGCCACACCATTATGCTGTGGTGTGTAAGGAGGATTCCATTGAGATAAAATCACATTATCTCTGAGATAATCTAAAAAATGTTGGTCTAAGTATTCCCCACCACGATCGGATCGTAATATCTTGATACTTTTCCCAAGTTGGTTTTCTACTTCATTTCTGAATTGTTTGAACTTTTCAAATGCTTCTTGATTTATATCTCATCGACATCTGGTACCCATATCGAGAATAATCATCGATAAAGGTAATGAAGTAAAGACAACCACTTCTAGCATTGATGGACATCGGACCACATACATCCGAATGTATTAGGTCTAATACTCCATCGCTCGCTCACCCTTTCCCTTAAAGGGTAACTTAGTCATCTTGCCTAATAAACAAGATTCACATGTGTCATATGATTCATAATCAAATGACCCTAAACTACCACTCTTATGGAGCTTAGCTATGTCTCTCATTTATATGGCCAAGCGACAATGCCATAAGTAAGTTGATTTTAAATTATCTCATTTATGTCTTTTCGTGTCATTGACATTCATAATTGGATGTGACATATCTAATATGTAAATTCCATTGCATAATGTACCAAGACTATAAAGCATTCCATTCAAACTAATAGAACAACCATTGTTACTAAAAGTCAAATGAAAACTAGCTCTATTTAAACAAGAAATGCATAATATGTTCTTTGTTAAAGCAGTACAAAATAACATTCATCCAATTTAATTACAAGCCCACCGGGAGTGATAAAAATAAGTGCCTAAGGCTAATGCAAAGAACTCTTGCTCAATTTCCTACACGCAGTCTAGTTCTCCCTTCACGAGTCGCTCATCGTCCCCGAGGCCCCGTGATATCATTGCATATGTGTGAGCCACAACCGGTATCTAATACCCATATGTTATGGTCAGAAACAGTATTAATCTCAATGACAAACATACCTGAAGGAGCTGAGGCATCTGATGCCTTCTTCTGCTTCAATTATTCCAGATAGACTTTACAGTTTCGCTTCCAGTGGCCAGTCTTGCCACAATGGAAACAAGTTCCTTTTGGTGTAGTTTCTTTGGTTTTCTTTTAGGCTGCACTTCCTTTTGGTTTCTTAGACCTTTTCTTCTTCAATTTCTTTTTCTTTGAACCAGGAGAAGAAGAGTCCACCACGAGCACTGGCTTGCTATCCTTCTTGATAGCATCAACAACAAGTGGATCAGGAAGTGGAATATCTAGGACATAGCTCAGTTCCTCATATCTGAGAACAATTCTCAGATTTCTCAGCCAATCGAGAAAATTAGGTCTAGTTAATTTATTAGAGTCCATAAGTGAGCGCAAATTCACACTAGAAGTCATCTTCAATTAACCTAAAGGAGAGAGAGAAAGAATGTTAGAATAGAATTACATGCATGATCATAAGGACTTGCATGACATGCATATGGCTCCCACTAGTTTCAAAGAATCCATAACCCTCATTACGAATCTAAGAAACATTATGACAAAATGTCATAGTGGGTCGATATCCGATATTACTAAAATGACCTTGGGTTTACTCAACAAGCCACCTTAGGTCAATCGGTAGGTATCGGTCATACCAATTGCATCATAGATAATCGACATTACTAAAAATGACCTTGGGTTTACCCAACAAGCCACCTTAGATCAATCGGCAGGTATCGGGCATACCACTTGCATCATAGATGCAACTATCGACTAGTGCTATCAACTCGTGATGTATGCACACACATTGGGTTATCAACTCTTGATGCGCGTACATCTGATGTACACTACCCAATTTCACCTCTGTCTACGTTGACCTTGAGTTTACTCAACAAATCAACGCTTCTAGTGAAAACCAACCCATTAATCCGAAAATCGTATTTTCATAGTTCGAACATATCCGTATAGAGTGAGCTTGGGTTTACCCAACAACCCAACTCTATAAGAACTCTGGTTCTCCCCATATTAATGGAAGGCGTTAGTTTTCATATTATGTGTGAGGGTTTTCAAACTCTGGTCTCATCTTCTTCTTCTCCAAGCTGTAGGATTATAGTCACCATGACTAAATGGAATGATTTAGGGCATTTCATCAATCACATTGAGTCTATACCTTTGATCATCCATCATCCCACCTTTGCATGTTGTAAGTCGACTTGTGTAAGTCGACTTATGCTATCATGAACGTGCAAGTCGACTTTATACCATTGTGCAAGTCGACTTATGATATCTTGAGACGCACAAGTCGACTTATACCATTGTGCAAGTCGATTTATGTAGCTGAACAAGTCGACTTATACATGTGTAAGTCGACTTACCTAAGAATACAAGTCGACTTATGCATGTGTAAGTCGACTTATATATGTGGAATTGCTTTCCAATTGGCTAATTTCTCAATCCGTGCAGTTCCAATTCACAATACCAAGTGTAATATTCGTTACTTTGATGTACCAATGAAACACTTTCATTGTATCATGCTTACCATGTATAATCATACTATACATGAAAAACTTGAAATCGATGAATACACTACTATTCACTTAGATTTTCAAATAATTTTGCAAATATCAAACTATCACCCTAAGTATCTCTAGGTAGTGTACACTTTATCAAGACTACTTCGGCACTGGTCACAAAATTGTGACGGCCAAAACAGTCAAGAGAACGAAATATACTAACGAGACGCTAATGTGACATATTTGACATCCAAAAATTTTGGAAACCCAATTTCAAGAAAATCATTTTGGGAAGCATACAACATCAATGTAACATATTTTTAATCACATTAAAAATGATCCAAGGCATTGGAATTGAGAAATACACAATCATTCATTTCAAACAAAACAGCTCTAGCAACTTTCTCAAAACTGCCAAGCTCTGTCTTTTGCTTGAAAAAATCATTGAAAAAATTTCAATAAATTCTGAGAAAATTACTGAGGTTACAACATGTTCACAACATGCTCCATGAATTTTTTCAGGATTTATTTCCAACAAAAACGCATCCAACCTCAGCAACAAAGCCAATGTTAAATCTGTGTTCCTCAACACAGTTATTCCCAGAAGCCCACAATAAATTCTCAAATAAATAGTAAATCACCTCGAAAACATTTTTCCATCCTCATAGACAATAATAAACATCTTAGAGACATGTCGGTGAAAGAAAATCCAAAAAAAAAATTCTACAATGTATTCTCGAATTTATAAGCATGCCTATTCAAGGAATGTACACAAACACAGCAACCAGAACATTAGGGAATAAATTAGCAAAACCATATCAATTGACATTAATAAATTATGGTCTTCCACGGACATATTCAAGAACATCTTATGAGCACATCTGGGCAAGAAAATTTCGAAAACTATATTTCTATATTGATTTCAAAATTAACACAGTCAACATGCATTATCGTCACAAGCAATAGGCAGCTCCAACCTAATTATGATTTCATCGTTATATACAACACAAGTGGCTCTGATACCACTGTAGGAAAATCCCGGTGTATACATCACATGTACACGGTGCAGAAAACAAAAAATTTTATTCCGGGACCTTCCCGAAAGCCAGGATCTATGTGTCTATATAACAAAATCAAACCATAACGGCCAAAAGAGACCGTCTCTAATGGTATCCACGCAGAGATCGGAGAACCTAACCGGGGCAAACCCTTTGACCTGGGAATAGCTATAACAAAGTAAAGACTGCTAGATCTTACCTTTATTCTTGGAGAGCTATGGAGAAACGATGAAGGAGGAGAAGCTTGGTGAAGAAGAGAGCTTGATGAAAGATGAAGAAGCTTAGCTTAGGATTTCTCAAATCCCATCTTCAAACCCACGATCATCACCATTTCTTTCTTGCTTTGCCATATGTCTTATAACCTTTTAAAGACACATTAAAGCTAATGGTGGAGGCTTGTCCACGTTAGCCATTATATATATATATATAATAAAGTGAAAAAGATAAGCTTCTCCTTTTGGCTTCCACGTTAACACACACACACATATATATATATATATTAATTCTTTAATTAATAAATAATATATATATATGTATATAAATGCTGAAGTGGTCCAGTCACACTGGGGTCGGTCCTACTGGCCTATCGGGTCCCGGTATGAAAAAACCACCGGAAACTTTTTTCAGCAATATCGATGTCGCGATCTCATCGGGACATATCTCGATCTCATCGGGATCCATTTAATTCTATTGCTCTCCATTTATTGGATCTCTATCCAAAACTATTTTACGAATTCTCCGAGTCACTCTTATGCGTGTGACCCATTAGGTTCTCGGTTATGTTGGCCACTTAGATTAACACTTAATCTGAGCAAGTCATGCGCGGTATCTAGCAACACATTATGACCCCCAATTGACCGGAAAGTAATTGGTTTGACGAATGAACCTATATTCATCATGAACCATATCACGAACCTTTCCATAGACAATTACCGTGCAATTCGTCCTTTCACCATGCTATACCCCACTTGGTTATGAGTATGGGCAAAATGTCAACTCTCACTAGACTGACTACGTCAAATCTAGTCCAAGTGATATCACTTCTTGTCCTGGGACTCAATACTTTATATGTCACTAAAGACACTCTTCATGACATACGTACTCCGGCCAGAGATTTCCAAGTAATGACCCTGACAAGAGGCCATGGGTATCATCTTCTGCTATCATAGAAGTGGTGAATCCTTTATTGGCTACTCAATTACCTTCGAATACCTCAAGTTGCACTCCAATCACCACCCTATGAGCGACCTCGAAGGCAACAAGGAATGGAGTCAAAGCACGTAATCAAGATTCAAGATATCCTTGAGTACCTCAAGTCTAAGGATATTTGCACCATTGCTATGACGAGATTATCACTGACATTAGAATATGACATCCATGTGATGATCTCATAGCAGGTCATCCAATGTACTTACTACCTCTAGTAAGCATTCACATCTCAACCCTAAATATCTCATATTTACAATTTCGAGATCCTTCGCTGATCAAATCAAGGAGCTTGAGATGTGCTAGTCTCTCCGGACACCGATGTCCAGCCAGAATCCTATGACTAGGGATAATTTAGATACTGACATAATTGCACATGATAGGAATCTCAGTAGTATGATCACATCACAATTTCCTTCATGTTATGTCATATATCATGGACTTCATTAATTTGCTTATTGATCAATATCAGTTCATAAATAATGAACATCAAATTAATGAAATATGCCTTTATTTATTTATTCATAAAGTATGTATACAACTTTGTACAAAACGCGTCAAAGGCGATTGCCTTTAGGGCACTACTCTAACACAGTATGTGTATCAGATCACCTTCTGATGTAAATCCATATGCCTTAGACCGTTCGGTGGCATCGAATACGTAACTTCGAACAAGCGAATGATTTGAACCTTCACATTGAGATTCTCTAATGGTCATGGTCCTCAAATCCAATGAACCTGCACCACTCTCTATCAAGAACAGAAGCTTCTGCTTCAAGAACGCCAATGGTTTACTATCTGGCATAGCAGAACCATGAATGGTCCCATCTTCCCTAAAAACCCTGATCGTACCACTAACATCTGATGACAAAATGTATCTCAATCTCCCAACACGATGCATTTCCAAAATACTGATAACAAAACCTTCACTCTCATCTTCATATTTACCAACATTTTCAATAAAAATGGAAGCCTTCTCTTCCCCATTTGAACTCTCATAAACTTTATGGATCAGTATGTCACCATTTTGATGCCCTGTGATCACAAAACTCTCATTCTCATTAACAGACAAGTAGGAAGTCATTGCAGTAATGGATGAATCCAACTTGGTGTGATACTCAACCAAAACATCCCCATTCCTCGAGAGCACATAAACCCTCCCTCGATCGTCCCTAACAGCAACATACTTTCTGAGCCCCTCGTAGTCTCAAAGTGGCAAAACATCAATACAGGTTGCGTCAGAATCCAATTTCACAGTTGATACAAACTACAGCCTCTCTGACCATGAAGGACTAAACTTTGTAACTGAAACAGTCTCTACCCTATCCCCTGTTGGACTACTACTTGCTGGTCAAGTTTTCTGTTTACTGGTTTGTTAATAGGTCCTATTTATTAGGAACTAGTTGTTAGATATTTGAATGATTCCTCTTAGTCTATTACCACGTTCTAGGATTATTAACGTGGGTTGTTATTTTTGAGTTTATCCCTTTTGTAATGGCTTATATAAGCCAGCAACTTGCTTTCAATAAAATAAGAACTTTCGTTCAAGCTTCTGTGTTATAGTTCCAGTAGAGAGTTTTTCAACAATTGGTATCAGAGCACCCTCACAAGGGCCTAATTTTTGAGTGATTGAAAGAAACAATAGTTTCTAGAGTGTGTAAATTTGAACGAGATGGCGGCGGATTTGAAAGGAGAAAGCAGTTTTGTACAGCCTGCAATTCCAAAATTTGATGGTCACTATGACCATTGGTCAATGCTAATGGAGAATTTCCTTCGTTCGAAGGAATAATGGGGTCTTGTGGAGAACGGAATACCTGCAGCAGCAGATGGTGTTGAATTGACAGAACCACAGTGCAAGGCAATTGAAGATGTTAAACTGAAGGATCTGAAGGAAAAGAATTACCTTTTTCAAGCTATAGATCGAAATATTATGGAGACCATTCTCAACAGGGATACATCAAAGAGCATTTGGGACTCAATGAGGCAGAAATATCAAGGTTCCACTAAGGTGAAGCGTGCACAACTGCAAGCTCTTAGAAGGGATTTTGAGACTCTCCACATGAAGGAAGGAGAGACTGTTGATGATTATTTTGCTCGTACTCTCACTATAGCCAACAAAATGAAGGCTCATGGTGAGAGAATGAGTGCAACCCTCATTAATGAGAAAATTTTGAGATCTATGACCTCAAAATTTGACTATTGTGGTTTATTCTATCGAAGAATCCAACAATATGGATACATTGACTATTGATGAGCTACAGAGCAGTTTGCTTGTTCATGAGCAAAGAATGAAAGGCCATGGAGGAGAAGAGCAGGTTCTCAAGATTGCCCATGAAGACAGAACAAGTAGCGGAAGAGGTCAAGGGATGTTTAGAGGTCGAGGTCGAGGAAGACAATTTTTTAACAAGGCTATAGCTGAGTGCTTTAAGTGCCACAAACTAGGAAACTTTCAATATGAATGTCCTAGTTGGGAAAAAAGGAGCCAACTACGGAGAGTTAGATGAAGAAGAAGAGCTGCTTTTGATGTCATATGTGGAACTTAATCAAGCTAAGAGGGAAGAAGTATGGTTTCTTGACTCAGGATGCAATAACCATATGTCTGGGAATAGAGAATGGTTCTCAGACCTGGATGATCACTTTAGGCAAACTGTGAAGCTCGATAATAATTCAAGAATGCAAGTTGTGGGGAAAGGAAATTTCAGAATGCAAGTCAATGGGATCACTCAGGTAATCTATGAAGTCTACTATATTCCTGAGTTGAAAAATAATCTGTTTAGTATGGGACAACTTCAAGAGAGGGGTTTGGGAATTTTGATCCAATATGGGAAGTGCAAGATCTTTCATCCTTCAAAGGGCTTGATTATACAGTCCGAGATGAGTGCAAATAGAATGTTCGTTGTGTTTGCAACTATGATGCCTAAAGCTTCTACATGCTTTCAAGCTGTGACAGAAAATGAAACTCATCTATGGCACTGCAGATTCGGGCATTTGAATTTTAAAGGTTTGAGAACCCTTCAGTACAAAAAGATGGTCAGTGGCTTTCCCTCTCTCAAAACTCCTACAAAGCTGTGCACAAATTGTTTGGTTGGGAAACAACACAGGGACACCATTCCAACAAGGAGTTTATGGAGAGCTTCACAGAAGCTGGAACTAGTACATGCAGACATATGTGGTCCTATAAAGCCTGCATCAAACAACAACAAGAGGTATTTCTTGAGTTTTATCGATGACTTTAGTTGTAAGACTTGGATTTACTTCTTGCATGAAAAATCAGAGGCTTTTGCTATGTATAAAAGTTTTAAGGCTTGTGTTGAAAAAGAAATACATGCTCATATTAAATGCTTGAGGACTGATAGGGGTGGTGAGTTCACCTCGAATGAATTTGGGGAGTTTTGTAAGGCAAATGGCATAAGTAGGCAGTTGACTACAGCTTATACTCCTCAACAAAATGAAGTTGCTGGGAGAAAGAATAGGACAATGATGAATATGGTGCGTTGCATGCTCTCTAAAAAACAAGTTCCAAAATTTTTTTGGCCTGAAGCTGTGAAATGGAGTGTGCATGTTCTTAACAGATGTCCTACTTTAGTAGTGCAAGATAGAACCTCAGAGGAAGCATGGAGCGGTGTGAAGCCTACAGTAGAATATTTTAGAGTTTTTGGGTGTGTAGCTCATGTACATGTACCAGACCAAAAGAGGAGTAAGCTGGATGATAAAAGTGTTAAGTGTGTTTTGTTGGGAGTGAGTGATGAATCAAAGGCTTATAGACTGTTTAATCCAGTTTCTAAGAAGATAATTGTTAGTAGGGATGTGGTTTTTGAAGAAAATGAGAGCTGGAATTGGGGAAAAAGCAAAGAAGAGACCAGCCGAGATATGTTATAATAGGATGCCAGTGAAGATGAAGGAGTTGGAGAAGAAACTAATGAAGATGAAGAACATGGTGATTCGAATGGCACTAGTTCACCTTCCAGTGAGCCACATGAAGAAAATCCAACGAATCTAGATGAAGGGAGGGTGAGAAGAGCTCCATTCTGGATGCGAGATTATGAAACTGGAGAAAGTTTGTCAGAAGAAGAAGATCTAAATGTCATGATGATGCTTACTGAAACTGATCCGAGTACGTTTGAAGAAGCTATTAAAAGTAAGAAATGGAGAGATGCTATGGATGCAGAGATTGAGGCGATTGAAAGGAACAAAACTTGGGAGTTGATTATCTCACCAGATGGGGTAAAAACTATTGGAGTCAAATGGGTTTTTTAAACAAAACTCAATGAGAGTGGAAAGATAGACAAGTGCAAAGTTAGGCTTGTGGCCAAGAAATGTGCACAACAGTATGGGGTTGACTACACTGAAGTCTTTGCTCCGGTTGCAAGGCTAGATACCATTCGCATGATAATAGCTCTAGCAGCACAACAAAATTGGAGTATCTTTCAGCTTGATGTAAAGAGTGCATTCCTTCATGGTGAACTCAGTGAGGAAGTTTTTGTTCAACAACCTCAGGGATATGAAAAGAGGGGTGAAGAACACAAGGTGTATAAGCTTAGAAAGGCCTTGTATGGTCTCAAGCAAGCTCCACGAGCCTGGTACAACAAGATTGAGACTTACTTTGTTAAAGAAAGCTTCGAAATGTGTTATTGTGAACATACTCTGTTTACAAAATCAAAGGAGGGAGGCAAGCTCTTAATTGTCAGTTTATGTGTTGATGATTTGATTTTTACTGGAAATGATAAGAGCATGTGTGATGAATTTAAGAAGTCAATGATGTTAGAATTTGATATGTCTAACTTGGGAAAAATGAGATATTTTCTCAAGGTTGAAGTGATACAAAATCCAGATGGGATTTATATATGTCAAAAGAAGTATGCTCATGAAGTCTTTGAGAGATTTGGCATGGATAGAAGCAACCCAGTGCACAACCCCATAGTTCCTGGTTCTAAACTGTTGAAGGATGAGAAGGGAGTTAGAGTGGATGCAACTTTGTTCAAACAAGTAGTTGGCAGCCTCATGTACCTCACTGCAACCAGACCTGATTTGATGTATGGAGTGAGTCTAATCAACAAGTTTATGGCAAATCCTATAGAGCAACATTGGCTGGCAGCAAAGAGACTACTCAGGTACTTGAAAGGAACAACTAGTTTGGAATCTTTTACAAAAAAGGAGGTTGTAAGGAACTCATAGCTTATACAGACAGTGACTTTGTTGGAGATTTAGATGATCGAAAGAGTACTTCGGGGTATGTGTTTTTACTTAGCTCTGGAGCAGTTTCGTGGTCATCAAAGAAACAGCCTGTGGTTTCTCTATCCACCATAGAAGCTGAGTATATTGCTCCTGCTTCGTGTGCTTGCCAGTGTGTATGGTTAAGAAGAATTTTGGAGAAACTTGGTCATATGTAGGAGAAGTGCACTACGGTTCTGTGTGATAATAGTTCTACTATAAAACTCTCAAAGAATCCTGTTTTACATGGTCGTAGCAAGCACATTGACATTCGGTTTCATTTCCTTCGTGACTTGGTGAAAGATGGAGTTGTGAACTTAAGTCATTGCATTACTCAGGAACAGGTAGCTGACATAATGACAAAGCCACTCAAGTTGGAAGTGTTCCTGAAGCTTCGTAGCATGCTGGGAGTGTGTGAAGTTCCTAATATAAACTGATTGCTTACTGCATACAATTTAAGGGAGGGAATGTTGGACTACTACTTGCTGGTCAAGTTTTCTGTTTACTGGTTTGTTAATAAGTCCTATTTATTAGGAACTAGTTGTTAGATATTTGAATGATTCCTCTTAGCCTATTACCACGTTCTAGGATTATTAACGTGGGTTGTTATTTTTGAGTTTATCCCTTTTGTAATGGCTTATATAAGCCAGCAGCTTGCTTTCAATAAAATAAGAACTTTCGTTCAAGCTTCTGTGTTATAGTTCCAGTAGAGAGTTTTTCAACATCCCCATCTCGAGTTTCTTTCATCTTTTTCCCTCGTACACTCTTACCTCGTTCTTGATCTCATTCCTATCTAAAGTTACAAACTTTGGTGGAATCTCTGACAACTTGAGCTCTAACTTTTCAACTAAATCACTGAGGTTCCTCATTAACTCTTCAAGTTTCTTCAACAAAATCTCTTGTGTGTTGGCTTGATGGTTAGGATGATGCTGGTTGTGTTCCTTTTCTCGATGGGTAGGGACTAAGTCTAAGCTAGAGTTTACAAAAAGTTTAACTGGAGAAGCCAAAATGAAGAGCAAATAAAAACAAATGAAGAACTTGCCTTGGTGGGAAAATGTTGCCATTGGAGAGAAGCTTGAAGACATCGATTTTTCAGGGGATATTTATGAAGTTGGCACACGAGGAATCGTAGATCTTTGATAATTGAGTCCAGAGACTAGAAAAGATTTAGCAAGAATCTTTGTTAGATTTAACAAATATATGGTAAGAGAAGAGTAGAGTTTTAGATCAGATGATAATGGATTTGACTTGGGTCTGTACAGTGAACGTGTGTTAGTGCAGGACACTAGGCTTTTCACACTGCGTTTGGTTACTGTCCTCAGGGGTGAGGACAGTGGACAAGGACGTAAAAGTCCTGTCCTTGAGGATGTTTGGTTGCTGTCTTCATTATTTTCCGTCCTATCCGCAATGGACAAGGACAGACATTTCTGTCCAATGCCAAACATAGGTACAGAGACATTGTCTGAAGGACAAGAGGAACAAAAGACCCCTCTCTCCTTCTGCTTTCCGAAACCTACATCTGCTTCTTCCAACTGCGACGTCTCACTCGCACCATATCTTCGTTGATCTGCTTCTCCTCTCTCTCACACCTCATGTTCTTCCTTCTGCCTCGTCTCCAGAAACGTCACTCTCCCAAGCGAACCCAACGTTGGACAGTAGAGCCTCTCTTCTGGGTAAGACGTTTTTCATCCCATCTCGTGTTTGTTCTTCTGTAATACGTAATTGGTTTCGGTAGGGATGTTTGTTTGGATTAAATGTTTCAGTTTTCCATTAAGACAACCGAATGTTGATACTTGATTTGGAATTAAAATTTGTCATCCTCTTCTCTGGTTTCGCAAAAACAGCAGCATTGTTAGGAGTCGCAAGTTTCAAGTTGAACTTAGGCGTCTTCTGCTGAAAGTGGTAAGTCCTCTATGTTACCTTGATCTGAGAATATACTCTTTATTTGTTGTGTACGCATACGTGAATGATTTGGGGATTAGGATTCCCACAGTTAGAATGATTTGGGAAAATTATTGAAATTAGGCATATGTTATGATCAATGTTAGGCATGAACATGGAATGTTAATAGAGTGTAAGGTGTGCTGCTTCATGTTCTGTCCTTTTTCAGTGCTCAAATTCCCTATTATATGGTCATTTGTTTTCCATCCTTTTTGTATCGAATGAAAGAGATTTTGAGGGCATCTATTGGAACCACTATTCTAGCATGTTATTACATGACATGCATCATCATAAAACATTCAAATTCCCCATAAAACATTGAAAACTATCATCTGCTAAGAAGTCTACCAATATGTAATGGGCAGAGGAAAAGCATGTAGGAAATTCAATGTTGTTGTGGAGTTTTTAAACAGGAGACTTGTGTCTCATCTTATTAAAGAAAACCAAATAGAAAGTATGAGGTCCATAAGATGGATGACATCTATACAAACTCTTATTAAGTAGCAGAACATGATAATTTACATAACAAGGCTCACTTCTTTCAATCAGCAAAATTTAGGAATTAAAAAGAATAGATTAGAACATGGTTCAAAATCTAGTTAAAAACTTTTTTGGAGTACCAAGAAAGAACATACAGAAAATGAGCTTCAATATTATATGATTACCCTCACACAATTACACTAATGATCACCCAACAAAAGGTTGTAAAATAGAGGTTGCAACTTGAAACAGTTAGGAACTTCATACGTAACCTCAAAAAATCATTAAAAAGGTTCATGTAGATGATAAAAACAAATTTTAAAATAGATACAATACTTCCTCATATATATCAGTATGTGTGTGTCAATTGTCATGCCATGTTGTTTCTTCTTATTCATGTTGTGCCTTGTTTTCTCTTCTCTGCTTTGTCAGAAACACCAAAAGCATCCACTGTTGGTCGGAAACTTGCATTAAACTTCTTTCAATCACTCTCATTCGGCCTTGCATGGTCTTATATGTGCACTATTCATAACAACTTTTTAACATTTTTATATGTACTGTGAAGCATTTATAAGATTAGATGCTTATATGGGATCCCAATTAAGTCGATTATTCTACATTGATAGGTTCTTACTTGTAAATTAATAATGAATTTGTTTGCAAAATGTGTGACTTCAAAGTTTAGAATTTCATTAGTCTTAGTGATACAATACATTACATCTATGTAACGCCTACCTTCCTCCTTACCCTAGGGCATATATAATCATTGAATTTAATCATAATATCTCTTTTTCATGAACTTGAGTTATTAAATCATAATGTCTCTTTAACAATGAATCCATTAAATATGTCTCATATATACACTATTGCGAAATGCCTTCATCACCGTCAAATTTAAATCTTTATGCCATAATGCTTCTTATTTGCTCTCACAGTTAAATATCTTCATTATTAATTACATATACTTCCTTCCTACATGAATCATTTCCAATTGTTGTCATTTCCTTAACAAAGAATTCTTCATCATCTTGGTCCATCTTAACTTGGAATAACTCTTCTTTAATCACACCCATATTCAATTGTGTATTAGTTCCATGATCACTGCCAATATTGGAATCATATTATGTAAGGTTCTTATATCCATGCTTATAATAGACTTGAATATTATGGCAGTTTAATTATTGCATATATGTGAAGGGACTTATGTTGAAGATAGAACCGAAAGGTTAGAAATAGTGTGCTGTACCCATGTAGAAGTTGTAGGATAATGTGCTAGAGGATATATCCGTATGGTTGTGCATGTAATGATGTAATAATACTCAACTTCTACACTTGTGTCCTTGTTATATTTTGCTCTTTAATATGTTTGTGAAATTGTAGTATGCCTTCTTCAATATATGTTTGTCAAATTGCATGGAGTGAGGAATGTATTATACTTTCTTTTCTCCTCTTGCTAGGCACAAACTATATAATGACTTATGATTCTAATTTAATATGATAATCATTTATCTTTATGTGGAATAACTATGAATATGTTTCTTACATATAACTATTTCATAGTTATAACTTAATCATTTATCGGATGTAATATTTCTTACATATAACAAACATCAAATTATGATTTTTTTATGAATCATATTTAACAGCAGTGTTTGATTTGATGGTTTATTAGGTACGTTACAGACTTTCTTCTCAATCCTCATGCTTATTGCTTCCATCATTGAAGGTATAGAGATGCAAGTCATATCAATCTTCATATTTACAACTACTCAGCCATATGTGTATAAGAAATGTCTCCAATCCAATTGCTTGAATGCTGTCTTGGTGTGATGTGTTACAAATGGTCATTCAATAGATATAGTGTAACATCCCATCATCGATGGGAAGGGTAAAAATGGTAATTTGGAATGAGATATGAGTGTAAAAACGTATCTCGGCATGGTCATGCCTAATATGGCCTCCATATATGCATAAATTGTAATGTTTGTATATGCACATGATTGTACATGCATTCATGACATTTCCCAGCATATGTGTTATTGTGAGAAACATATGAATTAGTGCTTGAAAATCAAATTGGAATAGATTTTTGTGTGTTTTTCATTTTTGTGGAATTTTAGAAATTTTTCTGGAAATTTTTCGGGATACCTTTCCGGATCAAAAAATTTACAAGTCACAGACTGTTTTAGATTCCGGTACCGAAAATGACTGTCCAATGACACAAAAAAATTAGATACATGATTTTAGGATTTATTACTTTGAGCCATTGGAAAGTTGGAGAAAAATTGGACTAGAAATAAATTATTTTTGGAAAGAAAATAGGTGAACCTTTAAAAATATGACAAGTGGCAAGTGACACATGTCACTTGCCTACTTAATCTTATAATTAAGTGATATATATATAAATATCTTACCTTTTGCAACTTCCACGACACTTTTTCTAAGTTGGAAAGTGAGAAAGGTGTTTTGTGAGATTTTTCTTCTTCTCTTCTTCGTGGCTTCTTCTCCTCTTCTTCTTCTTTGGTTTTCTCCTTCTTATTAAGTGTTTCTCCTCTCCACCTTCTCAAGTCCTCATATACTACGTTGTTCCTCTTCTTTTATTGTAAAAAAAAATCCAACATAAAACCTAAGCCTTCAAGTTGATAATGTCGTGGGTGTATGGTAGAGGAAGTTAGTGAGTTGGTGATCTCTTGAAGACTTGGAAAGTTGAAGCTTTCTTAGAGGCACAATTGGAACGTCATCCCACGGACGTTGCCGAGACTTCCCGGTATTAGCTCGGAAGCTATTTGGTGAGTGATCTAGATGGTTTCTTACTTATCATTAGCTTATGATTATTTGATTTTGACTCTGTGGAGGATAATGGTGGGATATTGTTTGATTGTGAATTCCGTACAGAAGGTCCAGAGTACTTGGAAAGATATGGTATAGAAGTGTCATGGGTATGTGAAATTGTCATCGTGTTTTAATGTGCAATATTGTGAATAAATTGTCCGATTGTGATACTTTGAAAATGATTGTGATATAGGAATATGTGAATAAAGTGATTGAACTGTAGCATAAATGAATACGTGCATGATTGCAAAATCAGTTAATGATAGTTGTGGACCGGAGCGACCCACGGTTTGAGCTACAAGCTCAACGATTAATGAGCCCTTAATGGGACAATTTCAGAGCTACAAGCTCAACGATTAATGAGCCCTCAATGGGACAGTTTTAGAGCCACAAGCTCAACGATTAATGAGCTCTTAATGGGACAGTTCCAGAGCCTATGGCTCAACGATTGATGTGCCCTTATGGGGACAGTTCAGGCGCTCGGTCACAACACTGAAATAAATTGAAAAAAAATGTTACATGATGCTTTTGATTTGATCTATTTGGTTGAATGAAAGGCAAAATGTCATATACTGATATGATAATAATCATGGGGTACTTCTGATTGTGAATTATGAAACAACTATATTATGCTTGACTGTTTGGTGAATTCAATTGGTTATGTATGTCTAATCGTATGAAATGTATTTAATTGTCTATGCTCAAGTAAAATTGTGAAATGTGGTCAAACATGCAAGAATGTGAATATACGTTATGTGAATTGATGTGTTGAATAAATTGAGTGAACCATCGATGATGGTTACCTCTTTGAGTTATAAAACTCACCCAAAATTTGTAATTATTTTTGAACTCAGAAGAATACCCATTTAGGCAACGGGTGTATAATGCTAGAAGAAGTCGGGATCAGTTAAGTATGCGCCTTAGTGTCTAAGAAAAATTGTATTTTCTGAATTTTTATACAAATGATTAGGTCATGTTGTAAAATTAATGATGAACTAAATTGTATTCATGAAAAGGGCCCCATGACCAATGTACATATTAATGATTGTATGTAAATTGTTTTTCATAATATATATATATATATATATATATATATATATATATATATATATATATATATATATATATATATATATATATATATATATATATATATATATATATTTGTGTATGTTTATGTTTAAAAAAAAAATTATCTTGAGTTTTGACTAAGTGATATAGACGTCACCTCACGGGACACGAACTCGGATATCTCTATCGATGTCGGGTTGGGTCATGAGGAGTGGGTGTTACATTTAGGTGGTATCGAGCCCGTAATACGAACTTCATGGGCATTTCTTCAAACATGGATAAAGTCACCTACATTAAAGTCATGTCATAGCAGAAGGCCAGTAGCAATCGATCCCTGATGCGAGTCGTATGGGTATGGGTCATACGCATGAGCATGTGTTAAGTGATGAAGTCTGAGAAAAGTGGTGATGTGTCATAATATAAACCAATGAAGGTTTATGGGCAACTGGAAATGGGAAAGGAATAATAAAAAAATGACATTCATATTGTACTGTGATTAAAAACCCTTGAATGTGATCTGCATATGAATATATTGGCAAGGGCTGATTTAGAAAAAAGGTGATAGCAAAATAAATAATGAGATTTAAAGTGTATAAATCGAGTTGAACGCAAAACGAAACTTGTGATAGTCGGGAGAGGTTATATATGGACATGAAAAAAAACATTGGTTAAAAGTGATGGGAGTTATGATTTAGCTTAAGAATATGTGAATATGTCTATGAGAGATCAAAAGCTCAGGATGACTAGGTCGTTATGATTTGGACTTGTATGTCTTATAAAATGGATTCTGGTGAGACGACAATAAGAATCGATCACCCTGAGTAAAAGTCAGAACAAATTTGGGATACTGTTAGTGAGTGAAATGAATTGAAAATCAAAATAAAGTAGTATTGATAGACGAATGGATTTTGGTGGATTATATCGAAGTTGTGACTATATGGGGAAGATTTTGAGTGAATCACCTGTACCAAGGTGTAGTTAGATGAGATACAAAGGTAATAAGGGAAGTTAAGGGGTGACATAAAAGTGGTCTATATAAAATGGTGGCAAAAATGAGACTAAGGCATGATGAGTGATTTTATGGTTAGTATTGTTATAATCCGATTTATGTGGCATTGAAATTGGAAGTAAAGAGTTGAATGCTTTGAAACTCATCAAGGACATAATTGAGGAAGTCTGATATCTAAACAGAGAATTGATAGAAAATGGAGGAGTGTATGAGATAACAGTACCCCTACCTTCTTCATTATCAAAAATGAATTTCGATGACGAAATTTTTATTAAGAGGGGAGAATTGTAATATCCCATCATCGATGGGAAGGGTAAAATGGTAATTTGGAATGAGATATGAGTGTGAAAACGTATCTCGGCATGGTCATACCTAATATGGCCTCTATATATGCATAAATTGTAATGTTTGTATATGCACATGATTGTACATGCATTCATGACATTTCCTGGCATATGTGTTATTGTGAGAAACATATGAATTAGTGCTTGAAAATCAAATTGGAATAGATTTTTGTGTGTTTTTCATTTTTGTGGAATTTTAGAAATTTTTCTGAAAATTTTTTAGGGTACCTTTCCGGACCGAAAAATTTACAAATGACAGACTGTTTTGGTTTCCGGTTCCCGAAAATGACTGTCCAATGGCACAAAAAAATTAGATATATGATTTTAGGATTTATTACTTTGAGCCATTGAAAATTTGGAGAAAATTTGGACTAGAAATAAATTATTTTTGGAAAGAAAATAGGTGAACCTTTAAAAATATGACAAGTGGCAAGTGACACATGTCACTTGCCTACTTAGTCTTATAATTAAGTGATATATATATAAATATCTTACCTTTTGCAACTTCCACGACACTTTTTCTAAGTTGGAAAGTGAGAAAGGTGTTTTGTGAGATTTTTCTTCTTCTCTTCTTCGTGGCTTCTTCTCCTCTTCTTCTTCTTTGGTTTTCTCCTTCTTATTAAGTGTTTCTCCTCTCCACCTTCTCAAGTCCTCATATACTACGTTGTTCCTCTTCTTTTATTGTAAAAAAAAATCCAACATAAAACCTAAGCCTTCAAGTTGATGATGTCGTGGGTGTATGGTGGAGGAAGTTAGTGAGTGGGTGATCTCTTGAAGACTTGGAAAGTTGAAGCTTGCTTAGAGGCACAATTGGAACGTCATCCCACGGACGTTGCCGAGACTTTTCGGTATTATCTCGGAAGCTATTTGGTGAGTGACCTAGATGGTTTCTTACTTATCATTGACTTATGATTATTTGATTTTGACTTTGTGGAGGATAATGGTGGGATATTGTTTGATTGTGAATTCCGTACAGAAGGTCTGGAGTACTTGGAAAGATATGGTATAGAAGTGTCATGAGTATGTGAAATTGTCATTGTGTTTTAATGTGCAATATTGTGAATAAATTGTCCGATTGTGATACTTTGAAAATGATTGTGATATAGGAATACGTGAATAAAGTGATTGAACTGTAGCATAAATGAATACGTGCATGATTGCAAAATCAGTTAATGATAGTTGTGACCGGAGCAACCACAGTTTCAGAGCTACAAGTTCAACGATTAATGAGCCCTTAATGGGACAGTTTTAGAGCTACAAGCTCAACGATTAATGAGCCCTTAATGGGACAGTTTCAGAGCCACAAGCTTAACGATTAATGAGCCCTTAATGGGACAGTTCCAGAGCTTATGGCTCAATGATTGATGTGCCCTTATGGGGACAGTTCAGGCTCTCGGTCACAACACTAAAATAAATTGAAAAAAAATGTTACATGCTGCTTTTGATTTGATCTATTTGGTTGAATGAAAGGCAGAATGTCATATACTGATATGATAATAATCATGGGGTACTTCTGATTGTGAATTATGAAACAACTATATTATACTTGAGTGTTTGGTGAATTCAATTGGTTATGGATGTCTAATCGTATGAAATGTATTTAATTGTCTATGCTCAAGTAAAATTGTGAAATGTGGTCAAACATGCAAGAATGTGAATATACGTTATGTGAATTGATGTGTTGAATAAATTGAGTGAACCATCGATGATGGTTACCTCACTGAGTTCGCAAAACTCACCCAAAATTTGCAATTATTTTTCAGGACTCAGAAGAATACCCCGTTAGGCAACGGGCGTATAATGCTAGAAGAAGTCGGGATCAGTTCGTGTTTGCCTGAGTGTCTAAGAAAAATTGTACTTTCTGAATTTTTTGTACAAATGATTAGGTCATGTTGTAAAATTAACAGACTGAACTAAATTGTATTCATGAAAAGGGCCCCCGCGGCCAATGTACATATTAATGATTGTATGTAAAAAAATTTCCACATAATATATATATATGTTGTGTATGTTTATGTTTCAAAAAAAATTATACTGAGTTTTGACTAAGTGATGTAGCACGCCACTCTCATAGGGCACGAACTCAGATATCTCCATCGATGTCGAATTCGGGTCATGCGGGAGTGGAGTGTTACATATAGTTTAATTATGTGAAGTTAAATACCTGCCATTGAAATATGTCTGAAATGTGCTTTAGTAAAGAACCATATTCTGCTGCTTTCAAGTTGTAAACCTACATTCATAGTAAATGTAAAATGTTAGATAGAATACCGAAATCCTACATTCTTCAGAAAATAAATTGTTTTGCAAATCTTGGACTTGAATGGGGTTAGAAATAGAATACTTGTAGTCAATACTTGGATGTCAATGGGTTATTCATTAATCCCATTCTTCAATGTGTCAATGTATTATGTTAAATGTTAGATATAATACCGAAATGCTACATTCATCAGAAAATGATGATGTAAGTCATTCTTGGACTTGAATGGGGTTACAAATAGAATACTTGTGTTCAATACTTGGACATCATGTAAATGTAAAATGTTAGATATAATACCGACTTCCTACAATGTTTATAAATGTTATTATTCAATACATATATACAGATGCAGTGAATGATCAATAAATTGTGTTGATTTTGCTAACAGTGTTTGTGACAAAGTTCGAGTGAATGGATCATGACGATATGTTTAACTGCTTGGCTTTCTTTGAGATTTTGAATCGACAATTAGATTTGATGAGAATGATAATGTTGTTATGCTTATATGTGTACACCAAAAAATGTCGTAGAAGTGAAAATGTTAAAGGATGCAGGGCATTGACAATACCAAATAGGGAAGCCAATATATATAAGATTTTGCATGAGGGAGATAGGAATACGCAGTGGGATTTAAGAATGGACAATAATGCATTTAGATTGTTATGTGAAATGCTTCAACTTCATGGTGGGTTGATGAATACTGGGCACATGCCCATTGAAGAAGTGTCAATCTTCCTAAGAATATTAGCACAAAATGAATCCAATAGAGTATTACAAGTTCGGTTTATGAGGTCAGGAGAAACAATAAGTAGGGTCTTTCATACTGTGTTGAAGGTTGTAATCAAGCTTCAACATCTGTTGTTTGTCAAACCCAAACCAATTCCTGAGGATTGCACAGACAATAGATGGAAATGGTTTAAGGTCAGTTCATTTAAACACTGAGCTAGAATACATTAACTAATTTAACTTTATGCAATTAGTTAACGACAGCTTTTGTATGTTGGATTTTTAAACTTAGGGTTGCCTTGGTGCTCTAGATGGGACCTATTTAGACATAATAGTTCCTGCAGCAGACATACTCAAATACAGAGGTAGGAAAGGCAGAATATGCACTAATGTTTTAGGAGTATGTGATAACGACTTAAACTTTGTCTATGTCCATACTGGATGGGAGGGTTCAACAGTAGATTCAAGGGTTCTGCATGATGCCGTAAGTAGGCCGAATGAACTTCAAATCCCGAGGGGTATGTAAGAAACGAATTGTTAGACATTTCCTATTTATTTTTTTTAGTATGATTACATATCCAATTGTAATTTTGTTTGTTGCTTATAGGAAATTATTACTTAGTAGATGCTGGCTATACCAACGGTCCTGGTTTTCTTGCACCTTTTAGAGGGACAAGATATCATATTCAAGAGTGGGCAAGAGATGGAAGGGCACCTAGGAATGCAGAATAGCTTTTTAATAAGAGACACTCGACAACAAGAAATGTGATTGAACAGGCATTTGGTTTACTGAAAAAAAGATGGAAAATCCTAAGAAATCCATCTTTTTATGCTGCATCCACTTATGTCCACATCATTCTTGCATGTTGCCTTCTGCACAATTTTATTAGGTTGAATATGAGTGTTGATCTAGCAGAGCTTAGTCCTATGGAAGATGAGGATAAGCCAATTGGGGAAGATACACCCTTACCAGAATTTGTTGATCGTGTTGAGACAAGTAATGAATGGAGTCAATGGAGAGATGATTTAGCTAAGAACATGTTTGATGACTAGAGAAGAAACCATTAATTTGTGACCTTTATATTAGTCCATAATAACAGTTGTGATTACATTTGTACGACTTTTATTGTAACTGAATTGAGGCATTGCTTAAATATTTCTTTATTTTGTTGACTCTCATTGTATTTAATTGCATGTTTCAAGTTAATTCAATGTTGTCTGCTTTCTTTTCTTACATTTTTCAAATAACATTTTAAAGCATTCATTGATGGAAATGATTTGGAATGGTTGGGGTATGACATAGCATGGTTTAGGTGCAATGTCACGGGTTTGGATAGATGTTGAAACAGAGGCATTTGTTACCTTCTTGGAGGAGGCGGTTGTTGCTGGACATAGAACCGATAATGGGCAATTTAAGCCTGGGACTTTCCAACTTCTTGCTAGATTGATGGTTGAGAAGTTTCCTGGGTGTGCCATTGAGAAGAGACATATACAAAATAAACACAAGAGGTTGAAGGAAAAATATCAGACAACCTATGACATGTTGAACTGCAGTGGGTTTGGGTGGAATGAAAGCAAACAATGCGTCGAGGTTGACAGCAAGCAAGTGCTGGATGAATGGATGAGGGTAAGTTGTTTATAAACGCATCCTGATAATAGTAATTCTTCCTCATGCTAACAACATGTTTCAAATTTGTACAGAAGCACCCTAATAGGTTCTATACTCCAGGCAAGCCGTTTCCAATGTACCCGAGACTTGAGTTTGTCTTCGGGAAAGACAGAGCCACAGGGGCCGCAGCTCAAGACACAGCCGATGCAGCTGCTCAGTTTGAAGCTGATGAAATTGAAGCTAATGCAGCAATAGCTTCACCTGGTCATGCTTCCCCATTGACTGAACCAGGTCTACCAGATACTCCCGTGGCAACTGTAACCGTCCATATAGCTGGTTATGTCGCCTCTTCTTCCAACACAGACGGAAACTAACTAAGTAAAGGGAAAAGGAAGATGAGGGACAGTGAAGTGTTAGAAAGCAATGCTGCCACACTTGCCCGTGCAACGAAATGCAGTCTTAAAAGTGCGCAGATCATTGCAGATGCTATGGACAGGCGGGGATAACAAATTCCCCAACTTGGTGACGAGCTTGGGAGTTTGGGTTTCTCAACCGAAGACGTTGTTACGATTACAATGATCTTCTCGCAGAATCCTCATGCTGGGAATCTTTTCTGCGCTTTAAATGCAGAACAAAAGCAGGCTTATGTGCAGGGGCTCTTACGTCAAGATGTCTGACTTTAAACTATGTTCCTTAATTTATCTGTCAAACTCAACTATTATATCGTCATGTATGATGGTAACCATGCGTGTATGTTAACTTATTTATGACGATGACACGGAAAATGTTCTGAGAAACTTTGTTGGAATTTCGGGGCGAAGTAATTCGATCTGCACAAGTTCCAAGGTTACATCACCAGAAAACATGACAAAACCTTGTCTCAGGAATAGGAAGTGTCTTTTTTTAGCAAAGACGGTTTGTACTGCGTCATTCGTGACATTTGCCACAACCCCAACACTATGTTTGGTTACTGTCCCTGTAGGTGGGGACAGATAATAGAGACATAAAAGTCCTGTACTCCGTAACATTTGCTTGCTATCTCCACTTATTTTTGTCCCATCTCCGAAGCACAAATATAGAAATTTTTTGTACCTCCCATGACTGTGGTACAATATTTCTTATCCCAGGGACGGAAACAAAACACAAAAGAGAATTACCACTTTACCCTCCCATTCCAACGCAGCCATCTGAAACCTACCTCCACTTTTCTTATCCCTCCACTATATCACGTTTCTCCCACACAACTTCTTGTCTTTGGTTCGTGGTGGCTGAAAGGTATTTATTTTGCTGTTCATTTTCTTCCTTCTTTGCATGAGCAATTTTGTCATTCATATTATTTTTTTGTTCTGTCCACCGCAACTAAATACATTTTTGTCATTGGAATGAGGACAATTTTTTCTGTTATGTTCATCACAACCAAACACCTCACCATCTCCAATTTTTGTTCTTTTATGTCTACTCCTTTCCAGCTCGTTCCGTCTCTACCTCCTAGAGACAGCAACCAAACACAACGCAACAGTTGCAAATGTCTAGCAAATGTCGCTACCCACTCTCGTCTTTAAGCCCTGTTTGATTGATTAAGAGGCTAGGGATGAAAAGCCATGGAATATAAGACACTTTTTTAGAGTTTTATAATGGAATAGAAAGAAATTAGATGAAAACGGAGGGTTTTATATTACGTTCCATTATATCTAAAATAGTGAAAATAAGAAACTTTCGATTTTAGGAATTTAGGATGAAGCGTAAACTAATAAATATACACTACCTAATTTATCCTTAATATTTCTTCTTAATATTAACTTTAGCCAAGTCATAATATTAGTATATTAAATAAAATATAATAAATTTTATTAAATAATTGATAATAATATTTTATATTAATAATAATAAATTATATATATTTAATAATAAAATAATTTTTATTTATATAGAAATATATACAAACAATAAAAGAATAATTTTAATATATATTTTATTAATTAAGCAACTTGGGCCCTTTTTAGGAAGATCAAGTGTGTACATCTATATATGTGTGTGTATAATTTTTTGGATAATTACATTTAAAGGGTGTTTTGAATTAAATTAATGTTATTAAATTAAATTTATTTTATTTGAATCAAATTTTACTTGCTAATCTTAATTAAAACATATGATTTTTTTTTATTTAAGTATCTCATGCAGGTGCATATACAGTTTGTATGTTTTGATAACAATTGAATATTTAATTATTATTTACAATTATATATTAAATAAATTGTTGGATATATTTTTAATAAATCATTTAACAAATTAATGACTCAATTTTAAGTAATAAGTTAAAATGTCCGTCTTGCAAATTATCAAAATGAGAATTCTGCAATCATATGTTAAACTTAAAACTTTTAATTAATAAGTAAAGGAGGAGTAGACTTTGCTAGTTAAAACATCTCTCGAAAACATGTATTTTGCAATAGAGTTTATAATTAACTAATTACACTCGGATTTTAAGTCATCATTTATTTGAAATATATAATTAATAAATTATTACATTTTGATAAATATATAAATATCAATTGCAATATTCTCAAATTATAAAGAAAAAAGATTATTTACTAAGTGAATATATTGGTGAAGTTATTCTTTCGTAATCACAAGTTCAAGTCACAGAAATAATTCTTTGTAAAAATATAAAAGAAAGGTTGGATACGTTACGATCCTCCTCTAATTATGTAAAGATAAGAACCCTGGGCCTCGGATATGTTAACTTTGACTTTGACCTCATTTCTCCAAAATTATCAGCAATTAGTTTTCATTAACTTTATTAAGTAACAGCTAGTGAAGGGCCAATGATTCCGTTTGTTTTGTAATACAATCACACACAAAGTTTTAAAAGACCCTAACCTAATCAAACTTTAAACATGACTGATTTTGTATCAACTTATAAAACAAAACGCCGTCTTGTTATTTTGATCTCAGCTGATTAGGTCGTTTCAAGTTAGGCTTGGACTAGATATTTCAGGCTTTTAACAAAATAACTTGGCCATCACACCAGATGCCTCTAAGAAAGAACCGCCCACTTCATCAACAGTAAGTCTCACTTGCAATTTCGAACAATGCTTGGAAAAAATTGATCAACAATGATTGCCATCATGGCACGAAACTTATAATAAGCTGTTTCTATAAATTGTCACATCAATATGGAACTTCTACTAAAATGTAACACATCACACCTCTAAGTTCCATGTAGTCTCTGCAGTTAACCTCGGGGGTTGTGATCTGTCGGCCAAATTAACGGATGCAGAAACCTGTTATAGAATGTTCACCAATGTCAGAACACCATCTGGTTGAAAAGTTCTTAGAATTGTAAACTTGAAAACAAAATCCTGGAATATCTGACGATGTATCTAAACAACTGAATGACCCTTAATGATGCTTCCCCCAAATTAGTAGTTGAATGAACACATAAACTTCCTACATCTTCAACAAGAACGAAAAAGACATGTTTAACTTGCGCATAGCTAAACATAAAACAGTTGTCAACCAATCTCAAGTGTGTACAATACGTTCGGCCTTCAAATTGCCATTCATCCCATCAGGAACGAGATTTTGACATTCAATGATCATAGAACCACACGTCAACTTTGGCTCCCACCTTTTCCGAATTCATAACAAGTACTACTATCACAACATCATTTATCTAATCTTCCTCTTGCAACTAACACAAAAGTTGAATATAACCAATCTGAAACTACTAGTCAATGAATTACCAATCCAAAATTATAAACCTTCTAACTTCTTCAACATGAATCCTCATATCCTTCACAACATCTCTTTAATAGGAGATGAACCAATAATAAGCCAATGACCAGCCTAAAAACTCAGCTTAGGACTAGTCAGATTATCCTATTACGTAGCCAGTCTCAAACTTTTCACCAAATTTTCATTTACTAAACATAGAAAGAGAGCATATAAGAATAGAGAACCAACCTTGAAAGCTCCGTTGAACTTTGAATTCCTGGACCATTCCAAACCCAACGCCTTACTGGAACTCTGATAGGTTCCCTTGAACACATCATCACCATAAACCCTACGAGAGACCGCAAAATCCCATGAATTCTTCGCCAAGTCATAACATGGCTCAAACGTGGTCAATCCTTGATGCACATAAGTATATTTCAGCTTGCAATTCCGTGTACCAACCATGTAATTTGCAGACACCTTATTAGCAGAATCCAACACAAGATTCCCATCCAAAATCGTCCTGTTATCCCCTCTATGATGAATGTAAGTAAGATTCAACGGCTTCTCCGCAACCCTCACGCTGTTCATAAACTGAAACCGAAAATCCTACACAAATACATAGAAGAAATCAATTCAACAACGACCAATTTAAACCTAACACAGCTCAAATTCCGACAATTTAAAACCTCAATTCCAAAATTAAACTGCCAACAATCCGGTCAAAACTCGAGATAGTTGAAGTCAAACATGGAGTACACAAGTTTCTCCCAAGTTTCACAACCTTAGCTTAAAAGAAAAACAAGAAACTTGACCTTCTTGGGGACGTCATAGTCGACGATGAAGAAACCGGGTTTCTCGACGGCGAGAGTGAGGCCGTTCAAGTTGGGACCATTGACAAACGTGGCGTCGGTGAGGGAGGCACGGAGCTTCACATCTCCGGCGTTGAAAGAGAAAGCGGCGACGGCGGTGGCGGCGCTCTTCTCGTTGTCGTACCGACCCTTCAAAGACGCCTTCATTTCTCTCCCAGGTTCGGACGACAAAGCAAGCGAAGGGTTTGGTTTGAGCTGCTTCGTTCTTATCGGAGTTGCTACGCTCTTGTTCCACCGCAATTAAAATAAAGATTTAAGTATATAAGCAATGGAGCGAATAACGTAGTCCGACTGAGATCATATACGGTCGGTGTTGTATCGATATTCGTTAATGTTAGGTATCATTTTAGGTATTTTTTAAATTTACGAAATAATTTTTATATTTTTTGAAAAATTATAAAATAATTTATTTTTATATTGTACGATTATACTATATATTTTATAAATTTACATCAATGATAGAACGAACTTTTACTACCAATTTTAAAATTCAACATTTCTCTTCTATCTTTCTGATGTTAATATTCTTCAAGCAATATTTTCATTTATCACTTCACATCATGATTTACTTTTTTACAAAGTTTCGCATCTCTTTTAACTCTAGTTAAAAGCTTCTTTAGTCGGGTGATTCTTTCATATTTTAAATGTTTGTTATAAAACAAGCAAATAATATGGCTCCTCATACCAGAAATTAATGCAGTATGAGCTCAAGCTAGATCATTGTATTTTCTTAAGTTGTTTGATCAGCAGTACTTGATCTCCCTTCCATTTATCTACAAAGATAAATGAATGCATATATCAAAAGTCACACAAAACACATAATTTCATTACACAATACGCATATTCATTTTATATAATATAACTTAATTTGTATTATTATATCATACACAATTCATCATAAGTCAAAACTAATAATTAAATTATTCATCATACATAATTACATAAAACATCCATAAACAATTACAATTTTCAACACTTTGAACAATTCCAATTTAACATTACAAAATATACATAAACAATTTTTTTCCAACAAATTCATTTCTAACATTTTCTAACAATTTCAATTCAACCATTACAAAACATACAAAAATAATTTCTACTTCCATCAATTTCTACTTTTAACAATTTTCAATAATTCAATTTGAACAATTTTGAACAAGTCCAATTCAATGTTTTAAACATCACAAAACATATATAAATAATTTTCATTTCAAACAATCAACGACACAAAACATATATAAACAATTTTATTTTTAACAATTTTGAACAATTTCAATTCAAACATCACAAAACATAAATAAATAATTTCCATTTCCAACAATCACAAAACATGTATAAACAATTTTAATTTCTAACAAATTTTAACAATTTCTATGTCCAATAATCACAAAACATACATAAAACAATTTTCATTTTCAATAATCACAAAATATACATAAACTATTTCTATTTCTAACATTTTCCATTTTCAATAATCACAAAACATACATAAAACAAATTTTTTCCAATAATGATAAAACATACATAAACAATTTCCATTTCCAATAATCACAAAATATACATAGAACAATTTCTATTTTAACAATTACAAAAATGATAAATAAATTTTATTCCAACATTTTCAACAATTTCTATTTTAATAATCTCAAAACATACATAAAATAATTTCCTTTTTAATAATCGCAAAACATACATAAATAATTTCCATTTCTAACATTTTCAACAATTTCCATTTTCAATAATCACAAAACATACATAAACAATTTCTATTTCCAACAATTTCAACTCAGCCATTTCAAAACATACATAAACAATTTACATTTTAACAATTTAGAAAATTGCAATCAATTTTCAATACTTTTAATAAACTTGTAACAATTATATAGTTAATACATTAATTATGTAATTTAAAATATTTCACAAGTTGATAATTGAAAGTCAAATCATAGATTCAATTTATATAACCTTGGTAAACCCATACATCTTCACCTTCACGCTTAATAACTCTAAAGTATAAGAAAGAGTTATTAAAAATTTAAACATAATTAAAATGTATTACTCAATGCATATAATGTTTACTTTTTATAATTTTATTAGGCAACAAATAAAGTCGATGCTAATCATGTTTTACTAAAATTGTTTAGATTCTAGCTTTTTTAAGTTTAAGTATAATATTTTAAATGGCTTAAACTTCATAACTTAATTGTACAATAATTGTATTAAATATTTTAAATTTTAATATCATATAAATAAATATGTAATTGTCTTATAAACATAATATAAGGTATAAATTTGAAGATGCCACATTATTTAGCATGCCATTTTTTTAAAAAAATTATGTCAACTCTAAAGTCTAAATTAGTAATCTTATGCCTGTCCCACAATAGCATATTGGTTGACAAAAATTTGTCAAAAAAAAAAAAGTGCATTGTTGACTGAATTAAATAATCGCTACTCTTTTCCAATTTTCATGAATGAAAGCAAACAAAATTTTCATTTTCCAGTTCTATTCCACACAAGAAGCAACACAAATACACAACAACAAATTAACAAATTTCATTTCCAATTCACAAAATACACTAACAATTCTATTCACAAATTACAAAAAATACATAAAGTCATAAACACAACAATTCTATTCACAAATTACAAAAAATACATAAAGTCATAAACACAGATCTAATTATTTCATAATTCAACAACAATTTTAATGAGGCGGGTCAGGTTAGAAATAGATATGGATATATTTCAAATATGACATGTAGGAGGAGATCCCAAACTCCAAGAGTGGTGGGTGAGCTGGTGGGGCATTGGTGGTGTCGTTGTGGTGTGTGGTGGTCGAGAGAGACAGTAAGATGTGTGAGTCTATGAGAGGGAAATAAAAAAGTGTGAGAATGAGAGAGCAGAGGGAGGGAGGGTCGCTAATGGTGGGCGTTATTGGTGGGGTTATGACATTGCTAGAGAAGAGAGAGGGCTACCGAAATTTGAATGAGAGAGAGTGACTAAGATGTGAGAGAAAATAATTGTGGGAGAGAAAGAAAGAAGAGTGTTGGTGTTAGGTATTGGAGTGAGAAGGGGTGTTTAATTTTTTTTTACAACTTAGTCATCCAATTTTGTAAAACTTACAGTATTGGTCGGTGTACAGCCGATACCAAGCAAAAAACGTTTCAATTGGTATTTACTCCCGGTACATACCCTCTTTGCCTTACCGATATGAAACGAAATTCAATACATTACTACTAAGTAATGGATTAATGATATAATTTTTCGATTAATTATTTTAAATCTATATATATCTCAAACTCCTACAATAATAACAACACCTACTAGAAATTAGGGATGGCAATCCGGCCTAGCCCCTGGTTGATTGGACTTGTGTCTAGGCTCGACTCAGCCTATGGCCTGACTAAAAGTCACAAAACGATGTCATTTTGTCAAAAACATCATCATTTTTTGAATTTTTTAAATTAATAAATTGGCTAGGCCAGCTTGGCCAACCTTAGGTCTGTCGAGGTAAGGGTGGCAGCCCTTAGTTAGATAAGGCCACCACCCAGGTAGCCCATGAGTCAACCGGGCCTGGCCTGACCTATTGCCTAGCCTACTAGAAATTTCATTGACACGGCATTTAAAGAGGTTTAGTAGGGTGGCAGCCCTTAGGCAAGGCCACCCCCAGGTAGCCCATGAGTTGACCATGTCCGGCCCGATCTATTGCCATGCCTACTAGAAATTTCATTGACACGGGATTTAAAGATGTTCATTAGTATACAACCTTATTCCTAACTAATAAAAATATTGTTTTCGAATATCTCAAGCTCCTGTAGTTAACACTTTATTCAAATTAATTTTAAAGTTTAAAAATTATAATGTATACTTCTTTACAAATATTGTTATAATATCACCTAACCGGTTAAAAATACTGATATAAATAATTGAAATATGGTCCTTAAATGTTTAGGTATTGGAGTGAGAAGGGGGTGTTTAATTTTTTTTTACAACTTAGTCATCCAATTTTGTAAAACTTACAGTATTGGTCGGTGTACAACCGATACCAAGCAAAAAACGTTTCAATTGGTATTTACTCCCGGTACATACCCTCTTTGCCTTACCGATATGAAACGAAATTCAATACATTACTACTAAGTAATGGATTAATGATATAATTTTTCGATTAATTATTTTAAATCTATATATATCTCAAACTCCTACAATAATAACAACACCTACTAGAAATTAGGGATGGCAATTCGGCCTAGCCCCTGGTTGATTGGACTTGTGTCTAGGCTCGACTCAGCCTATGGTCTGACTAAAAGTCACAAAACGATGTCATTTTGTCAAAAACATCATCATTTTTTGAATTTTTTAAATTAATAAATTGGCTAGGCCAGCTTGGCCAACCTTAGATCTGTCGAGGTAAGGGTGGCAGCCCTTAGTTAGATAAGGCCACCACCCAGGTAGCCCATGAGTCAACCGGGCCTGGTCTGACCTATTGCCTAGCCTACTAGAAATTTCATTGACACGGCATTTAAAGAGGTTTAGTAGGGTGGCAGCCCTTAGGCAAGGCCACCCCCAGGTAGCCCATAAGTTGACCATGTCCGGCCCGATCTATTGCCATGCCTACTAGAAATTTCATTGACACGGGATTTAAAGATGTTCATTAGTATACAACCTTATTCTAACTAATAAAATGTTGTTTTCGAATATCTCAAGCTCTGTAGTTAACACTTTATTCAAATTAATTTTAAAGTTTAAAATTATAATTTATACTTCTTTACAAATATTGTTATAATATCACCTAACCGGTTAAAAATACTGATATAAATAATTGAAATATGGTCCTTAAATGTTTAGGTATTGGGTGAGAAGGGGTGTTTAATTTTTTTACAACTTAGTCATCCAATTTTGTAAAACTTACAGTATTGGTTGATTATGCGAACCGATACCAAGCAAAAAACGTTTCAATTGGTATTTACTCCCGGTACATACCCTCTTTGCCTTACCGATATGAAACGAAATTCAATACATTACTACTAAGTAATGGATTAATGATATAATTTTTCGATTAATTATTTTAAATCTATATATATCTCAAACTCCTACAATAATAACAACACCTACTATAAATTAGGGATGGCAATCCGGCCTAGCCCTTGGTTGATTGGACTTGTGTCTAGGCTCGACTCAGCCTATGGCCTGACTAAAAGTCACAAAACGATGTCATTTTGTCAAAAACATCATCATTTTTTGAATTTTTTAAATTAATAAATTGGCTAGGCCAGCTTGGCCAACCTTAGGTCTGTCGAGGTAAGGGTGGCAACCCTTAGTTAGATAAGGCCACCACCCAGGTAGCCCATGAGTCAACCGGGCCTGGTCTAACCTATTGCCTAGCCTACTAGAAATTTCATTGACACGGCATTTAAAGAGGTTTAGTAGGGTGGCAGCCCTTAGGCAAGGCCACCCCCAGGTAGCCCATAAGTTGACCATGTCCGGCCCGATCTATTGCCATGCCTACTAGAAATTTCATTGACACGGGATTTAAAGATGTTCATTAGTATACAACCTTATTCCTAACTAATAAAAATGTTGTTTTCGAATATCTCAAGCTCCTGTAGTTAACACTTTATTCAAATTAATTTTAAAGTTTAAAAATTATAATTTATACTTCTTTACAAATATTGTTATAATATCACCTAACCGGTTAAAAATACTGATATAAATAATTGAAATATGGTCCTTAAATGTTTAGGTATTGGAGTGAGAAGGGGGTGTTTAATTTTTTTTTACAACTTAGTCATCCAATTTTGTAAAACTTACAGTATTGGTTGATTATGCAACCGATACCAAGCAAAAACGTTTCAATTGGCATTTACTCCTAAGACATACCCTCTTTGCCTTACCGATATGAACGAAATTCAATACATTACTACTAAGTAATGGATTAATGATATAATTTTTCGATTAATTATTTTAAATCTATATATATCTCAAACTCCTATAATAATAACAACACCTACTAGAAATTAGGGATGGCAATCCGGCCTAGCCTGGTTGATTGGACTTGTGTCAGGCTCGACTCACTATGGCACGACTAAAGTCACAAAACGATGTCATTTTGTCAAAACATCATCATTTTTGAATTTTTAAATTAATAAATTGGCTAGGCCACTTGGCCAACCTTAGGTCTGTCGAGGTAAGGGTGGCGACCACTTAGTTGAACAAGGCCACCACCTGTAGCCCATGAGTCAACCGGCCTGGCACGACCTATTGCCTAGCCTACTAGAAATTTCATTGACACGACATTTAAAGAGGTTTAGTAGGGTGGCACCCTTAGCAAGGCCACCCCCAGGTAGCCCATGAGTTGACCATGTCCGGCTCGATCTATTGCCATGCCTACTAGAAATTTCATTGACACGGGATTTAAAGATGTTCATTAGTATACAACCTTATTCCTAACTAATAAAAATGTTGTTTTGAATATCTCAAGCTCCTGTAGTTAACACTTTATTCAAATTAATTTTAAAGTTTAAAATTATAATTTATACTTCTTTACAAATATTGTTATAATATCACCTAACCTTAGGCTAAAAATACTGATATAAATAATTGAAATATGGTCCTTAAATGTTTAAGAAATTAAAACGACACCTAGGATATTATGTGACTAAAATAACATTAAATATAAGATTAAGTTGATATTGTCATTTTACTATCTAAATAATGTCGACTAATTTTTAATATTATTTTCAACGTTAATATTTATGATATATATAATAACGTTTCAAATTATTATTAGTAATATTTTATGAATTTTCAATTAAGGATTTAAAAAGTATAATGTTGAAATTATAAGATTTTTATGAGATAATTATATTTTAACATTTATCATTATTAATAAAAGGTATATATATATATACACACGCGCCATAAATATTTTATTATTTCACAATACCTCTATCTTGTAATATTAGATATTAGAATTAACTTTTATTAAGTTATCTTCGCAATATTTTGGTTTTGCTATGATTTATCTATTTTCATTTTTAAATTCAATAAAATATTTGTAATTGAATTTTATTTTTAAATTTGGTGCATTCCTTTTACTGATTTTAAAAATTTAATCTCTTATTTTGAGTCTATTATTAACTAATACATATTATTTCATTATTTGATATTAATTACTAATAACAATTTATGAATAATATAACTAATACATATTATTTCATTATTTTATATTAATTAGTAATAACATTTTATGACTAATATAATTAACATTAATTAGTTAATTTATAATTATTTAAATATTTAAAATAATTAAAAGAGTTTGATCAATAAGCCATTGCACACTTTTTAAAGGCTAACCTTTTAGTTGTTTTTGCACCTTTGCCTCTCTTTAACACATATATATGGTTTATTGTTAATGGACATTTTTATATTAATTTTTGATACATAATTTGCTGAACTATTGTCTATTTAATATTTAAATTGCACTAATTAAAAGTTATTTATTTTAATTTTAAGCACATATTAGCTTTGAAACATTTAAGAGTATAAAGCCAGAAAAGCCCTATGGTTACAACGTGAATGTAATGGGAGACCTAAATGGACGTTCAAGGGATAGAAAACAAATGGTAATGTGAAGCAACTGGTGGCGTTAAAAATGCTGGAGGCATGCACAGAGAGGGACAAAGAGCATGAAGTTACGTGGGACCAAAAATCTTTGAAAAACAAAAAAGGAAAGCAAGTGGCGTTGGAGAGTAATGGGCATGAATAAGGTGGATCATAAACAATCATTTTTGTGTCACATGAAGACAACAAAGCAGCAACGTTGAAGCAAGAGGGAGGCGTGGATATTAAATGGGTAGGGAACAACGTAGCTGGTGGAAAAGTTAAAAAAAAAACAACACACAGGGCATGAGTTCGTTAAAGGCTGCGTGAATTATGGACCAAATAAAATATTAAAAGAAAACCAATACATTGAGACAAAGGAAGTTGGCGGCGCAACTGGTGGAGACTCACAATGTGGAGAGCTGAAATAAAGGAGCAGAAGGCGGGCGTGAAAGTTGAAGCTATGGGAGATAAGACATGTTGAGTTGTGTAACGTGGCTGCTTGTGAAGAAATCGTTGATGCAGCAGCTTTTGGAGACTTCAGCGTGAAATAAGCAGCTGGAGATGAAATACGTAGCTGGAGAAAAAAAACAAAAAGGGACGTGGGTGCTAACTTGGATTTTCTCCACGTTAGGGACCACTCATTAAACATACATAAGGCAGCAAGGAGAGGGAACAAGGTTAGCAACTAAAAAATCATGACACCATCACCAAGGAGACTCTCCACTCACAAACTTTGAAGCTGGTGGAGATAATACGTGATAGCTGGTGGCTTAGGAGATAAAACACTCGAAGCAGCTGGTGGATAAGAAACAAACGAAGCATCCACGTTAAGGTTGAAGCAGCTGGAGGACGCAACCCTCCATTGGTGGACAGCAACGCAGCAGCTGATGGCAAAAGGGATAGCAACGAAACATAGACAACTGGTGGAAGGGAAGAGCTGTGCGTGAATGAGAGAGTTGGAAAGTTGACAGTTGTGTTAAAAGAGGAGAGTAGCATTACAGTGAAAGAAAAGAAGAAGCTAGGAGGGACGTGCATGAATAAGGTGGAAGCAAACCTTATTTGTGACGTCAATGAATAGAAACAAAAAAGGAGAAGCTAGTAGTGGAGAGAGCAGAGGACGTTGGCCAAGACATACCGAAGCTAGTGACGGGACAGAAATACAGCTGTGGGAAAAATGAATGTTTTTAATTTGTTTTTATTTTATTCCTTATTTATTTTAATTGTGTGGATTTAATCAACGCAAACATATATTATGACTATGATATATGTTACATTGATGAATATGTGTGAGTAAGTTTTTCTTTTCGGTTAAAGTTAAGATTTATATTGGATTAGGATAATTTTTGTGGTATTGATTTTTGCTTGATTAAATGCATATTTAGTCATAATTTAGCTTGATCACCTAAATTAAGACCTTAGATAATTGAATGCCACAACCAATGAGATTTAATTTGTCAGAAAATTAATTAAGCAACATACTTGAGACTAAAGTGTGGACCAACCTTAGGATATTGTGTGAGGATACCTAGGATTAACAAACTTAATTTTAGGCTTTTTGTATTTAACGCCTTTTATTCTGAATTATCTATGAACCAAGTAGTGACTCGGATTTAAAAGAAAATGGAATTCCCATGAACATTGGATTTGACTTGCTTAAGTGAAGTATATCCTAAATCAATCCACCGTAACAATTTTATTTTAAATGTCCAATCCAATTAAAACCTGATACCTTAACCGATTTTTATCATTTGATTAAATCTAGTCGTTTTAATTCATACTTTACATTTTTCATATTTTCTTAATTTGCTTACTTTATTTTATTTTATTTTCAAATCAATCAATTCTTGATTTTCTAAGTAATTTTTCATCGTTTAATTTAATTGTCTTACGTGTTGGAAAATTTTCCCTTGGGTACGATATCCGGTTCTTACCGATTTATATTACTTGTCGATGGGGTGCACTTGCCTCTAATTGGTCTAGATAGAATTTAACTTATATTGTTTTGTTTAGCCGCAATATTTATCGGAGCTACAAAATGTACATATACATAAGATAATTACAGTTGATCAAAATGGAATTAAAACTGATGAACAAAACTATTGGGGGTAGCACAAAAGCGACAATCTTGGAAGCTAAAAAGAACCTCGATAACATATAAGAAGAGCTCTTTGCACCACAAGATGAGTAGCTCAAGAGTGCAGAAGTTGTTGCCGTGTATCACAACACTAAAATGCTAGAAATCAATAATTTATTTATGATACAAAGGGTAAGGGCAATTTTGTTGAAAGATGGGACAAAAGTATTGAGTTATTTCACAAGGTTATATTGGAAGAATTTGGTTTTTCTATCCAAAATAACCTTGTTCAATCCTCTCTAATATCCAAAATGACACGTTCAATTGTTAGATAGTCTTTAAATTCATTTCTGATGCTCAAAATGATGTCGTTTTGAGTATTAAACATGATTATTTTGGATAGAGAATTCCTTCCAATATTAGTTTGGATTCTCTTTCTAAAATAACCACATCCAATGCTCAAAATGATGTCGCTTTGAGCAATAGATATGATAATTTTGGATAGAGAATCCAAACTAATATTGGAAAGGATGACAATTGGTTAGTTCATGGGCCTAAATTAAGGTGTTATTAATTGACCAACTCATGAGCCTAATCAAACTCAATTGATATGATGCTTAGTTTTTCTAAATAAAACAACATCGTTTTGTTTAGAAAAGTTAGGTCTTGAACAAATTTAGGCTTGGATAACCTAAACTCATAATTAATTAAAAAAAGATGTTTTATATATTTAATTTTAAAAAAATTTACGAGACCGACCGATAGGCCGACCCATTACTATCCCTAAAGGAGAAATATACCAAAATAACCACCTTGAAGATGAAAATGGTAAAACTCTAATCCTTAAAGAGGCATTAATTCCAGATTTCCACTAAATTAGTAAAAACCTAATTCAACTTTTTGATGCTGATGATGTGAAGAGAGCTCTATTTTCCTTGAATCTTTAAAAAGCTCCTGCCCAGATGGCTATAATGCCTAATGCTTTCATCAATTTGGAGCCATACCATTTGCTTGACTTAAGCAGTTACCAAATTCTTCAGGAAGGGAAGCATGTTGAACGAGATAAACAAGACATAGATTTGCTTATAGCCCGCTGCCTTATAGTGGCCCATTCTCATCCTTACTTGCTTTAGCACATTGGGCTTTGTTAAGACCGAGACATAATTTGTTAGGCTGCATTCTTTTGGTTCAGCAGGCTTATGTCCCTTTTTTTGCGAGGTATTTTTGGAAGATTCTAATTATAAGAAGGTACCTATAAGCCATTCACACTCAGATTAATTCTCGCTCGAACCGGATATGTCTCTTACGAGAGGTAAAATTCTAACCTCAAGTTTTAAATGATAGCATATATGAAAAGATTTCGAACTCGCGACCTCACTTAAACCAAGAGAGCCCCTTACCAACTCACTTTGAAGTTAGCTTATGCCATTTTTTAATGTAAAGGGAGAGAGTACATCAAGTACTAATTAGACGGGGGAAACTACGTCCCGAGTGATCTTCTAAAAGAAGATTCTGGCATCCTAAAGGAGGAACATCAACATAAGTGATCCCAACGTCTCCAGGATAGGCCTGGGTAGCAAGCCAATCCGCGTATCTGTTGCTCTATCGGTGCACATGCCGATAAACAACCACCTAGTTTCTGATGAGAAGCTCGAGGATACCCATGAAAAGAGGGTTGTCAGACTGAGAACGGGACGTCACAGAGGAAAGGAGCTGATGCACAACCAGCGAGTCCACTTCCAGCTCTAGTCGACGAAAGCCTAAACGCCAAGCCATGGTGAGGCTTGTGTAAACAGCCCAGAGCTCCGCTGACTGCGGGGAGCACCATCCTATGAACTGAGAGAAGCCACCAAGCCAAATATCGTCACTGTCTCGAAGTAGTCCTCCAGTTGAAGCCTTGAACAGTGCTCTATTGCTAGCCCCATCTGTGTTCAGCTTGATCCAACCTTCCTGGGGCCTTTGCCAATCGATCCAGTGCTCGTGGTGAGGGCGGCTACCGGTAATACCCTGATTTTGTACCCCTAAGGCCTGTTGAACCTGATTTGCAAAAGACAAGATAAAAAAAGATGGTGAGGTAGGTCTGACGAAATCAGAAACAAAAATAGCCTTGTTCCTCCAAGTCCAAAGGAACCAGTAGGTCAACCCAAAAAGAAGCGCCCAGTCCCAGCCTTGCACTAGATGATGCTGAAGAAGGTTGGTGTGCAGCCATTCCCTGGCTGGAAGAGCAAATGAAGGCGAGGTGACGATATCTGGCAGGAATGAGGCCCATACTTGCCTCGCCAGATGACAGTCCCGAACCACGTGAAGTGATGATTCTTCGTGGGAGCAAAATAGGCAGGTATCGTCGGTGGTAAGGTGCCTTTGCACCATCTACTGATTACTAAGCAATCGATCCTTCGCGAGAAGCCATAAGAAAGAGCGCACCCGCTGAGGACCTGTCCACTGCCATATGGCCCTCCACAGGCTAAAGGGAACTGCAGGCGGTTCGCCCCGAAGCAGGGTATAGGTCGAAGCGACAGTAAAAAGGCCATGTTCGGAGGCTCCCCAGACCATCCTGTTAGGGCCCAAAAACGGGGAGGGTGGAAATGTGCCAGCTATAGCCCGACAAATCGAAGGCGGAATGAACCCCTGAACGTCCGCCAAATTCCACTGGCCTGTGGGATCCACAAAATGGCTGACCCGATGGCTAATAAGAGAATCCGGGATGTCCTGGGTAGAGTACGAAATGAGGGGGCCAACACCCGTGACCCACGGGTCGTGTTAGAAGCTAGGTGTCAGACCATCCCCGATTCGCCATTGTAGCCCCTGAGTGACTATGTGCCAAGTCGCTCGGATGCTCCTCCATACCATCGAGCCCCCGACGGGAGGAAGGGAGGAGAGAATGCGGTGAGCATCAAAAGCATATTTACCAGAGAGCACCTATACCCATAAGGCTGTGGGGTTATTGATCAATGCCTAACCTAGTTTGGCCAGAAACGCATCGTTCATATTTCTTATCCGTCGTATGCCCAAACCCCCGAGATGTTTGGGCAGACAAACCTCGTCCCAACTTACCAGAGGTATCTTCCGGCGGTCAGGACTCGAGCTCCACAAAAATTGTCTCAGAATCTGTTCCAAATTGTCACACAGCCCTCGCGGTAACCGAACAGACGGTGATGGACCGTATCCAGGATGTGCTGATAAGTATGTCTCCCGACCCTCTGTTGAAGGAGGGGAACCCCCAAGTACCGACCAAGGTCGGCCGTCATAGGGAAACGGAGAGCGCGACTCAAGACACGAGCGAACCTGGATGGGACATTCTTAGAGAAGTAGCAGCGTGATTTGGCTTGGCTCACGCGTTGTCCCGAAGCGTTACAGAACGAGTCCAATACTTCTCGAAGCACTTGAACTTGCTCGAGAGCAGCCTCAGCGAAGAGGATGAGATCGTCAGCAAAGAACAAGTGGGAGAGGGGGGGGGCGTGTCTACTCAAACGAACTGGAGTCCAACGACCAGAAGAAACCTCCTCAGATATTGCTTGGCCTAGGCGTTCCATGCACAACACAAACAGGTATGGGGAAATAGGGTCGCCTTGACGCAGCCCGCGCGAAGGTCGAAACTCCTCGCTCAGCTCTCCATGCCAATTCACTTGAAAGAATACCGTAGCGAGACATTTCATGATAAGCGAAACCAACGAGTATGGAATTCCAATGTCAAGAAGCGTGGCCTGAATGAAATCCCACTCGAGGCGGTCATACGCTTTGTCGAGATCCACTTTAATGGCCATAAACCCTTTCCAACCAGTTTTGCATTGCATAGAGTGAATCACTTCCTGTGTGATGATTATGTTGTCTGTAATCTGACGGCCAGGTACAAAACTACACTGGGTCGGACGGACAAGCGTCTCGAGAGAGGGTTTGAGGCGGTTAGCTATGACCTTGGAGAGCGCTTTGTAAAGCACATTGCAGAGCGCTATGGGACGAAATTGGGAGATGGATGTGGGGGAGGGGTTCTTAGGAATAAGGACTAGGATGGTACGGTTAAAAGCCGAATCCCACACCTCATGCCGAAATATCCTCTGAAGAAAGTGAATAAGGGAAGGGCCGACCGTAGCCCACTGGGATTGGTAGAACAGAGCTGTGAAACCATCCAAGCCTGGGGCTTTGTTAGGATTCATGGAAAAGAACGCCTCCTTGATTTCATCAGGCCTAAGGGGACAAGTAAGGTCCTCAGTCATATTTGGCGGAGGGGGAGGAAAGTGGCCATGAAGAAACCCTGGCAGCGAGGACCGTCCGACGGATTGGTATAATTCCTGTAAGTGGCGTTGGGCCATGCTACGGAGCTCCGCAGGGTCGGTAACTTCATTATCGTGGCCATATGAAAATGCGAGGATGTGAGTCTGATGACGCCGAGTCCGAGTGAGGGCATGGTAATACTGAGTATTCCTGTCGCCCTGTCCGAGCCACTGACTCCTGGACTTCTGGTGCCAGAAGAGCTCTTCCTGATAGAGAACATATTCCAATTATTTTCGTAAATAAAGCTCGAGCTCAAGAAGTGGGGGGGAGTCGGTGTCCTCCACATGTTTTTGAATGCCCTCGAGCCGGGCCATAAGGCGATTCTTTCGGTGGAAGATGTTACCAAACTCCTTGGTATTCCAGAGGTGGATCGTATCCGAGAATCGTTGGAGCGCACCACTGAAATCTGAGGAGTCAGGATGCCAGTTATCAGTGACGACCCGGGGGAAAGAATCATGTGTGAGCCACGCCGATTGAAAGCGGAAAGGGCGGTGCGGAGGGATGGAGTGAACATGATCAAGGAACCTAAGAAGGAGAGGTCGATGATCCGATTTGAGAAAAAGTAGATGTTGCACCCTTGTATTCAGATATGCAAAGATCCAAGCCGGAGAGCCAAAAGCCCGATCTAAACGTTCCCGGAGTTGTCCCCGCTTCCACATAAAGCGCGGTCCAGAGAAGCCCAGATCCTGCAGGTGGCATTGAAACATGCAATCTCGAAACAGGGTATTGATAAGAGTTTGGGGACTCGGATCCCCGCGTCTATCTGCACCCTCGAACTTAGCGTTGAAGTCCTCGCCCAGTAGCCAGGGGACAATGATTTGCGGAGCTAGAGTCTCAAGGTACTTCCAAAGATATTTTGGAACGAGGGGTTAGGGCTCGCGTAAATAACAGTAAACTCAAACAACTGGTGATCCTAGTGGACCCGAGCATGAATGAATTGTCGATGAGCGAGGCGAATGCAGACGAAGATATTCTCCTGCCAGAGTAGCCATATCCTACCTGAAAAGCCCGTAGCCTCAATCCGGAAAGAATTGCTAAAACCTAGAGACCGAATGACTCGCTGAGCCCGATCGCCACTAATCCGCGACTCAACTAAGACCATTAGCTGGGGCTTGTGGATCCTTATATAGTTCTTCAGAATTGGCTTGAAGGCCCGACCTCCAGTCCCTTGACAATTCCAGATAAAAATCGTCATAACAACGGAAGACGGAGAGGGGAACTAACTCGTGCTGGGCTGGCCCAGTCGGCGCGTGACTAGAAAGAGTTGCGGGGAATGGAATTTGATCCTCCATCGGTGAATCAAAAGATTCGGGCACGTCCCCAACCCCCTGAGGAGTGGAAGAGGGGTCAGGGGCCCAAGGGGGCGACTCCTCAGGTGACGTGTCCATGGGACCGGGGGCATCCGATTGGACCCCGGCCGGCGCCCCAATAAGTATGCCCCCATGGGAGGTCATGGGGAAGGTCGAATCCGGGGAGACCAGGGCCTCGTGCGACGGTAAGGAAATTGCCACGTGGCCCGAAACGTGTGCGGAAGCGGGAGGGCCCAAAGGGCCGGACTGCGAGTGGGGCGGGCCTGAAGGACTTGAGCCCAACAGAGAGGGGGCTGTTGTTGGGTGCTCTAAGACCTGAAATTTGGAGGAGGGGGATGCCGGCCATCCGGGAATGGGGGTAAAGTGGGCCCAAGGAGGATGTTGAGCCCATTGAAGGATCCACGCCACCTGGAGATGACGTCGTCCCCTTAGTCGCTGAAGGACTTCCAGAAACTCCCATATGCGTTCTCCTCAGGTGAGATTTGTCGCGAGTGGACAAGGGATTGAGTGATTTTCTAGGGCGGGAGTTAGATCCAGACGAGACGTAGCTACCTAGAGGCCTAGGCGAGGCGACCGTTGGGGGGATAGCCGTTGGGCGGTCGAACGACGCCTCGAGAGCAAGGGCCGCGAATCGTGAGCCACGGGATCCAACGGCCAACTCCTTGGTGGTGGTTTCCTGTCGAGGTCCGGCGGTGAGAGGTGGAGGCCTGCGTGTCCGTCGAGCCACCTGCATCCAGGGTCCAAAATCTGAGGAGGGGGGGTACCTATGGATTGCTCTCCACTGGAAAGGCCGGAGGCAGGGGGAATCCGCTAGAGGCGGTTTTGGACCAGGCGGAGGCGTGGGTCGCGAGGGGCAAGTGTCCTGGCCGTGCCCTACCTTACCACAGTGGAGACAGATCTGAGGGAGCCCCTCATACGTGACCTGAATGTGCTCGCCGTCGAGTTCCACCATCGAACGGAGAGGTGCACTGAGGTATAAGGTGACAGCCACTCGGGCGAATCATCCCCGGAAGGTCTGCTGGGTTGTTTCGTCGATCTTCACTGTTTTCCCAACCAAATTTTCGAAGGCGACAAGTATAGAAGGATGATAGCGAGCAATAGAGAGTCCAAGAAATCTGACCCAGGCGACGACGCGCGTAATACGTCGGGAGGACGGGCGAAATTTCGGGGACCAGGGTTGGACAGAGAGCACATGCCCGACGATTATCCACGGCCCCTACGTTAAGGTATGGATGTAGTCCCTTTCTTCCTTGAAATTGACCAGATAAAAGTCATTCTCCAAGTCAATAATTTTCAGGGGACCCGTCGGAAGCCACATGTGGAGGAGACGATCCCGGAGTAATTGGAATCCCATTCTGCGTCCCAGCAGCTTAATAACAATGGCTTGAGCCCAGACGTTATCCAATTTTGTGTGGAATGTGGAAGACAGATCCATACTTAATCCTTTGGGTCCCTGAATCAGGGTGATGTCGCCCTCCTCCAATTCGATAGGCGGGTCTTCTGGCCAAGGGGGATCCAGAACCGGGTTGTTCGGGGTGGACCTACCCGAAATGGCTGCACTATAACTAGGGGGAGATGGGTGTAGTGGTTGGTCAGCGGGAGGCGGGTCGTCCTCCTGCTCACGCAAGCGGAACTTTTTGACTGTGTGAGTGGTTGAAGTCATTGGAAGGTGGAAGTAGCAATAGCCGGAATGGCCCTATGGATTGTAGCGGTGGTTGTAATGACTCGGAGAGGAATCAGTGACAATGCGGTAAATGTGGCCAAGTTACTGTAGCTGTAATGTAATTGTAGCAGTTGAGAGCATATGTTACTTTAATTGGTCTATTTTGAGTTATGCCATTTTTCAATCCTAATTGAATCACAACCTAGTAACTTAACGGACAAAATCAAGTTCAACGGCTGCGGATTTACCATTTACGTCAAAAGCGAAGCAGGTGCAATTTCAATTCGGACTAGGAAATAAAAACCACCCGCGTTGGCGCCAAAATTGCATTGGCGCGAGACACGGTTTCCTTCCCTCTCCTCACATTTCACTCTTTTAAACACTCACACTAACTAAAGCTTCGGGCGGGCGCTCGTAGATCTGCACTTCTCGGTGAATTTGGCCCTTAGATCTGAAAATACTGGTAAATGTTTCGCTCAGCTCACTCTTCACTTTTCTTTGATTGTTCACTGGAATCTGTTTACTTGTTGGCAGGATTGGTTAGATCCAAATTGTGCTTATAGATATAGTTTGTAATTTGTACTCAAGAATGATTTGATGTTGCTCCTTTGCAATAGAAAAATCTTAGCGTGATGATTTAGCTCAATCTGTTAATCATAGATCTTGATTTCCAATTTTATGCTCTGTTTATCAGAATCCCTAAATTTGAAACTTATATGTTTTGTCATCTATGTTTATGTTTTACCGTATCTGTCGACGAAGGCACATCGTGCTTCTCTCAAGGTCAAATATTTAATTATTGCAGGTCCAACATTTAGGTATCGCAATATTTTTTATTCGATGGAGTTGAGAAGCTGTAATCTTTTGCACTTTGTCCAAGCTATCAAGAGTCGTTCTGAAGTAAAAGTTTTGAACGTGTTTCGTGGAAAGCCGGCACTTAAGTTCAAAAAGCTTGAAGATATATATGGAGCTGGATATAGTGAAAATTGTGATTTGGTTCCAGTTTTTAGGCCAAAACTTGAGTTTGTAGATATGGAAGTGGACTCTGAGAGGACAATGGTTAAGAGTCCGGGTATGCTTGCAGAAGAGAAAACAACCAAAGGTGGAAGTGAAACAGTGTGGTCTTGTGGCATTGGTGGTGTTGCTCGACTGGAAGATGAGCTAGGTGATCTGGAATATGGTACCATGACACTGAAACAAATTAAAGAAAGCTGCAAATCACAAAAAAGAAGATATTCAAGATGCCCTGATTCAACGAGAGAAGAGAGTGGATCTTTCTTCCTTGCGAAGAAAGAACTCTCTTGTTCTCTATCTAACGAGAATGATGATGATGTAATGATGCAGCCCCTTAGTAGTTGGAAATCTCGGATTCTAAAAAATAATGCAAAGAGAAAAGGAAAAGAAATTAGTGCGCGCTCTTCATCTCAAAATGCCAAACCTGTAGTGAATTCAGAAGAATTTAGCAGTGACCGAGCCATATCTCAACCCAATGACAATGTGCAAGCACCTATCCACATTAAAGTTGAGGTTCCTGAAACTAGAATCTCAGACCGCCTAACTATGCTTGACACTGCCATCCATTCTTCTTGTGGTTTTGACAAGCCCTTCAGTTACCCTAAAGCAGTTTATGTTGGAGAGCTTGAGGATAATGATGGTTGTGCTCTGAAGGCTGGGATGCCAGTCGTACATGGTGAAGATATCGGTAGTCCTAAGTATTTTGTTTTGGAGGCTGCTGCAGTAGGGGAATCCAACACAGATCTTGACAAAGCTAGTGATCATTCCTCTAGGATTCAAGTACCTTCTCTCTTGGGACAAGAGCCTTTACATTGTGTTGTGAATGAACAATGCTTTGAGTTTGTCGACGAACCTGACTTCAAATCTACTATTGTTGACAATACAGAAGTAAATACTAGCCATTCCATGAAGATATCTTCATCAGACACAAATGAAGATACTGTATTACAGCATACTACTATTGACGACTGTACTGATGTTGCTACCCCTCACGGAACCTTTTTCAGGGATGAGAATGAATGTTGTATTGTTGATGAACACTCTGACTATATAGCGCAATCTGATCTAAGCGCCTCGAGAGGGGAGACAATAACAACTAATGATGCAGAATTAACCACTGACCACGTTTTGGATCCGTCTCTATCTGAATCAGGAAAAGAGAATTTTGTCATGGACCATCTTCCTCATGACAGCTACCCTGAAAAAGTCTCTCCAGCTAAGATTGTCCCTCAAGTCTATAATGTTTCCCAAAGTTTGGGCATACATAAGAACTTGAAGACCAGAAGCAATAGCCAGGCTCAAGGACCCCAAGTTGAGTCTGTTGATTCTCTTCAACTTGTGAATGCTAGCAACATCCATGTTTCATCTCTTTCCCAAGATGGAGTTGAAGATGATGGAGCTCATTTTGAAGCCAGTACTACAACTGAAGATGATGCAGCTCATTTTGAAGTCAGTACTACAAGCAGCCCCATTAGTGATTCTGGGTCACTTTGGTATTCACATTCATCTCCTTATCCAGATGACCGCATGGTTTCGGATGCTGACAGATCTCCGTTCCCTATAGAAAGGCAATCCTCAGTATCTGCATGCTCTGATGTATCAAAAAACTACCCTAATGTGGTCCATGCCAATAGTTTCAAGCTAGTGACACCTGCATATGGTGATGCACATCATCTGTCCAAACTGCAACATCCTCCTGAAAAGCTTCTTTCTTCCAGGAAGGTATATAACATCTGTCACCATAGTTGATTTGACTTCTATATATCCTTTTACTTGGTTAAGTTGTGTTTATGTTTTCAGATTATCTCTCCTACATCCCAGAAAAGACTGCGCCAGGCCATGGAGTCAAGTGAATTAGATGAGGAAGAGCATTTTCGTAAGTGCACAAGTAGGGCTATATCTAGATTTATGAACCATGCCATATCAATGCACGATCTTTGTAGGAAATAGGGTATATGATTGTGAAGGTATTTAAGCGGGAGCTTAAAGCTGGATTGAGTGTTTTTTCACATGAGCATACTAGGGAATCAATCTTTTAGATATTGGTAATTGATAGCACCTCACCTTGGTCGAAGCGACAACTGTGAGATAACATACAATTCCCTTGAATAGTTGTACTTTGGTTCGAAGCACATTTTACTAAAAGTCGTTCACGGTGTCCATGTTTAAGAAAGTGGGTTTTCTGTATCCTGACGTCCAAACATATTTTCTAATTGAAAGTAGTTAGCGATTCCAGATAAAACGGATGATGAGCTATACTTATGGACTCTTTGGATGATAGCACATCAAAACTATGTCTGTACTATATGTTATAATCTTTTTGCACCCAAGCATCTGAAGTCGAATCTTAATGTGCCTAAATAACATGTTAACTTGTGACATTTCAGGGCATGTAAGGGAACTGTGCTACAGGAAACTAACTGAGGACAAGATTGGCAAACTTGAAGAAGCCAATCAGAACAAGAGAGATGAAGTCAGCATGCACCCTAAGCAAGCCACCAAAAAATTGAAGAGTACAGCAAATGATTTCCATCAAAAAAGCATTCTAAAGGCTCCTTATCCTTCTCGTCCTCAAGCACAGTTAAACACCGGATACAGCTCCGTTCAAAGTATTTCAGATAGTGCCATTTCATTCTCCCAGCAGCAGCTGCGTGATATTGTATCCACCGCAGCTAAACTTACAACAGAGTTGAAGTCTATGAAGGACATTGTTGAAGAAGCATTGCACCACAGGACCATTCCGGCGATATCCTCCAAATATACTGCAGATGAGGTACTGACGTTAATAAAGTTGCATTTATATCAGTAAGAACTTTCCCAAAAACAAAATTTAAAACTTCTCGTTTTCCTGCACACGTCTATATTTAGCTTTACAAATTCCTCATTTGGCAGGTGAGAAATGCTATTCAGAATGCAACACAAGTTGAAGAGAGCTCCAAAAAATGGCTTTCTATCTTGTCAAGGGACTGCAACCGGTTTTGCAAAATCATGGTACGTTTTGTCCCTTTAATACTCATGGAATCGGCATAATTATGAATTAGAAGCTTCTTGTGCGTAATTTGTCTAATAGTTCACAATGATAAATACCAGCAAATGACAAGTAGAGGTTCTACTGATTCAAGAAATGCGGTTCTCAAGAAGAGGAAGATTGTCTTCGCTGATGAGGCTGGCGGAAAGCTTTGTGATGTCAGAACTTTTGAGAACGAGCTAACCGCTTCCCTGGAAAATAATACTGACAAAACGGCTATGGTTTGATCCAATATAGGATGCTAAATTTGCTTGCCCAATGTTTGTACGAAAAGAATATTTAATTGTACATCCGAAAGTGCCAAATTCTCTCGAGAGAAGAGAAACCCAAACTGACCTTTCTCATATTGTACCAATCACGAGGGAAAATCACAAATTTTTAAGAACAAGATCGTTTTGTGATTTGGATCATGTATTTTTTTAATCTTAAAAACTATTTTAGGATTTAATTTTTTATTGCACCCATACTTCTTGATGTTTTTTAATTAAAATTTAAACAAAAAATGAGTAAATAATGTAATGTGACTTAATTAGGTGTTAATTGATACAATATTCGTTATGTAGCTGTTACATAACACACAACATTAAGTAGTTTAATTAGGAGATGTAATACTCGCAAATGGGGTTTTTTTTTTTAAATTCAAGGAAACTCTGTAAGCTGGCTAAGTGGGTATTTCTTTTTGGGGATTTAATTTGCACATCTTATCATCGAGGGCTTAATTGATACTTCATTTACTGTTAAAATCTTGACTACTTCAAGCTTTTACAAGAATTTGAACCTAAAATTTGACCGAAGTAAGTCCCGCTTTTAATCATCTAGAGTAATCCTACTTATAGGTCGGGTATCGATCTCCCCTAAGTTAAGAATCAACGGTGAATGTTTATTTCACAAAGATGTATCCAATTATAAAACTGGATTACAAGACAGAAACAAGATTAAGATTAAGATTTTTTTTTAAAAAAAAGGCGAAACAGAGGAGGGTTCTCTCCTTCTCCATATCCATCTTTTCGGTTAAATTCTCTGGTTGGTGTGTTCAGATTATGTTTCTCTTTACAAGAGGCTCACTGAACAATATCTCCCAAATTTCAGAGAATACATGGACGATGACTCCATAATACTGCCTGGAATTCAAGGACAAAAAGCACTGCAAAAGCTCCTCCAAGTCTTTGCCCTCGTACATTTGCTTCTGTAATATCATATCTAACATAGACTTCTTAAAATCAATATATGGATTCTCAGATATTTTCACCACTGCCGCACTCCCTGTCATCTTCCCTGTACCACCTGTGCTCGATGACGATGACCCTTTTCTTGTTTTCGACGTCCGAGTTCTCATTCCCGAGAAACTCTGCACATTATTGTTAATAGCTTTCTTCTTTGTTGGGTTGATTACTTGCTTCACTGAGTTGTTGCCTTCGCCCCCTAATGAATAATCATACGAAAGGCCTTCTTCAGTCTCTTCAGTTTCGTCATTTGCTTTGGTTTCTTCAGACTCTCGAATGAAACTAAACCCGTCATCAGTAGACAAAGAACGTCTTCTCCTTCTGTTTTTGTTCTTATCCACCATGTTCTTTGTCGATGTTAGTTTAACTGGTGAAATGTGTCCTTCAGTACTACGGTCACAAAACAATGGACATCGTGTATGAAGGTAAGCTTGAACTGTAAACCCACCGATTTTCTCGCCTGAAGAGTACTCCGGCGGCTGTGAACGTGAACTGGAGCGATATCCCGCTTGCTTGGAGCACCCTTCAGGACGCTTGAAGCCAACATGTGATGATGATGATTTAGGCTTGTTGCTACTATTCGGGGTTATTACAGAAGAGGGTGTTCTCGTGGACCGACAGAACTGGAGTGAAGTTATGGCACGAGAGAGCTTGAGCTTCAGACGTATAGACATTTTCTTGTTCAGTTCTTGTGGTGGTGGGTTGAAAATGGATATTCGTGTGATGATTAGAGAGAGGCGGAGAGAATTTATGTACGTAAAAGGTATAATATAAAGACACATTACGCAGAGGCCGGCCATGAAAATTATAGAGTTTAATTAAATAATTAAATAGAAAATCTGGCAACAACTCCTAAGTCATTGGAATGATGACCAAATCCGAGTAATGACGCCAAGTTTCTAAAAGATGTGATTGTTTGTATTCCAAAAGACGTGTTTATATTATTTTGATAATTAAATAGGATTTAACAGTTTTTAAACTCATTTTTAATGGTTTACTTGAAAGTTCGAGTTTACTTGATGTATTTCAATTTTGGATTTAGCTTCTTACTAAGCTTAAATTCAAGTCATTCAATGGAAGCTATTGTTCGGTATTTTCTGTCAAAAATTCTTTCAAGTTCGAGTTTAATCCGACTTGAATTCTTGAATTTAAATTTTAGGTCTGAATATAAGTTTTAATATGATTAATTATTATCCGGTCTATTATCTATTATATTTAAGAATTTAAGAGAAAAGAGAAAGATTTAAGAAGAATAAGATAATTTAGAAAGATATGTGATATATATTTAATTGTTGATACATTTAATTATTTACTCTTAGCTATTAATGATATGAAAATATTTAAAATATTCATTTTAATTTATAGATAATTTTAGATATAATTTGAGAAAAATTAAATGAATCGAAAATATTACATTTGGGTCATTTTTTAAAAATCAATACTTACTTGTTTTTACGAGGTGAGACAAAGAATATTAAAAGATAAAAAAAAGAAGAAATGGAGAAAAGAACTTTAGTTGCATAGACTGTGCGAAAATTTCATGCATATATTCATGTGAATGAATGGCCATACAAGTTAGGAATTCGATTAATGGACAAAGGAAGGCATTAGCACAAGCTTAACACGGCGTGCAAGCAGTTGGATATAAGAGCAAAACGACATGGGAAGGTGGGAGCAGTCCAGCCCAAAGCAAAAGGAAGCATGCGTACGCTGCGTTAAATGTAGCCTTCAAGAGGGAAAGGCCGTAGGTTTTAAAATAAAGACGAACAGTAGTGTGGTCCATGAGTGTTTATTCGTCACATCAAGGTACAACATTTGTGAAATAGGAGCATGAAAGAGTAAATAGAGGAGAGCTGCGCGAGAGAGTAGCGTGAAACAGAAGAGAGGGAGGTGCAGTGGAGAGACCCGAAGGGGATTTCTGTTAGGGATATTATTAATAGAGTCTGATATTTTTTTTTTGTGAGAGATTCATAGAGAGTTAGACATCTCGATGCTAGTTCGGAGATGACATTGACGATGATGACATATGTTAAGTATATTTATTATTTTTGTTATTTCTTTCTTTCATTAGGAATTGATTATATTATTCTAGGTTAATTGATTTAAGTTTTGTGTATAGATAATCAAATTTTCATTATTGTTAAGTTATTTGTGTATGAATCATTGGTTATTATGAAAAGATGATTTTAATGCATTCATTGAATCGTTTAATTGCAAATTCATTGCTAGAATTTCGATATAATCCGTAATTGTTACGTTAAAATTTATGTGTAGTGACTAATAATTCGTAATCATTAGGAATAACATAATCTAGGTTAAATAACGCATCGTATGTAGTTATTGTCTTGATTAATCGATTTTTCTAATTTGTAATACTACTACCTAATTAAATCTAGAGATCGTATCCTAATTTATTTGGTAGTTAGGTTTAATTAACTATCATATCTTTGATTAAATACTATCTAAGGGAAATTTTGAGTTAATTATTAACCTACGATTAATAGTTGCTAAGAGAGATTAGAGAACAACAAATCAATGAAATACGTTTAATTTAGGTGTAGGACGAGATTGAACCAAACAACCGGATCCTTACTAAATTTTCACTTTTATTTTTTGTTTTCTTTAATTTGCTTTATTAGTTTAGTTTCATTTTATTTTCTTATTTTCTAAATCCAAAATGCTTCCCAAAACTTAAACACCGATTAATTTCATTTCAACAACTTTACACACACTCTGTCGGATTGATTTAGACTCATCATTGTTATAGTAGTAGTCTAGTTATTTTATTTTGATTAGTGTTACGACGCGCTATCAATATGACTCTATTAGAGCATACCGAAAACTTGACCCTCAATTAAAAACTTTGGCAAACTAAGATATTAGTAAAAGATGTTACATAAAGAGGTCATTCTCTTTATCCATAAGTCTTTCCAACCGTTTCTTCAATTTTTGTGTCTCATATTTAGCCTAAACACTTTTATAGTATTTTCTCCTTAATATTTTATATTTAACATTTTAAAGTATTATTATTATTATTTTATTATTTACTAGGATTTTATTTTGATTTTGAACTTCCTTATTCTTATTTTATTCTATCAATTATTTTCAGCACTATTATTTGTTTACATGTTTGTTTTTATTTTCTTGAAACAATTTTGAAAACTTTTTTTAAGTCTATTGAAAACAATCTTTGTACTAATTAAGAATAAAATTGCGTACTACTGTATCTTCTCAGATTCCGCATCTTATCGAAATTTATAATGAGATATTAATATTGATCATAAATCGAGTCCAAACTAATTTCTCATCCTTAAACTAATTAGGATATTCTAGTAAAGCAAGCAAGCTATATATGAACATCAATTAGACCTCGAAAACGACTAATATTAAACGACTAGAAAGTGTGCTGTCAACCAGACTTGTTATACGAGACTATGTCTCATTTATTTAAAATAGTGGTAATTAAAACTGTCAGAAAACCTCTTCTTTTGTTTTTTCTTCCCAACTTTGACAAAATCAAAAAGAAAAGGGACAAACAAGTTTAGATTGAACACAGCTAGAGCTTACTCAATGGGTTCAGCCATAATCAGCGTTCATCGTCAAAAGTTTCTGAAACCCAACAACGATAATAAATTCTGAGTCCAAACGATGTTTACAACATAATACAAATTAAACTATGAGTTTTTTTGAAGCGTTTGACATTTTCAAAACGTTTAGAATATATCTTAAATGTATCAAAAATTTGACGGAATTAACTCTCTATCAATTAAATGTCATATTAATGCTGACATGATTATATATATATATAAAATTTTAATCAAAACGTTGGTCTTACAATCACACAGCAGCAGAGGCCACTGTTTATACATTTCAGATAATGAATCTCATTTTTCACGTGATAATGAGGTCCATATTTATATATTTTAGGCCATAAATTTTACTTGCTATGTGCTAGTAAAACTTGCTTTTATTTAAAAATAAAAAATATCATGTCAACACTAATGTTTGATGAAGAGTTAATTTAGTTAAATTTTCAATTCACATATAATATGTTTTGAATGATTTGAAAACATTGAAATTCAATTTAAATGTTTCAAAATGTTAGAGTCTCTATATTTTGTTGTAAATGTTAAGGTTTAAAATGCGTTTTAAAGTCAAAATCTTGAATCTAAGACTAAGCATCTAATATTGCAAATTCCTAATTGGAATATTTTGAAGCAAAATAACAAATTAAGTTGAGACTAAAATATGAAAATTGCTATTATGTTAGTGTCGTTTTCAGGCTAGTCCTTAAACAATTCGATGATATTTCATGTCGTCTTCATTGTATTTAATAATTCACAAATTATTTATATTAAATAAATTATATAATATATCAAGAGATAGGATTAATTCAAATCCAATATATCATTCCATGCAAAAATGTCTTAGGCTCCAATTTCATACGAACGCCACTATTCTTTCAGCCCAAATCGATCAAAAGGAACTTAAATCTAAATAAGTAAATATATGTAATAATTTGTAAGTTGCATACCTAAAATAAGATGATAAAGGCCTTATTTGGTAAATAATTGATCAGCTAGTTTTTCGCTGATTGAGAGATATTTGAGTATTTGACTATATCAAAAATTTGATAATTATATTTGATAATCAGCTGATTGAATTCAGTGCAATGTTTTTGAAAATGCTCATACGAGAAGCTTTTTGTTCCAGCAGTTGAGAAATTAAAAGACAAATTGGTGATTGTGCCTTAAAATTATTACAAATTACTTAAGTTGGCTATTTTTATTATTGCTTTTCCTTCACTAGAGACTAGTACCTAATATATTTTAAAAATGAAAATTAACTTGATTAATATGAAAAAGTAGTAGTAATAGTAATAGTAGTAGTAGTAGTAATAATAATAATAATAACAACAACAACAATAATAATAATAATGTGTTCTATATTTTGTATTAAAGTTATAAACTTAATTTTGTGAAATTAAATATCTAAATTCTTATAAGAATATTCAAAGAAATTCTTCTTATTTACTAATTCCACAAATTAAAAATAAAAATAAATATTGAAAATTCTTCTTGTTTACTTAAATTAAATTATATAATTGTACGAAGAAAAAGTCAATTGACACCCCTAAAGCAAACGAGTCCAACTAAACTAACATTCATGTGGACTAAGTGTCTGTTCGGAGAAGGAACTTAATATAAAAACTATATACTAAATGTCTGATGTAATTTAAGGTTCAAAGTCAGGACAAAACATTACAGGACCAACAATTTTGGATTTAACATTGTAAAACTCGACACTATGTTTAGAACTTTTCGAAATATAATTCTCTTTAATGTTAGGATTCAATTGAATCAAATTCTACCATAAAAAGTAAATTCAAATTGAATTTATTTGATCATAAGCTCGAAAATAACTAATTAATAGTAATTATATTTTATTAATTTATAAATTATTCAATTTCCACTCATTTAATACAATAATTTATCTTTTTTTACGTAAACGAATAAAATATCCTAGACAAAGAAAGGCTAAGAGAAAACTAACCCAAGCCAACAGGCCTATCCCAAACACCTGGATCCTACAAGCCTTTCCTCGTCAGTGGCATAATAACCAGAGCTCTTTAAAGATAAAATAGAATATAAACAAGAAGGACTAGCATTTCAGTGATGAAGGTTTGCATGTAATAAGACTACCTTGGCTAATGAGTGAGCCGCCTTATTGGCAATCTGACGCATCCATTGGAAGGACAAGTGAAGGAATTGTCGCTTGAGAAAAATACAATCAAGGAACAAAATTCCAATCTCAGAACAATTGAAAGACGAAGCTATGATAGCTTGAACAGGCGTCAAACAATCAGACTACACAATGACTTGATCTATTTGTTTTTCTTTCAACCACGATAGTGCTTCTCTTATCGACATAAGTTCAGCAATAACTGGATCAAATAAGGAAGAATAATAACCTGAGATAGCAGCGACAAAACACCCTCTTTCGTCCTTAAGCACAACAGCAAACCTCATAGCATTCTTTTCTTTAAAAATAGACGCATCGACGTTACATTTTAAAAAGCCTTTCGGCGGTTTAATCCAGCTAGAAACAGTAGGGCATAAGCCACCAGACTTGACAATAACCCTCCCATAAATCCTTCGAGAATCCTGCCAATCTTTAGGAAAATTATCAGTGAAGTTAACAATCATAAGGGAGGGGACAATCTTACCTTGCCAAACGCTGATATTTCGGTGATACTAGATACTCTATAACATAGCTAAAATCCGAGCTAAGCTAGGTGCAGGCGAGTGTACTAATATATGCATAAGAAAATGTTCAATCCCATTATTCGGAAGACGCAAGTTCACTAAGGAACAAATTTCTTTTGCTTTAGGACAATCTATTAGCACATGATTAATATCTTTTTCGTGTCCACAAAAGTCACATGCAGTGATGAGTGTAACCCCCTTCCGAAGGAGACGATCTTTGCATGGAATAAACTCCCGAAGACAACGCCATGTGAAATCCTTGATCTTTGGGGGAATAGGCAAGTTCCATAGACGATTCCAAGGCCTCTCCGCGAAGAAGTTAACGATATCAGTAAACAAAGTAAGAGCCAGTTTGTATCCTGTTTTGACTGAGTAGAAACCGTCCCGACTGTGATGCCATATTAGTTGATCAGGGGGCATTAAAAGAGAAATTGGGATCCTAGAAACCTGTCTAACGTCATAAGGCGTTAGCAACCCTTCTAGTAGTTGTACGTCCCAATCAGAACCAGACTCATTGAAAAACTCTCGCACTTTCAAATTACCTAAATCTTGGATGGGAGGGGAGGTAATGAAAAAGTTAGTTGCTTCATTAATCCAGGGGTTTGTAAAAACATCATCGAGGATCCGTCACCAAGTCTCCATCGAACACCATGAAGAAACATATCCTTAGTCGCATAAATGCTCCTCCAAATGAAACTTAAATTAGCCAGTTCCTTTGCATCCAGAAAGCTACTAGAAGGAAAATATCTGGCTTTGAAAATTTTACTCGGAAGGGAGTTGGGATAAACAATAAACCACCAGGCTTGTTTACAGAGCATGGTGAGGTTGAAACAATGAATATCCCGAAAGCCCATGCCCCCATATTTTTTTGGAGCGCAAAGATTTTCCTAGCTTGCCCAGTGTATGTTCTTTATGTTATTTGTGCCCGATCCCCGCTAGAAGGAATTCATCATTTTTTGGAGTTCATCGCAAGTTCCTCGGGGAAGAAGGAAGACACTCATACAATAAGCAGGAAAAGCTTGGGCGACTGTCTTAATAACAACTTCTTTTCCTGGTCTTGACATCATTTTATTTTTCCAGCTTATAATACGCTTGCTAAGACAATCCTTAATGAAAGCAAAGACTTGTTTTTTTCTGTCTCCCAGTTAACGAAGGAGACCTAAATATCTTCCATGATCAATTGGAGTACTTACCCCTAGAATGACTTCCACAACATTCCTATCAATATGTTTGGTGTTGGAGCTGAACATGATACCAGACTTTTGATAATTGATTGCCTACCCCGAAGCTGCTTCATATATGGCGAGTGTCCTCTTAATATTTTATCCTTCATTCGCATTTGCACGAAAGAAAAGAAAACTATCGTCTGTGAAAAAGAGATGGGAGACACTAGGACTGCCTGGACAAATGGTAACTCCATGTATGTCCCCTCGCGCTTCATTCCTTCGTAACAATGCAGATAAGCCTTCAACACAAAGGATAAATAAATACGGAGACAACGAATCTCCTTACTGCAAGCCACGCTTAGGTAAGATAGGACCAACTTCAGTTCCATTAAACCCCACTGAATAACGCACAGCAGTGACACACACCATAATAAGCTCCACCCATTTTTGTCAAATCCCAACTTTAACAAGGTGAACCGTAAGTAATCTCAGTCGACTCTTTCATAAACTTTACTAATGTCAATTTTAAGAGCTGCTTCTCTAACTTTTCCTTTCCCTTTGTTCTTCATGTAATGTATAATTTTAAAGGCCACCATGATATTGTCAATGATGAGACAACTTGGGACAAAAGACAATTGCATGGGAGATATTATTCTAGGGATAAGGGTTTTGAGTCGCTTCGTAATAACTTTAACTATGAGCTTGTATAAGACATTACACAAAGCTATTGATCGTAGATCTTTCATACAACTGGGATTATCTTTTTTGGGAATCAAAACAATCACCGTATCATTGAGTGTATATAGAAACTCATGTTCCTCCATCTAAGTGCGACAGTTGTTAAAGATATCTGTCCCCTTTATATGCCAACATTTATGAAAAAACGCGGGTTCAGACCATCAGGTCCAGCAGCCTTATCCGGATGCATGTCAAACATCGCTTTCTTGAACTCCTCCAATTGTAATGGTGCTAGAAGAGAGTCGTTATCCTCCTAACTCACCACCAAATTAATAGAAGAAAAATGAAAAAAATCAGAACCTCCTGAAGGTGAAAAAAGCTGATTGAAATAGTCAAGAATGATAATGCTTATACCCTCGTCTTCCGAGACCTGCTGACAATTATCATCATTGAGTGAAGTAATATGATTAAATCTTTTCCTTTTGGAGGCTTGCGCATGAAAATATTTTGAATTTGCCTCCCTATATTACATCCAAAAGATCTTTGATCGTTTCTTCCAATAAATATCCTCCTGGGCAAGAAGCCGATTAAGTTCAGTTTTCTGCGTCTGAAGTGAAGCATGCTGATTCTTTCAAGCTAAATCCATGTTCCTCTTAAGGATTTTGATACGTTCATAGAATTTTTTTTAACTTAGAGGTCTTGCCTCTTGTTTCTCTCTCAATAGTGCAAGTTTTGGTCCTGCCGTGATTGTGCATAGTGAGTTTTTGCGAGTAAACTTTTCTATGATCTTTCCTGTCATTGTCTTTCTGTAGTATGGATCCAGGCTTTTAGAAACGCTCTATTCGAGAGAAAGAAAATGTTGAGTCGGAAGATATCCAAAAAGATGAGATCAACTATGATTTGTGTCAGCTGGGAAAATTGATTGGAGAACAAGCGATCAACGCAGAGGCTGCAAAATGTACTTTGTTGAGTCTTTGGTGTCCTATGCAGGGAGCGTATATCAAATCGATAGACGAAAACAATCTATATATCATCCAGTTTTATCACCACATCGAACATGTTAGCTAGAGGACCGTGGTCTTTCAATAAATATATTTTGTTAGTTCACCAATGGAAGGAAGGGAAAAACCCAACGGATATAGATTTCATTCACACTGATATTTGGGTACAGTTCCATGGTCTCTCACTGGGTTTCGCTTCTGAGGCGTTGGAAAAAAATATTGGCAACTTGATGGGAACCTATCTGGAGTACGACTCTACTCATAGACGCAACTCATGGAATAGCTATATGCGAGTTTGGATTCGTATTAATGTGGAAGAACAACTCACACGGAAGAAGAGTGTACGAAAACAAGGAGCTGAACCTATGGTGATAACATTCAGCTATGAACGTCTGCCTCTCATCTGCTACCTTTGTGGTATAATAAGGCATAATGAAACCAATTGTCTCAAGTTACTTTAAAGGCCGGAGGAAATTCAGGCAGAAATGCGTGTCAGGAATGCAAGGAGAAAGGCGCAATGGAAACGTGATCCTGGGAATGATCTCGGCGCAGATTTTGCTGCACAGAATCCGGATTTCAAATCTTCGCAATCTACAGCTAAAAGTCCTCACAGAGTAACGCTAAAGTTCAATGCAGATTATACTCCTTAATTGGGCCACAATTACCATGCATCCAGTGGAAGTTCAACCACAATGGTAGCAAATAATATCCTTGGACAAATCGATAAAGAAGCCATGGTCATGGACATTGAGGAAAGTAAAAAACATCCCAAACAAGGAAACATAGAAGCTAACTCAATAGAGGGGATGAACATAGGCGATACTGTTTTGCCTCAACTCCCATATCAATTACCAGCGGCCGGTCTTGCCTAGCAAACCCGCCGAGAACCATGAGTTATATAGCCTGGAACTGTTGTGGTTTAGGCAACCATTGGACAGTTCGAGCTCTGAAGGACCTAGGTAGGTTTAATAAGCCTCACATTCTCTTTTTAAGTGAAACTATTGTGAACTTTGTTAAGGTTGACGAAATAAAAACTATGTTGAAGTATGATTTTTGTTTCTGTGTTGATCGGATTAGTCGTAGTGGCGGGCTGGCTATGTTTTGGATGAATGATGCTTCTGCTACTGTTACAGATTTTTCTAATAACCATATTGATCTCATTATTGATGATTCGATTACTCCCAAATGGTGTCTCACAGGTTTCTATGGCTTCCTGAAATCTAATAGAAAAGGTGCTAGTTGGGAGCTTCTAGGTTCCCTTTCACGTCTTTATAACATGCCCTGGGTTTGTTTTGAAGACTTTAACAATCTTTTGTTCCTTAATGATAAACTGGGAGGAGTGAAGTATCCTAGCTCTTTACTGGAAGGGTTTCACCAATGTATCACGGGTTGTAATCTGATTGACATCCCCCTTCTTGGTTTTGGGTATACTTGGGAGAGAGGAAGAGACTCAAACTCGCTTACTTTAGAGAGACTTGATCGTGCTTTTGTTAACGAAGACTAGATGATTATATTTCCTTTTCATAAGTTGCAAAATTTGGTGTGTGCTACTTCTGATCACAACCCTATCAAACTGGTGGCTGCATGTTGGCTTCCTGCTAAGAGTATTAGTCGATTTAAATTCGAGAATACATGGTTAGCGGAGGAGGGTTTTTTGGACTTTGTTTAGGGGTTTTGGGCTGACAATAATGACTTGAACATCATTCCCCGGCTTAAGAAATGCGACAATAATTTATCATTTATTTATATGAAATTTCACGCTTTTCTCTTTTGAAATTATTGATATTTTTATTAAAAAATGACTCCATGTTTAGACATTTTCATTTGATGATGAATGATATTTTATGTCCATCTTCCTAAAAGATTATAAGTTCAATTATCACTCCCCAAGTTTGTCATCCTTTGAGTATTATTTGATTTATTAATTTTCACTTAATTTATGCATGGCCCAACATTATATTTATAAAGGAAACGTACATGCCATTTATAAGAATCTAGATATATGAAGGGAGAGTCTTGGAGTAACCGATAAAAGTTGTTCTTTTGTAATAATAAGATTTAGACTGTAGGTATCATATTTTGGTCCAAAACTTTATTTATTTGATGCCTAACAATAAAAGTTATCACAATCATCATCCTAACAAATTTTGTTTTATTTATGTAATTTTGCTAGTACACTCGAGTCAATTTCAATTTTTGATAATTTTAACCAAGATTAAATTGTTATAAAGTCGGTTTAAAATTGAATAAAATTAAAATTTAAAAATGATTGAAAGAGATGTCCTTATCTATCGAAGAATTTGAAGTTATTATTAAATAAAATTAAATAATTTATTTTAGCTTATAAGAACTTATTAATTTATGAAAATTGACAAGTTAATTAATAATCTGATTAGTTTTTAACAATGAAAATTATTAAAGTAAATCGAATCAAAGAATTAAAAATTGAACGATTAAAAGTTTTTACGGTTGAACCGATTGAATTAGTTGAGTTTTTTAATTATTGTCCTAATTTTTTACGGTGATACATTTTGTATTGCAATGATGCGGCCAAAGGCCTAATCCCCCACTATTTCCTGTAAACCATAATCAAATTGAAAATACATACAAAACCTTAGTTCAGTTGAAAACCTCGATGTAAGCGTGATACACTACTTTATTCTTTGAGCCACTTTGTTATATAAAACTTTCCTCTGGGTTCCCTCCAGTATTCGTCACTTCCTTAAATTCGAATCGATAAGCTCTATACGAAACACAAAGTTGGGATCTTTCTACTTAATGAGAAATGTTTGTTTCTGTCCTGTATTCGATATGATTCATGGGAAACACAAAGTTTGAATCTTTGAGTGTTAAAATACTACTCCCTCCGATTCATAATAAGTGTCGTTTTAGATACATTTTAATTATTTAAAATAAGTGTCATTCTTGACTTTGTATGCATGTTTATAATTTTTCTTCCAAAATTAACCTTTCATTTCTCTTTCATCTTAATTATACAGATCACAATTTCAAGGCAATTTATCTCTCATCTTAATTTAAAATGTTGATTACCGGAGTCACGAGGTAATTTTATGGGAGTATTAATAAGGGTATATCTATAATTTCATTAGCTTTTTTAATAAGCGTGTATTTTTCTAAAACGACTCTTATTATGAATCGGAGGGAGTAGAAAAGATGTGTTTGCGTTTATGCACTTTTAAGTTTAGCATTTATTTACCTTCTCCTATTATGGCAAATTTTGAGGCTCTAGAGGAGATAAAATAGATATAGTTACTTTATTAAGGTTGGCCTACCAGCCCATTGCATTATCTTTTCACTTATTGCTTTGGTGTCAAATGGACTTAGTCACACACATATTGTAGAACATTTCTATATTTGTATTTATTGTGTAGAATAATGTATTCTTCTGTAAAGTGTAGAATACTGTTGTATTGTATAGTTTTTAATTCATTTGCATTTTATGTAATGGTTGTTATCGTTTTGTATAAACAGTGATGGTATATATACCATCCTTATTTTTTCTTCGTATGAATAAGAATAACCATTCATTTTGGTTTTTGATTTCATTACTAAAGACAATCCCTAGAGTGTATACGGTTTCTTGGTATCAGAGATCTGGGTAGATCCACACATCTACGAAACTGAATCACGATAGACGACATCAGTAGTTCAAGATTGTCATTTGGAAATATGAATGATGACGAGAATCCGATGTTTCTGCAGAACTTAAATCATCCTGAAATGGTTCTCGTTATGACTCCATTAAGTGGCAACAACTATTTATCTTGGAGTCGTGCGATGTGAATAGCTTTAGGGGCAAAGCTGAAGCTTAATTTCATCAACGAAAAATGTGAAAGGCTAGAAGAAAGTTCACCAGACTATGATCGATGGTGTCGAGTTGATTTTATGGTTATGTCATAGATACTTAATGTCATCTTCAAAGACATTGTGGAGTCCTTTCTGTACACGAGCTCGGCTAGGGATCTCTAGAAATACCTAGAGCGGCGATACGGAGAATGTAATAGGTCGTTGTTGTATCAGCTCAAGGGAGATTAATTCGATTTCACAAGGGGATTTGTCTATTTCCAGGTATTTTACTAAACTTAAAACGTTGTGGGATGAATCGAATTATTTGGCTCCCATCCCGCAGTTTTCATGTAGAGCCTTAAAACAATGTTCATGTGGATTCCTTAAACAGTTTGTTCATTTTGGGGACAATGATCGATTAGTACAATTTCTTATAGGATTGAAAGAAGAGTATGATGCAATTAGGAGTCAGATACTTGTGATGGAACCTTTGCCTCGTGTAGATAGGGCTTATGCGATGGTTGTTAGGGTTGAAAAAGAACGGGAGGTTAATATTACTTTTGCTGACAATACAACCAGTGCTATGATGGGTGCATAATTCTAGTAGCAGTAGTGCAAAAGGGGTTGGTAGAGGTGTTTCTAAGAAACAGTTGAATAAGAAGGACATGTTTTGTGATTTTTGTAAGATGAAGAGACATACAAGAGATACCTGTTTCAAGATTCATGGGTATCCAGATTGGTATAAGGGTTCTAAAAAAAACAGGAGGGGATATGAATAAGGAATTTGTGAATATGAGTGATTCACCTTTGAATTATTCAGTACAGAAGGGTGCAAAGGAACCAGTTTGGAAACAAGACATGGCAACGATGATTCAATAAGGTATTGTGATTTTTATGAAAAGTCAAGGAAAGCAGATTTAGATGAAAGATAAGGGAGGAGATGTTATCAACTTTGCACACTACAACGACTTTACAAGTAGCATTCTCAATCATTCTTTTAGTTCAGTTAGTTCAATTGAATGTGGATTTTGGATAATAGTCATAGGTGCTTCAAACCATATGTGCTATGATCTTAGTTTGTTTGATAAACCTAAACCTGTTGCTAAATATATCTTTGTTCACCTACCGGATGGCACATTTAAGACAGTAGATTTCAGAGGCGATATTATTCTTTGTGATAATCTTGTCTCCCATCCTCTTTGCATATACCTTCGTTCAATTATAACCTACTTTCTGTGAACAAACTAGCTTGTCAATTTCCTACCAAATTTACCTTTTATGTAACCTTTTGTGTTCTATAGGACCTTGTGCTGAAGCGGTCTTAGCAGTTGGAAAGGTAATTGCAGGACTCTATGTTCTTGACAAATATTCCTTTCATAAAAATACCATTTTGTCTTACGCCACACTTTTAGATTATAGTTTCAAGAAGCCAATACAATGTCATAATGCTGTTGTTAATGATTTTTGGCGCCAAAGATTGGGCCATCCATCCCTCACTGTAATGAAACAGTTGCAAGATTCCTTCAATAATATGATTTTTTCTAAACAACCACGTAATGTATGTCATTTCTCAAAACAAACTAGGCTTTCTTTTCCTAAGAGTAGTATTAGTACATTTGCATGTTTTGAACTGTTGCATATGGATCTTTGGGGTCCTTATAAGTAGGGGTCAATTAGTGGAACTCACTACATTTTCACCATAACAGATGATTTTTTCTAGAACAATCTGGACCTATTTACTCAAAAACAAAAGTCAGACTTCTACCTTCTTAAAAAAATTCCTTAAACATGTTAGAAATCAATTTCACACTACAATCAAAATCATTATATCAAATAATGAAACAGAATTCTTGAGTCACAGTTGTCAAGAAATATTTGTCAACCATGGAATTATACACCGAAAAACCTCTCCTTACACTCCACAACAAAATGGAGTTATTGAACGAAAACATAGACAATTGTTGCAAACTGCTAGAGCCCTTATGTTTCAGTCCCATTTACCAAAGCAGTTTTGGGGGGATTCCATTTTAACAACCACATATATCATAAATAGGCTTCCAACTCATGTTCTTAACTGGAAATCTCTTTATTATGTTCTTTTCCAAAGGGAACGCGACTACAATTTTCTGGGAAGTTTTGGTTGCCTATGTTATGCCTCTAACACAAATTTGCTCCTAGGGCTTTCAAATATATTTTCCTTGGTTATTCTTCAGGACAAAAGGCTTACAAACTTTATAATTTGCAAAGTCATCAAATTTTCATTGTTTTCTATGAAAATATATTACCATTTTAGTCCATTTCTTCGGATCTAGAATTAGTTCCTTTGCCTAATCCAGATGTCCTAACACCTATTGTGTCTCGAGAATCATTATCTCTGATTCATGAGTTCCATCTTCATCGGATACTCGTTGCTCCACTGATAATGCACAGAGTCTAGCTCCTATTCATAGGAGTACTTGTGTGACCCAATGACCTTATTGGTTGAATGATTTTGTTTCACATACATCTGTTACTGATATTGCTCATCCTGCTTTTCCTAACAAAACTTATTCTTCTTCTCATACACCGTCCATATATCCATTTCTACTCTCCTCACATCTTACCTCAGCTTATCATTCTTTTTTAGCAAATGTGTCTAATATTGAAGAACCTAGTTCTTTTATAAAATTAAACTCAAACTAGATGGGTTTGCTGATAGATATAAGGTTAGATTAGTAGCAAAGGCTATAATCAAATTAAAGGAGTTGATTACACCGACTTTTTTTTCCAATTGTCAAGATGGTTACTGTGAGACTTTTTTATAGCTATTGCTGCTACAAAAGGGTGGCCTTTACATCAATTAGACATAAATAATGCTTTTTTGCATGGTTATATCAATAAGGAGTTGTATATGTTACCTCCTCAAGGGTATACCAAGGCTGGTCCCAATCAAGTGTGTCGTTTGAGGAGGTCTTTATATGATCTTAAGCAAGCTTAACGACAATGGAATCATGAGCTTACTGTTTCTCTTTGCCAACAGAATTTTATGCAATATGCTCATAATCCGTGTCTCTTCATTAAATCAGAAGGGGATGTTTATATTGCTATTGTTGTGTATGTTGATGATGTGTTGATTATGGGTCTGACGGAGACTTGTATTCAACAAGTAAAAAGATTTTTACATGAACAATTTACTATTAAGATATGGGATCTGTAAAATATTTTCCTATAATGGAACTTGCTAGGTCTGATAATGGCTTGCATGTGAATCAGAGAAAATATGTGTTGGATATTCTCAAGGATGCAGGTTTGACTTATCAAAAGGGGTAGCTACTCATTTATCTCCTAACTGTCGTTTTGATGATGTTAGCTCTCCTTTATCGATGAATCTAGATAGATATCGGTGTCTAGTTGGGTGTCTCCTTTATCTTGGATTCACCCAGCCTGACATCACATATGTGACTCAGTAGTTGAGTCAGTTTGTTCAAGCTCGTACTGAACAACATTGGATGGTTTCCATTCATGTGCTCAAGTATCTAAAGCAGTCTCCATCTATAGGTTTATTCTTTCCTTATAACAATTCTTGTTCATTACAAACATTTTGTGATGCGGATTGGGCTGCATGTTCTTTTAGTAGACGATCCTTAATAGGATTTTGTGTATTTTGGGGTGATGCTATGATTTCTTGGAAAATTGAGAAATAATCCACTATTTCTCAGTCTTTTGCGGAGGCTGAATATCGTAGTCTGTCCGCTACGATTTGTAAGTTGCTGTGGATTTCTTATTTATTGGTTGATTTTTGAATGTCCATTTCATTTCCTATTCCTTTATGGTGTGACAATTTGGCTGTTGTTCGTATTACTGCTAATCTTATTTTTCATGAAATGATTAAGTATTTAGAAATTGATTGTCATCTGGTTCGAGATAAGTACAAACATGGACGGAGCCACAGTGGGGGCATCTAATAAATTTTAATTTAAAATTATTATTTAAAATTTTAATTTCATAAAAAATTAAAATTTTGCCCCCATTAATTTAATTGGTGAAATAATAATAATAATAAAAATTATAGATATATTAAGATATCAAATAAAAAATAAAATCTAAACCAATATATTTTTATGAAGATTACTATTATTTGGGCTCATGACTTTTTTAAATGAAAACTTACAAATAGAGAAATAAAAACTACATGCTTAAATGACTTTTTTTATTCACATTTCTACCCTTTTGGCTTCTTCTTCCCCTATTTCTACAAGGACTACCACACCCAAAGCGAAAAACAATAATCTATATTGAACGCAATTGTGAAAAGGATTCTCCTACAGGCCCCACCCCGTTCTACTGCTAATAGGTAAATTCTCACTTCTTTTCTTTGGAAGAATGTGTAGTACGTATAATTTAGAGATGGGTTCTTGTAAGTTGTAATAGAGTTGGTACAATTTTAATCTTTACATTTTTTTAGACTTTTAGTAAAGACATAAGACAAGATTTCTCATTGTAGACGAAAAATCGTAGCATAGAAAGTCATAAAAATGATAATAAGGATAGTACACGGCACTAGTGATAATAGGGATAAAAGAAGTATCCTAGATGCCCTTATGAATTAAATTGAAAATAGTAAAAGTTCTCCTATTAATAAGTAGAGAAAAGACATATAGATGTATTTGGTCCGGTGTGAAGTGGTAATGATCATCATGTGATTCATTGGAAAGAGAAGTTTAGGTTGATGTTGGTGAAGTCAAAGGTCATATTTTAACTACAAAGAGATGAATGGAAATTATCCTATATAACTAAATGGTAATATAATATACTGTTTTTGGAATCCTGAACGTAGTGATTTTATATCTGCTGGGTCTTATGTGGTAGGCTTACTTGGATTGCTTTGAACTAGCCATTATCGTGTAAGTATGCGTAGCATTATGAAAATATTTTTGAAATCAGGAAGGATTTTTGAAATGAAAATTCGTTACATCTATCCCTTTAGAAAGTGAAGGAAACATGATCATTAATTTAAAAATTTTGCCCCCACTTAAAATAATTTCTGGATTCGTCCCTGAGTATAAAGAAGGCTTCTTTCTTCCTCAACATATTCCTTCAAAGTTTCAATTAGCATATATGTTTACTAAGGCTTTGCCAGTTTCGATTTTTTCTTTTTTGATGTCCAAGTAGGCTTGTGTGATTGGCATCAAGCATCACCTTAAGGGGAGGCTGTAAAAAATTTATGTATTTGTATTTATTGTGTAGAATACTGTATTCTTCTGTATAGTGTAGAATACTGCTTATAGTTTTTAGTTCACTTGCGTTCTATGTAATAGTTGTTATCCTTTGTATAAATAGTGATGGTATATATACCATCCTTATTTTTTCTTCGTATGAATAAGAATAACCATTCATTTTAATTTCTGATTTCTTTACTAAAATCAAATCCCTAGAGTGTTTACGATTTCTTCACACATACACAAAAAGTTGACTCTTTTTGTGGTTTAAATCCATTAGGTGGCAAGTGACGATCAATCTTCTTATCCCACAAATAGAATAAAATGTGTTGAGTTCTTAACTCCGCCTATTATCCGATGCCACTTTGTTTCAGTTTTGGCTCATTATGTTATTATTCTATTCTATTGATTTGTCATAGTTGTTTATTCATGACAAGGATTTGGCACATAGATTTCTTTGGTTTCTTCTGACTTCTTAACTGATTTGCATTTAAAGGATACCTAGAAATGCATTATCTGCTTGTATTTTTTTAAATACAAAGAAAAATACACAACAAATGAAACTAATTAGCCGCTAGCACGTGAGTACTGCTGATCCCGCAAGAGGAGCTCCATAAGGGACATGGGAGGTGTAGGGAGATAATGCATCCTCGGGCGGTCGAATCATGAGGGTGGCTAAGAAATCAGACATCGGTTTCCTTCTGAGACACGTCTTGGATCTCGAACTTTCCAGTCTCGGTTGAGTAACTCCCTGGTACTTGTCAACAAAGAAAAATTCTCAGTAAAATTAGGCCGGGACGATGAAAGAAGATTAATCACCTCTAGGGAGTCGGTTTCGACAATGACGCGTCGATATCCCAACTCCCAAGCCATAGAGAGCCCGGAGTGGAGGCCCCATAGTTCAGCAAGTTGCGGGGATGCACTGCTAATATGTTGGATAAAACCACCGCACCAATGACCAGTGCAATCACGAATAAGACCCCCTAAGGAAACAATGGACGATCTGGGATGATAAGCTCCATCTGTGTTGAGTTTAACCCAGGGGTCCGGTGGTTTGAACCAACTAACGAGGTGGCCTGTAGGGAGTTCTGGATCCGAAAAAACACAGCTCTCCACTGTGTGAGCTCGGGCTATCCACTCAACGTAAGACAAAACAAATCTCGACCCATTCGCCTACCATGCGAAGTCGTCATCAAAAAGGCTCTTGTTTCTCCAGGTCCAAAGCATCCAGCAGGCCACTCCAAAAATGATAGTCCACGAGCCGTGAGGGTTGTGAGGCGAAACCAGAAGGTTAGAAGTAACCCAATAAGTTACGTAGGAATGAAAGAACTCTGTATCGCCCGGGCGCCCAGGGAGCTGTCGCCAAAGAGCTAGGGCTCGAGGGCATTCACGGACGATATGGAGAGTGGACTCTTCTTGGCCACAGAAAAAGCAACGGTTGTCCGTAAAGAGGTGACGGGCGATGCGTTGTTGGTTGGTCAGTAGCTTCTGGCTGCTCAGGAGCCACAGGAAAGAGCGGATCCGTTGGGGACCCGTCCATTTCCAGATTAGCGTCCACAGTCGAGTATGGGTATCTGTAGTTCGGCCTTCAATAACGTCATAGGCAGACACGACCGAGAACCGGCCATGGGCAGCTGGACCCCACCGCAATGTTAGAGTAGTGCCCTAAAGGTAATCCCCTTTAGCGCTTTTTGTTCATAGTCATGTACAGACTTTATGAATAAATAAAGAAAGGCATGTTTCATTTATTTGATGTTCTTTATAAATTGATATTGATCTTTAATCAAATTAATGAAGTCCATGATATATGACATAGCATGAAGGAAATTATGATGTGATCATAATCGAGATTCCTATCATGTGCAATTATGTCAAGATCTAAATTTTCCCTAGTCATAGGATTAATGAGACCGACATCATTAATCCGGATTGATTAGCATATGTCATACTCCTTGATTGGATCAAGCGGTGGATCTCGAAGCTGTAAATATGAGATATTTAGAGTTGACATATGGATGCTTACTAGTGGTAGTAAGTTCATTGGATGACTGCCATGAGATCATCACATGGATTTAATGTCGATGATAATCTCATCATAGCAATGGTGCAAGTATCCTTAGACTTGAGGTACTCGAGGATATCTTGATATCCGATCCCGCATTTTGACTCCATTCCTTGTGGCCTTCCGGAGGTTACTCATAGGATGGTGCTTGGAGTGCGATTTGAGGTATTCAAGGTAATTGAGTAGCCAATAAAGGATTCATCACTTCGTGAGAATGTAAGAGATACTCGCCTCTTGTCAGATCATTACTTTAAGTCTCGGCGAGCATGACTATGTCATGAAGAGTGTCTTCATGGACATATAAAGTAATGAGTCCTCGACAGAACCGATTTCACTGGCTAGACTTAGTCTAGTAAGAGTTGATGATTAGCCATACTCATAACCAAGTGGGGTATAGGATGATGAAAGGACGAATTGCACAGTAATTGTCTATGGAAGGGTTCGTGATGAATTCATCAAACCGATTACTTTCCGGTCAATTGGGGGTCATGATGTGTTGCTAGATACCGCTCATGACTTGCTCAGATTAATTGTTAATCTAAGTGGCCAACATAACCGGGAACCTAAAGGGTCACACGCATAAGAGTGTTTCAGAGAATCCGTAAAATAGTATTGGACTGAGTTCCAATTATGGAGAGAAACTGGATTAAATAGATCCCGATGAGATCGAGATATGTCCTGATGAGATCGCGACATCAATATTGCTGAAAAAGGTTTTCGGTGATTTTTCCATGCCAGGGCCCGGTAGGACCGACCCCAGTGTGACTGGACCGCTTAAGCAATATATATATATATATATGCATGAAACGTGGAAGACAAAGGAGAAGCAAGGAAGCTTCCATTTACAAGCTTAGTCATCACCTTTCATTAAATGATAAAAGACAAAACATGGAAGTAAGAAGAAGATGATCGTTGCTTTTAAAAAAAGAAGAAAAGAAAGAGTCTTTTCTTGGTTAAGAAGAAGATGATCTTCGTGCCTTTGAAAGGAGAAGAAAGGTTTTAAGGAAAAAGAGTTTTCCTCTCATCTTTCATCATTGATCATCAAGTCTTCATTCTTCTTCTCCAAGCTTTTGTCATCTCCTCCACGTTGATTCAAGCTCTCCAAGGACAGAGGTAGGCTCTAGCAGGCTTTATTCTGTTCTAGCTATTCCCGGGTCAAAAGTGTTTGATCCGGTTAGGTTTTCTGATCTCTGCGTGGATACCTTTAGAGATAGTCTCTATTGGCTATTCAGTTTGAGTTTTCATACCGACACGGGATCCTGGGTTTCGGAAGGTCCGGAACAAAATTTTGTTTTCCGCTGCTGAAACATGTGATGTTCCTCCCGGGATTTTCCTACAGTGGTATCAGAGCGTCTGGTGTCGTGTATGAAGCTTTAACTGAAGCTAGATCACAAACCCTCATTGCTTGTGATGTTGTAGCATGCATTCTGTTCAGATTTCGAATTGCTATAGAGATAGAGTTTTCGAAATTTTTCTGCCCAGGATTGTTCATAACATGTTAGAGAATATGTCTATGAATTTTCAGAATTTATCGATTTGATTTGATATAGTTTTGATAATTAATTCCCTAAGGTTCCAGATGCTGTTTTGTGAAACACTCTGTGGACATGCAGTAGTATAAAATCGAGAATAAATTCTAGAAAAATCTTTTTCGGGATTTTCCTTCACCTACATGTCTCTAAGATGTTGGTGAATGTCTGTGAGCATGGAAATTGGATTTCAAGGTGATTGGATATTTATTCACGAATTTATTCTATACTGTTGGGAATTGCTGTGCTGATGAACACAGATTTTGAATCGGTTTTGTTATTTTGTTTGACTGAGTTTTTGATGGCCTAAAATCCTGAAAATTTTCAGGTAGCATTTTCTGAACATTTAGTAACCTATGTAATTTTCTCAGAATTTATTGAAATTGTTTCATTGATCATTTCGAGCAATGTACAGAACTGGACAGTTTTGTGAAAATTGTTGAGACTGTTTTGCTTGGATTGATTGAGTGTGCTTTTTCAGTTCCAATGCCTTGCACCATTTTTAATGTGGTTAAAAATGTGTTATCTTGATGTAGTATGATTTCCAAACTGAATTGCTTGAAGTTGCTTTTCCAAGAATTTTTGAATGCCGAATTGGTCACATTTGTGTCTCGTTAGTATATTTCATTTTCTTGCTTGTTTTGGCCGTCACAATTTTTGTGACAAGTGCCGGAGTAGTTTTGAGAGTGTATACACTAGCTTGAGATGCTTAGGGTGATAATTTGGGTGTTCCTAAATTATTTGGAAATCTTAGAGTTATGACTCCTTTCAAGCTTTTCATATAGTTTGACTATTTAAGGCATTCATGAATCAACGAAGTGTTCATTGAGGCATCTATTTACAGATATTACCCTAGGTATGATGGTATTGTGAATTGGAATTGCATGGATTGAGGAATTAGCCGATTAGAGATTTTAGCAAATTTCCTTGGATAAGGCGACTTGTGTATGGAATAAGTCGACTTGTTCAAGGTCTTAGTATAAGTCGACTTGTAGCACATTACAAGGCGACTTGTACATGGGCAGGTGTCATAAGTCGACTTGTATTATACAAGTCGACTTGTGTAAGCAGAAGCATAAGGTGACTTGCATTCGATGAAAGTCGACTTGTGACATGCTCAGTTGGATGATGAATGATTATAAGAATTGATTCAATTTGATTGATGAAACCTAAATCATGCCATATAGTCATAGTGACTATGATCTTTCACTTGAGTCTAGAGTTTCTAAATCCTCCTCGGTATATGAAAACTAACGCCTTCCATTAATATGGTAAGAACCAGAGTTCTTATAGGATGGGTTGTTAGGTAAACCCAAGCTCACTCTATACGGATATGTTGAACCATGAAAATATGATTTTCGATTAATGGGTTGGTTTTCTTTGGAAGCGTTAGTTTGTTGAGTAAACTCAAGGTCAACGTGGACAGAGGTGAAATTGGGTAGCATACATCGGATGTATGCGCATCAAAGAGTTGATACTGATGTAAGTGCATACATCAACAAGTTGATAAAGCGATCGATAGTTGTGTCTAAGATGTAATTGGTATATCCGATACCTCCCAAGACATAAGGTGGCTTGTTGGTAAACCCAAGGTCATTCTCAATGTCGGTTATCGATGATGCAATTGGTATGTTCGATACCTACCGATTGACCTAAGTTGTGGCTTGTTGGGTAAACCCAAGGTCATTCTTAGCAATATCGGATATCAACCCACTAGGACATTATGTCACTTTGTTTCTTTGGATTTGTAATGAGGGTTATGGATTCTATGAAACTAGTGGGAGCTCTTTTTGCATATCATTCAAGTCCTTATGATTATGCAGCTATTCCTATTCTAACATTCTTCCTCTCTATCCGTGTAGGTTGTTTGAAAATGTCGTCAAGTGTGAATCTTCGCTCGCTTATGGATTCCAACAAGTTAACTGGACCGAATTTTCTTGACTGGTTAAGGAATCTGAGAATAGTTCTCAGATCTGAAGGTCTGAGATATATCCTAGATTTTCCGCTTCCAGATGCACCTGCTGTCGATGCTTCTGATGATGATCAGAAGGCATATAGTAAGCATCTAAAGGACAGTGACATGGCTACTTGCATCATGCTTGCCTCGATGTCACCAGAGCTGCAGAAGCAACACGAGTCCATGGATGCTCACACTATAGTATTTCATCTTAGGGAGCTGTTTGACGAGCAAGCCCGGTCGAAAGGTTCGAGACCTCGAGGCTTCTCTTCACCATTAAAGATGGCTCCAGGACATCTCGCATGCGGTATGCCCTCAAGATGAATGACTATATTGAGAGATTGGCCATCTTAGGTTTTGCAATGGATCATGAGTTAAGTATAGACTTAATTACGGTTGGATTGTCCGACGATTATGCATTCGTGTTAAACTATCGGATGAACCAAATATCCACTACAATACCTGAGCTGATCAATCTGCTCAAGACAGCTGAGCAGACTATCAAGAGTGATAGTAAGCAAGTGCTGGTGGTGGCTGCTTCTTCTTCAGGTTCAAAGAAGAAAAGGAACCCAAAGAAGAAGAAGGCCAAGAAACCAAAGGAAGCGCCATCAAGAAGAAGACCAAAGAAGGCGCCCCGAAAGGAACTTGCTTCCATTGCGGTAAAGATGGCCATTGAGGCGCAATTGCAAAGTCTATCTCGAGTCATTGAAGCGAAGAAGGCATCGGATGCCTCGACTACTTGAGTTTGTATGTCATTGAAGTTAATCATTATCGATCACAACATTTGGGTATTTGATCTGGTTGTGGCTCACACATATGTAATGATATCACGGGGCCTCGAGGACGATGAGACAACTCATGAAGGGAGAAGTAGACCTACGTGTTGGAAATGGAGCAAGAGTTCTTGCATTAGTTGTAGGAACCTATGTTTTGTATCTCCCTACCGGGCTTCATCTTGGAATTAGATGATTGTTATTTTGTACCCGTTTGACAAAGAATATATTATTCATTTCTTATGCGAATAAATTTGGATTCCATATGAATTTTAATAACAATGGTTGTTCTATCAATTTAATGGAATGCTTTATGGAACTGGTACATTGTGCAATGGTATTTACATATTAGATATGTCTAATCCAATTTTAAATGTCAATGACACCAAACGGTATAAAAGAGATAATCTAAAGTCAACTTACTTATGGCATTGTCGACTTGGCCATATAAATGAGACACGCATCGCTAAGCTCCACAAGAGTGACAGTTTAGGGTCATTTGATTATGAATCATATGACACATGCGAATCTTGTTTATTAAGCAAGATGACTAAGTTACCCTTCAAGGAAAAGGGTGAGCGAAGCGATTGGAATATTAGACCTAATACATTCGGATGTATGCGGTCCGATGTCCATCCATGCCGAAGTGGTTGTCGTTACTTCATTACCTTTATCGATGATTATTCACGATATGGGTACTTCATATCGATGAGATACAAATCAAGCGTTTGAAAGGTTCAAACAATTGAAATGAAGTAGAAAAACAGTTTGGTAAAAGTATCAAGGCATTACGATCGATCGTGGTGGAGAATACTTAGACCAACAGTTTTCGATTATCTCGGAGATAATGGGATATTATCTCGATGGACTCCTCCTTACACGCCGCAAACCTGACAATGGTGTGGTGAAAGGAGAAATCGAACATTGTTGGACATGATACGATCAATGATGGGTTTCGAAGTTACCAAAATCGTTTTGGGGTATCGCTAGAGGCAATTTGCTTACTTGTTAAGCGAGTTCCCTCTAAGGCAGCTTGATGTTACTCCATATGAGATGTGGACTAACGAAAACCTTATCTTTCTCATCCGAAAGTATGGGGTTGTCACCGCCACGTGAAGCGGATTCATCGAGATAAGCTTAAAGCAAAGTCGACAAGTGTTTGTTTGTAGGATATCCTAAAGAGACCATGGGATATCAATTCTACCTTCTTTGAGGAACAAAAGGTGTTTGTTTGAAGCATGTTGTCTTTTTTGAGAAAGAGTTTCTTCTGCAAGAAGGCGATGGGAGCAAAGTCGAACTTGAAGAAGTTCAAGATGCTCAAACAAGCACAGATCAATCGCTCGAACTCGAGGCTGTCACTCATTCGGATGAAGTAACAGTTCAACCTTCGTGACACCTGAAGCTCGAGGTCAAGTAGGATGCGCCTTTGTTCGAGAGATATGGATTTCGTAAGTGAGCAGAATGACGTATTGCTCATAGAAGATGATGAGCCCGCTACCTATGAAGAGGTTACGAAAAGTTGAGTGCGAAAATGGATTTGTGCCATGAAAGCGAAATGGATTCCATGTACATAAACCAAGTATGGACTTTGGTTGATGCACTGAAGGATAAAACCTATAGGTGCAAATGGGTTTTCAAGAAGAAAACCGACATGGATGGTAATGTGATTACCTACAAAGCAAGGCTTGTGGCCAAAGGATTTCGTCAAAGACAAGGAGTTGACTATGACGAGACCTTCAGCCCCGTAGCAATGCTCAAATCCATGCGGATACTCTTAGCCATTGCCGCTCATTATGATTATGAGATATGACAAATGGATGTGAAGACAGCTTTCCTTAACGGAAATCTGGCCGAGGATGTGTACATGACACAACCAGAGGGCTTCACTTCCAGAGATGGCGAAAAGGTATGCAAGCTTCAAATCCATCTATGGATTGAAGCAAGCATCCAGAGTTGGAACATCGGTTTGATGAGTCAATCAAAGAGTTTGGTTTCTCACAAAATCCGGATGAGCATTGTGTGTACAAAAGGTTAATGGGAATGCAATCGTTTTCCTTGTGTTGTATGTAGATGACATATCGTTACTCGGAAGCGATGTCTCATTGATGCAATCGTTAAAATTTGGTTGTCAAGCAATTTGCGATGAAAGACCTTGGTGAAGCAACTTATATCCTTAGGATAAAGATCTATAGAGATAGATCAAAGAGGTTGCTTGGTCTTTCACAATCATCGATACATAGACAAGATGCTAAAGAGGTTTAGAATGGAGCAATCCAAGAGAGGTTTCTTCCCATTACTCATGGGATAACACTCGAAATCTATGTGTCCTAAGACACAAGATGAGAGGATTCGCATGGATCGGATCCCGTATGCATCGTAGTAGGATCGATCATGTATGCTATGTTATGTACGAGGTCCGATGTGTCGTATGCTCGAGTGTCACGGCGGATACCAATTGGATCTGGTGAGGGTCTTTGGGTAGTGTCAAGAATATCCTCAAGTACTTGCGAAGGACTAAGGATGTTTTCTTGATATATGGAGATGGAAATCTCAGTGAGCGGGCATACGGATGCAGCCTAATCGACAAGGATGACTCGGATCGGTCAAAGTTATGTTTTCACGCTAAACGGCGGAGCGGTCAGTTGGAAGAGTTCCAAACAAGAGACGATCACGATTCGACGACCGAGGCGAGTACATTCTTTGCATCGAGGCGCAAAGGAAGTCGTTTGGATCGAAGTTCATTTCTGAACTTGGTGTGGTTCCTAGTGTGATGGACCCATACGGTTGTATTGTGACAACAATGGGGCTATTGCTCGAGCAAAAGAACCGAGGTCTCACTAACGATCTAAACACGTACTCATGCAGATATCATCGATTCGAGATCATTCTAGAGGTGATGTCGCGATCGAGAGGATTCCCAGAGCGAACATTCACGATCCGTTGACGAAGCCATTGTCACAGAAAAATTTTGATTCTCATGTACTCGCTTATGGTATTAGATACCAAGGCGATTGGCTTTAGGTCAAGTGGGAGATTGTTAGAGTAGTGCCCTAAAGGCAATCCCCTTTAGCGCTTTTTGTTCATAGTTATGTACAGACTTTATGAATAAATAAAGAAATGCATGTTTCATTTATTTGATGTTCTTTATAAATTGATATTGATCTTTAATCAAATTAATGAAGTCCATGATATATGACATAGCATGAAGGAAATTATGATGTGATCATAATCACGAGATTCCTATCATGTGCAATTATGTCATTATCTAAATTTTCCTAGTCATAGGATTAATGAGACTGGACATCATTAATCCGGATGGATTAAGATATGTCATACTCCTTGATTAGATCAAGCGGTGGATCTCGTAAGCTGTAAATATGAGATATTTAGAGTTGACATATGGATGCTTACTAGTGGTAGTAAGTTCATTGGATGACTACCATGAGATCATCACATGGATTTAATGTCGGTGATAATCTCATCATAGCAATGGTGCAAGTATCCTTAGACTTAAGGTACTCGAGGATATCTTGATCTTGATCCTGCATGCTTTGACTCCATTCCTTGTGGCCTTCCGGAGGTTACTCATAGGATGGTGCTTGGGTGCATTTGAGGTATTCAAGGTAATTGAGTAGCCAATAAAGGATTCATCACTTACGTGAGAATGTAAGAGATACCCACCTCTTCGTCGGGATCATTACTTTAAGTCTCGGCGAGCATGACTATGTCATGAAGAGTGTCTTCATGGACATATAAAGTAATGAGTCCTCGACGAGGCGATTTCACTTGGGCTAGACTTAGTCTAGTAAGAGTTGATGATTATCCATACTCATAACCAAGTGGGGTATAGGATGATGAAAGGACGAATTGCACGAGAATTGTCATGGAAGGGTTCGTGATGAATTCATCAAACCGATTACTTTCCGGTCGATTGGGGTCATGATGTGTTCTTTAGATACCGCCATGACTTGCTCAGATTAATTGTTAATCTAAGTGGCCAACATAACCGGAACCTAAAGGGTCACACGATAAGAGTGTTTGGAGAATCCTTAAAATAGTATTGGGTGAGTTCCAATTATGGAGAGCAACTAGATTAAATGGATCCGATGAGATCGAGATATGTCCCGATGAGATCGCGACATCAATATTGCTGAAAAAGGTTTTCGGTGATTTTTCCATGCCGGGGCCCGGTAGGACCGACCCCAGTGTGACTGGACCGCTTAAGCAATATATATACATATATTTATATGAATAATTAATTAAATAATTAATATATATATATATATATGCATGAAACGTGGAAGACAAAGGAGAAGCAAGGAAGCTTCCATTTACAAGCTTAGTCATCACCTTTCATTAAATGATAAAAGACAAAACATGGAAGTAAGAAGAAGATGATCGTTGCTTTTAAAAAAAGAAGAAAAGAAAGAGTCTTTTCTTGGTTAAGAAGAAGATGATCTTCGTGCCTTTGAAAGGAGAAGAAAGGTTTTAAGGAAAAAGAGTTTTCCTCTCATCTTTCATCATCGATCATCAAGTCTTCATTCTTCTTCTCTAAGCTTTTGTCATCTCCTCCACGTTGATCCAAGCTCTCGAGGACGAGGTAGGCTCTAGCGAGCTTTATTCTGTTCTAGCTATTCCGGGTCAAAAGTGTTTGATCGGTTAGGTTTTTCGATCTCTGCGTGGATACCTTTAGAGATAGTCTCTATTGACTATTCAGTTTGAGTTTTCATACCGACACCGGATCCTGGTTTTCGGGAAGGTCCCGGAACAAAATTTTGTTTTCATTCTTTGGAACATGTGATGTTCCTCCCGGGATTTTCCTACACGCAAGGTATCCTCCGTCGAGCGATCAGGGTGCAAACAAGGGTCCGCCAGATCCACGCAAACCGAGGCAGGGGGAGTGGTGAAATAGGGGCCAATTCCAGGACCCATCTACATTTGTCATATCAGCAACTATAGCAAACAGGGAGGCTTCAGGGATCGGGGCAGTGGCCACCCGGTGTAGGGGGCCCCACTCTTTGACCCAATCATCCAACCAGAAATATATTTGTGTCCCCGCACCCAGTCGCCAACGGAGCCCTCGCCGTACGTAATGTCAGGTGACGGATAGCCCCCTCCAGAAGCTCGAGGCATTGCTCCTGTGCAGCGTAAGGGGGAGAAGGGTCAAGGAGAGGCGATATTTAGCACTCACAACTCGGACGCATAAGGTGTAATTTTGACAGCAATACATTGCTTCCTAAAGAATAGTTCTTTTTATTTGTCAGGCTCCTTAAATATTACATCTATAATTCTATATATTACAGAGATCTTCTACGAGATAGGAGTAAGACTTCGTACTATTACAAGAAGTGATAGATTTGGTGGAGAAGGTTCAATTAGTGGAGTAATCTTCCTTCTCGAGAGTCTACAAGAAATTGTAAATTTGGTAGAATAAGCTTCCAATTATAAAAAGATTGTAAATAATTAAAATTTTGAAGAAGATAACTGGTAAAAAATAAAGAAACTAAAATTTATAAATGTTAATCATATTTAATTGACATTTATTTAAATTTTAAATCATTAACAAAAACTTAATTTATTTAAAATATGTAATTTATAAATTATCATGTGTATTAATTTTAAACTTTCAACTATAAATTTGGTAGAGTAAGCTTTTGTTTTGAGATTTAATAAAAAATTATAAATTTAAAATGTATAAAAAGATTGGAAATCACTTTAAAATTTCCAACGGGATAATTGATAAAAACAAAGAAATTAAAATTAATAAATATCAATTATATTTAATGTAAATTTTCAAAATTTATTTAATTTTAAACTATTAAATCAACCGACTAATTTATTTAAAATATATAATTTATAAATTATTACACGTACACACGTATAAAAAGATGATAAAATTATGTACTATCGAATCTTTTCTTGTCAGGGTCGACAAGACTTCAATAATTGAGACCCTTCTAAGACACCTCGTAGGCAATAAAAAATCTACATTCAGACTAATCCCCGCTCGAGTTTGGTAGGTTCTTTGCGAGAAAAAAAGCTCTAACCTTATGTTTTAAACGGTTGCATACATGAGAGAGATTTGAACCCCCGATCTTACATAAGTCAGGAGAGCCCCTTATCAACTCACATACACCCTGGGGTTATTGGATTATATAATTTAATAATAAGTCAAAGTAGTTATATATATATATATATATATATAAGAGGGAAAAAGCAGTTTACAAAACGAGTCGAGGGAAACTAAGTCCCGACATATCCTCTAAGAGGATAGATTGACACCTATTTGGTGTAGTATCTAAATAAGTAGTTCCTAGCTCAAAATGTTCCGCATAACTTGCTAGCCAGTCAGCACGTCTGTCACTCTCTCTGTAGATATGTCGATACACCACCGTCTAATTCCGAGTAAACAGTTTGATGATTCCTTGAACTATGGGATTGAAATCGTGGACTGTCTTGCCGAGGAAGAAAGGGGTTGATCACCACAATTGAGTCCACCTCGAGTTCGATCCGACGATAACCTAAGATCCATGTGAGTGTTTAGTCCTAAAACCACGTCCCAGAGTTTCGTAGTCACTAAAAAATACCAGCCGAAATTCTAAACGAAATCACCAAGCCAATTGCGTTGTAATTGACAAGAAAGAAGGTGTTCAAGCGCCTTCTGTATTGAACTTGACCTACCCAAATGTGAACATGTTTACGCGTACTATCCGACCCCTCATTCTGTCGGTACTTTGGCTAATCCTGTCAAACGACTTTTAACTATATATCGAAACACAACTCCAACTGTTCCATGACTTTACCAACTTGCTTTTTAAGTACCAAGTTGCATTTACTCCTAAGGAATTCTCCGATTCTCTCTGATCACTTCCCTCTGCAAAACAAAGTACCGTACCAAGGCCAAGAACCCAGGAAAATGAGAGGAAACGATGCACCAGCAGTCGTATCAATTCCATCAGCGACAGCCACTTCAGGTGTAAAGAAAGTGAGCTCAGAGAGCAGCTTTTCCTTCACTAAAAATGGCTACAAGTTCTGGGTATTGACTGCTATTCTCCTGCTCGCACTATGGTCCATGGTCACCGGCTCTGTTACTCTCAAATGGTCCACGGGGAATCTCACGCATCTCTCAGAAGACCCTGACTTCCCAATCCATGATGATCTCGATGTCCTCGTACGGTCTCTCTGTTCTTGTGATCTCGTTGATCTTCAGTTTGTTTTCATTGTAAAGATTCAATCTTTATGTGTAAAGACTTGAGCTTTTGTGTTTATGGGTGGTTAGGAAGTAGAGGAGAAGGAAAAAGTGGTGAGGCGTATGTGGGATGTGTACACACACAGCTCGAATACTAAACTGCCTAGATTCTGGCAAGAGGCTTTTGAAGCTGCTTATGAGGCCTTGGTAAGCGAAGTAGCTGCTGTGAGGAACGAGGCTGTTTCAGAGATAGCCAAGATGTCTCTTCGCTCCATCAATCACGAGAGACTATCTTTTGGAACAACAATTGTTAGTAATTAACCTCTCCACTTAAACAAGTTCTGGGAAATGGGTTATGAGTGTCATTGGTTATGGAGTTGATGGGATCAATTCATGTCTTTGATTTTCGGTTTCACTTTTTTTTTAATGGAATTTTGATTCTAAATTTTAAAGTCGCCTTCCATGAACATGGTTATCGACCTTTAAAGGTGATGATTCTGTGTTCATAAAGTTGTTCTCTTTTTATTTTCCTACAAATCTCTGGCAGGTGATAAATTCCGTATGCTTTTTCTGATTCTATTCTCTTCTGCATGCTGTTCATGTGGATGTGAACTCTTCTCAATTGCATATTATCTTTCGTGGTTGTCTTAATTTAATCATCTAAATCAGCCATTAAACTCATTTCTCTTTTCTTGGATCCCTTAGTTCCATTGCAAGTTTGTAGCATAAAAGGGGGGAAAAAAAAAAGAAGCGAACTTGATGAAACATTTCTTGATCGATCTTGATACTCTTCTCAATCATTCTGCTCTATATTTTGACGTGATCCGATTGTGTCGAAATTTGTGGTCTCATGCCATGATGTGCATAAAATACAGGATGGATGGAAAGCAAAGGAGCACAAGAGACCATGAAAAGGAGAAGAAAGTGGGAGTGGTAAGTGTAGCCAAACCCAATGACAACACTCTTCACTGATGTGTTGTAGTTTTCACCATCTAGTGAAACGTCCTCTTCTTCCTCCAAGTTGGCAGGACATTGTATCCGATCAATCGGTTTATTTTTGTTGCTCCGGTGGAATATTGTGACCGGAAGTATGTGGAGATTATATATGTCGGTTTCGATCATTGAATTTAGTTTGTCCGGGATGAGAGGTGGAAATTGGTGGTTGGTGGTTGTAGCTTTATGTCGTTTTCCATTTTTCAACCTCCTTTTGAGGAGGCAAATTGATGAATTGATAATGAAATAACATCAGGTTTGACACCTGACAATGACCTATCCTTCTAATTTCCTTTTGTTTTACAAAAATCAGAACGCGTAAGACTTGAAAAATCATATCAAATTTGTGGGGTTATCAGATTTTCTTTTATTTGAATGAACTAAAAACAGGTGAAATACTCCATGCATTAGCTGATTTGGGGCATAAATTAGGGTTAGATTGAAGCTGTGAATAAGTTAACAAAGGAATCCAACACCTGAAAATACACTAACAAAATTGCCCGAGCAGATTCAATAGGTACTGCTGCTGCTGCGGCCGCCGCCTCCTTCCCATCGAGGGAGCAAAAACTCTTTAAGAGGAAAACATTTACAGCTCTTTCAGCTACATAGATATTTACAAGTACCTCTCAAAACCGAGAACTGTACTAGTCATCCACCGACTGGATCTCGCCCATCATGATCCTGTTACTGACAACATTGAAGCCCAAAACTGAAGTGCTAACTTTCTTCCCTTTCTTTCCTTTCTTCTTGCCTCCTCCCTTTGAGGACCCATCTGCCCCATCAGCAACCTTTCGGTCAGAATCATCCGTGCATGCATTGTCGACATTCATGTCTCGAGCAACTAATCCGGTCACCTTCTGATCATTCCGAATTTGGAAGGCGATTTCAAGTACATCTGCTGGCAACAACTCTTTATAGTTTAGGAATTTGTCAATGAACTCGTAATCAGGGTCGAAGGAACCAAGGTTTTCTATCAAAAGCGTCTCGGCCTCTGATCTGGATTGCTTCAAGCAGAACTCTAAAAAGCTTGTGTCTACAGAAGCACAACAAAAAATCAAAGGAAAAACTTTTAGAAGATCAAGCAATTAACTCTACGAAATGACCTAGTATATTTAGTGACATATCTTGAAATTTAACACAAGGAAACATGCTTGCGTCACGATCTTTAGAAGCAAAGATGCAACTTGTAAGGTCATAACTCGTTGAAGTAAATGTTGGGATGGCACTTGGTTCATTTCACTCGTGACAAATTGTAGGAAACTAAATTAATTGAAAATGTAAATAAACAAGTAAAACCTACCTTTAGACCCAATCAGTCTAACCAACTCACTTTGACACCAATCTCTGAAGTACATGGCCTCTGAAAAAGAATAAAAACATATAGGATGATAAGGCCACGTATATAAGAATACATTAACAATCTAACAGTTCTTTACCTGAATGTTTGCTCGGTGCATCTTTCTTTCCTCGATGCGATGACTGAGCAGAAACGGACAAGGACGAAAGAGAACGATCAGCAGTCCTATTCCCTGACTTCTGTCGGCCTAATGATCCAACAGGAGTTGCTTTGATCGGAGTGTTTTTGGTCCCCCAACTGCCTTCAATTGCAAGATGTGGGAACTCAGACCTGCTTACAAAAATAGAGGGGAATAATTTCAATTTCAAGCAACAAGAAGAAAGACATAATGGTAATATAAGCAAAAGATACAGATCATACTGCTCGGTCTCTTGTTTGGATTGATCAATTGGACCCCAAAATAGATCATCATCCTGCTTATGTTTTGGCTGAGAAGTAGATTTGGTTTTGATCTGAATTGGAGTAGCAGTCTTGGCGGGAGAGGTCGACAGGGACCATGAAGAACCAGTCCCATGGCCAGCTTGATTTGGCAGGGGCTTTTGTGGAATTGGTAATTGATTCTGAGGCTGGATTGTAGTCTTCTTCTCCTGCTCTTTCAAAATGTCCCTCAGTGAAGTGGGTTTCAGAGCCTTCTTGGCATCTGTAGACCATGCTGGTGAAGGCAAATGGTTTGCTGGCTCTCCCTTCCAAAGGACAAAATCTCCCAAAGAAGGACCTGATGGAATCACAGGAAAAACTTCTTTTTCCTGTTGCAAGGGATGGGACTTTTTACCTTTCTCAAGGGGAATGGAACTGATAGGTATCTCACAAGAACCACTGGGCACTACAACCTTCGCTCCAGTACCCTTTGCCTTGGCCGATTTTTTACGACTCTTTTTTGTGTCTTTTGCCTCAATAAAGTTGCCATCATCAATAGAGTCCACATTGGCAGTTTTAACCTGTCGGTTAGTTGAGCTAGTTATATTTTCTGCCACCTCTATCTCTCTAAACTCAGAATTTGCCAGAACATCTTCCGCCAAAATATCATGTAGCTGGTTTTTCTTGCTCTTTGAACTTGGTGAAACTTCTGGTTTATTCACAGTCAATTCAGTAGCATCTCTCTGGTTTTCTTTAGAAATTTTAGGGTCTAAATTTGCAACAACTCCCATCCGAGTAGACAAGCTCATGGAGTTGACAGTAGTTGTTATTTCAGAAACAGTCAATTCTTCCTGTGCCTTCTGCTCTTCCAGTTGAATTTCCAACAAAGATTTTGGTTTGAAACCAGGAGCAGGTTTCCAAGCTCTTTGGCCTGGTTGTATTAGTGCATGCTGCAATGAAACAGGCTCAATGAGCTTTGGCCCATTCTCGCCTTCAGTTGTTTCAATATGATTTATTTGCATACTTGTAGGCAATGCACCTTTCAATTGTTGGGAATCCATGATTTCTGAAGAAATGCCAGACTTGTTTTTCGTCTTCAGTGGCGGCGTCCCACAAACATTTATGCCTCTTCCATTGGATGATGCCACCTTGGTGTGACCTGCTTCTAGTTGCTTTGATTGCTGTAAAGTGGATCCCTTTGACACTCCTTTTGCTTGTTCAGAAGAGGTGTTCAACTTGGCTAATTTCTGTTTTTTGGATTTCTTCTCAGTTTTTCTTGACTCACGAAGTTCATTCTTCACTTGTGTCACAGAAGAAAGTTCATCAACGGATGTTGCTTTTTCGGCCTGCATCTCATTATGAGATTCATCCACTTGAACCTCCAAACCAGTAGCATTCTCAAGCTTTATTTCAGTAGCAGAAACATCAGATGATGCTACAGCAACAGAGTTTCCATTAGATTTGGGATGCATAGGATCAGCAGTTGCCTCAGATGCTGCCAACGTTTCTGTTTCTTTGCTGCTACAAATGTCTTCTGATGGCTGCCTTAAAACCGGAGCATGAAATTTAGAAACCTGCGCAGGTTCCTGTATAACAGAAGACTTATTTGCAGATTTGTTCATGACCCCTTGCAAATCTCCACTTTCGGTAAGAGATGAAGGTAGCATGGATTCGTTTTGATGGAGAGGGTCAATTTTTTGGGGAAGATCAGAAATGTCCACATATTCTCCATGGACAGGATGAAGAGAAGACACTTTGGCATCAACAACATAACTGACATCCTGGGTAACTTGTAAAGGCAAATTCATGAAGCTGGTAGAAGTATGCTCATCTTGAGTGTTTGAAGGTGGCAGCGGAGAACAAATTTGAAACAATTCTTGTGATGGTTGCAGCCAAGGACCCCCATTTACTGTAGGTAATGGAGCTGTTTGCAAATGCCCAAATGTTGGTTCACCAAATTGCTGGTTCAAGTGATGCTCTGAAAGAACCTGAGAAAGCAACTGTTGTTGCCGCAACATCTGTTGGTGCTCCTCCTGTTTCTGCTGTTCCTTCATTAGCAGAAGTTTATTTAGCATTGATAACTGCTGCATTGGAAGAGGAGTCTGGGAATGTGACTGCAACAAGTACTGCTGTTGCAAAATATTCAGCAATTGTGGATCTTGTGGTAAACCGGAGGCAAGTAACTTCTCGGCCGCCAAAAGACCAGATGGATTATCTACAGCTTGGCCAAGCATGTTTGTTAAAGAGGACAGGTTCTGTGGCTGCAGACTCTGCTGCTGACCAAAATGAATTTCAGAAGGAAAATTCTGAGCTTGATGCACATCAATCTTATCCTTAACTGGGTCCAGGCCATGTTGCAAAATATTAAGCAATTGTGGATCTTGTGGTAAACCGGAGGCAAGTAACTTCTCGGCTGCCAAAAGACCAGATGGATTATCTACAGCTTGGCCAAGCATGTTTGTTAAAGAGGACAGACTCTGTGGCTGCAGACTCTGTTGTTGACCAAAATGAATTTCAGAAGGAAAATTCTGAGCTTGATGCACGTCAATCTTATCCTTAACTGGGTCCAGGCCACCCTGTATAGGAAAATTAGACCAACCAGTTACAGTATTATTCATTCCAGTGCCAGGCCGGTCAGATAGTCCTTGGAGGATGGTCATCAAGTCGGTATTCTGAGAATGAGGAGGCTGATGCAGATTTTCATTCATTGAGGAAATGAGTTTTGGGTGAAGGAGTGAAGATTCAGATAGAATCTCTGGCCTTGATACCATTGTTGATGTATCCCTGCCAGCCCAATAAGGATTGGGCAGTGACCTCTGCCGTTCGAGTGCTATTCTCTTTGCCAAAAGGAGGGCATCATTCCCACCATCAACTTCCAATAGAGGTACATTTCCGGTATTATTACCAATAAATCCTGGCAAACCTACAATTTTCACATAACCACACAATCCATTAGCCAGAAGACGACGACAGAAAAGAAGAGGAGAGCTAGCGTGTCAATGTAACAAATTTAAGGTAAGAAACCAATAAAAATATCCAAGCAATGCAAGGAGAAAAACAACAATAAGAAGTATACATATGTAAAATAAAGGATCAGAAAGAATTAGAGGTATATATATCAACCTTGAGATGAATTACTTATATTTGTAGACATTAGTGACTCCAAGAATCTATTTTCCGCCTCTGTTGTTGAACTAGATTTATGCCTTGGTTCATTTTTCATCATATCTGCCAACTCATTCTGCTTTGCCATGCCAAAACCAGGGGGTGGTCTAGCCTTAGCTCGTAAGTGAGGCATAACGTCACCAAGTAATAAAAAGGGTGCATCCTTTGGGGCAGTTGCAACGCGAACTTGTAAATCTATGCCAAAATATCCAGCCTCAAACCATCCAATTATATCGCCCCCAGAAAAGGGACCTTGAATTTCACCCTGAGGATCTTTGTAGCAAAGAATTAAGTTCTCAGGAGACGGGGGTGGGAGTTTCTTGCCCGCTTGTTCTTTATCAAGACTTATAGACGACTGCCTCATCATTATGGAATTCTCACTGCTTTGCCATTTTGCTTCATCTTTGGAGAATGATGGATTAACAAAATTACTCTCCCACTGATTCTCTAGATTCTTCTGAGGCTGAGTCCATTCAAGGTCAGAGTTTGTAGACCTAATATCACTTGGAATCTCTCTGCAATCAATGCCCTGCTCTCCAAGTGAATGGGCCCGCCATGGAGTGCCAGGATGGACAGGATTACTTGCCTGCATTGTAAATTTCCTACCTGTATGAGCTTCACCAACCTTTTTGTGAGGACCAATAACCTCCCTGATAGCTGCAGAAAATGATCGCAGACATAGGTAATTTTCAAGTGAAGTAAGTTTCTCACAAAGAATATTAGAAAATATAGATACATGTGAGCAAAATGCAAAAACAACCAACATGATACCAGGAAACTCAAACAAAAGACGATTGAAAAGATTAAAAAGAAAATATATAACTTCATCTGATGAAAGTAACTAACAATATTTTGAAAAAATCAAGCCCTATACATAAAACACAAATATCCAATGTTGTTGACCAAGTCGTCTATAAAATCACATTATTTTCTGGTGATCAACTGATTCAAAGCAAACTGCAAAATCAAGTAACAATTACCTTCTCCTTTGATTTTGTCATCTGCTTTACATTCCTGCATCATTTGTTGTTTGGAGTTGGATTGCTGATATGCCTCTCTATCAGCATATCCTCTCTCTGCATGATTTTCATGACCAGCTTTTGAAATGTCATCTTTAGTATCCTCTACTGACAGTGATGCATCATCTCTGCTGCCTGCTCAGAGAAGAGAACCATAAAATAAATAAATTTCTCCAGAATGAGCACAGAAATGCAGAAGTAACTTTGATAAGTCAATACCAGTTGTGATTCGTCTTGAAGGAGTGGACTCTATAGTGCTCCATCCAACAGGTCCTTCCTTGGATAATTGTGGAGCACCACTGCTTACTAGTTCCCCTTTATCAATTCCATCCAAAACATCCTAGTCAAACAACAAAGAGCGTCAAATCATTATCAAGTATAAGAAACTAGCATGTATTTACAGAGTCAATGGTAAAAATTACCATTTCTTCAGGATTTGGAGTACAGAGTGCAAGTGGCTCCAAGGGTTCTTCCTGTGTAAGAGAGGTAACTTGTACAAACCCATCCAAAAGCTTGCAACCTGATTTCATGTCAATCATCCGGTAAATATCAAGTAATTTTGTCCGATTATACTTCAGAGGTCCATTTTCACCCTTGTCTGAAATGGTTCCCAAAGATTGAGGTTGACTTAAAGAACTGCTCATAAAGTTTCCACCAGAATTGGCCCTTCCACGAATCATAGAAAAAGTAGAATTATTTTCTCCACGTCCCCGGCCATAGGAAAAAATAGAAGTCTGTTTATTTGACATTGGAGTTTGGTGATGAGAAGTCTCTCTTCCTCTATTCTGGGAGGAATTAGGTCTCCATGGTCGATAATATTCACCGTCCTTTTCCTCTTTTCCATGAACAGATAGATGAAGCGACCCCTTCTCAAGTGAGACTTCACCATCTTTTCCCAAGTCCACTCTATTCTCGCGCAAAGCTTCCTTCTCCTTATCATCAGGTCCCCACCGTGTGTTCCATTTACTCTCACGCCGCTGATCATGATTGGTCTCCCGGTTACCCAAGTCGGTCCAACGTTCAGATGGACCACGCCGAGCTTCATGATGCCTAGTAGATGAGTTCTCTGTCCAGCGATCCATTCGTCGTGTCTCACCAAGATCTTTATCTCCATCCCTCCAGCGGTCTTTGCGCACAGAGGAATTAGTGTCTCTTTCCTCATCACGCCAGCGATCACGGCGAGCGGTTTCCATATCAAGCAAGGAAGGCCGGAAAACATCTTTCTTCTTCTGGATATCGTGACTCTCCTCACAATTGCCTGATGCTTTTGTTCTGTCTAAGCGGCTCCCATAAGCTGAAAATGAGCTGAAGTGGTTCTCCTGTGTATATATTGTCCCCCCACCATATGAAAAAGAATATTAAACCAACAAGCACAGATGGGAATATCCATAAAACCAATTTCCAAGCATTCTCCGTAGACAAATATTAATGAACAAGGAACAAAATGTGTGCACACACGACAGATGGGCAAACAATAACAAATGACTATTTCATGCGTATCCAAAACTTATCAAATCATATACATAGGTAACTACAATATTAGGATTCTGGCTACTTACCCCACCTCCCACTCCAGCCTTGCTGTCACCTGACTTTGGGAGGAGCCACTGTGGTGAAAGAGGAATAGCATTGTCAGATCCAAGGGCATCTGCACAAAATAGATGTATATATGAATAAAAAACCTTCGATCATACACATCTAATTAACTGATTTGCAACACAAGTATTGGATATCTTCTTAAATGGTTGTTTAAACTGAAGAGATGGACAAACAATTCCAGTTGCTGCAGTACCGATAATAATCTGCATTCTTGTGCAAATTATTAATTAAGAACTATAATTTGAGGGTGAAGATATCAACTCCCAACAAGAAAACAGAGTATGCAAAACAACTAACACTACCGAGAAGCAAAAAACATATCCAACAAAAAATTATCCTGAGACAACTAGTCCATCATCCCAGTAACAAAAAACCAAATTAATTCCCGTGATATTGCATGCATAAACGACCAATTTCAAACACTAAGCAAAAATAAACTAGTGCATTATGAATGAAATTCCAATTTTCAGACACAGCAAGTTCCCAGGAGTCTACACTACTAATTAAACATGTCACATCAGTAGGAATCCCATCACTGATATACTGGACACGAAATACTGAACACGACGTCCAATAAATACACTCACAACCATTACTATGGTGTTGTTAGGTTGGTGAAATAAGTAAATTTGAATAAAAATTAAGAAATCAAGCACCATTTTATTCTCAGATTACACCACGTACTTTAAAGGTGAAGTTTTTCTTTATCTTCTCCGCTTGAAAAATAAACCAACGGCTATAAACCTAACAATAACTAAATAACACAAAAAATATTCTCACATTCCCAAAGATGAATGTAAAACCCTAGCTCTACAAAAGGAACAATTGCAAAGCAAAAATCGTCACACAAACACGGAAGGGCCCAAATATGCAGGCGAACGGCTATCTGAAGCAAGCAGATAAGAAGGCGAAGCTCTAAACACGGGAGCGAGGCCAGGGTTTTGGAACAAAAACCCTAAAGAGGGAACATTCTTAAACGAGGAAGGAGATAAATGCATTGAAGCAATCTAGAGAAGTTGATTGACCTTTGGAAATCGGATGAGGAGGCGTTACAGAGAGGCTGTGGCGAGACTCGGAGCTTGAAGTGTTGGCCATGGATGATCTGTGAGAGGTTAGAGCGAGAAAGTGAAAATTACAGAAAGAGAAAGAGCGAGACAGAGCCAATAGAACCCTTTTCGTTGTTTAATGATTTTTATTTATTTATTTATTATTATTATTATTTTGCTTTGAGCAAAAAGAGGGAACATAGATTGAAGTAATAGGTGTGTGAGTAGGTTAAGTAGGTGTCACTCTGCGGCTCACGTTAGCTGTGTTTAGCGAGTTTGTTGCTTGCCCGAGAGACTTGTGCTTGTTTGTTCACGCGATTACAGAGTCGTGGAAGGCAACTGTTTTCCTCGTCCTTTACGACGTTGTATTATGATACGTGTTCTCCACGGGAGGTGAGGTAGCGTGGTGAAGATGTGATTCTTGGACTTAGCTTTTGTTTCCTCGCCGAAGTATAGCTAGTGGAGGGGTTGGGGGATTTACGTGAATAGTGAGGAGCGCGTAGAGCGCCACCAACGGCGTAGGTTAAGGTAAGTGGCTAATACGACATGTGTATAGTGCGTTTTTTGTGGAGTGGAGGAGAGGAACAGCGACACAGAACTAACAATCAGTATCTACTAAAGTAAAGCTATTCTCATTTTATTATTAAAATTTTCATAATTTGAATAAATCGGACGGCCCAAAATGGCTGCGGTGAGTCACAGCCCTTCTCCCGATGATCCGGAACGCTAACAGCTGAACTGGGGATTTTTTTATGGGAGTCCAAACATTGGACCAGATCAACAGCCGATAACGGGTCGGGTCGAAGTTAGAATCTATAATCGGGTCAAAATTTGAGTCTTAACATAAAACTTTTAAATAAAAATTTGAGTTTGAATTAAATCAAATTTCGGGTTAAACTAAAAATTTTAATATTTATTTTTTGTTTAAAATCAAATTTAAATTAAATCTCTTATAATTGAATTATTTTAATTTTAATTTTTAATTTAAGATTAAATTAAATTAAATTAAATTCAAACTAAAATATAAAATAAAATACTTTTAAACATAAATTTGATGTATTTATTTAAACATTTAATATAAATAATAATTGATTTGAAATTAAATTTATTATTTCAAACTTAAGTAAACTAATCTTAAATTAATAAATAAAACCACTTAAATAGTTTAATTAATATTACATCATTTTAAAACCAGTTAAAGATTCGTTAAAATTAAAGAATTTAAAAATGATTGAAAAATATTGATAACTTTATTAAAATTTTGTTTAATAAAAATAAAATTTTATTTTTATAAAAGTTAATCAATTTTAAAAATAAAATTATTAAATTAAATTAAATTAAAAAATTGATTAATTCAAAATTTTGGTTAGAGTAACAAATAAGAATGTAAGGTTCATAGTAATGAACGTGTCTACGATGGGCCACTTGAATGGATCACAGGCCCGGTTAAGCAGAGTACAATAATATCTCTGGAAGTTACGAGCCGTCCTCCGTACGCCATTACCTGCTTACACCATTAAATTCATGGCGGGAAGTCTTGGCGGTGATATTTGGAAATTTTCAGCGGGCATCTCTATATTAAATCCTGAAATCTCATTTTCGTCTCCGCGTTCCAATCCTTGTTTCCCAATTAGTTCCCTCCCTTTCAAATCCATATCACGAACTTTAACGATGTCTCCGGCAGCGGTTGTGAATGAAAACAGCGACGATATCAAAGAGCCATGCCCGAAGATCCCAAAGCTTGACGGGTTTCACCGTCCCGTTCCTTTCTTCAAGGTGAATAAGCTATCAGAGAACGCCGTTTTGCCCACCAGAGGATCTCCTCTTTCTGCGGGATATGACCTCTCAAGGTACGTTTATAAGAATCCATAAAATGGATTTTGAGTATTTTCAGTGATTTTCATACTAGTGTGTGCATGTTTGTGTAGTGCGAAGGATACCAAAGTTCCAGCTAGAGGAAAAGCTCTGATTCCAACGGACCTGGGCATTGCTGTACCTGAAGGAACCTACGCTCGTATCGGTAAATAACCGATCACTGGTCTCTGAGTTTGAGCCATTGGTTGCGTATATTCCTCTTTCTGAATCTGGGTTTTGCTTCGTTTGGCTTTGTAGCCCCAAGATCGGGATTGACATGGAAGCACTCTATTGATGTTGGTGCTGGAGTGATAGATGCGGATTACAGAGGCCCAGTTGGAGTGATACTGTTCAATCATTCTGATGTTGATTTTGAGGTCAAAAGGGGTGATCGCATTGCGCAGCTGATTATAGAGAAGATCATTACGCCAGAGGTTGTTGAGGTTGAGGATTTGGACGCCACCGTGAGAGGTGAAGGAGGTTTCGGATCCACAGGTGTTTAGGGCTTACGTAAATCAAGTTTATTTTCATTATCCAAATCTGGAAGTGTAGATTAGGTTATGTGGGGGATTTTAGCGAAAAGGGCATCTGTGTTTTGATGGTGAAATTTTCATCTGATTTGTGAAATGTGGAAGACGACTATGCACTGCCTTTTGGGTATTCGTCTTTCTCATTTATGATTATGCGTATAATATTGAAAGAAAGGAACCGAAACAGAGGATCTCTTCTTGACGAGACAACCCTGTTTCTTCTATAGGTTTCACTCTGGAAACGTGTGGCCATCGTCGTATTCACTGGTCATGTCATTGACTAGATATGACATTCGAATGTATGTAAGGATAAGAGCAAAAATTCCACTGGAAGGAAAGGGATGAGCAGAAGGTACAACCGTACTATAGGAGATACCAAGTGTTAAGGAGATCTTTCAAACGGTTTTTTAGTTAGCTAACCGGCTATTGACGTGTGAAAAAGTAACCATCTTTTGCAACTCAAGAGTCACATACTCACATGAGTTTTACTTGTAAACTAAACCAAAAGATGAATTCGGATTTTCTCTCTAAGTTTACTCTGTTTTACTTTGTCTAAGAAGAAAATGATGTTTTCTGAACAAAAATTGGACAGATTTTTTAAGTGCACAGACGCCGGTGGGGTTTACTCACAGGTATCGTTTTGGAGCTATATTCAAAGCTAATTTTCCTTCTTTACTATTATTATTATCAAAAAAAATGTTGATTATTATTTAGAACAATATTAAATTCCTTATTAGTGTAAAGTGTGCTTATTTATTATTATTGTTATGATTATTAATAGTATTATTGATAATTAAAGTTATAAATAAATTTGATTTCTAATATTAATATGAAATAAGTAATAATTAGTTATTTTGTTTGCATCATTATTAACTTTATTATTCTTATTATGTTAATTATTATTTTAATTCTTAATAATTATTATTAGTTTCCTACTTTAGTATGTATACTTATTATAATCATAAATTTTGTAATTATATTTATTATTAGGAAAATAATACTAATTCTGAAAATAATTTATAAAATAACAAATTATAATAAATAAACAAACATGAACATATAATATTTTGTCAGAGAGTAAATAATCATAAAGAATTTAATCATATCACATAATATAATGAATAACAATTTCCTAGTGAGCAAGTTTTCGTTTTATTTTCATTATGAGTAGTGTTATTAAATTAACTTCTTATGTCTTATTTAATGTACTTGATGAAATTATTATTATTATATTCCTTATCATAATTTAATTTTGTTTGACTTCATTTATTTCTATTAACAATATTAAATTCCTTCTAATTAGTATTATTATTATTGTCCTTATGATAGGAATTATTATTATTGTTATAATGTACATCTTGATTATTATTTTCGTTATTATTATTATTATTGTTAAATTTATTATTTATTTCTATTTCCATTATGATCTGAACTTTAAAATGAATTCATTAAATTTCTGTGATTATTATTGAATTTATTGTTGAGTATTTAATATATTAATAATAGTTTATTTAATTTTGTTATTGATATTAAATTTATTATTATTATTATTATTATTATTATTATTATTATTATTATTATTATTATTATTATTATTATTATTATTATTATTATTATTATTTCTATTGTTATGATTATTATTATTATTCCTTTCGTTTATTAATTACCTTCTACTTATTTTAAGGTGTAGAATTATTAACTATTTAGTTAATGTCATTATTATTATTAGTTTTGCACTTCAAGTATATTCTTGAATATTAATTAATATATTATATTTAATTAAATAGTTTATTTTATTCATAACATTATTAAAACACATTTCATTATTAAGTGTATTTATTTATGTAATAAATATTATTTTCATTTTATTATTATTATGAGTATTATTATAATTATAATTATTCATATGATTATTATGCAATTAATTAATTTCAATGAATCTGCTTATTATGAAAGAAATCTAAAAATTATTGTTAGTGTAAATATTAGAAATGAATATGTAAATAAAATTATTCATTGCTATTTTAGTTCAATAAAACATTTAGGCAAAACGCAAGTATCGTTTAGTTCACTGTTGGAAATCAAATTCGGTGTTGGTTTTCTTCTCCATTTCTTCATTTCTCACCGCTGACGTGCCCACTTCTCCATTTCTTCTCCACTTCTGCATTTCTTCACTTGTAAGCCGGTGAATTGTCGATTGCTTTAAGGTCTAAGGTTGAGGGTTGTCTTAAGTGGAGTGGGGTTCACACCTACTGCATTTGGGTTGTGTATTTGTGCATTTGCAGTTTTTACCGTGACAATGCCTCGTCGAAGAGCTAGACAATCAGATCAATCCATCGTAGCGGGAAGAGGACGCACACCGCGGCGAGCATCATTCATTACTGGTGACGATCTTCATGCGTCGTGACGAGGCGCGGAGTCGCGGCGAGGGATGGAATTCTGATTGAATGAGTGTTTGTTTATTGGGCATAACTTATGGTATAGACCTCCGATTGAGGTGATTCTCGATTCATTATGAACTAGAGAAAGAGGTCTACAATTGAGGATAATTATGAGAGTTAGAATTTAATTTAAATGGTATTGATTTATCGAGATTAAGGTCAATTATGGTTCATAGTGTGACCTAAATATTGAATCGTGAACATGCATTGTACGTAATTTCATAGAGACATATGCATCATTGAATTGTTTAATTGAGCATCTAGTAATGGGACTGTATTTTACTGTTATAGAGGCGTCGTTGGATCGTCATTCCACGGACATTCTTTGGAACTTCGAGCGAGTAGCTTCGGAAGTTCTGGTGAGTAACCTAGTTGGTTTCTCAAATTTCTGACTGTCTAAATGCTCAATGTGAATTACTTGCCAATGTGAAATTGCATTATTACTGAAATATACATGATCGAGTGGCATGTTTCTACTGTATTGGATTGGACTACTGTATTGGATTGGATTACTGTATGATACTGAGGAATGTAATACTGGGCTTTTATAGCCGTACATTGTAGATTACTGAACACTGCATTGCATGCATAAATGCATGATCAGATAATGGACATGTGACCCAAGTTGCTACTACCACTGGAAAGAGCCTCGAGCTCGAATACTGTACTGACCGAGCCTAGAGCCCGAGGAGAGAAATCCCTAACGCGTCCCCCATCGAATCTTGGTGAGCACTGGGTACAACATTGAATAATCGAAAAAGTCTCATATGCAATGTATACATGGTGATTGAATTGCAAACTTACTGAATTGTGTGATGACGTGAGAGATTGCAAATTGTTACATGCTACTGTGAACTGTTGCATAATTCTGTGAATTGTGATATGATACTGTAAATTGTTATATGTTATTGTAAATTTTTATTTGATACTGCAAACTGTTATAGACTACTGTAAAATGTTATATAATATTGTTAATTGAATATTACTGTGTTGTGCTGTACGCAATCTGCGTAATGCATGATTTGAGTTAACCATCGATGATGGTTTCTCACTGAGTTCGCAAACTCACCCAAAATTGTAACCTATTTTTCAGGACTGATAGAGTAGATCCCTAGCTCCGGAGATAGACTTTTCTGCCGTCTGGCGCGCTTGGCAAGAGAAGCGATGGCGCCTTAATCGATCATTTGGGTTGGACTTTTGAGGATGACTAAGGATAGATGCTTGTATCAGTTTCCTTTTTGGTTTTGTTTAGGGGACTGATAGACTTGTCTATTCTGATACTGGATGACTGTATTAAGATTCTTTTGGATTCTAAAAGTTTACTGATTTATGATATTTGGTTTTAATTATTGCGATGCCATGTGGATTATTAGTGGGAATGTTCTGGTGGTGCGCCTTTATCGTGGGATATGTGTCGGAGCGACCTTCGGGCATCCCGATGTGTACCCTACGGTGAGGGGGCGCTACATTAAGCGGTATCAGAGCATAGTATATTTTAGGCTGGAATCACTGTAAGAATAGCATAACTGATCGGAATTTCTTGTCTGTTTTAGGTCATCTGTCCTTAGAGATCGAGTTGAGCTACCAGCTGACCTGGAATCGGTAGGAGCTAGTAGGGAGTCCCCGATGCCTCATTCAGAGGAGTTGCTTCCTCGAGTCCCTGTGAGACGGGAACGGAGATATGATCAATCGCGTGGGGGTGATCGACTTCTATGGTAGCCTGAGACCTGCGGAGGTCGAGGATGGCTAAAGAGGACCGAGAGAGTCCTCGACCGGATGGGTATGACCGGATGAGCGTTTGACTACGCAGTTTCTCGCTTGAGGTCCTGTATATCGATGGTGGAAGATCGTCCGGCAAGTACCACCGGGCCTTACTGTCGACATGGGATAATTTTTGAGGCGTTCAAGGACAATTTCATGCCCAAGATCTATCTGGAAATGAAGTTGCAAGAGTTCTAGAGTGAGACAAGTGGTCATTGGCCGTGGCCGACTATGAGTCTTGTTCAACGAGTTGGTGGTCTATGCTTCTTCATTGGTTGCTCTTGAGGTGGCATGTATCGGCGTTTTGAGGCGGACTCAATCTGGAGATCCGTACCTATTGGCTAGATCCGATATGGGCAATTTTATTGAGTTGAAATTGCAAAGAATGAGGATCGGCATTCTTGAGAGTATATGATGAGGAGAGTCGAGGATCGGGATTAAGAGATCTAGTGATAGCAGGACAGTCTTGGCGAGAGGTATAAGCGGCGAGTAGGCCCTTCAGATCTACGGGAGGGCTAGACAGACTGGTCATGGGGAGAGGGCGATTTATGCAGATTGTTAGTGGTGACGACAGTGCCAGAGTTTCAGGGCAGTATGCTCCTTTATGTGAGCATTGTGGCAAGAGACACAGTGGAGAGTGTCGATGCTGTATGGAGCCTATTTGAGGTGTGATTCGATGGACCACCTAGTGAGGAACTGCCCAGAGACTTTGGGAGCCCAGTCTACTATGACTGGAAGATCAGGCAACAATACCACGGTGCAGCAGAGCCGTGGAGGTGGATCAGGATGGAGAGGTCGAGGCCGAGGCCGAGGCCGAGCAGAGGGGTCCGCAGTGAGGTCAGAGAGACCGAGCAGCAGGCAGCAGTCTCAGGCCAGGGTCTATGCCATGACTCGGCAGGAGGCCCAGGATTCTCCGGATGTTGTTGCGGATATGCTTCTGATTTCTGGTTTTGAAGCATATGCATTGTTGGATCCTGGATCCACTCATTCTTTCATTGCACCGCATTGTGAGGGGGCGCTACAGAAAATCAAGTTGAATCATCGTAGAGTTGTCAGAAAACTTCAGAAAACTTAAGTTGATGATACTTAACATAATTCAGGGCTGCATGTTTCGAGGGAATGAAGAGCAAGTTCAGATGAGTGAAATTTAATGGAAAATGGAAGATGAAGGCAAGATGGAAGCAACAATGAAGAATTGAAAATATAAAAACTAGATATTGCAGCAAGAAGAAAAATCAGAAGAAGAGTTGCAGAGTAGGAAGAATGAAAAGGCTGAACCAAATCAAGTTAGATTAATTAGCATAATTAAGAGTTGTTAAACTTAACCAAAAAAGCAGTTGGTCCATGCATCAAGCATTTCACTCTCATGGCCTGATAATCAGATTTGCATGTCTGTCTTTTGGAGCTGAAGAATCAAGTTGCTGCTGAAGAATTAATTACTGTTCATGCTATACAAGTTTCAGCTTTTACCAATGTTAGTTTTGGCAATGCTAAAGACAAAATGAATTGCTTTTGTGTTTTGTGAAATTAGGAAATGTCAGCACTAGTCAAGTTTTACTCATTAGTTCAAGTCATTATCCTTTAACTAAAATCAACTTGTATCAGAACATGAAGGAGCTACATAAAAGGCTCCTTATATTCGTTTTTTTCCAGATGTATGAAAAAATCCTCATAAATAAAATAATTAACATTTAAAAATTTAAAAATATTAAGAGGGAAGTTTACTTTATTAATATAAATAAAAAAAGCAAACTAACCTAATGAAAACAAATCCATTAAACAATAAAAGGAAATTAAAATTAAAATATCGCTAATTCTAATAATAAAAAGACGAAAACAAATCCATTAAATAATAAAATAAATCCATTAAATGACCGGTTAGCGAGAATTAGTAGGCTCGCCCTCTCATTTGGCAGAAAATGCCACCTCATGCAAGCAAGGCTCTCCCCGCAAGCTAGTGCAAATGGCCGTCACAGATGAGAGCCCTCATGAGAGTGGTCTGCTTAAATTATTAACTTTTAAAATGTAATTATTTATCTATGGATTTATAATAATAATAATAATAATCATATTAATAATAATGATAATAAGAATAATTTAAATAATAGTTATTATAAATTATATAATAATACATAATAAAACGTTATGTTTCTTTAATCATTCTTATTATTTTAATTGTTTTGAAATATGATAATTGTAATTTCCTTATACTTTGTTATTCTAGAAATTATTTAGAATTATTAATACCTATGCTAATTTTATATTCGTAATTATTATTCACCACTTAATTATTGTTAAAATTATTATGGTCATTTAATTATTCTTAATAATTTAAGCTGTTAAAATGGGCTTTAATGATTAATTCTCTACTTACTATTGTTCTCATTATTAAAAATTAATGATATTAAATATTCAGATTAAATCCCGATTATTATTTTTTGGTTGTTGATAATAATCAAGAAAAACATATGCTTATTTTTCTAATTTCTTATAATCAGTTTTCAATTTTAATTTATTTCAAGAATTATTATTATTAATTATATTACAATAAATAATCGAAACGTTATGTTTCTTTAATTATTCTTATTATTTTAATTGTTTTCAAATATGAAAAGTGTAATTTCCTTATAATTTGTTATTTTAGAAATAATTATGGATTTTTAATAAGTTGTGCTAATTTTATATTGCTTATTATTATTAACTATTTTATTATGGTTTAAAATTATTATTGTTCTTTAACTATTCTTATTAATTTAATTGTTTAAAGTTTTGATATTTATTAATTTTCTATTTACTCTTATTGTTATTATTATTAAATAATAATCAATATAATTGAAATATCGAACAAGAATTTAATAATAATAATAATGATAATATCCAATATATAATAATAATAATAACCCATATATAATTTCAAAATTATAACACATCATAATAATGTTATTTACACAATAATATTAATAATAATAATACTAAGAATAATAATAATACTAATAATAATTATAGTGGTATAATAATTATTCTTATTATTTTAACAATAAGCAAAAAATTAGATTTCCAAAAATCTCTTATTTTGGTCTGTTTTACTCTTTAGAATAACGTATCAAATTGTGGCTTTCGTAAAGAAAAAAAGCTGACTTTGAATATGACTCCAATACAACGCTTGTGAGTGGGTCCCACAGGTTTCTGTACATTTAAAAAGTCTGTCTAATTTTTGTTCAAAAAATAGCGTCGTTTTTTCTTAAACAGAATAAGACAAAATAAAGCCATCTCATCTAATACGATTGTACCTTTTGCTCCAAACTTAGATAGAGGAAAGCGAGGGGGGATCCTCTGGTACCTTCCCCTGGTCCAACTCTGTCCCCCTTTCATCTGAGTCATCCATTCATGTGAGTCTCACATGAATGAATGGCTCAAATGAAAGGAGGACAAAATAGGGTCAGGGAGAGGGGGATAGGAGATTTGGAGCCACAAGAAAGCTGGCTTTGAATATAACTCCAAAATGGCACTTGTGAGTAGGCCCTACCAACATCTGTGCATTTAAAAAATCTGTCCAATTTTTATTCAAAAAATAGCGTCGTTTCCAATGTATAGGATTTCATCTGCATCTAAGTAAGACGCATCTGATTCCTACCCAAATTGATCGGATTTCATGTTTTGGTACCGAATTTAAATATCGATCGATCTTGGCCGATTTAATTTGTATCGATCATATTCAAAATACTGGTCAAATATCGGATCGAATAGAAAATTTTAAAAAATTTAGAGGTTTTTTTGCAAAATTTTAAAAATTTTCAAAATCTCTTCCCTTCCTCTCATTCCCTCCTTTTTTTTCAAACTTCTTAAAATAATAATAAATATTTTATTACTAATAATAATTATAAATTAAATAAAACTTAAAATAAAATATTTTAATTTTAATTACTAATAAATTAATATTTTTAAATTTATTTTAATATTTTATATAATATTTATTAATAAAGTATTAAAAATATTTTATTTTCAAAACAAATAATTTTAATATTATTATTTATAAACTAATATTTATTTTATATATTTTCAATTATTAAATCAAATTTTATATATTTTAAAATTAATTATATTTATTGGTTGATGTTATACAAGACAATTGTATAATATATATTAATATGGATTATTTTGCAATTTTTAAAAAGTTTAGAGACTATTTTATAAATTTAAAAATATCCCAAATCAGATTCGATACCAACCGATAATGCAGATAGCCTGTTCAGAGTCCAATCCGATCAAGGCGATGCGGTATTCATAACATTGGTCGTTTCCTTGTTAGACAAAATAAAACAGAGTAAACTTCAAAGATACAAATACCGTTTTGTTTCGGTCGGTACCGGCCGGAACATACCGTTCTGGCGGAAAACTGGAACGGAACGACCATCATCGATACCGGCCAAAAATACCGGTCGGTGCCGTGGTTTCAATCGATACTGCCGGAATCGGCGATCTGGGACCATCTTAGGTCCGATCAGAAATTGAAAATCCAAGGGACTTAATAGCAATTTTTCTAACCTCTCGTCCCTGCCGACTCTCCTCTTTCAGTCTTCACTGTTCATCTTCTACTCTTCTCTCATCTAAAACTTTCCTCCTCTTCTCTCGTCTCTCCACCGCGCCTGGTCCTTGCCGCCGCCACTGCCTCTGGTCTTCTTCTCACCATCGTCGTCGCTCATCTCCTCATGGAGCCGTCGATTCCCTTTGGCCTCGCGACTCATGAAATCTGCAGACAACTCCTGCTCCAGTGCTTCACTCTCATTGACTCACTCTCACATGGACCTTCACTTGTATTGTATGTGTTTTGTCATATCAAAAGAGAATAACAGCATCGTAATATACACCCATTTGTCTTGTAATAAGACTCATATTCATATATGTGTTGTCATATCAAAGGTTAAGACGTGTTAAATGTTAAAATTCTATTTAAATGTTAAAATGTTATTTTGGAGACTCATTTGACAAATAATTCCAACTTCTAATTTCTTCAATAATTTTCATTTTAGGATTTAATATTTTCAATTAAAATACCTTAGATGTCATCTAAAGCTATTTTACTTAATTTAATTTATGAATAAATTACTTAAAAGTAAATTATTATGATTAAATTTAGAATTTGGAATTAAAGTTTAAATTAGGGTTTGTGGTTATTATTTATATGTAAAATATTTAAAATTATTGTTATTGACTTATAATTATGTCAAATTAAATGTAAAATAAAATGGAATGTGAAAATAACAATTCTAAAAAATAAATCAAAATTTTGATAAAATAGAAAATAATTCAAAATTCAAAATTTTGAATTATTTTCATTATTTTACAATTAATTATTATATTTAGATAATTATTATATATAAATATTATATAATTATATAATTATTATATATAGAAATAATTAAAATATAATAAAGATATATTTAAACTAAAATTAATAAGATATAAACAAAAAACTAAATTAAATAATCTACAACTTTACAATATTACAATAGACTATTTTATAATTTTAAAAAGTTCAGAGATAATTTTATAAATTTAAAAATATTTTTGTATTATTGTAATATTTTAAATACTTTGTATTATTCTTAATTTTATAATTATATAATGAAAATTGTTTTATTTATAATAATTGTAGTTATTATTTATATGTAAAATATTAAAAATTATTGTTATTTCATATTAATTATTATTATTATTTATTATTAAGATTTTGAAAACATGATTAATGTAAGCGAAGAACTAGTAAAGATATAATACAATCTGTTGTATAATATACCAATATAGTACTATTTTATAATTCTTAAAATTTTAAGGACTATTTCATAAATTTAAAAATTTCTTAAAATTCAGATCCGATACCAACCAATACTGATATAATTCTGTTCCAAAGTTCAATTCGGTATCAAATTCGATACAGTATTCAAAACATTGGTACAAAAAAAATTCACTCATTTTTCAGTTTAGTTTACGAGTAAAACCCATGTGAGTATGTGACTCTTGAGTTGCAAAAGATGGTTACTTTTTCACACGTCAATAGCCGGTTAGCTAACTAAAAAACCGTTTGAAAGATCTCCTTAACACTTGGTATCTCCTCTAGTACGGTTGTACCTTCTGCTCATCCCTTTCCTTCCAGTGGAATTTTTGCTCTTATCCTTACATACATTCGAATGTCATATCTAGTCAATGACATGACCAGTGAATACGACGATGGCCACACGTTTCCAGAGTGAAACCTATAGAAGAAACAGGGTTGTCTCGTCAAGAAGAGATCCTCTGTTTCGGTTCCTTTCTTTCAATATTATACGCATAATCATAAATGAGAAATAAGAATACCCGAAAGGCAGTGCATAGTCGTCTTCCACATTTCACAAATCAGATGAAAATTTCACCATCAAAACACAGATGCCCTTTTCGCTAAAATCCCCCACATAACCTAATCTACACTTCCAGATTTGGATAATGAAAATAAACTTGATTTACGTAAGCCCTAAACACCTGTGGATCCGAAACCTCCTTCACCTCTCACGGTGGCGTCCAAATCCTCAACCTCAACAACCTCTGGAGTAATGATCTTCTCTATAATCAGCTGCGCAATGCGATCACCCCTTTTGACCTCAAAATCAACATCAGAATGATTGAACAGTATCACTCCAACTGGGCCTCTGTAATCCGCATCTATCACTCCAGCACCAACATCAATAGAGTGCTTCCATGTCAATCCCGATCTTGGAGCTACAAAGCCAAACGAAGCAAAACCCAGATTCAGAAAGAGGAATATACGCAACCAATGGCTCAAACTCAGAGACCAGTGATCGGTTATTTACCGATACGAGCGTAGGTTCCTTCAGGTACAGCAATGCCCAGGTCCGTTGGAATCAGAGCTTTTCCTCTAGCTGGAACTTTGGTATCCTTCGCACTACACAGACATGCACACACTAGTATGAAAATCACTGAAAATACTCAAAATCCATTTTATGGCTTCTTATAAACGTACCTTGAGAGGTCATATCCCGCAGAAAGAGGAGATCCTCTGGTGGGCAAAACGGCGTTCTCTGATAGCTTATTCACCTTGAAGAAAGGAACGGGACGGTGAAACCCGTCAAGCTTTGGGATCTTCGGGCATGGCTCTTTGATATCGTCGCTGTTTTCATTCACAACCGCTGCCGGAGACATCGTTAAAGTTCGTGATATGGATTTGAAAGGGAGGGAACTAATTGGGAAACAAGGATTGGAACGCGGAGACGGAAATGAGATTTCAGGATTTAATATAGAGATGCTCGCTGAAAATTTCCAAATATCACCGCCAAGACTTCCCGCCATGAATTTAATGGTGTAATTAATAGTGTGTGACTGTGAGAGTGCTCAGCAGGTTGAGTACAGAGGACGGGTCGTAACTTCCAGAGATATTATTGTACTCTGCTTAGCCGGGCCTCTGATCCATTCAAGTGGCCCATTGTAGACAAGTTCTTTACGATGGACTTTTTTTTTTTTTGCATTAAAGGGAAACAAGAATAAACAATTACAAAATATTGCGTGAGTGTCTAGACCCCGCCATATCCTCGAGGAGGAGGGAGAGACACCCGACGGATGCATGTACAAAAGTGGTAACCCCTAAATCAAAATCGATTGCGACTTTTAAATTTGGCCAGGTCGGTACAACAATTATCGGTGCATGTACAAAAGTGGTAACCCCTAAATCAAATTTGATTGCGATTGAGGCTAGCCAGTCGGCGCAACAATTGCCGGGTGCATGTACAAAAGTGGTAACCCCTAAATCAAAATTGACTGCAGCTTAGGCTAGCCAATCGGCGCAACGATTGCCTTCCTAATATGTATGGCGAGGGAAGACTGTCCAATTGCGGTTGAGAAGTTCCGTGATGCCTACCAAGAGGGGATTAATGGATGTGAAGCGGGTGTCCGAATCTGAAATGGATTGAAGCGCAACCTGAGAGTCCAACTCCAAGAGCACCCAACGGCATCCAAGGTCCCAGGCCTACTATAATCCAATGAAGACGCCCCAAAGCTCAGCCGTGAAAGAGGTACACCAACCCAGGTTCTGAACGAAACCTCCAAGTCAGGAACCTGTGCTATCCCGGATAAGGCCGCCCGCGGAGGCCAAGGCTTGATCTATCCGACTTGCCCCATCCGTGTTGAGTTTCACCCAGTCTGACTCGGGAGGACTCCAGCTGATGAGCTGCAAGTGTCGCGTGGGCAGGCCAGGCACTGCGCACCTGGACCAACGCAAGGCATTGTGGATCTGATGAACGTAGGCAAGAACACTGTGGATCGGAGAAGAGGGCCAGGAGAAATGAGGGTTGAAAATGGACATATTCCTCCATGACCACAAGAACCAACAGACCGTCCCGAAAATAAGGGATCAGGTGAAACCATAAATCTGACAAGAGCTTTGAAGATTGCTGGAGAGCCATTCATGTGACTGAAGGGTGAAAAAACCGGGGGAAAGTGCCTAAGTAGGGAAGGTGAGCCATAAACGTCGAGCTTGGGGGCAATCTCGCATCACATGGAGAGAGGATTCCTCGGCTTGACAAAGAGGACAGTTCGCCATCGGATGGAGTTGTCGCCGCCGCCGCTGTTGATTGGTCAAGAGCTTGTCATGGGCCAGTAGCCAAAGGAAGGAACGGATATGTTGAGGACCGGCCCAGCGCCAGATCATCTGCCAAAAGTCGGCAGAGATGTCGAAATCCTGATCCATAAGCATCGAGTAGGCGGAGGCCGTAGAACACTGGCCAGTGTCAGACCGACCCCAGGTCAATCGGTCCACCCCAGAATGTGGTTGAGGTAGGGAAATACCTGTAATAAGCAAACAAATATAGTGAGGAAGGAAAGACTGAAACTTGTGCCAAGCCCAATTACCTGTGGAGTCCACATAGTGTTGCACAGTGTACGACAATTCAGATGGTGAGATAGGCCGCAGGGCATAGGAGAGTAGTGGGCCCGAGATATCCACCCAAGGGTCTAGCCAGAAACGTGTTGTTGTCCCATCAAAGTGTTAAAGTAGTGCCCTGAAGGCAATCACCTTTAGCGCATTTTGTACAAAGTTGTGTACATACTTTATGAATAAATAAAGAAATGCATATTTCATTAATTTGATGTTCATTATTTATGAATGGATATTGATCTATAAGCAAATTAATGAAGTCCATGATATATGACATAGCATGAAGGAAATTGTGATGTGATCATACTAATGAGATTCCTATCATGTGCAATTATGTCAAGATATCTAAATTATCCCTAGTCATAGGATTACCGAGGACCGGACATCAGAATCCGGAAAGACTAGCACATCTCAAGCTCCTTGATTTGATCAGCGGTGGATCTTAGAAGCGTAAATATGAGATATTTAGGGTTGAGATGTGGATGCTTACTAGAGGTAGTAAGTACATTGGATGACTGCTATGAGATCATCACATGGATGTCTATTCTAATGTCGTTGATAATCTCATCATATGAATGGTGCAAGTATTCTTAGACTTGAGGTGCTCGAGGATATCTTGAATCTTGATTACGTGCTTTGACTCCATTCCTTGTTGCCTTACAGAGCTTGTTCATAGGGTGGTGATTGGGTACAACTTGAGGTATTCGAAGGTAATTGAGTAGCTAATAGAGAATTCACCACTTTTGTGATAACAGAAGATGATACCCATGGTCTCTTGTCAGGGTCATTACTTGGAAGTCTCTGGCTGGAGCATATATGTCATGAAGAATGTCTTCATTGACATATTAAGTAATGAGTCCCAGGACAAGAACTGATATCACTTGGACTAGATTTGACATAGTCAGTCTAATAAAGAGTTGACAATTTGCCCATACTCATAACCAAGTGGGGTATAGCATGGTGAAAGGACGAATTGCACGATAATTGTCTATGAAAAGGTTCGTGATATGGTTCATGATGAATACATGTTGATTCGTCAAACCAATTACTTTCCGGTCAATTGGGGGTCATGATGTGTTGCTAGATACCGCTCATGACTTGCTCAGATTAAGTGTTAATCTAAGTAGCCAACATAACCGGGAACCTAATGGGTCACACGCATAAGAGTGTCTCGGAGAATTCGTAAAATAGTTTTGAACAGAGCTCTAATATATAGAGAGCAGTAGCATTAAATGGATCCCGATGAGATCGAGATATGTCCCGATGAGATCGCGACATCGATATTGCTGAAAAAGGTTTTAGGGGTTTTTCCCATATCGGGACCCGGTAGGCCGGTAGGACCGACCCTAGTGTGACTGGACCACTTCAACATTTATATATATATATATATATATATATGTATGTTGCAACGTGGAAAGGGAAGGGAAGGTTCCATTTTCATGCTTTGTCATTAGTTTCATTTAATGACTAGATGACAAAATAATGAATGTGAAGAGGAGATGAGTATGTTCGTTGGTGGTGAGGAAAGAAGATAGGTTTTTAAAAGGAAAAGAGTTTTCCTCTCCTTATCTTCGTGGGCCGTTGGTTTAAAGAAGGAAGAAAGAGTTTTTTCCTCTCATCTCTCATCTTCATCATCTTTCAAGCTTCTTCATCTCTTCTCCATTGTTTCTCAAGCTCTCCAAGGAAAAAGGTAAGAGCTAGCACTGTTTAATTTGTTATAGCTATTCCCGGGTCAAAGGGTTTGTCCCGGTTAGGTTCTTCGATCTCTGCGTGGATACCGTTAGAGACGGTCTCCTTTGGCCGTTATGGTTTGAATTTGTTGTATAGACACGTGGATCCTGGCTTTCGGGAAGGTCTCGAAATATAAAAAAAATTCCGCACCATGGGCATGTGATGCTCACACCGGGATTTTCCTACAGTGGTATCAGAGCCACTTGTGTCGTATATAACGAAGAAATCATGACTAGGTCGGAGTTGCCTATTCCTGGTGACGATGATGCATGTTGTAAATGTTAATTTCGAATTCAGTATAGAAATATTGTTTTCAAAATTTTCTTGCCCAGATATGTTCACAAGATGTTGTTGCATATATCTGTGGAAGCTTGGAATCTATCAATGTGATTTGATATGATTTTGCTAATTTATTCCCTAATGTTCTGGTTGCTGTGTTTGTGCACATTCAATGAACGGGCCTGCTTGTAAATTCGAGAATAAATTGTAGAAATTTTTTTTTTCGGATTTTCTTTCACCTACATGTCTCTAAGATGTTTATGAATGTCTATGAGAATGGAAAAATATTTTCAAGGTGATTTACTATTTATTTGAGAATTTATTGTGTGCTGCTGGGAATAACTGTGTTGAGGAACACAGATTCTACATTGGCTTTGTTGCTGAGGTTGGTTGAGTTTTTGATGGAAATAAATCCTAAAAAAATTCATGGAGTATGTTGTGAACATTTTGTAACCTCTGTATTTTTCTCAGAATTTATTGAAATTGTTTCAATGAGTTTTTCAAGCAAAACACAGAGCTTTGCAGTTTTGAGAAAGTTGCTGGAGCTGTTTTGTTTGAAATGTATGATTGTGTAGTTTTTAGTTCCAATGCCTTGGATCATTTTTAATGTGATTAAAAATGTGTTATATTTATGTTTTATGCTTTCAAAATTGAATTTCTTGAAATTGGGTTTCCAAAAATTTTCGGATGTCAAATATGTCACATTAGCGTCTCGTTAGTGTATTTCGTTGTCCTGATTATTTTGGCCGTCACAATTTTGTGACCAGTGCCGAAGTAATCTTGATAAAATGTAGACTAGCTAGAGATACTTAGGGTGATAGTTTGATATTCTCAAATTATTTGAAAATCTAAATGAATAAGAGTGTATTCATTAATTTCAAGTTTTTCATGTATAGTTTGACTATATATGGTAAGCAACAATGAAAGTGTTTCATTGGTACATCAAGGTAAAGTGTATTACACTTGGTATTGTGAATTTGAACTACGGATTGAGAAATTAGCCGATTAGATAGCAATTCCACATGGACAAGTCGACTAATACATGCATAAGTCGACTTGTATGCTCGGATAAGTCGACTTACACATGCACAAGTCGACTTGTCCGTGTATTGTGTACACGTAAGTCGACTTGCACAATGGTATAAGTCGACTTGTACGTGCACAATAGTATAAGTCGACTTACACATGCATAAGTCGACTTACATACTAGCATAAGTCGACTTACACATATACAAGTCGACTTACAACATACAAAGGTGGGATGATGGATGATTTTAGGTATAGACTCAATGTGATTGATGAAATACCCTAAATCATTCCATATAGTCATGGTGACTATAATCCTACGGCTTGGAGAAGAAGATGATGAGACCAGAGCTTGAAATCCCTCACACATAATATGAAAACTAACGCCTTTTATTAATATGGGGAGAACCAGAGTTCTTATAGAGTTGGGTTATTGGGTAAACCCAAGCTCACTCTATACAAATATGTTCGAACCATGAAAATATGATTTTCAGATTAATGGGTCGGTTTTCACTAGAAGCGTTGATTTGTTCAGTAAACTCAAGGTCAACGTAGACAGAGGCGAAATTGGGTAGTGTACATCAGATGTGCACGCATCAAGAGTTGATAACCCAATGTGTGTGCATACATCACGAGTTGATAGCACTAGTCGATAGTTGCATCTAGATGCAATTGGTATGACCGATACCTACCGATTGACCTAAGGTGGCTTGTTGGGTAAACCTAAGGTCATTTTTAGTAATGTCGGATATCTATGATGCAATTGGTATGACCGATACCTACCGATTGACCTAAGGTGGCTTGTTAGGTAAATCCAAAGTCATTTTAGTAATGTCGGATATCGACCCACTAGGACATTTTGTCATAATGTTTCTTGGATTCGTACTGAGGGTTATGGATTCTTTGAAACTAGTGGGAGCCATATGCATGTCATGCAAGTCCTTATGATCATGCATGTAATTCTATTATAACATTCTTTCTCTCTCTCCCTTTAGGTTGATTGAAGATGACTTATAGTGTGAATTTGCGCTCGCTTACGGACTCGAACAAATTAACTGGACCCAACTTTCTAGATTGGCTTAGAAATCTGAGAATTGTTCTCAAGTCTGAGGAACTGGGATATGTCCTAGATGTTCCACTTCCTGATCCATCTGCTGCTGATGCTTCTGATGAGGATCAGAAAGCATATCGTAAGCATCTTAAAGACAATGACATGGCTACCTGCATTATGCTCGCATCTATGTCACCAGAGCTGCAGAAGCAACATGAGTCTATGGATGCTAATATCATAGTGTTTCATCTTAGGGAGCTGTTTGATGAGCAAGCTCGGTCTGAAAGGTTCGAGACCTCGAGGCTACTCTTCACTACTAAGATGACTCGGGTTCATCTGCGGTCAGCGTGATGCATCAAGATGAATGGGTATATTGAGAGGTTGGTTGTCTTAGGTTTTGTTATGGATTATGAATTAAGTGTTGACTTAATTACGGTTGATTGTCGATAGTTATTCACGGTTTGTGTTAAACTATCGAATGAACCAAATATCCACGACAATCCTCGAGTTGATCAATCATTCAAGACAACAGAGCAAGCTATCAAGAAGGATAGCAAGCAAGTGCTTATGGTTGACTCTTCTTCCGTTCAAAGAAAAGAAGTCAAGAAGAAAAGTCTAAGAAACCGAAAGGAAGTGTAGCCAAGAAGAAAACCAAAGAAAGCGCACTAAAGGAACTTGCTTCCATTGTGGCAAGACCGCCACCTTTGGGCGGAATTGTAAAGTCTATCTCGAAGAATTGAAGCGTAAGAAGGCATCGATGCCTCGACTTCTTCTGTATGTTTGTCATTGAGGTTAATATTGTTTCGACCATAACATATGGGTATTAGATACGGTTGTGGCTCACACATATGCAATGATATGCGGGCCTCGGGGACGATGAGCGACTCATGAAGGAAGAACTAGACTGCGTGTGGGAAATGGAGCAAGAGTTCTTTGCATTAGCCGTAGGCACTTACTTTTTGTCACTCCCCACCGGGCTTGTAATTAAATTGGATGAATGTTATTTTGTACTGTATTAACAAAGAACATATATGTCATTTCTTGTTTAAATAGAATTTGGTTTCCATTTGACTTTTAGTAACAATGGTTGTTCTATTAGTTTGAATGGAATGCTTTATGGTCTTTGGTACATTATGCAATGAAATTTACATATTAGATATGTCACATCCAATTATGAATGTCAATGACACGAAAAGACATAAACGAGATAATTTAAAATCAACTTACTTATGGCATTGTCGCCTTGGCCATATAAATGAGAGACGCATAGCTAAGCTCCATAAGAGTGGTAGTTTAGGGTCATTTGATTATGAATCATATGACACATGTGAATCTTATTTATTAGGCAAGATGACTAAATTACCCTTTAAGAGAAAGGGTGAACGAGCGACTGAAGTATTAGACCTAATACATTCAGATGTATGTGGTCCGATGTCCATCCATGCTAGAAGTGGTTGTCTTTACTTTATTACCTTTATCGATGATCATTCTTGATATGGGTACCTGTATCTGATGAGATACAAATCTGAAGTATTTGAAAAGTTCAAACAATTCAGAAATGAAGTAGAAAACCAACTTGGAAAAAGTATCAAAACATTACGATCTGATCGTGGTAGGGAATACTTAGACCAGCAATTTTTAGATTATCTCAGAGATAATGAGATTTTATCTCAAAGGACTCCACCTTACACACCACAACATAATGGTGTGACTGAAAGGAGAAATCGAACCTTATTAGACATGGTACGATCGATGATGAGCTTTGCAAAGTTACTAAAATCCTTTTGGGGGTATGCAATCGAGACAGTTGTTTACTTGTTAAACAGAATTCCATCAAAGACAGTTGATGTTATTCCATATGAGATGTGGACTAACAAAAAAACCCTATCTTACTCATTTCAAAGTTTGTGGTTGTCCTGCTTATGTGAAGCGGACACAGTCAGATAAACTTGATGCAAAGTCTGACAAGTGTTTGTTCGTAGGATATCCTAAAGAAACAATGGGATATCAATTATACCTTGCTGAGGAACAAAAGGTGTTTGTTTCAAAGTGTGCTGTCTTTTTAGAGAAAGAGTTTCTTGTACAAGAAGACAGTGGGAACAAAATTGAACTTGAAGAAGTTCAAGATGCTCGAACAGACGCAGATCAATCGCTGAACTCAAAGCGTGACTCATCTGAGATGAAGTAACAGTCAACCTTCTACAACACACGAAGTTAAGAGGTCACGTAGGATACGCCTGTTCCCGAGAGATATGGATTTCGTGAATGAACAGAATGACGATTGCTCATAGAAGATAATGAGCCTACCACCTATGAAGAGGTTACCAAGAGTTGAGTCCGAGAAATGGCTTCATGCCATGCGGTGAAATGGATTCCATGTATGAAAACCAAGTATGGACTTTGGTTGAGGCACCCGAAGGAATCAAACCCATAGGGTGTAAATGGGTTTTCAAAAAGAAAACCGACATGGATGATAATGTGATTACCTATAAAGCAAGGCTTGTGGTTAAAGGTTTTCTTCAAAGACAAGGAGTTGACTACGATGAGACCTTCAACCCAGTAGCAATGCTTAAATCCATTAGGATACTCCTAGCCATTGCCACTCATTATGACTATTAGATATGACAAATGGATGTGAAGACAGCTTTCCTAAATGGAAATCTAGCTGATGATGTGTATATGACACAACCTGAGGGCTTCACCTCCTATGATGGCGAAAAGGTATGCAAGCTTCAGAAATCCATCTATGGATTGAAGCAAGCATCCAGGAGTTGGAATATCCGTTTTGATGAGGTAATCAAAGAATTTGGTTTCTCACAAATCCGGATGAACACGTGTGTATAAGAAGGTTAATGGACCGCAATCGTATTCCTCAGGTTGTATGTAGATGACATATTATTGCTAGAAAACGATGTCTCTATGCTACAATCGGTGAAGATTTGGTTGTCCAAATAATTTTTTATGAAAGACCTTAGTGAAGCAACTTATATCCTTGGGATAAGGATCTATAGAGATAGATAAAAAAGGTTGCTTGGTCTTTCACAATCAACGTACATAGATAAGATGCTAAAGAGGTTTAGCATGGAGCAATTCAAGAGAGGGTACTTTCCTGTTGGGCCCGGATCCTGATACATCCGAATCCCGAGGCGGCCCCTCGGGTCGCGCCCCAGGCGAGCGCCCCAAACCGCGGACCCGATCCCAACATTTAGGCACAAACGATCATACAATACACACATACATTGCCAGAACATACACAACCATACATTAAAGACCCCATAACTATAGGGATTTCATATTATTGCAAATTAAGAAAAGTCAACAAGTATCCTCAATTATAACAAAATACAAAATGAAATCTAAATCCAAAAATACATGAGTATGCTCAATGTTAACATGCTCGGAGGGCCAACAAAATACTAACTTAATACAAAGCTCCTAATTTATGCGAAGTTTTCGATGTGCAAGAAAGTCAACGATCGTCCGACCGCACTTTGAGGAGGGAAAGAATGGGTTGAGCTACAGCATTTCGATGGCTAATATAATTATAGCCATTGGCAATTAGCACAAATCCTAGCATATGAATGTATATATATTATATATATACATACTTTAATTCAAATATTCATATACTACTCAAACAGTTTATGCAATCAATACAATTAATTCAATCCATAATTATGTCACAAAGTATGCTTCACAATGATCAATTCACATATGCAATGTACATCACAATGACTCGAGGGTTCCATGGAAACAAAAGGGAGAAGCCGAAGTTTAACCCTAAACGAAATGAGTCCATTCGGAGCTCATATGCCACAAGCGGCAGTAGGAGAAGGCTCTTGTCTACGTGCGGCGATTGAACTAAATGGTTCCACTCTCACCAAACAAAAGCACATAATCATGCTCATAATCATTTCATCATATGATATTCTTTCATATCTTGCATTTAGTCAAAATGCCATGATCAAGTCTAGGCATAACATGCTCAAAATCTATGTAATGCTATCAATTTTCATGCTTCTTTCCAAATATGTGATAATCAAAGTCATTCAATTCATCACATTTAATCATGCATAACATATAACATATATTTATACATAGGCAAGAAATTGCATAATCACACAATAACTATAAATATATTACCCACCTAAGATCGCTTGAGAATCCAATTCACGAATGTCCTTCCTCTTGCGATGAAATCGGGTCACCTTGGTTTCCTAAAACAACCAAGTTTCCATCCAATCAATATCCATAGCAATATCCAAAGATTAGAAAGCCGAAATAAAACATTAAAATCCATAATCGATCTTCTCCTAAAATTTCGAACCCTTCAAGGCTAATTCCGAACTTCCCTTGTCATACTTCTTATAGTCTTTATTCTCTAGATCACAACGACTCCAAAATCACCTCAATCGACATCTATGCCAAAGATACCCTCAAAATGAACAATTTCATTTTAGGAAAAAGGGGCTCGCCATGACGAAGAGACGGCGTCACGATTTAACGACGACCACTACTACATGGCGCTAGCTCACCATGGCGAACAACTATCACACGTCATGACGACTCACTGTGATCCACGCGTCATGATTTAATAATTGTAAAATTATTTATACGTCGTGACGTGGCTTCTTCCCCACACGTCATGACGCTTATTCATACGACGTCGCGACGTGCGTGTCTCGAGCTCGACCAAACCCGATTTCGTGATAACCCAAGTTCAATTTCGTCCCAAACTCAAATGCAACATATGTAAGGCATAGATCAACCTCTACCACGCTTCTAACCCATTCTAAGCTTCAGGTCCATCCTAAAATCATTAACCCAACGATTTCTCCAAATTTTCCCACTAAAACCCTAAACCGTTGATTCTACTAATCCACACGATCCTAAGGTTTAATCCGACCATAAACAAAATAGAAAGGACTTAAACTTACCGATTGAAGCTTTAAAATCGTCAAACCACCGAAATCGCAAACTCTTTCTTCTTCTTCTTCTTCCTCCTCTCGGCGCTTCCTCCTTCTTTTCCTCTTCTTTTCTTTCTTCCTTTCCCTCTTCTTCGTTTTCTCCTCTTAACCTAAGGCATGGGAAAAGACCAACTTACCCTCTTAGATAAGCCCAAATCTATGCTAACATAAGTAACTTCCCAAAATACCCTCAATTAACTCAAATTAAAGCATAATCACATAATTACCACAAATCATGCTTAATGACATCATAAAAAATTAGGGCCTAACATTTCTCCCTCTTAAAAGAAATTTCGTCCTCTAAATTTACTCGAATTATCGAAGAGATGCGGATACTTCTCCAAGATAGCCTCCAATGGCTCCCAAGTAGCTTCCTCTCTTGAATGATTCCTCCATAGACCTTGACCAACCGAACTGTCTTGTTCTCGAGGACCTTGTCCTTAGTATCTAAGATTTGCACTGGAAGCTCCTCATAGCTCAAACCATCCCTCAACTGAACCTCACTAGTCTGAATAACATGCGATGGATCCGATCTATATCTTCTCAACATAGACACATAGAACACATCATGAATCTGCGACAACTCCGGAGGTAACGCCAACCTGTAGGCGAGTGGTCCAATCCTTTCAAGGATCTCATAAGGACCCACATACCTCAGACTCAACTTCCCTTTCTTGTCAAATCTCAATACTCCCTTCCAAGGAGATGTCTTAAGGAACACCTTCTCACTGACCTCATACTCCATCTCCTTTCGGTGAGCATCAACATAACTCTTCATCCTATCTGTCTTTGCCTTAAGCCTCTGCTTAACAAATTGACTTTATCGACCGTAAATCGAATCAATTATGGTCCTTCCAATGTCTCTCCTTCTTCATCCCAACAAATCGGAGTCCTACACCTCGCCCATACAATGCCTCATCACGGAGCCATCTGAATGCTCGGATGGTAGTGCAATTGTTATAAGCAAATTCGACCAACGACAAATGTCCCATGCTCCTCGAAAATCCATCACACAAGCTCAAGCATCCTCAAGAGTCCGAATGGTCCTCTTAGATTGACCATCCGTCCGAGGGTGAATTTGTACTAAAATGCAATTTGGTACCCAAAGCATCCCGCAACCGCCCCAAAATCTAAAGTAAACCGAGGATGCGGTCGGACACGATCGAATCCGAATCCCATGCGGTCTCACTATCTCATCAATATACTTCTTTGCTAACACATGCAAAGAATCGCCTAACGAATCGCCAAAAGTGGGTGACTTGGTCAACCTATCCACAATCACCCAAATGGCATCATGCCTCCTGCTGGTCTGGGCAAACCCATCAAAAGTCCATCGTCACTCATTTGCCACTTCCCACTGGAATAGGCAGCGGTCTCAATTGCCGAAGGTGGCGGTGTTCCTTGACTTGCGACACACTAGACACTTCTTGACGAACTAACTCGCTATATCCTCTTCATACCTTTCCACCAAAAGTGCTCTCTTAAATCTCGATACATCCTGATGCTACCTGGATGCATGGCATAAGGCGCATTGTGTGCCTCATCCATAATCTCATCCTTGATCTCCCGCACATCCGAAATACACAACCTACTCCCAACTGTCATCAGTCCATCGTCCCTCACCTCTATATCAGAAATCTTACCATTCTGAATCTCATCCCGAAGCTTGCTCAAGTCCGCATCCTGAGCCTGCAAATCCCTAACCTTTTCCTTCAGTATCGGTCTAACTCGAAAATTAGCCAGAAGATAATCCGGCTCTTCCTGCGTCAAGCTTATCCTAAGCTTAGCCATCTCTTCCAATAAAGGAAGATAAACCGATCGAACATGAGCAATCGGCGACTTCTCGCCAAGGCATCCGCCAACATTGGCCTTGCGGATGATACTCAATCAAGAAATCATAATCCTTTAATAGCTCCAACCACCTCGCGCCTCAAATTCAATTCTTCGACTCGGCAAATACTTGAGACTCTTATGATCAAGAAAGATCCAGTCCGAACTCCATATAAATAATGCCTCCAAATCTTGAGGAAAATATCACCGCTGCTAACTCCAAATCGTGCGTCGGATAATTTAGCTCATGAGGCCTCAACTGCCTCGAAGCATATGCAATTACCCGATCTCCCTGCATCAAAACACACCCAAGACCCTTCCTCGAAGCATCACTGTACACCGAATAGCCCTCATCTCCAGAAGGCAAAACCAGAATTGGAGCATTCGTCAATCTGCGCTTAAGCTCCTCAAGCTCCTATGACACTCCTCACCTGGACAAACTTGATTCTTTCTCAACAACCCGTCATCGGAGCGGATATCATCGAAAATCCCTCCATAAATCGTCTGTATGAAATCGCCAAACCCAGAAAACTCCTCACCTCTGCTACATTCTTCGGCGCCTCCCAATTCACTATAGCCTCTATCTTCTTCGGATCCACATGCACTCCCTGCTCGGAGATCACATGCCCAAGAAAGGAAACTTCTCTCAGCCAAAATTCGCATTTCTCGAATTTGGCATACAACTCATTACTCCTCAAAGTCTCCAAAGAAACCCTCAAATGCTCCTCATGCTCCCGATCACTCTTGGAATACACCAATATATCATCAATGAAAACAATGATAAATTGGCCCAAGAATGTCTTGAACACCCGATTCATCAAATCCATAAAAGCTGCCGGAGCATTTGTCAATCCGAAAGGCATCACCAAAAACTCAAAGTGCCCATAACGAGTCCTGAAAGCAAACTTCGGCACATCCAACTCCTTAATCCTCAACTGATGATAACCCGATCTCAAGTCTATCTTAGAGAAGACTCTCGCTCCTTGCAATTGATCAAACAAGTCATCAATGCGAGGAAGCGGACACCGATTTTCACCGTAATCGATTCAACTTCCGTAGTCCACACATCCTCAAAGATCCATCCTTCTTCTTCACAAAAGAACCGAGCTCCCAAGGCGAGGAACTCGGCGAATATATCCCTTCTCTAACAACTCTTTAATCGCTCCTTCAACACTTTCAATTCCACGAGCCATCCTATAAAGCGGAATCAAATCGGTGAACTCGATAAAGCTCGATCGAAAACTCGATCTCCGAAGTGGCGGTAGTCGAGCAATTTCGGGAAAGACATCAGAAATCACGACTATTGAAATATCCTCTAACTTCCCTCCGCTCCGCCTGGAATCCATCACATAAGCCAAAACGCCTCACATCCCGACCTCAACATCTTCTCTGCGGTCAAAGCGAAACAAATGAAGCGGACTTGCCTTTCTATCCCCGTAAAACATTACTCTGCTGCCATCATCTAATTCAAACTCTACCGTCTTTCGCTTTACAATCCAATCGGGCATTGTACCTTTCCAAGGTATCCATACCCAAAATCACATCCAAGCCTTCCATCTTGATGGCATCAAATCTACCACTAGAAGTGCTCCATCAATACAAATCTCACAATCTCTGAACACCGACTAACCATTAATATCTTGACCGACGGAGTACTCACCATCGATGGAGTATCCAACGGACTCATGACCATATCACACACAGTCTACTCGGCGACACAAACGAGTGAGTAGAACACGGATCAATCAACACAAGCACATCATCGTAAAACAATCGAGCCATACCATAATAACATCCGCGCGGCCTCTGCATCCTCCGCGTCATAGCAAACACCACGGTGGTGCTCGCCTCTCGGTCTTCCCGAAGACTCACCCTTTGGCAACATCGAATCGCCCACCTCTATCAAGTCCTCGACCCACAGTCTTTGTCCTCCTAGGAGTCTGCATCTGAGATCCCTTTTTCCTGGACGGCTGAGGACACTCTCTAGCCCTGTGTCCTTTCTATCCACAGTTGAAGCATGCACCCGTCAATCGGTAACACTCTCCACCATGAAATCGACCACAAGTGCTCACACTTAGGAACCGATGACTGTCCCCATCTCCTCCTCCTCCGCCATGCAAGTAGAAGCTTGGTGAGAAGCAAGAAGTCCTCATCGGCCTCGACCGGGCACCATCGCTCCTCTCCTCGATCGAAGTGGGAAGCTCTAGCACTCTGTCGGCATAGGAGTACTAGTGCTACCTCCTCCTAATTCTCTGCCTTCCTCTTCTTATTCACAAGACTCTTGATATTCTCTATGTTCTCCACCAAGAGTGCCTCAACTAACTCTTGAAAGTCTTTGAAATTCTGCACAATCACCTTCTCTCGATGGCCAAATGTAGTCCCGACTCAAATCGGCGACATCTGGCGACCTCGCTCAACATCAAATCAAGCATACTGGGACAATTGCGTGAGCCAAGGCTCATACTCAAAGAATCGTCATATCCTCTCGAGTGAGACTCAAAACTCCTCTCGCTTCGGGACATAAACCTCAGCGAGATATTTCTTCTTGAGCGTAGCCACAAAATCTGTCATGCCAACCCTCTCGGCCTCATCGACCGCCAAGACGGTCTCCCACCGATCTGAGCATCTCCCGCAACAAGTCGGCAGCATATACAACTCTCTCGTCCTCCTCACAATCCATCGATCCATCACCCGTTCGTCCTCCATGACCATGTCTCGGCTTCCTCGGGATCATTTGTCCCAAAGAACTCCATCGCTCCATACTTTCTCGACTTGTCAATTGTTTCCCCTCTTAAGCGGGAAATTGAGCGGAAAGGTGTGACATCGGCCCATGCTTTGAACAAACGCTGAGTAAAGACACAAACATCCTCGGATCAAGCGGGGCACTTGCCTGGCAGAATCGGCGATTCTGAGTCGTGACGCATGGGCTCACTCTCTAGCCCCTGAAGCCTCAACATGCATTGGGGCTCAGACTCATCGGTCCTCTCCTCCTAGTCGGAGAGTCGGTGCAGTGAGACCCTTGCATAGCTCCTCGTGTCCTTCTACGAGGTGGCATCGTACTCCTTCAATTGGAAACACTAAGAATTAGCTATATGACAATCTACATGTATGCATGATATGCATGTCACGTAACAATGCAACAAGTAATCATATATCACACAATCCTATTATGCATTCTAAGCCAAGGACACCTAAACCTAGGCGCCGATACCAAACATGTTGGGCGGATTAGATACATCCGAATCTCGTGACCCCTGTCGCGCCCAGCGAAGCGCCCAAACCGCGGACCCGATCCTAACATTTAGGCACAAACGATCATACGATACACACATACATTGCCAGAACATACACAACCATACATTAAAGACCCTATAACTATAGGGATTTCATACTATTGCAAATTAAGAAAAGTCAACAAGTATCCTCAATTATAACAAAATACAAAATGAAATCTAAATCCAAAATACATGAGTATGCTCAATGTTAACATGCTCGGAGGGCCAAAAAATACTAATTTAATACAAAGCTCCTAATTTATGCGAAGTTTCCAATGCTTGCATGAAAGTCAACGATCGTCCGATCCGCACTTGAGGAGGAAAAGAATGGGTTGAGCTACATAGCTCGATGGCTAATATAATTATAGCCATTGGCAATTTGCACAAATCGACATATGAATGTATATATATTATATATATACATACTTTAATTCAAATATTCATATACTACTCAAGCAGTTTATGCAATCAATACAATTAATTCAATCCATAATTATGTCACAAAGTATGCTTCACAATGATCAATTCACATATGCAATGTACATCACAATGGCTCGAGGGTTCCATGGAAACAAAAGGAAGAAACCAAGTTTAACCACGAAGCGAAATGAGTCCATTCGAGACTCATATGCCCAAGCGGGCAAGGGAGAAGGCTCTTGTCTACGTGCACATGACGAGCGAAATGGTTCCTCTCGCCCAAACAAAAGCACATAATCATGCTCATAATCATTTCATCATATGATATTCTTTCATATCTTGCATTTAGTCAAAATGCCATGATCAAATCTAGGCATAACATGCTCAAAATCTATGTAATGCTATCAATTTTCATGCTTCTTTCCAAATATGTGATAATCAAAGTCATTCAATTCATCACATTTAATCATGCATAACATATAACATATATTCATACATAGGCAAGAAATTGCCTAATCACACAATAACTATAAATATATTACCCACCTAAGATCGCTTGAGAATCCAATTCACGAATGTCCTTCCTCTTGCGATGAAATCGGGTCACCTTGGTTTCCTAAAACAACCAAGTTTCCATCCAATCAATATCCATAGCAATATCCAAAGATTAGAAAGCCGAAATAAAACATTAAAATTCATAATCGATCTTCTCCTAAAATTTTGAACCCTTCAAGGCTAATTCCGAACTTCCCTTGTCATACTTCTTATAGTCTTTATTTTCTAGATCACAACGACTCCAAAATCACCTCAATTAGACATCTATGCCAAAAGATATCCTCAAAAATGAACAATTCTCATTTTCGGAAAAAGGGGCTCGTCGCGACGAAGAGACGCTCATCGCGACGAACGACCCTACTCGCCGCGGTGAGCTAACACGTCGCGACGACTCCTGCGATCCATGCGTCGCGACGAATAATTGTAAAATTATTTACACGTCGCGACGTGGCTCCCTTCCCCACACGTCACGGTATTTATTCATACGCATGCGTCGCGGCGTGCGTGTCCTGAGCTCGACTCAAACCCGATTTCTGCATAACCCAAGTTCAATTCTGTCTCAAACTCAAATGCAACATATGTAAGGCATAGATCAACCTCTCTACCACAGTTCTAACCCATTCTAAGCTTCCAATCCATCCTAAAATCATTAACCCAACGATTTCCCCAAATTTTCCCACTCAAAACCCTAAACCGTCGATTCTACTAATCCACACGATCCTAAGGTTTAATCCAACCATAAACAAAATAGAAAGGACTTAAACTTACCGATTGAAGCTTTAAAATCATCGAAACCACTGAAATCGCAAACTCTTTCTTCTTCTCTTCTTCCTCCTCTCGACGACGCTTCCTCCTTCTTTTCCTCTTCTTTTTCTTTCTTCCTTTCCCTTTTCTTCGTTTCTCTCCTCTTAACCTAAGGCATGGGAAAAGACCAACTTACCCCTCTTAGATAAGCCCAAATCTATGCTAACATAAGTAACTTCCCAAAATACCCTCAATTAACTCAAATTAAAGCATAATCACATAATTACCACAAATCATGCTTAATGACATCATAAAAAAATTCGGGGCCTAACACTTCCCGTGACTCGTGGGATAACACTCTCGAAATCTATGTGTCTTAAGACACAAGATGAAAGGATGCGCATGAGTATGATCCCGTATGCATCTGCGGTAGGATCTATCATGTATGCAATGCTATGTACGAGACCCGATGTATCATATGCTCTAAGTATTACGAGCGGATACCAATCGGATCTGGTGAGGGTCCTTTGGGTGGTATCAAGAATATCATCAAGTACTTGCGAAGGACTAAGGATGTTTTCTTGATATATGGAGATGGAGATCTCAAAGTGGCGGGTATATAGATGCAGTTTTAATCGATAAGGATGATTCCAAATCCTAATCAAAGTTACGATTCACATTGAAATGGCGCAGGCGATTAGTTGGAAGAGTTCCAAACAAGAGACAACCGCCGATTCAACGATCGAAGCGAAGAACATTGCCGCTTGAAGCACCAAAGGAAGCGGTGTGGATCGAAGTTCATTCTTGAACTTGGTGTGGTTCTAGCGATGATGGACCCATGCGGTTGTATTGTGACAATAATGGGGCTATTATGCGGCGAAAGAACCAAGGTCTCATCAACGATCCAAACACGCACTCCGCAGATATCATCGATCGGGGAGATCATAGGGCGAGGTGATGTCGGATCGAGAGAATTCCACCGAGCAAAATATTGCGATCCGTTGACAAAGCCATTATCACAAAAGAACTTTGATTCTCATGTACTCGCCTATGGTATTAGATATCAAGGCGATTGGCTTTAGGTCAAGTGGGAGATTGTTAGAGTAGTGCCCTGAAGGCAATCGCCTTTAGCGCATTTTGTACAAAGTTGTGTAGATACTTTATGAATAAATAAAGAAAGGCATATTTCATTAATTTGATGTTCATTATTTATGAATGGATATTGATCTATAAGCAAATTAATGAAGTCCATGATATATGACATAGCATGAAGAAAATTGTGATGTGATCATACTACTAAGATTCCTATCTTGTGCAATTATGTCAGTAACTAAATTATCCTTAATCATAGGATTACTGAGACTGGATATCGGTAATCCGGAAAGACTAGCACATCTCAAGCTCCTTGATTTGATCAAGCAGTGGATCTCGAAGCGTAAATATGAGATATTTAGGGTTGAGATGTGGATGCTTACTAGAGGTAGTAAGTACATTGAATGACATGCTATGAGATCATCACATGGATGTCCTATTCTAATGTCAGTGATAATCTCATCATAGCAATGGTGCAAGTATCCTTAGACTTGAGGTGCTCGAGGATATCTTGGATACTAATTACGTGCTTTGACTCCATTCCTTGTTGCCTTCGAGAGGTTGCTCATAGGGTGGTGATTGGGTGCGACTTGAGGTATTGAAGGTAATTGAGTAGCCAATAGAGGATTCACCACTTCTGTGATAGCAGAAGATGATACCAATGGCTCTTGTCAGGGTCATTACTTGGAAGTCTCTGGCCGGAGCATATATGTCATGAAGAATGTCTTCATTGACATATTAAGTAATGAGTCCCAAGACAAGAACTGATATCACTTGGACTAGATTTGACATAGTCGATCTAGTAAAGAGTTGACACTTTGCCCATACTCATAACCAAGTGGGGTATAGTATGGTGAAAGGACGAATTACAGTAATTGTTCATGGAGAGGTTAAATGATATGGTTCATGATGAATACATGTTCATTCGTCAAACCAATTACTTTTCGGTCAATTGGGGTCATGATGTGTTCTAGATACCGCTCATGACTTGCTCAGTTAAGTGTTAATCTAAGTGGCCAACATAACCGGAACCTAATGGGTCACACGCATAAGAGTGTCTCGGAGAATTAGTAAAATAGTTTTGGACTGAGTTTCAATATATGGAGAGCAGTAGCATTAAATGGATCCCGATGAGATCGAGATATGTCCCAATGAGATCGCGACATCGATATTGCTGAAAAAGGTTTTCGATGGTTTTTCCCATATCGGGACCCGGTAGGCCGGTAGGACCGACCCCAGTGTGACTGGACTATATATATATATATATATATATATATATATATATATGTATATATATATATATATATACCCGGTAGGCCGGTAGGACCGACCCCAGTGTGACTGGACCACTTCAACATTTATATATATATATGTTGCAACGTGGAAAGGGAAGGGAAGGTTCCATTTTCATGCTTTGTCATTAGTTTCATTTAATGACTAGATGACAAAATAATGAATGTGAAGAGGAGATGAGTATGTTCGTTGGTGGTGAGGAAAGAAGATAGGTTTTTAAAAGGAATAGAGTTTTCCTCTCCTTATCTTCGTGGGTCGTTGGTTTAAAGAAGGAAGAAAGAGTTTTTTCCTCTCATCTCTCATCTTCATCATCTTTCAAGCTTCTTCATCTCTTCTCCGTCGTTTCTCAAGCTCTCCAAGGACAAAGGTAAGAGCTAGCACTCTTTAATTTGTTCTAGCTATTCCCGGGTCAAAGGGTTTGTCCCGGTTAGGTTCTCCGATTTCTGCATGGATACCGTTAGAGACGGTCTCCTTTGGCCATTATGGTTTGAGTTTGTTGTATAGACACATAGATCCTGGCTTTCGGGAAGGTCCCGGAATAAAAAAAATTTGTTTTCCGCACCGTGGGCATGTGATGCTCACACCGAAATTTTCCTACACAAAGATCACCCATTTCCTGCCGCGGAGGACATGAGGCCAAACGACTTTGATGCTCCTCCAGGTCATGGACCCACCTGAGGTCCCCAGGGTCTCAGGCGGATTGTGGACATTCAGCTTATACTTATCAGCCACAATGCGGGCCCAAAGCTTATCGGGAGTCGAGAGCAGAGCCTACCCCAATTTGATTAACTATGCGTCATTGGTTTCCCGAATGTGATGGAGTCCTAGCCCGCCATGGGGCTTAGGTGTGCAAACGATGTCCCACGGCACCAGGTGGACCTTCTGGGCCCCTGGGGGCTCCGCCCCATAAGAAGTTGCGCATGAGTTTGTCTAACTCATCGATAGGCAACGAGGAGACAAGCGATGCATGGTATAAGTGGGAGGGTGAAATAATGATCGGATGAGGTAAGACGACTGCTAAGGAAAGTCGTCGCCATCCAATCGAGAGGCGGTGATGAACCTTCTCTAAGATATAGTGGTAAGTGCACTGGTTGACCCTACCATGGAGCAAGGGAACACCTAAGTAGCAACCGAGGTCCATGGTCTGCTGGAAGTCCAAGTCGCTACTTAACCTGCGAGCCACAGAACGGGGAACGTTCTTGGAGTAATAGCTGCGAGATTTAGCATGACTAATCTGGTGACCAGAGGCACTGTAAAAAACAGCTAAAATGTCGCGGATGATCGTGGCTTGGGCGGTGGTAGCCTCGGAAAATAAGATGAGATCGTCAACAAAGAATAGATGAGACACGGGGGGACCGGTCGGGCTGAGGCGAATAGTCTTCCAACGTCCTTGAGCAACAGAGTGAGTGATGAGATGGCTCAGACGTTCCATACAAAGCACGAACAGATATGGCGATAATGGATCCCCTTGATGAATCCCTCTGGAAGGGGTAAAAGACTCACTGAGCTCTCCTGCCCAAGTGACCTGCATAGAAACAGAGGATACGCACTTCATGATGAGGGAAATAAACGACCCCGGGAGCCCAATATCGAGGGGGTATCCTGGATGAAATCCCAAGATAGACGGTCATAGGCTTTTTCAAGATCGACCTTAAGAGCCAGGAAGCCCCTTTTGCCAGATTTCTGTCTCATCGTGTGAATGATTTCCTGAGCAATAATGATGTTATCGATGATAGATCATCCAGGGACGAAGCTACACTGGGTCGGGGCCATCATTACGATGGACTTTACATTCTTATTTATTACTTTGCCTAATAGCCCGTTTGGAAAGGACTGAATTGAATTCAAGTATATAATTGAATTCAATTCAGTTGTTTGGAACATAAAAAAAAAGCTAAGAATTCAATTTACGCATGGGTTTAATCCCTCCTCCTTTTGTAAAATCAATTCATGCTATAAGTCGCGTGAATTGAACTCCAAAAGTTGCTGGATTCTTCTTTAAAGCTTCCGTTGCTGTACACATATATATATATGTTGTTTCATGCATGTATCCTTACGTAAATGTTTTGTATGAGATGCATTCATGCCATTATTTATTCTTACATTTGGTATCAGAGCTTTGCTGCGTCTGTCTTGCTATATAATCTGACGAAAACCATCGAAACCTTTGTCTCTGTTTTCCTCTATTTTAGGTTGCATTTTCTGTCATATATATATATATATATGTTGGAGGTTGTTGTTTTAGAGTTGTTTTTATCGTCATCCATGGTGCACGCGACGTTGCCTGGACTGTGAAGGAGGAGGAGGGACGACCACCATGCGTGGAGCTTCGACGTTGTCCTTCGGGAAGCGTTGCATGGTTGAGTTTTGAACGTCTCATGCGGTTTGCGTCATCCACGTCGTCCCAACGCTGGCATCCCTGTGAGCTTCGGTGTCCTCTGGTAGTCTGGAGCGTCGGGGCTCCGACTTGCTCCAGCCAGGACACGCCCGACCTAGCTGGAGGTTGAAGACGATGCTATTTTTCTTTTTTTCTTTTTTAAATTAAAATTATTATTAATATGAAATTGAGATTGGGCTACTTTAAATTGAGCTTGGGCTACTTTAGATCCAACTTTTAATCTTATCATCATCATCATCACCCAGTCTGAAATCCCACAATGAAGGAAGGTCTGGGGAGATCCGATAATCTGTGACCTTACCCCCACATAGAGAGAGGCATTTTCGGTGGACCGCATGCAAATGAGACAATATAAGAATGATGCGGTATACAGAAACAATAAAAAGAAAAAGATGGGGAGTACCTGAAGGAGGATAGATCTGCGAGAGCCTAGTATTATATAAAGTCCATCCCTCTTTGTCACTCACCAAATAAGGGGTTGGTAACTGGAATAGTTAATTCTTTACCCTTATCCGATCACGCCAAACTTTTCTATTCTGAGCAACTACCTCATTAAGGGCTAACTCTGACATCTCTGCCTTGATCGCTTCCCGCCAATTCTTGTACAACCTCCCTCTCCTTCTATTATTGCCACTAAGGGTTATGCCTTCATAGCTCCGTACCGGAGCATCAGAGGGCCTCCTCCGCACATGCCCATACTATCGAAGCCTAGTCTCTCTCAACTTGTCAGCAAAGCTGGCTACTCGTAGTCTCTCTCTCACCACCCAGTTTCTAACTTTATCTCTCCTGGAAAAACCACACATCCACCTAAGCATACGCATTTCGGCTACCAACAACTGTCTTATATGTCTACGTTTAGTAGGCCAACACTCCGCCCCATATAACATGGTCGAATAAATTACCGTTTTATAAAACTTCCCCTTAAGTTTTAAAGGGATCTTCTTGTCACATAAAACTCCTGATGCACTTCTCCATTTGGCCCAGCCTGATCTAATACGATGTATAATATCAGCATTGATATTACCATCACTTTAAATGACAGACCTGAGATACTTAAAACTCGTCCTTTGTGGTATGACGTCAGTACCAATTGCAACTGTCACTTCATGCTCCACTTGGCTTCCTAAAAATTTACATTCTAAATACTCCATCTTAGACCTGCTCATCTTAAAACCTTTCGATTCTAACGCTTCTCTCCAACAATCTAACTTGGCATTGACTCCTTCCTTGGTCTCATCCACTAGGACAATATCGTCTGCAAATAACATACACCAAGATACCTCTCCTTGAATATGTTTGGTAATCTCATATAACACTAATGTAAACAACAAAGGACTTAAAGTCGATCCCTGGTGGAGACCCATACTGATAGAGAATGCTTCCGTGTCCCCACCTATCGTCCTAACACTAGTTAGTGCGCCTTCATACATATCCCTAATTACTTTAATATAGGTGATAGGAATGCCCTTAGCTTCCAAACATCTCCATAAGAGGTCTTTAGGGACCTTGTCATATGCCTTCTCTAAGTCAATAAAAACTATATGCAAATCCCGTTTACGTTCCCTGTAGCATTCCATAAGTCTACGGAGTAGATGTATCGCTTCTGTTGTGGACCTACCAGGCATAAATCAGAATTGGTTGATCGATACAGAAGCAACCCTCCTGATCCTCTGCTCGATTACCTTCTCCGACAGCTTCAAGGTATGACTTATAAGTTTGATACCTCTTGTGACATTGTTGGATATCTCCTTTGGCTTTGTATAAGGGGATTAACCTACTTAATCTCTATTCATCCAGCATCTTGGTTGACTCTAAAATCACATTGAAGAGTTGAACTAACCATGTACTACCGACAACTCCTATCCGTTTCCATACCACTATAAGGATCTCGTCTGGCCCTACGGCCCTACCGCACCGCATATCTCTCATCACCTTAGTAATTTCACCTCTCATAATCCTTACCCATGTGCCCCTATCATACGCATGCCTTGCCACAGAGGGTTCTCCTAACTCTATGTTGCCCACTAACTCTTCGTTATACAAGCCATGGAAGTACCTCTGCCATCTCCTCTTGATGGCTTGGGGCATTATGAGTACCTGTCTGGCTTCATCCCGTATACAACAAACTTGGTTGAAATCATTCGCACCTCGTACCCTATCACGTGCTAGCTTGAAAATTTGTTGTGCTCCACTAAACGTATCCAAGTCCCTATACATTGTCTCATATGCTTCCCCTCTAGCCACTACGATAGTTTTCTTAGCCTTCCGTTTTGCCAATCTATACCTTACTCTGTTAATTTCCCTGTCCGCCTCCTGATATGTGCTTAATTTTTGATATTTTTAATTATTTACACTTATCAATTGTTGACATAAAAATGCTTAAGATACTCACTTTAATTTGTATATGATTTTAGTTACAATTTGGAAACAAAGAAATTAAAGTGAGTCAAAAGCATGAAATTTGGATCATTTTTTCGAAGATCAATATCTATTTGCTTTCATAGAGGAAGAAGAAAAAAATAACAAAAGGCAAGAGAAATGGAAAATAAATAAGCATGAGCAGGAACGACTGCGTTTCACGCATGCACATTGCGTGAAACGCAACGCTAGAGGAGTAGCGTGGAATGCATACGGTGAAAGGTTTTAGCAAGTTGCATTTTAATTCTCAAAGGAGGGCTGGCGTTTTAATAGAGGGCAGATACATAACACTAGTGCAAGGGGTGTAGGCAAAAGAACAAAACGCAGGCGTGCACTGCGTTGCATGCTGTGCACTGTGTTGTGCACGATGCTATGTGTTTTGATAAAAACGCACAGGCAGAAGGCGGCACAGGGGATTTAAATGAGAAGAAAACCTTTATTCATCTTGTTGAGCAACAGTAGGGAGAATAAAAATAGAGTGCGGCGCTGGAGAGTAACAGCTGTAAGTGGTGCGGCACAGTGAAGAGGAGAGCAATGTTTTAAGTTAATGGGTGACCTTTAATGGTCCCATCAATGCACAGTGAAGAGGAGAGTTGAATAAGAAAATCATGCAACACTCACAGTGGAGATTAAGCTTGCGGCAGTGTCGAGAAATCAAATGGATTAAAATGGGGATGGGACTGAAGTATTTTTATCGGAAAAGACTCATGAAGGGCTAAACATCTTGACATCGGTTTGGAGGTAATATCGACGCCAACGACCTGGGTTAAGTATTATTTTAATTATTTTGTTTTTTCTTTCTCTCATTAGAAATTGATTGTGTTGTCCAACTTTAACTGATTTGGGTTTCGTGTATGGATAATCGAATTTTCATTATTATTCAGTTATTTGTGTATGAACCATTTGGGTATTTTAAATTGATGATTTTAATGCGTTCATTGAATCGTTAATTTCAAGCCCATTGCTAGAATTTTGATATAATCCGTAATTGTTATGTTAAAATTCATTTGTAGCGACTAATGATTCGTAATCATTAGGGATAACATGACCTAGGTTAAATGACCCGAGCGTATGTGGTTGTTGCCTTGATTAATCGATTTTCCTAATTCGTAATGCTACTACCTAATTAAATCTATAAATCGTATCCTAGGTTATTAGGTTGTTAGGTTTAATTAACGATCGTATCTTGATTAAACAAAATCTAAGGGAAAACTCGGGTTAATTTTTAACCCACGATTAATAATTTCTAGGAGAGGTCAAAGAACAACAAATTAATAAAATATGCTTAGTCAGGGTGTAAGCCGAGATTGAACCGAAGAACCGAGTCCCTACCAAATTCCCCACATTTTTTATTTTATTGCACGTTTTATTTAATTTGTTTTTATTAGTTGGTTTTATTTTATTTTCTTGTTTAAAAATCCAAAACCCCCCATTTTTCTAATCATCGATTAATTTCATTTCATAAACTTTTCACACATTCTCTGTGGGATCGACCTAGACTCGCCACTGCTACAGTAGTAGTCTAGTTAATTAATTTTGACTTGTGTTACGACGCACAGTCAAATTTTGGCGCCGTTGTCGGGGAGTGTGGTGTTTTAGTTTTTGTTTGTGAGTTAATTGGTGTTTTGTATATATTTGTTCATAATTGATTTCTTTTATGTTATTTTGTGATCTTTTCAGTTTTTTTGTTCGATATGGATGGAAGTAATTTCTTTTATAATTCATATTCTCAATCCTATAACAATATGTGGACTGATCAACCTAACTTTTGTTATGGATGGGATAATCAGCAGAATTACTTCCATGATAGTTTTCAGGATACACAACAATTCTCGTACAGACCAGAAGCTTCCTATCACAACTCCGGTCCATCTTTGGAAGAGTTGATGTTGCAATTGCAGGAGAATACTTTACAATTCCAGAAGGATGAAGGGCAATTTCCATAAGACACATATTCTATCGCCCAAGATCCGGAGAGCCAACATAATTCACTTGCATCTTTAGAAGAACTTGTTAATACTATGGCTGCTAACAATTTGCAATTTTAACAAAATATGCAGCAGGAGATGCAAGAATTCTGACAAGAGACAAAAACCAGCCAACCTGGTTCAGGTGCATCTTTAGAAGAATTGGTTAACACACTTGTTGCTAACACTTTGCAATTTCATCAGGAAACAAAAGCAAGCTATCAGAGGATGGAACACCTAATGGGTCAGATGGCAGTAAGTCTCGATCGCCTAGAAGCGCAAAGCGAAGAGGAGCAGCCGTATCAACCCGAGGTGTACCCAATTGAAGTCTGTGCGGAAAATTTTCAAAGTGACGAGGAGCTTAAGAATTTTGAGGTCAACCCTCAACGAATTGTTTGTGTCGAAGAAGTGGAGAAGGAGCTAGAAGCCAAAAAGGACACATCTTTTATCTCGGATGTAAGTACTGAGTCTATGATTATTTTTTAGACCAACTCTTTACCTTTACATTGCAAATTGGAGGAATTGAATAATGAAGAAAAAGGTGAAGAGACGTTAGAAATATTTCCAAAGTGTATGGACTCAGCCGAAATTGAGAAGCTGAGGATAGGGAAGATACTGAAGGATGATGATGATCAGCTAAGACCCTATTCGGAATTACCTCACGTGGAGGAACCACATGTGACACCCGAAGATCACAATTTTGTCACGTGAGGAGAAAAATGAGTCGAGCCAGCGACCCTAAACAAAGACGCTTCTTGGGAGGCAAACCAAGGGAAGTAAATTTCTTTTCCTTTACATTTTCGCATTACTTTTCATATGCATGTGTGTGTTTTTGAATTTGTCTGTTTTAATTGTTTTTAAGTTTTCAATCAAAATGAGAGAAAGAATAAAACAAATGAAACAAACATTTTCTCATTTTTCTATCGCTTCTGGGATATTATATAATCATGATTAGAGTGTGGATTGACTAGAAAATTTCAAAGCAACTTTAACATGTACTTTTGCTCTGGTGATTGGTCAATTTGCATTATCTTTAGAAGAGAAGTGACTAATGGTAGACAAAGCCAGTAATATTTTAAGCCTTGTTTGACTGATACATTTATATCAGTCTCATTGCTTTTTGATAATGTGTGACCTTCATGACATGTACGTCTCGATTTTGCATTGAATTTCTATTCGAGACTACATTTTTATTACATGCATTAACGTGGAAATGATTAGGCATTCTTTGTTTTTCATAAACTACATTGGCCAAATGACCTACCCTATTGACATGATTTTTCCCTTGATAAACCCTTTTGAGCTTTATACCTTTCTTTTTGTATAAACTACACTTTATGCTTTTAAACTTAACCAAATGTCCTACCCAAGTCATAAAGCTAGTGGAACATTTGTAATTGTTGAGTTTGTGGATATACAAAATTCTAAGTGTGGGGGGTGTATATATGTGAAGGTTGGTTATAATCTTGTGATGTTATTTTATGTCTTATCATTGAGATTCCCGTGTTGATGTAGTTTATTTTAATTTTTACAAGGAAAAGAAAGAAAGGAGAAGAAAAAAAAAGAAAATGAAAAACAAAGAGAAAAAAAGAAGCAACGAAAAAAAAGAAAAAAATATTGAAGATAATTATCAAGGAAGAATTGCATGTGTTGAAAAGTTGTTTATAATTCATGCATCTTCCTATAGTTGTAATGGTTGAGTTATTTAAGTATGTTGAATATGAGGTTGAGGTTTGCTTGAAAGGTTCACTATTGTGATTTCATTGAGATAAATTATATGAGTGATTCCTTCGGATTGATTTGTGCTTCATGTGGTTTGTGTGTGAGAGTTGAACAGGATTGTGAAAGATAAATGTTGCATTTATTATAGCTGACGGTACCCAGTTGTTAACGAGTGTTATTTTTGTTTCATTAGTTTTGATGGCCTTCATACTACTTGACCTAAATTTACCTCACCTTACCCTTGCCCACACTACAACCTTGAAAAGTCCTTTGATTCATGATTTTGCATGTGAACATTAGTGGTGGAGAAATGAAATGATATGTAAAATTGTGGATTGTCATGTTCATGAATGGTATTGAGTGTACCCATTGAAATATTTTAATTAAACACATTTCTGAGTCTACCATTAGATTGCTCAGTTTTTGAAGATATTGAATGTTGATTGATCATGAGTAAAAGCTTGGAATGTTGATTTCTTGCTATGATTTTTGAAAGTTATTAATCTTTGGTTATGATTATATCGTCTTCGAAAAAATATGGGAATTGAGTCAATGTTTTGGGTCATGAGCTTAATTTTGATGTTTTGCCCGAGGACGGTCAAAGGCTAAGTGTGGGGGTATTTGATATGTGCTTAATTTTTGATATTTTTAATTATTTACACTTAGTAATTGTTGACATAAAAATGCTTAAGATACTCACTTTAATTTGTATATGATTTTAGGTACAATTTAGAAAAAAAGAAATTAAAGTGAGTCAAAAGCATGAAATTTGGATCATTTTTTTGAAGATCAATATCTACTTGCTTTCATAGAGGAAGAAGAAAAAAAAACAAAAGGCAAGAGAAATGGAAAATAAATAAGCATGAGAAGGAACGACTGCGTTTCACGCATGCACATTGCGTGAAACGCAGCGTTAGAGGAGCAGCGTGGAATGCATAAGGTGAAAGGTTTTAGCAAGTTGCATTTTAATTCTCAAAGGAGGGCTGGCGTTTTAATAGAGGGCAGATACATAACACTAGTGCAAGGGGCGTAGGCAAAAGAACAAAAGCGCGTGCGCGCTGCGTTACCGCAGCTATCTTGTTGTGTTATGAACGATGCTATGCGTTTTGATAAAAACGCACAGGCAGAAGGCGGCACAGGGGATTTAAATGAGGAGCAAACCTTTATTCTTCTTGTCCAGCAACAGTAGGGAGAATAAAAATAGAGTGCGGCGCTGGAGAGTAACAGCTGTAAGTGGTGCGGCACAGTGAGGAGGAGAGCAATGTTTTAAGTTGATGGGTGACCTTTAATGGTCCCATCAACGCACAGTGAAGAGGATAGTTGAATAAGAAAATCACGCAACACTTACAGTGGAGATTAAGCTTGCGGCAGTGTCGAGAAATCAAATGGATTAAAATGGGGATGGGACTGAAGTATTTTTATCGAAAAAGACTCATGAAGGGCTAAACATCTTGACATCGGTTTGGAGGTAATATCGACGCCGACGACCTAGGTTAAGTATTATTTTAATTATTTTGTTGTTTTTTTATCTCATTAGAAATTGATTGTGTTGTCCAACTTTAACTGATTTGGGTTTCGTGTATGGATAATCGGATTTTCGTTATTATTCCGTATTTTAAATTGATGATTTTAATGCGTTCATTGAATCGTTAATTTCAAACCCATTGCTAGAATTTCGATATAATTCGTAATTGTTATGTTGAAATTCATTTGTAGCGATTAATGATTCGTAATTTTTTGGGATAACATGACCTAGGTTAAATGACCCGAGCGTATGTGGTTGTTGCCTTGATTAATCGGTTTTCCTAATTCGTAATGCTACTGCCTAATTAAATCTAGAGATCGTATCCTAGGTTGTTAGGTGGTTAGGTTTAATTAACGATCGTATATTGATTAAACAAAATCTAAAGGAAAACTCGGGTTAATTTTTAACCCACGATTAATAATTTCTAGGAGAGGTAAAAGAACAACAAATTAATAAAATATGCTTAGTCAGGGTGTAAGCCGAGATTGAACTGAAGAACCGAGCCCCTACCAAATTCCCCACAATTTTTATTTTATTGCACGTTTTCTTCAATTTGTTTTTATTAGTTAGTTTTATTTTATTTTCTTGTTTAAAAATCCAAAACCCCCCTTTTTCCTAAACATCGATTAATTTCATTTCATAAACTTTTCACACACTCTCTGTGGGATCGACCTAGACTCGCCACTGCTACAGTAGTAGTCTAGTTAATTAATTTTGATTTGTGTTACGACGCGCGGTCACCTCCGTTGGACTATCTATAAGATCTTTAAATGCTCTCTTCTTTGCCTTAATTGTCCCCTTGACCTCGTCTGACCACCACCAACCTTCCATCCGTCCACCTCTTTGCCCTTTAGGGGCCCCTTTGGATACCCCTAGGAGATTGGTAGCCGTTGCACACACTACAGATGCTATCCCCTCCCACATCAGGTTCGTATCCCTGCGCACAGACCATGTTGCATTTGATCGAACCTGTGCCCTAAATTGTTCCATCTTGGCCCCTCTTAGTCCCCACCACTTAATTTTAAGATAATGCGGGGTCAAAGACTGTGACCTCCATCCTTTAATCCCAAAATCAAGAACTAACAATTTATGTTGGGTCGATATGCATGCAGCCGGCAGTACTTTGCAATCCTTGCACCATGATCTGGCAGCTCTCTTGACAAGAAGATAATCTATTTGTGTCTTGGAGGTGCTACTCTGAAAAGTTACCAAGTGTGCTACATTTTTCTGAAAAACGGAATTAACGATAACTAACTCATACGCTACAGCCAGGTCTAATAATGCAATCCCGTTAGCATTTCTAATGCCGAAACTGAAGCCCCCATGTGCACCTGTATAACCATCCGCACCTGCCCCTATATGCCCATTAAAGTCACCACCAGTGATGATCTGTTTCGTATCAACGAATTGTTGTAGCACCCCTCTGGCGCTTCCCAGAACAGACGTTGTTGTTGATCGTCTGAACCCGCTTGCGGTGCATATGCACAAATGACATTGAGAACCACATTGTTAACAACGATTTTAGCCACCATAATCCTATCATTGACCCTTATAATCTCCACCACTCTACTTATAAGTTCCTTGCCCACCAGGATACCTACCTCATTCTGCTTCCGAGTACTTCCCAAATACCATAGTTTAAAACCTTCTATCTCTTTCGCTTTAGCTCCGGCCCATCTGGTCTCCTGAATATAGGCTATGTGTATCCTATACTTGTATAAAATGTCCACTAATTCTAAGGACTTACCTGTCAGGGTCCCAATGTTCTAAGAGCCGAATCTTAATACGTCCACGTCTTGTTTTTTTTGGCCAACTGCACGCACCGACTTGCACGCACTTGTCCCAACCGTGCGAATTGAAGGCATCCTTCTTGTCTCGAGCCTACACCCGTCTCTCAGGTCTACGCCTGAGGAGCCTCTAAAAACCGGCCCTAGTATTAACACAAAACTAAAGTATAGCCACCTAGAAGAAAAACAATAATAAAAATAAATAATATATATATATATTAAAAATAAAATAAAATAAAAACATATCAATAACAGAATAATAATAATAAGAATTGTAAATATAATAAATAAAAATAAAGTAATAATAGTAAATATAAAATACAAATAAATATAATAATTAATGACAAATAATAAGACTAATAATGATAGTAATATAGACACTACAGAACAAAACTAGTAAAAGTAATAATAAATAAAAATGAACAATAATATACTAATAACACTGATAAAATGAACACTAATAAGACACAACTGGTGAAGTAGGATACCAATGAAGAACAGTAAAATTAATAAAAAAAATAATAATCAAACGAGGACCAAAACTAATACCACTACACTGCTAATAAAACCAGTAAACTTTGCAAAAGGAAGGAAAGACTATAAAGAAAAGCCAGCTGACATATCGTACTGATATGCAATGCCAGACACGTAGACGCCCCGAGAAATCCTAATACAGAAGCACCGCTAGAAAAGGGCAATGTATACGCGAGGAGTGATTTTAACGGAAGAGGCTGTTGTAAAGGTTCTGTCCATTGCAACTAAATATATTTTTGTTCGCAGGATAAAGATAATTTTTTTTGTTCTGTTCACTGCAATCAAACATTTCACTGTCTTCAATTTTTGTCCTGTCCTATCGTGTCCTGTTCTATTTTATTCTGTCCCTACCTATTACAGACGGTAACCAAACAGAACCTAAGGGAGGCTGATTTTATTGGGGCCAGCTGTTGTAGAAGGGTAAAGTACCCGGTTAACAGAAAAAGGTGGACTGGTCAAAACTTAAAACGTCAGGCTATAAGTGAGGACCAACGGCTCGCAGCAAGTGGAGAAAGACTGATGATTTTTATTATAAAATCATTTTTGGGTTTGATTAAAATTATTCCTTTTAATTATGTATGTATTATTATTAGCATTTAATTTTATGACATACATATAATAATTGTTTAATTTTGCAAAATTACATGTGATTAATTACCAATTTTGTATGTATAAATTCATGATTATTATACATGCAAAATTAAATTAATTATTTTGTGCATTATTATTTAATTTACTAATTGTTTAATTTTGCACAAATTACATGTGATTAATTGCAAATTTTGTGTGTATAAATTCATGATTATTATACATGCAAATTTTTTTAATTATCTTGTGCATTATTATTTAATTTATCTCGCATTATTTATGACCAAACATCTTGGTTATGATTTTGTGGAACTAATGCATGCTTTATTAGTTAATAACATTATTTTTTTGTCGAGGGCAAATGTGTCATATGAAATAATTGAATTCAATTATAATATTCTTGGATTTGTTCCAAACAGTGTAAATGAATTCAATTATAATATTACTAGATTTGTTCCAAACATTGTAAATTGAATTCAATTCAATATCATTAATGTAATTGAATTCAATTAGTTAACTAATTCAATTGAACGTTCCAAACGACTATAAAAATTTAAATTAGTCAATTTTTAGTTTAATTTAATAATTTTATTAAATAATTTTAATTAAAATTTAAATTTTAATAAGGAAGATCAATATTTTCAATCATTTTATTTTTTAAATTTTATTGAATATTTAATAGGTTTTAAAATGATGTGATATTAGTTAAACTATTTAGCTTTGTTTTATTTATTAATTTAAGATTAGCTCACTTAAGTATGAAATAATAAATTTAATTTCAAATCAATTATTATGGATATTAAATGTTTAAATAAATACATCAAATATTTTAGTTTGAATCATTGTTTAGAATTTAAATGCCGTCTTGGTAGATACCGGTAGGTATGTCTGATTTTAATGAAAACGGTAATAATATTTGTGTAGGTGGTACCGGTGAAAAATACCGGTCGGTACCAACCAATTTCATTGTATCGATCGGTCTTGGCTAAGTATTCAAAATACGGGTCAAATCTGAAACAAGATCTAGAAAATTTTAAAAAATTAGAAGACTTTTTTTGCAAAATTTTCAAAATTTTCAAAATTTTCAAAATTTTCAAAATTTTCCTCCCTTCCTTCTACCTTTCCTTCTCCCTTTTTTTTTTCTAAATTTTTAAAATAATAATAAATATTTTATTACTAATAATAATTGAAAATTAAATAAAACTTAAAATAAATTATTTTATTTTATTACTAATAAATTATTTTTATTTAAATTTATTATAATATTTTATATAATATTTATTGATAAATACTAATAAAATGTTTTATTTCTTAAAATAAATAATTTTAAATTTATTATTTATAAACTAATATTTATTTTATATATTTTCAATTATTAAATCAAAATTTATATATTTTAAAATTAATTATATTTATTAATAATTATTAAATTAATTTTATATATTAAATAAAATTATGATTATGTCTAATTAAATGTAAAATGAAAAGGAATATGAAAAATATTAATTCTAAAAATAATTCAAAATTATGATAAAATAGAAAATAATTCAAAATGCAAAATTTTGAATTATTTTCATTATTTTAAAATTAATTATTATATTTAGATAATTATTATATATGTATATATATATATTATAGAGATAATTAAAATATAATAAAGATATATATGAACTAAAATGAATGAGATATAAAAAAAAAATTAAATAATCTACAACTTTACAATATGACAATGGACTATTTTGTAATTTTTAAAAATTTCAAGGACAATTTTATAAATTTAAAAATATTTTGTATTATTATAATATTTTAAATACTTTGTATTATTCTTAATTTTATTATTGTATGATTATAATTGTCTTTATTTATGTTAATTGTGGTTATTATTTATATGTAAAATATTTAAAAATTATTATTATTTTATATTAATTGTCATTATTATTTATTATTAAGATTTTTGAAAGCATGGTTGATGTAAGCAGTAAATTAGTAAAATAAATAATACAATGTTGTATAATATATCAATATGGACTATTTTGCAATTTTAAAATTTTAAGGACTATCGGTATAATTTCGTTCTAATCTAAGACTTCAGAAACGTCGATATTCATAACATTAATTTGAATTCAATTTAATTTAATCCCAAATTAATAAATTAAAATTAAATTAATTCAATTATAAGAGATTTAATATAAATCTGATTTAAAACAAAAACTAAAAATTAAAATTATTTTAACCCGAAATTTGATTTAATTCAAACTCAAACTTTAAATAAAAGTTAAATTTTTATTTAAAAGTTTTATGTTAAGACTTATGACTCAGAATTTGACCCGATTATGGATTCTAACTTCGACCTGACCCGTTATCGGCTGTTGATCTGGTCCAATGTTTGGACTTCCATAAAAATATCCCCAGTTCAGCTGTTAGCGTTCCGGATCATCGGGAGAAGGGCTGTGACTCACCGCAGCCATTTTGGGCCGTCCGATTTATTGAAATTATGAAAATTTTAATAATAAAATAAAAAGAGCTTTACTTTAGTAGATACTGATTGTTAGTCCTGTCGCTGTTCCTCTCCTCCACAACACAAAAACGCACTCTACCCATGTCGTTTTAGCCACTTACCTTAACCTACGCCGTTAGTGGCGCTCCACGCGCTCCTCACTATTCGGCGAGAGAACACAGATAACTCCAAGAATCACATCTTTACCACGCTACATCACCTCCCGTGGAGAACACGTAGCATAATACAACGTCGTAAAGGACGAGGAAAACAGTTGCCTTCCACGACTCTGTAAACTCGTGAACAAACAAGCACAAGTCTCGTAGGTAAGCAACAAACTCGCTAAACACAGCTAACGTGAGCCGCAGACTGACACGTAGTTAACATGCTGACACAGCTATTACTTCAATCCATATTCCCTCTTTTAGCTCAAAGCAAAATAATAATTATAAATAATTAAATAAATCTATTGACTCTGTCTCTCTGTTTCTCTCTCTGTAATTTTCACTTTCTCGCTCTAACGTCTCACGGATCATCCATAGCCAACACTTCAAGCTCCGAGTCTCGCCACAGCCTCTCTGTAACGCCTCCTCATCCGATTTCCAAAGGTCAATCAACTTCTCTAAATTGCTTCAGTGCATTTATCTCCTTCCTCGTTTAAGAATGTTCCCTCTTTAGGGTTTTTGTTCCAAAACCCTAGCCTCGCTCCCGTGTTTCGAGCTTCGCCTTCTTTTCTGCTTGCTTCAGATAGCTGTTCGCCTGCATATTTGGGCCCTTACGTTTTTGTGTGACGATTTTTTCTTTGTAATTGTTCCTTTTGTAGAGCTAGGGTTTTACATTCATCTTTGGGAATGTGAGAATATTTTTCTGTGTTATTTAGTTATTGTTAGGTTGATAGCCGTTGGTTTATTTTTCAAACGGAGAAGATAAAGAAAAACTTTACCTTTAAAGTACGTGGTGTAATCTGAGAATGAAATGGTGCTTGGTTTCTTAATTTTTATTCAAATTTACTTATCTCACCAACCTAACAACACCATAGTAATGGTTGTGAGTGTATTCCTATTTGATATTCTAAAAGTCTGATGTTATAGCTTAATTACTTGAGTCGTCAAATACAGGTTTCCGAACAACTATGAACTGGATTCAGCGCAAGATCTATCGCTATAATGTCACTTTTGGTCTCTACATGCTTGATTGGTGGGAGCGTTACCTTTTCAGTATCCTTTTTGCGTTTGGAAAAGGGTCATAACCCAGTTTGAAATTCTTGGAATTAAGTTTGGACATGATGCTAGTTTTGATATTTGAATTAGTGGCTCGACGAAAGCTTAAAGCTTTAGGACTCATTAATCAGAGGGGCTTTGGTTCTTAAGGTTTTAATAATATATCTTATGACCCAGTTTGAAATTCTGTGCATTTAAGAAGTCTGTCCAATTTTTGTTTAGAAAACGGCGTCGTTTCCTTCTTAGACAGAGTAAGACAGAGTAAACGTAGACAGAGGATTCGGACTCTGTCTTTGAAAATTCCTCCTTTTTAATATATCTTATGACCCAGTTTGAAATTGTTGGAATTAATTTTGGACTTGATGCTAGTTTTGATATTTGAATTAGTGGCTCCACGAAAGTTTGAAGCTTTAGGATTCATTAATCAGAGGGGCTTTGGTTCTTAAGGTTTTAGTAATTTGAAAGTTCCTCTTCTTTTTAGTATATCTTATGACCCAGTTTGAAATTCTTGGAATTAATTTTGGACTTGATGCTAGTTTTGATATTTGAATTAGTGGCTTCACGAAAGCTTGAAGCTTTAGGGCTCATTAATCAGAAGGCGCTTTGGTTCTTATGGTTTTAGTATTTTGAAAGTTCCTTTTCTTTTATATATATATATATATATATATATATATATGGGTTTATGAGGAGTCTTCTCCTACTTCTTTGCCGGTCATTATATTGTATTTCCTTGAATTCTTTAACCTATTCAGATACTTTGATGATCGTATTAATGTGGTTCATATTCTATAATGGGTCAAAACGTGCAACTGACTTCTTCCAGAGGTAATATCATTTATTATATTTATTTCATTATGATTGATTTGTTAGAGAAGTTGATGGATTTTAAATGTAAATGAAGTGATTGTGTTAAATCAGCAGCATAGGACTTAAGTTTCAGCAAACCTTGTCGACTAGACGCTCAAATGCCTACATGCATGCACCTCTTCTTGCACTCCTAAAATCTTGTTTACCTTGGCATGATCTCTTTATCCATGTGATGAAACTGCATTCAGATACATTTTTTTGGTATTATTTGTGATAAGAGTCTTCGGGGGAGAGAGTGAATTAGCAGATAATAGCAGAGGGAATAAACCATTAGTGTGGAAAGTGTATTCTAGAAGGAAGAATAGTGAAAATGGGGAAGTTAGTTTTCTCTTGAGGTGGCAAGTTGGTTAGAATAATGAATGTTTGGGAAAGGGATTTTAGGCAAAGGAGAGAGAGGAGGAGGGGTACGGAAAGAGTGTGGAAACTTTGTGTGTGACAGGAGGATTCTATCATCCTTCTGAGGAGCTTTTCTGCTCTGGAGAGTGAGCTAATACTTATATACTGTAATGATACCTACACATTACAGATTATAAGCAATAACACAGTAAATCTCTAGTATTCTAAGACTAGAGTTCTATCATTGGTCCGACCTGCCAGATACTCATCGGGAAGGACTGGGAAAGTGCTTCTAGTGGGTTGTATTTCATCACAGAGATAAATCTTCATGCCACCGAAGATGTCAGACAGAGTTGAGCTATTGGAATCTCGTATGGCTAGTATTGAAGCTGGGGTAGAAGAGATACAATCATCATTTCGAATGGCTATGGGGGAGATGCAGCGGGCATTGTTGGTAGAGATGAGTAAAATGATGGGTAAGCGTCTAGAGGAGGGACTAGGAAGTGAGACCTATGAGAGAAGGCCGAATATGGGTGGAAAAAGAGATCAGCAACGTACTCAGCAGACAGAGCATTCTTTGGGTAATTTGGAAGAGTATAGGATGTCAGTAAGGAAGGTCGACTTAACCATGTTCGATGGGTCTGATCCAGTCGGATGGATCACACGAGCAGAGATTTATTTTGAAGTCCATGGAACTTCGGAAGAGGTGAAGATCAAACTGGCTTTGCTAAGCATGGAGGGATCGACTATTCACTGGTTCAATCTCCTCCAAGAGACTGAAGTTGAGCTAACGTGGGAGAAGTTGAAGCAGGCGTTGATCGACAGGTATGGCGGCAGAAAACCCATTTGAAGAGCTTTATGATCTTCATCAAACGGGCTCAGTCGAGGAGTACATCAAAGCCTTTGAGTTTGTATCTTCTCAGGTGGGACGTTTACCGGAGGCACAATTCATGGGTTACTTCATGAGTGGGCTGCGCAGTGAAATCCGAAGAAGAGTGTGCACCTTCAGTCCATCAAACCGATTCTAGATGATGAAGATTGCAAGGGCTGTGGAGGAGGAGATCTACGGGGACCAACGAAGTTATGAAACGTTTATTCCCCGACAACGTCCTTGGAATCACAAAGGTGAGGTTGGGTTTAGAAGCCAACACCGGGTTCACCCAACACATATAGGGTCGGGGTATGCGAACACCATGGGCTATGGAGCGGGTCGAGGTGATGTCGGGTCGGGTGCACCCCGAGAACTGTCGGGCCCCCGTTTTCACGCCAGACCGCCGATCCATGGGACGGGATCTCACCCACCGGCGCCGACTAAACGAGTGGAGGGGGACAGAAGGGCACCCATGGAGAAAAATCGAGGATTGAGGCATATTTCCTATCAAGAACTGATGGACTATAAGACACGAGGGTTGTGTTTCAGATGTGGAGAAAAATTTCATGCCTTACACCAATGCTCCGAGAGACAGCTCCGGTTGTTGGTGTTGGATGACAACGAAACCCTAAATGACGATGGAGAAATTGTAGCCATTGAAGAGGTGGATACCGAGGGAGAGGAGGTTGCCCTTGAATGTCGCACGATGGGAGTGTTTGGGATCAGCCAGGTAGTGTTGTCGGAGAACAGAACTATGAGGATTGAAGGCGAGATTCGTGGAGTTCCGATTGTGGTTCTGATCGACAGTGGTGCGATCCACAACTTCATATCTCCGGAACTGTTTAGAGGTCTGGGATTAAAGGTGGAAATGACCAGGAACTTGGGCATCCGTTTGGGAGATGGCCATAAAGTTACCACAAACGAAAAGTGTATGGGAATCCCTTTGCGGATGGGGGCATTAGAGTTGAAGGTAGATGCATACGTATTGGAGTTGGGAGGTATGGATATCATCTTAGGGTTGGCATGGTTGCAAACATTGGGGAAGGTGATTGTGAATTGGAAAGAATTGACGATGCAGTTTCAGTATGATGGCAGATGTATAGAATTATGTGGCAATGTTAGTTTCAGATCAGGCCAGCAACGGGGGGTTCACAATTTTGAAGGACCGGCATCCTTACATAGCCTATTAGAGAGCTTGCCGGGAGACTTTCAGGAAGCAGTAGCTGTTGCATCAACAGAAATGCAACCACTTAGACTGAAATCAACAGAACAGGAGGAGCTGAAAAGGGTGTTGAATCAGTTTTCTGAAGCCTTTCAGGAGTTGAGGGGACTACCTCCCAAAAGGAGACACTCTCATGCCATTGTTTTGCAGCAAGGTTAGGGTCCCATCAGTGTAAGGCCATACCGATATCCTCATCACCACAAGGATGAGATTGAAAAACAAGTAAGACAGATGCTGCAAGTAGGGATCATACGGCCAAGCTCAAGTGCTTACTCAAGTCCAGTTATTTTAGTGAAGAAGAAGGATGCATCTTGGAGAATGTGCATCGATTATAGAGCATTAAACAGGGTTACAATACCAGATAAGTACCCCATTCCAGTAGTGGATGAACTCTTAGATGAACTGCATAATGCTCATGCTTTCTCTAAAATAGATCTCAAGTTCGGGTATCATCAAATTAGGGTTGTGGAGGATGACATTCATAAGACGACTTTTCGGACACATAATGGCCATTACGAGTTTCTAGTAATGCTGTTTGGTTTAACCAATGCGCCGGCAACCTTTCAGGCAGTAATGAATGATATTTTCAGATCTTTCCGTAGAAAGTTTGTATTGGTTTTCTTTGATGATATTCTGGTATATAGTGCAGATTGGAATTCTCATCTATCTCACTTTTCTAGTGTCTTGGAGGTGTTACAAGATAACAGATTCTTGGCTAATCAGCAGAAGTGCAGTTTTGGGAGACATACTGTGGAGTATTTGGGACATATCATTTCGGGGAAAGGAGTAGCAGTGGATCCGGCTAAAATCAACAGTGTATTGACATGGCCTATCCCTAGAAATGTTAGAGGGGTAAGGGGATTCCTAGGCTTAACCGGGTACTATCGCAAGTTTATTAGGAACTATGGGAAGATAGCTAGACCGCTTACCGAATTGACTAAGAAGGATGGCTTTCACTGGAATTCTGCAGCTCTAGAATCTTTTGAGGCCCTCAAACAAGCTTTGACAACATCCCCGGTACTAGCTCTTCCCAATTTTTCTCACCCTTTTGAGATTGAATGCGATGCCTCAGCAAATGAAGAAATATGCGGATAAAAAGCGAACTCCTCAATCTTTTCAAGTAGGGGAGTGGGTTTTCCTTAAGCTACGTCCTCATAGACAGCTATCGGTGGCCAGGCGCATCAACCAAAAACTAGCCACAAGGTATTTTGGTCCCTTTGAAATTTTGGACAGATTGGGTGCTGTGGCTTACAAGCTCAAATTGCCTCCAAGCTCAAGAGCTCATCCAATATTCCATGTGTCACAACTTAAGAAGGCCATAGGCAATTATTCAGTGGAGGCCTCATTACCAGAAGGTATGGAGATTGAATTGGAAGATATAGTGGAACCAGATTGTGTGCTGGCCAGCAGAACAGTCACTTCTTTTGGGGATACAACACAACAGTGGTTGATCAAGTGGAAGGGCCAAACAGTGGAACAAGCTACATCGGAGGATGAATCTGTGATTCGGAGCCAATTTCCTCACTTCAGCCTTGAGGACAAGGCTGCTTTTTCATGAGGGGGCCATGATAGAGTCTTCGGGGGAGAGAGTGAATTAGCAGATAATAGCAGAGGGAATAAACCATTAGTGTGGAAAGTGTATTCTAGAAGGAAGAATAGTGGGGCTGGGGGAAGTTAGTTTTCTGCTGAGGTGGCAAGTTAGTTAGAATAACAAAATGTTTCGAAAAAGGGGATTTTTAGGCAAAGGAGAGAGAGGAAGAGGGGTACGGAAAGAGTGTGGAAACTTTGTGTGTGACAGGAGGATTCTATCATCCTTCTGAGGAGCTTTTCTGCTCTGGAGAGTGAGCTAATACTTACTCATATACTGTAATGATACCTACACATTACAGATTATAAGCAATAACACAGTAAATCTCTAGTATTCTAAGACTAGAGTTCTATCAATTTGCAAGATTATATGTTAGGAACCAGAGTTCAAAAAGAGAGAGAAAGAATTCAGAGAATTAAAGGATTGATACGGTTCAGACTCTTCAACAGAAAAATTCTCATTGTCAGTTGAGGTCGTTGTTCCATTTGAAATGTGTTTTTAGCGTTTATATTAGTTGATGCAAGTGATAAAGCTTTTACATTTAGTTGATACAAGTGATAAAGCTTTTACATTGAACACTCCTGGACTAGTAACCTAAAATTAATTTGAATCTCAAAGAACACTTATTTGATATGGAGAGTGAAAACTCAACATTCATCGTCTTTTTTTTTTAATTGGTTCTTCAAATAATGATGTGTTGTAGGAACCAGAAATCATGTGGTCAGGCCAATTAGGCCATGCAATCCTTCCCTTCCTTCATAGGATAAAATCCTTTGGCAGTTAACCTTCATCAGGATTAGGATGTGGTATAGAGGAACGATGGATTTGAATTTAGTCCAATGTAAAAGCCTTTTCTTCTGATGATTGAGATATTTTCCCAGCTTACATGTTGTTCAGCAACAGAAATTCCTGCTTAATGAAGCTGTTTCTTTCAGTTCTTATATTATTCTCTTACTCTTCAGGGGCTTCACTTTTTTCAATCCAGAAATCAGCAATGATGCGTCTCATTAATGTTCCTAAAGCAATCCCCAGAAGATGAGATTTCTTTATTTTAGTTCAAGCCATGGAATGAATCTTCTTTGTTGTATCACTTCTGAAGCTGCTTGCTATTGCTCTCAGTATAGCCAAGCGGAGTGCCTGTCTAGAATGGAATTGTTTAATATAGCTTATACAAAAATCGGAAGTTGAGGTCTTTAAACTTGCACAGCTCTATTCACTGGTGGATTGAACCACATAGGTGCATTAAATATGTGCTTTCACCTTGATGAAGTTTGAATTGTTTGATTTGTTGAAATGGTAGATAGGAGTGACGTGAACCAAATTGTTGTCTGTGATATTAACCTACTCTGATTCAGTTCGGATGATGTTATCAATGCCATTAATTAGATCATTCCAGAATCCTGGAGTGAATTAACAATTGGCACCTAAACTGCTTGTCTTATTGAAGATTGTAATATGATATGTTTATATAGTTTTCAAGCATTTGTGATGAAGATGATGGTTTTTAAAGATCTGATGGTAGGATGACATGATTTTGTGATCTTTCCGATGTTCACGAATCAAGAGATTGCAGGATGTTCTCTAATTGCTTGAGATGCCAAGGCTCAGTACGTTAGTGCCAGATTTTCCCTCGAATTACTTAAGCTTATGTTAATGCTAATCTCGAATGTTCATATTCTTTACACAAATTAGTGATGGCAGGATGTTCAATTTTGGTTAGTTATGAACTTGGAAAACGAAATATCAGAGGTGTTATCGGTGCAGTGTTCATTTGAAGTGCACAAGGAAGAAATCAACTTTTTAAAATGGCAAAAGCTATTACACAAAACATTATAATAAATAATATCATCTGCAACAAATTAGCCTAACTTAACGGTACACAAAATATCCACAACAGATACCATTACAACAGCCAGTACTCTTTGAGTTTTTGGCCAACTAAGCTTTGTTTGCCATTGGCAATTAACAGCTCTTACCTAGTTCACCATATGATCCGCTGGCTGCTGTTTGCCTTCTTCAACACCCTTGTATATTTGCCTATTTCTTTCTAGTAGAACTCTAGTCTTAGAACACTAGAGTTTTTAGTATTAATTCAATAAAACATAATGCATATAGCTCATTACAGTATGATAACAGTGTGTCTTCCCTACGCCAGAGCAAATAGCTCCTCAACAGGTATTTCTCTCTGCTGTCACAAGTTTTCTTACTTCTTTTCTGCCTCTCTAATGTCCCTCTCTGCCCTACAAAATATTCCCCTCCCTTGTACGTTCTGTTGGCTAACTACTTTGCTACCTCCTCTCCCGTACATTCTGTTGGCTAACTACATTGCCCTCTTACACTGCCCTTCTGCCCTTTGTTCTTTCTTCTAGAATACACCTTCCACAGTATCGTTTTATTCCTTCTCTTATTATGCTCAACGTTTAACTCATCCTCTCCCTTATAGGTTCTATCGTTGCCTCTTGAAAGAGCAGCCTTGTCCTCAGGCTGAAGTGAGGAAATTGGTTGTGCATCACGACTTCATCTTCCCAAGTTGCTTGTTCCATGGATTGCCCTTTCCACTTGACCAACATTGTTGTATGGAGTCTCCACATATCGTAACTGTTCTGCTGGTTAGCACACTGTCCGGTTTCACCAAATCATCCAATTCCACTTCCATACCTTCTGGCAATGCCGCCTCCACAGAATAATTGCCTACTGTTCTCTTTAATTGTGAAACATGAAATACCGGATGAGCTCTAGAAGTAGGAGGGAGTTTGAGTTTGTAAGCTACTGCTCCTAATCTATCCAAAATCTGAAAGGGACGAAAGTACCTTGCTGCTAACTTTTGGTTGATACGTCTGGCCACGGTGAGTTGTCTATGAGGGCGCAGTTTTAGGAAAACCCACTCCCTGACTTGAAAAGATTGAGGAGTGTGTTTTGTATCAGCGTACCTCTTCATTTGTTCTTGGGCTCGATGCAGATGATGTTTCAACTATCATCTGGTTTAAAGCTTCATCCCTATCCCACAAATCTCTAGCCACTGCCTCAACTCTTGTGTCCCCTTACATATATTGCACGTGTAGGGGGTTTCCTCCCGTATACTACTTCAAATGGTGTTGAGCCCGTGGAGACATGAAAAGTGGTGTTATACCACAATTCAACCCATGGAATCCAATAGGACCAAGTCTTAGGTTGTTCCGAAGCAAAACATCTCAAGTAAGTTTCTAAGCACCGATTGAGAACCTCCGTTTGTCCATCCGTTTCAGGATGATAAGATGAACTCACTTTAAGCACGGTGCCTTGGAGGCGAAACAATTTCCTCCAAAAATGACTTACGAACAAGGGATTACGATCACTTACAATTGACATAGGAACTCCATGTAAGCTCACTATTTCTCTAGCAAACACTTCAGCCACACTTTTAGCCGTATACAAATGTTCACCACTAACACAGCCTCAAATCCTTTAGAACTCGGAAGTCCAGTAATGCAATCCATAGAAATATCCTTCCAAATCTGGTGAGGAATAGGTAGAGGTTGTAGCAATCCTCCTGGTGATGTGGCAACATATTTTTGTCGTTGGCAAGTGTCACAAGCCTCGACAAAATCTTGGATAGTCTTCTTCATCCTGATCCAATAGAGATTACTAGCAATCCTTCGGTAAGTACGCAAAAAATCAGAATGGCCCCCAATGGGTGAAGAGTGATACTCGTTCAAAAGAGTAGGAATCAATGAGGATGTTGTTGAAATAACCAACTTGTCTTTGTGCAAAAGGACCCCCTTCTGTCAAAAAAACTCGGATTTGGGTTTCGGGTTCTATTGCAATTCCTGGATAATTTTACACAAAATCGGATCCTGTTGTACCTCCTGTTGAAGTTGCTTACCTTCTGCCCACATTGGATAGGATACCAAAGTCTGAAATTCTCCCTCTTCATAAACCCTAGACAAAGCATCAGCCACCTTATTTTTTGGTCCCGGTTTATACATGACTTCAAAATGATACCTCAAAAGTTTGGACATCCAACACTGCTGATTCATAGTAGTAATTCGTTGTTGCATCAGATGACGTAGACTTTTTTGATCAGAATAAACCACAAAAGGACGCCCCAGCAAGTAATGAGGCCAATGGTTCACTGCCAACAACAAGGCCATCAATTCCTTCTCATAAGTTGATTTGGAGAGATTCCTAGCTGAGAAAGCTTTGCTGAAATAAGTGATGGGTCGACAGCTCTGCATCAAAACTGCTCCCACTCCATTACCTGAGTCATCGCACTCAATCTCAAAAGGCAGAGAGAAATTAGGAAGAGCTAAAATCGGGGATGTGGTCAAAGCTATTTTTGAGAGCCTCAAAAGCCTCAAAAGCGGCAGCATTCCAATGGAACCCTTCCTTCTTAGTCAACTCGGTTAGTGGCCTGGCTATTTTCCCATAATCTTTAATAAACTTTCGATAATACCCGGTTAAACCTAAGAATCCTCTTACCCCTTTAATGTTTTTGGGAATAGGTCAAGCCAACACGCTACTGATCTTTGCAGAATCCACGGCTACTCCATCCCCTGAAATAGAATGCCCCAAATACTCTACTCTCCGTCTCCTGAAACTGCACTTCTATTGATTAGCCACAAAGTGGTTGTTTTGCAAAACCTCCAAAACCACGAACAAGTGGGAAAGATGTGAACTCCAATCTGCACTATAGACCAAAATATCATCGAAGAAAACCAACACAAATTTTCAAAGAAAAGATCGAAAAATATCATTCATTGCAGCCTCAAAAGTTGCTAGCGCATTGGCTAAACCAAACGGCATTACCAGGAATTCGTAATGCCCATTGTATGTCCGGAAAGCAGTCTTGTGTATGTCTTCTTCCACCACCCTAATTTGATGATAACCAGACTTGAGGTCTATTTTAGAAAAAACATGAACATTGTGGAGTTCATCCAATAGCTCATCCACCACAGGAATAGGATACTTAACTGGAATTGTAACCCTATTTAGTGCTTGATAATCGACACACATTCGCCAAGTCGCATCCTTCTTCCGTACTAGAATAACTGGACTAGAGTAAGCACTTGAGCTTTGCCGAATGATTCCCATTTGCAACATCTGCCGGACTTGTCTCTCGATCTCATCTTTATGATGATGAGGGTAACGATAGGGTCTCACACTGATAAGGCCTTGTCCCGACTGTAGGACAATGGCATGGGAATGTCTCCTCTCGGGAGATAGTCCCTTCAACTCTTGAAAGACCCCTACAAATTGATCTAACACCCTGTCCGGCTCCCCTTGTTCAGATGTTTTCAGCTTAGATGACCGAATTTCTGATGCTGCCCCCGCCTTTGCTTCAAGAGACTCACCCGAGAAAGGTTCTAATAGGCTATGTAAGGAAGCTAGTTTTTCCAAATACTGTCTTCCTCCCCTTGGGACTGATTTGAAATTAGCATTTCCACATAGTACCACAGCCTTCCCCTCATATTGAAACTGCATAGTCCTCTCCTTCCAGTCGACAATAACCTTCCCCAATGTCTGTAGCCAAGCTATTCCCAGAATGATGTCCATGCCCCATAATTCTAGCACATATGCGTCAACCTTTAATTCTAAGTTCTCCATCCAAATGGGAATTTCCAAACATTTCTTATTTGTGGAAACCTTATGGCCGTCACCTAAACGAATTCCCAAATTCCTTGTCTTCGTCATTGTTAATCCCAACCCGTTAACGAGTTCAGGTGAGAAAAATTGTGGCTTGCGCCACTGTCAACCAACACAATAATAAGAAGCCCACGAATTTCTTCTTCAATCTGCATCGTTTTACTCTCTAATAACCTTACCTGATGGATTCCGAACCCCATAGCTCTACACTCCAACGCATCCTCTTCCTCCTCCGAAGCCTCTCCTTCAATGGCTATTATCTCCCTATCGTCATTTAGGGTTTCATTTTCATCCAATATTAACAACCGAAGTTGTCATTCTGAACATTGATGGAGGGGATGAAATTTTTCCCCACATCGAAATCACAAGCCCTTGGCCTTGCGATCCATCAACTCAGGGTACGAAATATGTCGCAAGCCCCGATTTCTTCCCATGGAGCTCCTTTGATCCGCTTCTCCTGGTCTGGTAGGCGTCGTGTGGTGGGAACCGATGTCTAGGGTTGACAATCTAGGCTAAAATCGATGATCCGTGGTGTTTCGATTTGGACCTGACCTGTCCTCTGCTCGACCCGCTCCATAACCCACGGTGTTGGAAGAATCCGACTCGGTAAAAGGGGGTGGCCCCGACTCTGACTTCTGAACCCAGTCCCTCCTTTGTTGAAACCGATCTCTCCTCGGTTCTGCCATGTGTGAGTTCGTGGATGGAAAGAGTCCCAGCCCCTTTGGTCCTCGTATATCTCCTCCTCCACAGCCCTTACCACCTTAATCATCTGAACTCGGTTTGTTGGATTGAAGGTACGCACCCGTCGTCGTATCTCCATGCGTAGCCCACTCATGAAGTAGCCCATCAGTTGTGCTTCTGATAGACATCCCACCTGAGAAGACACAAATTCGAAAGCCTCAATGTATTCATCGACAGTACCCATCTGTTGTAAATCCGAGAGTTCTTCAAATGGATTCTCAAATCTTCTGCCTCCATATCTGTCGATTAAAGCTTGTTTCAACTTCCCCCAAGTTAGCTCTACTTCAGTCTCTCGGAGGAGATTGAACCAGTGAATAGTTGATCCCTCCATGCTCAATAGGGCCAGCTTAATCTTCACCTCCTCCGACGTACCATGAACTTCAAAATAAAATTCGGCTCGGGTGATCCATCCTATTTGGTCTGACCCATCAAACATAGGTAAGTCGACCTTTCTCACCAACATCCGATACTCTTCCATATTGCCCAAAGAATGCTCCAACTGAACATTCTGTTGAGGACACGGATTATCCCTGTCTCCCGCTATATTCGGCCTCCTCTCATAGATCTCACTGCCTTGTCCCTCCTCGAGATGCTTGCCCAGCAGTTTATTCATCTTTACCAGCAATGCTCGCTGCATCTCCCCCATGGCCACACGCATTGATGACTGCATCTCTTCTACCCCGGCTTTAAAACTGGCCAGACGAGATTCCAATAACTCGACTCTGTTTGCCATCTTCGCTGGCATGAAGATGGGTCTCAGACGTGAGATTAAAACAAAGAAGACGAAGACTATTCGTCGTTTCGATGAGGATCTGGCAGGTCGGACCAATGATAAAACTCTAGTCTTAGAACACTAGAGTTTTTAGTATTAATTCAATAAAACGTAATGCATATAGCTCATTATAGTATGATAACAGTATGTCTTCCCTAAGCTAGAGCAAATCACTCCTCAGCAGGTATTTCTTTCTGCTGTCACAAGTGTTCTTACTTCTTTTCTGCCTCTCTACTGTCCCTCTCTGCCTTAAAAAAATATTCCCCTCTCCCATACATTCTGTTGGCTAACTAGTTTGCCACCTCCTCTCTCGTACATTCTGTTGGCTAACTACTTTGCCCTCTTACACTACCCTTCTGCCCTTTATTCTTTCTTCTAGAATACACCTTTCACACTACCGGTTTATTCCTTCTCCTATTATGCTCAACGTCTAAGTCATCCTCTCCCCTATAGGTTCTATCACTTTCCTTCCAAATTGAACAAATGGCAGTATGAAAAGCAATCTTAGTAATCATACCATTCATATTATCGTGCTTAGTACACCTTATGATTAGGTTCAAAGTCTGCGTCCACTCAAATGTGTACCTAGATAGTTGTAAAATAACCATAAGATGGCTCCAAATTGCTTTAATGTAGTTACATTCTTCTGCTTGCTTAGGACAAATATGGGATCATATACCCCAAGCCATCTGTCTTTGATTCCGAGTCTATTTTTAATTACTAGCCAAGTGAATACAGTAGCTTTATAGTTTAAATCTTGCTTCCAAAGTGACTTCAGCCTAGGGAACCACTTTCGGATTATTCACCAATATCTTGTGACATGATCTGTTGTTGGACATACCACTGGAATGGGGAGTCCGGATGATGTTGTCCTTCCTTAACCCTACAGGGATGTAAGGTAAACAATCTTCCACCATTAAGTGGAACCCTATAGTTTCCAACCCACTCACTATTATGGATAAGCAAAGACACTCTAGCATAGAGGGGATTCTGCTTCTGATCCTAGAAAGATATGTTCCTTGAATAAGAGGACTATAGTTGATCAAGTTATTAAATCATAGCCATATATCCTCTCCATCACCCAACCTATGTTTGATATATGGATAAATCATGTCTCTCAAGCTACGCATGTGATTAAATATCCATGACAAGTCCCTGGACTTGTGTAGTTGAAGAACACTTCAACTTTTTCTTAGAGCTCCTAAAAGAAGATCAGGAGAGCAAGTGAAAATCATGACAAGGAGAAAGTATCGATATCTATGTATTATACAAAATAGCTAGCAGGTCTAAACATTCCATTTATTAAGGTTGTCTCCACTCGTGTGCCCATTATTCCTTTTCTGGGATAAGTATTTCCATAATCCAGAAATGAATGTAGCTGTAAGGAATAAGCAAATAATAGCCCATAAATAACAAGGAAATATGATATTTGATAGATTTTGTCAGCAACGGTACAATAGTGCTAGTACAGAGGAATTGACATAAACAGAGGGATTGAGAAAGAAAAGAAATCTGGTACGCTAGTGCTCAGATGAGAGGAGAAGAATGGCTATAGCCAAGATTGAAAATATTCCTCCCTTTACAGTACAACCCTATGATTATTTATAAAACAGTGCCAACATAAATTGCAACCGAATTGCAGCTAGCCCCACACGTAATCCTTCAGGACCACTGGCTCCCTTCTTTCATGAACCGGCCTTCCTATGGAATTTGATGAAATTGTTGACTCACTCGTATTTGCCACGTCAGATGATTATTAGATCATGACATTGCTCCTAACTGCAAAACTAACCTTGTCCTCAAGGTTCCATGATGAATAAGTAGCTTTAAAATCAGCAGTTGGCAACCAAGTTGCCTCTGCAGTTCCCATTCTTTCCCATTGCACAAGTACTTGAGGTTTCATAACTCTAGCTTTCAAAATGTCTCGTGTAGCTAAGATGTGAGACAGAGTTCGAGCAGGGACTAATTCAGGTTCAATAATTGGCAATGGAATGAGGGCTTGCTAGATTTCCAACATATTTCTTCAACGCTGAAACGTGGAACCCAGGATGAATGCGGGATGACTCAGGCAAATCCAACTTGTATGCAACCGATCCAATTTGCTTCAAAACTCTGAAAGGGCCGAAGTACCTCTGACTGAGTTTCTGATTCTGATGAAGACGAAGAGACATCTGGCGATAAGGTTGAAGTTTAACAAATAATCAATCCCCAACGTCATATGAAATGTCTCTTCTATTTTTGTTAGCTTGGTTCTTCATTCTTATATGTGCCTTGAGCAAATTAGCCTTAAGTTGTTGAAAAATCAAATCACGTTGAGATAAGTCATGGTCCAAGACTGAGAGCTTGGATGTGCCGGGAACATAGAGGATCAAAGGTGGTAGATCACGACCATATAATGCTTGAAAAGGTGTCATCCCCGCTGAGCTATGATGGGCAATATTATACCAATACTCAGTCACGGTAGTAGCTTAACCCAAGTGTGTGGAGTCTCAGCTACATAACACCTCAAGTACATCTCTAAAATCTTGTTAATGGCCTCAATTTGCCCATCTGTTTTGGGATGATAGACTGAACTTAGAGCTCTGGAAGTCCCTTAAAGCTTGGTTAATACATCTTAAAAAATACTCAAAAACAACAGATCACGATCACTAATGATTTTTGTACGAATTCCATGCAACTTAACTATCGCATTCAGAAATACATCAGCCAGCTTAACACTAGTGAAATTACTAGGCAATGCAAAAAAATGAGCAAATTTGGATAAACAATCAACCACAACAAATACGACTATTTTACTATAAGAAGGCGGCAATCCCGTAATAAAATCCATACTAATTTCTTCAAACATTTGAGTTGACAATGGTATTGGTTGTAGAAGACCCGCAGGTGACAACCGAGATGATTGCATGGTTTGGCAAACCATACATTCTTGTACAAGCTGTTGTACTTCCCTGCGTAAAGAAGACCAATAGAAATTTGCTGCTACTCGATGAAGTGTTCAAGTAATTCCTGTGTGGCCTCCCACCACTGAACAAGGAAAATTGGTGAGTATTGAGTGGCGTAATTCTTGCAAATTTTTCGATAAAAGAGCAAGCCTTCATGAACAAAATAGTTACGGTATTGAGGATACTTAGCAGCCACCTTGGCATGTAGTTCTATCAGTTCGAGATTTGAAGCATTTAAAGACCGAAATTCTTCCAATCGACTGAATTTTTGAACTGATAAGGTAAGGTAAGAACCTGTTGGAGCTCTTGATAAGGCATCAGCCACAAAATTCGACTTCCCTAGACGATACATTATTTTGAAATCACACCTAACGAGTTTGTACAGCCAATGTTGCTGCTCCGGTGTCGGAATGGTTTGTGCAGTGAGATTTTTGAGTTCCCTTTAATCCGTAACAATTGAGAATCTCTTGCCCAATAAGTACTATCTCCATTTGCCCACAGCTTGTGTGATTGCAAACATTTCCCTATGATACGTGAGAGCTCCTTGCATTCTCGAAGATAATTTTTGGCTGTAAAAAGTGATCGGTCGACCCCTCTGAACTAGTACAGCCCCTATACCCTTGCTAGATGCGTCTGTTTCTATTATAAAAGGAGCAGAAAAATCTGGTAATGCTAACAACGGTGCACTTCTCAATGCCTTCTTCAACCCTTCAAAAGCTGCTTCTGTTTCTTGTGGCCAAGCAAATCCGTCTTTCTTCAATTAATTAGAGAGAGGGGCTGTAATTTTGGCAAAATTGCGAATAAATCGCCTGTAATAACCTGCAAGACCCAGGAAACCTTGCACACCTTTAACATTAACCGGAGTAGGCCAATCTTGGATAGCAGAGATTTTAGAGGGATCAACCTTCAATCCTTCCTCTGTCACTAAGTGTCCCAAGTACTCAATTTGAGTTTGCCCGAAAATACATTTACTCTTCTTGGCACCCATGTGATTATCAAGTAATGTTTCGAATAGAATTCGGAGGTGTTGCAAATGTTCATCCTGTGATTTATTATAAACAAGAATATCGTCAAAAAATATGACTACGAATTGACGAAGATAAGGTTTAAAGATACCATTCATTGTTGCTTGGAATGTAGACGAGGCATTTGCGAGTCCGAACGGCATGACAAGGAATTTGTAATGCCCTTTATAGGTGCAAAATGTCATTTTTTCAATTTCCTTGGGCCAAACTCGGATTTGGTAGAAACCGGCAAGCAAATCCAACTTAGAAAACAGCTTGTCACCAAATAGTTCATCGAAGAGCTCATCGGTTGTCGGTATCGAAAATCTATCTCTGATAGTGATGACATTAAGCACTCGATAATCAACGCAAAACCGCCAAGTACCGTATTTCTTTTTAACGGGCAACACCAGGGACGAAAAGGGGCCTGTACTTGGCTTGATTATACCCTCCCTTAACATCGCAGTGACCTGTCTCTTAATCTCATGCTTCTAAAAATAAGGGTATCGGTAAGGTTTTACATTGATAGTAGCGGCATCTGAGGGTAAATGAATGGCATGATTGTTGTCATGGGCAGGTGGTAAACCCGAGGCTTTAGTGAAAACCGACCGAAATTACTACAACAGGGACTGAATCTCAGATGAGCTGTTTACTGATATCACTCATCTGGTCTTTCATCTCAAGCAGGGTAGTTTGCTGAGAAGAAATAGTGGATTGAAGGGAGGTCATGGCATAGGATTGGGCGGCGAAGTCACCTTGGAGTTTGGAAACCGCCGAATCAAGCTTGGCAATACGAGTATTGTCAGCTATGGGAGAGAGGCGGTCAACAAGAGCACCAAATGTAAGGAACAAGAAAATAATAGCCTAGAAATAACAAGGAAATATGATATTTGATAGATTTTGTTAGCAATGGTACAATAGTGCTAGTATAGAGGAATTGACATAAACACTAGTACTCAGATAAGAGGAGAGGAATGGCCATAGCCAAGACTGAAAATATTCCTCCGTTTATAGTACAACCCTATGATTATTTATAAAACAGTGCCAATAGAAATTACAACCGAATTGTAGCTAGCCCCACAAGTAATCCTTCAGGACCACTAGCTCCCTTCTTTCACTCAACGGCCTTCCCGTGGAATTTGAGCAATTGCTGACTCACTCTTATTTTCCACGTTAGATGATTCTTGGATCGTGACAGTAGCTCCAATGCAGTCTTCCATAATTTCTTGAAATTATTTCCTTTTTTTTGGTTTAACCACGAGGTGTCTTTTGAGGGTCCTAACTTTGAGAAGACGCCTTAAAGCCATCCACATCCAGACTAATCCTTGTTCGCACCGAGTCAACTCGTAAGGGGTAAAGTGATGGCCAAACAGATTTTTCCATTCCTAGAGCTCGAACTTAAAACCTCTGATTAAAGGATGAGAGTCTTGATATCGTTTCTTACTATATCGCATAAATGTTATAACTTAAAGTAAGTTTAAAGATTGTCGCATCCCCTTTGCAACAATGATTTAAAGAAGGAGCTTAGTTGGTTGAATTCCAAGGTTGGTTAGGCCATAAGATATCATATGATTTCACATGATGCCTCCAACACGGTACTAACGACATGCTAATAGGAATTTTACTGAGATATGAGTCCAAAAATACGCAACCTTATTCCTAACTAAAAGAAAAGTTGCTTACAATGGACCTACAAAAAGACAAACTTTTATCGTATGATTATGTTCTTTGAATTTCTTAGGTGGTAGTCCATGTTGAGAAGCATAAAAAATTTAATAATGTCCTTTGCTCATAATTTATTATTTATAACTAACCAAAGCATACATTTCGCTTACTTCCACTAAGGGTATACAAGTAATGGATTACTCAAGGTTTCAAAAAAGGATTTATTAGAGAAGGTCAGAGAAGGAACACTATATAATAAAACATCTTCTTAACTTAATAAGTTACCTTTAATAGTGGTAAGAGTAGGAGATTACAATAAAGGTCATCTCTGCAACGATTTTAGCAGATGCCAAATGTCATTCCAATACAAAGTTTGTCTCTATTCCTTGTTATCTAATGAGTTTGGATTCTCACTAAGTCTTTTAACTACAATATTTGACTCAAAGTCCAAAAGTTGAATATACAAGCTTGAATTGTCCCAAAGTTCACTTTAATTACTTTATGTATCCATCTTATCTAAAAAGATAACTTTGAATAACTTGTTAATGCTTTTGTCTAAGGGCATTTTGTACATAGTTATTATAAAAAAGATACCCAGCCCACCTTCCTTTTTTAAAATGTAAAGATTACTCCATTTGACTTTTGCTTTATAGGAGTCACCTTTAATGGCAGTCTAGAATGGTAAGATTATTGAAGCCCTTAAAATAATTTTGATCCTCTAAACTTCCTATAGTAATCGTAGAACTAGGTTGAATCCTTAGAATACTAAACAGTAGTTTCTTAATTTCAAGTAATAAAACAAATTGAGGGAGGGGAGGGGTTTGGAATAATTAATTAATTAATTAAAATTAACAAGAAATCAAAATAAATTAAATGATAAAAGCGATGAATTCAAAAATACGCAACTCCAATTCAAGGGAAAGATCATCTAATTTTAACATTGACCATTGGTCTAAAAAGAATAAGTGTCACAATTTAAGCAGTTAATTCGAGGTATTATGATAGCCATAATAAGTCTCAAAATTAACTAAATTAATTGGTTCAAACTTAGCATCTATCAATTGACTGAGTGTGATAGTATTCCATATCAAATAAATGATAGCAATAAGCTTAGTGAAAAAAACTAAATCCTAAATTAAATAATCGAGATAGTTGCAATTATTCAATTTAGTTGTTTTGTCTATCATAAGTTAAATATGCAATTTCATAAATAACCCAAGTGCTACTTGTAGCAATCCTTCATGACAATTACAGATTATTAAATTTATAGATAGCGATAGAATAATCAATATTCAATTAAATAATTATATTATTTAATATTAATCATTTATTAAATATACGAACTCAAAAAGAAATACTTCAATTAAAACATGAAAAAAAGTTAAGAACAAAACCTCACAAAGTTACAACTAGAGTTTCAAATCCCCTTGAATATAATAATCAAGTTTATCCATGTATGACTTTTACTTTAATACCAAAAAAAGAAGAAAGACGAAATAATGAGAAAAAAAGTAAGAAGAGAACTACTCATTTGTGAGGAATGTCCCTTTTATAGGGTTTTCCTGATCTAATCATAATCTAATTCTACCTTATAAAGATGTCTACCTAAAATAAATTCAAACTCAAATTCCTATAGAAAGAAGTTTCCCGCTTAAACTCTAACTCTTTAAGTGATCAGTCTTATTGTTACAAAGGTCTTTTTAAGCACCAAACTCATACCATAAGTCACGCTTACTCCTTTACATGGTAATCTTACTTAGGTCCATTTAAGTAAGACTCAACCTTCTCACATGATCGCTGACTAACAATCTTGTTCTTGAACGTCTCACGACCTTCGCATTGTTTAACGCTCTCACTCGCAAGAAACTACGAAAGCAATAGAATAATAAAGGCAATAATAAAGCAAGAAAGAGATATAACAATCTCCCAACCTTTATTACTTCCCTGAAAATATACAAAGGATGCTCACTCAATCTCTGTGTGTCTCTATATGCATGAGAAGAAAGGCTCAAATGAGCTATATATAGGCATCTAGGCCCATCTAGGCTTGAGGGCCAAGTTAGAATCCTAACCAAACCTTACTACCCAAGATCACATCTTATCCTATCATAATACATCATTATCCAATAAGATAATATCCCCATCTAAATAGGACTCTATCCGATAAGGTATATCTACATCCCAACTAACAAGATAAAAGATTACACATGATCTATCCTTATCCATAAAGATGTCCACTATCTTCAGATGATCCTCCCACGTGGTCTTTATCCTTAGAACTAATGTTTATCCTCCATGATCTTATCCGCCATATCATCCAAGATTTCCTCATGATCTCTATCTGTTGATAATGAGTCATCCAAGCAAAAGCTAGTCATAGTACACTAGTCCGATCCAATACTTACCCATGTCAAGTCTATTAGCCACCTTCTGTCCATTTGAGCATACACTAAGTCCTTAGTCCATCAAGAACTTAGCCTTAGCCTTGTCAACTTGTATAAAGACTAAAACTCTACCAAAACTCTCACCATGTTTGATCTAACTCACTAAGTCATTTTAGAGCTTTAACATGCCACCTCCATGTGTGTGATCTAGCTAACCTTCCACCCAAGGTCTGTTTCCAGCTAGCTGTAAAATGCCTTCATGTGTTAAAGGGTTAACAAACCACCCTCGCCAGATGAATTTGACGCCCTCGTCAAACTAGTATGAAGGTACATGTTCACTGATCCTCGAACTACCACAAGGTTGTATCTTTCTCCCATGATTTTTCCACCTTACACACAATATCATATAACACAGAGGTATTTTAATCAACAAATTACCAGAGTATGACCTAAATTTCATAACTTTCCCACATTCAACCTGTGTGAAAACATTTCAAGGAAGCTCAGCTTTCCTCTTTAATGATCTCAGTAAAGATGTATAGCAACACATTTCTATTATCTCGTTTATCAATTATCACATTCATAGACATTTCTAGTATCTGATAACAAATAAATTCATAGAACTTTTCATTATATTACTACCAAACATGTACATCAGGCAATAACACAAATATACATATATCTCGAACATTAGTATACAAAAATACAAGATACCAAGCTACATATATCAGTTTCAAAGTTATTAACACACTATATATAGTGTAGCAATGCGTTATGATATGTAGATGCAAAACTACTACTAAACCCTGCAAATTCAGCTGATCAGACCTTTGAGCCATAACTTCCAAAATGTAAGTGTTATACTCCAACTAACTCTAAACCTCTCTTGAACCTAAAACAAAAGTTGCAATTTTGATGAGTTTTGTGAACTCAATGAGTAAACCATCATCGATGCACTAAGCAAACCATATCACATAAGACCGTTCAAATCCACATATCATATAACCAATACTATCAAGTTACATTTCAATAACACACATCAACTTAGGCAAAACTTAAGAAAATCATATCACTTTTAAAAAATATCAAATTGCATTTCAAAATCACAATTCAATTTAATCAAACATGTAGATGTAAATTCAAATACGCTTTCATTCGTATTTCCTTGTGTTGTGATCAAATATGACAATTCACACCCCAGGTTTCAAACAAATTTCTACTGGCTAGCTTAGCGAGCATTAAGCCCTGATTTCTTATTATAAGTCTTAGGCTCTAATTACGAGCTTTTCACCCTAAATGTGTACGTGTTGGTCATTTGATCAAAAATCCCATTATCTCATCATGAATGCCAAATGCAATTATATGAATAATCTCATATATCATTTTCTTCTATTAGTAACTAATTGCACAAAATTCACAATCAATTCAATTTAAATAAGCATTTCACAATTATTCACGTAGTTAACAACTGACAATAAAATAAAAAAAAGCTTCCATATATAGTCTCAAATATCAAACTCCTCGAATCAACAATGTCCTGAATTGTAACAATCATATAAGCAACAGTTTAATAACTGACATTTAACCAAAAATAAATAAACCATAATGAGAAACACCTAAGCTAACTCACGAAACACTCCAACGAGCTATTGTCTCGACGTCTTGACATATCTAAGTATTGACAATCACTTTGAGAGCCTATTAGACATGCATATGAACATCGTTCCCTGATAACAAATAGAGAGAATATGTATGCAATCCTTAAGTGCAACGTTTATATCATTTTCTTCATAATGTTCCTTTATGAACAAGCTACCCTCTTTTAATCATAACTCTCTCTACAAAAATCCAAATACCATGATTTTTATGCGCTTTAAAACTAGACTTCATTAGTCTTAATATATCTAAAAATTATAAGAATAGAATCTCCCCCTGGAATACAACCCCCATCCAAATTCTGTCCTATTTTTGGTAAGAAACAGGCTGGTAACCAACGCTAAAACAATAATAAATCATTATCAAGACATCTTGTAGCCAAACTGTTTCACAGAAGCATTAATAAGACATCAATAATCATTTTTCATTTTTTATACTCTGACTAATTTGGGCTCTAATTCCCCTAAAAATTAGGAAATAATACAAGGTTCCTGCACATAGATCTATCACAGGCAATGTTAGGGAAACAAGCATAACTCAAGCTATAATAACTATTTTATCAAGTCCTTTGGTAGAGGACAAGCTAAGACCTATATCTACAATTTTTTGTTCTTTGAGTTTATACAAATTCATGCTCTAAAGTTATGTAAAATAGATCAAAATGAGGAATATGAAATTGAAACCAGAATTTTGACTTACCTTGGTGACTTATTTCCTTCTCCTCTTCTCTTCCCTTTTTTTTTGTTTTTCTCCCTCTTCTAACCTCACAGTGGACCCTCACTATCCCTTATGTTACATTTTACATCTACTTTCTCTAAAAAGTTCAAAAAAGTCAAACTAATCTATGTGTCACTATTTCATTGGTCTATGTATCACCATTATATTGGTCCATGTTTATTCTTCTATTGGTTCATATGTTACTGACTTTAGGCTCCACATGTCACTCATTTAAGCCTCTATGACCCTACATATAAGGCTACACATGTCACCAATTGTAGGGCTACATATGTCACCATTTGTAAAGCTACCCATGTTACCACTCTAAAGCTCTACATGTCACAAGTCTAAAGTGTCGTTTGTCACAAATTTAAAGGGCCACTTGTCACTAATCTGACAATTTAAGAATTCTACTAAGCCAATGTATACATTGACTACTCAGACTTTCTACTTTTTTTACAATTAACTCCAAATCTCTAACTTAAATCCATCAATTTCTAATTTAATTCTAATTCATCAAAATCATACCCAAGCATCCTAGAATATGTCAATTAATTGCACATAAAACATTTATCACTTATTTCTAATATTTATAAATAATAATCTATGTGTATCCTAATCTCACGCATTTACATAGAATAAAAATTTTCGTATCCTAATGCACCAAATTAATCATCTAGTGAGATAATTTATTTTGTTTAATGTAATATGCATAAGCTTAATCTTTTAAACCTTTTAACCCTCAATAATTTAGGAGACGAGATATTAAAATAAGGGTTGTAGCAAACTAGCTTCCTTCTTCCTCTCAGGTTTATCTAACTGACACACAATGCATGTCTTGACATACACCTCGATGTCATTCTCCATCTTTGGCCAATAATAGGAATAAGCTAAGAGTGCTATCATCCTTTGAACTCTGGGGTAACCAACCCACTGTGAGTCATGCATCTCCTTCAATAGTTGCTTCCGTAAGCTACCGAAACTTGACACATACACTTGATTACTTTTATTGATTAATAGTCCATCATCATTGAGTCAAAACCTGCACATAATACCTTATTTAACTTATAAGATCAACTTACAACAAGTGTTGTCCAATGGAGTTGGAGCTTTAATTTGCTCTAATAGGCTCTATCCACCCTAATAATGGCATATACGGTTGTAAACACCTCCTTCTGACTCAAGGAATCCGCCAAATTGTTATGCCTCCCTGGTTTATATTCCCATACGAAGTCATATTTAGCAAGGAACTCCTACAATCGAGTTTACTTTATGGACAAATTCTTTTGGGTCCTAAAAATGTGTTAGCAACATTGTCCTTATGAACAACAAACTTGTTTCCTAACAAATACACTCTCCATGACAAGGCAATGCATCACCGCAAGCATCTCTTTCTCATACGTCGAGTATCGCTACTCCTTATTATTGAGCTTTCAACTCTCAAATGATACATGATAACCCTCTTGTACTAGTATTCCATTAATGGCTTTGTCTAATGCATCTATGTGTACCTCAAATGGAAGATCAAACCTTGGAAGCTTCAACATAGGTTCAGTTAAGATAACGACTTTAAGTATCTCAAATGCCTTCTAACGCACATCCGGCCAATAACACTCTCGCTTTTACTTTAGCAAGTCCGTCAATGGCACCACTTTCTTCTAGTATCCCACTATGAATTGTCAATGGTAATTTGTTAGTATGATAAAACTCTGCAATTATCACATTGTTGTGGGAACTACCACTCAACTATTGCCTTCACTTTTTTTTGGATCCATCTTGACCTAACCCTTCCTTACTAAGTGACCCAAGAATCTAATCTTCGACTGTGCAAACTCACACTTCTCCATCTTCACGTAAAGCTTGTGTTGCTTTAGCTGCTTGAACACTTTCCTCAAGTACTCCATATGTTCTACCATGTATGTACTATACACCACGATGTCATCGAGATACTCCACTGTAAACTCATTAAGAAAATCATACAACATTGTTCATTAGGCTGTAAAATATCATAGGGGTGCAATGACATGAAAAAAAATTCCTACGATTTATTGTACTGCCATCATTTTATTACACTAAGCTTTTACGTTGATTTATTGTTGTATCTGTAAGACTTCGTTAAACATTGCATATTTATATTATTGTTAAGGTTCATTTATTGTTGGTAACAATATGTTAACCTTCATATATTGCTACAGTTTTTTCTCTATGTGTTGTGTAAAATATTGCTTTCAAATTATTAATTGTACATGTAGAGAATTGAGTAAAATTGAATTTCAGGAAAAGAATGGGACCGAAGAGACAACGTAAGGTCATGCGACCGAGGTTTTGAGCCATATTTGGGGGAACTTACAGTGAAGGTGGTTCGTCACAATCAGCCGCTCCTATTGACTCACCTCCTCCACCTCTCGTGCCGGGAGTTGCAGCTGAGACATCACCGACTGATTCTCAGCCTACACCGTCCCCTTTTCCAATGCATATATCGTCCAACACCAGCGTACCGGAAGCAGGAGACGTTCGTCATCCTGGCGCTGACGGACCTGATGGAAGAAAGTTTGTTTCTATTGTCAATGACCAGTAAGTGAAATCAAAGCACTTCACAATTTCCTTATTATCAACTTTTACTTTTACCAAATTTTACATAGGATAACATAATTTGGCATGTTAGATTATTTCCGTCTGGATCAATTTCAAGAAATATGACTTCTTCGTTCAAGCAAAGAATTGAACCAGAAGGTTATGTGTGGAAGAATTTATCTGACACCACTAAGCAATTATACTTTCAGGAGTTTGAGGTACAAATAATAGTTATTTTCTTGTTACATTAATGCTTTATATTCATAATGTTCATACAACATTTTAACATTTTGTTATTCTTACTCATCTTATTTTAGAAAGAATTTTATTGAGATTCTTGTTTCGACGCCAGTATGTATAAACAATGGGAAAAGAAAGCTCGCATACGTTATCGCGACTTAATTAATCAGATACGCAAGGTTGGTGTACGACCGCGTTATATTTCGGAGAATATTTGGACTCGTTGGATCGAATATTGGACATCACCTGCGGCAATGTCCATATTAGAGCGTAATTCGGCCAACAGACGTGGAGGGCCGGGGGGTGCAAGTCTTGCAGTGCATACAGGAGGATCAATTACCCACTACGAGCATGCACATATATTAGTAAGTATCTACTTTCTCACACCAATTTTACATATATTTTGCTTCGCTTTATTGAACATAGTGATTATGATATAAATGTCTGGTGCCATATGTGGCTGTGTAAAGTTGTTTTCTTGGTTGAACAGGGGGCAAATATCATATATATAGAGGAAACTCTGGCGAAATTTTTTTAAATTCTGGTTAACATCTGACAATTTAAGTTATACGTGTAGGAAAAGTCATTGGGCACGAAGCCTACACCTATCCAGGTATTTTTGCACACCCACACGAAGAAACATGATGGTGTCACCTTCATCAACACTCGATGTAGAGAAGTGAATGTAAGTGAAATTAACATATTTTAATAAATTCTTAACAATTATAACTTAATTACTAATGTAAAGATTGATTCCTAATAGGATCAAATACAAGAAAATATTCAGCGACAATCTCAGGAGGAGCAACCTGTGGACGAGACTCAGACATATCTTGATGTCGTGGGTGGTAGGGACCGTCGTGTAAGAATATTCAGCTTGAGCTCATATGCAAACACCTTTTGTTCGCACTCTTCCCTTTCTAGTACAGCAGCATCTACTCGGCCATCGTAAATTCATGACGTCTCGGAGCTCCGGGCCACAGTTGACACATTGATGTTGGACCAATGGTGGTTGACAAATTAATTCCACTTATATTTTGATAATAATAAAATGTATAGAATTGGTTAAGAAATTATTTAAGGTATTTTGGGATTGATATTCAATGAAAGAATTGTACAAATCAAGATGGAAGTTTCCTATACAAGTAATATATGTCAACACAAGTCGACTAACAGCATACAAGTCGACTTATCGTGGACCACAAGTCGACTTACACATCACAAGTCGACTTATAGAAGAGCGGAGATGCAAGTTTACGTAAAATGTTGTCACAAGTCGACTTATACAACTCGGCAAGTCGACTTATGGTCACAAGTCGACTTATACAACTCGACAAGTCGACTTATGCGTACAACAAATAAATTCCAACGGTCCAATTAGCCAAAAATGGAAGGGAGATTATTAAGGAATGGTCATTTCAATCTAGCAACGGCTAGAATAAGTCCCAACAGCTATATTTCTTCTTATATAAAGGGTGGATGATTGATGAAGAAGTGACACAAAAGTTCTAGAAGCCAAAATACTCTTATCTTGCTCCAAATTGCTCATCATTGTTCTTACTTTGTTTACATTTGTATTGAGCACTTGTTCTTAGATCTTTATCCTATTTCTTTTACAAATTGAGTGACTAGTGGTAGGTCACGTGTGAGGTAACAGCGAAAATCAAGTGGTGTTGGTAGGATTTGTCTTGGAAGACAAATCATTTGTAAAGGTAGCTTGAGTAGGAAATCAAGCAAGATTGGTAGGATTTGTGCGGAAGACAAATCAAGTGTAAAGGTAGCTCGAGGAAATCAAGTGGGATTGTAAGAGTTCACACTGAACTACAAGGTGTGTAATAAAGTGGTTTGCAAAATCCTAAGTGGGAGCTTAGGTAGAGGACGTAGGTCTTAGCACCGAACCTCTATAAAAACAGTGTTTGATCTTCTTCCCTACTCTTTGTATTTAAATTTGTTTAAATTACTATTGTGTGAATTAACTTCTGATTTTATTGTAGAAATTTTCAAAGAAGTCTAAAGATCTATTCAACCCCCCCTTCTAGATCGCTAACAATTGAGGGAGCAGCTACTTAATCAAAGTGAGCAGCTACTTACTCAACTTCAGGAGCACCAAGAGGAGATAGCCAAGATGAGAGAGGAGATTAGTCTGCAGATGAGAGAACAGTTAAGAGCAGAGATGACTCAGCAGTTGAGGGAGGAGGGGAGGACGGAGCTGGAGCAGGTTTCAAAGATCAAAGAGTCGATGGAGCAGGCAACTAAGAAGAGAGAGGAGATGGAGCAGCTTACTGCGGAGGTGGAGCAGATGACCAAGGACAGACAATACATGGAACAAATAGCTCAGCTTAGGCAGGAGATGGAAATGTTAAAGAGGGGAGGAAACAGTTCAGAGCATCCATGATCACCACGACATTAGCATAACATTGTCATTTGTTTTCAATTACAAAACATAAGATTTGTTCTTTCTTCTTTTGTAATTATTAAATTAAATTGTTTATATGTTTTATTATTTATTAATTTTCTCATTATTCAAACTATAGATACAAATTAATATATTATTAACAAATAATATAACGTAACACAAATAAATAAAGTATATATATAACATAACATTGTTATAACAACAAAACAACAAAATAAAAAAATATTATCAGTTATTACTGACGGAAAAGTGTCCGTCGAAAACGATTTTATTTTACCGACGGTCAAATAAACCGTCGAAAAAATGGTTGAAGATACCTTCGCCTCACCGACCGACCAAACAACCGTAGCAAAATGTCTCCGACGGAATCCGACCTTCCTATTCTGTCGTTATATAAATACCAACAACAAATTTTCGTCGTACATTCCGTTGTAAAATTGCGACGAAGTTTTTCGGTCGGTATTTTTACCTGCGGGAAGTTCACCGACGGATTTTTTCGGCCTTCAGATTTCGCCAGTGATTACTTTCACCGACGGAAATGTGTTATTTACTGACGGTTATTTCCGTCGGTAAAATGATTATTTCTTGTAGTGAAAATCCTATCCATTAATTGGTTGTTTACAATTATATCAAATCTTCTAGAAGATCAAGTTCGTCTAATTTTCTAACACTTCCCTTCAAGTTGGAAAATAAATGTTCTTCATTCCCGACTTGCTAGTAATGCTCGGGAAAGTTAAGTTGTCTAGTCATTTTGTGAGCATATCTATCATGTGACCATTGGTAAGAATATAAAGTGTACAGATCAGTCCACTTTCAGTATTTTCCTTGATGAAGTGTTAGTCTATCTCAACGTGTTTTGATATGTCATGCTAAATTGGATTATATGATGCTTATAAACAACACAATTTCATAGGTCCATGTCATTTAACATGCAAGTCTTCTAAAAATTTATTTATCCATAAGAGCTCACAAAGTTTTTCAACCATTTGACAAAATTCAAATACTGAACTTGATATAGATACTATTGCTTGTTTTTTTACTTCTCTAAATCACTAAGTTTCCTCTATTCAAAATAGAATAGCCAGTTGTTAAGCCTCGATTTGATAGTGAGTCAACACACTCTGCATTTGTGTAGGCTTCTATAGTTAATTATGCTCCTCTTGTAAAAATGATTCCTTTTCCGGAATTAGCTTTCAAGCATCTAATTGCTCTATAGGTAGCCTATAAATGAACATTCTTAGGATTATGCATGAATTGGCTTATCATGCTCATAATATATGTAATATCAAGATGTGTATGAGATAAATATATTTGTTTTTAACTAACTTTTGATACCTTCCCTTGTCAACTGCTTCATCATCTCTTGTTTCACTTAATTGATGATTCTTTTCAACCGGTGAATCAATGGGCTTACATCTCATCATTCTTATCTCTCATAGATGATCTAAAATATACTTATGTTGGGAAATAAATATGCCTTATTTAGACCGAGCCTTCAATTCTTAGAAAATATTTGAGTTTCCCAAGCTCTTTAATTTCAAATTCTTTCGCAAGACTAACCTTAAGCTTTAGAACTTCCTTTCGTCACAATGATATCATCAACATATACAATCAAGATTGTAAGTTACCCTGCCATCGAGTATTTGAAGAAGAAAGTTTGATCTCCTTGGCTTTGATTGTAGCCAATACCAAGCATTACTTTTGCAAACTTTCAATATCAACTTGTGGTGATTACTTAAGCTGATAAAGTATCTCAACCTACATATTTATTTATCTTTAAAATATTTCTCAAAACTTGAAAGAGGCTCCATATACACCTCTTCTTTAAGATTACTATGAAAAAAAACATTTTTGACATGAATTGCTATAAACACCAATTTAAATCGAATTGCTATAAATAGCAGTTTAAATTACCAACTAAAGATTAAATACTGTAGATTGTGCTCATTTTAGCTACCAAAGCAAAAATCACTCTATATGTTTGAGTGTACCATTTAGCTATTAACATAGCCTTGTACCTCTCTCAAGTTCCATTTACTTTAAAATTAATTGCATACACCCACTTATATCCAACTAATTTCTTGTCTTTTGAATAATCAACAATTTCCAGTTTATTATTTTTATTATGTGCACTCATTTCCTCATTCACGACACATTTTCAATTCTTATCTCTATGTGCCTCATTGAAGTTTTGGGGAATAGGAATTAGATCCAAATTAGTGACAAAACATCAGTGTTTATATGAGATTTTATTAAAAAAAACAAAGTGAAACAGGATATTAATTGAAATTTCTAATTCATTTCCAAATAGATGTAGGAACGTCTAAATCATCAATCAATAGAGAGGGTAATTCTGACTGTGTATTTTATTCCATAGTCAAATCTTAAACTTGCAATTGAGTGAAATCATGCTCTTTTCTTCTTGATTAGACTAATATAGGTTTTTTTGCTATTGGTGGTATAATTTGGGTTGATTCTAATGTGTTAAAAGGCTATTCATGTGGTGAATTTGAATTTTTAGGTTAAACAGTTGCAGGTTGACCAATAAGCTATAAATCAAGGAAATGTAACTTATGTTTTTTATCTTTACTCATACTCTTCCCTTAAAGATGAGAATCTGAATAGAAAGTTTCTAAAGTAACATCCATCGAAATGAAAATTTTACAAGAAGTAGGATGATAGCTCTTATGAACCTTTTTTTTGTAGAAGAGTAACCACTAAAGATGTATTTTAATGCTCTTAGATTGAGTTTTCCTTGATTGGTGTCATAAATATGAACAAAGCACACACAATTAGAGACTTTTGCACGTAAATTGGAATCTATTTGTGAATTTGTGTAATACTCATAAAATAGACTTATTGGATTCTTGAAACCAAAAACTTTAGAGGACATCCTATTTATCAAGTGGGTTATAGTAAGGACAGATTTCCCCCAATAGGATTTGAGAACATTACTTTGAAATAACAATGTTTGTGTAATTACTAAGAGATGTCTATTTTTCCTCTTAACTATCTCATTTTGTTGTGGTTTTTTAATACTAGATGAATAATAAACAATTCTTTCTTTTTGAAGGAAAGATGAAAAATTTTGATTGAAGTAATCTCTTGCATTATCACTCCATAAGTTTTTTATTCTTACTCCAAATTGGGTTTTGATCATTTAGAAAATCTTGAAAAAATTCCCTAACTTCATATTTGTTTTCATTAAATATACCCAGGTTACTCTTGTACAATCATCTATAAAGGTAACAAATTACCATGCCCCCATAATGTTTAGAATTCTAGAAAGACCCCGTATATTATAATGGATTGGTGAAAAAGGAATCATACTTCTAGTATTACTAATTGGATAAGAAACACACTTGTGTTTAGCATGTTCACATACGTTACAATACAAACTACTCATTTCAACATTTTTCATTAACAATGGGAACATATTTTTCAGCAAACTAAACGGTGGATGACCAAGACAATAATAATGGATTCAAATGTCCTCTTTATTAGTAGAATAGCTAGATATATAAGACTCTGAAAGGGAACAATTTTTGCCTTCCTTGGTATCAAGGATATATAACCCATTCTTTTCCTTGGCAAGTCTAATCATCTTCCCTAAGACTAGATCCTTCAAAATACAATATGTCGGATAGAAACTTACCCTACAATTAAGGTCAAATGTAATTTTTTATGGATAAAAGAGCAACAACTAATCTTGGAACATGTAGGACTTCTTTTAACATAATTATAGAGGTAAGAGGAATAGTACCCTAACTTGCAACAATAGTAAAAGTTCCATCTGCAATTTTGATTTTTGTGTTGCTAGGACAAAGTTTATATGAGATAAAAGGTTGATGTGAAAAAACCATACGGTCGCTAGCACGTGAATATATGATTCAATTATTATTTTGGACAAGAAAAGAGGCACTAAGAGTGGTGACATGATCTTCTGTCTAATTTTATGGTATTTTATTCTGTCTCACGAATCTTAGCTATTTATTTATGCAGATCTCACATCTATTTATGCGGGACTAAGCAGGATCCACACAAATGAATGGTTAAGATTTATGGGACATAATAAGACATCATAAAATTAAACAGAAGAACTTGACTCCTAAGAGTGTGAGAATTAAAAGACTTATTTGAATGAGCCAAAGAGCAAGAGCTTTCAAGTTTCTTTATTAATTTCCATATGGATTTCAACTTTTTTGTCTCTCCTCTAAGAGTTTGCAAATCATCTTGATTTGGTTATTCACGAGGTAATACTTCAACATCTGTCAAACGCGCTTGTCCTCTGAATTATCCACCATATTTACCTCCCTTTCCCTTAACACTGAAAGGCTTTGCGACGATGATTTTGGTTCAGATCTCATAAATTACCACATCGTCTTGCATTTTTTAATAGGTTTGATGAATACTTTCCCAAATTTCTCTTGTAGTTGTTAAAAACATACAAGTTTAGCTCACTTCAGACGTCATCATGACGTGATCATGGAATCCTCTTCATCCCATTTCACAAGCGTGGCATCTTCAGTAGAAGGTCCAGTTCCCATAAGACGACTTAATTTGGCCTTTCATTTTGGAAAGGTTTTAACCGCTTGAGACCATCGAAGATAATTTCAGCCATTGAGCCTATAAGAAAATTGTATGTTATGCAATTTTTCTTTTGACTAAACTAATGTCTCAGCCTCATTATTGACACTAATAATAGTAGATTGACTCTTAGATAAATACGACATTACACACAATTAAAGTAGAATTAAGTGAAGAAGAATTGAAAGAAATTTGGCAACTTATATACCTAAGATTTAGAGCAAGGCTTTTGGATTTGATACCAGAGAGGATATGATTCCTTCAACATAAACTGAAATTCCTCTCTTTTTTCTCCATATATTAAAGGGTTAATTATTAAAAAAATTTAAATTTTCGTCAAATTATTAATTATAATCTAAAATTTTAAAAGTAGTTAAAATACTCAAATTTTTAATTATTTTCAATTATATATCGACGTTAGTATCTCCGTTATCTTTACTGACATGACAGTGTTACGTGTTCATAAACTTTTATTAACTAGACACATCAGATTATTGAAACGTAGTCATTTTATGATGATACTAAAATGATGTCATTTCAAGAAGATTAAATCGTATCCGTCGAATATCGCTCGACGAGGGTTTGGGTCACTCTATCTGATACATTCTCTTCGGCCGTGCTCGAATATCCTTATCCAAAGTCCACTCTAAGGAGGCCACCACTTTCCACACTATTTCCAGCGCCTCCGTCAGCGCTAACACGGTGATGTCGTTCTCAATGGCTCAACGCCAACACGTCGACGCCGCTCTCAACGATGTTTATATATCCTTATGTCTATAACAGTATGGATAGAGCTGCAACTTTTGAAAGCTCCACTTCTTTTGCTTCGATTCCTCTGAAACCAATCCCAAAAACCCTTATTGGCTCTGTGAATTCAGGTCCTTTAGCCAGATCTTTGGGTGTAATCTCCTGTTCAGATCCACTGGAAAGAGGGTTTCTGTATGGTCCAATTGAGAGAGGACTCATGTCAGGTCCCCTGGATCGTGGGCTGTTCTTAAGTCCTCTTGAAAAGGGTAGTCCGATTAGTTTCAGAGGAGTTTTCTCATGAAGACTTTGCTTCTAAGCGGAAATCAAGTTGGAGGTAGTTGATTAGAATTCTGCAAAGAGCAATATCAAAAACGATATCACAGGACGTAACTCAATTGTTGCTCCAATAAAGGTGTGATGAAGGAACCGGATTGGATAATCAATCCAGATAAAACACAACGAGAATTTGACAGTAATTAGTATTAACTTGAGTAGTGATGGTAGTTTGGAGGTCGATGATTCTTTGGAGAGTCAAAATCTACATTGGGCTCAAGGCAAAGTAGGGGGGAGGATCGTGTTCATGTTGTTGTTCCCGATGAGCATGGATGGGTCTTCGCGGAGATTTACGATGGAAGATAGAAATGAAGCGAACTGTTTAATTATTTTCAAAGATTTCATGCGTTTGGGAGGAGGAAGATCAAAAGATATGATATCGATTAAGAGTATAGAAAAGGAAACTCGCATTAACTTATCGACACCACAAATTTACATTCAAGATATTGTACGTACACATGGAGAAGGATTCCAAAGCTAATCATATTCAACATAAACTCCCACAAACACTGTTGCCCACAAAATTGGGAGCAAGCAACAGAAAACAGAAAACACCGTCAGCTTTCTTTTTTTTTATCAACTAAATTGTTCTGTCAGGTGTTCCCACCAGGATAAGGACAACCATTGCGACCTGCAAGATACAGGATAAGACTAGCAAATGAATTGAATTACATCAGACAGACGGATCTCCTATTCAACGACAGGAAAAATGGAAGATGGGGAGAAGAACTTACTGGGATTGATCGACGAAAGAGTGGCTGTCTGCGAGAAATCACAATTCCAGGGGTTTTTACCCGAAGATTGATACAAGAGATTCATGGCATAAGAAGCATGCGAAGCTACGGTGTTCGGCTCAAAGCAAGTCCCACCAGGTTGAATTGGACTACAATCTACGCCCTGCTGCCCACAGACATAATCAAGATTCGCCTGCAACTGAGCGTCTGATACACCAGACTTCGGCACACACCAAGCTCCTTTCTTCGGACTTGGCAACGGAGAATTTGGCAATGGAGTTACAGAAGGTTTCGGTGAAGGAGCTGTCGGAGTAGTCTTAATTAAAGGGGAAAAAAAAAGAACACAATCATGTTACGAAACAGAGCATTTAGAACTTAATCCTGCAATAAACAGAGTTCTTTTCTGTTCTAACCTCCGTGCTCTTGGAGAGGCCAACATCGTAAGTCGAAGAGAGATCAGTCTTGAAAAGACCAAACGATCGCTCAGACGTAGGTCCAGGTTTCAAATCTTCATCGTACAATGCGAAGAAATATGTGTCCACTGATTTACCAGGCATCAATGGTGTGCCAACCATTGATCGAAGGTGTGCGATCAGATTACCATTATAAGCTTTGGCATTCTCAACACTCGGCCCTACTTCGTCACCGTCTCCCTTGTACGGCCACCCAGTTTCAGCAACCACAATTTCAACATTCTTAAACCCCATCGAGTTTATTGCGGATCGAACAGCATCAACCTGAGCATCGAACATATTCATGTACTTAATATTAGTGTTCCCATCAAGACGTCCTGCATTTGGTTGGAAAAGGCAAAAAGCCAGAGTCTCAGGTCTGGTGTCGCTCCGATAAGCGAAATACGGGTATGGGTTGATCTGAAAAGGAGAACCCGTCGCGTTGTTAAACTCCAGTAACCCCTTGATCAAGTCACTCAAGCTCGGGTCAAAGCTTCCAGACGACGGTGGCTCCGATTGTTTCAGCAACGTCATGGGGTGAACAGTGGACACCTTTATTTTACCACCAAGTGATGCTTCCTGGAGGGCCTTGTCGACATTTTGCATCGCCGGCAATAGGTTAGTCATTAAATTCCTGTCGCCGAATATGAACACTTCGTTACCGACATTGATGAGTGAGATTTTGCTGGATGGATAAAAGGGCAAGACGTTGCTGTTGATCCAGTTCTTAGCGAAGTTGGGGTCCGAGGCTAGTGCCGGAATGTCACCGTTTGCTACACCAACAGCGATTTCTATTCCGGTGTTGGCTAAAGCTTTGATAATATCCGGGTCTGAACCGTACAGACGGACCTTTTGGATGGTGGTTGATTGGAGGAGCTTTGCGGTGGCTGAAGGTGGTGGCAGGTTGTCCGCAACTTGGCCGTAGTTGATTCCTATGAACGATTGCGACTCTGCATCGAAAACAGAGAAACCAAGACTCCATCATCATCGTCATAAACTCGAATATATCAAAATTTTCATATTCTGGAGATGGGTTAAATCATGAATTTTGTTCCGTTTTCTATCTAGAAAAACAGAAAATGATCCAATAGGCCTCAAAAACAGAGTGATAAAGCAACTAAATCATAATTGTGATATGTGAAAAGCTTTTGTCAGCCATTTTCAGAGCTTATTGAAGAAGAAAGACACAAGCTTTATGATTCAAATGGAAATTGCAAACTTACTAGCAGTATTCACAGTCTGGAAGAGAGACAAGAGGAGCAAATAAACACTGTAAAGGAGGACCGCCATAGCTGAGGAGATGCTCTGCTTCGCTTAAGCTTTAATAGTATATTTAGTTATTTACAAGAAGATGAAACCAGAAGTTTAAATAGAAAGATCCTAGAGGGGAAGGGCACAACTGAAGTATAATGATTGCCGGAGTGGCAGAAGTGTCAGTAATTCTAACTCCACGTGGAAACTGGAAATAACACGACCTGAGATGAGATAGAAGCGCTTTGCTGTCTTTTGACTCAAACTGACGAAAATGCCCCCTCAATTCTGACCGTTACCTTTCAAGATCACCGCCATTAATGTAGGCCACGTGCTAAAACGGTACTGTTTCAACTTTGCTTTGGCTTTTCATTTGTTTTTATATTCAACGTAAACTACAATAATTACCTAATTTGTCTTTTAGGGTTGCTCAATTGTGATATTATTTCATATTAAAGTTTATTATTAATTAGAGAAACTAAATTATTATTTGAGTTAAGTTTGTAGATTAACTAATGAATTATTTTGAATATTTAATTATGCATTTAAGAATTAAACTAAAAATTATAGATTTTTTGTTTGAAATAACAACAATAACACTCCATGTGAATCTCATTGATACCGAGAACTAAAAAAATTCACCCCCTAGGAGATGATCGAATTGGTAGAGCGAAAGAACACAAAAATAAAAGGTCCTGTGTTCGATTTCTCCAACTTACGATTTCTTGATCGAGCTTGTCTTTCAAGGTTTATTTAGTGCAAAGTACTCAGTTGACGTGATTTGCAGGTTATTACGTCAATTTGAAGATTTACTCAGTGCAACCCAAATAATAGCAACTGTGGGTTCCTCCGTTTAAAAAAAAAATCAAATAATATGTAGACACATTTCAATTACTAGAAATAAGTTATACCATACAATTTTTTGTTTTATCTTTAAAATTGCTCACATATTTCAATTACTACATGTAAGGTTCTTAATTTTTTATTTTCAATATTTCATTCTTTGAAGTTTTGATCCAGGTTGAATTTCTCATTCAAGAATTAGTTTTAATCCAATCCATAGGAATCAATAAAAAGGTTAGTCCCTTATAAGAAAAAAACAATTTTTACATAATAGTTTTATAAAAATCATTTGATAAATAATAATGTATTCATTTATTTATATTATCATTTTCTTAGTATTTATCATTACTATTATTTATTTATTCTTTACTATTTATTATATATATTTATCTATTTTTATTTGATTTGATTTTATGTTTTTTAATCCATATGAGTCATTTGGAAATAATCTTATTACTAATTAAGAATAAGGCTGCGTACTATTAAACTTCCTCATACTCTGCACCTCAATAGAATTTTCACTTGGTGTTATTGTTATAATTTGATAAATAAATAGTAACTGATTATTTTTCTAGAGTTTCTAAAAAATACTATTAAAAAACTATTTTTTATAAAAACAAATTGTAGAAGAGATTGATAAAAGGAAGAAGAAAGGCTAGAAAACTTGAGGGTGGCAACTTACTCTTCCTTATGTGTTAAGAAAGAGCATTTTAAGGCGAACATTTACAAACAACGAAAGTGAGGGTAGGGCGTACACCATAAGAAGAAAAGAGGAGAAAGTAAAGCATATTATAGACATATTCAATTCAACCACTCCAAAGGAAAAGTGCTTGCGGGGAATTCGGCATCACGATGGCTTCGGGGAAAGAGCGCTAAAGGCATCGCTGCTTTAAGAATGTGGATATAATTGATCCACAACCACAAGTAAGCATTTAATAAATAGGAAAAACAATATTCTTTTATAAAATAACTGTCTTTTAAATTTTGCTCTTTATAATTTAATATTCTTAAAAGACGGGAAAAGGTAGAAATTGTTTCTAACGTTTATTTAAAAGTTAAAAATTTTTGTCGTTAATTAATAATATTAATAATATCACATTATACTTCAATATTTTAAAATAATATTGATAACGCCCTAAATCTTTATTTACTTAAGTTTTTATAGCTTTTATTATAAAATTCATAAATTTGACCTATTATATTGCAATTAAACAATTTAACCTACTTGATATTATGAATATTTAAAAAAAAACTTGTTAAAGATGTTATTTTATTTTATTATTTACTCTGAGGAAAATTATATTGAACCTAAATAAACTTATATACAACTAACACATTGTATCTTAACTCAAAATCTTAAAACAATGGGCTATAAATTTTATCTTATATATAACTCACTTTATTCTTATATCTTTTTCGATATAGATGATTCTATTTGTAATTTTTAATATAGCGCTTGAATTTCACTTAAAAGGAAGCAACATTTTAATAACACTTTATGCTCATTTGCCTATATTTTAAAAATCGGATAAGATATTTTCAACCAAAAAAAAAATCGGATCAGATGAGCCTATTTATCAAAATAAATACAAATCAGCCTATTTTCAGTACAATTTGGTGTATGGGGTAAGGGCATCTCCAACCAAGACACCAAAACACCAAATTTGATATTTTGGTGCAAAAATTCTTCACCGACCAAGGCATCAAAACATCAAAAAATTTGGTGCAATGAATAGTAACACACCAAATTTGGTGTGTTACTATTCATTACACCAAAAGTACAAAAAGGCAATTTTAGCCATGTACTTTTTAACTTTTTCCTTTTATATCCTTTTCATAAATTGATTTATTTACATTATTGACTAAATAATTAAATTTAACTTATTTATTACTTTACATAAAATATATCATTACAAATATCTCATTGAGACATTTAAAACGAGACTAATATTGAATATAATATTAAATTTATTTTTAATATTTATTTATAATTCTTATTTATAAGTGTTATAAATTTATTAATAAAATATGTAAGAACAAAAGTAATTTTGAAATAAAAATACATAAATTTAAACCATACAATTGATTTTAAAATTAAAATTCAACATAAATATTTGAAATTACATCTAGACTTAAATAAATTACAACGGAAATCGACTTTAGATTATAAACAAATTAAAATAACAACAACAAACTTAAAATAAAACTAAAACACTTGAAATATTAATTTAACATAGATAATAAATAATTTGGAAGGTCATCCCATTTCCTCAAAATCAAAATAGTGGCTAAAGCCACTAGATAATTTTATTTTAATTTTAATAAATAAATAAATAAAATTCTTGTATAAATATAAATTAATTTATTTAATAACTAAATTATTGTGGTTATATAAATATAAATTAATTTAGTTAATAACTAAATTATTGTGATTATATAAATATAAATTAATTTAGTTAATAACTAAATTATTGTGGTATATTGTTTGTAAAAATCTTGGTGTAAAAATTTGGTGTAAATGGTTGGAGCAACACCAAATTTAGTGTAAAAAGATGCTGAGAATATTCTATTTTACACCAACTTTGGTGTAAAAATTTGGTGCAATGATTGGAGATGCCCTCTGTTAGTTTTAGTGCCTTTCTATTCTTTGGGTTTGTATTTTAGCTATTAAATTAAAAAAATGTTAATAATACGTGGGACCCGCCTAGATGTCGTCCTTACATGCGGACCCACACAAGTATCTTCCCACACTTATTAAGTTTTGGTTGAGATTTTTTAATTTTTAATCAATTTTTTCTTTTTAATTCTCACATATTTAACTAATAAATTCCATTTTCAAATTTAGATTTTATTTTTATTTTAATTTAAAATTTTGTTTTAGATTATTGTTGTCAAAATAAATTACCATCTTTATTCTTAAAATAATAAATTGATTTAATATAACTAAAATTATATTTGTCAACATATATGTTCTTTACTTATCCCTTATTTTGATTAAAATTTTAAAATATTTTGTTAAAAGTTAACTATTATTTTCATCATAAATTTGTTTATTAAATTTAGTTATTAATTAGTATATATAAGTAATTTTGCTTCAAATAATTTTAGAAGGTGTCAAAATAATATTTAAAGTATAAAGAAGTGTGTTCAAAAGATATTGAAAAGAAGTTGGAATAAAATTAGAGTTTGATTGACTTTTTTGAACATAATTCACTTTTTATGAGCCCTTAAATAAATAATAATATAGAATACAATTATTATTATTATTATTTAATTTTTATGTTATATTTAATTTTAGTGTAAATTATTAGATTTATTATCTATTAATAAGCATTATTAGGATAATCTTATTTTAATACAATATTTTATTTTAATATTTTATTTTTATTAATATTTTAATACCAATTAAATTTTTAAAACTTAAATATTTTCTTTAACTTATTTAATATCCGATCCGGTTTTTAAAAAATTATTCTACGAACATTTGTTTTTAATTGATTAATTATACGAGCTTCCTTTACCAATTATAATAACCATAGTTTTGTATCTTTAGTCATTGTTTTGGGTTTCTCACGTGTTAGTCTTTTCCAATACTTTATTTTAAAACCAAACGTTGGAGAAAAAGAGTGAAATATTATTTTACTTTCTCCTTTATTTGGCTGAGAAGGGGAAGCAAAGAACAAATGAACGTGCAATCCAATTTGAGGACAAAACTGCAACTTTTGATTGAATTCACGGGAAAGAAAAAAAGATGTTCTCGAGTAATAAGAATAACAATATTTTCGTTGAAAGACTGAAGGGGTTAATTAATTCCACAAACTTTTAGCAAACTTATTTGGCACCAATAAAATAAAATTAAGCAAAACTGAAATAGTAAAAATACAAAAAATTTGGTAATCTGATTCAGACACTTTATACGTCTGCAAAGACACTCACTCAAATTTTAATCACTTTCATCAGTATAATAGTTTTATCTAGGTTTCTTGATCAACCGACTCCACTCAACCTAAAGACTATCTACGAATCTCACTTCTCGTAAAAAAATTTCACACCCAATAGTACGACCGCTTCATACTAACTTCAACAGAGAATTTATCTAACTACTTTCACTAAAAAATAATAATAAATAAAATAATTCCAGTATTTAATCACTTAAAATTTAAATAATAAAATACTTGAGACAAGGAAAACTCCCCTATAAAATTTTATTTTCCAAGTAACTTAGCTGAAAACTTTTGTCATATTTAATTCTTCCGTAGAGCAAGTCACACTACTGCCAATACTACCCAAAGTTTGCAAGAAAATTACACATTCCACTAAATCAACGATTCACACGCACATCAAAGCCACTCAAATCAAGCATCAAATAACACAATACTTAGCTTCTCAAACCACATTTGCGCAGCCCCAAAAACCGTGAACAGTACACCACCAAAGAACACTCTTAAATCAATTTTCTATTAACCTAAAACTTGGTTCCACCATAGAACTTGCACAATTCGAAAATTATACTATTAACTATGCAAATGTAATGGTTATTTTTATTGAACAATTTTTTAATTGTATTTGAAAAATCAAAGGGGGTTAATTAATTCGCAGGCTATTCTCAAATTCTTCTTCGCGCCAGTAAATAAAAATCACAACTGCAAAATAATAAAAAACACTGACGTTTGGTAACGCAGTTCGGCACACCTTGCCTACGTCTGCGGGACCCTCACCCAGATTAAATTCTTTCACTGTAGTTCACAACAAATTACACAAGATTGATCTACCCTGTAAGACCCAATCTATATAACCAACCCACAACCTAACTACCCGTGAAAGATCTTCACATCCAATAACATGACCGACTCGTGTTAACCTCATCAGAGGATTTTTCAAACTCTTTCTACTCACAAGCAAGAAACAAATAAAACATAAACGCCTTAATTTCAGATCTGAAATACTTCACTAAAATATTCAAATAGCAGCACCAACTACGAGTATACTCATATGTGATAAAGACTTTTAGGTATTGCAACCATTAATCAAGAACCCAGCAAAGATAATGCGACTATACTGCCTTAACACACCACCAACAAACCATGCGAAAAAAACACCAGATGAAGGACAGAAAGCGCAACAGCCGAATACCACAAAACCCACGCTATTTTTTTCACCACCAAACCTAACAAAAATCTATAGATCAAGATACTCCACCTGCTGTGTTCCACGTCAGCCAATAAGCAACCAATCTTCATTATTCACGCAACCTACCCAAAAGTGTCGTAGGAGAATCCTTTCCAAAATGGAATTGCATTAGACAACCAAGAATCCTTTTCAAAATGGAATTTCATTGGACAACAAATTGATATCCCACAAGTATACCAATTTAGATATTGCTTCCAATTCTAATTCCAAGCACTATCCAATACGCAACCACCAATTTAGACACATCTTCAGAAATTATTAAAATTCTCATGTCCAATTAAAAAATGCCAAAATCAAATAAAGAATATATAAAATATATTCTAACAATATTCAATTGGAGATTTGGATAATATGAATATGTGTTAGTACATTTTGTATGTATCTAACTGGACCAAGTTGAGAATGGTTGTTTTATACTGACTATTAAAACATATTTTTGAGGACATTAGAAATAAGATTTATGTTCTTAATCTTGATTTAGTTAGTATGAGCAAATATACATTGTCTTGTGCTTTAATTCATTAAAGAGTGAGTTTCAAATATTGGGACAATAATACTCGGTGAATTGGGCAAAGACAATTTGTATTTGTGAAATATTAATTAATGATGAAATCCATGTCTCGGTATAAAGAATAATGATGCACTTTAAGTAAACTTATAAGGTTTCATTGTGTAAACCCTGCAGGTGGATTTTTAATCCGACACATGAAATAAGTTGAGCGATAATCTTAAAGATTAAAATTGTTATTTAAATAAATTGTCAGTAATTTATTTTATTTGACAAGCATCTGTAATCTTAACATGGGGAACATAATTTATTATGTTGTGGAAAGTTAAAATTAATAAGAAGTTCAATCATAAATTTTTAGTGGAATAATTTATGATTAATTATAATAAGAATATACTAGTCCTGTATAGATTCTTATTATAATTTTAGTCTTATTAATTTTTTCTTACGGTCCCTGTCGTGCCTTAATTGTTTGGACCACACGTGTGTTACTTGTAATTTAAATATGCAACAGATTATTTTAAATTAAATAGAAAATCTGTTGATTTGAATTACAAACCGCTTAATTGATAAACAGTGTAATCTTAGCAGTTATTTTTTATACGAAAAGGAGAGAGTTCTTTATATATATATGTGCCTTTTTTCTTATCGAAGGGGATGCTTCTTTTAGAAAACTTAGTGAGAATACATCAACTCTCTCATAATCTCTCTAAAGAAAACACATGATAAATTCTATCTGCCCACTCAAAAATAAGGGTTTCAGAAACAATTAAACTTACACGATAGAAGACTGCAAAGATAAATAGATTTGCTGAAAGAAGTTTCTTCAACAGGTTTGTCTTGTATCGATTTTTGTAATTGGTTTGCCTGTATATATATTTTTGATCTTGGGTTGATTCCGCTGCAAATACTTTTGATTCTCCCAATTCATATAAGAGACTTAGAAATATGTATATCGGTGGCCTAGTTTTTTTTTCATGAACTATGTTTATGGTTGGTTCTTTTGAATGTTGTCGTGCAAACAAGTTTTTGTGTTTCGGTTCAATAGTGTTTTTGTTTTCATTTAAAAACGATTTCGTTCTTCTACAAGGAGAATGGAGGAAAAAAAATTTAACATGAAAAATGAAAACATCTATGACGTTTTCTGTTTTCACGTTGAGCAATAAAATGATTTTCAAGACTTGTTAAATCGTGTTCTGTTTCCTTCTGTATGAAAACGTAAACACAGATTAATCTGTACATATATGTTGGCATGCTCAAACTGGAGATATCGTTCAACAGTGAGTATGAGAAACTGAAGAAACGATTTTGTATTAAAAACAAAAAGGTGTTGTTGCTTAATGTGAAAGTTGAAACGTTACGTTAAGCAACACACCGTTCTCTGTTTTCATGAGCGATAATATAACAATTGTTTTCACTCTTGCATGAATCTGTGAGTGATGGTATGAAAACATCCATATTCATTCTTCATTTTACGTTGAAATAACGAAAAAGAAGAATCAGTGCTATGTTAGGAAATTAAACTATTTCCACACAACGAAAGCGTCAATAGAATAACACAAAGATTTGATAACGAAGTCGCCAAATTATCCACGCTCGGAATTCTTGACACCCTTTTTATTAGGAGAAAACAACACTTCATGTGCTTACACTCAACACTCAACTCACTAGTGTTTTCACACTCTCAACCCTTACCCCAATACACCAAAATTTACTCACCAAAATTTACCACTCTTACTAAGAGTTATTTTGGTTTTGGGATGAGATAAATGGGAGGGAGGGGTTTATTTATACTTGTTTAACCTCCCCTCCTCTCTCATTTCCAATATGGGACAAAGTCCCTTTACCTAACAATCTCCCACTGAAGATCGATTTCAACATCTTCACACAATTGATGCATGAGCTCGTCTAGATTTTATTATTCTTGCGAGTCAACTGAAGTTGCACATAACTTCGGTTTGTCGATTGTCACCACCTTGGTTAACATGTCGCAGGATTCTTACTTCCAAGGATCTTCTCAAGTGTTAACATTTCATCTTCTAGTAAGGATCGATGAAATGATAACGAACACCAATATGCTTGGTTACGGGTGGAATCTTTGGATTCTTGGCCGATGAATTGCACTCTGACCGTCACTATATAGCACATTCTTCTCCCCATAAAACCCAACTCGACAAAGAAATTCGAAGCCAAATCATCTCTTTTCTAGCTTCAGATTATTGCTATATACTACCACCGTAGTAGATAAGGCAACAATCTTCGAATCTGCGATATCCAACTCACAATTGTTGTACCTACGGTGAAAATGTAACCGTGGTGCTCCTTTTTCTATCAACTTCGCCGCATAACTGAGTCAACATAACAGTACTTTTATTTCTCCTTTGCCAAAGCACAGGCATTTCTTGGTAGTGCTTCGAAGATATCTTAAAATCCACTTTACTGCTTCCCAGTGGACTTTTCCAGGATTTGCCATAAATCTGCTAACTGCTCCCACTACATGACCTATGTCTGGCCTATGTCTGGCCTTGTGCATACCATGACATACATCAAGCTCCCAATAGCAGAGGCATAAGGAATTTTCGTCATCAAGTCTCGCTCTTCATTTGTCTGAGGTGACTGATTTTGGGATAGGCGAAAATGATTGACAAGGGGAGTGCTGACTGGTTTAGCATTCGCCATGTTAAACCGTTGCAAAATACGATTAATGTATTCTGCTTCAGATAACCGTAATTCCCTCTCGCTTATTTACGGTGATCTCGCATCCCAAGAATCTTCTTATTGGACCCGGATCTTTCATGTCAAATTCTTTTGACAATTGTTTCTTCAAATTTCTGATATCATCCATATTGGAACCCACTACTAACATGTCATCGACGTAAAGTAGCAAAATGATATAACTGGATTGATATCTCTTGATATAACAACAAAGGGTCGACATTGCACTTCGAAGTCTTCCTATGCATAAAGTTATCAAACTTTTCGTACCATGCGCTTGGGGCTTGTTTCAGACCGTATAAGCTTTTCTTCAACTTACACACTAAATGCTCTTTTCCTTTCTCCAGGAAACCCTCTTTGGTGCATAAATATCTCCTCGTCCAAGTCTCCATGAAGAAACGCTGTCTTCACATCAAGTCGCCAAGATGGAGATCTTGACTTGCAACAATACTTAACACCGCTCGATGGTATTAAGCTTCACCAACGAGAGAAAATATCGGTATAGTCTATTCCTTCCTTCTGCTGGAAACCTTTGACTACTAACCGAGCTTTGTATCTTTTGGAACCATCAAACTCCTCTTTGACCCGATATACCCATTTGTTGTGAAGAGCCTTCTTTCCATTTGGTAACTTTGTTAGTTCCCAAGTCTGATTTGAGATTAAAGATCTCATCTCATCTTTTATTGCAAGCTCTCACTTGCTGACATCTTCTATTTGGCATGCCTCTTTGTAAGACTCAGGCTCGCCTCCGTCAGTCAACAATAGATAGTCTGAGAATCTCCTGTTTGGCACATGAGGTCGAGAAGACCTTCTTAACTCAGGAACAAGAGAGGTGAGTTGTGGTGATTCAGGCTGAGCTTCTTCTTCAACAGTTTCTTCTGATTGAGGATTTATTTCCATTTGTCTCACTGCAAAATTTGGCATATTGCTGATATCAACAAATACAGGGTCTCTCTAAGAGGTGTTCTCCGATGCATGTCGATCTTTATACATCAGCTTTTCATTAAAGATCACATCTCTCGAATGATCTTCTTGTTTTCATCATCCCAAATCGATATCCAAACTCATCCTCACCATAGCCAATAAATGTGCATTTCTTAGATTTTGGATCAAGTTTATTTCGCTTGATCACCGATATGCACATATGTTGTACAACCAAATACATTGAGGTGTGAAAGATTCACATCTTTCTACTCCAAACCTCCTCTCGTATCTTGTACTCCAATGGAACCGATGGACCTCGGTTGATGAGATAAGTTCTTTGTTGACCGCTCGCCTGTAATTGCTTTGGTAAACTGATTGCATCCGCGATACTTCTAGCTCTTTCGATTAAGGTTCGATTCATACGCTCCGCTACACCATTATGTTGTGACGTTCTGCACGGTTCTTCCATTCTAATTCCATGCTCATGCAGAACTTTTGAATCTGGTGTCCTCATATTCTCCACCATTGTGGATTCGAAGCTTCTTTATCTTGAGACCCGTCTCATTTTCAACCATAGCCTTCCATGTTTTAAAACATCAAATACTTCGACTTGTGTCTCGAAAGTAAACCCACACTTTACGGAGTGATCATCAATGAATGTCACAGTAGTGCTTTCCACCAATGGATGGAGTAGTTGTTGGTCCCCAAACATCGAATGCACAAGCTCAGTTTCTCCTTCTTTGGCATTCCGCCACTGTTTGAAAGTGACTCTCTTACGCTTTCCAAGAATGCGCGTCTTCACACGTATCAAGTTCTACCGATGTAGACTGATAGTTTTCCATGGAATGCATTAACTTCATTCCTTTTCACTCGTGTGGCCAAGTCTCCGGTGCCACAAGTTGGAATCTCCACTTCCTTGTAACCGCAATTGAACAACATGCTCCAAATTGTTAGGTAGAGAGTACCATTCTTCTTTCCTGTGCTACAATCATTGCTCCTTTGATACCTTCCATTCATCACTACGGAAAGTTATGATGTAGCCTTCACTTGCTAATTGTCCATCGAGATTAAGTTCTTTCTCGGATCGGGATATGTCGACATCCTTCAACTCCCAGATAGCTCCATTCAGCTTGAGCTTAACTATACCTTTCTCGACAATCTTGCGGGGTTGATCATTACCAAGATACACACTGCCGAGATTTCGAGCACATACTTCTCAAGAAGATCTTTCTCCGAAGTTGCATGAAACGATGCTCCGGAGTCTAATATCCATGCCTCTTGCTTGTTTTCTAAGGCACATATCAACGCGTCATCCACACTTTGAGGTGGAAGCTATATTTGCCTCCGATTGTTCGACTCGCTTCTTTCAACCATTCTTGCATTGATTTGTAGTGCCCAAACTTTCCACAGCCCAACACTCAATATTTTTGAGTTTTGGGAAGTAGCAGATTCCGTGACTTGGACCTCCGTCCTTTGATCTATCACGGTATCTAGTTTTTCCACGCCCTCTACTTCTTCCTTTTGATTCTGCGGCGAGGCGGAGGAGGATGAGGTTTCACCTACTTCTTTTCTTGGGTTTCCTCGTTAATTATCGTGCCACTAACATCCTTGAACTTCAACTTATTGGTTCCTATCGAGTTACTCACCGATGTGATCAGTAGCACTCCAACTCTCTGGGAGGGATGATAAAAGTATTAAGGCTCAGATTTCATCATCAAGATCAATATTCACTGTACTCAACTGATTCAAGACTTTGTTGAGTTCATTGATATGATGATCTACAGAGGTGCCTTCCGCCATCTTCAAGTTGAACAAACGCCGCATCAAATGTACTTTGTTTACTGTTGAAGGTTTTTCATAATACTCCGTCAATTCCTCCATAAGGGCTTTTGTGGTTTTTGCCTTTAACACATTAAAGGCTATATTTCGGGATAAGGTCATTCGGATTACTCCAAGGGCCTTTCCAAAGAGCGGTAGAAACTGGTTCTTCTGATACAAATAATCCTCTATATGCATCTTCCAGTATTCGAAATCCGTGCCATCGAACTTATCGATTCTGTTGAGCATATCATCCGACGCCATTACTCTCATCGACTTCTAGTTTCTTCCGAGGTGAGACAACTAGTGAAGTGAACCGATTGATAATACCTGGGAAAGACCGTCAAACAGACTCCTTAGACAAGATACCATTCCACGTAAAATCCTGTGAAAGGCGGAGGGTCACAAACGGTCTCACTTAAAACCCGGCCTCCTACATGTAAGTTACGTGCGGTGTATTTATCACAAGTCGAGGCAAGTTTTACGTCATGAGGATCCACTCGTGGCAATCGTAGAAAGCATACTAACTCCAAGCTTCAATAAACCCAAGGAAAGTTTTCGATGTAGAAGATCCACTATGTGGCGACTACTGAGAGCATACTCACCGCCCGAGGCTCGATACCAATTGTTAGGAAATTAAACTATTTCCACACAACGAAAGCGCCAATAGAACAACACAAAGATTTGATAACGAGTTGGCCAAATTACGCCTACGCCTCTAAGCCATCAGATACCCTTTTATTGGGAGAAAAACAACACTTCATGTGTTTACACTCAACACTCAACTCACTAGTGTTTTCACACTCTCAACCCTTACCCCAATACATCCAAAAATTTACTCACCAAAATTTACCACTCTTACTAAGAGTTATTTTAGTTTTTGGGATGAGATAAATGGGAGGAGGAGGGGGTTTATTTATACTTATTTAACCTCTCCTCTCCTTTTCTCATTTTCAATATGGGACAAAGTCCCTTTACCTAACATGCTAGAGGACGATGGATGAGAGATAGCAATGGTTAAAAGCATTCACTGTGAAATTGAGAAAATCGAAAAACTCTTTTAATGCATTTAATAGATGTGTTAATAGGACAAAATCATTTAATGCATCGTTTACAGGAAGAGAGTACAGTGGATTAAGGGATTTGATTAAAAGCTTTTGGTTAATAGCTTTTGACAGTGAGATGGTTTCACAGAAAAAGGGACATCATGTGCATCGTTTTTTTCCCATCTAAACATTTTTGTTGGAGATTTTGTATTAAAAACAAAAATGGTTTTGTTGCTTACCGTAACAGTGAAAATGATGGTTTTTGTTAAAAAAAAAAACAACAACTGGTTTTGTCTTCATCGTGAGGAAGACGATTACGTGGAAAATTTTCTGTTTTTTTTTTAAATTTCAAACATGCCCGAAAAGAATTCTAAGTGGTCCTGAAAGTTTTGTGTTTATAATCGTGTTTATAAACAAGTCCTTATGTTTCTTTCAAGGCCCGGGATGTTTCTAAGTTTTTTAATAAGTTCGGAAAATTTTCATCTCAGCCCAGACAGATGTTGTTTGGTTGCAAAATGACGTAGAATATTTCTTCATATTGAAAAATGGCCTAGAAATTTTTTTTTTTGTTTTGAAAATTATATTCTTTGTGAAATTTTTTTATAAATTCTTCTGAAAATTTGCTGTTTATTAAATAATACGATCAAATAGAATTTAATTTTAATTAAAAAATATTTTTTCATTACTTGCTACTTGCTAGTTGTGACTACTTGCATATTCTTTCTCATCGAAAGATGATATGTGTTTGTGTATTACTGGATCTAGTCTAGTTTTGTCTGTATTATTTTAATTCTCCATCTGAATAATTTAATTAGGGGCATGGACTAGATGTAATGGTTTTTCCAATTATAATAGTTTTTTTTGCATGTTTCTCCCATCGAGTAGTGCATGTCAGCTATTTTACTATTTATGCATGACATATGATTAATTTAATTCTCCCATCGAGGTTGTTGTTCATGAATGTCAGAAATGCATAAGTGAATTTTAAGGTCATATTTGTTTTATTCAATTATGTGTTAAAATTCAGAAATTTAATTTTGTTAGTATGCTTAATCTCAGTTCAATATGACATCATTCAATCCTCTAGCCAACATCCTAACCCAAAACAAGCTTGAGGGTCCTAACTATATGGACTGGAAAAGGAATTTGGAGATTTTGCTTACTGCTGAAGAGTACAAGTTTGTGCTCAGTGAGGTGTGTCCTGAAAAACCTGGTGAGGGTGCCTCGGAAGAGGTTACCAATGCTTACCAGAAATGGGTTAAAGCTGATGAGATGACGCGATATTACATTTTGGCATCTATGTCAAATGTTTTACAACATCAGCATCAAAGGATAGACACAGCTTACAACATCTTAGAGAATCTCAAGGAGATGTTTAGAGACCAGACTAGTGCAACCAAGCAGAATGCACTTAGGAAGATTCTTACTTCTAAATGGAGGAAGGAACTCCTGTTAGACCCCATGTCTTGAAAATGATAAGTCTTCTGAATGACATGAAGATTCTTGGTGCTGAGGTTGACAAGGCTACTTAGATTGAGATAGTCTTGAACACTCTGTCGGCCAGTTTTCAGCAGTTTCGTTTGAATTATAACATGAATAAGATGGATTTTACTCTATCTAAGTTGCTGAATGGGCTAGTTGTTGCTGAGACTATTATTAAGCAAGGGGTTACACCTGTTGTGCTCAATGTTGAGCGGGGTTCTTCATCTGCCCAGAAAAGGAGTAAGAAGAGAAAGGCTCACAAGCTTAAGCCTTAAAAAAATGGTGCAGCTAATGGTGCAAAGGGTGTTGTGAAAAAGCCAAAAGGCAAGTATTTTCACTGTAAACAACTAGGTAACTGGAAGCAGCAATGTCCAACCTGGATAGCCAAGAAAAAGCAAGGCACATCTCTTTTTTATTTTCTAGTTGTTGAAACTTGTTTAGCGGTATTGACTACACTCCAATGGTGTGTAGGCTCAGGAGCCACTAATCATGTCTGCAATTCATTGTAGGGGTTTCAGGTAACACGCCAGTTAAGTAAAGGAGAAATGAGCATTTTTTTGGGAGATGACACCTAAGTTGCAGTTTTAGCTGTAGGGAATGTTATTTTAAAATTTAAGAATAATAGAACATTTTTGTTAAGGGATGTTTTGTATATTCCTTTAATTAGAAGGAATTTAATTTCTGTTTCTAGTTTGAGTAAGAACGGATTCAGTTTGTTTTAATGAATTTCATGATGATTCTGTCGTTATTAAATTTAGAAAACGAATCATTTGTTCTGGCTCATTAATTGATGACCTATTTATTCTTAAAGTTACACCTGAATAGCAATTTAATTATGAAGTAAATAACTTTGATGTCGTTGTACCATTAAAAAGAAAACATCCTATTGAATTCAATCATACTTATCTTTGGCATTTAAGGCTTGATCATATTAACTTAGATAGAATTTCTAGGTTGGTCAAAGATGGACCTTTGAGTTCATTGAAAGTGGAGGCACTACCAACATGTGAATCCTGTCTGGAAGGTAAAATGACTAAGAGACCTTTTCGTTTAAAAGGTAATAGGGCCAATGATATTTTAGAACTAATTCATTCTGATTTGTGTGGCCCTATGAGTATCCAAGCTAGAGGTGGTTTTGAGTATTTTGTAACATTCACAGATGATTACTCAAGGTATGGATATATTTACCTATTGTATCGTAAGTCTAAATGCTTTGAAAAAGTCAAAGTATTTAAGGCAGAAACGGAGAAGCGACATGGAAAATATATCAAGTCACTACGATCTGATCGTTGTGGCGAATACCTCTCTAGGGAATTCATTGCTTATTTATCAGAACAAGGAATTACTTCACAATTGTCTGCACCTGGCATGCCACAACAGAATGGGGTAGCAGAAAGGAGAAATAGGACGCTTATGGAAATGGTTAGATCAATGATGAGTTATTCAGATTTGCCACTTTCTTTTTTGGGATATGCAAGTGAAACAACAGCATACATTCTAAATTTAGTTCCTTCTAAGTCAGTACCTCTAACTCCTACAGAACTGTGGACTGGGCGTAAGCCTAGTCTAAGATATGTTCGAATGTGGGGTTACCCAGCCCATGTGCTGAAAGGGAAAGCGGAGAAGTTGGAATCCAAATCAGAATTATGTTTCTTTATTGGCTATCCTAGAGGAACGAAAGGTGGTTTATTTTATAGTCCGAAGGATAAGAAGATCATTGTTAGCACAAATGCACATTACCTTGAGGAGGACTGTATTGTAAACCATATTCCCAAAAGCAAATTAACCTTGCGTGAGTTGAGAGGAGAAAACATACCCACTAGAACATTTCCCACAGAACCTAAAACTGAACCATTCTTGGTGGGAGCTGACATTTCATTGCCTGGTCAAAGTAGGAGAAATGTCAGTGGACCAGAATATCAACATCTGTCAAACAAATCGACTCTAATATTTCACTACAACCACTGAAGATGCAGTGGGAGTTATGTTGGAGCAATTGTTGATCAAAAGCAGAACAACAGTAAGTAAGAGCCTCTAACATTTCATGGCCTGTTGTTAATGAAGGACAAGTTAAGGCTATAGAGCATGACCAAGCTGTGGTCCCACCAGTCATTTACTTGTCGGTCTTACAGCTGCAGCAATATTGGCTGAACAACCTGTAGTACTTCGTCGTAGTGGGAGAATAATACGACCACCGATTCGATATACACTTTTGGGAGAAACATTTGACAGAATCCCTGAAAAAGTGAATACCGAACCCGTATGTTACGACGATGCACTACAAGATAAAGATGCTGATAAATGGCTTATAGCTATGAAATCTGAGATGGAGTCTATGTACTCTAATCAAGTCTAGAAACTTGTAGAACCACCTGAAAGGGTTAAACCCATAGGAAGTAAGTGGCTTTATAAGAAAAAGAGGGGTGTAGACGGTGAAGTACAAACTTATAAGACGAGGCTTGTTGCGAAGGGGTATACTCAGAAAGAAGGGATCGATTATGAGGAAACTTTTTCGCTGGTAGCCATGCTTAAGTCTATTAGAACTCTTCTATCCATTGCAGCTCATTTGAATTACGAAATTTGGCAAATGGATGTCAAGATAACTTTCCTAAATGACAGTCTTGATGAATGCATCTATATGAAGCAACCAAAGGGTTTCATTGCTAATGGCCAAGAACATTTGCTATGCAAATTGAATAGGTCCATTTATGGACTTAAACGGGCTTCTAGGTCTTGGAATACTTGTTTTGACTAGTCGATCAAAACTTTTGGTTTTGATCAGTGTCATGATGAGTTGTGTGTATAAGAAGTGGAATGGTAAGAAGGTAGTATTTCTGGTATTATATGTGGATGATATTCTGCTTATAGGAAATTGTGTAGGTATGTTAACTTCTGTCAAGGACTGGCTGTCTGACCGTTTTGATATGAAGGGCTTGGGAGAAGTTGCTCATATTCTTGGGATCAAGCTTATGCGAGATCGCAAGAAAAGGATGATTGGCTTATCACAGGCACTTTATATTGATACTATTCTTGCTCGTTTCAACATGCATGATTCCAAGAAGGGTTTTCTTCCCTTCAGACATGGAATTACTCTATCTAAGGATCAATGTCCTAAGACATCAGAAGAGATAGAGAGAATGAAGGCAGTTCCTTATGCATCTGCAGTAGGAAGCCTCATGTATGCAATCTTGTGCACTAGACCTGATATTTGTTTTGTTGTTGGCATAGTTAACAGATTTCAGTCTAACCCTGGGCGAGAACATTGGACTGCAGTCAAACATATAATCAAGTACTTAAAAAGAACTAGAGATTATATATTAGTTTACCAGTCAGAAGATCTTGTACCCTTAGGTTATACAGATTCAGACTTTCAATTTGACAAGGACTCTCGGAAATCTACCTTAGGAAATGTTTTTGCCCTAGGAGGTGGAGCCATAAGTTGGAGGAGTATTAAACAAACTTGTGTTGCAGACTCCACCATGGAAGCTGAATATGTGGCGGCCTTTGAGGCAGCCAAGGGAGTAGTATGGCTTAGGAACTTCCTAATGGATCTGGGTGTGGTTCCAACAGTTCAATCGCCTATTACACTTTATTGTCACAATAGTGGGGCAGTTGCAAACTCGAAGGAGTCACGGAGCCATAAAAGGGCAAAACACATTGAACGGAAGTATCACCTGATACGAGACATAGTTCAAAGGGGTGATGTGATGGTGATGAAGATTGCATCAGAAAACAACCTAGCTGATCCTTTTACAAAGAGCTTACCTGCAAAGACTTTTGATAGTCACGTGGAAGGAATGAGAGTTAAAATCATAGATGCATGGTTATGAGTCTAAATGGGATATTGATATATATATGCTATTAACCATGCAAATGTAATGGTTATTTTCATTGAACAATTTTTTAATTGTATTCAATTGGAGATTTGCATAATATAAATATGTGTTAGTACATTTTGTATGTATCTAACTGGACCAAGTTGAGAATGGTTGTTTTATACTGACTATTAAAACATATTTTTGAGGATATTAGAAATAAGATTTATGTTCTTAATCTTGATTTAGTTAGTATGAGCAAATATACATTGTCTTGTGCTTTAATTCATTAAAGAGTGAGTTTCAATTATTGGGACAATAATACTCGATGAATTGGGCAAAGGTAATTTGTATTTGTGAAATATTAATTAATGATGGAATCCATGTCTTGGTATAGAGAATGATGATGCACTTTAAGTAAGCTTATAAGGTTTCATTGTATAAACCTGCAGTGAATTTTTAATCCGACACATGAAATGAGTTGGCGACAATCTTAAAGATTAAAATTGTTATTTAAATAAATTGTTAATAATTTATTTTATTTGACAAGCATCTCGTAGTTCAATCATAAATTTTAGTGGAATAATTTATGATTAATTATAATAAGAATATACTAGTCTTGTATAGATTCTTATTATAATTTTAGTCTTATTAATTTTTCATGCGGTCCCTGTCGTGCCTTAATTGTTTGGACCACACGTGTGTTATTTGTAATTTAAATATGCAACATATTATTTTAAATTAAATAGAAAATATGTTGATTTGAATTACAAATCGCATGATTGATAAACAATGTAATCTTAGTGGTTATTTCTTATGCGAGAAATGAGAGTTCTCTATATATATATGTGCCTTTCTTCCTATCGAAGGGGATGCTTCTTTTAAAAAACTTAGAGAGAATACATCAACTCTCTCATAATTTCTCTAAAGAAAACACATGATAAATTCTATCCGCCCACCTAGAAATAAGGGTTTTGAAACAATTAAGGTTACACAATAGAAGACATGTAAGGATAAATAGATTTCTTTGAAAGAAGTTTCTTCAATAAGTTTGTCTTATATCGATTTTTGTAATTAGTTTGCTGTATATATATTTCTGATCTTGGGTTGATTCCACTGCAAATACTATTGATTCTCATATAGAGAATCAAACCAATATTTGGTTGTATGCCAGATTATTCACCTGATACGAGATGTGTGGATCAAGTTAGATGGAGCTACATAACTCTCTCAAGTTTACAGCTCAGTCAAGTAAACATATGTTGCTTGGTCTACTGATCACTTTCCCCTTTCACAAGCTGATATAGAGTTACGGAACAGCTCAGTCACTCTCTGTCGAAATAGGATAAAATTTCATATCTCAGATAAGTTATGTTCTTTACGTACTAGTGAGGAGGAATCTATTAACCATATATCCTTTAAGTGCTGCCACATGAACTTGAGTCGGAATAAGTATCTATATTGGATCAATGGGCTAAAACGGAAAAGCAAGAAGGACTTAAAGGTATTTAAGGGTAGTTTTGCAATGCTCATACATTTCATATGGATGATGAGAAACACTAAAATATTCGAAAAACCTGAGAGTTTCAGTAAGTACACTTGGATGGAGTTCTATCTCAAGGTAAGGATGACTATTATGATAAAGTTTCAACATCATATCTCAACAAGTATTAAGCAGCTAATGAAAATATAGGCAGAACATGTATTGTCAATCGGTCTTGAAGGTAGCCAAGTTGTACATACTCCAATTGTTGGAGATGATTATCACTTCTTTTCGTAATTTCCACCTTTTTGTAAATAAATACAGTACTTATTTTTTAAAAAAAGAGAGTAAATAAATAAAGCAAAGTAGTTGCTATGAGAAAATATTTAAGTTAGCTACGGAAATACTTAGACTAAATAATTAAAAAGAAAGCACCCTATATTAAATATTTAGCTTAAATATAAGACATAAGATTCAAGAAAATGAGGTAGATATTGCGATCATCGATCGAAATTGAATCAGATTCACTTTTGGGATGAGTAAATTTTGAAAAACTTGATCAAATTTTGTTTTAATCAATTAAAAATGATTTAATTGTTATCAATTTTTAATTAATTAATTTTAATAAAATAATATCTCTTATTAAATTAATATAATTATTTTATTTATATTAAAAGTCAATGTAAAATTTATAAAATATCATTTTCAAAATTTATAGAATAATTTATATCTATTATTTTCATACTAAATTTAAAGATTTTGTCACCCTAATTATTCTTGCAAAATATTGCATTTTAATATTTAATACATTTCATTAGGGTCTCAAATGTATCTTTAACTTCATATTGGGCCAACGTTGGCATGTGAACTCTACTGTTAATATCAGCCTGACCATACTTCAGGCTCGACATTTGAAAACAAAACAAAGTTATTTTGGTATTTTAATTAAAATAGTTTGGACAAGGTCCGAGTCTACGTGAGGTTAGGATTTTTTTTGGAGTTAAATGAATACAAGAAACAAACTAGAACTAATGTCTCAAGAAGGCCACTAATCTCTAATCAATTTGAAGCAACAATCAAAATCTTGAAGTTAGAGTCTCCTAAAAAAACCATCGCATCTATAACTGAGAAATCCTGCTTAACTAGAAAATCCGCACATTAGTTAGCTTTAGAAAAGATATGCAAAAAAGAGCAACATCAATCTCTTGCCATCAACGTCTTGATATCCCCAATAAGAATAAACATAAGATGTAAACCGGGGCAAGAATTCATCACAAAATTAACTACATTTTGAAAATCAGACTTAAGAATTACTTTTCGGTAGCCACGATTCCAAGTCAAAATTAAACCATGCCGAAGTGCCCATGTCCTATCCCCAAACTTTTTCCATGATTTAAAACATTCAGCTTCATCCTCAAGATCCAGCGGTTTAATGAAACTAAACTTTATCTCTAGCACTTGATGAGCATAAACGCCGACATCCTTCAGTTCACAAGACAAAATTGAGATTTTTGAAAGGAATTTCATTGCATAACAGATAAAGGAACATGTAAACTGAGCCTGTCGAAGAAGAGCAGAGGCAATGATTGAAGCTGCGAAATTTCTCGGAAGATTCTCAATGGAATTTTTCCTACGCATTTACCAAAAAAAGAAAATTTCCTACGCGCAAAGCGAGGTTGAATGGCATGTTAGTGTTTGACTTTTCGATAGAGTTGACTTTTAGAAGGAACAAAACCTTCTCTGTTCAGTTTATAAATGAAGATTCCCATGTCTAGCTTCTTGTAAATCCCTTTTGCTTACCCTTTGCTTAGCTGAAAATGGTCGATGCTATTATTTCTACTGTGGTGGCCGATCTAACCTCCATGGTGCTTAGTTCCATGACAGAAGAGGTGAAGTTGGTGAGTGGAGTGAACGACGAAGTTAAGAAACTGGTGAGCATTTTCAAATCCATTCAAGCCTTGCTAGATGATGCAGAGGAACAACAAGTGAAGGAGGTTTCTGTCAGGAACTGGTTGTTTAATCTTAAAGCTGTTTCTTACGACATGGACGATGTTTTGGATGAGTGGAAAACCTGGATTCAGACATCACAACTCCAGCATGGACCCGATCCTCTCAAGAACAAGGTACTCTCCTTCTTTCGCTGCATCTGCTTTACTACGAGTGATGTTGGTCTTCTTCATGTAGTTGGTGGCAGGATAAGAGAAATAAAACAAAGACTAGATGACATTGCAACTGATAAAGTTAGGTACCAACTTAACTCAACCGACAGATCTGAAAAACATGTCGAGAGATATGTTACCACATCCTTCATTGATACACATGAAGTCAAAGGTAGAAAAGAAGAAAAAGATAAGGTCAAAAGCAAGCTATTTAGTGGAGCATCCAAGCTCCATATCATCTCTCTTGTGGGGATGGGGGGAATTGGAAAAACAACCCTTGCAAAATTGATTTACAATGACAATGACATACAAGATCATTTTGAGGAGAAAATATGGGTGTGCGTTTCCGAGCCTTTTGATGAGATGCGTATTGCTAAAGCAATTCTTGAATCTCTTCGTGGTTCTTCTACGCATGATTTTAGAGAATTAGAGAATATATTAAAAGAAATTCGTGCAATTCTCTATGAAAAAAGATTTTTGCTTGTTCTTGACGATGTTTGGAATGAGAATCCTAATAAATGGAAGGAGCTAAAACATTCTCTCACGTGTGGTTTATTAGGAAGTACAATTCTGATAACCACTCGCAAAGAAAGGGTTGCATTAATCATGGGGTGCAATAACGAGAGTATACATAAGTTAGGACTTTTGAATTCTGAGCAATGTTGGTCAATAATTAGGCAAATCGCATTTGTTAATGGTGAACATGATAAATTGGAGAGGATAGGTAAGAAAATTGCATATAAGTGTAAGGGTTTGCCTCTTGCTGCTACTACTTTAGGAGGACTCTTGCGCTTTAAGAAATCAATAAAAGAATGATCGAGAGTCTTGGAAAGTGAAGGATGGGAAAGGGATAATCTCTTGAGTACTTTGAAACTTAGTTATTATGATTTGCCATTACCATTAAAGCAATGTTTTTCATATTGCTCTATCTTTCCAAAAGATTCTAAGATTGGGAAAAGAGAATTGATTGGTATGTGGATGGCACAAGGTTACCTAAAAGGAAAAGAAGAAGATGAAGATTTGGAAATAATCGGGGAGACTTATTTCGAGAATTTAACCACGCTCTTTGCTTCAAACTTTGCCCAAGAATCGTGATACTTGTATGTTGCATGACATGGTGAGTGACCTAGCTCAAACATTTACCAAAAATGAGTGCTTGTTCATGGAGGTTCTAAACGATACAGATACTATTCAAAACTCTTTATGTGCAGAAGTTCGTCATTTAACTCTCGCACTTGCACAAGATGTTTCAGTTCCGGTGTCTGTCTATGATCTCAATAAATTACGCACTTTGATCATTCGATTATTTGAGATTAAGTCGCCATCAGTGGTTGTTCTTCCCCTTGAGAGTGTGTTTTATCGTTTGACTCGTTTAAGAACTTTAGATCTTCACAAGTGTGGCATTAAAGAAGTTCCATCTTCAATAAGTAAATTAGCTCATCTCAGATGGCTTGACTTGTCTGAGAATTATGGTCTACAGAAGTTGCCTGAAACCTTATGTGAGTGTTACAACTTGCAAACGTTAACTCTCGTCTATTGTGTCAATCTTGAAGAATTGCCCCAAGGGATTGGGAGACTATCGAACTTGATGTACTTAGATATGGAAGGCTGTCGGAAAATAAAGTATCTTCCGAAAGGAATAGGAAATCTCTGGCGTCTTAAAAAGTTGAGTGACTTCATCTTAGGCGTTCATGAGAACGAAGCATCTGTTGCTGACCTAGAGAAGTTGAATAACCTTAGAGGGACTTTGAGCATAAGGGGTCTGGGAAATGTGAGAAAGATCGAAGAAACCAAAGCAATACAATTGAAGAAAAAGAAGAACATTACCAGGTTGAAGTTGAATTTTCATTTTGATGGAGATTTTAGGCTGGAAGATGAAGAAGAGTTACTTGAAACTTTAGAGCCACATTTGATTTGGAAATGTTACGCATACAGAAGTACAACGGCAAAACGATGTTCCCAAGTTGGATGATGAAGTTGAATCTACTCAGAGAGCTTTGGATCTCTATCTGCGAAAATCTTCAAGAATTGCTCCATTGGGAAGCTTCCATTCCTTGAAGAATTATACATAGGGTACATGAGAGTGAAAAGGGTAGGTATTGAATTCATGGGAATTGAAGAAGAAGATTCACCAATGGTGGCATTTCCAAAACTGAAAAAGCTTGTGTTTTCTGAGTTATCGGAATGGGAAGAGTGGGACGATGGGTGGTTGACAGAGAGAATTAAGAAGAAAATTACAGTTATGCCATATCTGCTAGGGCTTAGTATTTGGGGATGTCCGAGGTTGAAGACGTTGCCATATCATCTGCTGTCGCCGACGATCACCAAATTGGAGCGGTTGAATATAAAGGAGTGTTCTGTTCTTCAACAACGAATAGAAGAACATAAACTCTCTCACATACCTCATGTCATATTTCAGGCAAGGAGGTACCTTTTAAAGAAAAGGTAATATTCTAATTTTTTATTTACTACCTTTTCAATTAATTGTATCTTTTAATATATTGACTTTTAAATTTATAAAATATATTATTTGATAAAAATAATATAATATATAATATTTTATTTTAATATTGTAATTATTTTAAGAAAAATTATATTAATTACTCTATATTAAAAATATATTAAAATATAATTACTTAATTTTGAAAAATGTAATTTAACTTAAAATTTTAACATTTATTTTGCATATAATTAATTTTTATTTTAATTAACTTTCAAAAGCAAAGATGGTAATATATTTAATGACTTATTTCTTTAATTATAGAATGAAATGACATTAAGATATCTAACTTAAAATTTAGTTAATTCATATTTAACTTATTAATTTGCTGGTTTGTTGCAATATTAAGGAGCCCAAATGTTGAAGGATGGTCAGCTTCCAGCACCTGATTGGTCACATGAGCTACCCTGTTTCCATCATAATTGAGAAAGACCCTTCTTGTTGTGCTTCCTAATTTCATGGAATATTTCACTAATAAGTCTTAGTAGAAACACGGGGATAAGATCATCATTTACGCCAATAAATCAAGAAAGACTCTTCTTAATATGACTTATAGACTCGTGAAATATTTCTTATTTATTTGATAATATTTTTATTTTGAATTACATTAGGCATGTACATTGCTTCTTCCATATTTTAATGTATATGAAAAAATCATAGAAAAGGCAAAAGAAAAAAAAATTACGGAATTGTTGGAAAAATCTTTGTTTCTTTCTCTTGGCGAAGGAATTTACGTCTTTCATTTCATGAAATGTAGCTACTGTATTAGTTATCATTATGTTTGATAAATAACAAATTATATTAATTGTTAGCTAATTTTATGTAGGTTTATATCAGTTGATTTAAACAAAGAATAATATCATTGTTTATTAAAGATGCTTGACAAAATTAACTATTTAATATCGACTGTTAATGTGTAAAGTGACTTATAAATATATGGTTTTAAAAAATCATAAGGACATGAATATTATATTTCTAAGATTTCGATTGAATATTTTATAAGAATTTAGAATTTAAATATTTAATTTTATAAAATTAAGTTTATAACTTTAATAAAAAATAACAATAATATCATCATCATCCAACGTTAAATTCTCTATTAATATGAATAATACATAGCTATATCATATTAGTATTTTTATATAATATATATAAATTTTATTATTTAATAAATTAAAATATTTATAATTATAGTATGACATAGATGCATATATATCATAATTCAAAATTATGAAAAGGATATAATTGATTTTTACCTATTCGTTTTTGGTTGATCATAAAAAGCTCATCTTTTGAAACTTTTAGAAATCAACTTATTTAAATAAACTAACCAACTTATAAGCTGTTTGTCAACCACCTGCATTCAACATAAGAAGTGGAGTTCTTGGCTTCTGTGGCCTTCCTGAATCAGTTGTCTATAATTTTGTTCTTGTTGCTGTTGACCGGTTAAGTAAGTATGGGCATTTTTTATTTTTAAAGTTTAGATTGTCATAAAATTGATTAAAATAATAAATTAAAGAAATTAAAATATAATTAGAAAATTTTATAATATTTAAAATTTAATTAAAATTAAAAATTAATTAATATATACAAATTTATTAATTTATATAATTAATAATTAATTAATAAAGCAAAAATAATTCTAAGAAAAGTCAAAATTTTACAATCAACCAATTAAATTAATTACTGATTATTTCTCTGCTAGTGACAAACGAGATATTTTTCTTCCTCTTTCGTGGTCACACACTACCAACCATTCCGAAACATGTGGTGTATAAGCAACAATACAGGCCTAGGGTGTCGAGAACCTTCTTAGTTAATCGTGGATCAGTCTTCGAAATCGATACAATCACAAGCGCTTTGATCCATCTAGATTTCTTTGATAAGTAGGTTTTCTATGCTTTAGCCTTTAGTAGTTCTTATGTATAGGCCTCTCGCGCCTTATTTCCATTTTCGTAACCTACCTCTGATCCCAATTTATTTAGATCTGGAATTGATATACTTATGATACATGGTTCGCCGGTGATCGGAGTACGTTGGAAGCTTCTTAGCTCAATTGGCTAGTTGTAAGGAGCTTTGGTTTATTTATAGGTAATACACGCTTGCTTTAATTCTGCTAAGAAGGTTTGTGTATCGTTGGCCTTTAAGACGAGCTTGAGCTTCTGATACTTTGCCTAGAGCTATTTGAATATGATTCCGTGCTCGCTCGCATCTCCATGGATTGTGTTTTGTTGAGAGATCTGTCGAGGTATTTTGACTCGTTTCATGGTTTCCTGTGCTTAGTTTTTGTTTTAGTAACCTATTTTGTCTCGTATATTTAACTTCTCAAGTGGCCGAATTGTGCTGTATTTGCGTACTGAATGTTTGTGCTTTTTTTATGCGAGGTATTGTACGCAATTTTGTGATTAAACAGATATGCCTCGTATATTTAGGTTGACGAGATGATATCTGACGTTTAATTGATATGCATTAACTTGTTGCCTCTAAACAGCTGCCCAGCTTCACCCATGGACGTGATTTACAGCTAATGGTGATGGATTGGTAGCAGTCGTTTTCTCTTGTTTAGCCACGTCTTGAAGACTACTGCAAGCGTCGAGGGTGTGTGATATTATGGTATAAATTTATTTTTGGTGTTTGTTGGAAAATAAAAGAGTAAAAACTTCTTTCACTAATGTTTAAGGTATAACTACATGGTGGTAGATGGTGATTAGATGGCAAGCGATTAATGAATAGGGATGAGAGATGTTGACGTATTGTATGTTATTTTGTCCCAGGTGTCAGGACCTTTGCCATGACAGGTGCGCTTGCATGGCAGGTCAAAATCCTTAATAAAAAGTACTTTTTTGGGGTTTTGAGGTGGAGATGGCACGGGGTTTTATTTATTCCGCCGGCTTTCCTCCTTGTTTGTGTGTGCGTTTTTTCTTTGCTCTTCTTCTTTCATTCTCCTCTATTTCCATATACTTCTGCGCCAATTGCCGGACATGTTCATTGGATGGACTATAAGTATAGCTTGCAACCAAGGCAAAAGGGCTTCTTCATGCTGAATTTGTGGTGAAACTGGCTTCGAGGCTAAGTGATGCCCTAGGCATTCTATCCTCTCATTAGGAGCAAAGTGGATAACTTACATTGACCAAGGTTGGTTATAACTTTCCATCAATTCTGTTAAATATTTTGCTCAGAATAGATTATTCAATTCTTCACCATGTTCTTTATCATATTTGCTTGAACAACATTTCACGGATTGACTGTTTACATATTCTCGATCTCGATTGGAGACCTGCATGATTTAGTAGAACACTGAACATCATTGATAGCACAGATGGAAAACTTAACATTGGTGCATGACTTAGTGATTATTTTCAATCTCACAACATTAATATTACAGATTGATCAAGTCTCATGCTTCATCAGAGAACACCATTATTGCCAATTGAACTGATTAAAGGCTGCAGTTCAACGATGACCATTCTCAATCTCAACTTTAGGTAGTCTGCATCGTTCTGCCACTTCTATCTGGCTGCATAAGTTAAAAAAAATCTTAACTTGCCTTTGGCAAGGACAAATCTCATGAACTCGTGCACACTTATGTCACAAGCCGCAGTTATTATTTAGTCTCAATTTTGAGGTATGGTGTTGAAAAGCAAATGGTTAGAGAGGTTGCAGGTGGATCTATTCGCTATTGGCATGATTATCCCCAATACATTCATTAGCTGAGATTTCAGTTGACTAATTTATATACGAGGATCAGGCTTTTATTTATTTCATTAATCTATGCACATAGAACTTATGGACTGATATTGTGCACCAATTGCAACTTGGAGTTTGATCAAGTGTCCTATTACAAATCCCTGGCTGCGCCCATAAATGTGTCGCATTACCACTAACATTTGTATTTACATCGGGTTTTTAATAATTTTGCAAGAATACCCATGGGTCTTGTCTATTTATGCTTAGCATTTTCTATTAGTTTACATGCCTCTGCTGTCGTGTCCTGATTTTGTAAGTGTTCGAGGACAGCTATATTCATTCTTGTATTACAAGTCAAAATTGTAAAGCTTGTGTAGTTTCCCGTGAATGTGGATATGGAATATGTACGAAATGTAGAAATTGAATATGTAATTGTCCCAACAATTACCTGGGGTACATCCAGCGCTCGGTGATGAGTTTGAAGAAGCTTATTGCAGATCAGTTGGGAGTCGTGTTTAGTTCGGTTTGAGAACAAAGGAATCCCCTTGATTTCAATTCAAAACGTGAGAGCGATTGAGTGAGGATCGCGGCAACTGTTTCAGCAGGTGAGCTTTACTTTTTTCCTGTTTCTATAATTTGTCTATTTCAGTCTTTTAGGACGAGAACTTTACACCTGGCGACGACCAATGACAACCTCTCTCATCCCTGATCGGTGCTGTTGGATCGGTGACAGGACGATAGGTGGTGTCGCGAGGTATACGAGTTTACGGAGACTTCAAGTTTTGCTCTAGAAGGGATTGTTGGATTTGATTCGCGTTGGAAACCGTATAGTAACGAATGAGATACTCATTTAATGTCATCTATTCTTCGTGGAAGAATGAGTGCATTTTGGGTTTGTGTTAGTTACGTCAATGCGTTCACGAATCACGCACATCGCTGTTCGTGGATGATCGATGGAGTAGAGTTGCCTTTTTGTGTTGCAGGCTATTTAAATTTAAGATCTTATAGCTCGCGAACCATGTGGTCATGGATTCTTCGTATCTTTCACAGATTCTGCTTTATATTTATACCGAAAATGTAAATAACTACAAAGGTCCATCTCTTTGCTCCCACCTGAGATTTGAAGTCCGGCCAAAGATTTTGAAGGTACTCTCTCATTTCGTTCGAAAATGGATAAAAATATGTACTAATATGCTCTGGGTTCGAAAATGGCCTAGCAGATCGTTTCTTTACAAAGAGATATGACTAATATACCTCTTGGGAGAAATTTACCAGCTTGTTTTAGCCTCTTTCGATAAGTTATGCGATTAATATGTTTTATTCAAGGACATTATTAAGAAACTCATAAGAAGCCTTATCATCAAATCAAGTGCAAAGTACAGAAGAAGACATGATTGTCACAACAAGAAGAAAGCTTATCTTCGACAAGTTGTATCATATAATTCAGCCTTCCAAAAGGCCTTGTAAAGGAAAGAAGCATTGAATTTTTTATACAATCATCACACTTTATTTGAGCATATTTTGATGACATTTTTTTTAGTAATGCTGACACAATAGCGTCCTGTGGCTTAGAAGCCATTACGTCAGTATAGCTAAGTAGTGCGTTATCAAAATATGCGCAATTGGAACGTGGTGGTAGTATAAGGAGTTCGGTGCTTCTTCCCTTCATAAGGTCTTTTGGGGGATTTAGTAGGTTGTATAGGGGATTTGGTATGTTAATTCTTCACAAGGCCTTTGGAGGGGGCTTAGTGGTATCGAGTTACTAAGCTTCGGCCTGGATTGCTTCACGTCCCAGATTTGAATCCCCAAAAGATAACATGATGAGACTTGGAGATCATTGTGTCAGCATGGCTAAGCAATGCGTCATCAAAGTATGCGCTAGTGAAAGTTGTGGTGATTGTTTAAGTGATTTGGTATGCTAACCCTTCACAAGGCCTTTTGGGGCTAAGATTTCGCAGACAAATAAAAAGTTACAAGCCTTTCAGAAAAACATATGTGAGCACAAATGGCAAGAAGAGAAGAATGGTTCGATTCTTTAAGAAATCTTCACATTATAAAAAAGTTGATCGTTGTTTTTTCTATAGACAACTAGGACATTTTGCGTGTCTTGTCTTCATAAGACTAAAAAGGATGTCAAGTTATTAAACTAGATGCAATCCATTTTGCCTATTCATTCTTCCAATAATTTTGAAGATCTAATTAAAGAATTTGTAAAGAAACAATGGTCCTTTGTAATTTCGGTTGCAATTGATCTGGAATGGATGAAATAAAAGTATATCGAAGATTAACATCCACCCATTAGATAGGCAATTCGATCTAAGTGAGCATAAAGTCATTTGTTGCGGAGATTATCGAAGAGGAAGGAGCACAAAACGCAGAAGAGCTAGAATCGCAGTTGGGTTATACGGAACGTTTAGAATAAGACCAGCGGACAACATATGTACATGAGTGTAGGGAATGATTTGCAAATTATGTTAAGCGTGACTCAAACACATGTACAACATGTTAGTTATAAATGAATGATGTTTTTTTTTTCTGTCTACTTATCTTTCTCTGTAATTCTGTCTTTTCTCTCTTTCCTACAACTAATTTCTGTTATCTAGGAATCTTCGTGTGAGCTACGTTGAGTGACTAACTAATTCTCTAAAAAATTTGGTATCAGAGCAAAACAATTCTGGGATAGACAATGGCAGAGAAGGAACTAGGAGAGAGGAGTTTTGAAGATTGGAAGATATCCTGAGAGGACTTATGGAAGCATAAGGTCGGAGTGAGAAAATGTTGGTAGAAGCACAAAACAGGCATGAACAGATATTTCTAGAAATGCAGGATAAAAGTGAGACGTTACTCTCGGAGATACAAAATAGGACGGAGAAATTGGAAAAAGAAATGTGGGAATTACGAACGACACTATCGCCAGAACTAGGGGAAGGAAGCAGTATATCTGATCATACACCTAAAAACAACCATACGTAGCTAGCACGTTACGCCAACGAGGGTGAGTAGAATAGAGTTTCCTTTGTTTGATGGGGGACAAGGCTTCAAAGCCTATCAGCAGTAGAGACTTTGATGAAAAAAGGGCGAAGGGAGACTGTTTTTGGTGCGATGAGAAATGTACGTTCAGCCACAAATGTAAGAAGAGATAGTTACGCCTAACGTAAGCTTCAAGAGAATGACAAGAGGAAGGGTCAATCGACCAAGAGGTGGAGGATTTGGAGAAAGGTTGTGTAGATAAAGACCGTCCCATGGTTTCCATGCAGGCGATGACAGGGTTCTCTAGTCAGATAGAATTCAAACAAATGTGATTAGTGGGGATGCATCAACGATTTATAGATTCACATACTCATTGATAATGACAAGACACACAATTTTGTGGACATTGCGATGGCAGAAAAGGAAATGTGACCTCAAGAGATGTTGAGCCTGTTTCAATTACTTGTATGAGGATTACAACTACAATGTCGGCAGGAAGTTGTAAAAACTTGCATGGTCCATGCAAGACGTGCAGTTCAGGATAGATGCTCTGGTATTAACGTTAGGAAACTGTGATGTCGTTTTAGGAGTTAAGTGTCTAGTAGGGTTAGAGGACGTCCTATGCAATTTCAGAACTTAAACAATGACGTTTAAATGGGAAGGAAAGGTGGTGACCTTGTGGGGGGATCCAGAGGGTAAATGAAGGATTGTTTCAAGTAAAGGCCTTTAGAAAACTCATCAAGGGTCATCGAGTGGACAGTTGTTGATGATACAACTTTCGACTCTAATCGAATATCAACTCTAGCAAATGAAAATGACGAAAGAACAAGGAAGTGTGTTTGACAAGGTTAATGCGGTATTGTCCAATTATGACGAGGTGTTCTAGGAACCATCTTAGTTGCCTCTGAATCACAAATACAACCACCAGATTGTGCTAATGGACGGAGTTGGTACAATCAATGTGAGGCCATACCATTATTCAGGAGCATAAAAAGATACGTAGAGAGAGGAAAAAAGATCATTCATTCATAACCAACATGTCGTACATGTGTTAGGAGACATAATATAATTAGCGAATTATTCCCTATACTCGCGTACATATGTTGTTCGCTAGTCTTATTCTAATTGTTGCATATAACCGAACTACAATTCCAACTCTTATGTGTTTTGTGCTCATGCTCCTTCATCTTCGATAATCTTTGCAACAATCTCCTTCCCCTTAACGTCTTTGTCTATAAGATTGATTTCAGGAAATCGCTTCTGGAGGTTGAAAACTTACTCCCAGGTCGTATTGGTGTTTTCCCCATCAGAACATTGAATTAACCACTGTGTGATCACTCAATTGTTTTTGGTGATCCTTCTGTCTAATATTGCTATTGGAACTTGTTCTGCATGCATCAAGAATTTGGATAACGATGAAGTAGTACGATCTTGGCCTTTATGAGCTTTTTTAAGCTGCGATACATGAAACACCAAATGTATTGCTGCATTAGCTGGAAGTTTTAAATTATAAGCCACCTTCTTAATTCGTTGAATCACCCTGTATGGCCCAGAGTACAGTAGGGATAATTTCTGAATGCTACTCCTTTATAAAGAAAATTGCTTGTAAGGTTGAAGTATTAATAACACCATATCTCCAACCTTGAATTCCTTCTAACGCTTAGATCCGCTGCATCGCTTCATGCGCGATTTTGGGCCCTATGTAAATGAAACCTTGTAACATTAAGCATAACACCGCCACGGCAGAAGGTATCCAATTGAGCCGCAATAGGCTTTTGAGAGCTTCAAGACGGCCATTATGTCCGGTCCAAGATTGGCATTACTGACTTCTCCAAACTACTTGTAATCGGCTAATGCATGTAGGCAGCGAATTGGTGCGGTACTGCAACGAGATGGCCATCCCATTACTTTCTTAAGTCATTGGCAAGGAGACATCATGTGCTATCTACGTATGAGGAGTTTCGGGATGGCGGTAATTAAGGCTATCAAACAAAGGCATCACCACAGACTCCTGTGCCTTTCATCATCGTAACCGATCATCAAGTTTAAAATACTTGTTGAATAACGCCTGTGAACTTCGCTTCAAGAGTCATAAGCTACGGGCTATTGGGATATAATTTCAAGTACAATACCCAAGTAGAAAAGAGAATGTCGCAGCAGATTCCCTCTCAAGAATCATGAGTGCAGAAATATTAATGATATTTGTAACACAAATATAGAGTGAACTCGTAGAAGATATTAAAAAGAGTTAGCAGGAAGACGAAGTCATTCGGGATTTAATCAAGACATTAGAATCTAGCAACGCTAAAACCAATGCATACAAATAGAGGGAGGGGTTATTAAGATGGAAGGGACACTTAGTTGTGGGAGCCAATTTGAGACTCCGTCAACAGATCATAGGCATTAGTCATGAATATACCATGGGACGCCATGCAGGTGCAGTTGCTACTATGAAAAAGCTACATAAAATGTTTTTTTAGAAGGGTATGGCTCGTGACATGAGGGTTTAAGTTCAAAACTGTATGAGTTGAAGAAATAAATATGACAACTCTGCTTATCCTAGTTTATTGCAACAGCTCGAAATACTCGATGGAAGCTGGAAGGAGGTGAGCGTTGATTTTGTGGAGATTACCTGTTTTGAAAGGGGAGTCTATTATATTGGTCGTGGTTGATAGGTTTACAAAATATTCTCACTTCATTCCTATCAAGCACCCTTATTCCACCTGTGATATAGCCGAATTATTTCTTAATAATGTGTTTAAGTTACATGGAATGCTGGAGTCTATAGTCAGTGATTTCTTGACAAATTTTGGCAGGAGTTTCTTTGGTTGCAGGGGGTTAAGCTAAAATATTCAACAGCCTACCATTTACTAACAGATGGGCAGACGGAGGCCGTAAACAAGATTCTCGAAACCTATTTGTATTGTTTATGTGGAGAAAAACCTCAGAAGTGGGGAGAGTGGTTGGTGTTGGTGGAACGATGGTACAATACTACTTACCGATCTTGAAGAAAACTAAAATAATGGGATCAAAAAGATATCTGCTTTGTATTCGCTTGAAGCTTATATACAAATCAAAAGACTCCTAAAGGAAATAAACTTCTATATCTGTACAATATGAAATTTCCTATATAAAGAAAACTACCAAAAATACAACCACTAATATAGGTAGATATCCTATAAAAATAAAAATGTTCCTGATTTGAATAAAAATGTTCCTGATTTGCTGGATAAATGGAACAGCCCGAAGATGATGCCGTAATACCCCCCTCAAGTTGGAGCATGAAGATTCAAATGCCCAACTTGCCAAGAAGAAATCAAACCGATCAACGCCTAAAGCTTTAGTGAAAATATCAGAAGTCGAGAGAAGAACGCATACGAAAGCGCTTCAATATTCCCATTTCGTATCTCCTCACTAATAAAATGACAATCCACTTCAATGTGTTTCAGACGCCATGATAAACAGGATTTGCCACTATGTAAAGCGATTGACCGTCACAAGACAACCTCATGGAGCGAGAATGATCTACACCAAGAAATCGAATAAACCCTTCAACCATTTAAGTTCACAAGGCAGAGTCATCGACCAATATTCTACTTCGGCAGAGGAGCGAGAAAATGTCTGTTGCTTCTTGGTCTTCCGTGAAACAGGAGATGTGCCTAAACAAATAAAATAACCAGTCACGGAGCGCCTTGTCAAGGGACAACTTGCCCAATCTGAGTCATAATAAGCATACAGATTGAGATCAGACTTTGTTCGCAAAAGAATCCCCTGTCCAGGATTGCCTTTCAAATATCGTACTACTCGCAATGCAGTTCCCAATGACCCTTCTTTGGTTACGTGCATAAATTGAGCAAGAACATGCACACAATAACTCAATTCAGTCGCAGAATAGTTAAATAGATCGCCTTCCTACCAATGACTATATTGAGTGGGATCACGAGCATCCTCCCTTCGATAAGAGCAAGTTTATGATTCGCTGTTGGAGTTTTCACGGCTTGGCTCCCAAAGAAACCGACCTCAGAGATTATGTCTAATGCATACTCGCTGACAAAGAAAAATCCTTCAGATTTTCGCCACCTCGATGCCTAAAAAATATTTCAACCGCCTAAATCCTTCATATGGAAACAAATGTCAAATAATTTTAAATATTTGCACAACCATGGCATCATTATTCAAATAATGAGATCATCTACATAGACAAGAACATGTAGTTGCACATGTCGGTCAGCAGAAAGCAAACAATGAATAGTCCGAGCAAGATTGTTTAAAACCATACTCCTTCAAAGAATCGGTGAGCTTAATAAACCAACAAATATGCGGTGCTCGACGAAGCCATACAAAGACTTACGAAGTTCTACAAACTTTCCTGTGATTTCCGAAGCAAAACCCATGCGGCATTTTCATGTAAACTTCCTCATTCAAGTTTCCATGTAAGAAAGCTGCTCGACATCCATTTGATGCGCCTCCGGCCTCGCAGCCCATCGCGAGAAAAGTGCGAATAGTGGCCATTTTTGCTGTAGAGCAAAAGTTTCATGATAGTCAATACCTCTTTTTGATTATTGCCAAGAATTACCAATCGAGCCTCAGACCGCTCTATGCTTCCATCTGAATTATATTTTATTTTGTACACCCACTTCACGCCAATAGCCTTTTTCCGTGTGGCAAGTCTTCCATCGTCCATGTCCCATTCTCTTCCAACGCTTGAATTTCTTTCTTCATAGCTTCTCGCCATCTTTTATCTTCGATCGCTTCATAGTATGAATATGGTTCTCAATCGCAGTGATGTTAGCCAAGAAGGACCGATGTTCAAGAAAACTTATCATAATTAACAAAATTGGCTATGGATAAGAAATACCAAGAAGCCGATCAAGAGATGAACACGCTGAGGGCCGATTCTCACGTTATTTGTCACATAATCTTTCGACGAGTTGATGATTGTTTAATCCTCGTGTCCTCTACCAAATTGTTGTTCTACAAGCACATCCTCTCCTTCTAAATTTTCTTCCCATTGCTCAAGAGCTGATATTCCATAATTTTCCTCAAGAGTAACATCGCTTCCAAGAGGTTTGTCACCGTCCAATACCTCTCGATCTTCTTCTACATTTTCCCAATCCTTATTCATGTTCAGCCCATCAATATTTCTAAGGAATTATCATCAGAACACTTGTGTAGCATACGGAAAATTTGTTTCTACAAACACCACATCCTCGAGACTAGATATTCGGACGCTTCTAAATCATATACTTTCCATCCTTTCTTGTCAAAAGGATATCCCATAAAAATGCACCTACGACTTCTACTAGCAAATTTATCCCTATCTCGAAGTTGTTTATGCACATAACAAAGACACCCGAAAGTCCTAATATGATTATAGGAAGGAGGATGTCCAAAGGAAATTTCATAAGGAGTTTTTCCTGTCAAAACTGCAGAAGGTGTTCTATTAATTAAGTATCCGGCTGCAAGAATGCATTCACCCCAAAAATCGATTGGCAAGTGTGCCTGAAACATCAAAGCTCTAGCCACATTAAGTATGTGACGGTGTTTTCTCTCAACACGCCCATTCTATTGGGGAGTTCCTACGCAAGAGGTTTGGTGCAATATGCCATGCTTGTCAAAATATTCTCTAAGACACGTAAATTCGCTGCCATTATCGCTCTGAATAATTTTCACGTCCTTTTCAAACTGTCTTTTAATCATAGCAATGAAACTCTTAAGAACACAAGCAACTTCATATTTTCCTTTCAACAAATAAATCCAGACAGCACGCGAACAATCATCAACAATAGTAAACTCATGAAGCTGAAACTCTATAAGGTCCCCATAAATCACAATGCATTAAATGAAAACAATCTTTGGCTTTATTGTCACTAGAATAAAACATCTCTCTAGTATGTTTAGCTCTAAAACAAACATCACAACTTAAATTCCTACTATTTTACTAAATTTATTTTCTATAGAAATCAACTCTAGCACCTTATTCGATGGATGACCCATTCTCCTATGCCAAAGATCAAATCGCAACTCCGTAAACTTGACATGCTTCTTTGAAACCACCTCCTTAAGAAAGTATGCCCTACGCGTTGTTCACCCGCCCAATCAGCCTCCTCGATTTCGGTCTCAGATAGCACATATTTTGTCGTTGATTTGCATTACCAGATTTGAGTCACTATGAAGTCAGGAAATGTAAATCAAATTATATTTCAAATTAGGCACAAAAGAACGTGTTGCAATTTCAATCCTCCTCCAAGATACACCGTTCCTTCTTTTAGTGCTACGACTTCTTCACCATTTGGCAATCTAACTGAACATGATACAATGTCAGACAAGCACTTGTGCCAGTCATATGATGAGAAGCCCTCAATCAATTATCCAAGGTAAAATTCCTTGCTTACCAATCAACCTTTCATTAGATGCATTCTTTTCGGAGCTCAAAATTCTCAGCAAAGTGCTCCATTGTTCATCATTCAGCCCACTAAGTCCCTTCCTGTCAGAATCCGTGATGCCTCCGTGACCCCGCTCTGTTGCCAATGTCTGAGTGACATTGGCTCGTGGTATGCCACCTTGTCACGACCTCTTCCGCCATCGCAAGCCAGGTCCATTTCCTCTTCCTTTTGCACTAGAGCGAGGTCTATTTCTCCACCAATCTGGATACCCTATCAACTGAAAACAGGTACTTGAGTGTCCCTCAAGATTACAATTTGAACAAACCATAGATTTGTCCCCCCCTCAATTTCGTCCGCCAAACTCGAATCGCAGCTTATGGATGGCCTTTCTTCTTTTGTTCGTGTCATTGTCCTCACTCGTTCTTGTTGAACAACCATTGCATATACCCTATTCAGGTTAGGTAACGGTTCAGACTCAAGATATTGGCACGCACTGCATCAGTAGCCTTCTTCATCCAAGCCCATCGAAATTGATGAACTCTTTCTTCCTCCCGCTTTCTTTTCCAACTCAAAGAAGTGAGATTGCATTTGCATCCCGCATAACTACAAAGAGGTATTTTATCATAATTATTCAGTTCATCCCATATAATTTTAAGCCTTCCATAGTAATTGACTATGGTCCGTCCATCCACCATACCCCGCCAAATCGACCTCAATTGTTTGACTCTCGGTCCATTCCCAATGGAGAAGCGCCGCCTCATGTCCTCCCATAGATCTCTTACATTCTCCATATGTGAAATAGTTGAACGCAAAGAGGGCTCAATGGTGTTGAATACTCATGAAACAAGCATGGAATTGACTGTCCACCAATCTTCAATCTCCGGCGAATCATCTGCCGGTTGTTTCACAGTTCCATCAATGAAACCATACTTCTTTTTGGCCCTCAACGCAGTCCACACTGCTCGTGCCCATTCTTCATAATTTTCTCCCTTCAACTGTACCTGGGTAATTATGTTACCTGGATTGTCATTGGAGCTCAAGGTGTAAGGACTGAAAGTTTTCTTATCAGAACCAGAGATCTCTTCGTCTTTGGGAGGCATGACTCTGATACCATGAAGAAAACTAAAATAATGGGATCAAAAAGACATCTGCTTTGTATTCGCTTGAAGCTTATATACAAATCAAAAGACTCCTAAAGGAAATAAACTTCTATATCTGTACAATATGAAATTTCCTATATAAAGAAAACTACCAAAAATACAACCACTAATATAGGTAGATATCCTATAAAAATAAAACTGTTCCTGATTTGCTGCATAAATGGAGCAGCCCGAAGATGATGCCGTAATAGATATGCCATTAATACTACTCCGTTTGAATTTTTGTATGGTTATTTACCCCCAATGTACACTCCGTACATTGTAGGAGATTCAAAGATCTTAGAAGTTGATAGAGTTTTACATAACAGGAAGGCTATGTTTAATGTTACAAGGTTTCATTTACGGAGGGCCTAAAACCACATAAAGCAATACGCAGATTCTAAATGTGCAGAAAGGGAATTCAAGATTGGAGATACAGTGTTATTAAAACTTCAACCCTACAAGCAGTTTTTTTTTATAAAGGAGGGCAATCAGAAACTATCCCCATTGTACTACGAGCTATACAGGGTGATTCAACGAATTGAGAAGGTGACTTATAAGTTAGAATTTTTGGGCAATGCAGCAATACATCCAGTGTTTCATTTATCGCAACTTTAAAAAGTGCATGAAGACTAAGATCGTACTATTTCATCGATACTCGAATTCTTAACGCCTGCAGAACAAGTTCCAATAGCAATATTGGACAAAAGGATCATCAAAAGAAACAATCGAGCAGTCACACAATGGTTAATTCAATGGTCCGATGGGAAAAATGCCAATGCAACTTAGGAGTATGTTTTCGACCTCCAGAAGCAATTTCTTGAAATCAATCTGATAGACAAAAACGTTAAGGAGAAGGAGATTATTGCGGAGATGATCGAAGATGAAAGAGCACGAGTACAAACGCAGAAAAGCTGAAATCGTAGTGGAGTTATACGCAGCGTTTAGTATAAAACCAGCGAACATATGTACGCGAGTGTAAGAAATGATTCACTAATTATACAGTAAAACCTCTATAAATTAATATTATTGGGATCATGATATTATTATTTTTTAGAGATATTAATTAACTCGATAAATTAATGTTTATTAATTTAAAGAGATTTTGTAATTGATTGAAGTGAAATTTTGATTACATAAAAATATTGTATCTTAGAAAAATTCATGATGAATTGTACTTTGGAACCGATTACGTGTAAGGAAGCACTTATCGATCTAGAACTCTTTATAATTTTTTGGTATCTGGTCTGAATTGGTGGTGTCAGCCCGGATCCATCAAAACTACTGTGGGCGATCGGTCCATTCTTCAAAGATCCTCTCCTACCTAATGGCTATGTCGAGCCCAAGCCCAATCCATGTTCTTTCTCACCGTCCACAGAGAGAGACCCCATGCACAACGTAAAGACCTAACCCTAGCATCCATCCCATATATAAGGTATAATTCTCCCATAACTGAGGTACGCAATCACAACCCCAATTCTCTCTGATTATAGCAGACCTACCTTCACCAAAAAAACTTACTTGAGCATCGGAGGGGCCAACGGGACACCACCCCGACGCGCCTTCCTTGCTTTTGGTGTATCTTGACGCTGGTTAATACGTATGCGCAGCCGATCACATGGAGCATAACGGCAACGCTCGGGTCATTCGCAAAATCCGGCAGAACCAATTGGCGCCACCGTAGGGCCGACTTCCGCACCACGCCCGTAAACACACTGATCGGTCGGGCGGGGATGAACCTTGATATAGCCATTGTCGTGGCTTCGCGATACAACGATAGTTCATACCACTGCGATCTCTGCCGCACCGTGCATGTTTCCGTGACGAAATCCTCAAATCCTAACGATCAACCACGCCTCAAACCTGAACAAGAAGAACAGCGTAGAAGCTGAGGATAACGCCACGCCAATACGCTCAATATCCAACACCGATCAGGTGCGGATCCTCTTCCTACTGTATACACTACCCTAACCCAAAACAGATCGAGAAGTAATCGATCCGTTGATCCGCCAAATTTTGCGCCTCAACCAAGATAACAATGATTTTTCAGATGACAAGCCGCCGACAAACCAGTATGACGACCGATCACCGCCCGACCGAAGACCTAGAGAAAATTGTGAATAATCGAATTAACGCGACTATGAGCTTCCGTCCAGATCGCCCGACAGCACAGTACAACTCTCCTTTCACTCCGAAAATCTTGGATAGCCTCCCGGCACCTAGTACCAAAATACCAACCCCTGAAAAATATACTGAAAAGACCAACCCCCTGGATTACCGCAAGACTTCCACCATAATGAATCTACATTGTGTTCGGACGCTATCCAATGTAAGGCTTTCAGACGGCCTTCCAAGAGGAGCTCGGCGATGGTTCAACAACTTGCCCCGAGTCAGATCACATGCTTCAAAGATTTCGTTGTTATTTCGAACCGACCGCCACCAAAGAAGCTGCCAGAAGACGACTTTGGAGGTGATGCAACTTTTCCAAGGGAGGAATGAAAGTATGGAGTTCATCACTCAATTCAATAACGGTTGGCCAAGGTTTCCGACCTCACTTGCTTCGTCCATGTTGGCCGCGCTTATGAAAAACACGAGGGATGAGGAGTTCAAGAAGTCATTAGCCCTCGATCAGCCCCGATCCGTTCAGGAAATAAGAAACAGGGCGGATAGGTACATTCAGCTTGAAGAAGTGCTGAAAAATACGAGGTGTCGGATGGATGATCGCTCGCCAAATGACAGGGCGGGCAATTCGCACAAGCGGCAAAAGGCCAGTCGAGCTGGAGAAGGCCGACCGATCGACAGGGCTATCGACAGGAGTTCACCCCGCTAAACAGGCGATATGCAGAAGTATTGGCGGCCATGAGAGCGGATGGGGAAACTATCCGAGAACCCGAAAAAATGAAGACCCTCTACAAGGATAGGAACCCCAATTTATATTGTCGTTTCCACAAAGAGGTCGGTCATGATACGGAAGATTGCTGGCAATTGAAAAAAGAAATCGAATTCCTCATACAAAGAGGAAGGTTAGGTCGATTTGTGAAGCACGAACGAAATGCCGATCGGCATAATCAGCGCAGGACAGGTCGGCCAGACGATAGGCGACCGCCCTGGAGGCGAAATGACAGGAATGATGGAGGGAGGCCGAATGCGAATACAGATAATCGACGAGAAGAGAGAGGGCGATCGAGGGAAAGAAACGATGGAAACGCCGCCAACAAGACGCATCGACCAACCGAATCATTAACATGATATTCTAGAAATGCGCAGGGGATCCACCACTAAAGGGAGAAAAAGATATGACAAACAGGTCGGCAGAGACTCGTCCATCAAAAAGCCGAGGGAGAACGACGGGATGATATCATTCGATGAGTCCGACCTCGATGGAGTAAGTTGCCCTCATGATGACGCACTCGTGGTAAATCGAACATGGATTGATTCTGAGGTGAAGCGGGTGATGATCGATACTGGGCACTTCGACGACTTGTTGTATTACGAGGCCTTCAATGAGATGAAGGTACCGAAGATCGACTACTACCAACGGACGCCTTATTAAAGGAGTAACCGGGCGCCACCTACCCGTCGCCGGGTGAATTTGAAAGTGAAGTTCGCGTAAGCGTGTCGATAGAAAGGGACGTTGAGTTCTAGTCGTAAAGTTTCAAAGGCGATAATGCAATAATCAGCGGGCTACTCAAAATGCCCTCGGACGGTCGTCTCCACCTACTACCAAGTTATGAAGTTCCCGACACCCTACGAATTGGTATTGTCGGGTCAACAGAGAATCGCCAGGAATGTTACTTAGCGGAGACTAAAACATTAGATGGGCGGTAGTTCGACGAGCTCTCTTGATGTGAGAACCGATGAAGAGATGGATAGGATGAACCCGGTGGAAGAAACGCAATGGGTCGACCGGACGAAGTCAACTCTCTAAGTTCACAAACCTAGGTTTGAGCTGAAGGACTCGTTAAAGAAATCACGATCGCTTGGTGAAAAATAGGTCGGTTTTCGCTTGGGTATCGAGCGACATGCTCGAATTTTCGATCGGTGATCGACTCTCTAGATTCTGGATGACTATGTCGATCGCATAAAAAAGCGATGGCACAAAGAAAGAGCGAGGGGTGATCGAGAAAGAAGTAGAGAAGTTGCTTGAGGCCGGGTTCATCCGAGAAGTCAATACCCGAATGGCTCGCCAATGTGGTTTTAGTGAAAAGAAGAAGCGGAAGTGGAGAATGTGCATAGATTTCACCGACCAACAAAGCATGTCCAAAGGACAACTTTCCTGCCTAAGATCGACCGGTTAGTAGACTCTACCTCGTGGCATGAGCGCGCTTCACTTCGGATGCTTTCTGCTATCATCGATTCAAATGAGTCCGAAGACGAAGAAAAGACCGTCAGAATCCCACCAAGGTACATATTGCTACTAAGTAATGCCTTTCATTAAGAACGCGAGGCGACTTATCAACGGCTCGTCATGGAGGTTTTTAAAAAATAGATCGGTCGATCGGTGGAAGCTTATGTGGATGATATGGTGGTCAAAAGTAAGACGACTGCGGAGTATGTGGAAGATCTCAAGGAAGTCTTCCAGACCCTGAATAGATTTCAGATGAAACTGAACCCAGAAAAATGCATTTTTTGGGTGGCTTCCGGAAAATTCCTAGGGTTTATGATCACTCAACGAGAGATTGAAGCTAATCCAGAGAAGATCAAAGCCATCATCCAAATGCCCTCGTCTCGATGCTTAAAAGAAGTGCAGATATTGACCGGTCGGATAGTCTCTCTAAGCAGATTCATTTCCAGATTGGGAGACAAGTGCCTCCCATTTTTTAAAATCTTGAGGAAAGTTTAACGTGACCCAGCCCAATGACCGGATGAGTGCGAAAGCTTTCCAACACATAAAGCAATACTTGTCTAGCCCGCCTATCCTCGCAAAGCCCTAGTAGAGGAGAGAACCCGATCTATACATGGCGGTTCTGGAGGGTCGATCAACAGCAGTACTTATTCGACGGAGGAAGCGAACAACACCTCTCTATTACGCCAAGAAAGTATTGACCGGATCGGAAATGCGATACACGCCTATAGAGAAACTAGTCCTCTCCTTGATAATGGCGGCCCGGAAGCTAAGGCTCTATTTCCAAAGTCATACCATTGAGGTATGGACAGACCAACCCTCAGCGGTGTTTTCAAAAGCCCCAAACAGGCCGGCTAATAAAGTGGTGTAGAGCCGGGAGAGTTCGACATACAAGATGCACCTCGCACGACCATTAAAGCGTAGGTGTTAGCAGACTTCATCGCGGAGATGAGCCAACCTAGCTCGAAGGACAAGCAGTTCCCTGCCTGGAGCTTGTTTGTTGACGGGTAGTCCAATGCCGAGGGATGCGGAGTGGGAGTAGTCTTGATCAGCCCGCATAATGAAGAAAAGGTAGAATATGCCCTTCTACTCGAAGTTCAAAGCCTTCAATAACGAAGCGTAATACGAGGTTCTAATAGCCGCTCCAATCGCTAAGGAAATGGAGATAAGACATCTAAAGATATATAGTGATAGCCAAATGGTGGTCGGTCAAGTCACCGGCAAGATGAGGCCGCGGAACAAAGATGATCAAGTACGGAGTCGGTAAAGGTGAGTTGAGCAATTTCGAACAATCCTCGATCAACATAATAGAACGAGCTCAAAATGCCAAAGCGGATGCGCTCTCCAAAATGGCTTCCGACCGCGATGCCATAAACAATGTTCTAGTCGAACGACTAGACCAAGCCTAGCATTCAGAAAGTCAAGAAAGTTCTCAACGAATACCGGTCGGTCAAGTTGGACTAACCGATCGCGCAGTACCTTTTAGAAGGAAAACAATCTAAGACACGCTTAAGCCAAGAAACTAAGAATAAAGGCAGATGAATACACGGTCGTTAATGGTACTCTATATAAGCGGTCTTACGACCGTCACCGCTCGATGCTTGACTGAAGAAGAAGCCGAGCAAGCAATGGCCGAAGTCCATGAAGGGATGTGCGGAAATCATATAGGAGGCAGAATGTTGGCTCACAGACTGATCAAACAGGGGTACTATTGGTCGACAATGAGAAGAGACTGCCAAGAGAAGGTCGACCGATGCGAGGCCTGCCAAAGAAATAGCAGCCTATCTCACCAGCCGACCGAGAGGATGAAAATTGTGAGTCATCCTATCCCGTTCGCTCAATGGGGAATGGATATACTGGGTCCTTTCCCTCTTGGTCCCGGACAGAAGAATTTCTTGATAGTGGCGGTGGAATACTTCACCAAATGGGCAGAAGCGGAAGCGGTCGCTACAATTTCTGAACAGAAGGTGGAGAACTTTGTGACGAAGAATATACTTACCCGCTTCGAGATGCCTATGGTGTTGGTTACGGATAACGGTCGGCAGTTCGATAATGACAAGTTCAAAGATTTCTGCGACCGACTAAAGATCAAGCTACGGTGACGGTAGCCCACCCCAAAGCAACGGCTCATGGAGAACACCAATAAAAGATAATGAGTGCCCTCAAGAAGCGCTAGATGGCCGAAAGACTGGGTGGAAAAACTAGACTAAGTATTGGGCATATAGAACCACATCGAACGGAGCCATGTGGGAAACACTGCTCAGATGACCTTGAGGCGTAAGTCCTAGTTCCAGTAGAGGTGGCATTGCATAATCAAAGGGTGTCGGGCTATGAAGAAGAGCGGAATGATAAAGCCCGCAGAGCGAGACTCGTTCTCCTCAGTGAAGATAGAGAAAGGGCAGTCGCTCGTTTGGAAGCCATCAGGCAAAAAACGACCAAGTTCTACAACCGAAGGGTAAAGCCGAACGATGTAAAGATAGGTGGATACGTCCTACGAAAGGCCGAGGCAGCCGGGAAGCATCCTGGAAAGCTCGGACAGGTGTGGGAAGGACCATATCGAGTGATCAAGCAAGCCGGGCATGGCTCTTACATCCTACGCGATGCAAATGGGAAAATTCTACCAAGGCCGTGGAACTCCCGAAACTTAAAGGCGCTCTACCAATAGATAAGTCTTATTTTGATCAATGTTTGTTCAATAATGTTTTTGTACAACACTTGTGGGTACCTTTTTCCTGTCCCTGCCAGGCAGGTTTTTTAACGGCCCACGCCCTCGTTATCATCAATAAAGGAGTTTTCAGATTTCTTGGCAATAAAGAGTTACATTATATGTGGCAAAGAGTACAAAATCCAATCAACCATCACTCGCCATCTCCATAGATCGACTACGGTCGGTCGGGTCGCCAAGATAAGATCCTTGAGACCCTCGCTCGCCATCTTCATAGATCGACTACGGTCGGTCGGGTCGCCAAGACAAGATCCTTGGGACCCTCGTTCGCCATCTCCATAGATGGACTACGGTCGATCGGGTAGCCAAGACAAGATCCTTGGGACCCTCGCTCGCCATCTCCACAGATCGACTACGGTCGGTCGGGTCGTCAAGACAAGATCCTTGGGACCCTCGCTCGATATCTCCATAGATTGACTACGGTCGGTCGGGTCACCAAGACAAGATCCTTGGAACCCTCGCTCGCCATCTCCATAGATCGACTACGGTCAGTCGGGTTGCCAAGACAAGATCCTTAGGACCCTCCCTCGATATCTCCATAAATCGACTACGGTCGGTCGGTCGCCAAGGCAAGATCCTTGGGACCATAGCTCGGCCTCGCCCGACAGATCGACCAGGTTACCGAGACGATCCTCGGAACCATCGATCGACTTCGCCATCGATCGACTACGGTCGATCGGTCGCCCGACAGATCGACCAGGTTACCGAGACGATCCTTGGAACCATCGATCGCTACGGTCAGTCGGTCGCCAAGGCAAGATCCTTGGGACCATAGCTCGACCTCGTCTGACGGATCGACTAGGTTACCAAGACGATCCTCGGAACCATCGATCGACTTCGCCATCGATCGACCGGGTCGCCAAGACAGGATCCTTAGGACCATAGCTCGGCCTCAACCACAGATCGATCTCAATGCCGGTTGGCCATGAACGACTTTGCTAAATTCTTCTACGGATCGAAAATAAAGAATATAAACATGGAAGATAATTGAGAAAATGAAAGGCAAGTTCATTTCTTGAATCAGCCCTGGCCACAAGCCCGACCAGGTGAGCTTTAAGAATCAACAGAGGGGGAGGGTTGAACGACCGGGGGAGCAGGAGAAGCCTCAGAGAGAGGCGGATGCCCAAGAGAAGCCTCGGAAGGGAGCGACACAATGGGAGCAGGAGTAGGAACCGGGGAAGCAACCGGAGGAATATCTTCATAAGGAAGCTCTTCTTCGGAGCTGAGATCCAGCTCTTCATTCGGCATGATGCTCATCGACCTCTCAGCCTTCTCCCTGACCTCCTCCAAAGAAAGCCCAAGGGCTGCAGGAAGAAACGGCTCTGCATAATCCTCGAATGAAGGGCACATCGACCCCTCAGGAGTGTATAGCTCGTGGCCCCTCCTCAGAACCGAGAGAGTTATGTCACAGGTGAGCTCTAAACTCTCCTCGTACAAAAACCGCCTCTTCCATCGCTTAATTGCCTCAATCCGCTGCTTCCTAACAGAGCACCGCACCTCCCGCACGGTGTTCTCGACTCTATTTCTACCTTCCATCGCGGAATGGCAATCTTAGCGGTATTTCTTGTTAAGCTCCGCTCCGCCTCACCGCTTTCTTGATTCGTCCTCTCCTCCTCCCTTTGCCCGGCCGAGTCAACAAAGCGCCCATCTCCCCTCTTGGGACTTCTTCCTCTTCCAAGGACGCGTTTTAACCTGGAGGAGGTCTCTCCCCTCCTTCACCTCCGAAAGCTCGCCCTTCAAAGCCTTCACCTGATCATGGAGGTCTTGGACTTCCCGGTCCGAGTCTCCAAACGCTGCAAAGATCGCTGAAGGACGTTGTCGCCTCGCACACCGAGACGAACAGTGAGACCCTAACTTCGAGTTACTCCTCTTGTCCATGATTTGCTCGTCTGGGGAGTATTCTCTCAAGAATGTAACGGACACCTCGAGATCCCCGATCGTGGCATCCTTGGCCAACTTGAGGGCGACTCCCAACGCCTGAGGTTCATGGCTTGCACCTTTCCTTGCCTTTCTTCTCCTTCCTGCTCCGGCCGACTTTGCCACCTGGACGGATAGATCACCCAATGAACCAATCTCTTCCTCTTAAGAGGAGGCCCCGATCCTCCTCCTCCTCCTCCTTTACTCGAACTATTCGCCCAAGGCCGACCGCAAGACAATCGGCAATGACACCAATCAAGAGACGGTCCCCGACAGTGGAACACCCGTCGATTAATCGCGGAGGAGCCCAACCCACGCACAGAGCCACAACCTCACTAGTCTCCGCCTCTTTCCCTTCTTCCGAGCGGCCGCTTTTGACTTGGAAGTTCGGCAGACCATCTCCCATCTTCACTATGGCTGCACAACGATAAATTAAGTTAGAAGGTAAGACCAATACTAAAATACAGCAATTAGCTCGATCACGAGGAGTCAACCGGACGGGGCGGTTTCCTCTCTTATTCCGCTAATTCGTAGTAGGGGGTCAATGAGAAAAGAACTGGCCGCGACTCCCTCGAAGTATCCCTGAATGAGCCGAGTAAAGTCGTATATGCCGAGCTCTTTTATACGACCGACCACCTCTCACTCCTCTCTACTAAGAGACATGGACGACACGTCATTCCATCGCTTTCGGTTAGAGGGTACCTCCACACGGTCGAGCCAAGGAGGATCCTGGGGCTTCAAAGAAGTACTTCAGACGCTAAGAAGTGACTTTCCGGAGTTCCATCCGGCGATATCGGCATCCCCTGATCGAAAATGAGGAATCCCACCTCAATTATGGAGATCGACCCATTCTTAAGAAATGGCGAGGATGTCAACTGACGGAGGGCAACCAAATGATGGCATAGCAAGCGCCAAACCACCAATAAACCTCCGACCATTTGGAGGGATCGACTCAAGATCACCGATAGGCAATACACACCTCGTCAATAACGGGCGATGGAAGCCTCATGCCGTCAACCGAGAAAAACTCTCGAAATAGCGAAATACCCACTCAGTTTTTGAAGATTAGTTCACATCGATAGCCGCCCTAGCCCCTAGGATGTAGGAATGTTACACCTAATGATCACCGCAGCTCTCCCAACCTCATCTTCAACTCACCTCTCGGCGGCGACTCCACAACCAACCTGTCCTTCCTTTCTTTCGTCAACACTTCCTCGATACCTCCTACCATACTTCTCGAACTACCCGTCGACATGCTTACCAAGAAAAGGAATGAAGAAGGAACGAAAAAAAAGGACGTACCTATTTAGAGATTAGAAATGGGGAAATCGGACGGCGGAGTAAAATAAATTTCTAGGAACCGTGAACGATAAAGAGCAAGTGACAGAAAGCGTAAGTCGGAGAACGAAGGCAAAAGGTAAAAACGCCGCAACTCATCGACTCGAATACTTATAGAGGTCGGTAGAAGGAACATTCAATCAAAGCTCTAAGACGCGGAGAAAATTCGAGCGTGCTCGGACACTGGCGTAATTGAACCAAGGAGAATCGGGGTTATTCAAAACCGGATCGGCGTCTGATTGAAAGGACACATGATACCAGACGAAGGTTATGAGACGATACGCTTTGATTCGAAGTCGCCGACAAGACGCGCCGCTCATAATAAATGCTCCGACGCCGCCAATGATAACCACCGATCTGTTTTTACGAATCGTCATAATAAGTGTCGGCCGATCGGTTAGCACTCAGTCAACCGGTGAGACATCCGAGCAATTACACACAATCGGTCAGATCCGAAAGCGAGCCACGCATAATCGGTCGACATCGATCGACGGATCGCCCGAAGCCGTCCCACGACCGAGCCACAACGGCAATACCGATCGATTAACCACTTATAAGTCGCCCCATCGACGAAGTTACGCGACGATGTCGACCGATCGCCCCAGTTGCGAACCGTCCCACGTACGAGCTACAAAACCTTTATATACTCCTCCGACCCTTCTCTCCTCTTAGACTCGAGGAGTAGGGGGCTTATGGTCGGGTCGGCCGTGTCGGGCCCGGATCTAGTCAAAACTACTCGTGGGCCGATCGGTCCATTCTTCAAAGATCCTCTCCTACCTAATGGCTATGTCAAGCTCAAGCTCAATCTATGCTCTTCTCAGCCCGTCCGCATGAGAGAGACCCCCGTGTACACGTAAAGACCTAACCCTAGCATCCATCTCATATATAAGGTATAATTCTTCCATAACAGAGGTACGCAATCACAACCCCAATTCTCTCTGATTATAGCAGACCTACCTTCACCAAAAAAACTTACTTGAGTGTCGGAGGGGCCAATCGGGATACAACCCCCGACGTGTCTTCCTTGTTTTGCAGGTATCTTGACGTTGAAGCTAAATGCGTAGGCAAATGATCACGTGAAGATAATCTAAGAACGTTCGATTCAAATGTAATCCCACAGTAATCAGTGCAGTTGAGAATACAACACCGAAATTTTGGATGCAATAAGAAAAGTTAGATATGAGCTCCAACTAAACTTAAATTTTAAGAAAAAACAAACAACACTATAATCATATTTCACTAAATTGTCTTAATTATATTTGTGTAAGTTTATATAATTATTAATTTATAATATTAATGGGACCGTATATTTACATAGGAGTATTTTGAAAATATATTATCTTATTATTTTATCAAAATTTATTAAATTTTAACTTACTTAAGTCAGGATTAAAAAATATTATTTTAAAGAGTTTATTAATCTACTGAGTATTAATTTAAAAGGTTATATTACATTATGCGTGCTGGTTGGAGCTGGCCTAATTTGATCCGTAGTGTTATTGAACATAACGGCATCAATTGTCAGCTCTCTCGAATTCTGATTTCATTTGCACAAGTGTCGATTTGCTTTGCTATAATGGTAAGTACTTAAATAAATTGCATTATTTCCAAAGCTTACACTTGTTCAAAACTGCAGAACATGCCGTTTTTGACTTGTTGGGGTTCTTCAGATCTGTCACATCATATAAACTGTATTAGTTAATACAAAACTGAGAGCTGTGTGTTCCCGACAAGTTGGGGATAGTTGAACGTGCTTCTCATGACATGTAAGCTTTTTAATTACATCTTTAAAAGTTTCAAGTTGTAACATTGACAAGTATGATTGAGAAAAATGATATTACAGAACTCATTGACTAATCGAATAATTACGTACGACCTTTGACCAAGACAGAGACATGCTAGAGTGCGCGTGCGAAACATGACAAACAAGCACATAAGTCGGAATGGCGTTGATGGCGGTGAAGGAGAACAGCAGGTGGCTTTAGCAAAGTCCAAAAAGTCCTGACGCCGGACCCTGGTATCGTGGAAGCAAACAGATCCAATAAAAACAATCGGGACATGAATCACACCTTAACATTTTTTTAAAAAGAATTAAAATAAATTTTACTGCTAATTTAATTTTTTTAAAAATATTAATAACACTCTAGAAGTTAAATAGAGTTGGATTTGTATTTGCTCATAATAATTTGGATAATATCAAATATTGATATGTTATTAGAAATAACTATTTTAAATCAACTTGTAATTTAAACTTGAATATTTTGTAAACATTTCAATAAAATTTAATTTTTCAAAACTAAGACCAGAAGTTAAAAAGCTAAAATAAGAATTTCAAGATTTAAAAATAATAGAAGAAGATTATAATTCAAAAATAGACTCTTAAATTAAAATTAATTGGTTTATTTTAATTTTTACAAACTGATTAGTTTATAAAAATGGTTGATTAATTAATAAATTGATTAGTTTTAACTAAAAAATTATTAAACTAAATCAAATTAAAAATTAAAACTGAATTGAAAAATTATGCAATTCAAAATTGTTCATGTTAAACCACTAAAATAATGGTCTTCCTTTTATATATTTCATAAATTGAGTTTTTAATTTATTTATTTAATAAATAATAAATAATATAACATTAATATTAATCTGATATTTAATTAATGAATATTTTAAACATTTTTAAATTGTTAGGGTTTATATTTTATTTTATGTTAATTTTCAGTATTATGCTACCTTTGTTTTTTGTTTTAAAAAAGAGCAAAATGGTATCACAAACAAGGTTAAAGGTTTAATCAGACAAGTCTAATAGAACAGAAACCATTTGGTCTCTCAGGTTCTGTTGGTTGGTAACTGGTCTCTGCTTCATTCACTTGGTATGCAAATCCTACCTTGCTGTGTTGATTGATCTGATGAAAAGTTTGTGACTTTTTATGTTTTTCCTTTCTGTCTCAGCTGAATCTTTGTTGGGATTGGATGGTTTTCTTTTTCTTCGTCCGTTGTGACCGATCTTGAGATCTGTCATCTTTTGTCTTGTGAATGATTGTTCAATTACGGCACTTTATGTGAAATATGTTATTCATTTCCAATATATCTAGAGTTTAAACCCAGGCTCAAGATCAGGTACCAGAACCACTCATGTTTCGTCGCAAGAACACTTCTTCTCACAATCAGGAAGATGAAGACCTACACCATCAGGCCAAGGTGGTGATTAAATTGCGTGTTTCTGTGTTGACACTGTAATTAACCTGTGTATCTGTTACAATACTGCTTTGCTAATTTCCTGTTTTGGTGTACAGATCAAGGAGCTTAAGGATGCAATTGGTCCTCTGTCTGGTCGGAACTCCCGGTTCTGCACCGATGCATGTTTCAGAAGATATATGGTAGCTCGTAACTGGAATGTAAATAAAGCAAAGAAAATGTTGGAAGAGACACTTGAATGGAGATCATCGTACAAGCCTGAGGAAATTCGCTGGGTAGGTGATCTTTAAAACTGAGTGTGCACGTCTTTGACCTTGGAAGAACAAAATTTTCCCCTTATTTCATTGTATTGTCAGCCTGAAATCGCAATCGAAAGTGAGACCGGAAAAGCATATAAAGCTAATTTTCACGACCGTCAAGGAAGGACTGTTCTTATATTAAGACCAGCAATGCAGGTATAGAATTGGAATGACTTGATTCCACTAATTTTTCTTAAATTTGAACTAAATGCCATTGCAACTACTGCAGAATACAACAGGAAAAGAAAACCAGATCCGGCAGTTGGTGTACCTCTTAGAGAATGCAATCCTGAACCTTCCACAAGGTCAAGAACAAATGTCCTGGCTGATAGACTTTACTGGCTGGTCCATGGCCAACAGTGTTCCCATCAGGACTGCCCATGAGACTTCCTACATACTGCAGAACCACTATCCTGAGAGGCTAGCCGTTTCGTTTATGTACAATCCTCCTCGGATTTTTGAAGCGTTCTGGAAGGTTTGAATTCTAATGCCCTCACTGCACTCTGTTCTGTGACAACTTGGAAGTTATTGATCCCCACCTGATTAACACTTGAAATCATACGGCTTCCCACCAGTACTAGTTGCTGTAAGAGGCCAATGCTGCTACACACTGATGAAGCTTAAAATTTCCCTCTTCCTTAGTAATGACACAAATCAGCTTTGTGTTCTGATCCAATATATTGCAGGTTGTCAAGCATTTCTTGGATCCCAAAACTTTTGAAAAGGTGAAGTTTGTCTACCCTAATAAAAATGACAGTGTGGAAGTCATGAAGTCGTACTTCGATGAAGAAAACCTTCCCAAAGAGTTTGGAGGAAAAGCCATATTGAAGTACAACCATGAAGAATTCTCAAAGTTAATGATTGAAGATGATCTGAAAGCTGCATCATTCTGGGGATTTGACTACAAGGACTCATGAAGCCAGTAACGGTTTTCATGGAGCTGAAGCGGCATCAAAGTCGGTTGGCTCCCTAATCTCTCCAGCTAGCTATTTGGATCTTCTAATGGGCAGATCTTCATCTTTGGCAACCTTCATTTGGCTACGAACATTTTCCCTTCTCTTTACTCTTAACATTTCTCTTGCTGACACTGCATCTTCATGGAAAGTGTACGCATAAATCAGATCACCCTATTTTCACCGGTATTCATAACTGTATTGGCCACATAGGTTGAACTACGTTGTCCCTTCACATTAGCAGGAAGCACTTTATCTGTCAAACCCGTCTAGAACACAGTATCTGAAACAAACTACAATTCAAGAGGAAAAACAACAAAAAGTAGGGAAAAGTCCTAATTCAAAAGTCAAAATATGGTGTCAGATGACCATTTTTCAAGCATGAGTGTTAGGTGCTTTTGGATTTTCAGAACTGGGTATGCTACATCAGGTAAGAGGGATCAAACAAGCCTTCTTTTGAAGTTTGTTGCTTGGTAAGTGCGAATCAGTAATCCAAATTCTACACCAATTCCAACACAAATGCCAAGTCCAATCCCTACACCAACCCTGACACCTATTTTGAACCAGGACAATTCGCCATCTTCACTTTCTAAATTCTCCTTCCTCCTCCAGTACATGTTACCATCATCTTCTTCAGTTTCCAATTTGTAACTCTTGTACTCTGCTACCTGCAAAGCATAATTGTGATGATATCACAAATGAGGTGCAGAATTTACATTCCTACTATGTAGCCGTTAATGACTTAAATCATAGTAGGAGCAAAGATAAGGGTGGCACTAAACTGAACGAAGTTCAATTCTAGAGATATACATACCTCAGAAATGTGTCAAAGCACACAAGCCAAATAATCAAACAGAGGAGATTTTTATGTTTTTTTCAGCTCAAAGGGTTGAGTTTTACTTAGATCAAACTAAAGGAATTCCAGTCCAAGGAAGGAAGATTATAGAGCTGATTAATCGTAGCCTACATACCAATATCCCAAAAAGTGCAAATTTATCGGGACAGAACCAAAATAGGCCCTTCACATGGAACAGGAAAGAGCACATGCAGCTCTGCAGATTGGGGGCTTTTATAAAATTATATTGATTTAGAGACCTCTTACTCAGTATCCATCAGTGAACAAAACTTGTTTCAGTTTGCATTGAATCATATTTACCTATAAGCATACAAAGATCCATCTAAATGATTTTCGTTGTGTGCTTCAGGATCTTCCATACTTGGAGACAGAAACATTAAATACTTTGCTCCCGTATGCTTACGTAAAGCAGAACGAGAATTACTATGAAACTAAAGGGACTAAATCCAATAAAACACTCGGTCACCTAGGAGACAGAGGGACCACTTGTGGAAAACAGCCTCCTTCCATTAATGTCAGGCTCAGAGCCTGCCAGTGAAAGGATATTGAAAACAATGTAACAGAAAGGATGAGGAGAGGTAGTTGAGTACTATCTCACAGCTTGGAGACGGTGCTCTACCCATACCCGTGTCATCTAGGATAAGAGGCTCCATGCAAGTTCAAGTATCAATGTCTAATGAAGCATGAGACCCTTTAAGACAGCGAAACATGTTTCAGTACAGGAAACAGATAACAGTTTAGAACATCCCGTCTAAAGTTAATAATTGGGTAAGTACAGAGAATATCTGCACAGAAACATGGGGCTGTTTCAAGCAGTACAAGAACACTTCTTAATGCAATGTCTGATAGTGGTAATCAAATGAATTATCGCCAAGTTTGAAGAGTTTTTACCTTAAGGTCATCACCAGATGAATCGTTTTTGAGGAATTCCGTTGTCTCGTTCCCCGGAATTGCATCCAACACACCCTTTCTATCATGCTTCTTTCCTAAACTAAGCTGCATAATCTTGGTTAATATGATAGGCATTCCTGAGAAACAGCCTGTAATGTAAACTTCAATGGTTGGTGATGGTGACTAGGGATAGGTTATGTGTTTTCCCTTTAAGAAGCCAGTACCACTGTAATTGCAGATTCACAAGTCATACTCCACCTCTTCTCATTGCCTTTAAACTCCCCATTTGAACCATTGTTGTTCGACATTTGAAGGACCCCAGAAAGAATAAGACGATCTTTCTCATACACTTCCAATTTCACACTCCCAGTTGTCCTAATACTATCTGTGCTTACAAATGTAGCTTCTTCAGATTTTTTATCTATTCGATCCCTTCTAAGAAGTGACGAGATACCGTCCGAACACATGCCACTTTTAGCATCATAACTTCGAATTGGGTATCAGGAGTTACAGGGATGTGGTTGAGAGTAAGAAACTCGGGGTCAAATTATCAACCTGAAAATTACTGATCCTAACATAAAAGACTCTCAAATCAAACCAAGATGAGGAAAATTTGGTGCGAGACTGAAATGGTGAGTATCTGACACACTGAAGATTGCAAATTTCTGCTTCACCATTGCTGGATGCTTCATAAGGACCCTCCATGAAGATCATCCGAGCTTAACCCTCATAGAAACCTCCCAACTTAGATTGAAATGGTAACATGTAAAGGACCGTACAAGTGGCAATCAAATACTCAGAAAAAGAAAACCTGTTGGAAAAAGAAACAAATCTTTGTTTACCCAGATGAACCCAAAGAGGTAAAAGGCTTTACGATTGCACGTGAGATTAAGTTTAGAAGAAAGCAGAGAAACCAAGAAACAGCCTCGAATCACCTGTATAAAATAGTAAAAAAGACCTACTATTTAGGAAACAGAAACCCTTACAAGATAGGAAAACGTAAAGAGAAAAATCATAAGAAAGCAACAAACACGAAAGGAGCAATCTTTAACTGTTCTATAAGTCTGACTGACACTAACGAAACACGCATGCACAGGCTTCAACACCTGTTCAGGAACAAGAAAAACCGAAAACTACACACAAATTTAACAAAGAACGAGTCAGAGGTACAAAACCCACGAAGCTAGGCTCAAGTTGACAACAAACACATAAAAATCAAGAGATAAAGAAACCATCTTCATCTGCAAGTTACTTGATTTATCATGTGAGCAGGAGCAACAAACAATGAAACAGAGCAAGCAACCTATGATCTGCCAAACCCATGACCCATTCACTTTTATTCTTTTTTGTTCGGGTGATCATCACAAAGAAGAAGAAGAACCTATCAACTCTTTGAAAATGGTGACTCAAAAGAGAAAATTGCCTTTTTTTGGAATGAAATGGAAAGAACACACGTGACACATTACACCCCAAACATATCCTCTAGCAGGATAGAGAGGAGAAAAATGCCACTTTCATATACCTAACAAACCAAAATTGCCAACTTTAACCAAACTAAAATATATTTCCAACCACATTATGAACTAGAGTAAAATTAGGCTCACAATTTTTATAGTTTTCTAATATTATGTTCATGTTGTAGTAAAGCTTACATGAATTATGACGTTTGTTGTCGCTGTCCGTACGTGTCTATCCTTGGCAACAATGCACCGGAGGCCCGGAAGGAAAGCTAAGAATATTTTTTTCAATTCAATTTAATTGAATCAACAGGAAGCAATGATTAGAAAACTTATCTCAGGTCAGTCTAACCTGAAAAATAAAAAATTTAAACTGTTTAATTTTATTTATTTTAATAAATTTTATTATTAAAATTTATTAATTTATTAATTAATTAGACAATTTAATAACTTCTTATTAACTAAAATGAATTAATTAATGTTTATTTTAAAAAATTTAGTTAAATTCAAAATTTTCGATAAATAGATAATCTCTTTTAATTATATTTTAAATTTCTTAATTTTATTTAATCATTTGTCGATTTTATGACGATCTAATATCAATTAAATTTATTAAACTTTAAAATTCTTGTTTTTCATTTAACTTCGGTGTAGTTTTTAAAATATTGATTGAATCAACTTTATTAATGATTCAAAATTTCAACCTTGCATGTATCATTAGTGATTCAAGTTTAAGAGTTTTAAAACTTTAATTAGTCTTAATATAGTTAGAAATTAAATACTTGGCAATGATAATTCATTAAATCCATTTCTTAAATTACCAAGTGTTAATTTTGGTGTATATGATTGAAATTTTATTACATATTTTTAAAATTTTAGTTAATATATTCATAAAGAACAATAATTGCAAATATTTTTATTAATATTTAAAAATGGAGAATAAGATATAAAGTTGATATGGTGAATTAGTCCAAACATAAGTGGAGGATCAGGTTTATGCATGTCAAATGGGCCAAGTTGAGATGGGCCAATAGCGGCCTGTGGCCGAACATGCAAGAGCTGGCCTAACCAATGACCAGATGGACACAAATGGCTCAGGTCAGTCCGACCCATCTGATTATATTTTTTAAAAATAAAAAATTAACGTCATTTTTTGCATTTCAATCGAGCCGTGCTCGACTTAACTCGACTCGTAGTCCAAAAATTTCATGTCAAAATTAAGTCGGGTCGAATCGAGCTTAAATTGACATTCCTAATAAGGTTTAAAAACTTATTAGCTTGCCTCTTAAGAATTTAAGCTGACCAATTCTCTCTGTATAACTTAAAACTAAAAAGGATTATGGGTTCAATATTTTCTGATGTACAAAATCATTATATAAAGATAACTGCAATGTATACATGTATGTCAGTATAATAGAAGTGAATTTATGTAAGAATTAAATAGTTAAATATAAGTGACTATTAAATTAATCAATAATTTAAAGCAAAACAATTAATTTGACTTAAACAAATAATAATAATTTTTAATATGGAGCAATTCCATTAGTTTAATATGAATTTATATATATGCAAATACATACTAAAAGTCGTTTGACAATCAACTGATTACATTATTTGTTAGCTAATTCTATCAACTGTTAGTTAATAGAGGATTATATCAATGATTTGATCAATGGATAAGAGTAACTATTTATTAAAGATGTTTGATAAAATTAAATGTTTAGTATTAATTATTTATATATAAAATAACTTATATTGGCATGACTTAAAAAATATGAAACAAGAGTATTATATCTTAGTATTTATTTGAATATTTTCATAATATTTTAGATATTTAATTTTACAAAAATTAAGTCAATAAAGCATAAATCGTATATTATTATTATTATTATTGTTGTTGCTATTGTTATAAAATTTTATTAAAAGGAAATTAAAATGATAAAACAAAAAATCAAAACGCTTCGTGACACTTAATTTAAAAACAAATTAAGTATTCTTTTTTATTTTTATTTTATTATTTTAATTTTAATTTTATAAAATTAATAGTAAGTAGTAACACAATTAAATTAATTTTTATAAAACATAATTAAACTTAAAATGATTTTAAAAAACTTACAGAATGTGACACTTATATCACACCTTGTCACAGGCATAATAGTTTTGTTTTAAGAGTAAAATAAAAGATATAATTGACTTTTGCATATTACATTTTCAATAGCTGAGTAAAACACTCTTATACTCGAACGACTTCTTTTTCAATTGATTGAATTAATTTCACTAACTCAATCAGCCGTTTACCAAATATTTCCATCAACTAATTCATATGTTAAATCAATTAAAATTTTTGAAACTGCTAAATTTCAACTGATAAGATCTACACCTTGAGGCATGATGATTGATGGGTTGTCCTCCAACTTTTGACTTCAAAGCTATTTGGGACCCTAAACTAACTATCTTTACCCATACATACGTGTTTACATTACACTTAATAGACATAAACACCAAAAGATGTTGATTAGGAAACCTAATTCGCTGTTTAAACCATAAGACAAGGCTTTGATTGTAGAATTTGTCTATCAAAACTTTGAATCATTATTCATTTAATTGATTGATGTGAAATTGTCTACATTTGTCTATATTGAAGTAGCATTCAAAGTCAAATTTGATTTAAAATTAATTAATAAAATTTAAAATATCTCTTGCTAATTATAACACAAACTTTACTTATAGACCTAATATCAACAATGTACTTGTATTATTGGAAAAAAATATGAAAAATATTTGCTTTATTATCAACTAGAAGATGAACAAGCTGCTGAACTATTAGAGTAAGCTTATAAACCTTTGATCATCTATTATGAAAATTGTATATTTTCATAACGTTAGTTTCTTTATACGTCTATTTTTTTAAGTCCACAAGGTGTCTTAAGAGGGTCTCAACTCATGAGAAGGCGTCTTTAAGCCATCCATTTTTAGACTAATCTCCGCTTATTATAAGATTCACCAGTAAAGAGTAAAGTCTTTTACTAAATAGATTTTTAATTCAAGGACTGAACTCAAGACCTCTGGTTGAAGGATGAGAGTGCTGAACCACTCACACCAACCTCTTTTTTTAATACACGGACTTCTTAATTAATTAGAGAAACCGAACATCAACAAATTTACTTAGGTAAGTAACATGAGACTTTAAGAGTTATTTATAGTAATATTATTGGGTCTCCTTATCACATGATCAATACATACTGATTTATATTGATTAAGGTCCTTTTTTTTCTTTTGCTATATTGAACTTTAAAATAAATAATAAATAATTCATAATTCATAATTTTGAGCCAAACAATTAAATTCACAAAGGTATAAACTTACCTCAAACTTACATGCCTTTCTGTTTGACCCTTGCACAACATTGGTGGCACTGTTAACCTACCCTCAATTGCCCACGTGGCGACTTCATGAACTTACAAAATACCCTATTTTGTACACGTGGCAACTTCTTGAAGCTCTAGGTAATTACATTGTCCACGTGGCAAATGTTAATGCAATTAAGGGGACCGTGATTAAGAAGAAAGGGGTAAAGAAGTCATTTGGACTGGCAAGGTAACATGAGGAAGATTTGATAGGATTCGTATTGGACGGTCATGATGGAATGGGACCACAACTTTGATGACGTTTAAGTTCTCATCATAGACCCACAGAAAAAGATTAACGGGTTGGTTCGCAATAACCTCGGGCGCACACTTTAAAAGCTATTACATATCAACTACTAAAATCTAAAATTACGTATTTTTAAAATTTGGAGAAAAGTTAAATTGATTTGATTAAAAAATTCAATATTTAAAATTTGGAGAAAGTTAAATTGATTTGATTAAAAATTAATATTTAAAATATTGAACTGAAATTGATTTAATGAAAGATCGAATAAAATTACAAAATTTAAAAATGATCAAGTAGATAATCTTTACTTATAAAAATTTATTATAATTAAAATAAAAAATTATTAAATAAATATTAATTAATTTATTTTAGTTTATAAAATTGAATAATGTATAAAATTATCCGATTAATTAATAAATTAATCGATTTTTAACAATAAAAATTATTAAAATAAATTAAACTGAAAAGTTTAAAAATAAACTGAAGAGATTCAAAGTTTTACAGTGAAATTAGATGAATAAGTTTGATTTTTAAAATAATGAAAATTACCAAGTATAGTTGTTTTAAGTTTATTATTAACTATTTAAATTAAATATATTTATTAATTTAAATATACATTTAAAATAAAAATATATTACAAAAATATATCTAAACAATAATTATTGACATAAAAATCGTTAATTTTATTAATGTATAAAATTAAAAGTGGATTTTGAAATATTTTAATATTTAAAATTAAGTTGGAATAAATTTTATTTAATTATTAATACCTCATTATGAATATATGAAATTAAGATCTTGATTTATTTATGTTATATATACATGATTAAAGTTTAAAATTTTAATGTGATTAAATTGTATAATAAAATTAAATTAAATTAAAATAAGATAATAAATTTTTTATAAATAAAGTTAAATTTTAATTAAAATAGTTAAATAAAAATTAACTAGTTTCTTTTAATTTATAAAAATTAATCAATTAATTAATAAATTATTTATTTTAAATTTATTTAAATATGTTTTAAATTTTTAAATGAATTTAATTAATTTAAATATTTCAATAATAATAAGAGTAACTTTACCTTGCACACGTAAAACCGGCACAATCTTCTTTTTCACTTTGAGCGCTTTTGGTCTAAAACCCTAACCATGGTTAGGCAAGAGTAGTGTCAGTACTCAGTAGTCCCTTTAACCTTATTAGGCTTGTTTCGACTTTCGACCATTTCCATCTCATAGCTCCAAACTCGTCTGCTGTTTTCTTCTCCAACCAAAGGGTAGTGTTCATACTCGTATATTGGATTGCATAAAGAGCAAAGGCTTAACACATATGAATTTGGTTATGTTTTGGAGCTTTTTTCTCATTATTGATTCAATATTCTGCTCACTGAAATGACCCTTTTGGTTTCTGCTTCCTTGGACAGAAAAGGTAAATAATTTTTCTTGCAGAATCTTTAATAATATCGACCAAAGGTACGAGCAGAAGGGTTTATGCTGCAGAAAGACTCGTGCTGTGTTTATTTGGAGCGGCTGAGAGTAGTAAAGAATGAAACTTTGTATCAAGATTTGATTTTTATATGTGGGTTCGAGTGTTTCTTGTTGTATAGAGTAATTTAAGGTTGCTGTTTATTGGGAAAAGATTTGATGGGTAAGAAGAAACCTCAAAAGACGAAGGAACTCTCAGTGGCAATATCAGAAGCTTCATCGACAGGAAATGAAACTCAGCAACATCAACAACTGTCTCAGACTCCTCGAAAGAGAGGTAGGCCTCGCAAGATCGTTGAAAAGAGTACTGAAACCAAAGTGAAGAAAGAGCAACTAACTGGAGAAGGTAACACTGCTGATGGTGATCAATCAAAAAGGATTAAAACTAGCAAGGAAGAAGAAGAAAAACAACAACAAGGGCAAAAGGTAGAGGCTGAGGGAGTCCTGTCGACTCATAAGCGAGGGAAAAAGAAAGAAAGTGAACAACCTGAAGAAAGAGAGCCTCCAAGAAGGAGCAGGAGGAGGAAGAGCCAACCCAGAAAGAGCTACTAAATCGGTACTATTACAAGTTCTATATATCCACTCTTTCCCGAGGTCTGCAGCTAAATTTGACAGAAACCCATATTGGAAAAACTTCAAGAGATGATGATCAAATTCAAAGAACTTCTGGTTACGAATTGCAGAATCAATGTTCTTGACGACTAGCTTCATCATTCGTAGCCAGTTAGCTTGTAAGATGTATTCCTTCTTTTGTCTGCATGTTTTTCAAGTGAAAGAAAGGTGCTTTTGGGTTAGATGGGAGGTTTTCTATTGATTAATTACATATACATACACACACACACACACACATATATATCCATTGTTGTGCCTGTTATATCTTCTTGATCTTGAAGAGGATCATTTTCTGTTCAAGCTGAAGAAAGCTTATAGGTAGAGACTTTCTTATTTGCACTTAAGATGAGTAATTGAACGGAGTTCTTGGTAAGAGTTAGAGAGCATAGGTTGATGATGAGGTGGTAATGAAACTACGTCGTATAGGGTTGTTTGGTAGATAAGAGCAGATCAATCACTCGAGGATGATGATGTAGTCTAGTAGTCCTTGATTAGGACGTGCAACCTAATCCCTGTATTGGGCGCGTAGAGACTTTAGACTATCCATCCATATCCGTATCTTTGGGACCAAAAGAAAAGAAAAGAAAAGGATAGGAAAGACGGAGTGAACCACCTGAATGAATGAATGTCTGTCTGTTTCATAGATGGTTTCCATGAAGATGCCTTTCCATCTTCTTCTTTCTTTTCTTTTTTGATTAGAGATCAATTTAGGTCAGGTTTGTTAACTTCGATCGAGTTTTGTTAGACTGGACTAGACTTTTTTTACCATCTCTACACACACAAGAGCACTAGGCAATTAGCAAATCTCTAAAGTTTGCCCCTATTTTCAGCATAATTACAGATTAAGGGTTAATTATATAAAAAACATTCACATTTTTGTCAAATTTTCAATTATAGTCGAACTTTAAAATGTAGCAATAAAATTTTAAACTTTCAAATTTTTCAATTATAGTGCGAACTTCAAAAGTAATAATAAAATATTCAAACTTTTAATTTTTAAATTATAAATCGATGTTAGTGTTTTCGTTAAGTTTAAAAATTATATAAATCAGATTACGCATTCCTGATGACCTGACTGATGCAACACGTTATAATGCGAGAATAGTTTAATGCATCAAATGAACAAACAAAAAATAAATGATTGACGGCATCAGAAGAACAACAAATAACGTCAGGCTAGAATTGAAGAAAATTGAAAGTTTGAAAATTTTATTGCTATTTTTTAAAGTTTGGACTATAGTTGGAAAAAATGAAAGTTTAGACATTTAATTGCTAATTTTTTAAATTTTGGCTATAATTAAAATTTTGGGTTTTTTTAACAATTAACCTTAGATTTAATTAAGGCAAATGTACTTCGATCGGACTTGGAGAGCTTGAAACTCAATTAGGCCTAATTAGAATTTGAGTCTGAATTAAATTCTAAATATTTTTTTAAATATTCGAGTTTGACTTAAAATTTAATAAGCTCGAATTAGATTCTGTGAAGAATCACAAGAGATTCTCCATAAAATCACACACAATCACTTCAGATCAAGACTTACAGATGAGGAATCGAAGCAAAGAGGAAGAAGAATATCTAAGGCTTGAAAAGGGAAATAAAAGGTGATTCTCGAAGGTTCTGAAGGGTTGTCTGAAGACTTAAACTTAAGACACACGTGACATAAGCCACACAAAATGGAGACAACGCATGGACAAAAATGCAGCGCTTCATTGGATATATTAAAGTCCGATGCAAGACAATAAAAGAATAAAGGCAAAGTTGAATCATTAAATGTATCACGTGCAACACACTAGACATCCACAGAGATGCACAGCATAAGAGAATCAAATGGATAAAACGCAGCATTTGATCAAAAGGCTAGTGTAGCGTGGACTCAGTCAAAGGCTTGTGGAAAAAACAAGATAATTAAAGATAAAGTCTTTAAGTAAAGTCACGTGGAAGGCAAGCATATACATTGACTCAGTCCAAAACATCCGAAGGTAGTAGACTAACTTCAACACTATAAATAGCCAAGCCCCGACCTCCAGAAATACAGAACAATATACTAATACAATCAAGTCCACTAAATTTGCATTTTTCTGTTTTCAAGTGAGGAAATAATTGAGAGTGCTAGAGAATATTACAGTGGGTACTAGAGAGTTTTAGAACTCTTACAAGTGTGAGTGAACACCTAATCTTTTGTATTTTTCCTTCCTTGATCTTAGTAAAATCCAGTGTGTGTGATTGATCCTTGGACGTAGATAGCTTTGTGCTATCGAACCAAGTAAACTCTGAGTGTCTTCTTTACTTTCTTGCCATTTTTCATTTATGCAAAACAAAGAATCTAAGATCTTATCATCAATTACTTCAAAACAATAATACAAAGTTTCTAACAAATTGGTATCAGAGTCATTTTACTTTCTGCCCACTCTCACAAGTCAATAATCCATCAAAAGAAGGTTCAAGCAAAAGTCTTTACAAAGATCATACAAGATGGTGGGAAAAGAGATGGAAGTATTCACAGGAAAGGAGGACTTTGCAATATGGAAATTACAAATGCAAGCCCTCCTTGAATCCTATGAGTGCTTTGGACCCATAGATGCAACATATGAAGATGAACAAGATCCTATGAAGAATCTCAAGAAGGCAAGATTAGCTCATTGCAAGCTAATACTGCATCTTTCACCAATTGTCATCAGAAAAGTGAAAGATTGCAACACAATAAAGATGTTATGGGATAAATTGGATGAGATATACTCAAAAAGGTGCTTACCTAACAAGATGACATTGCTGCACAATCTTGCCAACTTCAAGATGAATACAACAATAACTCTAGAAGACAATCTAGATTACTTTTTCAAATTAATTCAAGATCTTGAAGCTACTAGAGAGATTATTTATGAAGAACACCAAGCAGCGGTGATTCTAAAATCCCTACTATAAGAGTATAATGCATTCAGAAAAGTGGTGAAGCATGCTAGTGGTGATGCTCTATATTGGGACCCCGTCCTTGTGAGTCAGGTGCCGACGTCCTACGTGACATCGAGGCGCGCATCCCACAAGGTTGGTGTGCCCACACCAAGTAAACCCCCCAAAATGAACTCATCTCACTTACTTCCGAACAGATTTTGGAATAGTTCCAAAAGGAATTTCAATAATACTTCTTCACCACATTTGTTCCTCATTGCCTTAAGTTTCTAACGACATAAAAAACGCTCAATTTGGTTCAGAATTAAAGAAGTATTGGCCAAAACACTTTCGGGTTAAAATTAAACCAATACTGAATACTACACCCAAATTCACTCCCAAAATTGAAAGCCTTAGGCCCAAATTGAAAATTTATTTCTTCAGATAAGTTGTAGTCCCATGTCTCTAGTTTGTTTAGAAATAAGAATCCACTCAATTGGAGCTCTACAGATCAAGATATCGTCAAGATATCAAGTGCATTTAGAAAATATAAAATCCAACTCACTTTGATTTAATCAAACTTTTTCAAAATAATCTCAAAAACCATAAATTTCCATGAAGAGGTAGGGGAAATTCTTAAGAATCTAACGCTTCAAAAATCGAGTCAATCGGAGGTCGGATGAAAAAGTTATAAGTAAAGGAGTGGAAAGAGGTCGGGTTAAGGGTGGGAAGAAGGGGCCACGCGCTCCCCCTCGCGAGCGCGCATGAAAGCGCAGCGTCGCGCTCACGATGCACGCAACTACGTGGCGCACGAGAGCTCCTGATTTATTTATTTCTTTTTTTTTTTATTTCCTGCAACCTAACTTCCAAAATTCCTATCTTATGACCCATAACTTCAAAATTTGCAACTTTAGACCCATAACTTCAAAATTTGCAACTTTAGTATCAATGGAAAGTTAAAAAGAAACTCTACAACTTCCACGAAGGACTTAAAAACCAAATCGACCTCTAAAGGAGTCAAAATCCACCACCAAGTGACTGTCTGGAAAAATGGTCATCCTAAACAGTAACAGAAACTCTAAAAATCATAACTTTCAGCTCCATGGTCCAAAAATATCATACTTCATATCAACGGAAAGATAAAAAGACAATCTACAACTTTTATGAAGATCCTAAGAACAATTTCTAACTTTATGAGGGTCAAAAATTCACTTAAAGATTATATCCCTAAATTTGCCATTCTTGACAGCACCTGCACCCAACTTCAACAATTCATATCTTTCAACTCCCACGCCTAAAAATAGCATATTATACATCGTTGGAAAGCTATGAAATTCCTCTATAGCTTTCAAGAAGGCTACTTAATCCAATTCAATCTATATCAGTCCAGAATTTGCCTCAAAGCACAGCATATACAACCCTACCCTTATGGATATTTTCAAGAACAAGCAAAGCAACCTTTGGAAGGCTACTTGATCCAATTCAATCCATATCAGTCCAGAATTTGCCTCAAAGCACAGCATACACAACCTTACCCTTATGGACATTTTCAAGAACAAGCAAAGCAACCTTTGGAAGGCTACTTGATCCAATTCAATCCATATCAGTCCAGAATTTAGCTCAAAGCATAGCATATACAAACCTACCCTTATGGACATTTTCAAAAATAATGCAAAACAAACTTTGGAATATGCATCGGCAAAACACAATCAAACTTGAATATCTTTCAATAATATCCAAAATATGAGTTCTTACAAAGCTTTAGTGGGCATTTTCAACCCCAATACATCAATGCCTCAAAAAGTCAAAATACAAAGAAGGCACATGAGCAGTAATTTTGCTCCAAAATGCAACTAAAGCTTTGTTTACAAAATATAGCTTCAAAATTAAAAAGCAAACGGAAGTGATGCCTTGACCTCGGTTCGGTCACTCATTTTCTTGCTCATCGCCTGTGGATGGGAGGAAAGAAGGGGGTGAGCTCGACGGCTCGTGAGTAACATATTTATAACCAAGAGCACAAACAATCAAAAAGAATCCTTGAATTATTTTATTTCCAATGCAAAATTTACATTTTCAAATATGCCACATATGTGTTCCAAAACTTACAGCTTATCAAGCCATTTACAAAATTAACACATGAATGCATCAAAATGACTTCAAAACATAATCACATAAATACATCGGAAATGGTTCAAGTGGATCCAAAATAAAACGTACTACACATTTTCGCGTAGCGTTCATGTGTAGTCGTGAACTTATGGGAGTCTGTGAGGAGCTCCATGCCACTAGTGGGCAGGCAGAAAAAACCTATAGACAAGTGCACTTGACTCACTTAAGGGATCACTACAAACCCATATAAGCATACATTTCACACTTTTCAAACATATTGGCCAAAATGTCACATTTTCGAAAACAATTTTTATAATCATTGCATTCTTTCCAAAAGTCACATTCTTTTACAATCATCAACACAATATGAAAACATTCTCACAATTCATTTACAAGAAAAAGACACATGTCATATTCTCAAATCATACTAAAAAGTAATAAATACACATTTTAAAAGTTGTTGGAAAGCATTAAAATTTATTTATTGAAAACAAGTGTACTAGCTCATTTCTCAATTATAAAGATGTTACCCACCTTAAAATGTCTTGCTTTAGACTTGTTCAAGATGCCTTTCCTCTTACTCCTCATGCCTCCCTTGAATTTTTTCACAATCACAAAAACCCCAAAATAAAAAAAAGAAATCTTAAAATTAGAAAACCTAAGGAAACAAAACATGAAATTTATCCTATAACACTCATACCCATACTTTTCCTAAGCCATTTGAACCAAAACTCCTTCAAAATTCCAAAGGATTTACTATACACTTACCTTGGATCTTCACTAATCACTTTGCTTCTTAGCTCAAATGAAAGCTCTAAACCTCCTCTTCCTTTTTCCTTCTCAAACAAACTCCAAAATCCCTCTTGAAAGCTTAGAAAAATCAAGACCTAACCTTTGCTTTCTTTCTTCTTTCTCTTCTCCCTCCACCGAAACTCACTCTCTTTTTTACTTGAAAATTTCATTCATTTCTTTCAAACATAAGACAAAATGCTTTTGTTTCCTTCTTTCTTTTTAATGAAGCTAAAAAGACCCGTCTAACCCTCCTTGTAAGTCAAAATGCTTTTGTTTCCTTCTTTCGTTTTAACCTTAAGTGATCTTCCCAAATTGTCCTTATACAATCTTATTCCTTCAATTTAACTAACACCATACAATACTCTAACTTAATATTAATTTCTCCATTTAATAACTTCTAATTCCATCAATCTAAACAATAAAATCCTCCAACCATTTACATTCTAATTAAACTCTAACCAAAAACAATTAATCAATCAAAACCTCAAAAATAAATTTGAAATCATGCTTATTTAATAAACAAATTTAGGGCCAACACTCTAACAGTAAAAAGGGTACTTAACTCTTTAATGGAGGAAGTGATAGACAACAATCACTTTAAAAAAGAACTAGAAGTGATGTTCTTGGACAAAAGATCCGAGAACAGATCAATACAATCTAGTGCAAAGAAGCAGAAAGTTAAAGGAAAGGGCAAACAGAAGAAAACTGATGGTGACAAGAAAAGAAACAAAGCCAAAGGTAAGAAATGTTTTTACTGTGATAAAATTGGTCATTTTTCTAGAGATTGCAGGAAGAAAAAGAAGGATAAAGAGGCAGAAAAGGTAGATGCTGGAAATGTTGAAAAGCTTGAAGAATCTAGTGGAGATGAGATTCTTACATTAACAGCTGAAGCAAATGGGTTAACAACAGATTGGATTTTAGATTCAGGCTGTACAATGACTCCCCACAGGGAGTGGTTCTCTACATTTGAGAACTTATCAGCCAAGGTAAGGATGGCTGATGCAGGGAAGTAAGATATCAAAGGCATTGGCAATGTTTCCATCAAAATGTATGATGGAAAGAGAAGGACATTGAGTAATGTGAGATATGCCCCTGGAATTAGAAGGAATCTCCTATCCGAAAGTTCTTTTGACAAGTAAGGATACAAAATAAAGTCCAAGGATGGTTTGAGAGAAATCATCAAGGATGGAAAGGTGGTAATAAGGGCAATTGAGAGAGGAGGCCTATACTATGTTGTAGGAACTACAGAAATCAACCTAACAGTAGAAGAAAAGGGATTTAACTCAACAATTCTATAGCATGCACGACTTGGACATGCAAGAAATAAGAGTCTCAAGCACCTAGAGCAACAAGAGTTGCTGCCTAAAGCTACTGTATAAAGGATTGAGTTCTGTGAAGGATGTATCCTAGGGAAATATCACAAAACTCCTTTCCCAAAAATTGCAAGAAGAGCCACCAACAACATGGAATATGCTCACAGTGACCGTTGGGGGCCAACACAGACTCAAACTATGGGAGGTATGAGGTATTTCATGTCAATTATTGATGACCGATCTAGAAAATGTTGGATTTTTCTCCTAAAGTCCAAAGATGAAGCACTAGAAGCATGCATCAAGTGGTATACACTGATGGAAAACCAAACTGGAAGGAAACTAAGTGTTTGAGGACAGATAATGGCTTGGAATTCTGCAACAGGGAGTTTGATGACTACTGTGAAAGGAAAGGCATTCAGAGGCACAGGACAGTTAAAGCTACTACTCAACATAATGGAGTAGCAGAAAGACTGAACAAGATACACCTAGAGAAGACAATATGCATGCTATTATTTTCAGGCCTATCCCAAGCACTATGGGGAGAAGCCATCAAAACAGCAGCATACCTCATAAACAGATTGCCTACATCCGCAAATGAGTACAAGACTTCTGAAGAAGTATGGACTGGAACTAAACCTAATTTGACTAACTTGAGAACTTTTGGATTCAATGCTTACATCCACCAAACAGAAGGAAAGTTAGAACCTAAAGCCATTAAAGGAGTGTTTCTAGGATATCCTGAAGGCACAAAAAGGGTATAAAGTTCTAATCATATAGCCAGGAGCTCACAAAACTCAAATAAGTAGAGATGTGGTGTTCAGGGAAACTAAATTCCCACTGCTGAAGCAAAAAGATGGAGGAATGCAAGTTCAGGAGATTGTCCTACAGCAGCTGGGTTCAAACAATAGTTTGACTCGCTTTTATGTCCCACCCTCCACATATGAAGGAGGAGAAACATAACTAGCTGCTGAACAGTCTACAGAAGCAGTAGAAGTAAGACTGGATTCTAGTTCTAACCCTTAGGAGGGAACATAATAAGAAGAAGGAGCAACTGAAACTCAAACCCCTTTATAAGACTATCAACTAGTTAGAGATAGAGAACCAAGGCAAGTAATACCAAACAAAGGTATTTTGATACTAACCTAGTTGAATATGCTTGTTTAGTTGCAGAAACAGTTGAATATGAAGCACTAGAAACCTATGAGGAAGCTATAGAGAGGGCTGATGCAAATCAGTGGAAGGAGGCTTGCCTAAGGAAATACTCTTCATTAATGAAGAATGAGTTTTGGAAGCTAGTTCCCAAGCCACCTAATGCTAAAGTGATTGAATGTAAGTGGATATTTAAGCTCAAGGATGGAGTGACAGAAGTTAATCCTAAAACCTACAAGGCAAGACTAGTTGCAAAGGGCTTTAGGTAAAGAGAAGGAGTAGATTATAAGGAAATCTTCTCCCCAGTGGTCAAGTTTAAAACAGTAAGGATAATTTTGACCCTAGCAACATTGAATGATTGGGATATACATCAGATGGATGTAAGGACAACCTTCCTATATGGAAGACTAGAGGAAACTATCTATATGAAGCAACCCATTGGCTTCATAGATAAGCAGAAACCAGATCATGTGTGCTCGTTAGAAAAGTCTCTTTATGGCCTAAAGCAAGCTCCTAGGCAATGGAACAAGAAGTTTCATGAGGTGGTGATAGAATTAAGGTTCAAAAGGAGTGCCTATAACTACTGCCTATACTACCAGGACCTAAAGAAAGATGAAGTGGTCTATATGCTGGTGTATATTGATGATTTAATCATCACAGGAAAGCTTATGAAGAAAATTCAAGAAGTGAAAGATGCTTTGAAAAAGAATTTTGATATGAAAGACCTAGGGAGAGCTAATAAGCTTCTGGGAATGCAGATCATAAGGAATGAGGCCGAAGGGAAACTAGGGTTGATACAAAGGGATTATATAAAGAAAGTCCTATCTAAGTTCAATATGGTAGACTCTAAACCTAGCCCTGCTCCAATTGCCATAAACTTACAGCTGACAGCTGCTAAGAGTCCAGCAACAGAAGCAGAAAGGGAACACATGCCGAAATATCCTTATGATTGGGGTATAGGTTGTATAATGTACATTATGATTTGTACTAGACCTGACTTAGCACATGCAATCAACCTACCTAGTATATTCATGTCTAATCCAGGTCTAGAACATTGGTTGGGTTTTAAGATAGTACTTAGATATCTGAAGGGGACCCTAAATCATGGTCTATGTTTTTCTAAATCTAATCTAGAAATGCATAAACATATGAACTTAAATGGCTATGTAGATGCAGACTATGCAATAGACAAGGACATACGCAAGTCATTATCAGCATACTACTTTACATTGTCAGGCAATACAGTAAGCTGGAAAGTGCAACAACAATCAGTAGTATCATTATCCACAACAGAAGCTGAATACTATGCAATCACAGAAGGCCTAAAGGAGCTAATAGGGCTTAAGGGACTGCTATCAGAAATCAAAGTTCATCGAAATAAAGCAAATATTCACATAGATAATCAAAGCGCTCTTTACCTGAGTAAGGACCCCGTCCTACATGAGAGTCCTACACGAGAGGTCGAAGCACATAGATGTTCGACTTCACGTCATTAGAGACAAGGTCAACGCCAGAGAGGTAAACCTGAAGAAAATAAAAGGAGAGCAGAACCCATCAGATTTTGGAACAAAAGTAGTTCCAATAAAGAAGTTCATTTTCTGTAGAGAGTTTCTATAGATAAATGAAGCACTTTGAAAGAAAAAAGGACTTACCTGTCGATCGCACAACACCAGAAGAAAAATTAGAGTTTCAAATTTTTTGTAGGATTTCAAATTTCAGAAATTGATCACGAATTGAAGGATTGAGTGAGGGTTTATAAAGAATGAGGGGAAAATGTGAAGAATCACAAGAGATTCTCCATAAAACCAAAGAATCCAACATCTTATCATTAATTACTTCAGAAAATTTACAACAATAACACAAAGTTTCTAACAGATTCGTTATTTTTAAATCGAATCCAATCAAATTGTCTCAAATTAAACTTATTTTGTCATCCTAACAAACTAATACCATGCAAATTATTCCCTATATTCTGCATAATTATAGATTTAACTAAGACAAATACACTTCCACTAGAAATTTACATACCTAAATACTATACCTTAGTATGACAAGAAATGCTGCCAATAGAATCTTGAGGTATCACATTTTACACAAAAGGTTACTTACCATCTTTTCTCAATCTTATCAAACATTTCCTCTTGTTGCTCGTTGGTCTCAACCTGATTGCAACAAAAACATGTAGAAAAATTAGGAATTAGGTCTTCATTATTGCATCTAACTCTAAAGGACTTCAAAATCACCCCCCATTTAAAAGAAAAGACTTAATTTGTTTAGTTGGAACGGGTCTAAATTTTATGGCTCGAGTTTGATCAACTTTGATTTTTTATTTAAAATTTGAAAATAGCATTGTTTTATTTTATATATTTGAACTTTGAGTTGGGTCAAATTAAACAGCTTAAGATCAAGCTCGGTTCAAAGTTAAAAAATATTTTAAAACTTGAGCTCAACTTAGAACAAAATCAATTTAGTTGAATTTATTAACTTCAAACTAGATTAAATCGGGTTCGCCCAGGTGCAAATGTCATCCCTTATTATTATTATTATTAACTTAATTAATTAAATTACTCGTGTATATTAATAAATGATTTATAATATCTAAATATAATTTAATACATATAATATAATTTTGTTTTGGTTGGAGATATGATGCTTGTACTTCCTCTCCTCATCTTGTTTGATCTAAGTATCAACAAATCCCAACTCTTCAAAGTTTGAGGTTATCCAATTTGATGAACATCTTTATTTGTATTAAATAATTGTTGAATCTGAACTATTTGTCCCCAAAAATAAGAAAATAGGGCATTTAATACTTAAAAGGCAGATATCAACCTATAAATTGAACTAATTAAATTTGACTTAAACTAATAATTTATTATAATTATCTATAATTATTAATTTAATTCAAAATTAATTATTTCAAACCGAGTTTAAGAGTTGATCGGGTTATTATATTAGTGACATATGGATATAATTAGTCCATGTTTGATGTTCATATTATATGTATTTTGTCGATATTTTAAACCTAAATTTAAGAGAAATATTTTTACTAAAAATTGAAAACTAAAACATTTTTTTTCAAAATTTTAAACATCATAGAGTTTTTCTAAGATTTTTAAACTACAGTAGAAGTTAATGTCTTTTCTGCATAATATTTATGTCCCTTGTATTTTGTTATTATTCATTATCGAAAGTCTAGTTCTTTTAATTAAAATTTAAGAGGTTTGAGGATTCATGAAACCTTTGCATTGTATCCGTGTAAACCAACGATCATTACCCGAGATTAAATCCTCTATTTCGGTTAACTAGTTCTTACCATGTTTTATTAAATTTCACCTACACATTTATATAAGATCCACACAAATATGTAGATAAAATTAAGTGATATAGGATTGAAATACTTTAACAAGAACATAATGTTCCAATCGGCGTTACTCGTGAACTTCCCAACTTTAGCTAGAACATCGCATGAATGAAAATGCTTAAGCAAGATCGATATTGACCTTCCAGGACACTTTCACATCAAGTGTCACCGCTCAAATGTAAATGTTGAGATGTCGATAAGTCAAGTCAGGCTCGGGCCATGGTAGCCTGTGGCCCAATCGGCCGGGATGGGTCAACCTGTGGCTCGGCCTATAGCCCGACGAGTCACGGACGGGCCAGACTAACCCGACCCGCTATTTTTTTAAATACAAAAATTATAAAATGACGTCGTTTTGGAAGTAACGATCAACCACAGGTCAGGCCGGACCGACCCATGGTTCATTCAACCCTTGCCAAAATTGGGCCAGGTAGGGCCCTTTTTTACATCTCTATGTAAATGTAAGTTATGCTAACAGTATATCTGCACAGGGCTAGTGAAATTATAAATAATAAATATTTTAATATTTGGTTATTTTAATATTTAACTTTTTTTCAAGGGAGAAAACGAGATTACATGCCTAATTGCGGGGATGAGTCCCCAACCATATCAGCGAGGATATATGGGTTACAACCCAAAGGTGGATACCGAAAACAAAAAATTCCTACACGATAAGATCTGGCATCATGGGCTAACTAATCCGCACACCTATTACCTTCTCGGAATATATGACGAAATCTAACCTCCCACTGTCTACCTAAAAGCTCCCTGATGGCCATTCCCAAAGCGTTATCTCCTAAACGCCAGTTCCCGAAACTGGATAAAATGTTGATAACCTCCAGAACGTCCAATTCTAGCTCAATTCATCGATATCCCAAATACCACGACAAATTTAGGCCGGTATGTACACCCCACATTTCAACAAATAACGACTATAGAAACCTATATTGTGTACAAATCCATGACCATTGTCGAAATAGTCCCACAGTAGACCTCCGACTGAAGCGTCACTAGAACCCGGATGAACCGCTTCATCTATGTTTAACTTCACCCAACCCGCTTGCCTATTATCTCCCCTTGTCGTGTTTGTTGCTCGAGCGAACATGGTTTCTGCATTTTTTTATCTCACCAACATACTCTAGTATCGTAGCAATTCTAGCGTCCATACTCGGTCATGCGAAGTCCGGATCAAAGATTGCTTTATTCTTCTAGTGCCAAATATACCAACAAGCAACCCCGAATATGGTGGACCAAACAAAACCCCTTACCTTTATATCTTTTCGTATATTCATGTTCAACCAAGCACTAACGTCTCCCATTTAAAAATCTGCCTGGACACCATGTTGGAGAAACCAACTCCACAAGGACTTAACTCAAGAGCAGTCTCTTATCGCATATAAACAAGTTTGTGGGAAGCCACAAAAACTGCACCATGAGTCCCCAGTAAGATGTCTGGTGACCCCTCTGCTGATTTGTCAGTAACTTCTGCTTAGCTAATAACCACAAGAAGGATCGGATTCGCTGAGGACCTAGCCAACGTCACATTGAAGCCCAAAAACTGTTGCCCTCCTCAACTTGAATCTCCTCAATGAGTTTGTACGCCGATGCGGTAGAGAAACAACCATTGGGAGTAGCTCCCCAAAATGGCTGGTCGTCTCCAGACTCCTCACATGGGACTATTATACTTGCAATATCCATACAAACAACAGTAGGAAGGTAGCGGTGAAAACTAGCCCAATTCCATCCGCACCCCTGAGTTACGTAGTCCTTTACTTGTGCATGAATCTCCTCATCAGGGATTGAAATGACTGCTACATAAATTAAGGGGCCCCATGCTCCAGCCCAATCATCCAGTCAAAATTTTGTTTGTTTGTCGTTTCCTACCTACCATTTGGAGCCCACGAGTACGTATTACCAGGTTGCTGAAATTTCTCTCTATACTATCGAGGCGCCTACGATATGTAGCTGCCTAGGGATGTTAATAGTATCAAATTTGTATTTGGCTCGTAAGATGCGAACCCACAAGGCAGAAGAGTTCCTCAACAATCTCCAACCTAGTTTCGTTAGCATTGCGTCATTATTGGAACGAACGTGCCTTAGGCCTAGACCGCCCAAATTCTTAGACTTGCAAACCGAGTCCAAGTTGACCAGGTTAATCGTCCTCTGCCCTTCTTTAGAGCCCCATATAAACTCTTTCATTTGTTTTTCCAGTTCATTGCATAAGAGTCTTAGAAGCCTTACCGTTTGCATGGTAAAGATAGGCAGTGCATCATAGACGGATGGTGTGAGAGTAACCCTGCCTGCAAGGGACAAATTCCTCTTTGATCTTTCATGTATTATAGGGATCCTAAGGTATTTCTCGAGATGTGTAGTATGCTGGAATCCTGTCAGTTGACTTAACATTCGGGCCCTTGCCCTAGAGGCATTGTTTGAAAAGAAAATACGTGTTTTAGAGTTACTAACCTTTTGTCCGAAGCTTGTGAATCGCTTCTACAACATGTGAGATTATGCGACTTGTGTTTTGGAGGCTTAGTAAACAAAAGTATATCATTTGCAAAAATAGGTAAGAAAGGCGGGACCTCCTCTGCTTAAATGCAGTGGTTTCCATTTTCCTTGTTGGATCAAATAAGTGATGCGATGCCCCAATCTTTCCATATACAATACAAATAGATATGGGGATAGTGGGTCACTTTGATGGATCCCTCTAGATAGAATAAAAGGCTCCGAGAGTGCACCATTCCAATATACTTGCATTTTAACCGAGGTGACACATTTCATAATTAAGTTGATCAAAGTTTTCTGGATTTCGATTACCTGTAATGTATCCTGAATGAACTCCTAACAAAGTCTATCGTACACTTTCTCCAAGTCTATTTTAATGGCCAAGAAACCAACTCTCCCTTTCTTCCTTCTCATCGAATGGATAGCTTCCTGTGCTAAGATGATATTGTTCGTGATAGATCTTACTGGTACAAAATTGCACTGGTTCAAGGCCACCAACTGATCCAAGAAAGGTTTCATTATGTTTACTACAATCTTGGTAATGGTCTTGTATATCATCGAGCACAGACTGATCAGACGGAATTGAGTAATATGCAGCGGCGATTGGATTTTTGGTAATAACACCAAAATTGTATGATTTAAATGAGCCTCTCATGTTTCATGCTAAAAAATTTTCTGGACAAATTGCACCACCGAAGCTCCTACATGTTCCCATTGCTGTTGATAGAATTGCGCACCAAATCCTTCCACGCCTGGTGCTTTATTGGGATGTATGTCAAAAATGGCATTCTTGACTTCCTCATAAGTAATAACCCCGGTAAGACTTTGTTGGTCATCATTATGCGTCCTTTGGAAACCCCCTGAAGTGAGCAGTCCACTCCCATAAACTTCCTCCTCGAAAAACAACAAGTTGAAATAATCCCTGGTGAAGGTTGGCAAATGAGAAACAGATGATTCCAGGAAAGCTTCTAGCCATGATGAGGAGCAGAGAGCACGTTCTAGTCTTGCCTAAATGGTACCCCTTCTCTAGGTAAATCGCGAACCCCCATAACCTAGATCATGTAAACAACACCTTTGGACACAATTCCTGAAATCCTTACTAACCACTGGCGTGGATAAAGAACTGCCTTTTTATCCTCAATGTCCAACTTGGCATTAAAATCCCCCCCCCCCAGCAACCATTCCTCCGAAGTATAACGAGCAATGTTAGACAAGTTTTCCCAAAGGAATCTCTGGAGGGTGTAGTGTGGGCTTGCATATATGGTTGTGAAAAAGAAACCAACTCCTGCATATTCTATCTTTGTATGTACAAATTGTTGATGAGCTAATAGTACTGGGACCTTCGTCCCCAAGTTCCACATTAACCAATTGCCTCCCAAGTAGCCCACAGTTTCAACTCTAAAAGAGAACTCAAATCTTAGTTTAAGGATTATTTGTTGAGCTCTGTCCTTGCTGATTCTTGGCTCAACAAGGACAACCAAAAACGGATGGTGAAGCTTAATATAATTCTTTAAAATACGTTGAAAGGTGACACCCCCAACGCTTTGGCAATTCCAGATAATAATAGACATTAATCACCCAAAAACTAGACAATCATTCCCTTCGCTTATACCGAAGGTATTACCTTATACCCAAGTGGGTAATCTTCCGAGATACTGTTCGGGGTTTGGGGAACCTCCTCTACGATCGAATGTTGTACACTTTGATCCTCCTCCATCCAATTCTTCGTCTCACTCTTATCAGGTGGTTTAGAAGGAGAAGAATGATCTCTGCTGGAGGAGGCTCGATAATTGTTGGGACCCGATTTCGAAACCAGACCCCAACTAGAAAAACGAAAAACAAACGAACGGATGGCGAAACCAAAGAATGGATCCTAAACTCGAAAGTGGGCCAAAACAAATGCGAATAACAAAGCGAAACAAGCGAACGAACAAAGTCAAAAGCGAAAGAATCCAATCAAAGCACACAAACGATTCAAACGAACTCAAATCAATTTTTTCGACATCCGTGAACTCATACTTTAGAAAAATATAGCGTTGGAAACCTTAGACTAAACCAATCAAAAACCGGTATAATTTTTTTTCATTCTTTTTCATTCTTTATTCAAACAAAGCACTTGGATTTTCCCTTTTGGAAATTCATCATCAATCAAAATCTCAATTTACTTGATTCTTCATATTCAAATCATAACCATCAATTTATACAAAATCTTATTATTCCTTTTCCTTTGCCAATAAAATGATCACATATATCCATATACCCACAATCAAGCAAAAAATAAGAGCACTTCAATATTTCAATTTCAGCAACACAATTCATTGGACCTCCTGTCCGAAATCTCATCATAATCAAACACATACATAACCAAAGCACTTCAATAATTCTCAATCAATAGTCAGAATCATCGGACCTCCTATCCAAAATCTAAAACACAATCAATATACAATTTATATACAAAACTATAATTCACTATTCTATTCCATATACAAATCCATAATTCAATCAATCTCCTTCATATATCATAACCATACACAAATTTATATCTCATTCCCATACACAAGTACATAATTCACTTTCATCATGAAATAAATGCTTACAAAAATATTAATGGCATTCCGCGCCATATACAAATACCGATATCAAAATCCAAAATTACACAAACTACAATATAAGCAAAATCGAACAAAAGTATTGACTTTCTTTCATCCGATCTCCTGCTCGATACCTAGAGATGAGGATGAAAGGGGGGTGAGCTTAAAGCTCGTGAATAACATGTTTATAAATCAAAAAATAAGCAAAAATTATTTTTCAAAATGTTTTCCATTTATAAACATTTCACAGTAGAAAATCCATCAAAAGCTTATTTTTCACAATTTCTCAATTTCAAATAATTCATGAGCAATTTCAAAAACATGGATGCATCACACTTAAAATCAAAACAAAAACACATAAACATATCATAATGATTTAGATCGGTCCAAAAAGAGCGTATCGCACATTTCGCATAGCGATCTGCATGCAAGTGAATGTAACGTTCTACACTTTTCCGCATAGCAGTCCAGTGTAGCCGTGAACTTATGGAAGTTCGTAACGGAGCTCCAATGTCACTAGTGGGCAGGCGGGCGAAGCCTATAAAAAAGAAGACAAGTGCACTTGCCTCAACTTATGGGACCTAACCAAACCCACATAACACATTTCACACTTGAGAAAACAGATTGCCCGAAGACACATTTCGAAAATCCAATTTTCATATCATGTCATATTTCATACAAATGTCATTCACAATCTCAATATCAATTCATATAACAATAATTCAATCACACACAAAATGCAACATTTTGGTACATAATTAAATTCTTTAATCATTCAAAACCTAATAATTCTCAAACCTCAAAATCAAAGAATGTATTACTTTAGTAATTTCCAAATCATTCAAACACAATGAATTTAGCAATTGTAGCAATTTCATAAATCATTTCAAAATCAATGAAATTAATCATTTGAAAACAATAATTTACTAACATTTCTCTTCTTGATTTTTCAAAAACTTATACTTGGCTCATAATTGAAAATATAAACATGGTACCTACCTCAATTTCATGCTTAAAACCTGTCCAAATCTTCAATTTCTCCAAAGCTTCACTTCAACTCCCTAATCCAAGACAAAAATCCCTAATTCATAACCATTCAAAATTCAACATCACATAAAGCATAATCACCAAAATTGAGCATAGAAAACACAAACTCATATCAATCTTAAGCCATATGAACCAAAATCTTTCAAAAATTAACAAATCAAAAATCTCAATCTTACCTTTATTCTTCATCATTTTAGGATTTTCTTAGCTCCATGGGAAGCTCTCATATTCTTCCACCTTTTCCCTATTGAATCATCTTAAAAATCACTCTTGAAGCTCACAAAAATTTGAACCCTAAGCCTTCTCTTTCTTCTTTCTTCTTCTCCCTTTTCTTTCCATCCGAAACTCACCTCTCTTTTCTCTTCTTCCTTTCATTTTCCTTTCTAATTTCGTGTCTCTCTTCCTTATAAACGGCAACCCCCTTTTAATGAATGAGTAATGACTCATTTGCCTTCCTTATAAGCCTTATAACTTAACACTTTAAGTGATCTTCCAAATTTGCGCCTAAAATTTATTTTAATTCATGCTTACTTTAGGAAATTTTTCTAACCATCAAATTAAAGGAATTTGCTAAAACTTCCTTCTATAGAAATGTTCCTCATTGTCTCAATTTCATAACGCCACAAAAATCATTTAATTTGGATCACTACACCAAAAGTTATACTCCAAACATTTTGGACTATGCTTATGCTAAAACAATTTCTAGCTATTTACTTCCATCCGAAAATTAACATTCTTAAAGACTAAATTGAAACTCAAGTCCTTCAGAACATTTGTATCCCTATTTCTCTAGTTTAATCCAAATTAAGAATCACCTCATTTGGATGACTAGAACAAAAGTTATGACCAAAATACTTTCAGATCTTACTAATCCTAGACTGCACACTAAACCCGACTTCAATTCAGAAATTGAAAGTCTTAGGGGCTAAATTGAAATCCAATTCCTTCATATGACTTATAGCCCCATGTCTCTATTTTATTTTACAATAAGAATCAGATCAATCGGATCTCCACAGATCAATAATTTCTCATAAGACTGAACCATATTTAGAAAATTATCTAACTCACTTTGATTAAATCCACCATCCTCAATTTAATCTCAAAAATCATAAATGTCCCATGCTGATGTAGATAATTATCTTAGGAATCCAACGCTTTAAAAATCAAGTCAATCGGATGTCGGACGGAAAAGATATAAGCAAAAGATTAGAAAGGGTCGGATTAGGAAGAAAAAGACCCAAAATGGCAAAACGGCGTCGCACCATTCGCACGGACCCTCGCCCTCGCGAGTGTTCGAGGTCGCGAGACGTGCACGGAACACGCACAGTGCTCGCTCGTTTGATTTTTTTTCCACTAATATATATATATATATATATATATATATATATAATATCCGAATTTTTCCAAAAATCATATCTTTTGACTCAAGGGTCCAAAATTTACAAACTTAGTATCAAAAGAAAGCTGAAAGGAAACTTTCCAACTTCCATGAAGAACTTAAGGACCAATTCCATATCTCAAGGGGTCAAAAATGTAATCAAAGTTTCTGTTCCTACTTGCTATCCCAAAACAGTAACAGAAATTTCTAAAATTTCTATCTTTCTACTCCAAGATCCAAACATGTCATATTTTATATCAATGCAAAGATTAAAAAGCGACCTACAATTTTCATGAAGGACAGAAAAATCAATTTGGCCTTTAAGGAAGTCAAATTTTTAATCAAAGTTTCTGTCCATTAATAATCATGCCAAACAGTAGCAGAAACTCCTAAAATTTATAACTTCTTATTCCATGTTCCACAAATTCCATACTTTACGTCAATGGAAAGATCAAAATATAATCTAAAACTTTCATGAAGAACTTCAAAACAATTTCAACCTCTAGCTAAGTCAATTTTTCAATCAAAGTTTCTGTCATATAATTTGTCATCCCACACCACATCCAAACTTTAAAATTCATATCTTCCAATTCCCACATCCACATATACATATTATACATCATTGTAAAGCTATAAACTTCCTCTACAACTTTCATGTAGACCACTTATCTCAAATCAAAACATATCAGTCCATAATTCGTCTCAAAACACAGCATACATAATCCTACACTTAAGAGCATTTTCGAAAACAAAATACAATACACTTAAATTCGAATGCTCATAACTTTCAATCCAAACGTCGAAATCTGTCATACTTTATGGCGATAGAAAGCTCTCAACAGAAACTACATGTTTCATAAAGATCATTTCATCAAATTCTACCTAAATCATCCCAAAAAAATTCACAAAGTTTCAGCCCAAAAAGTCAAAATTTCATAATTCAACAAATTCTCACACTTTCACTAATAAATTTCATTATACAATACAAAATTTACCCAAAATCTCACATCAATTTCATAAAACTCAAAAACACCCATTTCATGTATTATTCTCAAAATATCATTTCAATTTGTTCAAACTAGAATTTGCTCACATAGAACATTACACATAATCATTCAAAATCATGAACTTTCTTTTCCTTTACACATGACTAATTTACCACCAATTTCGCATTTCATGTCAAATTTTAACTCGCAATTCTAAGAAAAATTCGAGGTCCAACATTTCTCCCCCTCTCAAAAGAATTTCGTCCTCGAAATTCATACTTAAGAAATCACCAAGTAACTTATTCTCTCACATAATGTCTTTTAAAAGATCATAGTCAATCACTTTCTTATCTAAGTCCTCATCATACATATTTCTCAATTTATTCACAAATTTTCACTTCTTGTATCAAATACACCACCAATATCATACCAAAATTACTATTTCTTAACATATGTCAATGGTCCAATTTTTGATAACCTTGATATGGACCAAAACTATTCAATCTCAACCTTTTGAACTTCTATACAAATCTATATCTCTATCACTCATCTCATCTTTCAAATATCCGTTATGGCATCTCACATATATTCGAAGTCAAATCATCCAAATTCATCATAAATTTCTAATCATAATTTCCCTACGCACACTCTTATAATCAATCATACTCTTGACACTTAAATCAAACAATCACTTTAATTCCTCAAATAATTCATGAAAACTTATTCACACCAATCTCACATTCTCACTAAATCAATTCTATCCATTTAAAACTCTTAACAAACCTTTGCGCCCATGTAAGATCCAAATACTGGACTCTGATACCATAAATTTTGGGACCCGATTTTGAAACCAGACCCCAACTGGAAAAATGAAAAACGAAAGAACTGATGGCAAAACCAAAGAACGGATCCTAAACTCGAAAGTGGGCCAAAACAAATGCGAATAACAAAGCGAAACAAACGAACGGACAAAATAAAAAGCGAAAGAATCCGATCAAAGCACACAAACGATTCAAACGAACTCAAATCAATTTTTCCGACATCCGTGAACTCATACTTTAGAAAAATATCGCGTTGGAAACCTTAGACTAAACCAATCCGAAACCGGTAAAAAAATTTCTTTCTTTTTCATTCTTTATTCAAACAAAGCACTTGGATTTCCTCTTTTGGAAATTCATCCTCAATCAAAATCTCAATTTACTTGATTCTTCATATTCAAATCATAACAATCAATTTACACAAAATCTTATTATTCCTTTTCCTTTGCCAATAAAACGATCACATATATCCATATACCCACAATCAAGCCAAAAATAAGAGCACTTCAATATTTCAATTTCAGCAACACAATTCATCGGACTTCCTGTCCGGAATCCAAAACACAATCAATATACAATTTATATACAAAACCATAATTCACTATTCTATTCCATATACAAATCCATAATTCAATCAATCTCATTCATATATCATAACCATACACAAATTTATATCTCATTCCCATACACAAGTACATAATTCACTTTCATCATGAAATAAATGCTTACAAAAATATTAATGGCATTCTGTGCCATGTGCAAATACCGATATCAAAATCCAAAATTACACAAACTACAATATAAGCAAAATCGAACAAAAGCCTTGACTTTCTTTCATCCGATCTCCTGTCGATATCTAGAGATGGGGATGAAATGGGGGTGAGCTTAAAGCTCATGAATAACATGTTTATAAATAAAAAATAAGCAAAAATCATTTTTCAAAACGTTTTTCATTTATAAACATTTCGCAGTAGAAAATCCATCAAAAGCTCATTTTTCACAATTTCTCAATTTCAAAGAATTCATGAGCAATTTCAAAAATATGGATGCATCACACTTAGAATCAAAACAAAAACACATAAACACATCATAATGGTTTGGTTCAATCCAAAACAGAACGTATTGCACATTTCTGCATAGCAGTCCTGTGTAGCCGTAAACAAAACGTACTACACTTTCCCGCATAGCGATCAAGTGTAGCCGTGAACTTATGGGAGTCCGTAACGGAGCTCCAATGCCACTAGCGGACAGGCGGGCGAAGCTTATAAAAAAGAAGACAAGTGCACTTGACTCAACTTATGGGATCTAAACAAACTCACATAACACATTTCACACTTGAGAAAACGGATTGTCCGAAGGCGCATTTCGAAATCCAGTTTTCATATCATGTCATATTTCATACAAATGTCATTCACAATCTCAATGTCAATTCATATAACAATAATTCAATCACACAAAGAATGCAACATTTTGGCACATAATCAAATTCTTTAATCATTCAAAACGCAATAATTCTCAAACCTCAAAATCAAAGAATGTAATACTTTAGTAATTTTCAAATCATTCAAACACAATGAATTTAGCAATTTTAGCAATTTCATAAATCATTTCAAAATCAATGAAATTAATCATTCAAAACAATAATTTACTAACATTTCTTCTTGATTTTCAAAACCTTATACTTGACTCATAATTCAAAATATAAACATGGTACCCACCTCAATTCCATGCTTAAAACTTGTCCAAAGCTTCAATTTCTCCAAAGCCTCACTTCAATTCCCTAATCCAAGACAAAAAATCCTAATTCATAACCATCCAAAATTCAACATCACATAAAGCATAATCACCAAAATTGAGCTTAGAAAATACAAACTCATACCAATCTTAAGCCATATGAACCAAAATCTTTCAAAAATTAACAAATCAAAAATCTCAATCTTACCTTTATTCTTCATCATTTTAGGATTTTCTTAGCTCCATGGGAAGCTCTCATGCTCTTCCACCTTTTCCCTCTTGAATCATCTTAAAAATCACTCTTGAAGCTCACAAAAATTCGAACCCTAAGCCTTCTCTTTCTTCATTCTTCTTCTCCCTTTTCTTTCCATCCGAAACTCACCTCTCTTTTCTCTTCTTCCTTTCATTTTCCTTTCTAATTTCGTGCCTCTCTTCCTTATAAACGACAACCCCCTTTTAATGAATGAGTAATGACTCATTTGCCCTTCCTTATAAGCCTTATAACTTAACACTTTAAGTGATCTTCCAAATTTACCCCTAAATTTTATTTTAATTCATGCTTACTTTAGGACATTTTTCTAACCATCAAATTGAAGGAATTTGCTAAAACTTCCTTCTAGAGAAATGTTACTCATTGTCCCAATTTCATAATGCCACCAAAAGCATTTAATTTGGATCACTACACCAAAAGTTATTTCCAACGATTTACTTCCATCCAAAAATTGACATCTTAATGACTAAATTGAAACTCAAGTCCTTCAGAACATTTGTATCCCTATTTCTCTAGTTTAATTCAAATCAAGAATCAACTCATTTGGATGACTAGAGCAAAAGTTATAGCCAAAATACTTTCAGATCTTACTAAGCCAAGACTGCACACTAAACCCGACTTCAATTCAGAAATTGAAAGTCTTAGGGGCTAAATTGAAATTCAATTCCTTCATATGACTTGTATCCCCATGTCTCTATTTTATTTTGCAACAAGAATCAGATCAATCGGATCTCCACAGATCAAGAATTTCTCATAAAACTGAATCATGTTCAGAAAATTATCTAACTCACTTTGATTAAATCCATCATCCTCAATTTAATCTCAAAAATCATAAATTTCCCATGCTAAAGTATATAATTATCTTAGAAATATAACGCTTTAAAAATCAAGTCAATCGGATGTCGGACAGAAAAGATATAAGCAAAAGATTGGAAAGGGTCGGATGCGGAAGAAAAGACCCAAAATGGCAAAACGGCGTCGCACCATTCGCGCGGACCCTCGCCCTCTCGATTGTTCGCGGTCGCGAGAAGGACACGAACACGCGCTCATATCATATATAGGATATATATATATATATATATATATATATATATATACATGCTCATATATATATATATATATATATATATATATATATATATATATATTCTGATTTTTTTTCCACTAATATATATCTATATATGGAGCGCACACAATGCTTGCCCGTCTGATTTTTTTTCCACTAATATATATACGAATTTTTCCAAAAATCATATCTTTTAGCTCAAGAGTCCAAAATTTACAAACTTAGTATCAAAAGAAAGTTGAAAGGAAGCTTTACAACTTCCATGAAGAACTTAAAGACCAATTTCGTCTCTCAATGGGTCAAAAATGCAATCAAAGTTTCTGTTCCTACTTGTCATCCCAAAACAGTAATAGAAACTTCTAAAATTTTTATCTTTCTACTCCAAGGTTCAAACATGTCATATTTTATATCAATGCAAAGATCAAAAAGCGACCTACAATTTTTATGAAGGACAAAAAAATCAATTTGGCCTCTAAGGAAGTCAAATTTCCAATCAAAGTTTTTGTCTATTAATAATCATGCCAAACAGTAGCAGAAACTTCTAAAATTTATAACTTCTTATTCCATGTTCCAAAAATTCCATAATTTACGTCAATGGAAAGATCAAAACATAATCTAAAACTTTCATGAGAACTTCAAAGCAATTTTAACCTCTATCTAAGTCAATTTTTCAATCATAGTTTCTACCATATAATTAGTCATCCCATACCACATCCAAACTTTAAAATTTCATATCTTCCAATTCCCACATCCACATATACATATTATACATCATTGTAAAGCTATAAACTTCCTCTACAACTTTTATGTAGACCACTTAACTCAAATCAAAACATATCAGTCCATAATTTGTCTCAAAACACATCATACATAATCCTACACTTAAGAACATTTTCGAAAACAAAGTACAATACACTTAAATTCAAATGGTCATAACTTTCAATCTAGACATCGAAATCTGACAAACTTTATGGCGATAGAAAGCTCTCAACAGCAACTACAAGTTTCATGAGATCATTTCATCAAATTCTGCCTAAATCATCCCAAAAAAATTCACAAAGTTTCGTCAACTCTTCATCTCCAAAAAGTCAAACTTTCATAATTCAACCAATTCTCACACTTTCACTAATAAATTTCATAATACAATACAAAATTTACCCAAAACCTCACATTAATTTCATAAAACTCAAAAACACCCATTTCATGTATTATTCTCAATATATCATTTCAATTTGTTCAAACTAGAATTTGCTCACATATAACATTACACATAATCATTCAAAATCATGAATTTTCTTTTCCTTTACACATGACTAATTTACTACCAATTTCGTATTTCATGTCAAATTTTAACTCTCAATTTCAAGAAAAGTTCGGGGTCCAATATTTCTCCCCCTCTCAAATTTTAATTATCTCATGGTTCTAACTTTTAGATTTTTCTTTTTATTTGGTGAACAACAATTAATTTTATTTTAACAAATTTTAATAACATATTAATTAAGTTATGTAAATTTAATCCGAAAATAATAAAGTGACCCAATAAATGATTTGAATTAATGGGGTCAAAGTTTAAGAAGAAGATAGATGAGTATAGATCGGACCCATATTGAGCTTGTAATGGAGAGTCCCGATATGGATGTTATATAAGAAATTTAAGGTCTCTTGTAGTTGCTGTAGCAAATCATAAACGTAAGGATTCTCTAACCCATCCAGAGATTCATGTATATAAAATGCTATATGAAGGCTTTAACATATCCCACTGTATAGATTCCGTGAAGTTGTTGATGGATTCATCCTTGTTTTGGCCTTGAAAAGCTCGTTTAAAGTTATAAAATTAAAATAAAGTATTTTTTGTATTTCTTCGTTAATTTTCATTAGTTAAATATTATGTCAATGCTAATGTTATATTTTTATTTTCTTAAAATAAAAATAGACTCTATTGTCGAAGTTAACTCCCATCACTTAAATAACACGTTAATGTTGACATGACATAACATTATTTTAAAAAAATTAAAATAGACCCACTAGCCAAGACATGAAATATATAACAATAGATCCTAATTGCCACAAGTGAGACCAACCGTATAAAATGTATAATTATAGACTCCATTGTCATGAGACAATCCGACCCACTTCGGACTCTTTCTATTAAAAAAATAAATGCTAACATGATATTTAATTGACGAAGAGTTAATATTGCCAAAATTTTCATTTATTTAAGATTTATTTTGAACATTTTAAAATTTTAAAATTAAATTTGAACGTTTCAAAATGTTAAAATTTAAATTATATTTTATTGTAAATATTAAAATTTAAAATGCATTTTTCAAGAATTTACTAAAATAAATGCCTAGAGAGCAAAGTTTCACAGGTATTTCTCCTTCACTGATATATTTAGGTGTCGCTTAGTTCTGAAGAGTAATGAGAATGAGAATGAAAATGAATAGTGAAGAATGAGAATGGATATAATCATTATAATTATAATAGTTGGTTAAGATGAAGGAATGATTACTATTACCATTAATGGTGGTTGATTTATTAAAAAGTTGAGAAATAAAATTTGTTAAAATTTTGTTTTATATCAAATTTCAAATATATTTTAAATGGTTATTTTAATTTATGCACCCTAATTATAATAACATAATGTTTAAAATCAAGTATATTATAGTTATTGCTTTCCAATAACTCTTGAAGAAAAAATACTCTATTATTTTTTAAATCAACATATCATTAATTACATAATATCCTCAAACTATAGTTTAATTATCCAAAATATTGTGCAATTCATCGACACAACCATAATATCTACCAATCCATTGCTATAATAAAACCAAGTAATATAATTTAATACAATTTACATTCTTCTTATAATAAAATGATGTTATATTTTAAGTAATTAATTAATAATATTTTAATTAATTACATTGTAATTAATTAATTAATTACATTGTAATTAATTAATTAATTATATTTTAATTAATTACATCTTAATTAGATTTTAATTAATTAGATTTTAATTAATTAATTATATTTTAATTAATTAGATTAGATTTTAATTAGATTTTAATTAATTAATTAGACTTTAATTAATTAATTATTTTTCATTAATTAATTAGATTTTATCTTGATTTATTTATTTATTTTAATTAATTAATTAAATTTTATCTCAAGCAATTAATTATATTTTATATTTTAATTAAATATATTTTAATTGATTACATTTTAATTATATTTAGTTAAAAATTATTTTAAAAATTAATGTTAATAGGAATCAAACCCATTCCTCCCACGTATAGAAGATATGAACCATTATCTAAAATTTGGGTATAAAAACTATTCAATCAATTATAATAATCAACTAATTATTACCATTTATTTCATTCCCATTGATTTATTTTCTTACCCCTTAAACAAGCACCTCTTAGAGCATAATTGGATTATACATGGCAATATCGTCCAAAAAGGTTACCAGAAATGTCCAAAGTACAATAAGTTGAATTCTGGCAATGTACGTCAGCTGGTCATTCAAAGTGGCTCCTTGTCTCATTTATAACCATTCATTTGCCAACGTGATCACTTGTCAACCACTGTTTTGTATTAGCTGTCTTTGTGTGACATGAAATCCTGTTCCATTGGATTCAATTTCAATCAATGTTTGTCATCTGCAACCAAAAGACAATATAGTACCTGTTGTCGTGCGAGGGGCATTATCCTGCAAGGGAGTTAAGAGCCACTCACAGCTGATAATAAATACATCTTTTCACCGGTGGGGCAATTTCACAATTCCTCACTTTTCGAGGTGAAAGTGATGGTTGACAGGGAAGGATCATGCAGAAGAAGCGCAACACTCGTGGATTAAATTGTTACCGTCCTTTAAATCGAGGCAGAGGAGGTGGATACGATTGCGCTTTGTTCTGAAACGTTGGTATATGTGTGGTTCTCTTTTCTTATCCCCAGCTAGAATACACTGTTCTTCCACTACCTGTTTATATATTTTCATGCTTCGTCCGACACTTCTCTCTTCTATGAGCATTCGCTTTTCTCTTTAAATTTACAAACATGTCGGTTCATAACAATGGCTTGCAGGAAGGTGCACAATGGCAAGAGCTAAAGCTCCCACATTTATTACATACTGATGCAGTTCAAAAACTCCACGCTACTATCCAAAATAAGTGGGATTCTCTCCGACAGTCAGCATGCCAAACCGCGGCCGGAAGAGCACTGTGGAAGCATGTTACTCATGACCCACTTGCAGACTTGCTATCAGGAGAGACACACCTTAGAAAATTTCATGAGAAGATAAAGAATGACCTTCTTAACAATGCCAGGGAAATTTCAGGAGTAATTCTTGCAGTTCGAACCCTTTGGTTTGATTCGAAGCTAGAAGCTGCTCTTGACTCTTTAAGTGGGGGAACGCAAGTAGTCCTCCTTGGCGCAGGTTCGTCATCCATCTATTCATCAATTTTACTTGTTTCAAGTCTGAAATCTGACTGATATCAATCCCATTTCCCAGCATTCAGTTCAAATTTAAAGTCAGAAATCATACTATAATTCAGACTTTAACATCTAGAATTGGAGTATGGATCATGACACAAGTCCAGTTATATGTAACTATTACAGAAAGCAATCAGTAAATCATACTAGAGGTTCTGACCTTTAGTCAATTGTGCTTTCCCTGAAAAAATTTCTGCATAGATCAAACTAGGGCGCACAGTTGTCGAAAGTGAACCATAAAGTTCAAGATTCGACTAAGTCTACTGAACTACAAGCGGGTTTGTCAGTTAGTGGATGATACATCCAGCAACTCAAAAGAAAAGACCAGATAAAGCTTTAGTGCGACTTCCAGATTGTTATTGATTAGGCTATGTAACAAAAACTTGTGACAAACTTGGACCGCTGGAAATTGAATGCCTGGAGTGAATAAAAGATGAGTGCTCTCTTAGGCTGCTCTGGTGACGGGCAATAGGAAAAGTTATTTCGCATTCAAGTATTTAAAACATCTTACTATGTCTGGTAACAAAACCTTGCTATCCAATGTTAGGAATGGATACCAGAGCATACCGTCTAAGCTGCCTGAAGGAGAGCCATGTCTTTGAAGTTGATTTTCCTGAAGTTTTAGAAGTTAAAACCACTCTTCTAGAGGCAGCAAACGAATCAATCAACAACGACCAGCATCCAACATTGAAAGCAAAATCTTTATGTAGAGTGGCAGCTGACATAACGAATAACGATTGGCTTGAAAAGCTTCAGAACTCAGGCTTTGTTCCAGAAAAAAGTACAGTTTGGGTTCTAGAAGGTATCATTTACTACCTCTCCCACTCTGACGCCATGCAAGTATTGCAGATCATTGCTGATAAGTGTGCCCTTGCCAGCACGGTTCTGTTGGCAGATTTTATGAACAAGCCATCAACAACGCTATCCAGCTCCAACTTCCATTTCTACTGTGATTGGCCAGAGCGCTTACTTCCATCTCTGGGATTTTCCCATGTAAAGCTTTCACAGATTGGCGACCCTGATGCTCATTTTGGACTCACGGCCGATCCATCAAACCTGTTCAACAAGCTCCGCAGCTTGCCCAGGTCAATGCAAACCCACCCAGACGATGGATCACCTTGCTGCCGCTTGTATTTGGTGCAGGCATCTGGTCTAATCAGTCAAACGTAGTCCATATAAAAGGCAATTTGAGCATAATGTAGAAACCATAGGTGTCTACATCAAATACGATATATATACAAGTAAGCATCATTTTTACGAAGTAATAATCTAATAAATCATCTATATAAAAATCATACAGCCATGCTGCAGATCTTTTCAGGAAGTTCTTAATTTAGTTTATGATGCAATTGTCGGCTTATAGATTCTTCTACTACGATCAAGCTAATATTCCACGCAGTACAAAAAGCAAAGAGTTTTTGTTTGTTCGAGGATCAAACAGAAAAAGATGGATAAAAGAATATATAGGTCATTGTTATGTATCATACTACTGGTGATCATACGTCAACAATAAGGGCTAAAGATGCCAGAGATACACGCAACACAAAATTCTCACTACGTTACAGTATATACGGCAGAGAGAAAGATCTAATCTCCAGTTAATTGTATATATGAAGTATTAACAATTGTAACTTATAACAGTCATGGTCAGTAAACCGTCAGAACTGTACACGTGAAAGCATAAAAATAATTCGAGGAGATAATAACTAATTTATGAAAGGCCCCTCTGGAGGGGTGCATAAAGTAGCATTATTGGTAACATAGAGAGAGAGAGAGAGAGAGAGTAGTTCTATACTTACAATAAATAATTTTCACATCACCAAGCTCCCATGAGATATGGATACGAAGACTCTAAGTCACAGGAGCTACGAATGATTGGTACGTTGACATACATCTTATCCCGTGGCAATCATAATATGTTAAGAAGGTCTTCGTCGTGAAGACAACAATAGTATATCAAACCAACTTTAGCAACTATGTTAACCCAATTAATAGTCTCGTAGCTGACCATTAATCACTATATTCATCTTGAAGTACTTAAATAGCAATTAAAAATATTATTAACATCCTATGACAAGCATTTCACAGCTATTCAGGTAAAATATTTTGGTTAGCTGATAGAGAATGAGAGTGAATTTTCCGAAGAGTGGATACTTGATTCTGCAAGTATGGCGAGAGAGAGAAAAATAATACCATGTTCAAGAAAGTATTCAAAGAAGAAGTAAAGGAAATTTCACAGAGCCAAGTTACACTTTTTTCAACGGTCGCGAGATGCCATGATAGAGAAACCCTGTCTGTGTGGAAGACTGTAAGAAGATGCATAAATCAATGAAAAGGAAAGTGATTGCACCAATGAAAACAACGTAGAGGAAGGAAGATGCAACCAATTCAAGCCAAACTTAAGACTATATAAAAAAAAGAAAGAAGAGAGCCAAGTTCAATTTTTTTTAATGGTCAAGATGCCATGATACAAAAACCTTGTCTGTGTGGAAGACTGTAAGAAGATACATAAAATTCAACGAAAAGGAAATTGATTGCACCAATGAAAACAACGTAGGGGAAGGAAGATGCAACCAATTCAAGCCAAACTTATAACTAACTACAAAAAGAAAGAAGAGACTGCTAAACCTCGTAAACAGGTATCGGCCTGAAAATTTTAATGCTGAAACAAAATTAACATTAATCACGCTTCAAGGCAGTCCTTCACACTCTGCTCAAATTTGTCTAGTGAGGATAAAGCATCCATGAGAGTATCAACTGCCTTTTGCCTGCACGACAAAAGAAAAACAAAAGAGTAGAGACATTAGGAAATTTTTGGTAAAATACAAGTGTATCCAATTTCACCATTTGAGTAGAAAAGAAACGGAGTTCAAAACTTTTGCAACAGTGACTCCACAATTCACATCAGTCAAAACTATTCTCAACTCGTACTCGAAAGCTGTATCAGCAAAATGAACAAATGCCAGCTGCCCAAAAGGTACCATAATTATAGAAAACTCTCCCTTTTAACTCCTTACAAATCAATGACAATGTTTCATTAAAAGGAAAATTCCAATCACAAGGAAAAAATAATGTTTCTCCGTAATTCTACTCCAGAACAAAACTTCTGCTACTGGATTTCATGCATTCCCGGACTCTTTCGCAGTAAACAGAATACTGGATTAAATTAATTTTGAACCACTTTGTTAGCTGGAAACAACAATTAGTCTGTGAACAAAAAAGAAAGAACTCATATAAAACATTTTGACACATTACACATTTTTAAATGTTATGACAATCAAATAGAACTATATAGTTCATCAACATTAAAAGCATCCAGTCTAGGACTATAACTAGGGGTGACAATGGGTCGGATTGGGCTCAGGCCTTTTAATGCCCAAGCTCGAGTCCAACTCCATCCCGCACGATCTGTTTTTTTATATTTTTAATTAAAAATATAAAATAACATCATTTTGCTTATATGTGCCAAGCATTGGGCAAGGCTGGGTCTAGGTAGCTTGAGCCTAAGCTTGGCTCGTTATCCTTAGGGTGGGGCGGGCCAAATGTCATCTCTAACTATAACAAGTCTAAACTTTTTAAGCAAATATTGGCTTATTTAGTAGAATTTTGGCTATTCGTTCAACATAAAAGCTAGAAGAGGCCAATATTTACAGCACAATTTGTAAATAGGATCATGCACATTAGTGCCATACCATGCACATGTGATGACTGTTCAAAGATACACCAGCTACACAATTGCAAGTTAAAAGATAACATTACCTATTGCGAGCAAGCTTAATATTGGCTTCATTAGCCACAACATTCAGAGAAGAGAAAGATCTGCATAAAAAGAATCAACAAGAAGAAAGCTCAGAACTTCAATTTTCTAGCACCTCCTCGTCTCAATGAGAATGAGCAATAAAAATTGACCAAAGAAAGTAGGATCTGAAGCCAATAAGAAATAAATTACTTGTTAATAATTGAAATTCCTATCATTCCCCTATGGAATCTGATAGAAACTGATATATTCAAAATACTATAAAACGGTTTTTGACAATGAAACAGCGCGATTATTTAATATAAGACTCACAATTTCAAAAATAAAGAAAAGCAGAGATAACTTTTGATTTGACAATGTTTCAGAAATCAGCATTAGGTACATGTAAGCAGCTGACATACAAATATGAGATTTCCGTAATCATAATTTTGATTTTGGTTTCGCTAACATCTTAAATACGTGCATAGAACCAGTTACAAAAGCCGTAAACTTCAAGATGGTTATAAGATTTCTTGCATCTAAACCCACTGCATCTTGATTTCATTATTTTAAAGGTATTATTGTCAATACAACATATAAAAAATGACCCAACCATGAGTGAGAAAACATTAACAGCACACCCATCGAAAGAAAGAAATAATAGGGTTACCTACTTTATAAGGTCATCTAGTATCGCCTCAGCTTCCAGCTTTATAGGGTCCTTTTTGTCAAGCAATGAAGAAGCATTTTTCACAATTAATCTAAACGTACAAACCTGAACAAGCAACGATTCAATTGCTAATTAATAAAGTAAGATATTGGAAAGTAATCAAATGTGGAAACAGAGAAATTTGACAATACCTCAACACCGGTATTCGCCTGAAAATTAACGAAGGAATTGCGCTCTTGCGCGACACAATCCCTGAAAGCAGATTTCAACTGCCTCTGAATTTCCTCTGACTCCTTTTCCGTAAATTCAGAATCACTACTTGCTGATAAAATCGTAAAAACCAACAAATTTTTCACACGTTAGAGTTACAGTGACATACAGAGTGAGAGATAGAGTAATGAAAAGGTTTTCTAAAACAAAAGCATACGTACTGAGAAGGAGATAAACAGAGCGAAGAATTTCGCGGGAAGCGTCAATGGGAGCCAGTAGGAACTTAGCAGACTTCCTCTTCTGGTCTTTAAGCCAATCCTTGGGTCCTGCTGCGTAATTCTCACACAATCAGCGTTAGCGTTTCCAAAAAAAATAAAAAATAAAAGTCAATGAATAGTGAATGACGGGGCTACATATGCCGATGGAGAAGGCCGTGGCCGGAGCGGGTTGCGAGAGCAGAGCGAGGAACGAGAGCAAAGCGACGCTTCTGCGAGAGATGCCGGTGAGACGGAGACGAACTGGGGAGATTTTAGGGTTTGAAATTGGGGATTTTGGAGGGAGTGAAGTGAGTAGGATTGAAGGTGAAGAAGAAGAAGGTGAAAAGGAACTCATGATTTTAATGTGTTTGTTTTAGGATTCATTACCCGCCTTTTATTTAACGGTTATTAACGGACACATACGTGGCAATTCTGTTGGATTATTGTTAATAAATCTGATGAAATAATTATTATATATTTAAAATTTGAAATTAAAATACTTATCAACACTTTTATGGTTTTTTATTTATAGGCCTTTTCAAATATATTATGATATTACAAATCAATTAATTGATGAATTTGAAATATGACCATAATTAATTAATTTAATATTTAATTTATTGAGTTATATGTAGAGATGGTGAATATGCAAACAATTTCAAAATTAATAATTTTATTAAATTTAATAAATTATTTCTTCTTGATTTTAATTTATTTAAATATATAAAATATTTAAATTTCATCCAATTTTACTATTATTTTATTATTATTATTATTATTATTATTATTATTATATTTAAAATTCATTCCAACTATTATTATATTTCAACTTATATTTCACATATTAATTATTAGGAAGGTTAAAAATATGCAGTCTTATAAATTTCATCCAACATATTTCAACTTATAATTCACTAATTTTAGGAATTAAAAACAAACTGTCTTATCTTTAAGCAAGTGAAAAAGAAAAAAATAATGGATAAATACACGAACAAATAAGTATATAACAAATACTACCTAAGTAAATAAATAAATAATATAAGTTAATGATAACATATTTATCTTTAATAGTTTAAAATTGTAATAATTATTATATTCTAAGCATATATAAATGAAAATTTTATTTTATATTTATATGCAACACTTCGTAAATTATGTAAGTTGAATAGTTTAAAAATAAAATTAGTAAATACTTATAATTTGGCTCATTTTTAAAAATGCAACTTGATATTATTAAAATTAATACTTTATAAAATAATTGTATCATAAGATACATATTTTGTTTTTAATAATAAAAAAAGGTGAGTGTACAAAAGTCACCCTTTAAAATATGATCGAGTCAGTAAAACGGAAAATATGGAATCAAAAGGTACTATATTTAATTTTTTACTTACATCTTTTTTATCAAATTCAAACCTGTCGTATAAGATTTATTTAGTATAAAATATTTAATTGACGTGACTTACAAACATTTAAAAAGTAACTTTTTACTCGTTATCCATACAATTATTATATGCGATTACGTAGTGGTGGATGAGATTGAACGAGTTAAGCATGTCATGTCAATCGTCACACATCTTGAAAGCGACCTACCTCTTTACGTATTCCTTATCAATTTGGAGGTATAGTATAGTTTCATTCTTGTTATAGCTAGCACCCAACTTTACGTATATATTCCTATCCTATGCCCATTACATTTCCATTACCTTTTTTTTTGGGTTCAATTACATTATTCTTATTCCACTTGATCGACAATCTTGAGCCTGATCCGAAATTTTGGTTTTGAATTTTGATTATGACTAAACTTGAATTTGGATTCGATTGAAAATTTTAAGTTTTGATTCTCGTTAAATCAGTCATACTAGATAATTTAATATCAAATTCTATCTTAAATTCGATCAATTTAAACTAGGTAAATTTTACAAATCTACTGCCTTTGTACTAATCAAGGAGGAGTTCTATTTATTGAACCATTTTTTTATGTATTTTAGTTGAACACCAAAATTTAATAATTATTTCAAAAATTCCTAAGAATTTAAAGGATTCATTCCATATAAATAATTTTTATCAATTACAAGTGAGTTAGTTATTATTAATTGAAATTTTAATATTGATATTAAGTAAAATGTCATGAAATTCTCATCTATACATCTATTTAATAGATATTTAAGATAAAAGATGCAAATATTTTAGTAATTTTTTATTTATTTAACATAATATGACTTGAACTTTAACGTTTTGAAGAGTTCAAATTGATCCATAACGTTTTAAAAAATTCAGAGCATGCTTTAAATGAATAAAAATTTGAGGATTAACTTTTGTCAATTAAATATCATGTCAATACTAATATTATATTATTTTTATTTTTAAATAAATAGTGAATCTCAATGTTATATAATTAATTTTTAAAAATAATTAGAATTAGTGTTACTTACTATGTGACAGTCAAATCCATTGTTTTATATTTTACAATCATAACATTAAACCTCTTGTAATAATCATTTTAATATAAGGGATATAATAGTTATTTATTATACATTCAATTCCATTACATTCATCTTCCAAACAATATTTTACTACATTATATTATGAATCGTTTCATCATTTCCAAACAACTTTTTACTATATTACATTTCATTTTATTATAAACTATTTCGTTTTGTTTTATTCTATTTCATTTCATTCTATTAATTAACATCCAACCAAACACATCATAAGTAATTGTAAGATTATTTTTTATTTAAAAATATAAAATAATGTAACATTTAACTGGTAACTTTCTATTCTACGTTAACCAAACAGATTGGTGTGAGTGGTCAGCACTCTCATTCCTTAACTAGAGGTCTCGAGTTCGAGTATTGAGAATGGAGAAATCTGTTTGTCCAGCACTTTACCTCTTACATGTTGACCCGGTGCGAGCGGAAATTAGTCTGGGAGTAGATGACTTAAACCTTCTTACAGTTGGGACCCTTCTAGGACACCTCGTGGGCTAACAAAAAAATCTATTTTATGTTACTTAGGGTGTGCTTGTTTGGAGGGTATGAGAAAAGGGGTATGAGTATGGAATGAAAATTGATGGTTGGTATGAACCTATCATTAAAGTCCTAAGAGTTTCATTCATTTGTTTTGGACAATCCTCAATTCCTCTCATAATCTAGAGAAACGAGAATGATTGCATTATAATTAATTAAATAAGGTGAAATCAATTAATTACGGTGAAATCAATTAAATGATTAATTACACTATAATTATTTAAAATATTGCAATTAATTAATTAAATTAAATATAATTATTAATTAAAATATAATTATTATTTATTTAATTACAATATATTTAATTAAAATATTAGTATTAATTAAAATATAACTATTTATTAATTAAAATATTATTATTAATCAATTAAAATATTGTAATTAATTAATTACAATATAATTAATTAAAATATTATTATTATTAATTAATTAATTAAATTATATTTAATTAAAATATTATTATTAATTAAAATAATAATTATTCATTAATTAAAATATTATAATTAATTAATTGCAATATAATTAATTAAAATATAATTTATTAAAATATTTAATTAAAATATAATTCATTTTATAATTAATTAATTATAATATCTTTTACAAATTAACCATTATCAATAATAATAATAATCATTCATTTATATTAACCAATCATTATAATTATAATAATTATATCCATTTCGATTCTTTCTTATAATTATTCTCGTTCCCTTAACTTAAGTGAATCATCCGTCGGGTTAAAATGTAATTTTGCAGAAATATATTTAAAATCCTTTTTTTCTCTTTCTCTCGCGAAAGAGAAGAAAAATTGAAAAAGACGAGGCGCCGACAAAAAATCAAGCGACTCGTGCTATCTCCGCCGTGCTGCCGCCACGTGGCAACAGCGGCCACAACCTTAGGAGCCCCCCGCCCCCCAAAAGCTTTTTCGGACATTCATTTAAATCATTAACTCATTTTCCACTCTCTCCCATGTGAGAACATTTTATGAACTGAACCATCGGTGGTGTTGATGGTTGATCGGAAATCAAAATCGACATAATGTGATTCCCTGATATGGATAGTCCAATTTGGGATAGGAATAATACGGCTGCTTTTAATGCCCAAACCGCAAATTGAATGATCGTCATCATCGGCATCGGCATCAAGAAGCTTAGTGTAATAGCGAATCTGATTCTTGTTGCATCCAATTCCCGAAATGCGTATTTAAATTCGACGAGGATGCGAATTCCCAGGAAACCGTTCTGTCTTTGCGTCTTCTCCATATCTCCTCCTCTTCCCCGAAATTTGCTCCTCCATAAATTGCCCAACCACAGACCCTTTCACACTTCAGGTCCGTTGCCTTGCTCCTTCTTCTCTCGTTCCAAAAAAAAAAAAATGGACTGCCATACGTCGTTTCGTTGTGATTTTGTTCAAAAAATTGTTTTTGTAGTAGGAAGGTTGGGGGCAAATTGGTTAAAAGACTGGTAATTGATCGTTAAATTGATACTTTGAGCGTTTCTTGGAAGATTCTTAGAGTGAGAGCTTTGAAACTATCTGATTTTACTATTTGATTGGGATTTGCTTGTAGATAACATTTGCATGGTCTTAGTTTTTCCCGGGAATTTTTCATATTTGAAAAAAATGTACTCTTAAATAATCCGTCTTTTTTTGAATAGGAACTAGAAATTTACTCTATCGTTAGTCATTTCTTCTATAGTTGAAGCCATGTAGATTAGTCAACTTGTTCCAAGTCCACATATACACGGGCTTGTTTTCTGCTCATGAATGCTATATTTAGTAAAACTATTCAACAGTAGAGGCAAGTTGATAAATAATCTCTGTTGAAATTAGTTTCAATAGATGTAATGAATTGGATGGCTTTGATGTTTGCAATTTATGGTCATTTTTTTTTGGAAATTGGAATGCTTGCTGTTTTACTGTAGGCTTAAGAAAGATGGCCTTTTGAATACCCACCATGGATTTTGGCTCTGTCCATGTAATGGGTAATAAGAGGGAATCATGCAATCACACAAACTTTTATAAAATTTTAAGTGTTGAATTTCTTAAATGATGTATGTTTACAAGATGAGGCACAATGTTTACGTTCAAACTTAACTCTTACTATCAGGAGTTAATCATTTGCAAGCTGGGTACAGAATGGATGAGAGTCAAAGGACTGTTTTTGGTGACAAGGTATCAAAAGATCAGAACGTGTCTAGCAGTGATGGCTTTCAAAAACCATCTATATGGTTCTCTCCGGAAGGAGGATGCCAGATTGAGATTGCAAAACAGATCTTCTGCAACAGATCTCTGAATATGAAGAACATTGTAGCTGTTGGGTTTGATATGGATTATACCTTGGCTCAATACAGACCTGAGACATTTGAGTCTCTAGCATATGATGGCACTGTCAGAAAGTTAGTTTATGATCTTGGTTATCCACGAGAGGTTAGTACGTCACTAGTTGTTCTTCCTATATTTTTTCTTTTGAATGTGGACTGAAAGAATGATTTTTCAATTGCAGTTGCTAGAATGGTCATTTGATTGGAAGTACATGGTTAGGGGTTTGGTTCTGGATAAAAAGAGAGGCAACATCTTGAAGGTAATATTCTTAATAACTTAATATTACATTTTCAGCAGTTGTCTTAGCCTCATAGGCTCTTGTGAACCTTCTAAATTGGTAACTCTGCCTTATGCAGATGGATCGTCACAAGTATGTAAAAGTTGCGTACCATGGATTTAGAGAATTGTTAAAGGAAGAAAAAGTTGGCACCTATGGGAATACTCTGATACGTGATGCCTTTGACGAGCCAGAATATGCGCTTATTGACACTCTTTTTTCATTAGCTGAAGCTTACTTGTTTGCCCAACTTGTGGACTTTAAGGATCATAATCCTGGAAAGGTTCCAAAGGGAGCTGAGTAAGACCAGTAGTTGGTGCTTTAATTATAGCTTATGATGCTAGGATTTTCTTCTTTGTTTAAAATTTCTTTCCTTTATCATGTCTTCTAACTAATTAACTTGTTGACCAAATAATTTTCAAGTTATTTTAATTAAGTTGTACAATACTGATTGTCACATAAGTAGTCCAGCTTCAGAACAAAATTTGCTTCTGTAAAAGAAATGCTATTGCACAGCATGTTATCTTTTGTTGTTTCCTCAAGTGTTGTACTTTATTAGCCATTAAAGGTCTGCTGGATGAGCTTAAACTTGTCAATTATAAATGTTCCCTAGATGATATTCTAACTTTTCTCAAAGATTATTGATGCCTAAAGCATGTCAACTTCTGTGATAGCAAGTTTGAGTGCTTTTGTCTTCTTTGTATGTAATTATCCTTTGTATGAACTGACTATCCTCACATGTCATCATGAAGCAGAAAATATGATAGTACAGTGTATTTGGTGATATCTGGAAATTAAGTTGTTTGTGGAAATGAATGAAATAACTGGTATATTAGTGAAACATAGCACTTGAGGACATTAATGTTGCACATAATTTCTTGCCAACTAAGACATAGCATCACACAGTAAACCTTAACTTTTAGATTATGCATCTTTTACTCTTTTAACCTACTCATTACTTGCACTTTCAATGTCCAACCAAAATTTTCAGTTATGCTCGTATGTACAAAGATGTTCGAGCAGCGGTCGATTTGTGCCATCGTGATGGAACTCTAAAGCAAATGGTTGCTAAAGATCCTAAAAGGTGAGGATACATTTGGCATTTCCTCATGGATCAAGACATAAAAGTTGTGAATAGTCATGGTTCACCATATGCACTTTATCTAGGTATCTTGGTATCAGAATTTAGGGTTTCAAGGTACCTACTTTATTGAAACTTAATCAGATATATATACATAAAGAGTACAACATAGATTAGGAAACAAATCTCCTAATCCTTACTGAACTAGGAATCTAACCCTATTTGAGGATCCCTTATTTTTAGGGATCCTAATACACATCCTATATCTGATATTTATCTCCTATATTTGATATTTATCTAATACAGTATCTATAAAATAGATTCTCACACTCTCCCTTAAGCTGGTGAATAGGAATTTTCCATTCCCAGCTTGGATACAATGTTCTCAAATATTGAGCTACTCAATCCTTTAGTGAAAATGTCAGCAAGTTGTCCTTGTGTTGGTAGATACGGAGTGCATATCAAACCACTATCTAACTTCTCCTTGATGAAATGTCTATCCACCTCAATGTGCTTAGTCCTATCATGTTGTACTGGATTGTGAGCTATGCGTATTGCTGATTTATTATCACAGTAAAGCCTCATAGGAGCATCTCACTTAATCTTTAAGTAGTCTTCTAGGATGATTTTTACCCAAAGCAATTCACATATGCCTTGTGCCATAGCATGAAATTATGCTCCTGCACTAGGTTGTGCTACTACCCCCTCTTTTTCACTTCTCCATGTGATCAGATTTCCTCCAAGAAAGGTACAATAACATGATGTAGATCTCCTATCCACCACTGATCCTGCATAGTCAGCATCGGTATATGCTTCAAGTGCCATATCCTCATTTCATTTGAACAAAATCCCTCTTCCTGGAGTTCCCTTAAGGTATTGCAAAATTCTATGTGCTGCTTGTAAGTGAACTTCTTTAGGACTATTCATGAACCTGGCTGACCATGTTTCTTTGCATAGGCTATATCGGTCCAGTATGAGCCAAGTAGATTAGTCGCCCTACAAGTCGTTGATGCATTTCCTTATTATTGGAACATCTTCCTCTCCTTTCCTAGCTTAAGGTTCGGCTCCATAGATAGGTGTAGTTATGGTCTACATCAGCCTTCCCTGTCTCCTTAAGTAAATCAAGAATATACTTACATTGGGATATAAAATTCTCTCCGGAGTGTGCAACTTCAATTCCTAGAAAATACCTTAACCTTCCCAAGGTCTTAATCTCAAACTCCTTAGCTAAACACTTACTCAAGATCTTGCTCCATCTCATCATCTCCTTAAGTATGATGTCATCCACATAGACTAGTAATATTACCTTCCCTGGCTGAATGCTTAATGAACAAGGTGTGATCTCCTTGACTTTGCTTATATCCTATAGATAACATAACTCTTGCAAATCTGCCAAACCAGTCCGTGGGACTGTTTCAATCTATACAAAGCTTTATTCACTTACATACAATATTATTAGCCACTTTGCTTAATACCGGTGGGACCTCCATGTAAATCTCTCTGTTAACTCCCCATGCGAAATGCATTCTTTACATCAAAATGTTGTAGTTCCCACCACGGTTTCTTTGCTAGAGATAAAATTACTCTAACTGTATTCATCTTAGCCACAGGAGCAAATGTCTCTAGGTAATCAATCCCATAAGTCTGAGTGTATCTTTTACTACCAATCTTGCCTTGTACCTTTCTATCGACCCATCAGCCCTATATTTTACCGTATACACCCACTTGCATTATGGTCTTTTTCATTAGCAATTCCACCAAACTCCAGGTTTTATTCTTTCTTAATGCCTCCATCTCTATATCCATGGTTTGTTTCCATTTTTCATTGGACATTGCTTCAGATAAGGTTCTAAGAATGGTGGTGGTATTGAGATTCACAAGAAAGGTTTTAAAGGTTGGTGAGAAATTTTGAAAGGACATGTAGTGTGAGAGTGGGTATAATGGCCTTTTAGTACATGTTCTGGTTCCTTTTCTAATGGCAATGGATTGATTTTGATCTTCCTCATCAATTTGCACTTCAGTGTCAGTTTGTAAAGTAGGGACACACGCCAAAAAATGCGAGGTACAAGATTGTTTGATTTTGAATATGAACGAAGGACACACACCCAAAAATGCGAGGTACAAGATTGTTTGATTTTGAATATGAACGAAGGACACACACCCAAAAATGCGAGGTACAAGATTGTTTGAAGTAGGTATATGCGGGTAGAATGAAGAGAGTATCTCCATTGGACTTTTGAATCCTAGGACTCTAGAGGGTAACCTATTAATGAGATGAGTGGTCATTAGGACTGCTTCCCCAAAAGTGTTTTGGTACATTTTCTAAAATAACAATGCTCTAGTTTGGTCTAAAAGGTGTCCATTTTTCTCTCGCCACCCTGTTTTGTTGAGGTGTTTTGACACAAGAAGACTCATGAATTATTCCTTCTTTTTGACAAAAAGGAGTAAGAGTTTGGTTGAAGTAGTCCTTGGCATTGTCGGATCTAAGTTTCTTGATTTTTATACCAAACTGATTTTTTACCATGGAGATGAAATGTGGAAGGACAGAACTCACTTCAGACTTGTGTTTGAGCAAGAAAACCCAAGTAACTCTAGTGCAATCATCAATAAAAGTTACAAACCACCGTGCTCCTGACACATTTGAAATAGTTGAGGGACCTCAAATATCAGTATGAATAAGATAGAAAGGAAAGTGCTTCTTTTATTGCTAATAGGAAAAGGTATACGCTTGTGTTAGCAAGCTCACACACCTCACAATGAAAACTCTCAAGATCTAGCTTTGTAAACAAAGCAGGAAACAAAACTGAATAATCCTAAATGATGGATGACCAAATCTAAGATGGTGTAAGAAGATTTTTTCTTTATTTATCAACACTGATTCAGACAAGAATGAGTAGGGTGATTTGCTCTTATATAGGCTTGATCCATTAGTTTCCTCAAGATAGTACAGGCCATCCCGTTCTCTAGCACTTCCAATCATCTTCTCCGAATCCCTCTCCTGAAATAAACAATGGCTTGAGTGAAATGTATCATTGCAAAGTAAATCAAGTTTGAGTTTCTGAACAGATATTAGGTTTGTGACTAGTTTAGGGACATGGAGAACATTTCTCAATATTATGTATGGGTTTATTTTTACATCTCCTATGCCAGCTACTGCTGCTAAGGATCCATCAGTTGTAGTTATCTTCTTATTGCTTGGGCAAGGGGAATAGGTAGTAAAGAGTTTGGAGGAATAGGTCATATGGTCAGTAGCTCCAGAATCCATAATCCAAGATTGTTGAAAAACCATATCTGAAACATTTAAACCAGCTAAACACATACCTGAATGCACAAAGGTGCATGTACCTGCAATTTCTCGTGTTTCGACAAATGCTCTCATCTTTTCCACTTCATCTGGGTTAAAACCCTTTGTGTCTGGTCTGTCTTCCTGTTGAGATGTACTTGTAGCAATCTGCACTTGTCCATTACCCCTAGATTGATATCCCTTCTGTCCCCATTCACGGTTAGGAGGCTTTCCATGCAACTTCCAACACTTTTCCCTTGTATGACGTGATTTTTTGCAGTAGCTACACCATAGTCATCACGGTTTTGGGTCTTGGATTGACTCCTTTTTCAGTTTCTGCATCAAATCTTTTTCCAACATGTTTTTCACTCCTAGCCACCATAGCTGAACCATCAGAAGGTTGAGAATTAAGCATTAAATTCCTCCTACTCTCTTCACTCCAGATAATAGCCACTACCTCATTAAAGCATGGAACTTTCTGCCTTCCGATGATCAAAATCTGAATTTAACCCAACCAGAAAATCATAGACTCTATCTTGTTCAATGAACTCCTTTAGTATAGCAGCATCATCCGGACACTTGGTTTGAATCACTCGATAATGATCAAGTTCTTGCCATAGTGAGTTCAACTGATTGGCATATTCAGTCACAGATTTATTCTCTTGTTTAGAGGCAATAGTCTTGACTTTCACCTCATACACTTGAGCTGCATCTCTAGCTTTTGAGTATGTCTGCTGAATTGCATCTCAAATATCTTTGGCTGTAGCCATGAACATAACCGTATCACTTATTTCAGGCATCATTGAGTTCCAAAGCCATGCCATGATCATTGAGTCCTCCTCGTCCCATGCCTGAAAACCTGGATCTTCTGGCCTTGGCCCAGTTCCTAACAAGTGACTGATCTTACCCTTGCCTTTCAAAATTGTTTGAATAAGTTGTGACCACTTGAAATAATTCTTTCCATCCAATTTGTAGGCTGATTGAATGATTTGTAACTCTACCGAAGATTGAATCTTGGGTGCTTCATTTGATGAAGCCACAATTATTGAACCACTCTCCTTGGTTTCTGCCATTGTTTCTACCAAAACTAATCAGTGATGAGGACTGGAGCAAAGGGAACAAAGGGTTTTTTGGATACAGCTGAATAGGACAGCAATAAAAGCTCTAATCAGCGATGAAGGCTGATGTAGGAAGAAAGGGGGAAAAAAGGATTCGAAGGAAGAAGAAGAAGAGAATAGCAATGAAGGCTCAATCCTCTCTTTATTTTCCAGGAAAAATCGAGCCTAAAGCTCTGATACCATATCAGAATTTAGGGTTTCAAGGTACCCACTTTATTGAAACTTAATCAGATATATATACATAAAGAGTACAACATAGATTAGGAAACAAATCTCCTAATCCTCACTGAACTAGGAATCTAACCCTATTTGAGGATCCGTTATTTTTAGGGATCCTAATACACATCCTATATCTGATATTTATCTCCTATATCTGATATTTATCTAATACAGTATCTATAAAACAGATTCTCACACTTGGTCTGATGGAGTATGTTTCCTTGAGGACAAGCAGATTTATGGTTTTGTTGAATTGAATCATGCTGGTCTTTGAGATATGTCATGTGCAGCGATGACTTTTTCTCAAATGGTTTCACAGACTTTTTCCCCCTTCTTTTGATCTTTCCGTTCTCCTATGATACTCCATTAGGTACATCAATGAAGATACATCTATAGTTCCAATGCTTCAGATGCTGAGAGATTCCGGTAGATCAACATTCTTGGTGACTAATAGGTGCTAATGCTCTCCTGTTCATTTCTTGCCTTCTCTTAAAGTAATTGAAGAGAATGTTTTTCTGTTTCTTTACATCACTTGAGATGGCACAATGTGAGAGCATTGATTATATGTATTTTGCAGCTTATGGGACTACACAAACATTGTGATGAACTTTCTTTGTGGTTCGCGCACCATGGATGGCAGTAGAACGTGCAACTTTGATTGGCTTAAGTACTTTGATGTTGTCATCACTGGGAGGTCATGCTCATTTCATCAAAGCACCATAAACATCAATGGCTTCATAATTATCTTTGGTTCTGTAAGATTGCAAATAACTGGATGTTTCACTGAAACTAATTGTTTTAACCTCTTCTTTAATAATTCTTTTTTCTTATACTGATATCTATACCTGGTCGAGTATTAATCTGAGAATCAGGGGAGTGCTACTTTAGGCTCCACTCCAAAAGCAATTTTTGGATTTTGAGGTTCTTCCTAAAATAGTTTTGAACAGACATTGCATGCTTGCATGCCTCTTTTAAAATGTGAAACTACTTGCCTAAGATGATGAGAAATTAACAATAGTGTTGATATGAAAGATGATGAAAAATTAAAAATAGTGTTGATATGAAACTGGTGTTGCATGCTCATGCAGGCAATTATTGCGAAACTCACAAGACGGCTAAAATTCTGAAGGCGTTTATTGTTGTCTTTTACCCATTAATTTCATGCCAAGTTTAGGTTCCAAATACTTAACTGGTAACCTTTAATTTGTGTCCAAAAGTATCTGCACAATTTAGGAAACTCTAGAAGCTGAAGACTTGTCTGTCGAACTAGCAATCTACTAGTTGGTGAAACTTTTAGTGACAACTATTGACAAACCTATTATTGTTGCTAGCTATAACTACTTTATGTGGTAAATCAGAGGCTTTTGTGGTTCTTTGTCTTTTTACTTTTAAGTAACGTTGTGTTCAGTGGAAAACCTGGGTTCTTCCATGAAGAAAATCGTGCTAATCTTTTTGAGGTGGAAGCTGAATCTGGAATGCTACTAAATACTGATAACGGCACTCCAATGCCTCAGGTTTGAGGAGAATCCTTTCATATACTTATTAATTGCAATGATCCAGTGACTCCTTTAAATGATTCAAATTTTGTTCTCAAGAAAAGGTAGGGAGTACTTCTCCAAGGATATTACCGAGGGAGACAAAAAACAGTTGTCGTATTTTCCAGGTACTTTCAATTTTGTAATGCATAATAAAGTTTATACTATAAAGTTACATGTATTCATAGTACCAAGTCCTTACTTTCTTGGAAGTAATATATGGGGATTGAACAATTAAACTAAAGCATTTTCATTGTAAATGTTTCACTTTGAAGTTGATTGTGTCTTTGAAATTGGTTTTTCAGGGAGGCAGTGTTGCTCATCTGCATAAACTGCTATCAATTGAATCTAGTTCTCAGGTGAATCTTTGTTTGTTTTTGTTTATTCTTATGGGTACAAAACTGTAATATGTACATGGGGGAAGGCTATATTATATACATGTTGCCATTTACGAATACTTATCCTTGATTGGAAATTTTGTTTATTTGTTTATAATATTAGATACTGCATGTTTTGACTTCTATTCTAATATATGGGTGTTTTAGTAGGTTCTTTATGTTGGAGATCATATCTATGGAGATATTTTACGCAGCAAGAAGGTTCTTGGTATAATGCTCTTTATCTCGTTATTTCTAATGTGACATCTTAAACATTGTTATTAGTACGATAACTATATTAATTTTGCATACAAGTTTTCACTGTGATTAGCGTGGTGTTTTATGAACTTATGAACAGGTTGGAGAACAATGCTTGTTGTTCCAGAGCTAGAGAGGGAGGTAGAACTTCTTTGGAAACTGAGGGATACAAGGAAGGTAAATTGCAACTTGTTATTAAGCTGAGATAAGGACTATATTCATGCTCTTAGACCACTTTAAATTGATATTCCTAGATGTTTATGTAACTAGCTGTTCAAGATAATGATGCTTAATCTTGCCAGTAAGTGCAATATTCTTAAAATAGTTAGGAGCCAGAATTAGTGAATGAGCCAGACATGAAAGTATTGGTTTCCTCCTCTCCCTGTGGTTTCTTTTGCTGAACTTGCTAAAATAACAAGTCGTCGAAAAAGGATCGTATTCTGGACTGAAGTACGGAGTATATTGCCTGCTGAGAAAATGTTGAACCATATCTTCCACAGTTGATCGTTATACTTTGTCTCTTGTGCTTTCATTTCATAAAACTGAGAGTCCATAAGGGACTGTTCTTCTGTCGTTTAAGTTGTCTGAACCTATTTAGGATTAAAGCTTATACTGATGGTTTTGCTCCATTTAAATGACATATTATCCGTGGATGAACGAATTATGTCTCACTTTCTCCAAAATTACATCTTCTGCAGAACCTTAGATTGTTGAGGAATGAACGCGATCGAATTGAAGACCATTTACATCATTTAAAGTGGTATCTAAAGTATATGTCTGGGACCGTTAATGCAAATCTTGTATCTTCATTTACTGTTAACCTTACAAGTTACTGCAAGGAGGGAAGGTTCATGCATATTAAAGCGATGATCTATCCAGTTTAAAAACAAATTTGCATTAAACAGGTTTCATGATCTTAATGATGAGCAGAAGCTGGAGATAGCCAAGTCCTTATATGAGTTGGAGGTTCGATAAATAATTCATGACGCCACTTCCTCTTTGTACTACCTTCCATGTTGTACGTACTAATGATATATATTTAATGTTTGTTGCTTATAGTGCCAGCGGGATAAGGTACGAATTACTCATCAACAGGCTCAACGAGAATGTCACCAAAAGGTGAGCAAATATATGCAACCTTTATATCACAGTATACACATGTATTATACGTGTTAATTCAGATTGACGATTTCTTGTGTTTGTCAACTTCAGTTTCACAAGGTCTGGGGACAACTTATGAAGACTGGTTATCAAAATTCTCGGTTTGCTCATCAGGCAAGAATCGATCACGTCTCTGTGCTAATTTGAAAATATGTTTTCAGCAGTGTCTCCCATGTCTTCTAGTTCTCTACCTTCCGTTATTATCTTCAAGTTTTCATCTGAAGCTTGCATTTTCTGCATTGTACAGGTAGAAAGATTTGCTTGCCTTTACACGAGCCAAGTGTCCAACTTAAGCTTGTATTCTCCAGACAAATATTATAGACCCAGTGAAGACTTCATGCCTCATGAATTTCACATCCTTCCCCTGTAAAGCTACAAATTTTGTGGGACCTTTGAGATGAAGAATAATGACAGGGGCTTTGCCTACCCCAGAGGGTTTTTTGGGTTATAGATGAAGTGTAGCATATGTTGCTAGTATTGAGCTTGTACCCATAAACCAGATGTTACCTAACCAACTTGTAGCTTCTTACCTGGCATCAAAATTATCAGTTAACTGTAAGAGTTGTAAAAATGACATCTTCATTTTATTTTTCTTTTGAAGACTCAGACAAAGTAGCAAGTAGGAATGTGAAAGAGGCAAAAGAGGAATATAAACCCTCTTGTGCTATTATACTATACATTTTCCTACCCGGGGATTTATGGCAAAACTGTTAATTACAGAAGAACTTTTATGCATATTTCTCAAGCTTCCACTCAACAAAGCAAAAGAATTCTTTTTTTTTTTTTCAGTTTCTTTCTTCATCTCTCCCAAAACTAAACCCTTGATTTGAAATCATTTTCAGAAATCACCACCTGAAAATGGAAGCCATTTCTGAGCAGGATTTGTTTTGTGAACCTAACCCTCATCTCGCCTATCCATTTCTTCCATTTCAAGTGGCTCAGGGAATATCTCACTGGATAGCTTTTTAATGGACGATGATCGCTCAATCCCACCACTTCCATGTGATCCAACTCTGCCCCCTGAATGCCTCAGGCCACTAAGGCCTTCCCTGTTGGTGGGAGCATGACTGGTGGCATTATCTAATGAACTTTGTCGCCAGCTACCGAAAACAGCAGCACTCCAGGACCTCTTAGACGAAATTGTTCTCAACCTCCCTGGGATGTAACGCTCCTGTCTTACCACCTTCAAAGGGCTCTCCAAGGCTCTCAGGATGTGCTTCATCAATGGACGTTTTGCTGGCTTCGGGTTGAGGCATGACCTTGCTACAATAGCCATTGCCCATACCTCTTCCAACAGGTCTTCATCTATGATCAAAAACGGATCAACGATCTTAGTTACCAGTTCCTTATCATGTTTACTGATATATGCCAGAGTGTGATCCAACCACTCCCTTGATATTGCATCATCTGATTTACTGATGCCGAGCTTGCCTGTAACAAGCTCAAGTAACACCTTTCCGAAACAGAAGACATCGTAGGCACAAGTTGCTGAGGATGGACCTGTACATTACCAGAAATAGATTCAAGTTTCTACTTAAGTATAATCAACAATGAAAACATCCAAAGTCACGAGAGGAATGCACATTTCAACCAGTATTCATAGCCAAAGTTGATGCAATTCTAGTCCATATTTTGTTCATTTCGAGATATTACCAAAGTTTGTGATATTGGACAGGTGGAGACAGTTTTTGCAGATACAATTTCGTAAGAACAACCTGTTATAGTCCCAATAACCTCGCAGAGCTCTTATAATTTCTAGGTAGTGTTTTGAAAGTAAATATAAGGGGAAGTAAAAACAAAAGATTAAGCATTTCACAACTGTAACTACCATACATACCAGAAGGGCCAGCTTCCAAGGACCTGCATATCAGCAAGAAAAGGTGTTACTTTTCCTTTAAAACGAACGGTAGTTGAAATGAAAGAAGCCATGGTATAATTTTTTCGTGTCTTAAATTACTTACGGTTGCTTTCGCAAGAATTTTGTCAGCACATTTTGCTGTAGATCACCTTCCTGGGGGCAGACCTCGCTCAAGCTCCCAAGTCGCACCTCGAATTTATCATCTAGCAGAATACTACTTGCTTGTATATCTCTTCAAGCAACAAAATGGAAACATGAGAATTACAACCTGAAGTAATGTTCAGTGAAATTCTTTTGAACAAAACAATTAAGAAATATGCATGTTGCAGAAAGGATTCAGGTGAGAGGGAAATGAAACAAGTTAACTTTCTTAAATCAGAGAGCATATGAGCAGGTCATTTTTGTTACTCTAGATCTAGTTCTAAAAGTGCTTATATGAACACAGAACAACTAGCACTTCTGCATTCGCGGTCATTCTAATAATCCATGAAAGTTCATCACAATCAGCATAACATCGACAACCAAAGTACAGGGAAACCAAAATCTAGTCAGCGTAGAATGTGCAATACCTATGAACAAGGGGAGGGCTACACTCATGGTGTAGGTAACAAAGTGCTTCAGCAGCTCCTATCGCAATTTTCAATCTAGTAATCCAATCAAGTGACTGTAAACCTTGATCCTCAAGATCTGGTGCCCTGCAAAAGGAGCTACCCAAGTCTCCATTGACCATATTTTTGTAGACATAAAAAAGTTTCTCATTCTCCAAACAATGTCCCAAGAGAGGAACCAATCTTGTATGTGGATATCTTTTGAAAAGCTCCAATTCCACCATGTTCAACTCTTTATTCATGGAGTTTAAGTTGATCATTTTAATAACTATAGGGATTCCTCCTTCCAGATAACCACGAAAGAGATCTCCAGAGTGACCATGCTTGATGAGATTTGCTTCATTAAACTCACCAGTCGAATGGAGCAGTTGATCGTATGTGAAAGACCCTCCCGGATTGAATACATTAGTAGAGTCCTTGGGATGCGAATGGTTACCTCCTTCTGGAACAGGTCCAGCATTTGCAATGTCTCTTTGATTTGAGATGTTGTTACACCTTCTTAGAAACACCACTAAAACCAGTGCTAGAACCACGATGAAGACAACTCCACCAAACAATCCTACCAAAATGTATATCCATCGTTTGCTCTTCTTTGCAGCAGGTTCAGGCACTCTAAAATTTAAGCCTCTTGCAGAGTAGAAGGATTGACAGTCTTCCAAACTCCTTTGGTTAGACTCCCCTTCAAGGCAGTTTCTGTTCAGGGTAAAATTGCTTGGACCATCACCAGGAACCATTCCTTGGAAGTAGTTACCAGACACATCAAGGGAAGTAAAGTTTCGAACTGACGATGGCAAAGCTCCGTATAACAAATTGTTCGATAAATTGAAAGAAGAACTTCTGGCATTACCATGGACACTAAAATTAGGCAAATTATCTGTAAAGATATTACCAGAGATGTCAAGTAGCGACAAATTTTGCAATGACAGCAATGCAGGAGGAAGAGCACCGTCCAGTTTATTCCCACTTAACACAACAACTTCCAATCCTGTAAGACTCAAGAAAAGACCATCCGGAAATGCACCCTCGAGCTCATTTCCTGCCATATCTATCCTCCGCAAGCTCCTCAACCTCGTTAACTCTGAAGGTAATGACCCAGACAATGAATTCTTGCTAATATTAAGCTCAACCAATTGAGAAAGATTACCAAATTCAACAGGTATCAGACCAGTAATACTGTTATCAGACAAATCCAAGAACTGCAGACCAGTAATACCACCTAAACCCGGCGGGATTGACCCAGATAAGTAATTTGAGGACAGGTCAAGTCTAGATAGATTACGAAGCAATGCAAAAGATGTAGGTATTGACCCAGTAAGCGAATTCCTTGAAAGATCAAGAACAGATAGATGCTTCCACTGTCCCAATGCAGTAGGAATACCGCCAGTAAGATCATTGTCAGATAGATACAGAGCGTTGAGTCTAGTTAAATTACCAAATGAAGAAGGAATCGGACCGGTGACTGAACTTGACCGGAGATCCAGTACTTGCAATGAACCAAGCCGGTAGCCAAACCAGTCCGGTATAGAACCTGGAAGTGAAAACCCAGAAGCGTTAAAAGACTCCAAGAACGTAAAATTTTTCAGAGCATCAACACTAAAACTGGGATTCAATCGTCCATTATGGGTTCTTCTAAACCCGGATATGTTGATCCCAACGACCCGACCGTTCTTGCACTTGATTCCCTTCCAACCACTGCATGGTTCGGATCTTATAGGCCATTCTTTGCTTCTTAGCCCCAATGAAGACCGGAGATCGAGCAATGCCAACCTTTCCTTCCACATAACTTTCTGTGATGACCCACACCGAATCAAGAAGAACAACAGTAAAGCTAAATGGAGCAGAAAGCTTCGACGTTTTTCCATTTCCATGAACATGCTTAAAGTGGTAGATACAAGTTCACCTTCTTTCTTCTTCTTTCACCTGTTTCTTGATACTGATGTTGATCATCACTCTAGTCCTTCCTCTGCCCAGTGATGTTAATTAGTATTTAAGGAAAAAAAAACCTATAAAGACATAAACCAGATAACAAAGCAAAGATTGGATTTTTATGGTTTCTAGTTACGTGTGTAATGTCCTTACCTCCATTCACAACCTCTCGTTCTGTTTCCTACGTTGTGCAGTTCTGGTTCCTTTTAAAACCCAAAAACCATAAACACCAACAAGGTACTGTCTCCTTGTCTCTGCTGTGTACATTACAAACCAAAAATAAAAAGAAAAAAATGAACCAATTTTTCTTGAATCTTCCTCTTCAAAAATGCTACCTTGCTCCTGGTAAAGTTGGTAATGCCTGAAACTTCGAGTATCTGCTCTCTCTGTCTACTGCATATCTTTTAACTGTCAACGAACAGCCATTAATGAAACCAACTTTAGCTCTTCTTTGTTTTCTGAAAATACCAACTAGGTAGGCTCTGGTTCACAAGAGACTGGGGAAAGTTTCTAGCTAGCTAGGTATAACTGTAACGGACATGGGTTCGTCACCTATGCTGTGTTTCTGTTATGAATCATACAGTTGGAGGAAGCTAGCTCGTGGGGTTGAAGCTTCTTTTAAGCTAGCTCGTGGGGTTGAAGCTTCTTTCTTTTTCTTAATATCCACGAGGAAACCGCGAGGAACACACCCTCTTATAGTGCTCAGACTTGTTAAGAAATAACGGGATAGAAGCAAATCCGTGTAATTTAGTTGTCTTCTAGTGATTCGAGACACCATCTTCACGTTGGCAGGAAAGAAAGAATTTTTCAACTTTAAGTGGCGGCTGATCTTTACAAAGATTCCAACTTTTTTCACTAATTAGTCCAACTTACTAGCTTTGATCGTTAAAGATACGTTCTTGAATTCCTTCTGGATCTTGGATTAACATGAAAAATCATGTTGCTGCCCTTTAGGAGCAGTTTAATTCGCCGGAGAGATTCCTTAGACTGCCGAATTCCTAAGTACAGGTTTATTTCATTCTTAAGAATCTTAATATTTTAACGATTCTGAATTTTTTAAAATTAACTGTCTATATTATTTAATTAAAATATATATTTAATAAATGTATTTTATAAAATATATTAATTTACTAATTACTATATATAATTAAGAAATAATCAACTACATGACTATTATTATGATTATGATTATTATGATTAACACTACTTAAATTATCTTTACATCATTATCACACTCAGTCTAAAGTTCTACAATAAAATAGAATATGGAAGGATCTGGTTGTACTTAACCTTTATATATTAGTGAATAATTTATAGTATACTAAAACTAAGTTAGACAATATTAATTATAGTCATTATTAGGAGAGCTAAAATAATGAGTATATTTTATATTTAATAATTAATTATCAAGCATAAAAGATAATTAATGGGCAATCTTCCAATCATTACATATAAAACTACGTACTGTTACACTTCTCGAGATTTCGCATGTCAACAGAATTATTACTGAGAATTGTTGTTGTTGCTGTTGTTGAGTATTTTGGTTATTAAAAAAAATTAAAATTAATTTAAAATGAAAAAATTAAAATTAACATTAAATTTAAAAAAATCGGATAATATAAACTTATTTCTAGTGGACCAAACAAAAGTTGAAGTCAACTGTTGGATTGGTCGTAAAATGGGGTCCACGACAGCGAGTGACTGGACTAAAGTTGGAAATTATGACTGACGTGGCAACCCCTATAAGCTCATGTGCTATATCTTCTTTTGTCTTTGATCTTTGTTGCTTTACGGAGTAAGACGTTCACACTATCGTTAGGTTCATTTTTAATTAATAGGATTACAATAGGCTTGATTCGCAATAATGTTTTGATATTAAAATTTTATAGTATAACTAAAATATTATTATTTTAAAAATAAACTAAATATTATTAATTAAAATTTTCAAATTTTAAGTTTAAAAATTCAAATCTTTTCTAAATTATAACCAATGATTAAATTTACTGTTTAATAATTTAAATTTAATTAATAAAATATTAATAAAATAAATTTAAATCAATTCACGTGATTTAAAATTAATAATTTGAATTTAATTAATTAAGAGTTCATAAAATTAATTTAAATTTATTTTATTAAATTAACTATAATTATTAATTTTAAATCAATTGCATCCGAACTCCAAACATGATCATTGATTACAAGTTGGAAAAGGATATGTCATTAAAAGACATTCCATTTAAAATTTAAATTTTAAAATACTATTATTTTAAAATAAATTAAAATATTATTAGTTAAAAATCATAAAATTACCCGCATAATTTTATTTTGTTTTAGTTTTCCTTTTCTTACAGATGAAACAATCTCTTAATTAGTTAAGAGTAAGGCTATGTATTATTAGATTTTTAAAATTCATATATCTACAAAATTTTTATTTGATGTTGTTGTTGTTTTCATTATTAAAAGATTAAATTTTAAAATTAAATAAATTTAAATTAAATTAAATTAAATTAAGATTATTAATTTTAAATTGATAGCAATCAATTCCAAGCCCAAACATAATCATTGAGTACAAGTTGAAAAGAAGATGTCATTAAAAGCTATTCCATTTAAATAAATTCATAAAATTACTCACATAATTTTATTTTGTTTAAGTTTTCCTTTTTTTACATATGAGACAACTAAGTGCCCGCTTGGTTCATTTATAGGGTGATGTGTTAGTTGAGCCCTTAAAGAGATGTGCCCACTTAACTTGTTTACGGAATTTTCTCGAATCAAAAAATAAAAAAATAAAAAATAACTATGTATTATTGGATTTTTTTAAATTCATATATCTACAAAATTTTTATTTAATGTTATCGTCGTTGTTTTTATTATTAAAAATTAAAATTTTGAAATTAAATTAAGATTATTAATTTTAAATTGATAGCAATCCAATTCCAAGCCCAAACATAATCATTGAGTACAAGTTGAAAAGAAGGTGTCATTAAAAGCTATTCCATTTAATTAAGTTGAAGGGGACGTGTGATTAGGACGCCACTTGAGTAATTATTGAATGCAACAAAAGGGGTCTTAATCAATTAGACCAATTCAACCGGAAAAGAATAAAGAAAAAGATGATTAATACGTGTACAAGTTGGCCATTTGTACGCGTCGTGTGATGTCGTGTCGTGTTGTGTCGGCTGACAAAAGCTAAAAGACAAAACTGCTTTTGATTTGTGCACATCCAATTAGCCACGTCACGAGCTGGGGGCTAGCATGCACTTGAGAGTGAGACTGCGTCAAAGCTCCCCTCGATATTTATTTTATATTATTATATTAAGATTTCATTTACAATACCGTACAGTATTGAATTTGATTTTTTAAAAAAAGAAAACTGATTGGATATATTAAGATAAAACTACATCACACGTTTAAAGTTTTTATCAAAAACTTAGGGGCGTTTCGTTTATAAAGAACAATGAAAATAAAAATAGGAATGAATATAATAAAGAATGAGAATGAATATAATCATTATATTTATGATGGTTGGTTAAAATGAAAGAATGATTATCATTATCGTAAATAATGGTTGGTTTATTAAAATTTTAAAAATAAAATTTATTAAAATTTTATATTATTACATTAAGATTTTATTTGCAAAACCGTTCAGTTAAAAATAAAGAATTGAAAGCTTCTAACTGTTAGTTTGCATTGGCTCCCAACTCATTGATATCATTTTGTAATCCATGAAAGTTATGCACTAATTGATTTTCACCTCGTCGGATGTAAAGCTAGAATGTATCAATCAAGATAAAGCTTCCTTAAAAACAACATCTTTAGCAATAAAAGGAAGATAATTAGAAGTAGAAAAACCTTAGAGACATTTAACAAACTGACTTCTCGCTCTTTTTATTATTACGTCGTATGATACAGTTCTTTGAGCAAACTGAAGTGCGGCATTAAAATTACATTTTACAGCTCCATCAATTAGACCTAGCCGGTGAACAACATGTTGATTAGTACCTGTTGGTGTACCAAAATTACTAACATGAGATTTAGTATTGTTTCACTCTTCGAGGAACCTGCTTGATGCTGCCACAATAACACTTAAATCTTGTCTTTTTTGTTGCCAGATAAAAGAATTTCGGGCTTTTGATTTATGCTCATCCAAGCAGCCACGTCGTGAGGTGGGGGCTAGCGTGCACTTGAGAGTGAGACTAGGTCAAAACTCCCCTTAAGATTTATTTTATATTATTATATTAAGATTTCATTTACAGTACCGTAAAGTATTGAATTTGAGTTCGATATTATATTAGCATTGATTAATACGAAATACTATTTTAGGTCATTCTTAAAAATTTTGAAATAGTTCTAGAATTCTTTTAAATTGCAAAATAGTTCGTCAATGTATTTAATGTATAATTTATATTTTATATCAACCATATTTTCAAAAATCATAATATTAAAAATTTTAAATAAAAACAATTTATTTATTTTTAACATTATTTTACATATTTCACTTATAAATAATAACTACAATTAATATGTGTTAGAAAACATATGAACATACAATACATCATATGATCATTGTATATGTATGGAGGAACAAAACATACTTGTCTCGATGATTTGTTAGTTTCCACTGATTAGAGAACGTCGAACCAAGATTGTTATCTGCAAACTAAAAAATACACACATATCCATGTGTTCATAACTGTTGCCTTATATATATAGATCATCTGTGAATAACTATCGATAGTAGTTATTCATACCAGATGGCCATTGGACCTATTATGGGTGTAAAGCGCATCAATATGAAAAGATCAATTAATCATCATATAAATATAAAATTAAAACGATATAAAGTATTTAAAATATTATAATTTCATCATATAATAAATAATAAATACATCAAAACATTAAATAAGAAGAATAATAAATATTCATTACTCTTTATTAATTACAATTTACAAAGAAAAGTTTGTGTTGAAGAACCAATAAGAAGTGAAACTTGAAATAAAAATATTTACAATTATATTGCATATATAGAATTTAACATATATATCAAATATAAGTGAAATTAAAAGAAGAAGATAAACAAAAACCTGAAATTTCATTCAATTGAATACCTACTATAACTGCATTAACCTCAATTCTCATTTTGTACAAAATTCTCATCATTTAAAGGAGCCTCATCATCATCATTTAAATTTATGGCACCAAATGACATGTCAATACTTTTTCATCCAAGATTTTTTTTCAAATCACTCTCATCAAACTCGATTTCTCATAAACTCATTCCGCCAAAAGATCAACATTATCAACGCAAATTGGATATACTGAATTATTTATTCTATTAAGAGTCTTAGTAAATAATAAAATTAAATTATTAAAAAACTATAAGAAATTATATCTAACTTAATAATAATAATAACATACATTTTTTGAAGCTTTAAATTGTATTGAATAAAGACAAAGTCATTTAATCTTTTGTGATCCAATCTATTTCATTTCTTAGAATTGGTGAATTTAAGTGTACTTAAATTCATTTCACTTTCTGTTACACTCATGCATTAACTTAGAATTTGAATTATAAGCATTTGCAATTTTGGAACACTACTTTAAACCTTTGCAATTTTGGAATACCACTTTCGAATTTTTCCTACCAAATTATAAATCATAAGACAACAAAAATAACGTTATAGATAAAATAAAATGATTATTAATTTTCAACAAGTAACAAACGTGAAAAAATATATACCTAGATTAAGTTTTTTTCTTTGACGAATAGTAATTGACATCTCAAAATCACTAGAAGCCTCTTTATAAATCTGTATTTATAAACCTTGGAGATCTTGCATCATCTCATGGGCAACAACTGTTGTAATAGTTAACATCATTCCCCTTTTAACTTCATCTTTTTTTGAAAATTTTAGTTTGAAATAAATACTAGGATTTAAAAATGCACTAGCTGCAAACAACAGAGAGTAAAGTTGTCTTTCTCATCTTTCATTAATAATTGCACGATAAGGTGTGTACAAAAGAAGACATATTTTTTCATATTGGTATTGATTGTTTCCTTCGTCATCTCCATGACGTCGTAAAAATAACTTATTGTTGTCTTTTCATTTCCATTATCTAGACGAAATACCCTCACCAAAGGCTAAATAACTCAAATGATAAATTGACATTGGAACGAAAATTCAGTATCTTCAAGTATAATTATGGAAACTTCTAATCCAACATTAGATTTAACGTGTTGAGATGCAAGTCACTTATCACTTGTCAATTGTTATTTATCATAATCAAATACTAAAATGATAAGAAATTTATTACAAATCTTGTAATAGCAGGACAACACAAATTCATACTATTGGTGAAATCTTTTCTTATTAAATTAAAGACTCATGCATGACTGTAGATAAACTTGGTTACCTTTTTTACTAGCTGCACTGTCTCATTAATATAGGAAAATACCTAGAATTTTCTATATTTTTTAACATTAAGTCAATGTAATGTGCAGCACAAAGCACCCAATAAAAAGAATTATACTAGCTTTATAATCTTCTTTCAATCGATTTATTAGTGAAATCATTATCATTAATGAATTGAACAATATTTTTTGCCTCAGCTTCATTCACAACTTCATCGAATATTTTAAACAAAGTATCAATATTCCTAACAAAGTCAAATGCATCAATACACTCACATAACATTGAGTCTTTTGCAGAATAAACCAAAAAAATTAATAATAGGCTCATGTCTTTTATTTGTCGAACCATTACATATGATTGAAAACCTAAAAATAGCCCAAACCATTTTTATTTCATCTAAATAACTTTTAATTTTTATAAACAAGGTTACTCAATAGTTTACCTTTATAGTTATCATTTAAAAGAGCTTTGTATCCCAAATCGTAATAAGTAATAGCATGTACCATAGGCTAAGACTAAGAAGCATTGAATGTTATACCTAAATCTTATCACCATCTAGCCATTGACATATTTACATTACGAACTATGTCTCCTGATTATAGGGTGCTACAAATTGAACGCTAAGCTCCTGAGTTATCCGCGGTGTAAAAAAATTAGACACATGTCTTCTTCTTTTCCTAACATCATGTCTAGGTGCAACAATTACTTCTTGTTAGGTAGGAATACTACCACCTTCAACATTCCAACTATCATTTTGACCACCAATAAACGAACTTTCATTGCCAATTTCATAATTCAATCTCTACCTTCTATCTTTTTCATGTTGATACTCTTCAAGCAAAGTCTTTATTTTTCATTTCACATAATGACTCACTTTCTTATAAGGTTTTACATCACCTTTAACCCAAAGTAAATGCTTATTTAATCTGGTAATTCACTACCTTTTAAATACTTGTTACAAAACAAACAAATGGCATGGTTCTTCTGTAGCGCCCCCTCACCGTAGGATACACATCGGGACGCCCGAAGGTCGCTCCGACACGTATCCCACGATAAAGGTGTACTACCAGAACATTCTGACTGTTAATCCACATGACATCATAATAATTAAAACCATAATATCAGAAATCAGAAATCAATAAATTTTTATAATCCAAAAAATAAACTTGATACAGTCATCCAAAAATCAGAATAGACAAGTCTATCAGTCCCCTAAACACATCAAAAAGGAAACTGATACAAGCATCTATCCTAAGTCATCCGTAAAAGTCCAACCCAACTGACCAACCTATGTGCCATTGCTTCTTTTGCCAGCACGCTCGCACGGCAGGAAAAGGCTATCTCCGGAGCTAGGGCCTACTCTAACAATCCTGAAAAATATTAGATGCAATTTTGGGTGAGTTTGCGAACTCAGTGAGAAACCATCATCGATGGTTCACTCAAATCATGCATTACGCAAATTGCGTACAGCATAGCACAATAATATTTAATTAACATATAACAATTTATAATAGCCTATAACAGTTTGCAGTATCAAATAACAATTCACAATAGCATATAACACTTTACAGTATCATATCACAATTTACAGTAAATCATGCCATCACGAAATTCAGTAATCGTCACAAGACAATCATTCATGTGTATACAATGCATATGTGACTCTTTTCTAGTTATTCAGTATTGTGCCCAAGTGCTCAGTCAGTATTCAGTGGGGGACGCGTCAGGGATTTCTCCCCTCGGGCTCGAGGCCAAGATCTGATGTTCGAACTCGAGGCTCTTTTCAGTGATAATAGCAACTTGGGTCACATATCCATTATCTGATCATGCAGTTATGCATGCAATGCAATGTTCAGTAATTCAGTGTATGACTATAAAAGCCCAGTATTTCAATTCCCAATGTCATGTAGTATTCCAATCTCATACAGTGGAAGCATGCAATTCGATCATATACATTTCATTAATCATGTAGTTCACCTTGGCAAGTAATTCACATAGAGCATTTAGACAATCAAGAATTTGAGAAACCAACTAGGTTACTCACCTGTAACTTTTGAGCTACTGCATGGAAGTCCCAGCAAAGTCAGTGGAATGACGATCCAACGACGCCTCTATAAAAATTAAATACAGTCCCATTACTAAATGCTCAATTAAACAATTCAGTGATGCATATGTTTCAATGGAATTATGTATAATGCATGTTCACGATTTCCGGTGCTAAACTCACTTTTGAACTCTTATGTCCCACTCTAATTCTTCGCTCAATCGATCGACAATAATTGATCCATTCCTATAATTCAGTTCAATTTTCTCAATTCACATACCCGATAACAATTCCCTATCCATTGGGTCCAAACCTCCATTGAAGATCCCAATTGAAACTCCAATTATCATAATTCAATACTTAGGTCACTATAGGAACCATAATTGACCTTATTCTCTATGAATCAATACTATTTAAATTAAATTCTAACTTCCATAATTATTCTCAATTATAGACCTCTTTCCCTAATTCATAACGAATCGAGAATCACCTCAATCGGAGGTCTATACCATAAGTTATGCCCAATAAACTAACAATCATCCATTTAGAAGTCGCTCTTCGCGCGACCTCTACCCTTCATGACGAAGAGAAGATCGTCGCCAAGGCGTCGTCCTCTTCATGCGCTTCATGAACGAGACGGCGTGGCAGATGTTCGTTGCGGCGTGAAACCATGCGATCGTCGCGACGAGCATTTAATTTCTCGTCGCGACGTGCAGGTCACGCCACCGTTTTTTCCAATCGTTTTTCTTCTATTCTCTCTCTAAAACCAACATTAAACACTCCCATCTACCCAATCAACCATAATAATTACCATAAATGCTCAAACAACCATTAACAACAACATTAATGCCATTAAAACTTACCAATCGAAGATCAATCCACAAATTTCTCAAAAATCACCGTAACCCTAAAACTTTCTCAAATCAACGATTAATCCACTCTCCAAGCTTCTCAACCTTCAATAACCACAATAAACCATTTAGCCTAGCACAATAAGAAGAAACCATAAGGAAGAATCGACGAATCTCACCAATGGGGAAGGAATCGATGAACGCCGTGGGAGAAGGAAGAGAAGAACGATATTTGCCTTAGGTAAATATCCCCAAATCAAACCTAGGCTATACATAGACATAGGTCTCCAAACCAGTACAAATTTCAGTCTCTAAATTTCAATGACTCAACATTTTAATTCCCTAACAGTATAACTCTAATTTTTCCTCTGTCATTGGACAATTCTTTCAAGATTATACAAATAATCGGTTGTCACTCCAAAATTTCATCGGGCATTTTCTCCCGAATTTCTCGAAAATTTCTATAAGTCACTATCAATTATCAATTACACTTAGACTATTCTAAATCAGTCATTCGGGTCCACTTATTCCTAATTTCTCAATCAATCATAATCCAGTCAATTTTTCAATCGGTTCATGCTCACAATTAAAATGCTGGAAAATCATGAATGCATGTACCTATGAATAAATGCATATGCAATAAACATGTTCCTCTACAATTAGAGGCCAGTAACATGCTCAATCAGTGAATGCAATGAAACCTATCAGTCTGACCCAATATTACCAAAATACCCTTTCTAACAGTAACGAGATGTTACATCTTCATTCTAGGGACCAATTCAATATACTAAGCTGTATCATCGTATCTTTTTAAAGCTTGAACCTCTTTCAATTTATCTATAAAAATCAACGAAGACATATCAAAATTAACTTAATAACTTCATATCAAAATAAAGAACACATAATTTTATCATTAATTACTATCACAAAATATGTATTGTTTAACTTAAAAATCCAAACTAACACAATTACACAATACATATCTACATCTTATATAATAAACGATTTTGTATGATTATATCATACAATATTCAATTTCATCCAACATAATTCACCAATAAGTCAAAACTAACAATTCAATAATTCAACATACACAATTACACAATACACATATACATCTTATATAATATAATTCATTTTGTATGATTACATCACTCAACCATAAACTAAAGACATACACTTACAACTATAATATATTCAACTTCGTTATAACTTACAACTATAAGTTTACAACTTACTTTATGTAATCTCATAATTCAATTATAAAATAATATATTTAGTACACTCATGCAATTCGATTTGTAATGCTTCAATTAGTTTGTTTTTTAACTAATTTTAATCAACATTGTTACTAAAATCCTAATTCTCAACTTTAATTTAACAACATTTCATTTACTAATTTTAATCAACATTCTTAGTTTCTTACCCATATGTTCCAATGCATTAATTTTTTCACAAATTGAAAATTCCTAAATTGCATTAAAATTGAACCAACTTAGATAAACTATTTCAAATTTCAAATCCAAATTTTTCAGTGCATTAATTTTCTTCATAAATTAATAATGTCTAAATGATATTGAAATTGGACCGACTCACATAAACAATTTCAAATTTCAAATCTAAAATTTTCAATGCATTAATTTTCTTCATAAATTGACAATACCTAAATTATATTGAAATTAAACTAACTTACACAAACAATCACAACTTCCAAACCCAAATTCTCCGATGCATTAAATTTTTTTATAAATTGACAGCGCCTAAAGTATATTAAAATTGAACCTAACTCACACAAATAATTACAACTTTTAAACCCAAATGTTTCAACTCACACTAACAATTTCAACCATCACAAAATATACATAAGTCGGGTATTCATAAAATTGATCATAATATCATTGCAAAAAACTCAACCAAAAAAAAGAAAATGCAATTAAGAGTTAGGACCTGAAATCTCTAATGATCGGTACAAACAATCAGTCAGTTCAATTCAAGTCAGGTTGGGACAGATTTGGATCTAAATCTGGATCTTGATTTGGATCTAAAAAATTGAAATTCCATATTTGCTCTCTACAAACAGCTGTAGGCATTGGGCAATGAACTAACTAAGTTTTCTTACTGTCTTTGACCGGTACAACCAATTTTGTTCCACTTTTATTTTTCTACTGTAATTTTTAGTTTTATTTTTAGATTTTACTTTATATTTTCTTTCAATTAAAAATTTTGTTTGGTTTTTAATGTCAATACAATTATATTTTTATTACTGATGATAAGTACATACTAGACAACATTCAAAGATAAATTATTTTAATTAACTAAATTTATTTTAATATCTTCTATAAAATTTATTAATAAATTATCAATAAATTTTATTTTGTTTTATAAAGATTAATTTAATAATTACATTTTATTTTAAAATTAATATTTATTTTATTTTAATTACTAAATCAAATTTATTTGAAATTTAAATATTTTGAAGTTATTTTAAATTTAATTATATTTATTAATAATTAGTTAAATAAAATTATTAAATTATTCATAATTCTTATTAATAATTAAATTTAATTATTTAAACATATAATATTAAATTAAATTATTCATAATTATTATTAATAATTAATATATATTTAGTTAATAGTAAATTAGATTATAAAAAAAAGAAAAGAAAACCACGATTTGTGGGTTTTATAAAATTTGAAAACTAGAATAAACCAAAGCTAAAAACAAAACCCCAAACTCAAACAAACAAAATTTCCAATATGAAAACAAAATAGAAAAACCAAAAATAAATAGAAATAACATATCATAGTTTTAAATTATTCACTAAATATTTTTATAATCTACAATTTATTATGTTTAATATAATATTTTCTTCTTTAAAATTTAATATTATGAATTATCGTATTTTGTGCACAATTCAATTCAATTAGTATTATGTAAATTGCATATTTTTCTTTTTGTTTTATTTTAATTTTTTATTCAAGAAAGTGAGATTAAAAATATGGACCTGAGGAATCATGAGAGTAGAACATAGAAACGTTAATGACTAGTTGGACCGGATTCAACGTTTCTTTCGGCTCAAGAAGAGTACGAAGGTTGCGCAGGCTAGAAAAGTCTAAAACCTAATTTTAAGTTTTAACCCTTTAAATTAGATAATGTTTTTTTTAATTAGTTAGTATTTTAGTTATTGAAAAATAATTGCATAATTGGTTTTTTAATAATGGGTCGCTTGTTATCTCATGTTTATTTATAAAGGAGTTTACGAGATTTAAGGTTTAAAAATTTGACAGGCATTAGACTGCTATGAAATTGGTTAAAGATTAAATAAATTTTAAAATTTTAAAATGATTAAAGATGATTATTCTTATTTATAAAAATTAAAATTTAATTAAAAAATATTAAATAAAAACTAATCGGTTTATTTTGGTTTATAAAATTGATTAATAAAAAATTGATTAATTAATAAACTAATTGGTTTTTAAATTTTAACAATAAAAAATCAAACCCAAAATTAAAAAATAGTCAGCTTAAAATTTTTACGGCTAATTAAAACATTGGTCTCTTTTACCATTCAGCCCTTGCTTATAGATAAGGGCAATTGTTCATATAGTTGGGCCTTTAGAAGGCTGGATCCATTGTTACCTTTCACAAGAAGGCTTATTCAAGGCCTCTTAAACAGGACAAAGTTCAGTAGGAACAAAGTCATGACTCTTTTCTTTTTTCTTGTTGTTATTTATTTTAATTTATTGTTGTTATTTATTTTAAAAGGACAAAGGTCTCTTTTAGAATTGTTATTTGAGTAACATTTCACAAATTACCCATAATTTGTAATTATTTATTTTAATTTATAATTAAGTGATGTATTCAATTCAACTGCCATTTATAAGTTTAATGCATTTTCATTTTTTTTGGGTTAATCTACGACATATTCTGACTAGATCTGAACTGTCGATGACATCTTTAAGCAATTACCATGCTTAAATTAATCTCTGTTTATTCATTTTCATTTTGTTCACTTTTTTAATAATTAAATTAGAACATAAAAAAACTTGCTTTAAGTAGTTTTAAATAAAATATTTTACTTTAAAATTTTAAAAATTGTATTCTCTTACATTTTATTAAAAATAACAATATAATATTCGTGACATTAGCATCGCATGTAAATTTATTAGATGTTGTTAACATAAAGATTTAACTCAATTTTAATTCCGATCGTGAACTAATTAAATATGAACTAAACTAATAGATTTATTCTAATTATTTTAAATTATTAATTTAAATTATTTTAAAACAATTTTCTATTAAACAAAAACAAGATTACGTACTATTAAAACTTTTCGCTTACCGAGTGATAACGTTACAAATGTGAATCCAGACATATAATGAAACGACATTGACAAAACCATCATAAAAAAGGAACAGAGAATCCATATCCGAACCATATCTGAGTTGCAGCCCTACTGAATGTTCCCACGGAAACTGAATCCTCAATCTCCATCTCATACAACCTGGCAAGCTCTATAACTTTATTGAACACCCAATTCCCATTTCAAGTTAATCCCTAGCAAGCTACACATGTTCATCATTTTTCTGGCTCCAACTAAAGCCGACAGATAGATAAATATTCGGTTGTTTGATTCTATTTTTATTTTTAAAAATTTTGTTTCTAAATTTAGAAAAAAATTATTTGTTTGAGGTTTTAGTTTTGTTTCTTTCAGGTTTAAAAATTATGAAAATTATAAAAATAGTTTTGTTTTCTGATTTTATTTTTATAATATGATAAATTATTATTTAAATATATATTTTAATTATTTAATAAAATATGAATAATTTAATTCAACATTATATTTATATATTTAATAAATTAAATTAATTATTAATAAAATTATGAATAATTTAATTTTATTTAATTTTATAATTTAATAATATATAAATAAATTTAAAATATATAAATATTCAAATAAAATTTGATTTAATAATTAAAATATATTTCAAATAAATATTTATTTATAAATAAAATTTTAATTTTAAATTATTTATTTTATTAAAATAACATAATTTTATTAATAAATATTATATAAGATATTAAATAAATTTATTTAATTAAAATAATTTATATTTAAGTTTTATCTAAAATATAATCATCATCTGGATGAAAATATAGCTATATTAACGTTAACAAATTTTTGTTTTTATTTGAAAGAAAAATAAATTAAAATTACAATGTATAATAACGAAATAGAACTGGATGGGTTTCGCAACATTGGGTCCAAATTCAGGTCCTGCCAGCCAATCGATCGCCTTACACCTAAGGCTTAACAGGTCTCAGCCCATATATTCATGGCCCATTAGCGAAGGTAATATCTCATGCAAACACGTAAAACCTAAACCTAGCTACTTAATCATATATAAGGTAATTTTCTCTCATAATCAAGGTAACAAAATCATAACCTAGTTGCTTTTCTCGATCGATTTTATCTCACCTTCACCAAAAGACTTACTTGGCGTCGAAGGGCTACTCGGGACACAACCCCCCGACAAGCCTTCCTTGTTTTGCGGTGATTTTACGTTGGAACCACTTGAGTATAGGAATCATGGATCGAATGGCAACAATCGATTCAAATTAATCCGGCAGAACCAATTGGCGCCACCGTGGGGCCCGACTTCCGCACCACGTCTAGAAACACGCAGATAAGTCAAAGCAATGATGAACCCCGATATAGGCTGTTATTGCGGCTCTGGCGATGCAACGATCGGGCGATTACCGGCGATTCTCGCGCCGCACCACACGCCTCTCCGACGAGTCTTCCAATCCTAACGATCAACTACTACCTCAAGCATTGGAGCAAGAAGAACAGAGCGTGGGCGTGGAGGATAACGTTGCGCACCATGCAACCCCGAATCACCAAAGACCGATTAGATGCAGACCCTCCTCCGTCCATACACGCCACTCGAAGCCTGAAACAAATAAGAGGCTACCGAAGTGGTGATTCGCCAGATCTGCGTAGTCAAGAATCGACAATGACCGCCGTCCGTGTGACCGATCGCCGACAAACCAAATTTACGAATCGATCATCGCCCTATGAAGCCCTAGAAAAATCGCGGATGATAGGACTCTCGTATACGAAGCTTTCGTCCGGACGCCTGACGGCGCAAGATCGACTCTCCCTTCACTCCGGACATCTTGGGATGACCTCCGGCGCCAAGCACAAAGATACTGATTTCGAGAAATATACGAAAAAAGACCGACCTTGGACTACATGCAACACTTCAGTCCATGATGAGCCTACATTGTGTCCGGACGCTATCCAATGTAAGGCTTTCGACGGCCTTCCAAGAGGGAGCTCGGCGATGGTTCAACAACTTACCCCGGGTTGTATCACATGCTTCGAGGATTTCAGTCGCTCTTCCCGAATCAATTCGCCACAAGTAAGCGACCACAGAAGACGGCTTGAGGTGATGCAACTCACCCAAGGAAGGAATGAGAGTTCATGGAGTTCATCACTCGGTTTAACAATGAAGCGGTCGAGGTACCCGACCTCACCGCTTCGTCTATCGCCGGGCGCCCTTATGAGTAATACGAGGACGAAGAGTTCAAGAAGTCACTAGCCTCGATCGCCTCGATCTATTCAGAGATCGATGTCGGACAGACAAATACATTCATTCGAGGAGGTGTTAAAGAATACAAAACGCCGAGCTGATGATCGTGGACCGAGTGGTAGGACGAATGAGTCTCACAAAAGACAGAGAGACCAGTCGACCTGGAGAAAGTCGAGCGGCCGACATTGGAATCAACAAGACTTCACACCGCTTAATAAACGATACGCGGAAGTCTTGACGGCTATCATAGCAAACGGGGAAACTATCCGAGAGCCTGAAAAAATGAAAACCCCCTACAAGGACAGAAACACTAGTGTGTATTGCCGTTTCCATAAAGAGGTCGGCCATGACACTGAAGATTGTTGGCAATTGAAGAAAGAGATTGAATTCCTCATACAAAAGGGAAGATTAGGCCGATTTGTGAAGCAAGGGCAAAATACCGACCGGGACCATCAGCGTAGAACAGGTCGGCCAAACAATAGACGACCGCCTTGGAGGCGAAATGACGGGAATGACGGGGAGAGGCAGAACACTAATACCGATAATCAACGAGAAGAAAGGGGGCAATCAAGGGAAAGAAATGATGGTAACACCGGGCAACAAGACGAACGACCGGCTGGGGTCATCAATATGATATTCGGTGGAAATGCGGTAGGGGCTCCACCGATAGGGGAGAAAAGGTATGCCAAACAGTAGACCGGACCCATCCACCAAAAAGCCGAGGAGAGTGACGAAATGATATCATTCGATGAGTCGACCTCAAAGGAATAAGTTGTCCTCATGACGATGCCCTCGTGGTAAACCCGAATATGGACGGACACGAGGTGAAGCGGGTAATGATTGACACGGGAGCTCGGTCGACTTGTTGTACTATGAAGCCTTCAAGCAAATGAAGGTACCAAGAGCGCTTATTACCTACTGACGGCCCCATCAAGGAGTGACCGGCCACCACACCCGCTCGCTCGGGTAAATTTGAAAGTGAAGTTCGAGCGAAGCCTGCTAAATAGAAAGGGACGTTGAGTTCCTAGTTGTTAAATTCATGGGGCGATAACGCGATAATCGGTCGGCTACACAAAATGCCCTCGGATCGGTCGCTCCACTTACTACCAGTTATTAAGTTTCCGACACCCCACGGAGTTGGAGTTGTCAGGGGTCAACAGAAAATTGCTAGGGAATGCTACTTGGCAAAGACGAAGACATTAGATGGGGCGGTAGTACTGACGAGCTCTCTAGATGTGAGAGCTGACGAAGAGGTGGAAAGAATAAACCCGTGGAAGAAACATAAAAAGTCGTGCTGGACAAAGCCGACCTCTCTAAGTTTACAAACCTAGGCTCCGAGCTGCAGGGGGAACTGGTTAAAGAAATCACAAACTGTCTGGTGGAAAACAAATCGGTCTTCGCTTGGGTACCGAGCGACATGCCCGGAATCTCTCGATCGGTCACATCTCATTCCCTCGGCATTCGGCATGACTATAAGCCGATCAGACAAAAGAAGCGATGCCACAAAGAAAGAACCATAGGGGTGATCGAGAAGGAAGTGGCGAAGTGCGGAGGTCGGCTTCATCCGAGAAGTCAAGTACCCGAGTGGCTCGCCAACGTGGTGTTAGTAAAAAGAAGAACGGAAATGGAGGATGTATAGACTTCATCGACCTAAACAAAGCATGTCCAAAGGATGCTTTCACGCCTAAGATTGATCAATTAGTGGACTCCACTTCAGCCACGAGTTGCTCGACTTCCGGATGCCTTCTCGGGTTATCATCGATCCAAATGAGCACGAAGACGAAGAAAAGACCGCCTTCATAACCGACTCAAGGCACTTTTGCTACCAAGTAATGCCTTTCTACTGAAAACGCCAGGCGACCTATCAACGGCTCCACGTAAGTCTTTAAACAATGATAGGCGGACGGTGGAAGCTTATGTGGATGATATGGTGGTAAAAAGTAAGACGGCATGAGCATGTGCAAGATCTCAAAGAAGTCTTTCGGACCTTGAATAAATTCCAGATGAAGCTAAACCCGGAAAATGCGTGTTTGGGGTGGCATCCGAAAATTCTCGAGTTTATGATCACTCAGCGGGAATCGAAGCTAATCCCGAGAAGATTGAGGCCATCATACAAATGCCTTCGCCACAATGCTTGAAAGACGTTCAGATCTTGACCGGGCGGATAGTTTCGCTGAGCAGGTTCATTTCTAGATTGGGAGACAAGTGCCTTCCATTTTTTAAGGTCCTGAGGAAAGCGAATGTAACCCAGTTTCAATGGCCAGATGAGTGCGAAAAAGCTTTCCAACACTTGAAACGATATTTGTCTAGACCACCTGTTCTGCAAAGCCCGGCAGAGGGGGAAACCCTGATTTTATATTTGGCGGTCACGGAAGGGTCGATCAGCGCGCTGTACTTATCCGTTCGAAGAAGGCGACAAAACCCCCTCTACTACGTCAGCAAAGTGTTGACCGGGCCAGAAACGCGATACGCGCCCATAGAGAAGCTAGCACTCTCTTTGATAATGGCGATTAAAATTGAGACCTTACTTCCAAAGTCACACCGTTGAGGTATGGACTGATCAACCCCTCAGGCAGTGCCTCCAAAAGCCCGAAACCTCGGGTCGGCTGGTAAAGTGGGCGGTAGAACTGGGAGAGTTCGATATTCAATACAAGCCCCGCACGACCATTAAAGCACAAGTGTTGGCGGATTTCATTGCAGAGATGAGCCAACCGAGCTCGAGGGACGAGCAGTTCCCCGCCTGGAACTTGTTCGTTGACGGGTCATCCAATGCCGAAGGATGCGGAGCCGGGGTAGTGCTAATCAGCCCGCATACGGAAGAAAAAGTGGAATACGCCCTTCGGCTAGAATTCAAGGCCTCCAATAATGAGGCAGAGTACGAGGCCCTGATAGTTGGCCTCCAACTAGCCCGGAGATGGAGGTGAAACATCAAGATATATAGCGACACCCAGTGGTGGTCGGCCAAGTCACCGGGAGTATGAGGCCAATGGAAATAACATGATCAAGTATCCGAGCCGGTAAAGCGTGAATTGAGCAATTTGGACGAAGATTCAATCGCAGAATAAGCGAGCTCGAGAATGCTAAGACGGACGCGCTCTCCAAAATAGCTTCCGATCGTGATGTCAGTAAACAATATTCGGTCGACGACTAAACCGCCTAGCATTCGAAGGCGGGAAGTTCTCAATGTAAATACCGATCGACCGGCCGGGACGAACCGATCATGCAATACCTTTTAGAAGGAAAGCAACGGAAGACCCATCGAGGCCAAGAAGCTAAGGAGGAAGCGGCCGAATACACGGTCGTCAACGAGGCTCTATATAAGCGGTCCCACGATCGTCACGCTCGATGCCTGAATGAGGAAGAAGCCGAAAGGTGCAATGGCCTAAGTCCATGAAGGATGTGCGGAAATCACATAGGGGCGAATGTTGGTTCACGGTTGATCGACGAGGTACTCACCAATCGGCGAGAAGAGATTGCGAGAAAAAGGTCGATCGGTGCGAGGCTTGCAGAGAAACAATGACTGTCTCACCAAACCGACCGAGCGAATGCAGATCGTAAGCCATCCTATCCCTTTCGCTCAATGGGAAATGGATATCTTGGGGCCTTTCCCCTCGATCCGGACAAAAGAAATTCTCGATAGTGGCGGTAGAGTATTTCACTAAGTGGGTAGGCGAGTCCGTCGCTACAATAACCGAGGGAAAATGGAAAGCTTCATAAAGAAAAACATACTATGCCGCTTCGGGATGCCTATGGTGTTGATCATGATAACGGCCATAGCTCGATAACGACAAATTTAGAGATTTGCGGTCACTAAAAATCGAGCTACGGTTAACCGGTCGCCCATCCCCAAAGTAACGGTCTCGCAGAAACACCAACAAAAGATAATGAACGCCCAAGAAGCGCTGGGCGACGGAGAAAGACCTGGTAGAGGAAGTAGATGAAGTGTGGGCATATAGAACCACACCGAATGGGGCCACAGGTGAAACGCCGTTTGGATGACCTTCGGGCGTAAGTCCTAGTTCCATTGAGGTGGCATCGCTTAATCGGAGGGTGTCGAAGTTACGAGGAAGAGCAAATGATGAAGCCCGCAGAGCGAGAGCTCGTTCTCCTTAGTGAGGACAGAGAAAGGGCGGTAGCTCACCGGAAGTCATCAGCAAAAGGCTACCAAGTTCTACAATGTAAGGTTAAGCCGAGCAATGTAAAGGTCGGAGGATACGTCTTCTGAAAAGCCGAGGCGGTGGAAAACATCCCTAAAGCTCTGGACAGACGTGGGAAGGACCCTATCGAGTGATTAAGCAAGCCGGGCATGGTTCTTACATCCTTAGCGATGAGAAAGGGAAGATTCTACCAAGACCATGGAGCTCACAAAACCTGAAAACTTTCTACCAATAGATAAGTGTTTATGTTAGTTAATCTTTCCTTGTTATCATTTTGTATACACGCGGTACCTTTTTTTCCGTCCCTCGCCAGTGTTTTTAACGACCGCATCTCGTTATCATCAATAAATGGGTTCCAGATTTCTTAGCAATAAGTTACGTTACGTTTGGCAAAGAATGGAAAGTCCAATCAACCATCACTCGGCAAATCTCCATAGATCGACTTGATTCGATTGGTCGCCAGACAAGATCCACAGGACCTCGCCGGTAACTCCATAGATCGACTTTGATCGGTCGGTCGCCAGACAAGATCCAGGACCTCGCCAGTAACTCCATAGATCGACCTCGGTGGATTGGTCGCCAGACAAGATCCTCAGGACCTTGCTCGGTAACTCCATAGATCGACCTCGATTGGTTGGTCGCCAGACAAGATCCTCGACCTCACTCGGTAACTCCATAGATCGACTTCGGATTGGTTTGGTCGCCAGAGAAGATCCAGGACCTCGCTCGGTAACTCCATAGATCGACTTGATCGCACGGTCGCCAGACAAGATCCAGGACCTCGCTCGGTAATTCCATAGATCGATTTTCGGTCGGCCGCCAGATAAGATCCCTGGGACCTCGCTTCGGTAATTCTATAGATCGACGGTCGGTCGGTCGCCAGACAAGATCCCAGGACCTCGCTCGGTAACTCCATAGATCGACTTGGTCACGGCCGCCAGACAAGATCCCCAGGACCTCGCTCAGTAACTCCATAGATCGACTTCCTACGTCGGTCGCCAGACAAGATCCACAGGACCTTGCTCGGTAACTCCATAGATCGACCTCGGTCACGGCCGCCAGACAAGATCCCGGGACCTCGCTCAGAACTCCATAGATCGACTTGATCGGCCGATCGCCAGACAAGATCCCAGGACCTCGCTCAGTAACTCCATAGATCGACTTGATTCGGTTGATTCGCCAGACAAGATCCCAGACAGATCCATAGACATTTCGGTCGGACCTCGCTCAGTAACTCCTAGATCGACTTGATCGGTAGGGTCGCCAGACAGATCTCTGGGACCCCACTAGGTCGGCCGTCGCCAAGACAAGACCCTCGGGACCTAGGACCCGACTACGACCCGACTTCAACACCGATCGACCGCCCGTAACACTTAATCCTAATACGCATCCAAGAAAATGACAAGCACGAGAATCGACTTTGAAAAAATAGCTTGAGAAGATGAAATACAAAACAAAGGTACATTCTTTGAAAAAATAGTTTCGAGAAGATGAAATACAAAAACAAAGGTACATTCATATCAAGTTTATCCCGCCACAAGACCACCAGGTAAGCTCTTGACATGCGATTTTACCAAACTAGAAGCTAGACTACTATGAGCGAAAAAGAAGAGCCGAAAACATGGAGAGTCGATTCAAAGAAAAGAATTTTATTTCTATGAGTTGATCCCGTCACAAGCCCCACCAGTGAGCTCTACAAAAGGGAGAGGGGAGCTACAAGAACCGATTTGAGAAGGAGAATATCCGGAGAATACGTAGGGAAGCCCCAAAGGTGTGGAAAAGCCAGGCAGGGCGGGTCCCGAGGGGAGCACTGCAGAAGTGTCGTCTCGAGGAAGCTCGTCCTCCTCTTCCGAACCGAGGTCCAACTCCTCCTAGGGACAGTTCCCGGTCCTCCTCGGCTCTCTCTTTACTTCCTCTAGAAAGGCCAATAGCGTTAGGAATCAACTACCGGCAAACTCATCAAACGAGGGACCGTCTGAGCCTCGAGAACGCAGCGCCATAGCAGTTCTTTAATATCATAATGGCGTGTCGCAGGAGTACTCCAAACACCTCCCGCAAGAATCGCCTCACATCGCCGATCGCCCGATCCTTTGCTCCTTAGTTGAGGCCCGCCTCCTCGGCGCCTCCTCGGTTTGGGCGTGATCCGCCTGGCCTTCCTTAGATCTCTCGATCAGGCGTGATCCTGAGGGATTTCTCTTAAGCACCCTCTCCGACTCCCACAGCCTCTCAAAGTTGCATACTCCTCGGATAGTCTCGCTCCTCTCCGCTATAGCCTTTACCCTTTCGAGCTCCTCCCTAGTAAGCTGAGCTCTCAAGGCGCGCATCTCCTCCTCCCCCGTATCAACTTGGGCCTTCAAAACATTGGCCGCTTCCTCCCGAATTTTCTTCTCCTCCTCCAAAGAAGAATTTTGAGCTTTGAGAAGGTCCTCTCCTCTTCCACCTTTGAAAACTCGCCCTTCAAAGCTCGTGACCGCTCTCGAAAGTCTGAACCTCACGGTCCGTAACGCCCAAACGCCGCACCGCCTCGAATGACATCATCGAGCTCCTCGTGCAAGTACGCAGGAGGAGGGACCCCATTTCCTTATCGCCCTCCGTCAAACTTCTCCCGTCCACGTGAGGAGTAATCCTTTCAAGATGTGGCGGACAACGCCGATATCGATGAGTTGTGGAATCCGGGCAGCTTGATCGAGATTCCCACAACCCGACGCCACCCGCTACCTCCTTTCCTTTGAGTTGCCTTGAAGGACGGGAGACCGCCGAGCACCGAAGGACGAGCAACTGCCGAGGACAACGCCACCGAGGACAAGCAAAGAACCGAGGGACGGCGAGCAGATCCTTCCGCCATCGACGAACGAGGAGCTTGGTCGGCAAGCTCGACCAATCTCCTCCTCTTCGAGGCCTTTCGACCTCTTCCCTTCCCGGTCACACCATGATCGGACGGGTGGGGACGACCACAAGAAAGCAACAAATAGCTCAAATCGTTGCCGAGCATTCCATGGTGGAAACAACGGCGGACAACCAAATAACTAGCCTCTCCTCTATCCGCCCGCTTCACAACCTCGGAAGGCCTAGCGACCTCGCTTGCCTTTTGCCGGTCTTGGGGGACGGGCAAGCATGAACCTTGACCATTTTGCACAAACAAAGAAAACGAAGTTAGCAATCGAGCAAAACCTACAAACAAGGAAAGCAATTGACCGTGAGGGTCAACCGAGTGAGGCGAGTCCTCTCTAGCCCGCTAACTTGGGGGGGTCAATCAAAAGAGTTGGCGAAGCCCCCGCCAGATCCGAAAATAAGCCGAGTAAAGCTATCTTGCCGAGTTCCTTTATCTGATAATCGCCATCGATTCCTCCTCGAAAGGAAAAGACTTGATGAATCGCTCCACCGCCGGCATTGGGATATCTCCATGGTGGGGCTCGGAAGAAGCCCGGTGGCCTCACAAAGAAATACTTAGTCCGCCACCGGTAATTTTGTCCGACGTCCTACCGGGCGATACCGGAATCCTTATACATCAAAGAGGGATCCCACCGCCGAGATCGGCTCGCTCATCCTCAAAAGTAGCGCAAGATATTGATCGAGGGCAGCAACCAAATTGGTGGCATAACAGGCGAGCCCATTGATGAACCTCCACCCGCTCGGAGGAATCTGCTCGCCTCAATCGATAGCCGACGACACTTCGCCCACGATCGCGCAGTATGGTAGCCTCAAGCCTCCAACCGAGAAAAATGCCCGAGACGGCGAACCATCCATCTGCACCGTCGTTAATCCTTCATCCCGGAAGCCAATCTGGGCTCCCATCCCGAGGAACATTATTCACGAAACCGACCGCCTCAACTCCGCCGCGGACATCCTCGATCTACCCGCGCTCCTCACCACCATCCCGTCTTTCCGCTCGCTCGTTGTGATCTCTTCAACATCCTCCAACCTTGACATCGAGGTCGCTCGACCATAACCCCGGCGACCTCTCCTCAAGATTATCGCTAGAAGAAACCCCACTTCGGGAACCGAAGAGACTACATAACTCACTCGAGGTAATTTAGAAGAAGGAGAATGGAGGAAGGGACGTACCTATTTAGTGAAAGCGATCGGGAGTTTCAAGAACGCCAAAGAAAGCTTTCAACCGAGAGCAAGAAAATGCGAAGAAGCAAGAAAATAGCGAGAATGAAACAAGAGTGAAGAAAAGCAAACCGTCTGTCGCCAAGGTCATTTATAGGAGAAACTCCAATCGCCATCCAATCAAGTACAACACGTGGATAAAATCCGAGTTTCACTTGAACACGTGGCGCGATCCGAGCCATGGGAGCTAGGTTACCGTAAGACAAATCGAAGAGACGTGGGGGAATGAGCAATAGTCACAAGGACGATACGTTTGATTCTCGCACAACGCCGAGAGCACGCGCCGTCAAAAATAAATGCTCCACACTCTTTCCCACGCTCGAAGCGCGGCTATCGTGCAAAACCCGTCCGCACTAATCGGTCAGGGACAATCAACCGATCGACCCCAACGCGAGTGGTCACACACTACCCGTCAATATCCTACCAACTAGGCCAACCCCGAGCTATCTTCGACGGACTATAACTCAAAACCCGACCGATGGACCTAACCGAGCCGCTCTCTGCTCGCCATAAGGCCAAAGACTAACCGATCGGCCACATTACTTAATCGTCCCATTTACGCTATGGAGTGACCGACGAGTTATAATAACACACTCCTCCGACCCTTCTCTCCGCTCGGACTCGAGGAGTAGGGGGACTTATGGATGGTCGGCAACATTGGGTCCAAATCCGGCCTCGTGGGCCAATCGATCATCTTGCACCTAAGGCTTAACCAGGTCTAGCCCATATATTCATGGCCCATTAGCGAAGATAATATCCCATGCAAACACGTAAAACCTAAATCTAGCTACGAATCATATATAAGGTAATTTTTCTCATAATCAAGGTAACAAAATCATAACCTAGTTGCTTTTTCTCGATCGATTTTATCTCACCTTCACCAAAAGACTTACTTGAAGCGTCGGAGGGCTACTCTCGGGACACAACCCCGACAAGCCTTCCTTGTTTTGCAGTGATTTTACGTTGGAACCACTTCAAAAGTATAGGGATCATGGATCGAATGGCAATAATCGTTCAAATTAATCCCAGTAAACCGGAACCAAATGATCTCTCAATCTAATCGAGATTCAAAATCAGAAAATTTAACCCGACCAAAAACCCATTATTTATCCTTAATTTTAAATAAAGACTCGATCGGACTTTAAACCGGATTACAAGTTACCATCAGCGTGCAAGGAATTGCATATGCCCATCATCATCTGGATCCTACATATCCCCTTATCAGGAGTGAATATTTTCATTCTCAGCTTTTGTCAACCTTGTATATTCTGGTTTCTTTTTAATCTTGTAAAAGTAGATGTCCAAGGTAGTGATGTTTCCAAAACAAATCACCACTGTCCAAGCTGCTCTGACACCAAAACACCTACCCAGAAACCTGGAGAGACCCCATTGCCAACTTGTAAGAGGGACCAGAGGAATCAAATGAAACCATCATATGTACATGTCCGTTGATGTTGAATCTGCACAAAAAAAGAAAATTGCAGGTGTAGAAGAATCTCTTTTTATAAGAAACAAGATGGATGATAAGGAATCCAATCATATGTAGCTTGATTTATCTCCAAGTGTTTATCACATTAGAGCACCCTCTTCAGTATCACCAAGTCATTTTCAAGCAGTGATGTTTCAGAAAAAGTCAGGCAAATTCTGTAGCTTCATGAATCAATCAAAACACATTCAATTTCATAAACACAAAGGGTTTTTTCAGCAGAAATGCTGCGATTCAAAGATTTTAAATTGCAGATTGCAAACTGAAACTTAATCATATAATGCACATTTTGTGTGGAAGTCGATAAAGAAACAAGGATAAAAAGAACTTGAAAGTCTTTTGTCTGTACAGAAAATCCACTAAACTTGGATTGAATAAGAATATGTTAGATCAAATTATACTAATTAAATTTGTTAATAATTTAAAATAATTATAATAAAATATTAATTTAAATCGAATGCAACTTTAACATACATTTTATTATTATTATTTTTAAATTCTGGATTACATGAAATTTCTTTATCTCTTACCTAACAAGTCTTCTTCACGAGTTCCTTTCTCTCCATTAAAATTAAAGCACCTGTCAAAGATTCCAATCTCACATCGAATATAGTCTGACTGATGGAACATATACAGTGTCTGGTCTCTGGTCTTACCACCAAGCTCCTCTCCAATTTGCAGTAGTTCAGGTCCACCATGGAAGATAAAAGAAGAGGAAGATAGGCTTAAAAATTTTGAAAAGGAAAGGAGAGATAAAGTCTGCAATTTCTGTTGGACGTTGATGATAAGGATTCTTAACATTTCAAGAATACCCAGAAAATTTTTTTTGCCTCTCCATGCTTCCCTGGAAAAGTTATTTTCAGTGAGGTCAACAACATAATCTCTTTGTTCCTTCAGATATGTATGGCAGACTCTACGTGTCAGGAATCAGCTAGCTTGCTTTTCTGTGCAAAGATCCAAGTTCCTGGAAAATCCCCTTGAAGGTGTGGTTGCAAAGTTAGAACTGCAATACTTCAGAAAAACAAGACTCAAAATGCTATTGTTGTAAGACAATAAAGTTATATTCAAAATGCTATTGTTCAAAGGGCACTATCATGCAGCTGTAACATAATCCATTGAATGACCCCTTCTGATTCTTTCCTTTGTTTTGAAAACTCTTTCAAGACATGTATTATGATTTAGACAGAGGTCTAAAGGACACATGACTTCGTATGGTTTAATTAATTTTAAAAGTTATTTAATTTTAAAATTTTCAGAAAATATTTTATATTTTATATTTTATATTTTTTAAATTTATTCTCTTGAACTTTTATTAAATTTTAACGACAAAGATACTTGACACACGTAATACATATAGACCGATCCGACATGGTCACGATCTAACGCTTAAACTTGACTTAAATAAGTTAAAACAGCCTAAAATTATAACACAAGATAATTAAAATAAATTATTACTTTAATTAGAATGTAATTAATTGAATTGAATTAGTTATCTCACATTAGAGAATAGATAAAACTAATTAAATTGACCTCACACAATAACTTAAGTTTGTAGAAACGATATTACTTAACATAAGATCGTAACTTCTACGTTAAATTGATGAGTCAATCCTACTACCCTACCTATTACAATTAAATTAAGCAGGTAAAATAAATCATAAAGTTTCAAATTCAAAGAGTTTTCATTTGAGGGGGTGTGTTTGAGAATATATAAAACCAATTAAATTAACCTCACAAAACAGCTTAAACTATTGTGATGAAACGGTTACTTAACACTCACCTCGTAAGGAGATATATGAATAAAGTGAGTTATACATAAAGATATAATTTATAACATAATATTTTAAAGTTTTAAATTAAGATATAATGTCTTGATTGTATATAAGCTCACATGGATTTGATCTAATTTCTTCGTAATCCTTCATTTTTTAATAAAAATATAAGAGTAAATTAAAAAAAAAATTAAATAACTTTTAAAATTTTAATCAATCACACGAGAATGAAAGTCAGGTACAAGGTGGCTCTTCCCGAGGTGCAGTGTTTCCCTGTGCCCAGCAAATCCCATCCATCCCTCCATGCATCACATGGTGGCCCCTGGAAATTGGGAACAGGGGATTTGATCCCAACGAGAATCACATAATTTTTGTCTTTTCACATTTAGAGATGGATGAGATTTGGGTGATATTGGGAATCAAGAACAGGAGATTTGATCTCAATGAGAATCAGATAACTTTTTGTCTTTTTAAACGTCATATTGTCTAATCATGTGGGAAATTAAGTGACTTTGGGAAGACCAGGCACAAGTGTTATCAGGCCTATCCTATCCTGTTCCAGTATTTCCAAGAAACTATGCTGATTGCCGCACGGATAATTTGGTTGGTCAATTAATAGGGTCAGTTGGAATAAAATTTTAAGTTTGACTCCTGTTAATGAGGTAGTTGACTACTCTGTTAGGGGGCTGATCAAGATCATACCATAATTCAATCCTCCAATAATAATCGGGTCTGCAATTAGAGGCTCTTGTAATTAAAGATTCAACCTTTTAGAACAAGAAACTATGCTGACTTACCATTTCTCGTATTAGACAAAATCTGAAAATCATCAACGTGGTTAGTATGTAATGCATAGAGACCGAGTTATGTTCTTAGTTCAGATAATCTAGAAACTTATCAAATTATACATTAAGGTTAAAAGATATTTATCTTCTCTAGTTTTAAAAAAATAATTTTTTAAAATTTAAAAGTTTTGGAAAATTTTAATATAATTTTCATTTAAAATCTCTTTTCTTTAAAATTTCAGTCAATTAAATAATGTTAAATTTCAATTAAACTAATTAAATTCTATATAAATTAATAATTTATTATAATTATCTTAAATTATTAATTTAAGTTAAATTTAATTAATTTAATTCAAATTTAAAAACTAAGTTGAATTATCGTACTACTGATACCAAGTTTTATATTTATATATCGTTTTGTCGTTAAATTTTAAATGAAGTGTAAAAGAAGGGTTTTTCTTAAAACTAAAATTGAGACTCATTTTTAGAATTCCAAGATTAAATTTTTATATATTTTATAATTTTATTTAAAATTATTATTTATTATTTATTTTATTATATATATATTTATTTAAATATCTTCGTAATACTTTTTTAAATATCTACATCACTTTTTATTATTATGTCTGCATGTTAGTACATCAGAAATAGTTCCTATATTATATAAAAATAAGAGTGAATATTATCAAACTTCTTTATACTCTACTTTATTACGAAATTTTAAATTAAGTTGTACGATGATAACGATAATGATATTTTACCATATACATAAAACATCAACATCGACTGTACTAGACAGCTAAGCTACACATGTTTTTGAACGTTGTCAGGAACGCAACAAGTGTTAAGCTGCTTCTATATCATGTACAAAGTTTGGACAGGAAGCAAAGAAAAAGCCTAAAACGTTCGAAGTGCTTTTCTGTTTTTACACAGCTCTGAAACGACTCTCAGAATGAACTTCTGTTGTTTTCTACCGAGCTTCTTGGTGCAGTTATATATGGATGTTTCAGGCACCAGTCGCACCACCGATGATTGGATTTTACATCCAGATCACGCTCTTAGATGGGTTTTTGCAGGAAATGAAAAGCTTTATAGAACATAAAGTCATGGCACGTGTTATAGTTTCAGCTTAATGAGATTTAATAATAATACAAAAGGTCATCTGCTTTTATAAAACAATAATTAAAAAATTCAAATGATTCAATCTTAAAATTTTAAATCGTTCATAATTTTTAATTTTTTGGTTTGATTTATTTTAATAATTTTATTGTTAAAATTGATCAATTTATTAATTAATTGGTTAATTTTATAAATTAATAAGTTCTTATACATAAAATAATGAATTAATTTTTTTAACAGTCTCTTTTTCAATTAAACTTTAAATCATTCGGTAGATAAAGACAGTTTCTTTCAATAATATTTCAGATTTTTAATTTATTTAATTTTTATCTGACTTTATAATGATCTAATATAGGTTGAACCTTTAAACCTTAAATTTTTATTTTATCACTAAAACTTTCGATCTAATTTTTAAAAATTAATATAAACATTATTTTTCCATAGTTATGAAGCTGAATTACTAAGAAATTTGTATATAAAGCTTCTAAACAATTACAATTTAATTAGTATAGGGTAAAAATATGTATACCTATGTTTTAAATTAAGAAAATACATTAGAAAAACTTTTTAATGTTTAAAATTCTTGAAAAACTTTTCACTTTAATTCTAATAAATTATTAGTTTGAATCGAATTTAATTAATTAAATTCAAATTTAAAATTAAGTTAAATTGTCATGTAAGTAAAAATTAATTGATACAAACTATCTTCATCAACACCTAGTTGAAATCATTAAAGTCGATAAGACACAATCTTATTCAACTTAATAAAGAGACTATTTCGATAGACTTACATCATTGATAGGATTATGATGTTTATATCATAATGATTTTGATGTTATTTTTAATCAAGGTTTTAGATGAAAGGTATGTTTATTACTTTAACTTTATCATGATTTTTCAATCAAAGTTTTAAATTAACGATTTTTATAGAGGATTTTTATTAAAAATTAAACTTTAGGATATGTCTATCTTTTTACCCTTTAGTGTAATATTTCATATCACATGCAACATCATACTTAATCATGAGTAATTAGATATAATCTGCAAATTTCACGTGATTATTGCATATGTTAAGTTAATAAATTATATGTATGTCACGTTATACATCAAGATTTTTACTAAAGTTAAATTAAATAAAAATAAACAAGAGCACTTTAGCTGTTTGTTTAGTCCCCACCTTCCTTTATACACTATACCCTACTAAGCTTAGCCATTACTACTATATAAAGGCCATTAAGGGCAAGCTCTGAATCTCATACCATCTTCTTCTATAGTGTAATTAGCTAGCTTCTCTTCTTTGTGTTAAGATTCTGCTATGGCCTCGAGCTCGAATTGGACCCCAAAACAAAACAAGTTGTTCGAGAATGCTTTGGTCAAGTACGGCGAGAACACTCCTGACCGGTGGAACAAATTAGCTAGGGCCGTCGGAGGCAAAACTGTGGATGAAGTAAAGGAGCATTACGAAATGCTTGTTGAAGATGTGAAGCAGATTGAAGCTGGCCAAATTCCATTGCCCAACTACAAAAAACCTACCAGAAACACTCCCTGCATGGATGAAGATCAAAGGTATATATATATACGATATCCGGAATCCGTAATTTAAATCTTTGAAACCTGCAATATCGATCCCTAATTTAAAACCCTTAGATCATAGTTGTTTTTGTTCATTGAGCATGCAGGTTAAAGGGTCTTAAACTCCAGTGAAGCATCATCTTCCACTGAAAATTCTCGTACTAAATGATTAAACAAGCATCGAAGACCTGTGTCCTGTGGTTATGTTTCAGTTTCCTGTCATGTTTCAAGTCAGTCAGAAAGTGTATGTTCTTATCTTAATACAAATATTAATTAATTCCTATTTTGTTATTAAACAAGCTAAAGATAAAAGAGGAAAGGAGGTGATTAGATGATGATTAACACACTCTTTAGGATAAAAAGATAAGATTAAGAGAGTTCGATCAGAACAGAATCATTTTGCTTTGACTCGATAACTGATGGTTACTGCCTGGTAACTGGTATATTATAAAAGGTGACGAAAAGAGAGGGGATAGGCAGAATTGATTTGAGGGTGACATTAGAGAGGAGTGCGTCGTGAGAAACAGCTCATACGTGCTTGTGACATAACATGCTATTTGACGTGATCACCTAATCATCTTTGATTATTTGCAAAGACTAAGAATAATTTGTGTCGATGAAAGGACAAGGATGGCAACTTCTATTCAGCCTCTAAAAAAAAAAAAGGAAGATTAAATTTAATTTTAAAGGTTAGTTTAACGCTTAATACTATAATTTGACTCTCTTTTTTAATATAATTAAAATAATATCGTTTTAAAATTTAAAACTTAAAATAATTTTTTAAGTTTAAAATTCATTGAATTTAAAAATCTTAAAATTAATTTAAATTAATAATTTTAAAATATTTTAAATTGATTTAGAATAATTTGTCATAATTAATTGAAATAAAATTTCAAATTCAAAGAATTTAAATATATCACAAATCACAATTAAATTAATGCTAATTTGCCATCTCTAAACTATTATTCTAATTCATGCATTAGGATGTTTTGTTATAATGAATTATATTTATAACATTAGTTAATAAAAAATCAAAGGAGAAAATCTAGAATTTTAGTTTTTAACACTTAATTCTTTAAACTTTATATTTTACACCAAATTTAAATTGAAAATTGAAAATCTTAGTTTATTATGTAAAATCCCAAAATAGCTCCTAATTATCCTTTTCCCATAATAAATAATCCTAAATAAATAAAGAATTTCCAAATCCATCAAGAAGTGCATGCTATCGTGCTCCTAAGGTGATTGAAACCCGTAAAAACACACACACACAACTTTGAGGTTTGTAGATTTGGCGTTATCCTGCGGAGATGTTAACCGAAAAAGCCTCATTCTAGTCACCGGGTTGCAATTAGATGGTTGATCTTCCCACATGGGTACAGTTAGTAGTAAGAAAATGGACAACTCAAGGAATTGATGACGTACCAAATCATCGAAGAAGAAAAGGTGTCGATGTTGAAACTTGGGATGGTCAAGTCCCAGAAGTGAGATCGAATATGGATGATGATGTTAGAATCATGGTAGAAATCCGGCCATCCAAATATGATAGGAGATGGACTTCACCTAAATAGAGCAAATAACATTAAAAAAATCTTTTAACAAATATGAAAAAAAAACCACGAGCAAGAAATTTTTGACTATATGAAACAAAGATTACAAAGAAAGATCTCAAAATCCATATCAATAATTAATACAGAATGAGGGAAAAGAGATTTTGGGGTGAGGAGAACATTAAGGGGAGGTCGAGGCTTCTCATCCCACCCACTTTTGATGTGAGACAAATAAAAGCCAACAATCTTCCACTTGGAGATTTAATTGGGAAGCAATCAATCTCAACACTATTCTTTTTATCTTTCTATTTCTCTGCTGTCTATTTCTTTGATAAGCTATACAAGGATCTATTCCATATGAATTTATCAATGTGAATTGGTATTGTCAATGCATTTACTAGGTTCTCTTTTGTGTTAAGTTTTTGTATGTCCACACTTCCACTTTCCACCACTTCATGGACAAAATGGTATTGAACTTTTGTGCATTTAGTTCTGGAATAAAAGGCTGGATTCTTTGCAATATGCAAAGCATTATGACTATCACAATATAAAGGAATTTTCCCTTATCGACCCAAGCTCCCCCAAAAACCTTTTTATTCATATTGATTCTTTGCAAGCTTGTGTAGCTGCTATATACTCAGCTTCTGTTTTAGATAATGCTACAATTGTCTATAATTTAGACACCTAACTTGCAACTCCTCCTAGAATCATAAACACATAGCATGTAGTGGATTTTCTTTTATCAAGATCATTTGCAATATCAGAATCAACATATCCTTTGACGATGAATTCAGATGCTTCATAACATGGAGCAGCATCTGAGGTCCTTTTAATATATCTTAGGATCCTCTTTACAGCTGACAAATGTTCTTAACTAAGATTCACAATTAAACGACTGACTATTCTCATTACATGTGCGATGTCTGGTTTTGTGCAAATCATCGCAAACATTAAACTTCCTACAATATATATGTACGGTACTCGAGACATCTTCGTCCTTGCTGCTTCATTGCTAGGGATTTTACTTGAGGATAACTTGAAATTAACAGAAAGAGGGGTAAAGATTGACTTACAATCTTGCATATTGAAGCATCGCAAGATTTTCTTCAAATAATTCTTCTGAGAAAACCAAATTTGTTTGTTATTTCTGTCTCAATAAATTTGCATATCTAGAATCTTGTACTGATCCTAAATCATTCATTTCAAAATCCTCAGTTAACTGAGCCTTCAAATCTTGAATAAAATCTTTATTGGGGCTTGTAACCAACATATCATCAACATGAAATAATGTTACAATGAAGTTATTATTATCAAATCTCTTAAAATATGCACAAAGTTCTGCACTAAATCTGTTGAATTTATGACCCATTATGAAGGAATCAAATCTTTTGTACCAACATCTTGATGCCTGTTTTAAACTGTACAAAGATTTGTATAATCTGCAATCCAAGTTCTCTTGCCTTAGTTCTTCAAAAACTTTTTATTGATGCATGCAAATTTCTTCTTCAAGATCTCATAAAGAAATACAGTTTTTACATCTAACTGCTTTATATATCGACCAAATGTAGTACACATAGCTTGGAAAAGCCGAATTGTATTAAGACAAACTACAAGTGAAAAATTTCAATAAAGTCAATACCTTCTTTCTGAGTAGATCATTTTACCACCAACCTTGCGTAATACCATTCCACTTGATCATTACTATTACATTTGATCTTGTACAACCACTTCTTGCCAATAGGCTTTCTTCCTCGTGGTAGTAGCGTAAGCTTCTAAGTCTTATTTTTATTGAGAGCTTTTATTTCTTCCTGCATTGTTACCATCTAAAGTGATGCATTTAAGCTATCGGTTGCTTCTCGAAATGTTGATGGTTCTTAATCTTTTGTTAAGAGACAACATGTAACATTACCTTCCATCGGATTGCCAGGTTGGGGTTTTCCTTTCACGGGTCGATTGTCGAACTTCTGTATTTTCATATTCAATTAGTTCTTGCTCCTTGTGATCTAATATAGCCTATGTAGAATCTTCTTGTTCAATCTTCCTTTCTTCCTAAATCGTTATAACCTCAAAATTTTTTTCAGATATGTTACTTTTATCTTTCTCTTGTAGTTTATCTTTTGCAAATATGTCATCTCTGTTAATGACGAGCTTGTGGGTAGTGAGATCCCATAGTTGATACCCCTTGACTTCATCTGCATACCCAATAAATCTACATTTTCTTAATTTTGGATCTAATTTCATGATCTCTTGATTATTATACATCACGAACACAAGACTTCTAAATATGTGTAACTAAGAATAAGTTGTTGGTTTACCAGTCGAAATCTCCATCGATATCTTCAAATCGATTGATCTTATTGGTGATTGATTAATCACTCAGCAGGCAGTCTTTATTGCTTATGCCCAGGAAGACTTTGTCATACTTATTCTGAACATGACTCTAGTTCTTTCCAACAGAGTTATATTCATTCGCTCTGCCACTCAATATTGTTGAGGAGTGTGAGGCACCGTGAATTGACGTTTGATGCCTTCTTGATTACAAAAATCAATGAACTCATCACCGATATATTCTCTACCATTACCAATCCTTAGGCACATCTGCCTTTCTCTTAATAGGATATGCCTAACATCTTCTGGAGTAATTATCAATAAAGGTCACTAAGTACGTTGCTCCACCCAGAGACATAACTGGTACTTGCCATATATCATAGTGAATCAATTCTAAAGCATCTTTACTTCTAGAATTAGATGTAATTTCAATTTATGTTGCTTACTTGTAATACGGTGCTCACAAAGGGTAATGATACCTTTGTTAGACTAGGGGGTAGTTTCTGTTCAGAAAGAATCTTTAATCCTTATTCTGACATATGGCCAACTTTGCGGTGCCAGAGTTTTGTTGCATTTTCTACAAAACTAACCAATGCAACCAATGCATTGCTTCCAAATGTGTCTCTCCTATAAGTTTATATAAGTTTGCACCTATACTTTTCACCTTCATTATAAAAAAGTGCTCAATTGATCACCTTCACAACTCCATTTTGAATACAGGTCTTGCAAGCTTATCCAATTGGCCTAAAGATAATAGATTCCTCTTCAAACCCTTCACATGTTGCACATTTTGTATAGTGCGAACTATATCATCATCCATCTTCAACTGGATGGTGTCAGTCCCAGTATTCTTCAAGGCATGATCATATTCCATGTAAACAAATCTTGCAAAATAGTTTTATAAGTGTGAGACCAATCTCTACATGAAGTCATATATCATATTGCTCCTGAATCCATTATATAAATATCAATGAGCTCTAATTCATCCTTGAACATTGTTGCTACTTCACTATATAAAATTTCTCCATTTGCAACATATCCTTGAGAAGACGATACTTTAAAGGCCTTCTCTCCACCTTTCCTAAATCAGTAATCACTTTTAAAGTGTCCTCTCTTGCTACAGTTGTAATATTTATGATTTTTCTTATTTCTGGATTTCGACCTTCCTTGTTTGTGACTTCCTGTGAAATCACACTCCATTGACCATCATCTCATCATCGATAAGGCTTTCGCTTAATGTATACTTGCTAGCCTTTATTCCTCGTTGATGCATTTGCTTTCTTCTTCAAGAATCGAAGCAACGACATCATAAAATACCAAAGTGTTCGTGAGGATATTATTGGTTAGATTGATGATAAGATGGTTATATGAATCTGGAATACTTTGAAATAGAATCTTCATACTTTCAGTTGGATTTACATTGTGTTCCAACTTTTAAAGTGGAGAGTATAAAGAAGTCAGATCATTAATATGCTCTGTTACCCAAGTAGATTTAGACACTCAGTGTGTGCAAAGTTTCCTCTTTGGAAAAATTTATTGTAAAGAGAATTACCTTCGTATAACTTTGTGAGATGATCTTATGTCTCTTTAGTTGTTTTCTTTTCCTTTGCACCTTGCAAAATATCAATTGATAGACCGAGATGCAAATTTGACGTTGCTAAGGCGTCTATTTGTTTCCATTTGTCATCATCTGTGAAACCCGTCAGCCTAGCAATAATGATCTCCAAGCAATTATCTTTGTCCCGTCAAACTTTGTAATATCGAATTTGGTCAACATTGTTTCTATTACAATTTGGCTCTTCTAACACAAGAATTGACTTTCACTCTCTCACGTGAAAAGGAAAATCGCTTCAGGTTTAAACTGTAATACATTAGGAAAATTCATAGGAAAGATTGCAGGGGTCACAAATGGTCTTACTTAAAATCCAGCCTCCTTAGATAGAGCTTTTTCTAGACATGCACTTAATCACCTCATATACTGGTGAAAAATACCCAAAATGAAAACAATAACTCGAGAATAAAACCACCCCTAACCCATAAGAACACAAAAATACTCATTTTTTATATAAAAGATCATAATATGCTGCAATTACAAAGCATACTTAAGCAAATCTTGGGCTCTGATAAGACTAATAGGAGATGGACTCCATTCGAATAAAGTAAACAGATTAATAAAAAAATTTGAGATAAAATGGGAACACACACAATTTAACATAAAGAGTCCCTTAAAAAATAAGGGGAAAATCGTAGGCAAGAGTAGATATTTTCCATTATATGAAACAAAGATTACAAAGGAAAATCTCACAATCCACACCAATAACTAATACATAAGGAGAGGGAAGAGATTTTGGGGTGAGGAGAACATCGAGGGAAGGTTACTGTAATTATTTTTATGGAAGTGAATCAGAGTGCAACCTTTGTGGTAACTACATTAGTATAAATGTGAAGAAAGACCAAAAGAGAGAATCACACAAGAATATTTGTAGATGGAAATAACTATATTCTTTTTTTAACATGCCCATATAGTCGATGATCAGCTTATATACACGTGATAGAGTAGAAATTCAATATGCGTTAACGTATTATTACATATATGAAGTTTATTTAAAATTCAAATTGTCATTTTAGTTATTTTTAAACGAGGCTTCCCGCGTCTAGTTCATCTTCTTCATTTAATTTTACAACAGAGGTCTCCTTATAGAGACTCAATTGAAAATTCTCATCCTCCCCACTTTCGATGTAGAACAAATAAAAACTAATAGAGAACGAACCATAAGTCCAATAACTCAAATATTTTGAGATCATTCTAATAATTATTGTATATTTACTTTCCTTCTTCTTGTATATAATTTTCTTATTAGTTTGTTGAATATCCCGCTGAGATCACATGTTCTATGTCTTAGATATAGGAGAATAACAGATAGTCTCTTTGTATATATGGACTTGTATTCTGTTAATGAAATACATTAAGCCAACTCTCTGCTTTTCCTATCTATTTCTTAAGATGGTATTAGAGTAAGCCTTCTAGTCCATGGTAGGAAACAGCAAAAATCCAAGACCACCTCCATCATGGATCCAACAAATCCATATTACGTTCATCATTTAGATCATCCAAGTCACGTGCTTGTCCCCGTCAAATTAAATGGTGCCAATTACCCATCATGGAGCAAGTCGATGATTCATGCTCTCACAGCTAAAAACAAACTTGGCTCATTGATCGGTCCATTGAACAACCTTCAGCAGTAGAACAACCAACATAATATGTTTTATATAATCAATGCAATAGCATGATCTTATCATGGCTCACTCACTCCGTAGAACCTGATCTTGCCAAAGGGGTCATTCATGCAAAGACAGTCTATCAAGTTTGGGACGATTTCAAAGATCAATTCTCATAAAAGAATAAACATGCAATATACCAAATTCAAAAATCGTTGGCTTCATTCACACAAGTTACCATGACTGTTTCCACTTATTTCACAAAATTCAAAGGTCTTTGGGATGAATTAGATACATATCGGGCACTTCCCAGTTGTAACCAAATGAAAGCACATAATGAACAGAGAGATGAAGACTGTTTGATGCAGTTTCTTATAGGTCTTAATGACACCTATAATGTTGTTCGTGCAAATGTCCTCATGATGTCCCCACTACCTAATGTACACCAAGCATACTCACTTGTTATTCAAGAGGAAACCTAACGACAATTGACACCGGAGCAAACTGAAAATTTGTCCATTGTAGCTGTTGTTTCAAAACATGGAAATAATTCCTCATATAAATTCAAAAACAGGTATTGTGAGCATTACAATAGAGAAGGTCACACAATTGAAAATTGTCGTACTTTAAAGTTTCATTGCAAATATTATGATAAAAGAGGCCATATTGAGGACAGACATAAATTCAAAAATAGCACATGGGTTTCCAACAACAACACAAGAAGCCAAGATAATCAAAACAACAATTCACAACAATAGCAATGTGGAACTCAAAGAAACACAATGAATTCTTTTGTTAATGCAGTGGAAGCTTCTCAATCACAAGACATCAGTAATTCTCATGGACTTTCCGTTGATCAACTCCGACAAATTGCTTAAAGCTTGTCTATAATGGCTCATAATCATATTTCACCTAGTAAAAGTGATGCTTACGCAAATGTTGCAGGTCTATCTCTTTTTCAAAATGCTTTAATTAATTATGTGCTTACTAAGCCTTGGATCTTGGATAGTGGAGCTATTGACCATATCACCTTTGACTCCATACTTTTCACTCAAACAAAATCTTCTTCTATTCCCATTTTCAATCTACCAACAGGGTCATCTGCCTTAATTAAATCCACTGGAACCATACCATTTAACTCAGATATCACCTTAAACAATGTTTTATGTGTTCCTTCCTTTCGTTTAAATTTAATGTTCATCAGCAAACTCACTAGTGACTTAAATTGTTGTGCGATTTTATTTCTTACCTTTTGTGTTTTACATGACTTGACTACGGGGAAGATGATTGGCTTAGGTAAACAACATGGTGGTCTTTATTGCATGTCCTCACTACAACAAATGCCTATTTCTTATCAAGTTTCACAACCCCCATATTTTTTGGCACATGCGTCTCGGACATCCATCATCGTCCTGCCTTGGATTAATTGCTCCACCATTATCTTCTCATAATATCAATTTTGATAATAAATGTACTGTTTGTCCTATGGCTAAGCAGACCAGACTCCCATTTCCTTCAAGTATTATCTCTACAAATGCTCCATTTGATTTACTACATTGTGATATTTGAGGTCACACAAAGTACCAACTCATTCAAGGGCTCGTTTTTTCTTCTTCTCACAATCGTGGATGATTTTACAAGGCACACTTGGTTATTTCTTATGCAATTCAAGTCTGAAACTCAAACTCTTTTGCAGTCATTTATTACATTTACTAAAACACAATTTCATGCATCAGTTAAAGCAATCATAGTAGACAACGGAAAATAATTCCTGTCCATGAAACATTTCTTTCAATCTCATAGCATTGAATATCAGCATACTTGTGTTTCAACTCCCCAACAAAATGGGATAGTGGAACGCAAACATCGCCATATACTAAATGTCGCACGAGCATTACACTTTCAATCTTCTATGCCTCTCACCTTTTGGGGGGAATGTGTATTGACTATTGTCTATCTTATTAACCGATTGTCATCCCCATTGTTATCTTCAAAGTCACCTTATGAATTATTATACAATCATCCACCATCACTTGATTACTTGAAAGTCTTTGGTTGTTTGTGTTACACAACGGTTGTCCAAGCTAGTCATAAATTTCACGCTCGTGCCAAACGTTGTGTTTTTATGGGGTACCCTACTGGTCAAAAGGGCTACAAACTTATGACTTCCAACCTTTCCATTGACATCACAAACAGTTGGGATCCTTCATCGATAAATACTTACCCATCCCAACACTCTTCCTACCAGCTTGCATTCATACCTAAACTTACATCTTCTATAGATTCCCCACCAAATATTGCCAAAGAAAATATCTCTACCTAATCTACACAATCTGCTATGCCTTCCTTCGAAAACACTGATAATGTTTCCTTCACTCAAACACCTTCTCCTCCACCTTTACGTCAATCTCTTAGGCCAAAGCAACCCCCAACATGGCATAAAGACAATATACTGTCATCACAAGTCAATGATCCTTCCACAAAGTCACGCACTATAAAAGGTACTAGGTATCCTCTTTCTCATTTTCTCTCATACTCGCATATATTGTAACGCCCCAAATTAGGGGTTAGAATATTAAAGAAATTTAGTACGAATTATGTTTGTTATTTGCTTATTAAATATTTGCTTAAATTGTGCATAAGTATTTTGGCATGCATTCATGACATTTTTCGGGTAAATTGGTTTAATGAAACTTCGGATTGATCCGGACCGTAGTAATATAATTTTAGTAATTTTGTATACTTCAAATATTTTTAGAAATTGATGGTGAATTAATTTTGAGTTGAAAATTTATTTTGCGAGTCATTATTTTATGACAAAATTTTGGTGAATTTTCGGAAGTTTTCTGGAAAGTTTGGGTATTTGTTTGTTATAAGAATCATAACAATGTTTTTTTGGTTATTTAACAAGAATAATTTATTAATAAAACTATAATTAATAAATTAATAAACTACCGTTATAGTGGCATGTGGCAGTTTAGGTTTGTGATATTTAGATAATAGTGAAGACACGTTTATAATAGTTGTCCTACATGCAAGCTTATACGCCAGTGGTAATGACGGGTGGATTTTTTTTATGGAAGAGTTAAAAGAGTCCTATTTGTTTTAGTCTTTACCGAATTCCCTTCACTAGTTTCTCCACCAACTAACGACTGAAGCATCAATTGAGTCACTCTTCGGATCTTTACGCAGTAAGTGCTTTTGTTAATGTTTAGTGTTTAGAATTAAGAGTTACATGCATGAATGGCTTGAAAATTGAGATATATGTATATGTCTATATGATTTGTTATGTTCCGTTAGAAGACAACTGACTATGTTGTTTTACATACTTGGTTTACATAAACTAAGAACTAGAAATATAGATATACACGAACGTGTGGAAGTTTCAGTTGTGAGAGAATGATATGTGACATTTTGGATTTCTAGGTTTTGGAATGTATTTGAAGATTTTGATAGGTTAGACTTGCTAAATAGGTTAGTTTTTAAGTGAAGATGCTAAAAGAATTGAGAAGAAAAAAACCAAGAAAGAGGGATAAAATATGAATTTGGAAAGTGTCTTAGTAGAGAGAGAGAAAGTGGAGTGTTAAGTTTTGTGATCTTTGGAGTATAAGTTGTTTCTGATGATTCTGATAGGTTAGAAATGCTAAATAGGTTAGTTTTAAAGTGATGAAGTTAAAGAAAAATGGAAGAAAACTTTGTTGTTACGTCTGGTTTGGTGAAGAAGACGATGAACAGTGATATAAGTCGACTTGTTGTGGTGTATGTTTCGACTTATTGCATGAAAATGTCATCTCCGCTCTTTAATAAGTCGAGTTATGCAAGTGTAAGTCGACTTGTGGTGTTATATAAAATCGACTTGTGTAAGTATAAGTCGACTTTGTGTGTTTTAATGGATAAGTCGACTTGTGTAAGCATAAGTCGACTTGTCGTATATGTAAGTCGACTTGTATAAGTATAAGTCGACTTGTGTGTGATAAACTTCACTCTTTTGATCATATCTTTGTCATCCGACCTCCGAATGACCTGATTCTCGATGCGTTGGATTCGTAAGAAAATTTTCTACCTCTTTATATGAAATCTGTAAATTTTCAGATTTAATTAACAATCAAGGATTTAATAATTTAAGTTAAGAATTTAGGGTTTGGTCTCGAAATTTGTCATGAACATGCATCCTACATATCCATCATACATTGGTGAATTTTTAATCATGCACAATAGTGATTTGTATCTGTATTCCCTATTATAGAGGAACGACCACTGCCGGATATTGCCGGAACTTCGAGGCAATAAACAGTAAGGGTGGTTTTGGTAAGTAATACAGGTTAGTAATTTCAGTACGTAATATAGGTAGAAAATTTCAGTAAATACTTTAGGTAAGTAAATTGTTTTATGATAAATTTTTGATTGATATTTACCTGCACATGAAATGTCTGAAATGACCTTATTCTGTTTTAAAACTGTTAAGTCCTAGTTGTGGGTAAATAGGCATGCCTAGAAGGGTCTGCAGCTGCTCCTGTTATTTGACACTTTGGTGTCTCCTGATATCGAGACATATGTCTCTCCTGCTGATACTAATTATGGTATCTCCTGTATAAGTCTCGTTACCCACTTCTGATTATGGAGTTATAAGTTTGATTTGTTTTGTATTCTGATATCTGTTTGATTCTGACATAAACTAAATTATATTTCGATTCAAGAATCCCGTGTTCGCCATTCGCATTTAATATAAAATCTATTCGAAATGCATTCTTTTCTTTTATCAAATCATTAATATAGATTAGTTATTACTCACTAAGCTATATGCTTAGCACGGTGGATTTGCCCCGTGTAGGTTCAGAGCGAAGAGATTAAGGACTGAGACAAGTCATCTGCAGTGGCCAAAAGAGTCTGAGTTTTGTGTCACGCAAAACAAAAATGTATTTTGTTTGGTTTGTTTGGGCCTGTAAATATTCTTTGGATTTGTTTATGAAATTATGAGATGTATTATATGTGTGTTACGTTTAGTTTTTTAAAAATGCATGTGTGAAACGTTTTGATTTGTTTGTCCTGTCTTGGGTGGCATCCATGTATCCTCCCAGGGGGTATTTGGGTGTTACATATATCTTCCACCCGTTGCACCTTTTTAGCTAACATTACAGGTCATATCGAGCCTCAATCATATGCTCAAGTTGTCCTTGATCCACATTGGCAACAAGCTATGAATGTCGAATTAGAAGCATTGCAGCAAAATGAGACTTGGAGTTTGGTTCCACTTCCTGATGGCCATAAGCCCATTGGCTACCGATGGGTTTACAAAATCAAATACAAATCAGATGGGACAATTGAACGCTACAAGGCTCGCCTTGTTGCAAAAGGATACAGACAAATTGAGGGAATTGATTACCAGCAAATCTTGTCTCCTACAGCAAAACTCACCACATTTCGTTGCCTCCTTGCTATCATTTCTGCTCACAATTGGTTTGCCTACCAACTAGATGTTCAAAATGCTTTCCTTCACGGAAACTTACAAGAGGAAGTATACATGGAACCTTTACCGGTCTCCGCCGAAAGGGGAGAATATTATATGTCGGCTCCACAAATCTCTTTACGGTCTCAAGCAAGCCTCAAGAAATTGGTTCCTTACTTTTTCAACAACCATTCAAAAGGCTGGCTACCAACAATCAAGGGTTGATTATTCTCTTTTCACCAAGGCTAAAGATACCTCATTTACTGCGATTCTCATTTACGTAGATGATATACTACTCACAGGGAATGATCTTTAAGAAATTGAGAACCTTAAAAAGTTCCTTCTCACACATTTTCGCATCAAAGATCTCGGAGACTTGAAATATTTTTTGGGCATTGAATTCTCACGTTCAAAGAAAGGAATTTTTATGTCTCAAAGAAAATATGTAGTAGATATTTTAGAAGATTCAGGGCTTCTTGGTGCTCGCCCAGATAAAATCCCAATGGAACAAAATTTGAAGCTCACCACCACAGATGGAACTTTGTTGAATGATCCAACTAAATACAGAAAGTTGATTGGCAGGTTGATTTATCTCACCGTGACAATGCCTAACATAGTTTACTATATTCGAACACTTAGTCAATTCATGTATGAGCCTCGAAAACTTCATTGGGATGCAGCCATACGAATTCTTAAATACATCAAAGGTTCTCCTGGTCAAGGTCTACTATTTTCTTCCACAAACAATCTTGTTTTAAAGGCTTTTTGTGATTCAGATTGGGGAGGTTGTTGTGCTACAAGAAGATCAGTGACAGGGTTATTGCATTTTTCTTGAAAATTCTCTTGTCATGGAAATCCAAAAACAAGCGATCGTTTCCAGATCATCAGCTGAAGCGGAGTATCGAGCTATGGCTAATACATGTCTGGAGCTGACTTGGCTGCGTTATATCCTACAAGATTTAAATGTTTCATAAATAGCTCCTACACCATTATTTTGTGACAGTCAAGTCACCTTACACATTGCGGCAAATCCTGTTTTTCATGAACGTACAAAACATATTGAAATAGATTGTCATATAGTCCGAGAGAAATTATAAGCTGGAATGATTAGTCCATCATATGTTCGTACTAATTTCCAAATAGCAGAAGTCTTTACAAAAGCATTGGGAAATGATCAATTTGAGACGTTACGAGACAAGTTGGAACTTCTTGATATTCACTGAATGTTAAGAAATATCATTCTAATAATTATTGTATATTTACTTTCCTTCTTTTTATATATATTTTCCTCATTAGTTTGTTGAATATCCCGCTAATAGTGGATCACATGTTCTATGGCTTAGGTGTAGGAGAATAATAGATAGTCTCTCTGTATATATGGACTTGTATTTTGTCAATGAAATACATGAAATACATTAAGCCAACTCTCTGCTTTTCCTATCTATTGCTTAAGATACCTGATTTGATTTGATTACATTAAGTAATAATTGAAAGTTAACCAATAAGATAAGAAATTTAAGATTCAAAAGATTCAATTAGTATTAATTAGTCATAAAATTAGTTAAAGATTATAAAATTAAAAATTTTGAAATAAAATTAAAGAATACTCTTATTATCTATCGAAAAATTTAAAATTAATTGAAAAAGGAAACTGTTCAATAAAAATTTAATTGATTTATTTTAATTTATAATTAATTAATTTAAAAACTAACAGATTAATTAATAAAATGATCGATTTTTAAAATAAGAGTTATTAAAGTAAATCAATTAAAAATTAAAAATCAAACTAAAAGTTGGTTAAAATTTTTCACAATTGAATCACCGAATAAGTTTAATTTTATATTATTAACATTAAGTTATTACTTTTCTTGACTTGCAAAAATAAATACATCAAATTAAGGTTTTTTAGTTAGGATAGGAATTAACAAGTTTTTATTATTTTATTTTAATTATCTAATTTTAAAATTAAATAATTCAATTTAAAAGTTTATCAATATTATACTTTACTAAAATAATTTATTACCTTAAGACTATAATCAGAATGGTCTTTACAGGTTGAATATTTAAAATTATATGAAAAGAAGTTGTCACAAGTATTATCATCATTATATTAATAAATTATTAATAAAATAACATTTTAAAATAAATTATTTGATTTCAAAAAGAATATTAAAATGATAATATTTAAAATTTTATAACTTATTATCTTTTATTTTGTTTACACAAAATTAATGAAACCTTAATTAAGGTTGGAGTGTGTGAATTGTAAAACTATTGTATCTATTAGGGATGCAAATTCTTGTTAACTTTATGATTTTTAACAATGTTTTAAAATTAGATCAAAAGTTAAACTAACAAATAAGAAATTTAAATTTAAAAGTTCAACCGATATTAGATTGTTATAAAATTTATTAAAATTAAATAAAATTAAAAATTTAAAATATTATTGAAGAAAAAATTCTTACTTATCAAAAATTTAAAATTTAAAATTTAATTAAAATAAATATTTTGATTTATAAAATTCTATTAATTTACAAAATTTACCGATTACTTAATAAATAATCAATTTTAACAAAATATTAAAATAAAATAAATTAAAAGTTAAAATTTGATAAAAAAGTTCGAGTTTTAATCATTAATTTTAAAACTTACATATTTATCATTGACATTTTGCATATCCTTACAATGAAAAAATACTCACCCATAGTAAATATTTTTTTAGAGGTCTCATGATCAAAGATGACTTTATCAACCCAAGGAGCAAAATATCCTCATTCATTTATTAGGATGTTTGTGACGTTAGTTTCATAGAAGGTGGTTGAGTTGATAGAGTGAAGTGGAGGGACATAAGATCAAAAGATCTTGTTTTTAATTTCCCTTACTTACGCTCTCTTGATCGAACTTATTGTATAAGACTTACTTAATACGAAATATTTGGTTAGCGTGATTTATAAGTTATTGCATCAATTCAGAAATTTACTTAGTGCACATCCAAAAGGTAGCAGCTATGGGTTCCTTCGTTGCAAAAAAAATGTTTGTGACGTTAGTTAATATGCAAAACTGATAAGTGAAAATTTTAATATACTCAGTATTAATTTTCAAAGAAAAATAAGGGGTAGCTTAATTTCCTCCTTTTATTGTTTTTAAAATTTTTATTTTAAAAACAAAACACCTTGATTATTAATGTTAATATAGATATATTTTCTTATTGATGATAAATATATATTAGTTAAAACTTAAAATAAATTATTTTAGTTAATTAAATTTATTTTAGTTTTATATAATATTTATTAATAAAATATTTTATTTTGTTAAAATAACTAATTTAAAATTTTAATGTTTATTTTAACCATATTTAGTTATCAAAACAAATTTTATTTAAAATTTGTATATTTTGAAAATATTTTAAATTTAATTTTATTAATTAATAAATGTTTTAAATTTATTTTAATTACAAAATTAAAATTAAATAAATTATTCATAATTTATTTAATAATTAATTTGTATTAATTAAAATATAATATAAAATTAAATTATTCATAATTTTTACAAATAATTAAATAATATATATTTAGTTGATAATAAATCAGAATATTGAAAATACAGAAATAGAAAGCAAAAATTAATTTTTATGATTTTTATAAATTAAAACAAAAAAAGTATAATCTAAAAACTCAAACATACATTTTTATTATTAAATTTAGAAACAAAAGTAAAAACAAAAAATATAAAATATAAACAGAACCTAAAAGAAATCGATCAATCAAAGATGCTGCTAACGATTGAATGATGACACAAATGGTACATCTCTTCCGGGAAAATCACATCCTGGTGGGTAGATACACTACAATTACAGGTGAAGGACTGGGAAAGGACCATCGTACTTATCCCGGAAAATTTTACAAGAATGGTTGCAAGTTCTCCAAATGCAAAGATTTTGACTGCCTTTCCCTTTGAAAATTGAGCTTATTTCATGCAAGAAAAGTAAAATCTTGCACATACTTATCTGAAGGAACTCTGTATTTCTTCCAATGTTCTTCCTTTTGTCTCCGGAACCCATAGGCTCGTAAAGGCGATCGTGAAGGCACTCACAACCATGTAAATGGTAAATGTTCCTGCAGTTGAAGAAGGAAATGTAGTTATCTGCACTAAAATTGCAGGAAAAAAAAAAAGAAAGAGGTTCAGTGGGGATACAGACCTCCAGTGCTCCAGCTTAAAAGCAAGTTTGCAGTCATTGTAACCGCCCAGGAGATGAACCAATTGGAAAGTGTTGCTGCACTTCCAGCCAGGCCCTTGATGTTGATCGGTAGAATCTGAATTCGCATGTTAGTTCCATCCATCAGCCATTTCAGAATAGTTATGATTTGTTCTTTTGAAGGGCATTTTATAGCTTTATAACTTCTTTGCAATAATTCTTTAGGCTAAGTAATGCATACACCTAACTGTAAGCACTAATAAAAGATCATAGATGCTTTTGAGCAATTTGGCTGATTCAGTGACATTGGTGATTTTTAGAAATCCTAATTGATAGAACAAAACTTGAACATATCAGTACCTCGGACATTATAACCCAAGGAATAGGACCCATTCCCAAAGAAAAGCTTATTACCATAGCCTGAAACAAGAGAAGGGAGAGGCAGGTTATCAGAACTTACCAAAAATGATAAAATTAAAACCTTGAAATAATTCATATCTCTATTTGTATCACGTACCACAACTCCAACAACTGAAAGGATTCCGAATATGGTATACAAGGTAGAGTCTTTTGATAGAAAATCCTGGACGAGTAAACATTATGAAGGTAGAATAATATCATATTGCTCCATAATCTTTTATCACAATTAACAGATAAACTCTTGTCAACGAGTTAATCCACTTACCTTTGCAAAGAATGACACTGCAACAATCAGCAAGCTAACTGTCATTCCACAAGAGGAGACCTATGGTGACAGGAAATGAAAAAAGTCACCCATTTCTGTACAAATTATAAAGACTAATCAGAATAGTTTTGCTTTAACTCACTATAAGGAGAACCCGACGGCCTGTTCTATCAACCAACCAAGTAGCTACACCAGTTGCCACAACCTAAACAACATGTGTGTAACCGTATAGATAAAGAGCTTCATAGGACCATTTCAACTTAATGACTCTACTAATAATATTAAAGACAATAACTTCAGAATTTTCTTTTCAAACTGTACCTGAATCGCACCAAGCCCAAATGTAGCCACATTACTATTTGTAACCCCTGTTTAAGATCAAGAAATTAATCAGAACCATTGTAATCAAATATAGTTGTTCTTAAGTGATATATTTTCCTGAGGACAGTCAAAGAGTAGTCGTTAATTATCAATGGGAAAAGTGACAGTCAATATGGACATCAACTAGAAGTAGCTCTGTTGACGATAGACCATGGATGCATTTTAGAGGTCAGACAACACTATGTTGTAACCAGTACTACTAATTATTTCACCACTAAGATTCTAAGAAAACATGGTTTCAAAGGACATTCAGTTAATATTTTACCCAACTGATTTTGAGTAGTAAAGGTATGTAGCAACAAGAAGAGAAGCTTGCTGCCTTCAAATTCGAATAAGCTTGTAACTACACCAAAATAATTTGCTTCCAATATTCCAAAGTTAAGAACATGATAAAAGGTCTATGTGAGGAAGAGGAACGTGATTAAGCTTACCAGAAGCTGAAAAAATGGTACTGGAATAGAAAAGAACACCATTTATCCCACTAAGTTGTTGTAAGACAAGTAGACCTATACCAACCTGCAGGAAATTGATTGATCAAAAATCAAAGTCTTATGTTTTATGCTATTTTTAACTCCACAAAGTTAAAGATAATGACAGTACATTACCATCAAAGGAAACCAGTATCTTTTTCGTTTGAGATCTGCAAATCTGATTGTTGTTCTTCTGCTAGTTGAAGCAACAGCTCTCTACACAATCCATAGATGCAGGTCAAATTATCTAACACTGATAAATAATGTAAAACACCAATAGAAAAATTTGGTCTACAAATTTTATGCAAGGAAAAAAATTGCAAGTGGGAAAGCAGATCAGCTATTTCACTGGCGGCCATTACCTTAATTTCATTCACTTCAACCGAGATATCAGTATCAAATCCCCGAAGAACTTGCAAAGAAGCTTCAAAATCTTCTGACATACCCATTTTTGCCTGCAATTTAGGGAAGAAACAAGATAAAGAGTTTGAATCATTAGGGCTTAAGAAAAAGTTTGATTCTGATCAAGGAAAGAACATTCTCGAAAACTTACCAGCCATCGAGGAGACTCTGGAATGAAAAATAGACCAGGTATCAAGACAGTACATGGAAGAATTCCTGAAAAACGAGGATTAAGTTCCATGATTCAAAACTGAAAGTCTGCCAAGATTGACAATGATATTTAGGTGAATTGTTAACCAAAAGTTCGACTTCCATGATTGGTTATTTTTTTTATATTGACATGTGTTGTTTACAATTGAAGACAATCTTTCAGAGCGTTACCCAAAACTGCAAGTATTCTCCATTGAACAAAAATTCCGAGCAGGTAAGCAAGCATGATCCCAATTGTGACAGAAAGCTACAAAACAAGACAAGTTGAAATTAATTACTCCAGGGACTGTGAAATTCAAGTGTTTGTATCTGTTAATGAAAATTTAACCAGTAAGCCTGCATGAAATTCAAGTGTTTGTATCTGTCAATGAAAATTTAACCAGTAAGCCTGCATGAAATTCAAGTGTTTGTACCTGTTAATGAAAATTTAACCAGTAACCCTGCATATAAAGCTAACCTGATTCACTGACCCTAAGGACCCTCTCAAGTTTTGAGGGGCTATCTCTGCTATGTAAACAGGCACCTGCAAAAGATAAAACAGTTGAAGTCCTAATTAATTTTTAGGTTTCAACAACCAAATTCGGTTGGAAAACCTTACCGTATATGAGATAATTCCCACACCAAAACCTTCTAACAACCGTCCCATGTATAAAAACGAAGAATCCTACACAGAACAGCTTACCTTCAGAAACAATTGAATATGTTCATGCTAGAAGTTTCAGTGAAGCAACGTAATTAAACTCACTTTGGCAAACGATATCGCAAGCCACCCGATGACATTTGGAATGGAAGCGATCATTAGAGACTGCATTTGAAACAAAAAAGACGGGACTCATTAGTTAAACAACCTAAATTAAGCAAAATATCTAGGTATATAATTCTTGTGTTTAGTGATAAAGCAAATCAGTAATCCTACCCCTTTTCTTCCAACATACTCCGCAATTTGACCACTAGCTATAGCACCAACCATAGCACCCACATTCGATAGAGAGCCAAATATCGAATACTACCCCAAAAATAAATTGAAGAACAGAGTTAGAAAACACGATGAATAAGCCCAATATAAAATTTAAAGCAAAATCGTATATTCACACCTCTGAGACCGTAAGTCCAAGGTCCTTGGTGATGGCAGCTTGAGTTGGAGAAGAATAGCCGGACTACAATTAAAGAAAATTAAAACTTGATGTATCAAGAACTTCTTTATCAAGCTTTTAGCAATCTTGATATTTCAAGAACTTCTTTACCAAGCTTTTACTAATCTTGATGTTTCTTTACCAAGTTTTTTCCTTTCCCATACGTTACCATGTTTGTAGCTAATCGGAAAACAGCATAAATCTTTAGCTTCAGTTCATTCTTCATATGGTAATTAGCATAAACTCATTACGGTAATTAGCAGATGGGAGATTGAGAAAGTCCCTCACAGTGAAGCCGAATTGGATAGGACCAAGAGCAACAATCAGCACACAAGCCAGGACAGATATGGAGCTATCCCGAATGGCCTGAGAAGACCCCATCATGCTTGATTGTCTCGACCCCATACGATACCAACTCCCAGTGTGAAGAAACGGCTTCCGTTGGTCCCCTCTCCCATCATCATCGTCCCTGAAACTCATTCTTCTCTATTCGAACAGTCACCCAATTTTGCTCCTTAAGTGACTGATAAAATGCCCCAGAGAAAGAACAGCAGAGAAGAGGAGAAGCAACAATGAGTAAATGAGAGAAAATACAAGTATTTGTCGTCTCTGTGTGTCTGTAAGTAGGGAAGGCATTACAAGACATGGGCTGACGTTACTACTTACAATTGTTGTTGGTGTTAAGCTGTAAATCAGTAATCTACCTGAAACGTTCTTTGCATGTTTGGCCTCGTAACTCAAAAAGAACCAGCTCACACTTGTACTCGCCACGTTGGGTATAATCATTATCGTCTTGGTATCGGATCACACTTGTACTGACATTTGTTCAAGCTCTCAAATGAGTTCAAATTCAACCCAAAATCAGAATTAACTACAACTATTCCATTAATTTTAACTTGAACCAAAAGGTCCGAACTAACCGTCAACTCTCCCCCTGTCACATTTCTCAATTATAAGGGTTTGGACAAAAAGCTGGAACTTGACAAGACAATAGAGATGCTTTCCATGGTGTCGTAACTCAGTTTAGTATTGGCATTTAACACGTGGCTTTTCAAGTTCCAAGTTTTCAACAAATAAAAATGATTAATATTTTAAGAGGATGTCAATTATAATTATAAGAAGGTACATTTAAACTATTCACACTCAAATTAATTATATTCGTATTAAGTAGGTTCTTTATCAGAAATTAACATCTGATCTTAAATTTTAAACAATTGTATATATGAGAACAGTTTGAACCTACGATCTTACTTAATCAAAAAAGTCGTCTGCTAACTCACCTTACTTTACAGAATTAATTTAATTTATTATAAACATGACCAAGTCACAAAATCAAACTCACGTTGTTGGAAGCAGGTGCGCACCTACCTGACACGTGTTTCAAGGTGGGAGATGTTAAAGTTATTGGATTTGGTTCGATCCTTGGGCTGGACTTAGACGAGAAACATCTTTTTCTATTTTTCATTAAAAACAAATTGAGTTGGGTTCGGACTGGAGCTCAATTGTCTAAGGCTTAAAACTTGAGTAGGGTTTGGTCTTCGGAGTTGAAACACAACAATAATCATCTGCTGGTTTCTGTTCCGCCGAACGAATTGTTGCAAGAAAAATGAAGTTGGGAGAAGATGACGATAAGTGCAAGAATAAATGTGAAGAGTGCAAAGAAAACCCATCAAAATACAAATGCCCAGGCTGCTCTCTCCGCTCCTGCAGCCTCGCTTGTGTCAAAGCTCACAAGCTCCGCACTGGCTGCTCTGGAAGCAATCGAACCGGCACCCCTTTTGTCCCTCTTTCACAATTCAATGACCGTGTCCTCTTATCTGGTAAACGATAATTGTTTTTACTACTTAAATGTTACATAACATACATTTGAGTATGTATTAAAGTATTTGTTTGTTGGTTATGTAGATTATAATCTGCTGGAGGAGACTAAGCGAGTCACTGAATCCGCTCGGAGGTTGAGAGGTCGATTACGTGCTTTTCCTTACCCCAAGCTACCTAATTACCTTCGCATCCTTAAGGGAGCTGCTTCGGCTCGTAGAACTAAGCTCCTTCTTCTCCCTCCGGGCATGTCCAAGAGAGAGATCAATCAGTCTCGTTACGACCAAAGGAAGAAATTTATCTCTTGGACAATTGAGTGGCGCTTTCACTCTACCACCGACGTTGTTGTTCTGCTTGATCACGGGTCTGTTATATTTACCTACAAAATAGCTCTCTTGTTATTTCAAATTTTTGTTTGCCACCAAAACCTTATTACTTTTAGTTTTAGATTGCGATTGTTAATCCTCATGGATTTCCTTATCTTTGCAGAATACACGAAGACACCATCCTTTACTCAGTGATGGAGAGGCATCTGAATCCTGGACCATGGAATCATCCTGTAAGACAATTTTCTCTGGAGCAACCGGATTCTCTTAAATATTTTATACGCAAATATCCCAAGGTATTAATTCTTTCTGAATTCCTGACACCAGTGCATTGAACCAACTATACTAGCTTATTCTAAGATTGATACAGGCTCCAAACTTGGTTGATATTGCTAGAGGCTGATGCATGCATCATTTTTTCTTCACGAGCCATGTAAATCCATTGCACTCCAACTTGTAATTTTGCAAGACCCAATATGAACATGTTATCAGGTTGAATGAGGTTAAACATCCAGGTCCTCCATCACATTGGTAGATTGTTCGTACCAAAATATCATATAATGACGATAAACGAGTTGATATGACTTTCTTTTCATGGACTCAAACTTCTCAATGAAGCTGCTGTTCTTGGGTAACACATTAAGTAATAAACTGTTACTTGATAACTACTGTTAGACTCTCGTACACTTGGATGCCACAACGCAGTTTGTTAGTTCTCATAATTTAGGCTTTGGGTTGCATTTCACTAACTGTTTAACATTCAATAAAGCTGCAATTCTTGGATAAGGGGGTTAAGTATAAAGCATTGATTGATGGTCCAACTGCTATAGTCTCATTTACTATGATGTCTTTGTTTTACATGACCATAGTATCTTCAAACCTTTTCCTGAGCATATTATCCTAGTGCTTATTTGAGTTTTCCATTTTTTATAAAAATTTTATGTTGCTGTGAAGTGCCGTAGTGCCCAAGCTATCCAAATGGATGCAATGCCCTCATCAAGTTGAAATTATTAGTGTACTGAAAACGTTGCTATGGTTTTGGATTATTTCAGGGATCCAGGTCACCATTCTACAAGTTGGACATAAGGACACCATTAAGGCAACAATTGGCAAACATTGTTATCCTGGAATACCCTGTTGTACATGTTTTTCTTCCTTCGCATAGGTGTGAGTTTGAAATTGTAAATGAGGCACATCTTACAACCTGTACAATGGAAGCCAAGAATTGTGTCAGGAATGACCATCCTAGCCCCAGAGGTGTTGCATTTGTAGAGGAGGAAATAAACGATGGGGAATCATCAGATCCTCAGGTTTATGATTTCATAAACAATGCAAATTTGGGTCCTCGGCATCAACTCAATTCCCATGAAATGTCAGAGAGAGCATTGAATGAGTCATCTAGTGGCGAATTGAATGAGTCATCTAGTGGCTCATTGTTTGCAAGGGTTCCAGCAGGGAACGGTTCACATCCCAGCTCCTGGGATATGGAATTAGGCAGTTTAGAGGATATGGTGTTTGACATCGATCAAGACTTGCTAGATGCATATTCAAATCTCATTGCTGAAATGAATCCTAATGACTTGTGTGATTTTGAAGGTGAATTTTCCAAGTTAGTGGGAGTGGAAGAACAGAAAGATTCAACTTTTGGAGCAAACTTCCAAATGGAGGAATTAGAAGAGGGAGAAATTGCTGAATAGTCGCAATGTTATTATATACACTTGAAATTTGACTTTGTGAATTTTAGTATAGAAATTCTGCCAGATGTATTACCTTTCAATTTGGTTTCAGCCTTTCAATTCTGCAAGATGTATTACCTTTAAAATAAATTACTTGATTTCAAAAAGAATATTAAAATGATAATATTTAAAATTTATAACTTGTTATCTTTTATTTTGTTTGTAAAAATTAATGAAACCTTAATTAAGGTTAGAGTGTGTGAATTGTAAAACTATTGTATTTATTAGGGATGCAAATTCTTGTTAACTTTATGATTTTTAATAAAATTAAAGAATTTAAAATATAATTGAAGAAAAAACTCTTAGTTATCAAATAATTTACAAAATTTACCTATTATTTAATAAATGATCAATTTTAACAAAATTATTAAAATAAAATAAATTAAAAGGTTAAAATTTGATTAAAAAAGTTCAAGTTTAATCATTAATTTTAAAACTTACATATTTATCATTGACACTTTGCACATCCTTACAATAAAAAAATACTCACCTATAATAAAATATTTGTTTAGAGGTCTCAAGACCAAAGACGACTTTACCAGCCCAAGCAGCAAAATATCCTCATTCAGTCGTTAGGATGTCTAGTTCCATAGAAGGTGACCGAGTTGGTGGGATGGAGTGGAGGAACATGAGATCAAAAGATCTTGTTTTTTATTCCCCTTACTCACTCTCTCTTCATGGAACCTATTGTATAGGACTTATTTAATACGAAATATCTGGTTGATGTAATTTATAGACTATTACATTAATTCAGAAATTTACCCAATGCGCATTTAAAGAGTAACAATTGTGGGTTCTTTTGTTGAAAAAAAAAAAGTTTGTGACATTAGTTAATATGCAAAACTGATAAGTGAAAATTTTAATATACTCGGTATTAATTTTCGAAGAAAAGTAAGGGTAGCTTAATTTCCTCCTTTTATATGATAATTATCTAAATATAATAATTAATTTTAAAATAATGAAAATAATTCAAATTTTTGAATTATTAATTATTTTCTATTTTATCAAAATTTTGAATTATTTTTTTAGAATTGTTATTTTTCACATTTTATTTCATTTTACATTTAATTAGACATAATCTGTAACACCCAAATACCCCCTAGGAGGATACATGGATGTCACCCAAGACAAAACAGACAAAATCAAACATCACACTGATATTTATTTTATTTAGTAATCTCAAACTCACACACATATATTACATATTGTAAATCTCATAACAGAAAACCAAAGAATATTTACAAGTCCAAACAAAGGAAACAAAATACATTTTCAAACTTTATGAACAGACTCCTTTGGCCAGTGCAGTAGACTTGTCCCAGTTTTTAAACTCTTCGCTCTCGAACCTACAGGGCAAATCCATCGTCTAAGCATATAGCTTAGTGAGTAATAACTAATCTAATTTAATGGATTATCATATAAAATTTAACTTCAGTAGTAAGCATCAAGAAGAAACATTTATCGAAAATCGGACATAACACATTTGAAGCAGATTCACTTACTTATCGAATGAATATCACAAGAGGTATAAACCGATCGAATCATAATACAATTTTGTCAAACACATATCAAGCGTAAATCCATTTACGAAGCGGTAACGGACTTATACAGAGATACCGTAATTAGTATCGCAGGAGAGACATATGTCTCGATATCGAGACACCAAAGTGTCAAATAACGAGGCATTGCAGATCCTTCTAGGCATGCCTATTTACCCACAACTAGGACTTAACAGTTTTAAAACAGAACAAGGTCATTTCATGTGCAGGCAAATAGCACTTCCAATAAATCAATCCTAGACATCATCTAGGTTGACTCACAAAATTGACTATCCAAATTACTTATCAAATTATTTACAGTATTACTTACCAAAACCGCTTCTTCATTTATTGCCTCGAAATTTCGGCAATATCTGGCAGTGGTCGTTCCTCTATAATAGGGAACACAGATACAAATTACTATTTTGCATAATTACTGTATGAAGAATGAGTATGATGCATGTTCGTAACAAATTCCGGGACTAATTCTAAATTTTGAATTTGTATTCTATAATTCACAACATACATTATTGAATCCTTAATTCTTAATTAAATCTGAAAAATTACAAATTTCACATAAAGAGGTAGAAAATTTTCTTACGAATCCAACGCTTCGAGAATCAGGTCATTCGGAGGTCGGATGATAAAGATATGATGAAAACAGTGAAGTTTATCACACACAAGTCGACTTATCTATTAAAACACACACAAGTCGACTTATACTTACACAAGTCGACTTACGTAACACGACAAGTCGACTTACACTTGCATAACTCGACTTATTGAAGAGCGGACATGACAGTTCATGCAAAACGTTGATTTTCATGCAAAACGTTGATATAAGTCGACTTATAGCACTGTTCATCGTCTTCTTCACCAAACCATACGAAACATCAGTCTTTTCTTCCTTTTTTTTTTAACTTCTTCACTTCAAAATTCATCTATCTATCATTTCTATACTATTAGAATCATCTATACACTCCAAAGATCACAACACTAACATTCCAACTTTCTCTCTCTCTCTCTCTCTCTCAAATTTTCCATCACAACAGCCCACGTTTGTTTTCATTTTCCTCCTTGAAACACCACTCCTCGTTATGCTCTATGGTTTCTTAAGCTTTAACTTCATTTAAACCCATCTCTCACAATACCCACATATTAACGCATATATAACCAAAAACAGAGCATGTCACGTTACTACATATATAAATATCTGCACATCTTTTAAGTTTCTCATTCCTATATTATGTAACTCTTATGTAAGTTATATATATCACATACATCTTCTACAAGAAAAACAGAGCTTGAATACCGTAAACATCCTACAATCACACTTTTTAAACTCATGCATGCATGTATATATTTCCACTGCAAAAATAACATAGAATAACTTACTTGAGTTGATACACCGAATTCCAACAGTGACATTAACAAGCAAGATTTTGTGGTTGGAGAGGAGCATCACAATGAAGTAGAAACAAACACTAACAGATGATGAAAAGGAGAGCTTGACGACTTTCGGTGAAGACCAAAGCCATTCCAAAGAGTAACAAATATATAAACGTGTATAATGAATCTAGTAACACATGGCTCCGTGCATGTGAGCCATCAGACGACCACTTGTCACCTTGCATGAGAACCGTATAAGTTGTCCATTTATTTTTATTAATAAAATATTCTTTTTAAACCAAATACATTGTTTTGAATTCTCATAACAAACAAATACTCAAAAGTTCCAGACAACTTCCGAAAATTTACCAAAATTTTGACATAAAATAATGACTCGTAAAATAAATTTTCAACCCAAAATTAATTCACCATCAATTTCTAAAAATATTTGAAGTATACAAAAATTAGTAAAATTATATTAATACGGTCCGAATCAATCCGAAGTTTCATTAAACTAATTTATCGGAAAATGCCATGAATGCATGCCAAAATACTTATGCACAATTTAAGCAAATATTTAATAAACAAATAACAAACATAATTTGTACTAAATTTCTTTAATATTCTAACCCCTAATTTGGGGCGTTACAACTCTTCTCTCCTTAAGAATTTTCGTCCTCGAAATTCATACCTGATCCGAATAAGTGCGGATACTGAGCCTTTATGATTTCCTCTGGTTCCCAAGTTGCTTCCTCAATTCCATGATGTTGCCAGAGGACTTTTACTAACGGTACTGAATTGTTTCGGAGTTGTTTCGCTTCTCTGGCTAGTATGAAAATTGGCCCTTCTTCATACGACAACTCCTGTTGTACCTAAATCTCTTGCACCGGAATCTTATGTGAGGCGTCATATCGGTATCTCCTCAACATAGAAACATGAAACACATCATGCAGTCTGGCCAATTCTCCAGGAAGAGCTAACTGATAAGCTACGGGTCCAACCCTCTTCAGAATTTCATAAGGCCCAATGAATCGCGGACTGAGCTTACCCTTCTTTCCAAACCGAAGTATGTGTTTCCATGGTGACACTTTTAGAAACACCTTATCACCCACTTGAAACTCAATATCCTTCCTTTTTAAATCAACATAAGACTTACGCCTATCATGGCGACTTTCAATCTTGTCGAATAATGAATCTTTTCTTAGTATCTTTCACAATTTCTGGCCCGATCATCTTGTTTTCACTCAACTTCGTCCAACATACCGGAGTTCTACACTTCCTACCATACAACGCTTCATAAGGTGCCACGCCGATGCTCGTCTGATAACTGTTGTTATAAGCAAACTTCATCAAAGTCAGATAATTATCCCAACTCCCAAGAAACTCTAACGCACAACCCCTCAACATATCTTCCAAAATCTGTATAACTCGTTCAGATTGTCCATCTGTCTGGGGATGGAAAGCAGTACTAAACTTAAGTTGAGTACCCAATGCTTCCTGCAAACTTTTCCATAATCTCGAAGTAAATCGAGAATCACGATCAGAAATAATCGATAGTGATACTCCATGCAGTCTTACAATCTCATTCACATACAAATCTGCAAGCCTATCCAATGAATAGTCGGAATGACGGTAGAAAATGAGCGATTTGGTGAACTTATCCTGATAACCCATACCGCATCATGTTTCTTTTGAGTAAGAGGAAGTCCAGTAACAAAGTTCATGGTAATATTATCCCATTTCCATTGAGGAATAGGAATAGGATTTAACAAACCAGATGGAACCTGGTGCTCAGCCTTAACCTGCTGGCATGTCAGACATTTTGCTACATAGTCCACAACATCCTGTTTCATACCTGACCACCAGTATACTGCTTCAAATCCTGATACATCTTGTTTCCACCTGGATGCATAGTAAATACTGTATTATGAGCCTCAAACAATATCTTCTTCTTCAATTCTTCATTAGCTAGCACACACAACCGGTCCTTATAATACAATTCACCACCACCCTGCACAGAAAAATCAGTGTGTTTACCTTCCTGAGTAGCCATGATAAGTTGTTGAAACTTATCATCAGCTCTTTGAGTGTCACAAATCTCCTGTCTTAACGTAGGCTTTGCTCTCAATTGAGCCATTAAAGCTCCATCAGATCCCAATTTCCATCCAGTTTGCTTCAGTGACAATGCTAAGATGGTCTTTCGACTCAAGGCATCAGCTACAACATTAGCCTTACCCGGATGGTAATCCACAATACAATCATAGTCTTTAAATAATTCCAACCAACGTCGTTGTCTCAAATTGAGTTCCTACGTATGGCGAGATACTTGAACTCTTATGACTGTGAAAATTCTACACCTTTCACCATACAGATAGTGTCGCCAAATTTTAAGGCAAACACTCTGCTGCAAGTTCGAGATCATGTGTAGGGTAATTTCATTCACGAGTCTTTAGTTGCTAGAAGCATAAGCAACTACCTTTCCTTCCTGCATCAATACGGCCTAAACCAATTCCGGATGCATCAAGATACATAACATACTCCTTACCAACCGTAGGTTGAACTATCTGAGAGCTTGATGAAGCATACTCTTGTTGATCAAAATTACTCTGACATCTATCAGACCATTCATACTTCACTCCCTTCTATAAAAGTTTAGTTAAAGGGGATGCTATCACTGAGAACCCCTTAACAAACCGACGGTAATAACCAGCCAGGCCCAGAAAACTTCTTACTTTCGTCACATTCCGTGGCGGCTTCCAATTAACAATAGCATCTATCTTATTAGGATCAACTCTAATTCATTCAGAAGAGACAACATGCCCTAGAAATGATATCTCTTGAAGCCAGAAATCACATTTACTCAACTTCGCATACAACTGTCTTTCCTTCAGAGTCTGTAATACAATTCGGAGATGCTCACTATGATCATGTTCATTCCTAGAATAGATCAGGATATCATCAATAAACACCACAACAAACTGGTCCAAATAAGGCCTGAACACTCGATTCATTAGATCCATAAATGCTGATGGAGCATTAGTTAACCCGAATGGCGTTACCAGAAATTCATAATGTCCATAACGGGTTCGAAATGCTGTCTTCGGTACATCCACATCCTTTACCCGGAGCTGATAATACCCCGAACGCAGATCTATCTTTGAAAACACGTCTGCATCTCTCAACTGATCAAATAGATCGTCAATCCGTGGCAGTGGATACCTATTCTTCACTGTGACTCTATTTAACTGCCTATAATCGATACACATTCTCAGTGTACCATCCTTCTTCTTGACAAACAACACTGGTGCGCCCCATGGTGATACACTGGGTCTAACAAACCCTTTATCCAGAAGTTCTTGTAACTGCAACTTCAACTCCTTTAACTCAGTAGGAGCCATTCTATACGGTGTTCTGGATATAGGAGCAGTACCAGGCATGACTTCAATAGATAACTTCACTTCTCTTTCTGGAGGGATTCCAGGCAATTCTTCATGAAAAACATCTGGAAACACATTCACTACATGAATCTCAAGCAATTTATCCTTACCACCATCCGTCTGGGAATCAAGTACAAACGCTAGATAAGCTTCACACCCCTTCCTGAGAAGCTTTTGAGCTTGCATAGCAGATACTACATTAGTCAGAGAACGTGTGCAACCACCATGAAATACAATCTCAGACTGGTCGGGCCTCTTTAAGAAAACTGTCTTCGTCTTACAGTCGATTACTGCCTGATGTTTAGACAGTCAATCCATACCCAGAATCAAATCGAATTCGTGAAATGGCAACCTAATCAGATCCGCTACATACTCACTTTCTTGAATCTTAACAGGACAATTCCTAACCACCTGATTCACTAATACACTACTACCCAGAGGACTAGTTACATGCATGTCATATTCTAACTGATCTATAAGCATCTCCTTAACAAACATTTCTCCATCACAAATATATGAATGTGAAGATCCAGGATCAATTAATGCATACAATTCAGAACCAAAGAGATAAACCATACCAGCAATGATATCTGGTGCATCCTAATCCTCACGAGTTTTCAGTGCATAAGCCCGAGCTGAAGCATAAGGCACAGCTGGTCGATTCACAGTTTCTGAGTGTGAGCTCGGATTAGTCCTGCTCTAATTATATCCGCCTCGGCCTCTTCCTTGACCTCTGTTCCCAACTGAAGCATGTGAAACCTCTCCACTAGCTTGTGCTATCCCAGACTGTCTCATAGGGCAATTTGCAATCATATGCTCCGTACTGCCACAACGAAAACATGCACCTGTAGCTCTCCAGCAGACACCCCAATGATAAATAGAGCAGTGTGGGCACTCTGGAGCACCAGAACCTCGACCCCCAGAGGAACCCCTACTAGAAGCAGTCGATGTAGGAAAGTTTTGTTGTCTTCCCCTCATCACAGATCTCTGAGCAAATCTCGGTGCAGAGGAACTACCTTCCCGATTTCGTTTCCCCGAGGACTGGCCTCCTCTATTAAAGCCTCTTTTCTGACTTCTTTCTTTCCTGATCGTCTCTTGTTTTTCTATTTTTATTGCAGCCTGTACTAACTGATGGTAAGTAACTTGTTGTAACATAGAAAACGCTGACAGATGCTCCTTGATCGAATCTTGCAATCCTCCTCGAATTGATGACATCGGAACTCTTCAGTCAGCACAGATTCAGGGGCATACTTACTGAGCCGATTAAACTCCCGATCATACTCAGCAACAGACAAACTCCTCTGCTTTAGATTCAAAAACTACTTCCACCTATCCTTTCTGTAAGCTTCCGTCACATATTTAGTTTTAAATTCTTAGGCAAAGAATTCCCACGTCAGAGGCACCGGTAGCTGAGGACTCCTAAGGACAAACTTCCACCATTAATAAGCTGCTCCCTGTAGAAGGGAAACAGCACAGTGAACCATCTGCTCTGCTGGACAACTAATCTCGTCCAGTACCCTCTTCACCTTCTCAATCCAGAACTCAGCCTCTTCAGATTCTTCCAGAGATGTCCCAGAAAAATTTTCAGCCCCATACTTCCTCAGCTGATCAATCGGAGCCTTAGGTGTTGTCATGCGATGTAACAAAGTCATCATATCCTGGGACAGCTTAACCAAAGCTTCTCCCTAGCTCGGGGAGGAGGTGGAACCTCAGCTTCACCTCGATTGACCCTTGATGGTCCAGGTATTTCAGAACGAGTTTGCTCCGGCTGATTACTCTCAGCAACTTCGTCAACAAATTCGTGAGATCCTTCCATCGTAATTTTCTATAGACAAAACATGGGACACCGCATTAGGCCAAAACACAACTTAGACACTCAACGGAAAACAATAGGCAAGCCGTGGTTAAACCAGAACTGCCTAAACTTGCTCTGATACCAAAAGATGTAACACCTAAATACCCCCTGGGAGGATACATGGATGCCACCCAAGACAGAACAGACAAAACCAAACATCACACTGATATTTATTTTATTTAGTAATCTCAAAGTCACACACATATATTACATATTGTAAATCTCAGAACAAAAAACCAAAGAATATTTACAAGTCCAAACAAAGGAAACAAAATACATTTTCAAACTTTATGAATAGACTCCTTTGGTCGGTATGATGAGACTTGTCCCGATCTTTAAACTCTTCGCTCGAACCTACAGGGTAAATCCACCGTACTAAGCATATAACTTAGTGAGTAATAACTAATCTAATTTAATGGATTATCATATAAAATTTAACTTCAATGTAAAGCATGCAAGAAGAAACATTTATCGAAAATCGGACATAACACATTTTAAGATGATTCACTTACTTATCGAATCGAATATCACAAGAGGTATAAACCCGTCGAATCATATCGATTTTGTCAAACACATATCAAGGCGTAAATCCATTTACGAAGCGGTAACGAAACTTATACAGGAGATACCGTAATTAGTATCAGCAGGAGAGACATATGTCTCGATATCAGGAGATACCAAAGTGTCAAATAACAGGAGCAGCTGTAGACCCTTCTAGGCACGCCTATTTACCCACAACTAGGACTTAACAATTTTAAAATAGAACAAGGTCATTTCATGTGCAGGCAAATAGCACTTCCAATAAATCAATCATAGACATCATCTAGGTTGACTCACAAAATTGACTATCCAAATTACTTACTGAAATTATTTACCTGTATTACTTACCAAAACCGCCTTATCATTTATTGCCTCAAGTCCTAAGCAATATCTGGCAGTGGTTGTTCCTCTATAATAGGGAACACAGATACAAATTACTATTTTGCATAATTACTGTATGAAGAATGAGTATGATGCATGTTCATAACAAATTCCGGGACTAATTCTAAATTCTGAATTTGTATTCTATAATTCACAACTTACATTATTGAATCCTTAATTCTTAATTAAATCTGAAAATTTACAAATTTCACATAAAGAGGTAGAAAATTTTCTTACGAATTCAACGCTTCGAGAATCAGGTCATTCGGAGGTTGGATGATAAAGATATGGTCAAAACAGTGAAGTTTATCACACACAAGTCGACTTATACTTACACAAGTCGACTTATCCATTAAAACACACACAAGTCGACTTATACTTACACAAGTCGACTTACGTAACACGACAAGTCGACTTACACTTGCATAACTCGACTTATTGAAGAGCGGACATGACAGTTCATGCAAAACGTTTATTTTCATGCAAAACGTTGATATAAGTCGACTTATACACCACAACAAGTCGACTTATAGTACTGTTCATCGTCTTCTTCACCAAATCATACGAAACAGCAGTCTTTTCTTCCATTTTCTTTAACTTCTTCACTTCAAAACTCATCTATCTATCATTTCTATACTATTAGAATCATCTATACACTCCAAAGATCACAACACTAACATTCCAACTTTCTTTCTCTCTCTCTCTCTTTCTCAAATTTTCCATCACAACAGCCCACGTTTGTTTTCATTTTCCTCCTTGAAACACCACTCCTCGTTATGCTCTATGGTTTCTTAAGCTTTAACTTCATTTAAACCCATCTCTCACAATACCCACATATTAACGCATATATAACCAAAAACAGAGCATGTCACGTTACTACATATATAAATATCGGCACATCTTTTAAGTTTCTCATTCCTATATTATGTAACTCTTATGTAAGTTATATATATCACATACATCTTCTACAAGAAAAACAGAGCTTGAATACCGTAAACATCCTACAATCACACTTTTTAAACTCATGCATGCATGTATATATTTCCACTGCAAAAATAACATAGAATAACTTACTTGAGTTGATACACCGAATTCCAACAGTGACATTAACAAGCAAGATTTCGGTGGTTGGAGAGGAGCATCACAATGAAGCAGAAACAAACACTAACAGATGATGAAAAGGAGAGCTTGGCGACTTTCGGTAAAGACCAAAGCCATTCCAAAGAGCAACAAATATATAAACGTGTATAATGAATCTAGTAACATATGGCTCCGTGCATTTGAGCCATCAGACGACCACTTGTCACCTTGCATGAGAATCGTATAAGTTGTCCATTTATTTTTATTAATAAAATATTCTTTTTAAACCAAATACATTGTTTTGAATTCTCATGACAAACAAATATCCAAAAGTTCCAGACAACTTCCGAAAATTCACCAAAATTATGACATAAAATAATGACTCGTAAAATAAATTTTCAACTCAAAATTAATTCACCATCAATTTCTAAAATATTTGAAGTATACAAAATTACTAAAATTATATTAATACGATTAAGAATCAATCCAAGTTTCATTAAACTAATTTACTGAAAATGCCATGAATGCATGCCAAAATACTTATGCACAATTTAAGCAAATATTTAATAAACAAATAACAAACATAATTGTACTAAATTCCTTTAATATTCTAACCCTAATTTGGGCGTTACATAATCACAATTTTAATTCAATATATAAAATTAATTTAATAACTATTAAAAATAAAATAAAATTTAAAATATAATTTTAAAATATATAAATTTCAAATAAATTTTGATTTAGTAATTGAAAATATATAAAATAAATATTAGCTTATAAATAATAATTTCAAAATTATTTATTTTAAGAAATAAAATATTTTTATTAGTATTTATTAATAAATTTTATATAAAATATTATAAATAAGTTTAAATAAAATAATTTCTTAGAAATAAAATAAAATAATTTATTTTAAGTTTTATTTAATTTATAATTATTATTAGTAATAAAATATTTATTATTATTTTAAAACTTTGAAAAAAAGGAAGGAGAGATAGGAGAAAGGGAAGGAAAATTTGAAAATTTTGCAAAAAAATCTCCCAATTTTTTAAAATTTTCGGTATCGACCGGTATTTGAACGATATTTTGAATCTGAAGACTAATACAACCGAAATGGGCCTATACTGACGGTATTTAAATCCGGTACAGAATTCAATACCATGATCTAAATTGTTTAATGATAGTTTAATACCAATTAAACCTTTTAAACTTTAAATCTCTTATCTTACCGGTTTAACATCTTGTTTGGTTTTCAAAAACATTTTAAATTTATTATAATCTACAAATAAATTAACATGAATAAAATTAAGTAAAGTATCAATTTAAAATATAATTTATTTTGTTTTAGAAGATAAATTATATCTATTATTCTTTTATGAGTATATAAAAATCTTTGAACTAAATATAATAATTCATTAATTGCATGCTTTACATAAATTATTTATGAAATTAACCATTTCAAACAAAAATAAGAGTTCAACTTCATATTCTCAAATTTTTTAAAAATATTTAATAGCTTAAATTCATATACTAAAAAATTGTTTAATGTCTTAAATTCAAATCCTTTAATAATTTTATTAATAAAATTGATCAAAAGTTTGAGAGTTAGCTTTTGAGTATCTGGTAATAGGATCAAGTTATAAAATAACTTTCTTGTAAAAATATAAAGAAAAGTTATGTATATTATGAACCTCTTCAAACTCACATATGCAAAGAACCCGAGCATTCGTATTCTAAATAATGAATATATTTTATTTTTATCGTATAAAAGTTACAATCTTAAGCAAATTAAGATAAATTAAAGACTTAAAATACAATTTAAATGTTTCAAAATAATAAACAAATTATTTTATTTATTTATTAATATTATGTCTTCAATTTTGAATTAATGAACAACTAATTTAATATTTGTTAAATACATTATTTACACTTCAATATTTTATAAAAAATAAATAATTTGTTTATTTTTAATGTTATTTTATTTAAGAAGTAATATTAAAATAAAATATAAGAAATAATAAAAATATTGCTTTAAGTTGGCTTCACATAATTGGGAAATGCGCAACCAATGGGAACTTGCCAAGAGTGTGGTTGAAGTGGACACAAAGAATGAGGAGAAGGCAGTGTCCCACGCGCCCACGCTCGGAGCAGGAGCGTGGGGATGACCGGAACTGAATGTCGGGGTCTCGGACTAAGAGGACATAGAGCAACTGAGAGACGTAAAATACTGAAATCAGAAAACGTTAAAAACACACGGCGACCTCACTGTCACTCTCTGGTTGCTCCGGTTTCGTCATTCAGGCTCCGTCGCCGATAACGTCGTTATTGCCTTGGCTGTGTTCAAATCCTGAGTAGCTTCCACATGGGCGAACAATCCCAACCCCAACCCCAACCCCAAGTGCAAGTCAGCCTCACTCCCAATCTTCGCCACATGAGACCTTCATCGCCTCCACTGCTCCGCCGCAAGCTGCCTCGCCTCTGGCGAAAATCCCCGCGCGTCCGAGAAAAATTCGCAAGCTTTCACCGGAAACCGCCTCTGAAACCTCGAAAACTTCCAAACCAAACAAAACCAGACCTATCCAACAGCGATTGACGCTCGCGGTCGTCGCGAGGTCGCTCTCGTGCGAGGGCGAGATGGAGAACGCGATTCGCTATCTGCGGGAGTCGGACCCACTTTTAGCGCCCTTAATCGACGCCCATCCGCCGCCAGTCTTGGAGACATTTCGCACACCCTTCCTAGCCCTAACTCGAAGCATCCTCTACCAACAGCTCGCGCTCAAAGCTGGGGCATCGATCTTTACGCGCTTCGTCTCGCTTTGTGGTGGAGCAGCAGCAGTGGTTCCGGAGACAGTCCTCGCTTTGGCTCCGCAACAGCTTAGGCAAATCGGAGTTTCTGGTCGTAAAGCGAGTTATCTTCACGATCTCGCTAGAAAGTACCAGAATGGCATATTATCCGATGCGGCGATTCTAAATATGGACGATAAGTCGCTCTTTACTATGCTTACTATGGTTAATGGGATTGGTTCTTGGTCGGTGCACATGTTTATGATATTTTCCCTGCATAGACCTGACGTGTTGCCAATTAATGATCTTGCGGTGAGGAAAGGAGTGCAATTGCTTTATAATTTGGAGGAATTGCCGCGGCCATCTCAGATGGATCAATTGTGTGAGAAATGGAGACCTTACCGGTCTGTTGCTTCATGGTATATGTGGAGATTCGTGGAGATGAAGGGGTCACCTTCGAGTGCGATTGCGGTGGCTACTGGCACTGCTTTGACACAACAACATCAGGAGGAGGAGCAGCAGCAGCAGCCTGAACTTCTCGACCCACTTAATGGCATTCTCAATCTTGGGTATGTATAAAGTTTCACAAGGATATGTGTTACCAATTTGATATTGATATAAATTTTTTGGATGGCTTTTGCATTGTTCATTTTCAGTTCTTGTATTGAAAGGTTGTGTTTGCTGCTGGTGAATAGAGGTTTGCTTGATTGTAGTTGGTATAGGGTCTTGCTGTAGGTTTTTGAGCTGCATTCTTGAAGTTTATCCAAGTTAATACCTGATTTTAGGATTACTGCATTAAAACTTCATGTTTTTGATAAAAGTGTTCATCTGTTGCCCTTAGAAGTGTTAGATTTTGTGAAGAATCTTCTCATCGTTGTTTGATGTCTGTTCTTCCCGTTGAAAATTTGCAGCTTTTGTTTGAAAGTAACTATAATTACTCGGTGATAAATGAGACATACTGAGAGTAGTAACGGCATAATAACATGAAACAAACCAACAGTTGTAATTTCCCCAAAAAGTTGGCGAAAGCTGATGATTTGTCCACAGAATCTTTAGAGTATATATCTTCTGACTTAAAAATCTCTATCAGGCACAACAAGCATCCAATTTTACCACTTTATCATGAAGTATAGTAACAGACGTGGACATCAGTCCAATCTTGACTTGGTTTATTATGTAATTGACAATTAGAGTTTTCTGCATTTTCCAAATTGGACGGTTTGAACTTTGACATCTTAGTGTATTGAAAACAATGATTTTTATGACCTGCATAGGATAGATTCCTCTAGGAGTTAGGAGTAAATTTTAAGGAGTTGCTTCTTACAAAACTATCCTCTCAAACTGGAAAATTATGGGTAGCTTTCTACTTTGATGCCGCAAGGGGATTTATAGAAACTGAGGCAAGCAAAACATGCTTTTGGACCAAAAGGAAATATGTGAAATCCTATTATTAGTTAGTTCTTGTAATTATACCTCAATTACTTGGTGAAAAACATATATCCACGACTGCTTTGATGACATACTTTATCCCAATTATTGTTTATTACTATTTACCTTTACAATGCTGAAATTGATTCATCACTGTACAAGGATTATTGGTTATTGAGAATCATTATAGTAGTGTATGACTTTCAATGAAAGTAGAGTCCATGTCCTGTTAATTAGCAAAATTTTTGGAGTTTTAGGCCACAACGTGAACCTAAAATCTTTGGCCGAAGCCAAACCGGTGATATTGGTGTGGTTTTGATAAAATCTCAAGAAAGATGGAGATGTATGAGTGGGGAAAATGAAATGTTGAGGACTTGTAAAGAGTTCATAAAATCAGGGGATTTTGATTTTGATATCTGTTGATGGATTTTTTGGAGAAGCAGAAGATTGTTTGAGATTTCATGACATACCAGTTATGCAATGGAACTAGGAGATGCAAAGAAAGAGATCTCAATGGACTCAAGTGGTTGGTTGCAAATGCTAGAGATGGTGCATATAGGAGTTGCAAGTGCTAGAGATAGTGCATAGAGGGGTTGGAGTGTGCAGTCTTCAAAGTTGGAGCAAGCATAGCAAGCGTGTGAAGTTATGATGTGGGTTGTGAATTGGTGTTTGACAGTTTTTTGTTATTCCTTTTGTTAGTCTAGAACAGAGAGTTGCAATGATACAATCTCTATTATTCAGACTGGTTAAGCAGTCTTTACTCGCATAATAAAAATCTTCTAGACTGGAAAAGTATGAAGAGTATCGATGCTTGTCAACTTATGTTAAAAGATTAATACTAGGATTTGACTTGTTCATGAGGCAAATGATTAGCATTAAGTTCACTTAATAGCTCGGAGACACAATCAATTGTATATCCTTGAACCATTAAATCATTGACATGAATACATATCTCTAAATTGCTCATCCAGTTTGAGGGAACCAGCAGAACCTTATTATTGGTGTTTGGTACAGAAGACATATCGATAAATGTCCAGGTTCTTTCCATCTACTGGTTCAATTCATGGTAGGTGCAAGGGGACGAGGGGTATTATTTCCAATTCTAAATTACCAAATAAAAATCTAGGCTCAAAGCTTCAGTCGTAGCAATTACTGGTGTTGCCAGATCGGTTCATAGCAATATGCTTAAGTTTGTTTACAAATTTTCAGCTGACTGTACTTATCTGAAACTTTAGACAGTACACTGGATCGAGTGCTCTGGAATTCGAAATTGTGGTTGAAGCCTTTGGGCTGAAACAGCCAAGTTCAATACCTTTTTATTTGATAACTCTTGTCAATAGAGCACTATGTTGTGATTTAAGTTAACATGCTTCTGAAGTTATACACGAGATTTCTGTTAAGCTTTGTTACAATGCTCATCTCTTGCTTGGATGGCTTTTAAAATATGATTGTCTCTTTTAAGACTTTAGAATTTATTTGAACTTTTTGCTGCGTGTAAGTCCAATATGGTGGCATTTTCTTTATGTATATATACAAGTAGGGCAAGTTAAAGAAGCCATTTGGGTAAATCATATCACTTGGATTAACGGTTAAATGCACCAATTGAAGTATGAAACAGTTGCATTGCTGTAATGCTACCATAATGTTTGCTTTACAATCTACCTAGTACTAGGCACAAGTGGTCAAGATAGAGCCACGGCTTTATACTGTTCCTAACTTTATCTCTTCCTATAGTTATATCTCTTCCTATAGTTAATTTATACCCTATAAAAGGTAAACATTTTAATCATCATTATCATTGTATGTTGTTTATTTATGTTCTCCTTTTTTGTAAATGGGCGGATTCTCTTCTTGTTATGGGGTTATGGAGCGTAGGGATAGGTAGGGTTGTCATTGATAGTACTTTTCTTACGTGCGATTCCTGTACATGCATTTTGTGATTTTTCTATTACATCAATTTTTTCACTTTCTTCTTCCACCATCCTGCATGACATAGGGCCTGCGCTTGGGGACAATGATTCAGACCTTGGATGAGATGTGGATCTGGTTAGCACCTTCTTCCTTCCAATTAAGTTATCAGTTATAGGGAAAGTGTTCAGTGGGAAGTGAAGGTAACTAATTTGTCGTCCTGAAAAGGCTTAGACATGCAAGGTTTTGAGGGAGGTACATATAGATTTCTCCTGTGTAGTAAATTGCTTGGGAATTTAAGTAAAAGACTACCTATCTTAAAGTTCTTTGATTGTTGTCAAAAAAAACCAAAGACTTGGTTGTCCTCTAATGAATTTGCGGAGCTACAACTTTCTTGCTCGACCCTTTCTGCCTTACAATTTAACCATGATTTTGTGACTTGATGCAGCTGTTCACGTGGAAATGATAATAATTGTATATTATATTGAAGCATTAAGCTTTTAGACAAAGACCCTTGTACCAATTAACACCAAGAAAGAACTACGAATGGGTGAATCATGGTAATACGAATTCTGGATAATTTTTCCAAGATTACTGTCTTATTATATCTATTTGAATATTAACTATTTATTTATGCGAGACGTATATGAAACTTATATAAATAAATACGAGACTCACGTAAATAAATGACTTGGATTTAATAGACAGGATAGGTCAGGCTCGGTAATATGGGACCAAGTTTGATTAGTCAATAATTTGGTGCATTGGGGGCTGCTATAATAAATACTATCCTTAGTCCTTTCCTGACAAATGTCTTTGGTCCGAGAGTTGATGTCGATTTGCAGAATGGTGATTGCTGGGACCAAGTTTTGGCATTTTGAAGATCTATGTGCTGTGCTTTATATATACAGCGAGATTTTATCTTTGGAGTTATGAACTTGTATTATTTTTTAATATTTGAGATTTTAATACATTGATTAGCATCTGTTATTTACCCTCTTAATGGAAATCGGTGTGTCTACACTGCAATTTCACAATCCAGAATAGGTCACTGATACGAAAATGAAAGCATAATTAAAAACGCTCCTTCATAATACGTAATTCTTGAGGTTAGGGATGAGATTGCGAACTGAGAATTGTTGTCTTTGTGTATAAACCCTACTTATCCAGCTCAAGCAAGTATAATGTTAGCTCCTCCTCGTACTCGATCAAAATCACAACTTGATTAGAAAGAAGCGATGAACTTCCAATGCAAAGTGATGACTACTACACCATTGTAAGTATCGAGCAGTATAGCTGAAAAATAAAAGGATGGGTTTAACTGATAAACAAACGGAAACCAAAGAGAGTTTGATTGGCTCCAAACTCAAGAACTCCTGAACTTGTCATGGTTCATCTCCATCTTGATGATCACAAAGCAAATTTACTACGTTTAAGGGTAACATCTTAGAGTATCAATGTCGAATATCCACACGCAGGTCCTCTGCATGTTTGATTATCCTAATATCAGATTGCTATTTCTTGTTCTGTTCTGCTATTTCTTCTGGATTAACAATGAAACACAGCATCTTATAGTATCAACCCTCGAATATCCATGCATGTTTATACATCAGATAGATATTTTTTGTACTGAACTTCTTGTTCTCATCGCAGAATCAATCTTAATTAGCCGTACGTCTTATGTGAAATCGGTTTTCTACATGCTTTTTACACTATAAAATGGTCTCATCAGGAAGTAGCTGCTCATCACATTAGCTATTTCCTTGTCGTCAGAAAAACCACAATGAACTACGAGAATTACGACCCTTCTTTTCCTGATCAGCCAGTGGTTGATCTCTACCTCCCCACATGGGCTAACCTGCAAGCTTTCATGTTCAAACCAGCCTTCGTTTGGGTTGAAGAAGAAGGTGAAGCTTCCAAGTTTTCGTCCCTCACTTATGGTCAGCTCAACGAGTCAGTACAGTCTATTTCCAGTCAGTTGCTTCTTTCACAACAAAGAGTTGACACAGTTCTGGTTCTATGCTCACCTGGGCTTGAGCTGGTTGAGATCATATTTGGATGTCAAAGAGCTGGCCTTTTGAGCGTACCTATATTTCCCCTGACCTTTCTTTCTCTAACCAAAATTACCACCATCTTGTTAGAGTCATCTCCCAAACAAACCCTAAAGCTGCCATAGCGGAACCTGAGTACATTGCTAGAGTTCAACAGTATATCTCCTCCTCCTCCTCTTCTAAGAATCTGGAGCTTGCAAAGTTATTACGGACGGTCAAGTGGATTTCGACGTTTGATGTTAAGAACAAGAAGCTAGTAGGTTCAGGTACGAGTTCTTCTTCCACGTACAGTGGTTGCAAGCCAGACGAAGTGTATCTGATTCAGTACACTTCAGGTGCGACTGGGATTCCAAAACCAGTTCTTGTGACCGCAGGATCGGCTGTTCACAACGTCAGAGTAGCTAGAAAAGCCTATGAACTAGGTCCTCATAGTGTCATAGCATCTTGGTTGCCTCAGTACCACGATTGTGGACTTCAATTCCTGTTACTCACCATTATATCAGGAGCAACATGCGTCTTAGCATCACCTACTGCATTTCTATACAGGCCTAGGCTATGGCTCGAGATGATTTCAGAGTTCAAAGCTACTTGCACTCCTGTTCCTTCATTCACGCTGCCACTTGTTGTGAAACGTGGTGGAGTGAATGAGGGAACTCGACCCATAAGTTTATGGAGTATGAAGAATCTAATCCTAATTAACGAGCCAATTTACAAGGTGTCAGTTGATGAGTTTGTTGATTTGTTCAAGCCATTTGGGTTAAACCCGTCTTGCATCTCTCCATCTTATGGTTTGGCAGAGAATTGCACCTTTGTTTCAACAGCTTGGAGAAGCCATACCAGTTTCACCAACATTCCTACGTACAAGAAGTTGTTACCAAGTGCCAGACTAGGTTCTCAGCTTGAAGAATACCAGGAGAATGAGGACATGAACATTGTTGTTGTAAATGAAGACACCAATGAAGTTCTCGACGATGGACTTGAAGGTGAGATATGGGTGTCATCTCCAAGCAATTGCTCTGGCTACCTTAGCCATCCATCTCTGACACGGGAGATATTTCAGGCGAGACTCCTTAACTCGGTTAGCAAATGCTTTGTCCGAACTGGTGATAGAGGAGTCATCAAAGGTAAAGATCGATACCTATTTGTGACCGGACGTTGTTCAGATGTAATCAAACTCAGAAACAATCAAGAAGTACACCCTCATTACATTGAAACTGCAGCTCACAACAGTTGTCAGAAGTTCATTAGAGGAGGTTGTCTCGCAGCATTTGAGGTTTCAGGCACCGTGGTTCTTGTTGGAGAGTTGCAAAGAAATGACAAAGACGAAAGGGTTTTGAGGAACATATGTGAAGAGATGAAGAAAGCTGTTTCTAGAGAAGAACAGGTTGAGATTGGCCTGTTTGTTCTTGTAAAATGTGGGAGTCTATCCAAAACAACTTCAGGAAAAATTCAGAGATGGGTAGCTAAACACAATCTTGTCCAAGGAAAGATGAAAGTAGTCACTGAGATGAGATTTGAGAACGATGCTTCTAGTTTTTCTTCTCCAAGCAAAACTACTGATGACAGAACAAACAGAAACCAAACCTTGGTTGCACTTCCAACCACTTCAAAGTCTTCTTCTTCTTCTTCTTCTTCTTCTTCTTCCTTCCGCTCTTCTTTATGAGAACCTGATGGATATGCTTTTCATTTCAGACCATTTGAACAAGTTCCAGATACTGTTTCGTGTGATCGAACCCTATTTGTATAATCAAATTGTACAACACTGATGCTTGTTTTTGGCTTTTAACTCGATCCAATAATATGAGATATTGACCTTTAAATATTTTCTTGGTTCTCTCCATCAAGTTGATAAACTATATATATTTAATCTTCCATGTTCGAGGAAGAAGATAAAGCATAAAATGAGTAAAAGTATATATATATATATATATATATGAATCATGATATATTCTCTCTATATTGTAACCACAGGGATAAAGTTACTAACTTTAGAAACAATGATAAATAGTGGTGGCATATCCTTCCGGCGTTTTTAGGAATAAGATCTTCTGTCCAATATTATCCTGTCTTATTCTGTCTCATGAAATTTTAACAATTTATTTTATAAAATTCATGCAAGGTTCACGTGAGACCTATATAGGACCCACATAAATAAACGACTGAGATTCATTAAACATAATAAAATACCATAATATTATACAGGAGATCTTAACTCTATTTCTAGCGCTCTATTAACTCCAAGTTTGCATATCCTATAGGAGCCTCCAATGTTCGTTATAGAACTAATCCAGGAAGATGCGCAAGGCGCTTTATACTGCAAAATCTTGTGCTAATATTTTTTTTCCTTTGTAATAAAAAAAATGATCAATAGTGTTGACAGCATATTAGACCAATCTGAATACCCTACCAACTAAGGGATTTGAGAGGGATCGAGGATAAAACAGATCAAATTCAATAAGAATATTATATTTCAACTTAAAACTTTAAAACAATGAATTGTAAGTTTTATTTTTGTATGTAACTCACCTCATCCTTATTTTTCTTTTTCATGTATAACTGCTACACTCGTGAGTTTCCAACATGAACCTTAAAAAATTTCGAGTTCTAACACTCATTGTTGAATTTAATAAAACATATTTTAACTCGTTTATTTTGAACCAACTTAAATACTTAAATTCAAGCTCGAAATGAATCGAACTTAAGCTTTTTAGTCATGCCTAATCATAAGCAAGGATTTGACTCTCTTTTCAAACACTCCCAATTAGTGTTGGCAAGATTGGCCCGACCCGGTGCAGTTCGAAGTCAATAAGTATTGGTTGAGTTGATTGAACTTCAAGTTAATTTAGAGTTAATTTAAATTTCAAAATTTTCAGAAAAAGATATTATAAAATATATATTTAATAGGGACCAAATTGACTCAATCAAACTTCGGGTTGTCCAAACTTGATTAGACTCGAGCTTGGACCTAAATCTATCATTATTTCTAGGCCGGAGCCCAGACTATCTCATGGGAGTTTAGATCTCCTGTCTAATATTATGATGTCTTATTGTGTCCAATAAATCTCAGCCATTTATTTATGTGAGTCCGTGTGAGTTCCGTGTGAATCCCGCAAAATAAATTGTTGAGATTTTATGAGATAAAATAAGACAGGATAATATTAAACAGAAGATTTGTTCCATCCCATAACCACATCTTGTCCTAAGTAAACTACATGAACCATGCAAGCCAGGCCTTAGTTAAATTTTTTGACCTTGTGGTCCAACTAATTTTGTGGTCCAGCTCATTTTATTCAAGGCCTGTGTTAACCAACATCGATAAAAGGGTCCCAAGAACAAGCAACTTTCCATCATTTCTCCAATTCTAAGCCTTGACTTTTTGTAATTTTTCCTATACGAAAACTCTAAACCTGATGCACCCCCAGAAAAAAAGATCTAAACTTGATTCGACCCTGTTATAATTGTAGACTGAGAGTTGCAGAGAATCAACTTCACAAGTCTAACAATTATGGAATTGAACAAAAAAAACAGTGCTTGAAGAGAAAGGGGATGAAAAAGAGGGGATGCAGTGGAGGAATAAGAGGTCAGGTCATGAGTAAACTTTAAAAAAACATATATGAAAATGAAGTGAAAGGAGACAGAAGGCAGGACTCAGGACTCAGGACTCAGGACTCAGGACGCAGGCTTTTTCTGACAATAGGTTTCGAGAATCTATTGGTTGAAGTTATACTCCTATGTAACATGAACAGTAAAAAAGATAGTAGGAAGAGGTAAGTAAGGAAGTACCACTACCAAAGTCGAAGACAAAAGAGAAAGGGGACAAATAAAGCCATTCATTACATCACAGGAAGTCAAGCTCAAGCATGGCGTTGCAGCAGCCATGGAATTCCCCACCTTAGCCTTTTCTTATCAACTTCTCGGAAGCACATCTGCTCATGGATGAATCAGGGATTAGCAGGCTATAGCTCCTATAAAATTTTAAAAAAATCAGAATATATATATAGTAAACTAAGTAAGGCTATAATCCCTACAAAATTAAGTTCTTTAACCACCCAATACTAAAATCTTGAATTCGTTGCTGCATCTGCTACTCCCTAGTTGTTGTACTCCGTTTTGTTTTTAACATATTAGCCACCCAATTTATTGTAATATATGGCTGAAATTTATTTAGGCACAACGGATACAATAATTCGAGTCTTTCAGAAAATTATTTCCGCAACTCAACTCATAATTGTTGGTTTAATTAAGTTTATTGAACTAATATTATATTATAGTTAATTTAAATTATTAGTCATAATAAATTATTAATTTAAATTATATTTAATTAGTTCAAATCATATTTACGAGTTATTAAATTTATAATGATGAATCTTAAATGAAATTATAAAATAGTATTTACTATTAAGCTAAAATTAATTAATATATTATGTATAACATTACATTGTTTAATTAAACTAATTAAAACATATTGGTGTAATTAATGTAGCAATATTATCTAATAGTATTTCACCTCCCTCATATACCTTGAATTTGAATTTTGATGTTAAGTTATATTTACAAGACATAAACTTTACTCTTTTGGAGGGTTAGAATTGGACTTTATTTGAAAAACCTCCAAACATGTCAGTGTTAAATCAATTCACAGTTATGTATACATTATATAAACTCAAAATAAATTATTTAATATATTTAAATAAATTATTTAATATATAAATCATATATTTTAAAATCTATTTAACATACAAAACAACCCAAAATTAATTAACACTTTTACCGGTTAAATCTCAAATTTGTTTATAATACTCGAGTTGAATTTAAGAGGATAGACTAAAACATCATTTTAAATAAATTTATCAAAACAACATTAATTTAATCAAATGGTCGAATTGTTAAGATTTTTAGGTTAATGAATTATGCTCGTATTTATTTTGAGATAAGACCGAGCCTATTGTCATTCCTAACTCTTAAAAAATATAAACCTATTCTCTGTTACTTATATATTTCAAAATTTCTATTGTGAGAATTCCAATGCAAACCCTAATGTGCCTAAAGACACTTAAGGAGTCCCACGAACTAATTGGATCATATCCAAAGTGGTCAATTTGTGAAAACATGCATCCTTTTTCCTTGTTAATCATAAAAGTAGCTGCTTAGATTCCAAATACCTATTCTATTAAGAAGGTAATCAACCCTAGAAAGTATGGTCTCCAACAGCATTGTGACAAACTCGATGGAAGGTCATCTAAGGTCATATCTTAATACTAAATGTACCTTATCTGGTAATTTGGAGAGGGCAAGTGGGTTAAAAGATAAGAAAATGGCAATAATGGAGGAGAGGGAGGGTGGTAAGGTGGTGGGACCATAGTTGCAGGGGGTGGGAACGATGAACATGACACTACCTGTCGGCTGTTTTTGCACAGTACATAGCTCTCTCTAGTTTTCAAAATTCTTTTCTTACAAGCTTATCTATTCTTACCACTAACTCTGGCTTCATCTCAAGCAACCAAGCTGTCTCTTGTCTTGTTTGGATATGCTGTAGTTGGGTTGCTGGAAGCACAGAAGCAGAATCCTTTTTCTATCACACCTCCCCCAAAAACAAGAACACCCCTTTCTTCTTTTTTTCCCCCTCCTTCTATATCTCGTGAGTTCTTACCTATTAGCTAAGAGAGAGAGGTATGTCGAAGATTGATACTCGATTATAGTGATAAAAGCTGGTTTTGGGTTTTGGATGTCATGTCCAGATCTCCCAGTAGCTGAGTGACTGCGAGTTAGGCTTGAAATTTCAGTTCTCCTCCTCCATCGCCGTAGCTCATACCTTGTGTTTCAATCTCAAAAGCTTGTATCTTTGTAGGATATAAGTCTATTGGAGTAAAGGATTTGTATATCTTCGGGTTTCATGGCATGAGATCGTGGAAAGTTCCGAGATGTGAGAGTTACTCTTGTTAAAGAAACGTTTTTGAGCTTAATCCTAGTACTGGTTTGGCGTTTACGAGGTTGAGGTGTAGTATATTGTAGTTATGGAGTTAAGGAGTCCAGAAAATGATGTGAGGACGTCAGTTTACGGTCATCAATCGTCGGGAGTTGAAAGAAGAAAAGAAGGTAACAACAATGGCACCACCACAGTCAGTCAAACCCTAGATCACCACCATAGACAAGTAGGTTCACTTGGACAAGGAAGGTCTCTGAACCCAGATCGGAGTGCACCAGTTTCAGGGGGAACCAACACCAAACAGGTCGCAAATGTTAGATACCGAGAGTGCCTCAGGAACCATGCGGCAAGCATTGGAGGCAACGTGTTTGATGGCTGTGGTGAGTTTATGCCTGCTGGTGATGATGGAACGTTGGAAGCTTTGAAATGCGCGGCTTGTGAGTGTCACCGGAACTTCCACCGCAAAGAGGTGGACGGCGAGACCACCCAATTCAGTCCCAATTCTCGACAAAGCTCCGTGATTCACAGTCTGCAACTACCACTGCCACTGCCCTCCCCAACAATGTTGCATCATCATCCCCACCATCGATACTCAATGGGACTGCACACACATCCCACCACACCACCAAACATGGTTCAGCCCATGAGCGTCGCGTTTGGTGGAGGAAGTGGAGGGACGGAGTCATCCAGTGAGGATCTGAACCCTATGGAAGGAATGGGATCAGCAGCAGCTCCGCCACCACCGCCTTATCTTTTGTCAAAGAAGAGGTTCAGGACTAAATTCACGGCGGATCAGAAGGATAAGATGATGGAGTTCGCGGAGAAGGTGGGGTGGAGAATCAATAAGCAAGACGAGGAAGAGGTTGACAAGTTTTGTGCAGAAGTTGGGGTAAGAAGACAGGTTTTCAAAGTATGGATGCATAACAACAAGAACTTGAAGAAGCAGCCACAGCTTCAGAATCCGCCATTTGAAGGAACCAACCTTAGTTCAATGGAACAGAAGTGTGGTGATAGTGGTAACTGAAGATTTGATCAGAAAAATTTGTACACTTATCATATGTAGTGAAGTAACCACTTCATTTTCTTCTCCAACTCATCAATGGATGCTCCTACATTAAGCTTTCTGTATTATTTTCATTCTTCATTTCTTGGATTCTCATTTTCTCCTTTTCCTTTATCTACATTAATGACAAGAGTTTAGAAAGAGGCTATATTTAGATAAATTCACAAGAATACATTGCTCATTACTATTTTAGTTTTCTTTGAAGAGGTGACCTAAAAATGAGAGGCGCATTGGTGGGATCATAATTGCATGAACACAACTGGTACACATGGAAAACTAGCTTCAATGACCTATACCTAACTTATGCCATACCCTTCAATTACATTTTAAAAAGGCATTGTTATGGATACAAACCAATATTTAAAAAACCGAATCAAAATTTAAATTAGTGGTAGTTTATCGTAAAATCGGCGAAAGATTAAATTAAATTAAAATTAAGTTTATAAGAACTTATTAATTTATAAAATTAACTGATTAATCAATAAATTGATTAATTAGTTTTTAACAACAAGAGCTACCATAGTAAATCGAACTAAAAAATTAAAAACCGAACCAAAAAATTAGACAATTCAAGGTTTTAATTATAGTTAAACGGACCAAACTGATTGAATTTTGTAATTAGGTTATTCAAAATAAAAATATGCTAAAATTTTGTTAATATCAATTAAATTGAGTATGTTTACTTAAAGAAAACCTAACACAAATTCTTCACCTCTCACCTTTGCCTCACTCCACATTTCATTTATCCATCTCAAATTCTTAATTTATCCATCTCAGATTCTTAAATGTTCCTCTCATTTTAATCTCTTACTGGAGTACGAGATCTTCGTAATTTTGTTTATATGAAAATAAATCCCATATCAAAATAAATAAAATAGTTTACACATCATAAAGAATCTATGATTAAATATTTTAAGATTTTCAGTAAAAATATAACAAACAACAACAACAACACTCAATATGAATCTCATTGCTGCATAGAATATAAGAAGGTCTAATAGTATGCAACCTTACTTTTAATTAGTAGAGAGGCAGTTTTTAAATGACCCATATGAAAAGAAAGGAAGCGAGTGAGAGAGAGCTAGAGAGAGAAAGAAAAGAAAAGAAAAAAGAAAAAGAAGATAATAAGAAGAAGAAAGAAAAGGAGAAAGAAAAGGATGAAGAAGTAGGAGAAGGTTAATATTAATAATATTAATAATGAGAATATAAGTAGTAGCAGTTTGAATAATGATAATGATGATGAATACTCTTATTTAAAAATTAAAAATAAAAACTGTAACACAATGTTCAAGTCGATTTAAATTAATACTAATAACTATATCAAGATTTTATAGTATCCCAAGTAACAATTAAAATTAAAGAAATTTCTTACACACTCAAATAATATAATAATACATAAAATATATAAATAAAATATACTTTATAAATTACCATAAAATAAAATTTTAATTACACTATGAATGAGTTGGAAAAATACTAGGAGAAATGTAAAAGTTATATAAATCTCACATTGAGAAAAATAAAATATTAATTAATTTAATTTTAGAAAATAAACTTATACAAAATTTTAATTTTTAACATCTTAAAATTTCTAAAATTAAAATATGGATTTTTTTTAAAACATATAAACATGCGGTCAAGTCTAGGCCTTGTGGTGATGATCCAATGAGAGCCCTATAAGAGTATTAAAGCTTGTCTATGGTATGGCCAGAGCCTTGGTGTCGGCCCACAACACTTGATGCACTAGGACTGGAGCTGCCTCAAGAAGCCATTAACAGGTATAGAGTAATAGATTTCAGATTCTGAGACGAAACTTACGTTTTCCCATTTCATCATCTTTAACTATTTATGTTTAAGAAATCCAGAACTGAAGAGGATCAGAAACTGCAAGTTTAGCAGACAAAAATGGCGTCCAGTAATGGACCTTTTATTTATTCAGATAGACGTACAAAAGTTTCACATCAGAAGAGAAAACACCCTTTCTTCTTCTTTACGTATTGGAAATCATAGCCAAAACCATTATAAGAACAATCCTCACAGTAACGAACCTTTTTAAGATTATGGAGGAGGAATGTTTTAACGTGAAACAAAATCTTAAGCTGCTGGTGCCTGAGCCGGTGCCTGAAATGGTGACGATGCTGCTGCCGGCGACGAACTTCCCGAGTTTATACCGAAGTTCCTGGAATCAAAAGTCGAATATTATTATCATCGAACTTTACGATAATCCCAGGTCGAATAATATGATAATTTTGCATTAATATAATGAACTTACTCCAACTTGTTTTTGAACCAGTCAGTCCACGAGGTGCTCTCGCCCTTGTTTTCCTTCGCCAACTCTACGTCAGGGTTCGCTTTGCCGCCCATTGCTTCCCTCATCTTCGAGGAAGCTTTGTTTAAATCTAACTGATTCAGAACCTTACCACTGAAGCTATCTTCATCGGCGAACACGGATTGGATTGACACCAACACAACCATTGAAACAACAAACACAATTGCTATCTTCGCCATCTTTATTTTTTTTTCTTAACAACCCTCCGGCTTTCCTTTTTCTTTTTTTTTTGGTTCTTTTAAGTGTTGAGAGATTATCAACTTATTGAATGATTTGTGATCAGTTTGATTGTTCTTATTTATAGTGTTTTGGAGAGAGCTACATGAGGACAAGGTCTGGTTTTGTTAACGTAAGGGCCGTTTGTTTCGCGGTAAAATATGCTATTTTTGGTAAGTTTTGATTTCACTTGTCAACGGCTGATACTTGGTTTCTTTGGCTTTAATTGCGGTATGAACACTATTTTTTATTTTTATTTTTGTTCTAGGGGAAGAAAACAGAGAGACAAAACACCCTAACTAGTGCACAGGATTCGGCGAAATAGGACGCCTTGCTGATCTCGGTGAAGTAAATCTACGATCGTCATCGGAAGCTCACGAAGCGTATGAAGTCCTGGATTGGACAATGCTGCCAAAGAGGCTAGTCGATCGACACACTAGTTCCCTTCGCAACTCACATATTAGACTTGTAGGAACACTAATTAGTAATTAGCATCGTAAATCCTTGTCAAAGAAGCACTTAACAAGCAATGAAATAGGCTATTTGCAATAGAGTATCGCAACTCACATAAAGGCTTGTTAATGCTGGTACGATTTCGCTATCTCAAACTTAAAGGTCTAACACTTGTCTACTATAGCTATATCGGTTAAGTTGCTAACTTATAATTATATCGGTATGCAATTAGGGGTTGAATGTTTAATTATCAATTATTAAAAAGTTTAATCGGTTCAACCATAAAAGTTTTTGAGTTATATAACTTTTTTATTCGATTTTTAACTTTTTGATTCAATTTAATTTAACAGCTTTTATTTTTAAAACTAATTTATTTATTTATTAATTAGTTAATTTTATATATATATAATTTCTTATAAACAAAATAAATATATTAATTTTCATTTAACAATATCTTTTAAATTAAATTTTAAATTTTTTATAAGTAAGAATAATTTTTATCATATTTTAAATTCTTTAATTTTATTTAATCTTTAACTTATTTTATGACGATTTAATTTCAGTTGAACCTTTTAAACTTTAAAATCTCATCTTATTGATTTAACTTTTGCATTGCTAGTTATAAACTCAAGTATAAAATAAAATAAATATTGTTTTAGGGTGTAAAATATGAAATAGATATTAATGTAATTAGGATTTTTAAGTTGAAAATTACTTAAGAGAATATAATCTTCAAAAATAAAATATATTATATCTCTTGGTTGACCATCCTTCAGCCATAAGAGAGGCATCATCATCTTCGATTTAGTTTCATAATCTCTTGATGTTAAAAATTAATTATTTTTTAATTAATCAACCTATTTTTAACTAATCAAATTTTATAAACTAAAATAAACTGAGTAATTTTGTTTTTAATTAAATGTTAATTTTGTCAACGGGTAAAGATAATCTTCTTTTTATAACGATCGAATACCGATTAAATCATTTTAAGGATAATCTTCCTTTTATAACGATCAAATATCGATTAAATTTTTAAATCTTAAATATCTTATTTTATCGATTTAAATTTCAAGATGGTTATCATTTTTATTCTGATTATTGAGTAAGAAAGAACGGAGAATGAGTGGATTACATAATATGTAATATTTCATATCATTAGCGAAAGTAGAAGCTTAAACACAGTGGAGTAACACTTGTTGATTATTACTTATCTGATTACACGTTAACAGCCGCAGATTAGAAAAGGATCAACACCCAAGAAGCAAGCAAGGAGTGCTAGATGTTCTTCCACTTTGATTCTTCATTGCAGCTTTAGATTCTTCATGAGCCTGTGGAGTAAAACAACATAGTACTGGTTAAAGAAATTCGTTTTTAGCTCCTAATTGTTATCCAATGATCAAAATAATTTTATGTAGATATATATAATGCTTCGTGTCTAAGTTAAACAATTTAATTCGAATTTAAAAGTTATAAATAGGAAATAGGAAAATAAATAATTAAAATTAATTAAATTTTTTCATATATTTCATCAAAATTTTGATATAGGATTTAACACTTATATCACACATAAAATGTTAGAATACATATCTTTAATTATTTGTTTGTTATTATTATATTTATTGTATTATTTATTATTTATATTTTATTTATATATTTTTAATTTATCTATTTATTTTATCTCTATGCTTATTTCTATTTTACTTCTATTTTTATTACTTTGGTATTTTCATATGTATCTTTTACTAATTTTCATTTCATTATTTTTTTCACACGAGTTTATGATAAACATTCTCTCTAATAGTTAAAAGTATGGATACATATTTTGTACCTTTACAATCTTTAGCATCAACAAAGTTTTTACTAAATATTGTTGTTGATGTTGTTTCTTATATTAAAATTTTATTTAATATATTTCAAAATATAGTAATTATGAAATCTCGTTATAAAATGAAAGAGTCTCTTTGTTAATTAAGAGTAAGGTTATGTACTGCTAGATCTCTGTAAATCTTGCGTCACAGCGGGATTGAGTGTTGTGACGAATGTGAATTTTAAATATATACTGCATTACCTCCCAAAATACTTCTTATAATGTAGGTTCGAACAAATTGAATTTCGAATTAAATCAGTATTGTTTTGATATTAATGTCAAAACAATACTAATCTAAGTTTGATTGAACCAATTTTGAATTAGGGAAAACCGGTTTAATAATCCTAAAGAAGAGAAATTGGATCATACATATAATACTTTATGCCAAGCTCCAAAAATGACCATGTGCATCTGATCTAAAACAAGTAGGATCAGGATTAGATTTCATGTGGCGTCTTTCCTGAGGAAGAAGCTATATATATATATATATATACATTTAAGTGTTCAGGACTATTGGTCGGTGATTGTGTGCAATTCACCTACTAGACAGAGAAAACAAGTGGATGACAAGATAATCATGGAAAACCTGAATCTTGAACTCCCAGAACTAGATTACTAAATGCACTCAACTAATAATAAATTTAAATGTTAAAAACAAAGATAATTGTATTATAATTAAGTTTAGTATATAAATGATTATGAGTTATATTTTCTAAAATTTAAGAATTAAATATGTTTAATTATATGTTAATGTATAAATTATCATCATTATTAACACTCACTTGAAGTCGCACTGAGATGTAGGGTTCGAAAAATTTAATAATATGCGCCTTATTTCTTCTTAGTAATGTTACCAATATATCTATATATATAGAGATTGGAATGATATTAAAAAAGTGTATTTTATTTTATATTTAATAAATTTCTATTAGAGAAATATATGTTTTATATAAATTTAATATAATCATTTGATTAATTTAAAATAGGAATATAAGAAGTGAATCATACATAATTAACCCATATTTTGTATTATCTATAGATTACAATCATCAACAACAACAACAACAACACTAACATTAAACCCGCTGAGGTGTAAGATATGGAAAGTTGTAGTAGTATTCAGTGTTACCCCTAATTAATAAGCAGAGAGAGTGAGAGACTGAAATCAACATAAAATATAAAGAACATAGAAATTCAGCCAGTTATAAGTATTAGTAATACACTACCTCTGGCCTTCAACAACACATCTACTGTTGCTTCCTGTTGTCTTGTAGTTAGGTAATGGAGCTTTCCCAGAATCGATATACATTACATCTCGCACAAGACGATCGTAGTGTCTCTTTACCTCTTCAGCAGATTTGCCACCCACAGCGTTGGCTACATTTTGCCAGCGATCAGGAGTTTCCTTGTCATAGATAGCCAATGCCTTCTCAAAGCGCTTGTTCTGCTCGGGAGTCCAACCATGTGATAATGCGAAACAGCTTGATGACATATCCATTAAAAAGAGTTAACAGTTAGGAGTAACAGAGAAGGTGATCAGTATGGAAAAGTTTCGAGAATATTAACGTTAAAAAGGTTACGATGGCCGTGTGAGAAAGGATTGAGTAGTGTGTCAGAGACAAAAGAAGGGTTTGACAGAAACAGCAAAGTGAGGAGTTGGCCCAGACAAGGAGGCGACTCAGGTCAAGATATGGTATGGGAAAGAGACTGAAGTGGCTGCTCCTTATAAGCAGGAGGGAAGAGGACGGTGGGGTTATGCAAGTTGGCGAATACTTTTATACAAGATGTGATTCGCTTACGTGAACTTTTACCACTGTCATAATCATATCTCATATCAAAAAGAAGAGGAAGACTGAAGAGGAGTAAAAATATTTAACCCCCGGGCATTGGAGAGCTAGTAAGGGATTTTCTATTTTTAAGTGAGATTGCGGGTTTAAATTTGCCTTCATATATATAGTTATTTAAAATTTCAGATCAAAACTTTGTCTCTTATAAGAGATCTATTCGGTTCAAGAGTGGGATTAGTTTGGATATGGACAATGACGAAGCTAAGAATTTAAATAAAAAAACTCAAAATTTTAATTTTTTTAAATTTTGAAGAGCCTAATATACCACTGAGTTCCAAATAACTTCATACTTTAATTTTTTAAATTTTGGAGGGTCACTGGGTTTCAAATAACTCCATACTCCTAGGACACCTCGTAAGCAATTAATAAAATTATAAAATTATTTAAAAATTTAGGGACAATAAATTAGCGAGTTTCAAATATTTTTATTTTAATATCTAATTTAAAAAATTAATTACTTATTCAAACTTTTAAATGATGAAATTTTTAATTTAAAATTTTATTTAGACCGGTTGTTGTGGTTGATAGAACTAATATTTTAAAACTGAAATAATTTTAAAATTTTATTTAGACCGGTTGTTGTGGTTGATAGACCTAATATTTTAAAAACTAAAATAATTTAACAGTGAAAACTTTGAACAATCAATCTTTCGATTAAATTTAATTTAATGGTTTTATTGTTAAAATTGATCGGTTAATTAATTAATTAATCAATTTTATAAACTAATCTATTTTGAAACGTTAAAATAAACCAATTAACTTTCATTTAATTATTTTTAATTAAACTTTAAAATTTTCAACGAATAAGAATAATCTTCTTTAATCACTTTTTAAAACTTTTTATTTTATTTAAACTTTAATTAGTTTTATAATGATCGAATATTGATTGAAACTTTTAAACTTTAAATTTCTTGTCTGACTGATTTAACTATTGATTTAATTTTTAAAACATTGAATATAATAACGAAAAGAGTACTAATAAGAGAATCACTTTTTTCCCAGTCTTTTTATAATATCATCAGCAAGTGGATTTCTGGAAGAATTCTGACCAGCTGGTCAGGATTAGATCCTGATTCCAAGTCACAAAAATGAACAACAATCAGTTATTCTGCCTTCTTTTTAGTGCTACTGTAATTTTCTTGCCTGCTAACTGATATGATCAACTTGCCTAAAGATACTCTTTTTAATCACTCCTTATTTCTTGGCCACTCTTTTTGCCCTTTTGACCTTTGCTTTTAGAATTGGGAACCAAAAAAGGAAACAGAAGCTCATAGCTAAGTTACTGAGGCATTAAGTAAGAAAAATCACACACCAATTGAAACATTAACTTGTTAGTTAATTATAACAAGAACCTTATCGATGCATCATCAACCAGCTGCTGAATTACTCGAACAAACTCCTCCATGTTTGAACAAACTTCGGAAACTTTCGATCAACCATTATAAAAATTGAGTACTTTTATGTTGTTAACGACTTTTTGCGTCTTTCTTAATGCATAAATCTCTCATCGGGTCAAAAAAATTGAACATACACAAATTTACCTAAGCAAACATCAATAACCTTACCGGCCTACACTGATTAGAGTCTATTTTTCACTAAGCTTCAGTTCATTTAACATGTACTACGAGCAACTATTTGTTCTCACCTTGTACTGCAAAAAGAGTTCCGATTCCTTCCTCAATGTTCTTAATCGTTTTAGAATCATTTGCTTTTGGAACAGATTATTAAGTGTATTCAAACTGCGAATTTTACAAATATTGAAAGGGATTATCAATCCTGACCTTATCTAGCTGCATCGAAGAATGTTAGACAGTAGTAGGATCTGGTAAACGTGAGATGCATTTTCTGGAGATACTGTGTCAGGTTTTTGTGTAGGAGTGGTAGTTTACTTCGGCCTATACTTAAACGACTCGAATTCCTGTCAGGTCAGATTCTACCACCGTATTGATTCCTGATTTTTGTTCTGAGTTATGACCTCATTTTTCATATAAATCAGTTTGACTTTTTATTTACAAATTATGAACTAAGCCAAATACAATATTTAAAAAATCAATGAGAAAGTTAAATTAGTAAGTTAAGCAATTTAAGATTTAAAAGGTTTAATTATATCAGGTCATCATAAGATCGGTTAAAATTAAATATACTTAAAATATAATTAAAAATTGTTTTTACTAATTGAAAATTTTGTAATTTAATTTTAAAAAAGATGTTAAATAAAATTTAATTAATTTACAAAATTGATTGATTAACTAATAAATTGGTCAATTTTTAACAATAAAAGTTATTAAAATAAATCAAATTGAAAATTTAAAACCCGAGCTAAGGAACCAGGCAATAAAAAACTTTTATAGTTAAACTAGCTAAATCAGTAGAACTTTTTAATCATGATTATTTATGAAATGAACCATTATTCTTGTAGTTATTATAATTGAAGGATTGTACCGATTTTAGAGTCTGAAATTTTCTAGAAATAAGACATTTCATGACAATAACTTTGAAAAATATAGTTGATTCGAGTTGGTATGTGTAGGCTCTCTTAAACACGAGCCTAATTCAAAATTCTATTAATTCAAATTTAATCCGTTAATTGAAATTAGGTTTAAATTATAGTATTTAATTATAAGCTGTTGTATACAAATTACGATATATGCAACAAATACCTAAAAAAATTGTTAAATTCAAAGGTGATTTTATTTCTATAAACTCACCATATAACAAGTAAATCTCAAATTTCACCTAATGTGAATATAATTATAAATAATATGAACATAATTATAACAAATAACGATAATAAAATATAGTTATAATCATAATATAGCAACCTAATTAACCTAATTTCTATGAAAATTTAAGGAATCTTTGGCCAATGCCAATGAAATTGGCATTCTATTGTTGAATCTACTTCAAGAGCAAGACAAGATATTTCCACTCGATGGAATGTTCCAAAAGATAAGGAGTGGACTCTTGAGGTTCACATTGTGACCCATTATAATAAAATATATCCTTTTGGAGGACTATATATTATTTGTTTATAACATGTTGACAGGTAAAAGATCCTAGCCATGACTTAATTTTTTATTTTATTGGAATAAAATCTGATATGTTTCTTAAGTTGATAAGATGCATGCATGAGGACGAAGAAGGGAATATGTGTTGAGTGCGATTAAACAGGAGCAAATGGAATCTTTTATTGTTTCTTGTTATGGATGTTCATCTACATTTATGGTAAGGATTGGTAGATGCTTGATGATGTTTGCTTACCACTGAAGAACTAGTCTTCTGCTTAGAAATTCTAAGCAGGATTCCAAATTTGAATTGTCTGTCGGCCTTATTATTAAAACAATTCTAAGCATGGTTTCAATCTTTTAAGAAAATTTGAGTCCAACTAGAAGTTGGATTGAATTCAAACTATCATAGTCCAAATCCAAAGTTTGGTGGACCTTAAGGTCTTGTTTAGTTGAGGAGTTAGTAATGTAACATAATGAAAAGTAACACTCTTTTATCGTTTAATTGAGATTTTTATAATATAATGAAATGGGATAAGATAGAACGGAGAGTTTCATGTTATGTTCCATTCCATCATAAATAATGAAAATAAGAAACTTTCGATTCAGGGGATTGAAGATGGAACGTAAACTAATAAATATATACTACTTAATATACCCTCAATAATTTATCTTAATATCATTTATTTCTTTTAATCCTAACCTCCTTTTGCCTATACTCATTTATCACGGTCTACAAAATTGAATATAATTAATAATATTTGTATTTTTCTCCTTATCCTAATAATAATATTTTATATTATTAATATTAAATTGTATATAATTAATAATATAATAAAATTTTAATAAAATTTTATTAATTAATATATAAAATTATTCTTTAATTGTTTGTATATATTTTTATATAAATAAAACATAAGTAAATTATTTTAAATATAAATCACATATAATAGAATAAAATAAATATATTAAATAATTAATAATAATTTTTATATAATTAATAATAGATTGTATATAATTAATAATAAAATAATAAAACTTTTATTAAAACTTTTATTATTTTTAAATAAAATATAAAAAATTATTTGTCATGATTGTGACTTGAAATGTGATTTTTAATTAAACATAATTTTGTTTTAAAATCATAACTTTAAATTTCCTGTAACAATCATTTTAATATCGAGAATATAGTAGTCATTTATTATACATTTCATTCCATTCTATCTATCTTTTAAACAATATTTCACCGCATTACATTATGAACTCTTTTATCCCTTCAAACAACTTTTGACTATATTACATGTCTCTTGTTATAAACTGCTCCTTCCTAGTTCATTCTATCATAAATAGTGAAAATAAGAAATCTCCGATTCGGTAGATTTAGGATTGAATGTAAACTAATAAATACATACTACCTAATATACCTTCAATAATTTTTTAATACCAATTGTTTTTGTAATCCTAATTTCTTTTCCCCATACTCATTTATTACGGTCCACATAAATTGTACATAATTAATAATATTTTTATATTATTTCTTATTACTCTAATAATAATATTTTATATTATTAAAATAAATTGTATATAATTAATAATAAATTAATAAAATTTGTATTAATGAAAATATAAAATATAAAATTATTCTTTAATTTTTGTATATATTTATATAAAATAAAATAAAAATAAATTATTTTTAAATATAATTTATGTATAATAGAAAAAATATAATATAACAACATAAAATTAATAATTAACAATAATATTTTATAACTAATAATAAAATAATAAAACTTTTATTGAAATTTTATTATTTTAAAATAGAAAATATAAAAGAATTATTTGTCACGATTCACGATTGTTACTTGAATCGTGACTTTTAATTAGACATGATTTATATTTTAAAATCATAGCGTTAAATTTTCTGTAATAACTATTTTAATATCGAGATAATATAGTCATTTATTACACATTATATTTTATTCTATTTATCTTCCAAACAATATTTCACTGCATTGCATTATGAAATATTTCATCTCTCCAAACAACTTTTCACTATATTACATTCTATTATATTATAAATCATTTTATTATATTCCATTAATTAACATCAAGTTAAAATCTCCTTAATCGTTATGTCTAGACTTTGGTCCTCATTGAACTTTAGACATTTTAAAGCTTTTCAGGTTTTTAATTTTCTTTAAGTTTTGTGTTGGATTTGAGTCAAATATCTCGTAAAAGTCAGTCAATCAACTTGCACTCAATTTGCAAGGATGGGAAAATGAGGGTTATATCCAAATTAGAGACAAATTATTTTAATTCATTAAATTAATGTTAATCTCTTACATAATATTTATTAATACATTATTAATAAAATTATTAAAATAACTAAATTTTAATTAAAATTATTTTAATCATTAAATCAAAGTTTATTTGAAATTTATGTATTTGAAGATATTTGAAATTTAATTATATTTATTAATAATTGCTAAATTAATCTTATTTGATTTAATTAAAATTGAAATTTAATTATTATATTAAATTATTCATAATTCTATTAATAATTAATTTTAATTACTAAATATAATATTAAATTAATTATTCATAATTTTATAAATAATTAATATATTAAATAATTAAATATCATGTATTTACTCAATAATATAGATGGCTTGGCTTAGCTTAGTGCAATGAAAATGAAAATAAAATTTAATCAAAGAGAATATCCCTTAAATAAAACAAAAGTATATATATATATATATATAATATGAAATAATGATATTTTTAATGCAAAGGTTTATTCAATTTTCAAATATTAATTAAATTTATAAAATTAATTAATTAAATATATGAAGTTTCTATTTATTTCAAACATAACTTTGGATTTATATTTTTTCAGTCTCACCATTAAAGCAGGTGACGTAGACTGTCAGCATGCCCATCATTGTACATGTGAGGTTTAAGTTTAACCCAATTAGTTTGTTCACATTATAATGGGCTCTTGGAGTTCACTTTCTTTCAATGCTTGCAATCGGCTCAGCGAGACCATAAAGAGCATCGACTATTCTAAATAGTAAACGCAGTATAAGTCCAACTTCCTCTCTTTAGAATCATAGTCTGACCCAATTTAATTTAATCCGATCTGAATTTAACGAATTCGATCTTATCTAAAATTTAAAAATTTTAAGTAAAAATTAAGTTGTTTTAAATTAAATAATATTTTAAACTAACAAAATAGCCGGATTTAGTTTAGGTCACAAATGCTCGATCGAATCAAGCTTCAATTTTGAGCTTTAGTGCCTATGTGATTCAGCTTTCGGAGGGAGGATGAATAAGTATTTTTTTTTATCACAATTTTTTTTAAATGATTGTTTGATTGTAAAATAAAAAAGTACCTTTTAATAAATATAATTTTTTGACAGTCAAAATGTAACTTTTTAAGAAACTCAAATTTGAAGCTTCTAAAAAAAGTACTTTTCAGGTAAATTTTTCATATCAATTAACGAATCTAATTTTTAGTTCCTTTTGATCTTTATATTTTTTACATAATTTTCACAATACCTACAAACTCATCTTCACATTTATTTTATAATTTATATAATATTATTTAATTTTTTATATATTTTAATATTAATTTTACTTATGTTATAATCCATATAAAAGATTTGGTTAGATATATTTTCATTTATGTTTCATATGGTTTAAAGTTATATAATAATTAATATATTGTGCTTTGCATATTGTTTAATATATTTTAAATGATATTTATATGCATAAAAATTTTATTACAAAATAAAATATAATTAAAATTAATAAAAGTGTTTTTTATTTTTAAGTTGTTAAACAATCTACTGTATGAAATTCTTTCGAAAAGACTTGTCTTTTAATTGACAGCTAATCAGTCAATTGACTTCTTAGAAAAACTCTTCTAAAAAAAATTCTACTAATAAAAGCTTTACAGATATAAGCTCATCGAAACAGACAATTAGAGGTTGATTGGTTTTTAACCAGGCCAGGACTTCAATTTGGTCTACCCGATTTGCCTTAATTCAAACGATATCATTTTATGTAATGTAATGTTGTTTTAATTTTTTAAAATTAAAAGTAAACTTAACCAGGTCTAATTAAGTTTTAAACTGTCTAAACTTAATTCGATTTGGACTCGAGAGCCTAGATTTAGAATTTTAAACCTAATCAAATTTTACGCTAATTGTTATCTTTAATCTCGACTCTAATCCAGTATACTTTTAGTGATTTAAATTTGGTTCAAAGCTTAATTAAAATTAGACAATCTTAAATCTCATATGGTAAAATGAAATTGTTTTTACTTCAGTCAAGAATCAAAAATTTTAAATTTTAAATTAAATCTGACCAATCAATTTGGCATTTTTGATACACTAAATCCACTTAACGTGGATTGGGGTGAAATTGTATGATAGCAACAACAATTGACCCGTTTACTCGGTCTACTCCACAGCAAAGACTCCCTAGCTTCCGATTGGCTCTCTTTTGGCTTTGGTCAAGATTCCGTTATTAACTTGCCCACTAAAAGTCAAAAATCATGCTTTAGATCTCTGCTCTGACTAGGTATTTTCCCCGCAGCTCCATTTACGCGTAACTGTCAGTGCATGCAGGTTATGTAAAGATTTTCCACGAACCAAGACAAGAGTGGTGAATAAGATCCTTTTTTTGAGTTCACTCCTAAAAGAATGAACATAACTTAGATTTTTATTTTCATCAAATTTAAAATATATATTATAAATTAAAGTATGATATCTTTTAATTAAAAATTAAAAATATTAATTCTTTAATATTTTCGAAAAAACTCTTTTAATTCTTAATTTTAACGTCGTTTCTTGTATTTTGATTAAAAATAATAAGTGACATTAACTTCAGACGTAAACTAATCAGATGTTGCTAACTCCACTTAACTCCAAGACTCGATGTGAACTAACTAAGATATGACTTAAATTAAAATAAGTTATTAGTTTGAATCATATTTGGTTAATTTAATTTCAATTTTAAAAATTAGGTTGATTCTTAAAGTAGGCATCATTTGATTGATATAAGTGTGATGTTTATGTAGCACATAGTTCTCTAGAGGTGGTCGAGTTGGTAGAGTGAAAAGGTATGAGATCAAAAGTTACGTGTTTGATTCTTTTATTTACGTTCTCTCAATCGAATTTGTCATGCAAGGCTTATCTAGTATGAACTATCCAGTTAGTGTGATTTGCAAACTATTGCATCAATCTATAAAGTTTACCTAGTACACATTCAAATAGTAGCGGCTACCAAGGTTTTAAAAACCGAACCGGATCTTCTGGTCCAACCAAAAAAAGTTTAAACCGGTTCAGTGGTCCGGTTTGATTTCATATAATAACCTCTCTGTATAAAAACCGACCGGTTCAACCTTTTTTCAGTCGGACTGAACGGTCCAATCCGATCTAGTCTGACTTTTTAAACCTTGCAAAATCTCCTTATTTTTCTTCATCAAAACTTTCGTATTTATAAAATTGTTGCGAAGAACATGTTCACTTAATTAATAAGCCAAATTCATCAAAAGTATTGATTTATAATATTTATTTCTTTTTTGATGCTTTGTTTGCCTAAATAAGGGAGGAAGAAGAGAACTGTACTATAATCACACTGAAAACTAAATGACGACATCACTTGTTACAATATAAGTGCCTATAAACATAACATAATTTTCTTATATTAATATCATAATTTTGTTATAAACATTATATAAATCGTATTGCCACTAACAAAATACTCCAATCACATACTTCTTTTCAACATCCCCTATTTTATTTGAATTAAAAATTATTATTTCTCTTACTTGGTTACACGCAACATCTCCACCAATACTCATTTTAAAGTACATAGATGAAACTTACAAACATAAACATATTAAACTCAATTATTATCTGAATTATAGTTTCACAAAATATTCGCTACTCATAAATAAATATGAAAGAAATATACATACCTACTTAGTTATACATGTATTAATGCCAAACTCTAGATCTTGATCAATATTTCTTCTATTAGCAAAAGGTATAAATTTAACTAATATTTTATAAAATTACAAGTTAATTTATAATATTTTGAGACATTTAAATGAATTCTAACATTTGCAAATTGTTCAAAATTGACCGCAAAAATTTAAATAGAGTAAAGTTTTGTCAAGACGATTTATGAAGAAAAAGCATTTGTTAAAACGAATAAATTAAGAACATCTACTAATAGTCAGTTTATATCTTATTTTGATCATATATAAGTTAAAATTATAGTGTATTATAAGTTTACAATTGAGAATAATTTCGTACATTACTAATTTGTAATTTATTTTAATGTAATAGAAGAAGTTGATACAAATGCTTTAGATGAAAGCGTAGTTTACGAATCTTTAAATAGCGTTGAAGAATTTGAAGCTTTTGATGATGATGAGACACAGCCTCCTGCAGAAATATAATTTTAATTTTGATTTTAATATTTATATTAGACTCATATTTATTAATTAATTAATAATAGACATTAGTGTATTTTTATTTCAATAAAATATTTTATTTGTACTTATTCTTATAAGTTTTACTTCTTATTTATTATATACCAGTTTTATAGCGGTTCACTTCCAATTGAACCTCTAAATTTTAAACTTTTCCTTCGATCAGTTCGATGTCCAATTCAATTTTTAAAACATTGGCGACTGTAGGTTTCTTTGTTTGAAAAAAAGAAATGATGTTCATGTCTTGTATATTTTATTGTTACTTTTTAGCCGAAGTTTAAAAAGAGATTTATGTAGAAAACTGAAATTTAGAAAGAAAATTTTCAAGAAATTTCTTAAATTCTAGACGTTTAAAATAATAAATTGGAGAAACTAAGGTTCAATTAATATAATTTAAAATATTTTTATACACCAACAAATAATGTAAGGTATTGGGAATACATTTAAGTGACAAATAATTACTCTCTAACTAAGATTCAATTAAATACAATTAAATTTAAGTCCGATCTGAAATCTGTTCAACTCTAGCTGTTGGCTGCAGATTGATCAAATTCAGACAAAAATGGCGTCTCTACTGAACCTATTTAAGGACGAGTTTGAGTCTTTTTCCTATGTTTATTACATATCACCCACGATGTTACTAATTAAAAAGGTGATGGCGACAGAACAGGCATCACGTTGATGTCATGCTTTTTCTTAAACCCAATTGGAAGATTAGGCCACATCCCTGTCACTGGAGCTGCCTTTGACGTGCGACTACTCTCCACTTGCCTCCAGTCAAAACGAGGAAGCCAGAACGTTTCTCACCTTCCATTTGATAAGGCTAATCCTAAAGTATTAAAGTAAGCGCGTGCCCTGAAATGGGAAGACTTGCTCTAAGTTCCATCGCCTTGGTCAATGTGTTTGCTATATGCTTCTTCTAGTCTGCTTCCGCATCAAGAGACGCTTTTTAGCTCTTTAAACTGCTCAAACTTACCAGCTTTGGCGCCTTAAATGGTTTACTTTCAGAATCCAAGTTTTGGTTTGGAATTGTTGAGCTTCTGGGATTTCCCGTTATGAAGTTGATGTTTTTCTGTATGTCTACTGTAGTTCTTTAGCAGACTGCCATCACCTGGCTGATTGGGTTCCGTCCATAAGCAACAAAAGGTGAGTTCTCTCGTCTTACCCTTTGTTTATCTTAAGTTTTCTTATTACCTTCCCATGGAAGACTGAGTCTTGAGCTTTTAACACGGTAGTAATCCGCCGTGCCCTTATCCTTACAGAGAGTTGTTTGTGAAATTTTGCTTTGGTTTAAAGCTTGCTGCTGCTATCACCTTTTGTTGATGATATTTTCTTCTAAGTTCACTTTTAGGTCCCTGATTTTTCTAGGATGATGTTGGTAAAGGGCATGCCTTGAGTTCATTTATGCTTTTGTAGTGACAAGGAATGCTTGACATGGCAATCTTTATTCAATTCTGAATTAAGATAGCATGTTCCATTAGCTAGTTGTTTTATTTATTTGAACTGACTTTGCCTTTCTACTGAAAGCCCTAGTCATAAACTTCTTGTTCTGTCTGTTGCTTGCTCATCTTGAAGTCAGATTCTTGTTTTATTTTCACAAATTTTCCATTTGAAGAGATTTTCACTCTGAATGTTGATGTTAGAGTTAATTTTAGTCTATGAAATGTGCTTATTCCTGGATGATCTCTGATTGAGTCTGTGCTTTCTCAGATTTGACAGAAGATTTTCTGTTGATAGTGGATGTTGAGGTTCCAAACATGAAACTTGAGGATAAAAGCGACATCAAGGTAAAATTCTACTTCCCAGGAATCAATCTTCCTTAATTATATTCTACCTGCCTTGTGACAATGTGACCTTATTCCATCAATACAGGTACATCGTCAGATCTGCTTACAACTTAAGTGCTATGTAGACAGAGTCTCAGAGATTTTGTCTGCCGTTGAGTCTTCCAGGCCTCGATGCGCTACAGGATTAGAGGCATTATGTTTATTGCGGGCGTGCTTGGATAAAGCGAAGCTACTCATCCAGACGTGTTCAGAATCTAGTAAACTCTATCTGGTACTTCTTCAACCTTTGCAGTGACTTGAGAGTCTGTCAGATCATATGCATTTTCTTTACTAACATTCTTGCTTGATATTTTAGGCAATTACGGGAGAGAGGTTACTATTGAGATGCAAAGGTATACTGAATGACATGGGCAAGCATTTAATCGAAATCCAAAGTGTTGTTCCCTCATTTCTTGCAGCCGAGGTTATTCATTCTTCATGTCCTCAAAACTATCTGCTGCTTACTTGTAATTTAGTTTGTGAAAGGATTATCTTAAGCTGCTGCTAAAACTTTGAGGTACTGGGCTCTGGTGTAGTAGGATATCCTGCGCTTTTCTTGCATCTCTAGATTTCTATTCATGTTGGGTTTATATCTGCTATTGTCTTTTCCTTTGCATCAGTTTGCTATTTAAAATAGTATGAATTCCTCTTTTTATTCTTTTTGCTTGTTGATTGATTCGTACCCTCCGGAAAACCACACCCTTTCTTGTCCTTTCCAAATTTAGAGCTTGTGGTAAAAAAAATTTTGTTTAGAACTGAAATTTAAAACGACTAGCTAGCACCACCAGTCGTGCATCGAAGATGTTCCAATGTTAAACTTGGTGTCCGATGCTGTGCAATTTATGCATTTGAACGAGTCAGATTTCAATCCCTATGTCTTAGAAATATAGTTGGAACTCATTGTTGCATCTAATTATCATGATCGCACTCTCTTGCTGGTGGTAATGAAAATGCAATGTTTTTATATGGAATGAACTGAAAAATATTATGCCTTATGCATCAGAATTTGGAATTAATTTCATTGAAAATACTGTCCACTATCATGGTTCAGATGAAGAATGGCATGAAATGACTGCAGTTTCAAGTCTGCTGAAGATGTCACACATCTGTTATATTTTTCATTATTTTCTCCATATATTATAATTGGTTGTCTATTACTTCATGCATCTTTTTTCTATCCTGTGATTTTCCATTTTTCTATATCACTTTGCCTTTTAAGCTGCCCATTTTTCTTTCCCAAAGGCTTTAAGCTGTTCTAAGAAACAAGGATATGCATTCTGCAGCTATCTGGAATTACTGAAGATCTCAGAAGTGCGAGTTTTCGCTTAGAATATCCTGAGAACGAGGCAGGGAAGATTCTACTTGAGCTTCTTAGGCAGGATGTAGCTGCATCAGACTCTTTAAACAATGCTGAACTTGAGTCTCTCAAACTTGCAGCTATGAAACTGAAAATTATATCCCCTTTGGCTGTTTTCTTAGAAAAAAGGTCTATCAGGATACTTTTCGAAAAAGCTCGTGATACGGAGCAATCAAAGAAGAAAATCTTGAAATACTTTTTGTATCTTTTGAGGAACTACGGACGATTACTTGGGGAATTGCAAACTGAGATCGACAATGTTCAGGATGAAGAGATAGAAAATCGGTGCATATATCCTAAATCAGATGTATGCACTGCATCAGATGATACTCAGGTTCATGACTCTGGTACTATTCAACCTCCACAGGAATATCTTTGCCCCATATCTAAGAGATTAATGCATGATCCAGTAATCATTTCTTCTGGGAGAACATATGAACGGGTTTCGATTGAAAAGTGGTTTAATGAGGGTCAACAGACATGCCCAGTGAGCCAAATGAGGCTCGAGAATTTTTCCTTGACTCCAAACATTGTAATGAAGGGACTTATTAAGAGGTGGTGCTCAAGGAAGGGAATCACTATATCTGACCCTCATAAACAATCAGCTTCCGAACAGATTTCTCATTGGAAACTTTCACCCTCCAGTTCTGTGGCTAGTATGGCTAGTTTGGGTAGTTCAATGAATGATTTGTGCCTTCAAGTTAGCAATGTGTCGTTTCAATCTTCAGAGAATACTGCAGATTTGCTAGACGACGATAATAACGCTGGTGTTACTGCTGGTCTCCCTGAGATTGTTGCAAATTTATCTACAAGTGGTAGTTGCTGTAGCTTGGCCTCTCTTAAGGAACTAGGCTCACATCCATGGAGACATCAATGCATTATCGTGCAGAATTTAAGAAAAGAACTTAGTAAAAACCAGCAAACATGTGATTGCATTTTTCTGAGGAGTTATTTCAAGTCTATGATTAGATTTATGAGGGATGCGAGAGACTTTCGTGATGCAAAAGCCCAAGAAGATTCATTAGAGGTGCTGCTTGGAATTTTAAGTAAAAGCAGGTAAATGTTTCTCCTTGGTTAAGCAAGCCTGCTATATCCCTTGAACCTTTTGAACTCTTCTTTTCTTTATAAATAAAATTTTGGCTTTTGTTTGCAGCATTGAAATGTATGTTTTTGATGAGGACTCAGTCTACCTTTTGTTATCATTTCTTGATACGGACATCACTGGAAAAGTTCTTGCAATTCTGGAATTGTTATCATCTTTGGAATCGTTCAGGTCTGCAATAGCAGTATATGGACTTCTACCTTCGATCCTAAAAGTCTTTGATAGAGGTGTTGGAGAATTCCATCAGCTTGCTTTGAAGATACTTCGAAATTTGTCTTGCAACAAGGATGGAGCATACCACATCTTGTATTTGGATTTCATCTCAAAATTTGCTTGTTTTCTGGGTGATTGTAGTCTTGCATGGTTCTTTCTTGATGTTATAGTTAACTTGTGCAACATTGAAGATGGCAAGATCGCGGTACTGGAAACGGATTCATTTACCAGTTCCATTGCTGAACTTCTGGAAACTGGTACTAAGCAAGAGCAAGAAACCACACTTGAAGTTCTTCTATCTCTGTGTCATGAGAATGGGGAGTGCTGTAAACTGCTTGCAGACAGAAAAATCGTCCAATGCTTGTCTTTCTTATCCATCAATGGACGTCCAAAAGCCAAGGCCATTGCTGCAGGATTGCTCCAGCTTGTGGGACAGATGCCTGAAGATAATATAGCAGACTCTTCTTCTGGCCATTCTAGTGATCATCCTAAAGGGAAAACGTCAGTTTCCATTGCAGTTCGATATGTGGGTAAGAAGATCTCAAGATTGTTACATTAAAAGTCAATAGTACCTTTAGATGTTTAGGTGACATTAATTGGTTTTCTACGTAAAATCCTATGCTTGTTAATATCAGTGAGTGGAACTTCCCGTAGCTTTTGGATAATTCTTTGTTTTTTTTTCTTATATAAGGAGCTTATATATAACTTTTATCTGTATATTTTGTACAAATTGCCTGATTGAGGGCAGTATAAAAAGCTTCATTTCTCATTGTTGAAGATGAGGAATCTTCCTATTGTACAATGTAATAGGATTGTTACACAACTATGTTATAGCTTCACCCTTGGCTTTCTGATAGCAAGCTTTATGCACAAACTTTGAAATCAAAACTTCAAAAGTTTTGTACTAGTTAATGAGAGAGTTTTGTCAAGTACATGTTTCACATTCTTTATGGAACTGGGAAACAATATGATGCTTTCAGCTATAGACACTGCTAGTAGTATTCTCCTTTTATGAACTCATTCAACCGCTTCAGTTCTCCACTCTGCTGATCCACCACTGTTCTAATGACATCCACGATAGAAATCAAGCCAACTATCTTTCCATCTATTACAGGAACATGCCGTATGTGATGATCTGCAGAATGATCGAGATCTTCATTTTGTGTTCCCTTCCCGGTTTCTTAAGAATCAAACTAGAAATTTGTACATGTCGGTTACCTGTCATGAGTGTCATTGCTTGTCGAATGTTTGTGTCAGATGTCACTGTTATTAGCTTTTTCTGTTAAAGGGTCACCATATTCAGATGAAAAAAAAAGTTGCTGTCATTACCATAGAAGACGAGGGTTTTGTAAGAGTTAACCTCATCAGTCATGATCTCCCCGACTCGTGTGTACTTGGAAGATCTACCTTGTGCTATTATCTTCCTCAGATAATCTGCTTGGTAATGGATTTCTGATGTTACTTTTTCACCTTTTGTCATTATTTTCATATGAAAAGCATTCATTTACCTCTTTCCGTCATAATTCCTGCAATATGTTCTTGGTCTCCAGGCTTCAGAACTACCAGGGACCCAATATTGTTCTGTGCCATCTGAAAGTCTAGACTTCAGTTACATTGCATTTTCTTAAGAAAATAACTTCCACACTTTTAAAACATACATTCTTAACTGCATCATAGACATAGTCATCGGTTCTGCACCACAGCCAAGAACCAGTTTTGTCGTCTCCTTTTGTCATAAGCACATCCGCTACAGTTATATTCTCCAGACCCTTCTCTGGAATCAGAAGGGATGAGGTGACACATCCAAAACGTGAAAATAAGTTCTTCTTCTCTAACATTTCTCTCCCAAGTGAGTTCCTCAGAATTCTTCGAATGGTTGCTTGCATTTTGAGTCTGCCCAAAGAAATGAAAGTTAAGATCGATACATTGTATAATTATGGTGCAAGCAGGTGAAGTATATATAAAACCTGAATGAAGAAACAGGGAGAAATGCAAGTGCCTTTGAGGAAGATTAAGAGAGCTTTAAACAGTTAGGAGCTCCTCTAATGGTGACGATATTTATTCAAGCCATAACACAGAGGAAAGTCCTTCGGCTTGCATATGTGACTTCTTCTTTGCTTGAATGGCGTGATTAGGGAAAGGAATATGTGTTATAGAGCTTTACCTTCCTCTCTACGTTACTTCATGAGCATTTATACCTATTCCCTCCAAGGCCTCTACTGTCACACCACTGGCTTTGTAAGCTTTTTGATCGTCTGAGAAGAAAAAAGGTAGACTTCCCTTTATTTATTCTTTCTCACTTCATACCAGAACTGGTAGGAGCAGCAATGAGCCAGGTTCGGGTTTTAAGGCTCTGGTCAAACTTAATTTGGTTCGTTAACTTCAGTCCAATCCGATTTCTCATTATTAAAATCAGGTTAAAAAAAAAGTTATCTTGATCTTAAGACAGGTCAAGCTCGATGTTTTTTTTTTTTTTCCCAATCTCTAAAGACTAGAATTGCTCAGGAGTGACCAATTGCAAGAAGTTACTCGTGAGTGGCATGGAAGAAGCTTTCCTATGACCTACAGATGAGATCAGGCAATGTATATTCTTCGGATGCTTTTAGATGGAAAACAAGAGCTCCTTTCCTGATTTCCTGGAACAGGAAAATACTTTCTCTTGTCAGGTTAGCTTTCAGAAGCTGCAGTTTTAGCATAGAGATGAATTGGCAAAACCCGATTAGAACAAAGAAGAGATGCTAGACTTCAAAAAGAAGGAATATCTGAAAAGAATTCCAGGTAAAAACTTGGCCATTTGGAGAGGTAAAGAAGCAAATGAAGATTGTGAATCTGAAGACGTCAATAAAAGTCTCCCAGGCTTTCCAAAGTATCCATAGCCTTATTAATACCATCTCCTATCAACCAGGATTCAGCAAAACCAATTAGCCAACAAACAACAAATTCTTTTTAACCGATTGTAACCTGATTCATTCATGAGAGACAAGAAGAGGTCGTTTCGATTCGGACTCTCTTGGTTTTCAGGAGGTAAGGCTCCTCCTCCTACAGCCAAACCACAACCTCTTCCCCCTCCCCCTGTAACCAAAGATCAAACTCCTGTCCTGCCAACCACCAACACTCCGGAACAGCAATCGTCGACCCGTCCAGCCAGGATAGGCCCAGCAGAGCCTAATCAACAAGGGCGGGCATCACAAAATGCTGCACCTGGGCTACCCTCGTCAGCACCTGCAACAACAGAACCTCAATCTAGTGTCCAACCAGTATCACCGTCCCGTGAACCTATCCAAACAGTGGCTACATCTGTTCCATCTTCACCATCTAGTGCAAACACTGAATCCCAAGACATCTCTCAGCCAGCATCACCATTACTTAAAACAACTCGGAACAGGGCCACCTCCAAAACTCAGCCAGCTTCTAATGCAACTTCGCAATCAAGAGGTGCATCTGTGCCCGAGTCAGCAGTACCAATAGATTCAAAACCCCTGTCTCGACCTCGTTTGATCTCGCAATGTGTGGATCAAACTTCAAAACCCTCTTCCCCGTCTAGGACAGAAAAACAAGTGCAGCCTAAAGCTTCTCAGCTCCCTCCTCCTTCAAAGAAATCCCAAAGTTCAGATTCTACTACTGATGGTGATGGTCCTAGACTCCTCTCAAAACCAGCCAAGGAAATAAAGGAAACAGAAGAACAGAAGGAAGTCATGGAAGAGCCCAAACTAGAAGGAGAGGGGAAGGTGTCAAGAACTGAAGATCTAGTGACGAGCACATTAACCAAGATTCTAACTGCAGCATCAGATTCAACAGAACAAGCCAAAGAGCTGCTAGGTTCTGCATTCCGCAGCAAACAGAGACAGAACGCAAAAGAAGATATCCTCGATGAGAAGAAGATAATGAGCATCAACCCTACTGAAGAAAAGACCAAACTAACAAGTCAATCCCACCACAGGCATGACACGTCTAAGAGAGAAGCTTCCCTGCATAAAAAAATCAAGGAAGATATTACTAAGTTCGTTCATAAGCTGGGATCAGGGAAAACAAAGCTTCCAGTTGATCAAAAGCCAGTAAGCATTGTAACTCTAGCTGGTGAAAACAGAGGAGTATTCATGCATTTGAGCTCTGAACCAGAAAGAAAAGATGGGTACATCCACATCACGAGGGGTTACAAGACCAACCCAGACGAGAGCATGGAAGCTACCACCGAAGCAGAGGAAAGCTCAAACGAGAAGTTGGAAGATTCATCAACCAAAGAAGATAAACCAACAAGAGCATTCATCAGTAGTAACACACAAGGCATCAATAACTCCATTTTGTCTCAAACTGAAATAGTTGAAAGAAATCCTGGAGTTCATGTTGTTCTTAGTCACAAACCAGCACAACCAACCAATGACATTACAGAACCAGAGCCACTTGATACACGCAAGGCTGAGTTTAACGTAACACATGCAGAGAAACTCACTTATAAGCCAAGAGTCAGACGAAGATGCCTGCGAGGGCTGTTCTTGGAGTCCAGTGACTCAGACCCTGATAATCCTGAAAAACCTCGCAGACATGGTTGTCGTTACAATTGTGGGGAAAAGAGAACAGATAAAGACAAGGGGATTTTCTGACCAAGTGGATTTCACAATTCATTACAGAGATTACTTATCAACGACGAACTTGCACCTAATACACCTATTGTTTATCCAGAAAAGCTGTGTTTCCATGAATAATCCTGTTGATAGTATAGTAATAAAATGCTTTTAAGTACTATGCTTCGCCACTTTATGATTCAGTATCAACACATAATCGACAAGTTTATGAGAAATTAGCAAACAAAAATCTGCTTAAGTTAGAAAGTTTCGTACTTGCAGTAGCATGCGAAAAATTGATAAAACTTTCACAGACCATGCAGGCCACTGGTATTACATAAAACTAATGCTAGAAGAAGCAAACCAATGGAAGGAACCCAGTGCTTCGTTTGAATGGAACATATACAACTAAATCTCGAGAAAAGTAATATCGACGTGCCCTAAGTTTACAGAAAGGTCATTCACAGGCTGGTTTAGTGTCAAAGCTACTCAAGCAGATTGCAAAAGCTTGGAAGGCAGAAAGTGGGTAGCGATAGTCCATCGTAAAGATGTCTTTCCCAATCTTTCCAAACTGCAGAATCACCTTCTCTTGTTCTTCTGCAGGAACATTATGTGAAGGCTCCACAGCTGCCACCAACTGGAAGTTTTTTACAGAGGCCACCGTAACACGTCCTTTAAAATTTAGGCACCAACACTGGAGTTGTTCATGCCATCTTGGAGCTTTATTCCTCAAAATCAAGGGATCCCTTCTGCCCTTAACCGAATCTTGTGACTCGGTAAGGCTACTTGAACTAATTTGTACAAGCGGCTGCTTTACTTTTGAATTAGAGAATGTTGGAAATTGCTGATCTTGGAAATTTGTTCTCTCTTCTGGAGTAGGAGCACACCCTCCTTCCTGGATTGCGGAAAGAGGAATCGTTTGCATTGTGCAACGCATTCTCCTCGGGCCTCTAGTGCGGAGGACGTTGAGCTCGTATGCTATCATGCCCACACTATACTTCCTCACTGCTACTCGTGGAGATACTTGAATCGAATGGGATTGCTGGAGTGGCTTATAATTGTGTTGCATTCCAGTATGTGGAGGTTGGCTGTCATAAATAGTGAACTTGGTTCCAAGGAAATTGGACCTGCTTCGAACTTGCATGTCAATTTCATCAAAGGCATAAGTACAAAGCTAGACTGCTTTAAACTATACCTTAAACTTCCAACATAAGTATTGCTAGTCCGAGAGAAGTCACCATGAACTAATGATATTCTGAATTCTGTGCGTGTAGCCCTTCTTATCTTCTTTGCTGAAAGTAATAACTTACTCAAATCACCTGAAAGAGCTGTATATTGAAAAGAAACCATCAGCAGAAGGACACAACTTTTCAAGACTCTGAGAATCTAATGACAGAAACAGGCCAGCAACAGAGGAATGAGAAATGAGAAATGAAAAATCCATTGACACTTCTGGATATATAAACTTCCAAAAGTTATAGATCCCTGATAAACAAATCAAATATTAACTGAATCATATACCATTCACCACAAATCAATCAAAACACTAAACCATCAAGAAGGCTGAGACAAGACAACTTAAAGAACAAACTAAAACAGTGATAGCATTTTACCAAGAAAAATGGCAGAGATTACCTACCAGGGCTCAATCCGAGATACAGTTGAAAAGTGGAACTTGCTCTTTCTCTCTTAATAAAGCACTGAATAGGAGGATCTCTCGGTCCAGGCTAGACAAGAAGATCAAAATATAATCAGCAGCTAAGTACTTTGTCTGAAACATCAGTAGAAGAAGAGAAAAGGTAAATCAAGGTGTTACCTGCTTCAGTGAAATTGGAAAAGTAAGGCAGCCACATTGCTCAGGGGTTTTAACAATCTGTTTCGTGATCTCTCTCCATGACTTGCAGACAGAGGCACAGGCCACCACATCTCTCCGTCCAGGCCAAGAAGCCTCGCTTGCTTCGACCCTTTGAATCAAATTGTGAAGTAATTCAGGTGGCAAGTTTGCCCAGTTGTTACTCTGATTCTCTCTCAATCCACACGACGAACCATCATAGTCAGACCCACCTTCAGGAGCAATATGAGCACGAGCTCTGCGATTTACTCTCTTCCCTTGCAACCTTCCAAATGAAATGGTACTAAAGTCATCTCGTATCTCCTTCAGCTCACGAACTATGTCATGAAATGGCATTTCAATCGATTCTTCCAAACAGAATGAAACAAGGGTAAGATACAATTAACTAGGAAAACAACACAAGGAAATGGTATTCAGAGTTTAGAGTATACAAAGATTGTACCTTGCAAAAACAAAACTTGGGCTTGAATAAAAACTGATCAACCACTTCTTCTACAAACAATTCCGAAATCTGAATTCACCTTCACAAAGTTTCAAGCTTTGGAACCCCCAAAAAAAAAAAAATCCAATCTTTGGATCCGATAAGCAATACCCAATAGAGGAAATGGAATTAAAAGAAGCTCAAAACAAGCTAGTGCATGCATTCACCATTCATGAGACAAACTCTTAGGGAATAGCGAAAACTTCTCCTGAGACTTTCGAAGAATTCGGGGACCGTGAGGCCAATGTCTTGGACACAGCAAAAGCTGTTAGAAGAGAAAAAGGCTCAAAAAGATAAATATGTTGGACAATATATAGAGAATGGCGAAATTGGCGATAATGTCCAGAAGGGGGGTTTTGGTGTTGGACAGAGGGACAGTACGTGTCACTTCTTCACACATCCATCAGGACCACCACCACCAACATCACACCGCCGCCTAATACCGTCCACCGGCGGCTGAGCCAAACTTCCGATCTTTTATCTAATCCATTTTAGCTTAAGCTTCTTAAACTAAAGACCCTTGCTTTTTCTCGGGTCCAAAAGGTTGAAGCTATCTCATCTCATTAATAATAATGATAAATTAAATAATAATGTCTTTATTATTATTAATAACATATCAATAAAATAAAATTTATATGAATTTTAATTTATGATATTAGAGTTCGCTTAAATTAGCGGTAAAATACGTAACAAACACTTAAAAATTATTTTCTTAAAGAGTTCTTAGAATATTAAAAAAAGTTAATTACTAAGAAAGATTAAATTTTGTCAATTTTGTAATTATAATCTAAAATTTAAAAATAGCAAAAGATGTCCAAAATTTTCAATTTTTAATTCTAGCTCAAACCTAACTTAAAAAGTGATAATAAAACATTCAACTTTTCAATTTTTATTAATTATAATCCGACGTTATATGTTGTTCTCTCGATGCTTTCAACCATTTGTTTTCTGTTTGATCTTCTAACTCTCCAAACTACTCTTACATTTGTTTTCTACATTAAATAATAATGTCTTTAATATTACTAATAACATATCAATAAATAAAAATTTATATAAATTTTAATTTTGATATTAGATTTCGCTTAAATTAGTGGTAAAATACATAACAAGCACTTAAAAATTCTTTTCTTAAAAGAGTTCTTAGAATATTAAAAAGTAAATTACTAAAAAAGTTCAAAATTTTGTTAATTTTAAATTATAATCTTAAATTTTAAAAGTAATAATAAAATATCCAAATTTTTAATTTTTTTAATTCCAACTCAAACTTTAAAAAATGACAATAAAATACTCAAACTCTCAATTTTCTTCAATTCTAACCCAATATTATATGATGTTCTCTTGATGCTCTCAATCATTTGTTTTATGTTTATTCTTCTGATGCCTCAAACTAATCTTACATTACAGCGTATTGCATCAGTAAACTTTTCGTTCTTAGTTCGTTCTCCTGATGCCCTTAGTGTAAGGATATCAGAGTTGCATAATTTGAAAATCGAAAGGTAAATATGTCGAGAAAACAAATTTAAAACGAAGAGAAAAAATGAAATCAAAACATAAAGTAGTCGTGACTGCGTAATTTGATTTTGTTCATATTCAAACAACGATGTTTTAATTATGTGATTAAACGACATTGTTTCATTGATCTTTGTTTATTGTATTAATTTTGGCTTATATGTATTAATATTTAAGATTTCTGAAACACGTGTCAAACTATGTCAATAAATTTAACGGAAACACAAACGTCAAGCTAAAATTAAAAAAAATTGAAACTTTGAGCATTTTATTGCTATTTTTTAGTTTGGTTTATAATTAAAAAATAAAAGTTTGAATATTTTATTACTATTTTTAAATTTTATGCTATAATTGAAATTTTGACAAAAATTGTACTTTTTCATAATTAACTCTAAAATACACTATTTTATCCAATATTTTAAAACCGAATCAAAACTTAAACAGATAAAAGAAGAAGTTTAAGTTTTAAAACTTAAAAGATTGGATTAAAGAATTTGAAATATGATAAAAGATATTATTCTTATCTATCGAATAATTGAAGTTTAATTAAAATATATTATTAAATAAAATTAATTGATTTATAATAACTTATTAATTAAATATATTTTATTTTAATACTCAATATTTAATAATAGAAAATAATTACAAAGAAAAGGTGCATCATAAAAAGGACCCATTTAGGGCGATGGTCGACCTATTGAGGATTCTTTGTCCCTATCTTAAGTACACATATGTAAAACATAGATTTGAAGTAAATTAAGGTCTAAGTATAGGGTTTGAAGCCTTTTGATCGACCATGTGAGGTAGGGAAGACAACCATTCCTGATAGAGACTTGGCACTCACACGTGCAACCCTACCCTATTTTCTAATCACAACTATACCAATTTATTAATACTTAAGTTTTTAATAAGATTGACAAATAAACTCGAGTTCAACCCGATCTCAACCTAATTTGACCAAGCTTCGAGTTAGACTTGGGTATTTTTAAAAATATTTTAAGAGATTGTTTCGCTTGAAACTAAAAATTTAAGAAAAAATTGATGTTATTTTTTAAAGTTTTAATTAAAAATCAAATTAGACTAGGTCTGACTCAAACTTGATCGAGTCGAACTTGATTTGTGTGCCCTAAGTCTGAGCCAAAATTTTCAAGTGAATTTTGCATTGGTAGGTATATTATCACCTAACTTTCACTATCTAGTGAATAAATGGAAAATCCTTTTGAATCTATACTAAGATACAAGTCTTCACAGCAACAATGACTAAGTGTTGGCTTAGCCAAGACAACCCAAATCAGTTGATAGCTCATCAAAGGCAAAGTTAGGTTGATGTGAGTTTGTATTGTAAAATAAGAGAAAAAGGCATTCACTTGTTTTACTTCCAAATACCGTTTAAATTGTTGACAATTAGACTAAAAATTAAACCGGTATAAGAAAGGCAACGGGTTGAAGCCCAACCCAAACTTGATCTGACTTTATATTTTTAAAATAAAAATGACATTATTTTTATTAAAACGATGTCGTTTATAAATTGTTTGTCAAATATTGAGGCAGGTCGAGTCTAGACAATCAAGGCCCGAATGACCCAATTTTCTGAGCTCAAGCTTTATTGCCAAACCTAAATCAATAATATAAAATTTTAAGATTTAAAAAATTAAACTTGTATTAGACCTTTTATAAAACTAATATTCAATAAATATTAAATAAAATCGAATAATTTAAAATATGATTAAAGAAAAGAATATCCTTGTCAATCGAAAAGTTGAAATTTAATTGAAGAAGGAGACGATTAAATTAAAACCAACTAGTTTATTCTAGCGTATAAAAATCAGTTAATTTATAAAATCAATTGATTAATTAATAACTAATCGATTTCTATTAACAAAGGTTATTAAAGTAAACCAAATAAAAAGTTAGTCATATTAAAGTTTCTACAGTTGGATTGACTAAGTTAGTTTGATTTTTTTAATTATTAGTGATTATCACACCCAAATAAAAATTAATTTAAAATAGATTATATTAATATAAATTTTATACTAGTTTTGTCTACTAAATCACCCCCCAATAATAATACTACAAATTTTAGAATAAGCATAAATAGGCTTGGTGAATTAAGTTCAAATCGGTCCGACCCGAAAATTAAAGTTAGGTTTCCATTGAATGGATATTTGGTTAGACTTGTAGTTAAAATCTAACACGAATGGCCTAAATCTTGCTTCCAAAATGACATTATTTTGGTTTAATTTTCTAAAGAATTATTGTTTTTAACATTCTATAACAATATCTTCTTTTTTTGTTTACACTACTAGCACCTGATCTTACTGGGCCGACAAACCCGATTCGAAGCTTAATCACAATTAAGGATCTTCGCCCCTCTTTAAAAATGTGTGTATTTAGTGAGGATCAAATTTGAGAGTTCTTTTCACATATTCAACCTGTGTAACCAATTGAGCCACAATTTTGTTAGTAACATCACTTTCATCTAAAAAGAAAATAAATACTAAAACAATGTCATTTTAAAACAAGCCGAACCGACTTTAGTGCAATCCAAAATTGACCAAATTTCGGATCGAATTTGGACCGCTTGTCCCGGCCAAACATGTAAAAACAAAGCAACGAGGTATGTGTCAAAGAAGAGTGAGACATGTGACGGAAGTGGGGAATGGAGTGGAGCCTTTGAGTTGCCACAGTAGATGCTTTAATGGAGGTGATGTAGTTGGAAGTGCTCACGAACAAGTAAAACGCCAACAAACAAAGACAAACACAAAAAAACTTGATGTGGATAAGATCGAGAAGGCATGTAAATAGTATATAAATTGTATGTTATCTAAAGAAATTTAATGGATTCTATAGTGCCAGCTAATTTATGTTCGAGTCATGGCATCGTTATAAAGTATCGTAAATACAAATTTCTGCAGAAGATGGGTGACTTCTATGAGGTGTTCAATTTGATTAAAAAGAGTACGCTTTAACATAAGAAGGGAAGTTAGTTGTAGAAAGTGATTTGTCTAAAATATATTATCGCCGCACTCAGTCTAAAGTTTTGCAATAAAGTAAAATTCGAAGAGATTTGATTTGTCTAAAATATATAATTTACAAAATTGAGGAAAAGACATAGATCATCTATTTTAGTTTTTTAAGATTTTGTAAAAAATCCTAGTTTTAAAATTATCGGAAAAATTAATTCTAACTTTCAATTTTTCATAAAAGCATATTTTTTAGACTTTGGTTAAAAATAATGAAGAAATACGTGTAATATAAATAATTTAATGTCACTAATATGATAATCCAAACCAATCAACTCTTAAATCCAACTTGAATTAATTATATTTTATTTAAATTAATAATTTAAAATAATTATAATAAATTATTAATTTGAGTCGGATTCAACTAATCAGTTTGAGTCTAAGAGTTGAGTTCAATCATAATATAAATATTATTTAATTAATATAAATGAGATAATTATGAAACGTGTTTTTGTTGTTATTTTTAATGCAATATAAGAGAAGGAGTTTTCTTAGAAAATAAAAACTTAGTTTTTTAAGTATTTTAAAATTAGAGTTTTATAAAATTTCTTAAACTATAAGAGAGGTGTGTATCTTTTATCTATTACTAGTTTGTAAAAATACACATTACATATAAGTCTATCAGAAACAATCTCTAATAAATAAAGATAAAAATTTGCATCTTATCGGATCTCTTGAACTTGGCGTGTTAACAAAAATTCAACTAAATGTTGACTATGATTGTTTCCCCAACTTAATAATTTCAAATTTTATAGAACTATAGGTTTAAAATTAACCAATTGGTTAGTAACCCATCTCCTTCTTTATATTCACTCTTAACAAATTTGAGACCCACCCATATAAAATATCAACTAGAGTACTTAATTACCAAGTTGCAAGCATGGTTTCATGAAGATATATATGACTACACATCCCAACTAAGTAAACCCCCAAGTCCCACTTTCCTTAGTTGTAAAGTTTCAGTGTTAAAGATGGGATAGGGATGCATTATTGTTATTCATGACCTGACTCAGTACGTCTTCTCTGTATTGGGATGTTGAAGTTGATATTCAAATCTCATCAGTTCTTGTAAGTGGCCCCAGAAGAGTAGATGTTATGATTAGAGTTGATGATAGGTATGAACTCCTTTTCTTTTGCAAAAGTAAATGATTATTTTCTATATTATGGACAATAAGAATAAAATCTGTTTTCATCATATTTAAGTTTAGATTTAAAATTTTAATTTTCTACTCATAAAAAGAAAACTGATATAATTTAAACTTTGTATTTATTTAGTGAATAACTTAAAACAAGGACGTTAAGGAATCGTTTGGTTTTACTTATATTTTTTGTTTTAGTTTTAGTTTATTTCAACCTTTTGTTTATATTTTCTTGTAAATAAAAATAAAAACATGTTTAATTGTTAATGTTAATATAGTTATATTTTACTGATAATAATTACATTTTAAATAAAACTTAAAATAAATTATTTTAATTAAATAAATTTATTTAATTTGTTATACAATATTTATTGAGAAATTATTAATAAAATTATGTTATTTTAATAAAATAAATAATTTTAAAATTAAAATTTTATTTATAAATTAAAATTTATTTGAAATATATTTTAATGATTAAATCAAATTTTATTTGAATATTTATATATTTTAAATTTAATTATATATAATTTAATTATAAAATTAAATTAAATAAAATTATTCATAATTTTATTGATAATTAATTTTAATTTATTAAATATATAAATATAATGTTGAATTAAACTGTTCATAATTTTATTAAAAATTAAATAACTAAATAATATATATTTAAATGATAGAAATCAGATTATAAAAAACAAAAAAGGAAACAAAATCACTTTTTATAATTTTCTTAATTTTTGAAAACTATAAAAGAATCAAAACAAAAAGGTTTACTCAAACAAACAAGATTTGTTGCTGAATTTGAAAACAAAATTAGAAAATAAAAAAAATAGAAATAGAAATAAATGCCCTTAAATAAATTAATCTTGTTTGTTTAAATTTAAATATTTAACTAGTATTACATAGTTATAAAATATATTAAAAATTAAATAAAATTAAAAATATTACTATTTTTATCATATGATAATTTAGGGTTTAATTTGTTAAAATTTTAATTAATTTATTTTAATTTATAAAATATAGTAATATATAAAAAATTAATTAATTAATCAATTTTATTTACAAAATGATTAAAATAAAACCTTTATGCCAAAAACAAATTTTGACAAAAATGACTGTTGTTTTATCATCAACTGAGACAAAACTTACTCAAACTTTTCAAGTCTATCGAGGTTTGATCAGATTTCGAGTCGTCCGTGAAAATAAAGGGGCTAGATCCGGCCGACCCGGCATACCTGTATAATCAATGAAGAATCTCTAAAAGATAGCCATGAAGCACCCACATGCATGCTATTGCTACCTCTCTCCTGTCGCCCTCTTGATCATGATGGTTGGTGGAGGAAGGAACAAAATATGTTTTTGACAAAAGAAGGATTCTTAGACTTTCAGGCGCCATCAAGTGCTCGTGGAGTTGGTATAATTATGGTGGTTTTGGTAAAGTGAGTGTGTCAACTTTTGTCATAGACCCATACAAAGCAAGGTTTGAATTTTCTGATAAAAATTTTTCATTAATTTTGTGGACTAATATAATAAACATAATTTTGTATAAATTTTGATTAATTTGTTGTTAAGATAATTGGGTTTTATAATTCTTTCAAACATGTCATTAGATTTGTGTTCATGGATTTGTTATGATTGATAAACTTGACTCATATTTTGCAGTCTATAGGAGACCTTACTATTAGTTGACCTTAAATACAGTCATTCTATTGAGAACTGTATGTGTTTTTTTTTGCTAATTAGGGTTTGAAATAGCAGTAATCAATCATCCGTGTTTCGTAAGCTCTTGTTTCACATAAAACAACAATAGATTCAATTGTTCCTCAATTTTCAAGTATTTGTCTATATAATTATTGAATCTAGTATGTTGTAATCTTAAGATTAATCAATTGTATTGATGAATTATGAAATTAATATGTGGTTTCATGTTTATTTTCCTTCATTTCCATCTTGATTACAAATGTATTTTAATCCATACAAAATGCAAAGCATAATCTAATTTTTGAAATGTTCAAAATAAATTTTAATATTTTAAAATATTTAAAATAAAAATTAAATAAATACAAATTTTAACAGAATTAATTTTCTGTTAATTAAATGTCACGTTGGTATTAATGAGGTATTTTTATTTTAACAAAAAATCCCATTATCATATGACAAATAAGACTCGTTATTAAAATAAAAAGTCTCATTTTCCCATGACTACTGGCACTCACACTCAGAAATTTATTATTCTCACTTAGCAATAGGACCCATTTTCAATTAATTTAAAAATTATATAACGATAATGACAATATTTAATAGAAATCTCACTCAAATATAATATTTATAAAAGTTCAGTTATCTATTAACTCTACTCCTAATTAGTAGAGGAGTTATTTCTAAATGACTCTTATGAATAAATGAAAATAAAAAATAATTATGTGATATTTAATTAATGAAAAGTTAAATTTTATATATTTAAAGTCTATTTTAAATTTTAAAAATTTTGAAATTTAATTTGAATGTTTTGTATTTTGTTATAAATGCTTAATTACAAAATATAGTTTTGGAGACTTCAATAATGGCTTTAACAAACTCTTCTTAAGATTAGAGGCATCGGTGGGAAAGTGGCCAGCCTTAGACTTTCGTTCTTCCTTTTATCACCTTTTTCTCGGAGATCGAATCATCTTTCTATTTTTTATATCATCAGTAGGTGAATCATTAAACGCTTCAGAAGTATTCATTTGAATTCGTATCGAGATTGGGCTTGATCTTGGGCCTGCAGATCCTTTTGAGCCATTCTTAGTGTTGTTTTCATATAGTTCTACATTAGTTGAGAAACAGATGAACAATTTTCACCGGTTATTTCAAGACTCTTTTTTTTCTTTTAAAATTTCTATGTAACGTAAATTATCTTTTAGACGTGATTTAATGCAAAATTTTCGTTATCGATTACGTTAAAAGAATTAAAAAGAAGAGAGAAATTAATGCTAAGCAGATAACTACATATATAAGAGGTAGGCTAGAAGTGCATTTTAAATATTATAGAATAGATTCTAAAGTTTGAAGCATTCAAATCTAACCTTAACATCTCCAAAATATTCAAAATATACTTTAAGTAAACGAAAAATTTAACAAGATTAACTCTCAAATTATAAGACTCATTGTTTAAAAAATATATATGAGACTCATTGTCACGTAGCTGTTGATAGTATTTACAAGTGAGTGTCCCATATTATAAAAAGATGGGAAAGAAAATTAATATGTAAGTCCAATAGACTACTTCACCTATTGTCAATTGATTTTAGAATGGAGTTTCACTTGAGCTTGTGGGTGGTCTAATTTTCCTTCTCGTATGACCTCGTAGACTTATTGTAAATTTCACATGGTATTAGAAGCGAGTTTAATCTGGATAATTAATTTCTTAATTTTTAAATCGGATGTTCAATCCCAACAACCCTGGTCGATTCACATCATGTTTATTTTAAGTAATAATTGAATGTCCAATCACAATTACACTTGAGGGGAGTATTGATAATACTCACTTATGAATGTCTCGTGTTAGAAAAAGAGGATAAAAAAGACTAATATATAAGCCTAATGAGTAACTTAACTTATTTCCAATTGGTTTTAGAATGAAACCTCTCTCGTATTTGTGTTGTATGTGGTCTAACTTTTTTTTCTCATACCGACTGATAGGTCCATTAAGTGAGAGTCTTGTTGTCAAATGATTGAAGGCTTTATTTTATAATTAATTTAAAAAATTAATTAAGGAACCTACTTTAAAATATACTTTAGAAAACAAATAATATTTCTTTAAAAAAAGGTTATTATGATATGATGACGACGTAAAAGAGGTTTGTGTAGGTGTTATGTTCTAAAATTCGGATTGGTCATCGAACCAGTAGAATATTATTTCTTTGGTTGAGATTGTTCAATCACCAAATAGCCAAGTGACGTAATAATTATCAATAATTATATTTAATTATATATAATATTAAAATATTAAAAAATAAAAAAAAAAAAATTCCGGATGATTGGAAAGTCCAACCGATCAAAGATTTTGCTCAGTTCGGTAGTCAATTAAAGACCCATTTTGAAGATCAACCGGATCGGACCACCGATGATCATCGACCGTCGGACCGATCGGATGACCAGGAATTTTAAAACCCAGTGTAGGTGGATTCTATTGTTTGAATCCAAGGAAAATATCTATATCCTTTACAAAAGTAGAGAGAACTCTGTGGGCTATACCATGTCTGGTGGACAAAGCCTAGTGGAGCTTGTCACATTCCAAGAAAATCTCTTCAATCACAAGAAATTATGGACAAAATGTATCCAACCAATCAATACCTTTTAAATAGTTGATTGAATAATTAATTTATTTAAAATGTATAAATTTATTTTATAAAAAGTAAAATCTTTATAAAAATTTAACTTTTCCTAATTTTCAAAATTTTCAAAATTTAAAAATAATGATAAAAATGCAATGTCAATTAATTAAATATTATTGATTTGATAACCTAATTCACTGTTAAACTTAACTCAAAATAATTAATATTTTAAAATAATTATAATAAATTATATAATTGAATCAAATTTAATTAATTCGGTTTAATTTTAAGATGACTACAATAATAACAATAACAATCAATAAAATTTCACTTAATTATGAGTCTAGAGATATTCAGTAATATACAGCCTTGCTTCTAATTAGTAAAGAGATTGTTTTCAAATAACTCATATGAATTGATGAAAATAAATAAAGGCAAAATTAGAATGATCTAAGTTTAAGAGTTACGTTAATTATCATTTGTTATTTTAACCCAAGTTTAAAAGGATTTATCGGAAAATTTAAAACTAAAAGACTTTTTAGAATTTAAAATCATAAATTTTAAAAGATTTTTAAAACTATATATTTTGTCTTATATATAGTATTTGATATATCAACAAATTTATCAATATGCATTTAAAAATTAATTAATTATTTGGTCTAACTTGTCCCATTTCAAGGAGATAAATAAGGGTTCATAGGATGAGACCAATTCAATCCATGAGAATCTCTGCATCTGACACCGCCAACTTTGGAGCAAAATATGAATAGAAATAGCCCCACTTCAGATGGTTCTGTACTGCATTAAACAAATATAATATCTAAGAGATAAGAACAAGAACTAGATAAGAACCAATATCATCGCATTTCAACGTCACGTTCCTAATACACTCAAGTGTTCTAACAGCTTTCACATCAGGCAAAATGGGTTCTCTAATGGCAGGTTGGGACTCTCCAGTTGAAGATCCAAAGTCAGGTAATCATTTGATCTTTCAGCTCAGTTCTTTTGTTTGATTCTTTTCGTGTTTAAGTAGTTAAGTTCCAACAACTCTGGGCAGTGAAATACAAGAAGAACTGGTCTTTTACCAAAGGAGAGATTGATGCTTACTGGAACCAGAAGAAGAAAATACAGGAAGAACATCTCCGAGCTATCTCTAGCCCCACAAGCTCAGATAACAGCCAGGTTTGTCTCTTTTCGTTATTATAGTTCCTTCACTTGATATGAACATTTTCAGATTCTTCTGCAGAGAACAGATGATCATAACCTGACATTTAATGATCTGATCTCTGAAAAAAAAAATCTAACAGGATATCCCAAATGAAGAAGATGGAGTCAGGACCATTCAGAGGTCAGCCTCTGCACCTGTTTCCAACACAAGGGGAGGCTTCATCGGTGGCATGGATAACCAAGAAAACTTGGAGAAACTCATGAAGAAAAAAGACGGCTGGTATTTTGATAAATACCATAAATGCTTCTGTTACGGGTCCAAGGTTGGTTACTGATTATGAGTATGTTGTTTTTGTGATCTTTTATTTATCAGGTGGACTAGAAGCAACTGGGCGTTCTTAAACGAGCCACCGGTGATTGAACGTTCTTCAAACACTTACTCGTCGCAGTTTCACATCGCCGATCAGCTTGCTGCCTCCAATTCCAAACCAGGAATCAGTGCTTAACGGAGACATGGTTTTGTTTTGTTACATACATGTATAAATATAACCCTACTTGGCGTTTTGTATGTGCTGTAAACATAGGGTCTGTTCTATGTCTCCATGAGGATGTGCAGGTCGAGGGTGAGTCGTAGTCGAAGGATCGAATCGCAGTGACGGTTCGAGTCCTGACATGTAAATCACTAAAAATAGTGTGATTGATTGGAAGTAACAATATAATAAACTTACTAATATTAATTAATACTAATTAATTCAATATTGTTATTTAAAGTAAAGTTATTAATTTTACGAGTTATTACATGATTTTCAGATTCTTAGATCCAACATAAAAGCTCAAGAAATGGACCAATTGAGAAACGTGGAGGCTGAAGCCTCGTACTGCCTCGTTACCTTATTCGTTGGATTGTTAAGAATACTAATTTGGGGCCTAAAACTAAGGGGACTTGATCATCTGTTTCATTTTTTGTGTACTAATTGTGTCCTTTTGAATCTTAACCTTCTAATAATGTGAGATCTACATAAATAAAGGTTGAGATTGAAGAGGATAAGGTTGGTACACAATAAATGGACAGAGAATCTTAAGTGAAAACTAAGCATTGGCAATTTGGCCAAACCTGAAGTTAACAAGTCAGGTTTAAGTTGGCAGCGTCATAAATTAAAAAAAAAAAACAATTGATTGAATCACAGCCTGGCATATTGCTATCTTTATTACGTGGGATGAGATTGTATATTGTAAGATTTTTTAAGATTTTAATTTCAGATTGGGTATGAGATTGATGATCTAAAACTCTACTCTTTAAATTAGGTTTGGTTTAAATTTTGATATTATTTTTTATTCACGGATTCTGGTCAGTTATGCGTCATTGGTTTGGATCTATGGAGTTGGTTGATCTTACGGAGCTCAATTGAGGTTCTCAAGAAAAAGGTTACGACGTCGAGGTTGTTCGATAAGTTCTTTCGATCGTTTCATTTTTGGTGAAGGTGAGGTTGTCATTCAGAGAAAATTAGGTTATGATCACGATCTTTGTTATTAGAATTATACCTTATATATGGAAAGAATAATTGGTTTAAGTCTTTACGCAAGACAGAGACTTTCACCTGCTGAATTCGCCAAAGAGATCGTGGATTGAATTAACTTGGCATATGATAAGATCGATCTTTAAAATTGGACCGATTGACCATGGTCATATGACCGAAATCGATCAAAGACGATCGACGACTATTTTTAATTTAAAAAATTAAAAACAATGCTATTTATGGTTGACGCTTGCTTTAGCCTTTGCAAGCAAAATGACAACTTTTTGATTAACACGTCATTTTTTATTTTTATTTTTTAATAATTTGGGCTTGGTTTAAGTTCAGGTCAATTCTAAGTTCCGTTTAACTTGGGCTTTGCGCCCATTATATATGGTCAGGTTTCAAAAGTAAAGGTCGAATTAGGTCAGACTCGTCTATACCTAGCTTGGCCTATTATCGTCTTTAAATATTTTATCGCTTTACTTAAAAATTTTGGACTTAGGATCGAGCAACTTGATGATGAGAAGATGATATTTTTTTGAATAAAAAGGATTAGAATAATTTAAAAACTTGTACTCTAAAATTTAAGATATTTTGGTATAATTAAGGTATGCTAATAAATTGTCTTGTAGGTTGTTGGTAGTGATTGAATATAGATTTAGTTAAAGATATGTAGCGATGAGAAAACAAAATTTCACCTCTTTTTTTATTAAATTTCCTTTATTAACATAATTAATTTAACTACTAAAATATTCATCTGTATGATTTGTTTAAACTTTTATGCTCTTCTTTTAAAAATTGATTGTTTTTAGACCATGTTTAGATATTAATAAAATAATAATTAAAATTAAAATAAAACAAATTAAAATTTTATTTAACAGTCTTTTCTTAATTAAATTTTAAACAAAATTTATTTTCTTTTGATCTTATTTTAAATTCTTCAATTTTGTTTAATCCTTAACTGGTTTTATATTGGTTGAATTTTTAAACCTTAAATTTCTTATCTTATCATAATAGCTTTTAGTTTCTATTTGGTTGAACTTTTGGAGTGTGAATAAGTACTTATTGTCATTGCAAAAGCCTTTTTAAGAAAAATGACTGTTGATTGTAAAGTGAAAAAGTACTTTTATAGTGGATATATTTTTTTGGCAACCAAAATATAGCTTTTAAGAAGCGTAAATATGGAGCTTCTAAAAAACACTTTTTAGATAAATTTTTCAGATAAATTAATGAGTTTATTTTGTATTTTTGCCTTTATTTTTACATATAATTTCTTCAATACCTATAAGCTCATCTTCACGTTTATTTTGAGATTTATATAATATTATTTAGTTTTTAATATATTGTAATATTTATTTTTGATATTAGTTTTACTTATGTTATAATCATATAAAAGATTTGGTTATATATATTTTCATTTATGTTTTATATGGTTTAAAATTATATAATAGTTAATATATTGTACTTTGTATATATTTTAAATATATTTTAAATGATATTTATATGCATAAATAATTTTTATTTTAAAATAAAATATAGTTAAAATTAATAAAAATATTTTTATTTTTACATTGTCAAACAGTCTACAAAATTAAAAAACTATTTTTAATTGATAATCTAACAACAATTAACTTTTTTAAAAAAATCAAAAAATTCTACTGATATAATCTCGTCGAACATGAGTCTAACTTTTAAAATATTAATAAATAAAGAATTTCTACAGTTTCACATTGTTATTGCCCGCTGCTCATAAAGCGTCCATGTTCAGGAAGTGCTAGAAACAAAGAGCCCTTCAAGAATTCTCCATTCTCATAATTCTTATCCTTTGAACGGTAGTTCTTTTAATTTTACCAATTTGGTTCTACAGCTTCTTCATTACAATTATTACAATCTACTATTAAATTCCCAAATGTACTAAGTGAAGTTCAAGCAGGCTTCTACATACTATGTTTTGTTCTTTCCCTACAGAGCCTGTCGTGTTCACTAGGTCAGATAGACGGAACGTGTATGTATGTGTGTGGTCGCGGTCCTTAAAACGTTGTTTATAAGCAAAGTGTGTGGTCTCAGTTCTGTGTCAGAAGCCTGTGTCCACTAGTCGAACGTTTTTGAGTTTCAAAGGTATATTCCAATGGCGGACAAGAGCAAGATCTTGATCATCGGAGGAACTGGTTATATCGGAAAGTTCATCGTAGAAGCAAGCGTAAAAGAAGGTCATCCAACTTTTGTCTTGGTTAGAGAGAGCACAGTATCTGCCAAAGGACATCTCCTGGAGAAATTCAAGAACTTGGGTGTTACTATTGTACATGTAAGAACAAAAAAAAAGAAAGAGACCATGTTTTTGTTTTCGTCTCTGGTTTTTAATGATCTTGTCATTTAGAGAAAGTGTGATTGTTACAGGGAGATCTTTACGACCACGAGAGTTTGGTGAAGGCGGTTAAGCAAGTTGAAGTGGTGATATCAACAGTTGGGTCCTTACAACTAGCAGACCAGTCCAAGATCATTGATGCCATCAAGGAAGCTGATAATGTTAAGGTTGGTTATCTCAGATTGTAACCACTTACGAGACCATGCCTATTTCTCTAACCCTACCCTTTGGACATGACAACTAAGGAAAACCTTGTGCAATATGCAGAGATTCTTGCCATCAGAGTTTGGAAATGATGTAGATCATGTTCATGCGGTTGAACCAGCCAAATCCACATTCGAAGTAAAGGCCAAAATTCGACGAGCCACTGAAGCTGCAGGAATATCATTCACTTACGTAGCTTCCAACTTGTTCGCTGGCTACTTCATCCCCACATTGGGACAGGCGGGACTTACTGCTCCTCCTAGAGACAAAATAACCATTCTTGGAGATGGTAATCCAAAAGGTATGTAAGCTATGGAGTAGGATCACTAGTCCTTTTCCCAGAATCTGGGAACTTCTGTATATAGTGTCTCAAACTGTTGGCTTTGGTTTATATAAACAGCTGTTTTCAACAATGAAGAGGACATTGCAACTTACACCATTAAAGCTGTAGATGACCCCAGAACCTTGAACAAGATCCTCCTCATTAGACCTGCTAAGAACATCTATAGCTACAATGAGCTGGTTGCTCTGTGGGAGAAGAAGATAGGCAAAACCTTGGATAAAACCTATTTGCTTGAAGATCAACTTCTAAAGATGATCCAAGGTGAGTCAGAACTTGAATATAATTTGTGCATATACACTCTCTGTTACTCTGTTTCTGTTCGGTGTAATTGTTTTCCATATTTGTTGCAGAGTCTCCAGTTCCTGTCAATATTATTCTGTCAATTCAGCATTCAGTCTTTGTGAAGGGTGATCAGACCAACTTTGAGATTCATCCATCTTGGGGTGTTGAGGCCTCTGAGCTATACCCAGATGTCAAATACACTACTGTGGAAGATTTGCTTGATAAGTTAGTATAAGCAACTGGAAATCTGCCCCAATAGAGTTTAAGATCACAACAATCAATAATGTTCTTCATAGGAGAGTGTTTGTTCCAGACCTGTTGTGTCCTGTTCATTAGTAACTATCATGTAATGCTTATGTATTGCTTTAAAATATGTCAGATTTAAATAAATAAAGTTGGAAATTTTTATCATTTCCTTTCTACTTTCTTGAATTATCTCTCTGTTTCCTTATCAATTACACATCCATTGTCCATCGTCTGAGAGATGCCAAGGAAAGAAGATTTTGATCATTAGTTTTGTTAGTTGGAACCAATCATGAAAGCCGCAGTATCTGTTTTAGGACTTGGTATCCTGATATGTCCTGACAATAATGGAAATGTGTATGTCTCCTTGTAATTTTAAAATGAAACCACCTTTTAAACAAGTTATGGTGGATTCTCATTTACAATCTTCACTGAGCTATAAACATCAGAAGGAATTGAACTCCATGCATGTCTTCTTTCAAACTCATTAAAGTTGCAGAAATTTCATTTACACAAGAAGTTTTCTGATTCAATGGTTTTTCTATAACAAGTGTACAAGCTTATAGGTTCTGAATCTGTGCGTTTATTCTTCACAAAATGTTAAAACACATTTGTATTTTGAACTCAATGCTCAGTGTCATCAACATGTACCTGGAACAAGTTTAATCACCCGACTCATTTCATCTCAGAAACCTTCTCAAATGGCCTTTTGCTATCTGCAAAATTACAGTTTCTGGTGTTGAAGCAGGTGTTGGTGCCTGAACTGGTGCTTCAGCCCTCAAAAGTTTGTGTGTGTAATCCATCACTTTCCTCAGCTTCGCTCCACTCTTCTTCACTAAAGTAAATCAGAAAACAATGTTCATGAGCCCATAAAAGCGCAGAAACAATAAGAAGCTATCTCACAGAGAAAATTTTCTAGTGAACTGTGCTTTTGTCTCTTAATCAACAGCTCTTACCTTTGAAACCCATTTCAGGCTTTGAAGACTCTGACAAGAGAATAAGCGTAGGAGTGACTATGATGAGGACAGCCCAGAAGAAGAATATCAGAACAAAAGTTCTCCCACTCATTTGCTGCTGTAGATGTCAGATAAGACTTATGTAAAGTTAAATAGAACTTTTAAGGTGGCTGCAAGAGACAAATATAGCAGACCTCTCTTATCTTCCTCCTCTTAGCTGGCCATGTTTAACGTGTAATATATTTTGTTCTTTCCATTGAAAAGCAGAGTTTAATAATTGTATCTCAGATGTTTTGTTCTTCGGTTGTTGGAGGGTTGTTGTACCAGTTGGTATATGATCAAGAACTTATCTGGCATGCCAATGGTTTATTGGATACTTCCCCTGCTATGTAGGAAGCTTCTTGTGTAGTTTATATGCACACTCATACTACAAACTGCCATGTTCGATGTTAGATGTTTGAGGTAATTGTAAATCTTTAACAATGTACCTAACCTGTTGACTGTTTCAGAGAGAACTATCAGCTTCTTCATCAAGAAATAACCACAGGTCAAAGTTACAGGTACTGACTAAATCCAATTATAAATTATAAATTTAAAAATGATATCATTTTATTTGACATATTCGAGCTTCGGGTTAGGTTAGACTAAAATTTCCCGAGTTTATTATCATCTAACAGTTATGATCATTCAGGTTAGAGTTGCATTGATTAAGTTTATATTAAAGGGCATCAGATTTTGAAATTTTACTCTTAAGTAGGCTAAAAATAAAAAATTATTATAATTTTTACTAAAATTTATTTTAAATACGATTCTTAACAAGATTTATAATTTTTTCATAACTTAAATTTTACCAAAAAATCATATTTCTATAAAGTACTCTATTCAAACACGATCATGTCTTCGGCTATATTCTTTATGCATCTATCCTGCATATGGATATGGCATTGACATGAATGGAAACTCTCTTGCCATTTCAACAAATCCATGTTCTTGCTTGTGTCTTCGTCTCTACGTGCCAAAGAAAAACACGACCTAGTACAAGACCGTGTTCACTACAAAAGTTCCAAAGATGTTCGTATGTTTTTAGAGACTCTCCAAAATTGCATATCCGTGTGTATTAGCCATATAAAACACATGCAATCTCCAATTTGTACTCAAATTTGCAGATTAACAATAACAATCAGAATCTGGAGAGACCCTGTAGTACACTACCTACCTCTATTGATAAAGAAGCTATCTATCAACCTCTATTGATAAAGAGGCTATTTTTGATAGACCAGATTAACAGTTATAGATGAAAAGAAAAAAGTCTGGATGAACTTTCCTGGTCACGAACATCTTGATTGGCCAACAAGGAAAAGGAAACTGAGATTGACAGTCAGAATGGCAGGTGAACATTTGACAACAACAACTTAACAACTAGGACTAGCAACTGACTTTCAAGGAATTAAAAAATGCAGATATGATCCTTCAACCTGACAGCTCAAACACCTTCACACACGAAAGGTAATACAATAGTTCATGACCTCAAGATTTAAAAGAAAGAAAAGAAAAATCTGAAAGAGTATCACAAGCTATCGTACTTAAATGAACTTGAACCAAAGAATACAGCAAGGAAAACCTTAATCATTACAAAACAGAATGGAATGTTCAGTGTGCATGGGGGAATCTTGTACACTCATCTGACATATACATCATTTAGAAACTAAGAATCAGCAGACTTGGAAGACTAGCACCAGAGACCATAAAGCTTCAATCACTCATTGAGCCTTTGCTACTTCTTGCAAGCTTCTTACCAGCATAGGTCTGTTAAATAGTAAAGAGGAAGAGTCATTTCGTTTACTGAGCAAGACAAAAATGCAATGTCAGTACGCCGATAGCTACAAAGAGATTTCAGTAACGAAATGGCTCTCAAAACTGCCCAATATCCTAAGCTGCTCCTGTTTAGCTCGCCGCTACTTTTGGCAAATGAAATGGTCAGGATAGAACTTTTCAAGGATCTCACCTGCTTCCCAAAGCTGAAGGGAACGTATTTGTAATTGATCATGTGCATGATTTGACGCTTCATTGTTAGGACAAACAGAACAATCCAGTAACATAGTAAAATGGGCCAGAAGACGGGAACATCAAACACAGAGAAAAATGTCATAAGAAATGCCACACAGAAAGCCTTAGTGATTGAGTACCTGAAACCATAGCAAGAAGACCAAGAACAACTCATGTCAATTGAGTCCAGGATCTTATGATCCAATAGATTGACGATAACAAATTAGGACAATGTCTATAGCACAGATTGTTCTTCAAAAAGCATGTCTGTGACAAAAGTTTCTATTATCTAATGAACTGTCTGTTCCATCTAGCATATCCAGCTTTGAACAATTTGGTAATCTTACAAAAGCACTAACAACAGCTTGAAAAGTTTCAAATTCCTTCCGTTCAAACAATAAGGTCATGAAACCTGAGAGTGTACCAGAATTTGAACTCGGGAAGACGACGAATGAAGGGTCTGAACTCGTCCGATCCTTTAGTTGGCAGAGACGCCCCATCCATAACTTCAAGCTCTGGATCAACCTTTGGTGACAGAAACCCAATCAACAGATTCAATATATAAATTCCAAGACCATAGGACACAATGTAAAACCCTTCTGCATAGTAAACCCGCAACACGTAAATAGTTGCAGCTGCTACAGTTCCTAGCCACCTATGGATAATATGTGGCGTAGATCGATCAAGATAGTATTGAAATGCCCTCGAGAATTCACTTTTCCATTTTGCCAGAGGTGCCACTGTGGAGTTAACATCGCCCCCAACTCCTTCCATTAACGATCAAAATTCTGCCTGCACTGTACCAAAAACAACGGAATCAAACTCCTGCCAAAGAGTTTCAGGATGAAAGATTGAATTTTACGAGTACCAAGAAGAAAAGAAAGAATTTTTATACTGCCCATCTCATTCTTTTCTTATCCCAGCAATAAAGATATCTCGGGAACATTGCAATAACAAGTTTTGAGAATCTAAAATGTCATCTTTTTCCCTAATTTTTCCAAGAAACCAAACAGTTCCTGAATATTGACATCTACCTGATCGTTTGCTTATTCTGTCATCGATAACCAAAGAGGGAAATGATGGATCACGATGAAAACGAATCGGAACAAAAGCTGAGCGACTAAATGTTAGAACAAGAACATTAATTACTTAACGTCGAGATTTTTTTTTTTTTTGGGAAAATGGAGAAACAGTGATTGGTATCTTTTGGATGCAAATTGATTAAATCTTCGAATTGATACTGATTAATAATGTCAACCAAGTATTTTGCACTACACAAATTCTATAAATTAGACTTGATTGAGAGAGTGTAACTAGAAAGATTTAAACACATAATCTTTTGATCTATATACCTAATCACTCCACCACGTCGATCATCACCTAAATGCGCGAGTTAATAAAAATTACAAAACTAAATTGGTTGAATTATAAAAACTTTATACAGATTTTTAATATTTAATTTTTACTTTAATTTATTTTAATAATTTTATTGTTTATTATTAATCGATTAATTTTATAAATTAATAAATTCTTATAAAAAATAATTCAATTAATTTTATTTAATTATCAAAATAGTAAATAAGCATAGTCCCCACGCTAAGATAACACGCACAACTCGAAAATGGTGACCAAAACTTTACCACATATTAGGTATAAGTAGAACTTTACAATATATAAGTTTTATTTGTTCTGCTACTATTTTTTAATAACTTTGTTTCTAAACTTGTATCATATATTGAAGATTTATAGTTTTCTAAAGCTACTATTATTCTATTTAATTATTTATTATTTTTTACATTTTATATTTATTTAACTTTTTGTCATATCTTCATATCATATCTTATGAAGTATATATCAAAACAACTTCTTTATTATATAGGAGTAATGTTGTGTCTGTCATCGACCTCCATGACTCGCTTTTATTACTTAAACTTGGATTGAGTATGTTGATGATGATAATCAGTATTTTAAAACTTGAACCGGATCGATCGGTTTGACCGGTGATCGGCCGGCTATCCGGTCCGAATGACTTCTAAAAATCACTCTCTAATTAGACCAGTGCGAATCGGTGAGAACCAGTTAATTGACTGGTTAAACTAGGATTGGTCGAACCGGTTGGCCAATGATTCAATAATTTTTTTTCTTTTTTTTAAATGCATCACGCTTTTTATTTATATTTATTTATATTATTTGAACCGGTCAAATGAATTTTTATTTTTATTTATTTATATTATTTGGTACATTTTTATTTTTTAATATTACTAATATCGTATATAATTAAATATAATTATTGCGTAATTATGACATCGAACCGATGGAACCAAGTGATCGATAAGACTTTCGGTTCGACATCCTATCCGGTTTCAAAATCTTAATGATAATGATGATGAATATCTTTTTTCAATTAAATTTGTTTAATTTTTAAACTTTAAATTTCTTATTTTACCATTTAAACTTTTAATCTAATTTTTAAAATATTGATATTTAAGCATTTTGTTATTTCCACATTTCTACGAGTCTAACTTAAAATGGTTTTAGATGAATAATAATTTATAAATTATATGTTTTGATAAATTATTAATAATAAGATTAATGGTAATTCCAAACTTCACTTTCTTTCTTAAAAGAAATTTATTTATTAAAACAGTTTTATTGTATTATTTAGAAATTTTATCATTTAAAACTAATATGTTAAAATAAAATATTAAAAATGATATCAAACTTATACAAATTGAAGTTTATGACTTTTAGTTAGCGGATTAGATGAATGGTTAAGAATGAGTTCATGAAGAACTAAAGAAACGTTTCACACAGTGTAATTACTTCTTTTTATATTTTACTATAATTATAAATAATCACAATTTCAATCCAAAATTATTGCATATTACAATATAAAATATTTCACCTAATTTTAAAATTCTAACTTGATCAATTTCAAATTAACGGATTAAGTTTGAATTAATTAAACTTTAAATTAGGTTGAGTTTAAGTATTAATTGAAAATTTTAAGTTTGAATTAAGTAAAATTTAAATCAGCCTAATTTTAAATATAAATTCAAAACTCAACAATTTGATTCGAAGTTAATAGTTTGATTTAAATTTATTTAATTTTTAAGTTTTAAGTCAAATTTAAACTCGAAGTTTTAGCTTGAAGCTTGAGAAAAAATTAATTTATTTTATTTGCTTATTTAAGATAATAATTATATAATTTTAAGCTTAGTGCGACTTATCGACCAACTAATTTTAATCAAGCTCAAGATTAACCAGCAAATCTCAAGTTTGTTTAAACCTTAAGTTTCGACAGAGATCTCTAAAATATCTAATAACATCCCTACTTATAATTTTTCAATCAATGTTTTAAAAATTGAATTAATTTCAGTTTTATAATAAAAGTTTTGAATTGCTCAATTTTTAAATTCAATTTTTAATTTTCTGTTCTATTTAATTTAATAATATTTGTTATTAAAATTAAATAATTTATTAATTAATTAATCAATTTTATAAATTATTTATTTTGTATAAATTAAAATAAATAAATAAATTTTATTTGATTTTCTCTTTTACTTAAATTTTAACTTTTCAAAATAAAAAACAGTCTTTTATTTTTAGTTTTATTTAATTTTATTTTAAATACTGTATAATTAAATATTTTTAAATTTTAAAGCATTGCTTTAGATTCGGACTCGTTGTCATTTATGAATAAAGCGCAAAGTTAGAAAAGAAACGTTAAAAAGAGAATTAAACTGACCTCAAACTGGAACCATAGACAAAACTTATGACAAGGGCCCAAAACCTTGGAAAAACCACTACTTTTTCCTCTACTCAGATACTGAAGGCCTCCAAATCGATTCAGCACTAAACCGGCGATCAAATTGAGCTATCAACTAAAAGATGGGGACTCTTGGTAGAGCAATATACACCGTCGGATTCTGGATTCGTGAGACGGGTCAAGCTCTTGATCGTCTCGGAAGCCGCCTCCAAGGCAACTACTACTTTCAAGAGCAACGTAAATATCTCATTTTTTCTCCTAAACCCTAGATCCCAATCTCATTTCTGAATCTAGATAATCTCCTCATTTTCTGTTCAAATAAATCTGTTCTTTTGCTTTTACTGGGTGTTAGATTAGGGGTTTTGTTTAATTTAGATACCAGCTTGGAAATGGTGGAGTTTGCTGTCTATTAGTTAAGGTTTCAGAGTTTTTGAATGTGGGGTTTTGCTTAATGGAGAAGCTTTTTGGATTATGTAATTGTGGAAGATACTGTTTTTCTTTTGAAGACAATGGAGTAGTATCACTGTGTAAAGTTGGAGTCTGTGGTCACGTAGCTAATCGGCTGGAAAGGAAAACGAATTACGCCTTATAAGGGTACAGATACCTTTTCCCTACAGATGCATTTTTCCTGGTACGGGAAGAACAAAACTATAAGGGTCTTGACCCAACGGGCAAACCAAAGTGGATAATGTTTGTGGGTGGATGGTCTGGGCTGTAACAAATGGTATCAGGACCGGTTCCCAATTCATCGTGTCAGCGAAGACGCTGGGCCCTAAGAGGGGTGTATTGTGAGATCTCATTTCGACTGGAGAGGAGAACGAAGTACGCTTTTTAAGGGAACAAATATCTCTTCCCTATAAACGAGTTTTTCCAGGTGGGGGAAGAGCAAAACCGAGGGAGTCTTAACTCAATGGGCAATCCAAAGTGGACAATATCTGTGGGCAGATAGTCTGGGTTGTTACATCTTTGCTGCATTTTTTTACTTTATATTTTGCTGGTTTCATATTAGCTGATTATATTTTCTTTGTGCCTTTGTAGTTCGGACTATTTTTATTAGCTAATGTATTTTGAATTTTGCTAACATCGGTTATGGTTATAAAATTTTCAGTGTCTAGACACCGAACTCTAATGAACCTTTTTGACAAAGCTCCTGTGGTTGATAAGGATGCATTTGTGGCACCAAGTGCTTCAATCATTGGGGATGTTCAGGTGGGAAGAGCATCATCTATTTGGTATGGCTGTGTTTTAAGAGGTAATATTTATATGACTTCTTAGGCTCTATTGATATCATGAACTTGTGCTGATGGATTCATTCAGCTTGACATGACGTAGGGAGAAACGTGAATGCCCTTACATTTACCATGTTCAGAATCTTAGCGAGTATCTTTCTTTCTGCAATTCTAATGCATAAACTTGGGATGTACGCGCCAGAATAAAAAGTCTTAAGAATCTCAAGTTACTTTGAATTTTTTAATTGCTTGGGTTAGTCATGGGAGATTGTTTTTATTAGAGACAAATTTATAGCACAGAAAGTTGTTATTAAGAAGTTCAATATCGTGTCAGTTGAATCGACAGAATTCTGCTCTCTATTTGAATTTTGTTTAGTTCCAGACGTGAAGTTTGTATATGATTGAATTTTAATTGAAGTTTAAAGATTTGGGTTTTTGTTCTTCTGCTGATTTTGTATTAATTTTGGGTCTTATATTGGTACTAAACCTTCCATGGTGAAATTTGATATAAAGGATGTTATGTATCCTTCTCACCATATTCTTTCTCCTTAGGGAACCATCAATTTGTTGATTACGAGTTAGATTTCTTATTCCCTGATGTTGGTTTTTCCCTTGCACCTTGTACCATTTTCCTTGTTGGTTTTGAATGTTTCTCAATCTCTACCTGATATTCACTTATCCCATATCCAAATAAGTTGAGAGAGTTCAAACTGCATATCTGTGTGTTGTCTATTTAGATCCTTTGATCGATGGGGTGCACTTGTACTTGCCTGCTAAATGTATTCAGCTGTAGGTTTCTCTGGAGGTGATGTGGAAGTTTGAGATTGACATTCTTTTAGTGTTAATGCTTGTTACTTTCCCTGTAGTCACAAAAGTTATTCTTGGTTTGTAGGTGATGTGAATAGCATTAGTGTCGGATCTGGCACTAACATACAGGACAACACCCTTGTGCATGTGGCAAAATCAAATCTTAGCGGAAAGGTGCTACCAACTATCATTGGGGACAATGTTACTGTAGGTGAGCAATGAGCAACTGGAAATGTTTTTTTTATTAATCAATCTGATGCATGTTTCTTTTCTGATCTATACTGATCTCAAAGTGGATCTCCGAAGGTCATAGTGCTGTTTTACATGGCTGTACGGTTGAGGATGAGGCTTTTGTTGGTATGGGCGCAACAATACTTGATGGTTCTGTTGTTGAGAAACATGGCATGGTTGCTGCGGGAGCCCTTGTGAGACAGAACACAAGGATCCCTGCTGGAGAGGTAAATCTGTTACTCTCTCTTCCCCACCACAACAAACAACGCCCTTCCGCAATCTTCAAACTGTTCTTCAGGAGGGTTTTCAACCATTCTCTTTGTTGTGGTGCTTTTCCATTGTGCTTTACATATATAGAGTGATTAATCACCATGGTTTAGTAAGAATTATTAGAAGTGCTTCAGAAATATTTAGAACAAAAGATATAGAAATAGCTACTTCTATATTTTCCCCCCTGAAATGGACTGCTCTCTATGACTGTTATAGGTAATAGTCTAATAGTTGTTAAATGAGTTTGCAGATCTATCAATCCCCTGGAGTAGTTGAAGACAATTTTCATCTGACGATGTTCCTTATATGTCACTTTGCAATTCAGATCCTTTGCAGCCTAATCACTAAAGTGTGATTTGATAATCTAAAATTTTCAGGTGTGGGGAGGCAACCCGGCAAAGTTCCTAAGAAAGCTAACTGATGAAGAGATAGCCTTTATTTCTCAGTCAGCCACCAATTACTCCAATCTTGCACAGGTCCATGCAGCTGAGAATGCTAAACCTTTTGATGAAATCGAGTTTGAGAAAGTTCTTCGCAAGAAGTTTGCTCGACGAGATGAGGAATACGATTCGATGTTGGGTGTTGTTCGGGAAGTACCTCCTGAAATTACTCTTCCTGACAATATCCGACCAGATGATAAGGCCCCAAGGAAAAATAAGGTTTTTCATGAGGTATTAATTCTTAATTTGAATCCTGAGATTTTACCTCCAGGAACATTTGTTGTTTTGTGCAAAAACATGGATAAGGGATCACTCTCTTTCCCAATAATACCAAACATGTTTAGCTGTAGAATCATTGATCCTTCTAAACTTTTGCGTCTACCCTTCGGTTGATCTTCAAACTCGTAATCGTATGTCATGGCGAAACTTACCCTCAAAACCAACATATATTTTGATATTCTCCTGATCCTTGTGTCTGTTGTGTTAACTTTGCTATGATTTTGTTAATCTTATTGATACCATATTCAGATATCTTGAAATGAATTCAACTAATAAACACAATGCTTTTAACCTCTAGCGACCGTGGCCTAGGCCGTGACTATGCAAGTACGTACGAGGACTGCAGTATATAGGAAGTTGTTTTACTCATTTCTTGTATCCTTTGCCTGTACATAGTTCTGATGGGTGTATGTTACTTTTGAACTTGGTGGTTGAAGGTCACTTCTCTGAATCCATGCATAATGCTTAAGCTTTACATACTGTTGTTGGTAAAGTATGTGCATTTCTTTGATGGCTTCTTGCTTCAGGATTCTCATCAGAATGCCATAGCTACAGCATCTTTATCCTTTGGCACAAATTATGCAATATGTTCCATGGATTGTTACTTCCATCTTCCTGGGAATGCAAATGGATTCTCCTGTTTTTACTTAATAGAGAGCATAAGTCCGAGCAATTCGATCATATTATCAAGCCAACTGCAATCTTTTTCCGTTCATGAGGATCCCAGTCCCACCAGAGCTCGTGCTCTTTATATCATCCAAGGATTGATGGTTTTCAAGGGCAGTCCAGGATCGTTGGAAGCAACACAAAATTGCATTTTTGGGAAGTGAAAATGCTAAAATTATAAGAATCCTCTTGATATAAAATTCTAGTTCACAATATTATATCAATTCGTTAATTAATTTAGAAATTCAAATTAAATACATATGCATCATTGGTCATTCAATTTCATTTAAGATTAGGAATAAATACAATAGGTGTCCTTATTATTGGACTCTTAACACAGTATAATTCCTTAATTTTAATACTTTTAACTCCTTAACTTTTAATACTTTTAAAATATTTATAATTCAACATAAATAATTTTAGTGGACTGTAATACATTTAATCAATGTTTTAAAAATCGAACTGAAAATTAAACTGATAAGATAAGAGATTTAAGGTTTAAAAATAAGATAAGAGATTTAAGGTTTAAAAGATAAATTAGGATTAGACCGTCATAAAATTAATTAAATAAAATTAAAAATTTTGAAATAAGATTGAAAGAGATTTTTTACCAATCAAAGAATTTAAAATTTAATTGAAAAAATTGTTAAATAAAATTAATTAATTTATTTTAATTTACAAGAACTTATTAATTTATAAAATTAGTTGATAAACTGTTTATTTTTAACTAATAAGAGTTATTAAAATAAATCAAACTAAAAGTTAAAAAAAAAATTTAACTGTTCAAAATTTTTACTACAATTGATTAAATCAGTTGAATTTTTAATATTTAAAAATCTTAAAAGATTTTAGAAAATCGTGATTGAACAAAAAATAAAAAGGCCATAAAATCACCAAAGTGAGGTTTAATTATTTTTATTAGTAAAGCTTTTTTTGCACATCTTTTCTGAGAATAATTTTTCAAAAAGCCAATTGATTGTTTAGTTGTCATTTAAAAAGAGTTTTATATATAATATCTGTTTGGTAACGTAAAAATAAAAATACCTTTAATTTTAATTATATTTTGTAATAAAATTATTTATGTATATAAAATTATTTAAAGTATATTAAACAATATGCAAAGTATAATATATTAATTATTATATAATTTTAAACCATATGAAACATAAATGAAAATATATCTAGTCAAATTTTTAAATGGATAACATAAGTAAAATTAATATTAAAATAAATATTAAAACATATAAAATCAAATAATATTATATAAATCTCAAAATAAATACTCAGTAAATAGTTATATACATAATAAATTATGCATTTATTGTGAGTATTGTAAGAATTATGTAAAATATAAGGACAAAAGGAACTAAAACATATGTTCTTTAATTGATCTGAAAATTTTATCTAAAAAAACTATTTGAGAAGTTTGTTTGACAGGTTTTAAATTTGAACCTCCTAATTTTAACAGTTAAAACGTTATATCAATTTATTTTTTTTAGTTTACAACTTTTTATTTTACAAATAAATGCATATTTTTCTTTAAAAGGTTTGGTGAACACATTTTTCTTAAAAGGTTTGGTGAGGGAGAAAATTGATTATTGAAATTCTAAAAGCTCATCCAATCTGTCGTTTAGTAAGACAGTCCGTTATAAATGCAACACAAGCCGAACAGGCCAAAGCAACAAGCGCCACCACTCCAGAGTCCCAAAGGCCAACAACATGGGAGCAGAGGCCTTGCCCATCCCCAGCGAGATTCCCGCTCCTCCACCGCATTCTCCGGTCATATTGGGCCTCCAGCCGCCTGCTCTCGTCGACCACGTGGCTCCTGTTGACTGGTCTTTGCTTGATCAAATCCCCGGTGACCAAGGCGGCTCTAGCCCTGTACTTACCAACACCTTGTCATTGAGCTAACTCATTTCTGTCGAGTTTTACTTGATTTTGGTTGCTTAGTCACCTGTGGGTATGCGTTAGTTTGCTCTGTTATGGTTGGAATTTGTCTTGTGTTAATGCGTCGTATCAAAGTCACACGTTATTGTCGACATGTTTAGCTGAATTTTGCTCTTACAATGGTGTTGCAGTCATTGTTAGTAATCAGTTCGAAACCTTTTCCTCTCCTCCTCTAATGAAAAAGATAAAAAGTTTTCTTAAACTAAATGCGTACGTACCTTTTTGGATCTATAATAAAGATGTTCCTTTGACGACTTGTATTTTGTAGGTAACGTTTCAACAACTTGAGGAGATACTAAGTGAGGTGAATAATACATCACCATTGACAACGATTGCTGGTGGAAGTGTGGCTAATACCATTCGAGGATTGAGTGCTGGGTTTGGACTCTTTTGTGGCCTTATTGGTGCTTATGCGGACGATGAACAAGGCAGGTTGTTTGTGGGTAACATGAGCCGTAATGGAGTGAACGTGTCAGGACTGAGGCTGAAGGAGGGACACACTGCTCAGGTGATCTTTGTGTCACATAGACTTTGTGTGTTTTCTAACTACAACAGTTGATAAGTTTTGTGGTGAATGGCATGCAACAGTGTGTTTGCCTGGTGGATCAGCTGGGTAACCGGACAATGCGTCCCTGCCTCTCAAGTGCTGTTCAAGTTCAGGTGCATGCTTTTGCTTACCTCTCTGTCACTTCTACTTTTGAGGTGTTTGACAACGGTTTTCAGATTGATATAACCCCATGCGACTTACTGAGCTTCTGCTTCTAAATTCCCTTCAGGCTGACGAAATAACCAGGGAGGATGTGAAGGGTTCAAAGGTTGGTGATCTGAAAACAGTCTCTCTGCTAGTTAAACAGCTGCAGTCTCTCTACTAATTAAACAGCTGCTTACTATTGAACCTCTCTAAAATTTTGCATGTCAGCAGGACTTTCATTGGTTTGTTGGTCTTGTTCCTGTTTGGTCCTGTTTTTACAATCATTTGTGCTTTCTTTTTATCCATTTCTTTGGCTTGTTGTGGTTGAGTCAAGTTTACACAATCTAGTTGAATTAAAATTTACCTCAAGCTATCTATAAAAAGTGATAAACACTCCTCTATGTTATGTTGTAGATGATTTGTTTTCGATCTGTTAACTAAATGGTTAGTGAATTTTGTGCCAGTGGTTAGTGCTCAGATATGGAATGTTCGACTTGGAAGTTGTCCAAGCAGCCATTCGGATAGCAAAACAAGAGCATGTCTTGGTTTCAATGGATTTGGCTAGTTTTGAGGTTCGATATTCGTCAATCCTTATGACTAGTTCGCTTTCTTTTGTTCAGATTTAAGGAGGTCGTCTTCTTGTGTTTCACCTATTTAGGTTGGATAACGAAGGATGTAGTAATCTCAGAACTTCGCCATCAAATTTTTGCATAACACCAGACTATTCCTTATGCTTAGTATTTCACATAACCACAGGTTTCACAGCCAGCTATCTGGCAATGATATACTTACTTTGATTTCTTACCATTTTCCAGATGGTCAGGGACTTTGGATTACCCCTTCTACAACTACTGGAGTCAAGAGACATAGACCTCTGCTTTGCCAATGAAGATGAAGCAAGAGAGCTGATGAGGTACTACTATTCACAAGCAGGAGAGCTGATGAGGTACTACAATTCAGTCTCCTTATCCGATTTACACATCGAGCCTCTAGAGATTTACGTGATAAATTTTTTGTCTGATACTGCTCGTAATTAGTGGTTGCTGATCTATCCTAAAATGGTTGTAGTGGTGGAAAGAAAACTGACGCCAGGACTGCTGTAGAATTCTTGGCACAACACTGCAAATGGGCAGTAGTGACTTTAGGTCCTAATGGTTGTATTGCGAAGCACGGAAAGGAGGTCAGTATCTATTTGATTCTGTCAAACTTTATCCTCCATACTGGAAAAAGTTATGAACTTTGCAGGTGACCTAAATTTCTTCTTTCAAACTTTTTAAGTCGCCGTTTCGGATGTTCACATCTCTGCATTATCATCATGTCTGTTCTGTGCTTTCTCAGAATTCATGTTTTCTCTTGATAGTTTTATATTCTCTCAGTATTGAGGCATCTTCAACCCCATGTTGTCAGATAATGTCTTACCATTGGTATCTTGTTTTGATACTCTCTTGAACTCGACAGACTGTTCGAGTTCCTGCAATTAGGGGAGCAAAGGCAATTGATGCTACAGGAGCAGGGGACCTCTTTGCAAGTGGTTTTCTGTATGGACTTGTGGCGGGATTAACATTAAAGGAATGCTGCGAAGTGGGTGCATGTTGTGGAGCGTCTGTGATACGATCAATTGGGGGTGAGGTGACCCCTGAGAACTGGAAATGGGCGCACAAGCAGATGCAGATCAAGATCAAGGGTGTTCCAATTCCTACCAGCCACAATTGATAAAGAATGAACCTGGCCTCAAAACATTGTTAGACAATGGAAAATGATGTAACCTTTTGAGTATGAATAAGACCTTTCGCATGTTTACCAAACCCTTTATACAATATGCTTTAACCATAATCACAAATGGCCAAGAAAAGTATAAATCCTTAGTCAAAGCTTAAATGGAAACACGTTATTTACCAATGAAAGCAGAAGCTCTGTTGACCTGCATTCACATACTCTCGTCGCAGGCAACTGCGAGCATAATAACTTGTAAAAGCAAGTTCATCCTAAAACCATATTCATAGTGCAGCAGTAAAAGGTTATTCACCAGTACTTATATGAAGCTGCAGGCCTACCAATAACCTGTTGGATAATGATCAGTCCATGCTCGTTGAATATTTCAACAAGTACCGAACACTGGCCAATTTCAGACAAATACCCGTCTAAGATATGTATCTTCATTATGATCTAGTTAAGTAATTTTGGTCCCCGAGTATATGAGAAGCTAACATCACAGGTTCAAAATGATAGCCGGCTGATGCGACATGGTTTAAGTTAAGAAGGATAAAGGAAATATAGGGAAAAAAAGCAGTCCTCACCCAGGCTTTGTTTTCCAACTAAAATTTGCAAACATATGCCATAACACATCATCTGAAAACTAGGGACATGGGTGCAATCCATACTTTCTCATCCTCACATCTCCATGGGAGCCACTCCCTGATCAGTAGGACCCTGGTCAGCGCCTGTAGCCTGATCGGCAACGGCAGCACCACTCTGCTCATCAGCAGTAGCATCTGGCTCCCCAGCTGGACCCTCTGCTTCTTTGACAATCTCAAATGCATCAATCAACTTTTGTACAGTTTCTTGATCTAATATATGAAATGCCTCCCCAACTCCCAACACAGCAACTGTACAAATGGAGCTCTTCAGGGTTTCTCCTTGTAAGGTTTCCCTAACAGCAATGAGAGCATCCTTAATCAGATCATCCCGTGAAGAGTCCACAAAGTTCTCAAATCTGCGTTCCAAGTATGTCTTTGCTGCTTGCGATCTGGATCCTATGGCAAAGGCCTGATATTCAAAGTAGTTCCCACTTGGGCAGTTATAGTAGAGGTGAGCTCCGGATTCATCTAGTCCACCCACAAGCAAGCCAACACCATAAGGCCGTTTCCAGGACCGCTGGGTGCAGACCTGCAAATAAAATATATAAATGAAATGCAACTAGATCTATTCTCCACACGACAGGAGAACACCACTAATGGCTTAATTTCATACTAATCCCCAAATATCCAATCTCATTACTAAAGACAATAGCAGATTCAACGCCAACAGATAACAGAAAATAATAACTCAGTGACTTATTACATATCTCATAAACTTGTATAAAAGTGACCAATGATATCAACATGTAATTAAAACCCAAACTAATTTTTGGCAAATAAAACAAACTAATTTGTAGTAAACATGCCAAAAGATTGTGCTCTGGCTGTCAAACTTTAAATTCAGAAAATTAAGCAATAAAATGAACAGGCTTTCATAGTTGAGTTTGCTTAAAATGATAAATAAAAACCATTGGCTCGTTCAATAATTTTATCTCCTTGACATTCTATAAAGAGTAGGTAATTTATAAAAACACTTCAGAGAGGTGCAGGATTGGGTCAGTTGAGTATTAGAAGATTATTTCTCTCTTTCAAAAGATTCAACATGCTGAGATTTTCTACTGACCATACCATAGCAAATAAGGACAGATGCTTATGTGTCCAATGATGGCAAGTGAGCATAGACTGTACATAACAAGAAAATCACCTAAGCTAAATGAACATGAAACCAGAAGTATACAAGCTACAATACCAGTTAAATGTGTTTTCGAGAGAAAGATTAGGGATGACAATGTGAATGGAACCATATCTATGGTTGATAGTTTTTGGCAGCCATCGCCATCGCACAGACAGCTGGGAAGAAAACAATAATTCGGTAAAAAAACCATAATTTTCAATTCGGCAACTGGCTTCTTACACGAGAAAGTTTTCAAATTTCCCTAACACGGAGTAAGAGCTAGAGTGACATGAAGAATTTTGAGTCATGCATCGAAGCTCACTTGAAACGTACTCATATATTAACAGCATTACAGAGTGATCATGGAGACAGAAATCAAATTATCAATTTTTAATTTCAACTTAGCGTTTATATCATACCAGTACCTACACAACCACTGAAGATCAGACAACACAATCAACATTGTAGCCAAAAGAGTAATGCGTAAGCAAGTGTTATATCAGACGAATTGGTTGCTTGAGAAATTCAAGTTAAAGCAAAGGTCAATGTTTTTGGATTATGACTCTATATTATAGTCCAAAATACTTGGCGTCGCTTAACGAGAATTCAACATAAAGTACTAAATTCAATCCCTAAGCCTAACTCCTCAGCAGCACAAAAATTAGGGTTTACAAATAAAACCTGAGCCTTATCAGCGAGTTGAACCACAAGGCGACCAACTGGGAGCGGAGACTCGTAGGTATAACTGTAGTTAATGCATTCAGATCGCATATAACGCGACAAAACACGACCATCGGCGGTCAGACCGGCGATGGCGACGCCGATGTGGTCGTCGACCTTGAAGATCTTACGCTGGTGAGAGGAGAGCTCGGAGTTAGCTTTGTTAACACACGCGAGAACCACGTGAGTTTTAGATCGGAGACCGATGGCGGCAGAGCCCTGCTTGACGGCCTCCATGGCGTATTCCACCTGAAAGAGCCTGCCGGCGGGGCTCCAAGTGGTCACATCAGTGTCGTACTGGTTTCTGAACATTGCTCTTTAGCAATCTGTCTTTCTCTCAGGAGACGTCACCGTTTTGTGGTTCTTCACCAGAGGAACTGAACCGAATTATATCTATATGACTTTTAAGCGTCTGAACTCAAACAGCTTTGGACCTCGGTGACTTGCTCCAGAGGTTAGAGGAAAGGCAAAAAGCGGTAATAGGAGAAACGGGTTGTGAGTGGCTGGGTAGATCCGGATCCGTTTTAGAAACAAGGCTTTGAATGGTTCTCAAAAAGGGGCTTTGAAAGAAGACATTTTCGTTTAGCGAGTATATACTGGGCTCAGACTCACATAAAATTTAGGTTATTATCGGATCTAATTTGAAGTGGACTCAATTGCGATAATTAATCTCTTATCGTCTTCGGTGAGCCAATCTATGGCTCTCAATTCTATAGTTCAGAGTATTCATGAACTTTTCTTTTAAAATTAGAGTGTAATTCATCGTCATATTTATCGAGAGCGTCATAGATGCACAGACTGGTTAGCGAACCATATAAAACATTTTAATTTAGAAACTACCTACTTTGTAAATACATCCATTAGGTGTCACCTTATCTCTTCGAGAATATGTCGAGAGTCTATATCCCTAGACTGTCGTGTAATATGTTTCGTTTCTTCCATTTAATAATAATAATAAAAAGACATTTTCAACAGTTGTACAATGAACAAAAGAACTATAAGGACTAGTTCGAACCTCCAACTTGATGGGACTAATTAAATTTATTATTTTTAACTTTTAAAATTTCAATGTAACCTTATTTTGCATGATGTCGTTTTATGTAAAAATTTCAAGCTTCTAGCCCAATAGCTCAAAGCTAACTCAAAGCCTGAAATTTAAAAAATTGTAATGTAACCCATTATTTGTTTAATTTGGGTTGGGTCGGTCGAGTTAGGTAATTTTGGTCATTCAAAATTTGCCAGTATCATTAATAGTCTCCATTTGAAGCAATATTTACTTTTCATGCAGTGAATAAAGCTAATCACTTGAAGAGTTAGAATTTGACTGGAAGACTTCACCTTATTTTTATCATAAAGGAGTTTGATTTTGAATTATTTTAGATATACATCTTTACAAGTTAGAGTTAGATTATGATTAGATTAGAAAACTCTATAAAAAAGAACGTTTTCATAACAAAAAAGTTCCCAATTCTTACGTTTTTTGCAATTCTTAGTTTTTTTGTTCTTGTTATTGGAGCAAAAGTCATTTGTGGCTAAACTCATCATTCTAATAAAAGGGATTCGATATTTTAATTATCACTATTCAATAATTCAATGATCAGTAATTGTCATGAAGGAATAGTACAAGTAGCAAACATGTTATTTATAAATTTTCATATTTAACATATGATAAATAAAAATTAAATTGAATAGTGTTAGCTATCTCAATTATTTAATTTAGGGTTTAGTTTTTCACATAGCTTATTAATTTATGAAAATTTAAGGATTATTATGACTATCCTAATATGTTTGAACTAATTGCTTGAATCGTGAAAATGTTCTTTTAAATCAATAATTAATGTTACAAGTAAATGAGATATTTTCTTTAAATAGAAGTTTGGTAACCTAGATTTTCTTGTATTTAAATTCGGTTCATTTAATTTATTTTCACCTTATTTTAAGTTAATCAATTTCTTAATCAAAAACTTCCATTTAATTTTATTGCTTGAAATTAATAAACTAGTATTTAATTTTCTAAAGATTTGACCTGGTTCTACGACTACTATAAAATTTAGATAATCAATATTATTTTGAAAGTTTCGACAACCCGACCAGTTTACTTTTGGATGCTCAAAGTCATAATTGTTTAAGATGCTCCTAAGTTTTATCCTAAAGAGTATTAACTCATCATGCACCTGTGCAACAAGTTGATCATCAGCTGAGTTTGTGAGCTTATTGAAGACGATGAAAAGTGGTAGAAGATAAAACATTAGCATTAGATTAGTAAAAGCGATATATCGAATGTAAAGAACTTTACAGGCAACAAAATCACAATATAAAATTTTGACGTATTAAAATACAAATAAAAGAAAGAACCATATAATTACTATATGTTTTTAGCATTTTCTTATTATAGTTAGCTTAAAATTTTAAATATATAGTACTTATTTCTTAAATATTTCACTTACTTTATATTTTATTTTTTATGTGGGTCATTTAGAAATATTTTTCAAGTAGTTAAAATTAAGCCTATGCATTATTAGACCTCTCAAGACTCAACTTATCTACGAAATTTATTGGATTGAATTGTTGCTTAGTACAGGCACGAAATACTAGATATGAAACATGAAGGCAAGCTTCAAGATTGATACACTATAAGATAAGCATAAAATGGAACAATTTGAATTCATCCAGAAGAAAATATATCTATCACAGTTCAAGAAAAACTAGAGCAATGCTCCTATATTTAGTTTCTATAACAGTATGAATGAGAGATTGGATTATTTATATATGCTATCGAAAACCGTTTGAAAATGAACATTTTTAATAGGTGAATATAGGAATAGCAACGGCCGACCTATGAGTTAGCTATGTCAAATTTTAAAATTAAAATATAAAATAACGTCTTTTTTAATTTGGTCTCGCCTGAATTGCCCAGGTTTAGGCCTATTTGAGGTCTAATTCTTCTAAGTCGTTTTGTTTAGAATAGTTGAGTCTTGTGTAGTTACTGAGTCTGAGTCTGAACTTGGCACATGAGTTGACTTATTGAAAATACCTAAATCTGGATGTATGGGTCAACTCATTGCCATCCCTAGGTGAATCAAATGAAAACATTAAGAATTTGTTTGGTCTAGTTTAATGTAATCCTAATTTATCAAAATTGTATTTATAGTTTCAGGAATAAATATGAGTGAAATTTCAACCTCAATTATTATATTAAACTTGTTATTTCAAATTTAAGATCATATTGTCCTCTAAAAATGATTAAAAACACAACTTAAATTATAACTAAAGTGATATTACTTTATTTAATAATTGTCATTTATATGATGGACCATGTGTCTCCCAAACCTAATAAAGTCAACCTTGTTAATGTATTCAATGTACAAGACTCTCTATTTTGCGGGAGTTTAAAAATGATCATAATGTACCCACCTTTCTTTTGTATTTTTACAGATAGATTATTTACGTGACTTGAACTTACATCTTTATAGTTTGATCAAGTTGTTCAAAGGTCCACTCCCTAATGATCAATACCAGTTCGAATGATATCAACTTATCAATTATGATTCACCTAAAAGGCTAAAAATAACAGTAAAGTGTGACACATTAAATTTTGTAGTATTAATTAATATAAAATACTGATTTAATTATGAATTATTAATTAAAGACCTAAAAATCCAATAATTTGGTGGCCTTATTTATTAAACAACGTGCATGAAGGAAGAAAAGTCCAAATTTACGTGCGTGGGTCGTAATGATATGATGTAAGTTCCTTAACCTATGGAACATGTCTCCACTTTAATCATTGTAAGATGAAATATATATAACAAGGCAATAAAGAGCTGCTCATAATTAGGTACTTTGGTTGGTTACAATCATTATTAATAAGACATCATAAGAACCGGTGAAGGGGGTCTTCAATAACATCATAGTCATCAAATTGTGTTTAAAATATGAATAATAATTTGTAAAATATATTTTCAATAAATTATTAAACAATAAATTTAGTTTATAATTTAAGGGTTTTAAAATTTTAAAATCCTTGCTAAATTTAATTTCTTTATTTCAATAAAATTATGTACATGTATGTATGTATGTATGTATATTACAACAGTCAAACCAAATTATTTAATAGAGCAGTATAATTATAATTTATTTTAAAACTTAAATCTAAACTTAATTATACTTGAATATTTGAATTTAAACTTGATCAAATATAATTAACTTGTTAATTTTAGATTAGTTTGACAAATAACAATTCACATGATCTAACTGGTTCATTTTGTTTAATAAAATCATATTGTTTTGTTTAATAAATAAAGAGTGCAATAAGTAAAATAATATTGCTTGAACTTAAAATTTAATTTGGTCAAACTCGGACCGCAAAATTGAGTTAGACCTATTTTAATCTTTAATCTAAATGTTAATTGATAAACTATAATTATTTGAAAAAAATATCGATTCAAACTCTATTAATTTGAACTTGATCTTATGTAATCCTAAATTGATTTGTCATGACCAATATTTTAAAATCAGAACATAAGTTAAACTGATAAGAGATAAAGAAGATCATTATAAAATCAGTTAAAGATGAATTAAAAAGAATTTAAAACATGATTGAAAAAACTATCGTTATGCGAATTTGAAGTTTAATTGAAAAACGTTGTTAAATAAAAATTAATTAATTAATTAATTTTAGTTTATAAAATGGATCAATTAATTAATAGATTGATCATTTTAATAATAAGAGATATTAAAATAAATTGAACAAAAATTTAAAATTTTACCGTTGAACCGATCGAATTGGTTAAAATTTTAATTATTGATTATCATTGTATATATATATATATATTTTTTTTAGGTCAACGAAAATATCAATGTCTATAATTTGAAATTCTTTGGTACTTTCCCTTGTTAACCAATGTGATTAAATTATGATTAAAGTTCTACAAATTCAAAGTTAAGGACAAGCCGTACATTTTACATTAAGCTATACCCGACACACAGCAATCCACCGATGCAATTCCAAATCAAAAGCGGGCAACAATACTTCCTTCTCCATACTACCTCCATTAAAATCGTCTCACCCCTATCTCGATGATGTGCTTTTAGGATCGATTGACGCGTGGATAATCCCATGTGTAACTGACAACAAAGAAGCTGAACTCCTGTTAATTTCATTTATTACTTATAATTGCTCTTCAATAATACAAATATCTTTGCATTCAATCACATCAAACAAATCGCTCATAATATTCATTGTACATGCGTCTCCACTACAAAAACAATAAAATTGAGAAAATAAGCTACTAAGTGGATCATTTGAATAAGATACTTATCTCATCGTCGATCAATAACATCTATTTAAGGCTTGTACAATTTATCCTTCCCTTTAAAAAGATTTATAATTATTGTACAAGTTTTATATATACCATTATATATATTCCCCAAAGATGGCTTCTCATCTTAGTCAACAATTCTCAACAATTTTATAAGTTGAGCCACAATTTTCACAATGATCAAGCCAATATCCCAAAATTTATTATCTAAAATAATAGCGTAAACTTCTTTTCTTTTTTCACTCTTTGACAATTTATGACTTAAAAAGTGTTTACTTATTACTAAATTTTGAAGTTGTTGCTTATGCTTATAAACACTTTTCAAATGAATAGATGTAGTTGCAAACCTGATAGTAAAGAGACGCACGATCTCAACTCAATTTTCTTATTTTCTTAACCAAGACAAAAAAGTGATATGATTATACAAAAAATTGTGATCTTAGATGCGCGCGAAGTAAGACTAGAAATATGGTTTATACTACCAATATCTTTTTAAATAAGATTTATATAATGAGCAGCGCATGGAAACCAATAAATATGCCCATATTTTGATTATAGTAAGTACCCAGTTTACATATAATTAGCTGCATTATATGTAACCAAATGCACAATATTTTTTGATCTAACCCACTCAACAATTTCAAAAAATAATTCAGATAAAACATTAGCACTTTTTACTATATCAGAAGCATCAACAGACTTAATAAAAGTTATTCAAATATTACAATAAACTAATAAATTAATCAAGGTTCTTTGTTTTGATCAGTCTACACATCTACCATACTAGTGCATCCTGTTGATTCCCAACTAGACTTATATATATCCACAATTAACTAACGTTCCTTTTTTAAAACTTAAAGCTAAGGCATGCGCAGCGGTACTTTAAATCTTGGACCTATTATTGTTGTAGCATCTATTGCTTCTTAAAAATATGGTGAATTGAAAACATTCAAAGGAATACATAAATGATAGAACCATCGAGCCCATGCTCTTTTACATTGCAAAACAACATGTTTATCAATCAAAACACTTTTTATACCAGGTTTAGAACCAAGAGTAATTCTTGGAGAAATATAAGAATCTATGTTAATAATAGATTTCCTTTTTCCTTTATTTAATACTTATGATACTTCATCGTCTCCAAAAAATATGTCATGAGCCTCTTTATTTTCCTTTATTTTCTTTTTTCCTTATTATTATAAATATTTTTCAATAGTATCACGTACATCAAGTGGTATTTTTTACAAGAAGCAATATTACCTTTAATATTAGCAAGATGTTCTTTCATTTTATAAATTCGTCCTCTTTTAAATATTCTACTGTAAAACATACAGTTATATTAGATATTCCTATCATATGCTTGAGAAGAAGAAAAATAATTCTATGCTGGATCAGACTTGTCACGAGTAGATAATAATTCCATATTCTCCATTATGATTTAACCTAAAAAGTATATAAAAATTGTATATACTATTATTAAGGCAAAAAGTCTCCTACTTGAATAATTCTCATATAAAATTGCCCTTTGGGATATCATTTTTTAACAATTTACGAACCTTGTCCCATTGACTAAGGTACGTCGTAAATATATGTCAGAAAAGCAAAGACAAAAGATTATGCTATTAGTGTGTCTCTTTGTATAGTTTGTCTTTGCTTTAAAAAAGATTTTGCCATTATGGAAGTATAGTGAGAGGGATGTAGAGTCGAGATGATTTATGGGCAGATGAAAGTCCAAACTGTGTTTACACTTATATCCTTTTACGTGCAATACCATAATAAGGAAACATACATAGTCTTGTCCAAATTTGCAGTTATGTTTCTCAGTTTAATATTGAATATTGGCATAGATAACTTGAAAGTAAGTAACACCGGTGTGAAACAAAAACATTGAAGTAATTTTATGTGAACATGTTAATAAGAACACGAAAAGCGATTCTTTAGAGAGAAAAGGTGGCGTTTTCATTTTGTAGATGACGACGCACAGCTTTTGTGTTGTGATCAGTTAGCATTCCCTTGCTCATTCCCTTTGATATCTGAGTACTTTTTTTTGGAGTTCATGGCCTCTGTGGGTCCTGAGGGTCAGCCGCCCAAGAAAGGGCCAACGCGGAAACATGAAGATGAAATTCCTACTCCAAAGCCGACGTATAGTGAGGCGATTGCAAGTCCTTCTTCAATGGTTGCCCATGCTCTGGTCTTACTTTGGATGGATAATGAGCCTATAGCAATGGAAGATGGGGATATCACGTCCGAAGTGGGGGAGCGAGGCCCCCGCCTATGACTGTCCCAAGCCTTCAAAGCTCGCCTCGATCACCAATGGGAGCAAGCGGTGGTTGTCAAACTACTGGGCCGCCAGATAGGGTTTCGAACCCTCTGCACCCGACTCTAAGGCCTGTGGCATCCGCGAGATCTAATGAAGGTGGTGGACATGGACCACGATTTCTACCTAGTTAAGTTCAAGGAGGAGGCCGACTATATCAAGGTTTTAACCAACGACCCTGGGTGATTTTCGGGTAAGTGCTGACTGTCCAAAGATGGCTCCCATCCTTCTAGCCAACGCAGGTGCAGTGTCTCGTGCGGTGGTGTGGGTCAGATTCCCGAACCTCCCTATTGCGCGCTACCATCCCAAGATCCTCCATGCTTTAGGGAACATAGTGGGTAGCCTAGTGAAAATCGACGAAGCAACCACCACTGCTCAGCCTGGTCGTTTTGTGCGTCTGGCAGATGAGCTTGATCTCAGCGTTTCACTTCGTACAAGTGTAGACTTGGACGTCGAGACCTTGCTGGTGGAATATGAGGGCCACTCCACGGTCTGTTATGGATGTGGTTTCACCGGCCATGCAACTGGAGCATGCCCACAGAAATCACCTTCCACATTCTCAACCTAGGAGCCATGTAGAGAGGAAACAAATGGGATCACAAGGCGTCACCAACAGGGACGCCTGATGCAGGGACCTCGACAGAACCACCCAACGGCGGGGGCACTTAGATTCATGTCTAAAGACATACGCCTATACCTGCCCAGAAACGTCCAGAAGGGAGTTGCCCGTCATGCACGCGATCTGGAGGACCACTGCGTACATTGCCTTTTGTGCACCCAGGAGGTTCATGCAGCCACGTTTCTCACCGTGCGGGGATGAGAGGTGCGGCTACAGTCCGCAGTGGCTCACACTTCAATGTGCTGGAGAACGTTGAGGCTCAAACAGAGGAAGTGACCCCTAATGTGGTAACGTCCCATCCCTTTATTTTTTCTAGCAGTGGTAAACGTATGAAGTTGTCCTCTTTAGTTGCAAATGGACAAGGTAGGAACTAGACTAATCCCATCCCAACTGCTGGTGCAACCAGCAATTCTACAGCTCAGCCCAAGGGTCCTGAGGTCAGCTTGACACGTCCGACCCGAGTGGACAGGGCCCTTGGTAGCAGGAAGCAAGCACCGGAACCGGATCTAGTCCAACTCCAACCTACGACTACGGACAAGCATTTAACGCTTGAAATCCAATTGCATACTGAAATGATATGCGACCAGCTCCTATTTCTAGTACAGCCTTCGAGTGATGCTGAGCCCTCCCACCTGATGGAGAGGGTCGAGGCATTCGGGATCGGGGACAGTCCGGGAGTGATAGTACTATGTCTCCCTCAACTTAATCCCAGAAGCCCGCCACCAGGTAGATTTATCGATCCCGACTTTGGACGAGGAGATGGGTCGACCCCTCAGGAAGTAGAAAACCGGGAAGCCCAGGATGGAGGCCCGGTGACGCCTCGCCTTAGGTTTCTTTCCTCTTCTTTTCCTTATGTCAATTCTTTTATGGAATTGTCAAGGGACAGGAGGGTCGCGTTTTTAGACCATTTTGCGTAATTACATTCGCATGTATAGACCGGGCATTTTGGTTTTGATGGAAACCAGGATCAGTAGAGCTCGTGCTCAAGCTGTCATTCTCTCGCTCGGGTTTGATTTTTCCTTTCATGTCGAAGAGAATGGGTTTTCAGGTGGCATTTGGCTCCTTTGGACGGAGGACTTTGATATTTCTGTCATTATGGCTCATCGGCAATTTATTCATACCACCATTAAGTCGGGGCAGGGTTCTTTTGATTTTACCGTGGTATATGCTAGTCCGCAGCAGTCATCTCAAGCCCAACTTTGGCCTCTCTTAACTTGGCTTGGGGGATACCGTTCCAGGCCCTGGCTGGTGGGAGGAGATTTTAATGCCAAATTGGAAAGTTCGGATAAACGAGATGGGGCCCACTCTTCAAGAATATTTAACACTCGATTCAAGGATTGGGTCAATCAACGCGGTCTTCATGATTTGGAGTTTGTGGGCTCGAAATTTACTTGGAGGGGAGGGGAGGTTCATGCCCGGCTGGATCGAGTTTTCAGTTCGACTACTTGGCTTCAAACGTTTTCCCACTCGATCAACCAGCATCTCCCCTTCCTTGGTTCGGATCATAGACCTATGATGTTTCAGCTCAATCCACTCCCTTCCCGGACTGCCGACCCCCAGCACTTCCATTTTCAAAATGCTTGGGCCACTCATTAGACGTTTCCAGGGTTGGTGGCGCAGCATCGGCTTCCCGTTGAGGAGACTATAAGTAAATATTTACTTCGATTCTCTAGCCATCTTCAACATTGGCACACTCATGTGCTTGGAAATATTATGCATCACAAATGCCGCCTGGTGGCCTGGTTATGGGGAATTCAAAGTGCTATGTCCGACGATCCCATAGACCCACTGTTAGACCTAGAAGACTAATTGAGCCGTGATCTTATGCAGGTCCTCAATGAGGAGGAATTGCTTTGGCACCAGAAAGCTCGGTGTCAGTGGCTTTCAAAAGGGATCGTAATACGAAGTACTACCACTCCGTCACCCTCTCCAAGCGCAAGAAGCTACAGATTGTCTGTGTCACTGATTTCGCTGGCACTCGGATTAAGTACCCGGATCGTCTGAGTCGACATGTCCACAACTTCTATGCCCCTCTCTACACTGATGGCGTTGGGGCATACCTCCCGCTTTCTTCTTCCGAGGTGGCCCCGACCCTTTCAACTGCACATATTCAGGGCCTGGAGTTGCCAATACATGCCCACGAAATCAAGAGTGCAATATTCGCTATGAACCCGAATAAAGCTGCGGGGGTCGATGGGTTTAATGCGCTCTTTTTCCAGAATTAGTGGCAGACTGTTGGCCTTGAAGTGGTGGCGTTTATCCAAAAGATCTTCAGTCAAGATCATTGGGAAACGGATTTGAATCAAACCCTTCTGATCCTTTTTCCCAAAATCCCGGTTCCTCAGTAGATCTCTCAGTTTCGACCTATTAGCCTGTGCACGGTCCTCTACAAGGCTATCGTTAAAGTTATCGTTAATGGTTGAAACCGCATATGCCTCAACTCGACGCTGAGAACCAATGTAGCTTCATTCCTAGAAGGCGGATCATCGACAACATTATCATTACCTAGGAGATGATTCACTCTATGCGGACTAAGACGGGCTGGAAAGGCTTTCTAACCTTAAAAGTTGATCTTGAAAAAGCTTATGATAGGCTTCGTTGGGCTTTTATCCAGGACACGCTCATCGCATTGGGCTTCCTGCGAACCTTATCCGCGTCATCATGAACTGTGTCACAACTGTGTCTTTTCAAGTGGCCTGGCAGGGCACCGTCTCGGATTCCTTTCGCTCTTCTAGGGGTGTTCGGTAGGTAGACCAGCTTTTCCTGTACTCTGCATGGAGCGACTTGGGCACTTTATCTCGCAGGAGGTGGACGGTGGCCACGGGAAGCCCATCAGACTTAGTCAACGGGCCTCTCATATCCCATCTTTTCTTTGCCGACAATCTGGTCCTTTTCGCTGAAGTTACAGTGTAACACCCCACTCTCGCGTGACTCGAACCCGACATCGATGGTGATATCCGAGTCCGTGCCCCGTGAGGGTGGCGTGCTACATCACTCTATCAAAACTCAGTATAACTTTTTTTTAATACAATCATATGCGCGGAAATCAGTAGGCACTTTGGGCTCGCTTTAATTTGGAAATATTTTCAGTCATAACAGTACACTCAACATTATTCAAGATAGCCATTTAATGTACAAAAATCCATAATCAAATGGGACCCAATTTTATATATATTACAATCAAGAGAAGTCCAATAGCTAATCGGAACCCCCTATAAATACAAAGCACTACAATCCGTTGACTTTATAGATTGACTTCATCAGTTGTACAAAATTTCAAAAAAAAAAAACAAATACAATTTTACTAGACACTAATGCAGACGTGAACTGATCCCGACCTCCATCTCAGACTTGTAGGCGATGAGGCATACTCCTTTTTGAACGGGTGCTCTTCAAAGCCTGGAAAAATAATTACAAATTTTGGGTGAGTTTTGCGAACTCAGTGAGAAACCATCATCGATGGTTCACCCAATTCATGCAGCACATCAAGTCACATATCATATACTCGCCTTATTGCATGTGGGATCATATTTCACAATTTTACTTGAACATAGATAATTGCAATTTCACTTGAGCATAGACCATTTAAACATATCAGTAATACATGCAACACTCACAGTTGTATCACAATTTCACATTCAGAAGTACCATATGCTTGCACTCAAGCAAATCACAATTATTTCACAATTGCATGTTCAGAAGTACCACATGATTACGATCACATAAGTGGAAGGCATTTTGGCCTTTCACCTAATCACAATTATTCACTCAAATGCATATGCCATGTACATGTGACACTTTTCTAAATTTATTTCGGTGTTGTGACCGAGCGCCTGAATTGTCCCGTATCTTTTAGATATCGGGCTCTTTGATAACTGTCTCATATAGAGCTCATTAATAGCTGTCCCATATAGGGCTCATTGATCGGTGAGCATACAATCCGTTGACTTTATAGATTGACTTCATCAGTTGTACAAAATTTAAAAAAAAAACAAATACAATTTTACTATACACTAATGCAGACGTGAACTGATCCCGACCTCCATCTCAGACTTGTAGGCAGTAGGCATACTCCTGTTTTTCGAACGGGGTGCTCTTCAAAGCCTGAAAAAATAATTACAAATTTTGAGTGAGTTTTGCGAATTCAGTGAGGAACCATCATCGATGGTTCACCCAATTCATGCAGCACATCAAGTCACATATCATATACTCGCCTTATTGCATGTGGGATCATATTTCACAATTTTACTTGAACATAGATAATTGCAATTTCACTTGAGCATAGACCATTTAAACATATCAGTAATACATGCAACACTCACAGTTGTATCACAATTTCACATTTAGAAGTACCATATGCTTGCACTCAAGCAAATCACAATTATTTCACAATTGCATGTTCAGAAGTGCCACATGATTACGATCACATAAGTGGAAGGCATTTTGGCCTTTCACCTAATCACAATTATTCACTCAAATGCATATGTCATGTACATGTGACACTTTTCTAAATTTATTTCGGTGTTGTGACCGAGCGCCTGAATTGTCCCGTATCTTTTAGATATCGGGCTCTTTGATAACTATCTCATATAGGGCTCATTAATAGCTGTCCCATATAGGGCTCATTGATCGGTGAGCCTGAGGCTCTGCATCACTGTGAGCTCGAGGCCCTAATATGTTGAGCTTTTAGCTCTCGATGGCTGCTCCGATCACAACTATCATTATCTGAGCATGCATTCATGTATGAAATGCATATGTCCCAATTTAACAGTCAATATATCACACTTAATCCACATGTCACAATTTGGTAATCACTGTATCATAATCAATTCACGTGTCACAATGTATCACATCAAAAGCAAGTAATTCACGGATTCACAACAGATAACACTTCTATGTCATAGCCCCCAATACATCGGATCTTTGTCCAAAATTTCCAATCATAACCCATCACAAAACCCACCATTATTCACCACAGTAGACATATAATAATTGAGAGAACCATCTAGGTTACTCACCTATAACTCCCGAGCTAATGCCTGGAAGTCTCAGCAACGTTGGTAGATCGACGCTCCAATTGTGCCTCTATAATAGTCACAATATATAAATATTACCAACTGAACGATCAGAAATATTTAATAATGCACATGTAGCAATTACAATGTGTACAATACATGTTCGTGACATTCCCGGCACTATTCCACGATTTCCTGTCACCAAATTTTTCTCAAAAAATTAGAAACCCATTGACACCGAAATCACTCAATTTGGACCTCTATAGGTCCAATTATGAATAAAACACGGATTAGGAAAATCATCACCCGAACCCCTCACTTCGACCTAACCGATCCACGTCAATTATAGCTCTAAAAATTTCTAATTTTACAAATAAATGAAATTAAATATTATACGAATCCGATTCCTCGAGAATCAGGTCAATCGGACGTCGGATGCGAAAGTAATTGACAAAAGAAAATTTGAACCGAAAATTAAAACAAAATCCATATGTACATATCCACTTAAAAACCCCTTTTCTTCCACAACCTTTCTAACATGCATAACTTTTTCTACACTTATCCAAAAATCACAAAAGAGGTCTCCTTGGAAAGATCACAAGCAACACTATAAGTTTCATGAAATACACAAACATCAATTTCACCCTCTAAAGGTGTCAAAAATGCCAGCAAAGTTGCTAACTTAACGCACCCACTCAAAACAGTATATCATTTTACAAAAATCATATCTTTTTATTCCCTTGGCCAAAAACTGCAACCTTTATGTCCAAAAGAAAGATAAAAAGGTTTTCTACAACTTCCATGTACATCTTGAAAACCAATTCCACCTTTAACTCAATCAAATTCTCCATTAAAGCTTCAGCCTACACAATCATTCTTTAACAGTGCAGCAATTTTCAAAAATCATAACTTCTTAACCAAATGTCCAAAAATTTCCCACTTTATATCACTGAAAAGATAAGAGAACATAATACAATTCCCATGAAGAACTTGCATGCAATTTCCCTCTCTACCCAAGTTAAATTCTTCCTTGAATGATGTTACCCTGTTAAGGGTAGTTAACCAAGTTCTTACCTACATCAGATGCAAACTTTGGAAATCCATAACTTTCAATTATGACATCCAAAATACACATAATATACCTCATTTGGAAGCTAAAACAATCCTATACAACTTTTTATAAGACCATGTAATCTAATTGGGGCCACAACAACCCAGAATTTGACCTCAAAATTCAGTCACCACAACCTACACAACAGTTTTTCCAGCATTAAGCACATTGACATCCGAAATTCAACAAGGCATAACTTTCAACCTAGATATCAAAAAATTGCGTACTTAGTGGTGATAGAAAGATAACAAGACCCTATTCAAGTTTCATGAACACCGATTGTACAAAATCTATCTCTAACCCCTTGAAGAAAGACCTCAAAGTTTCAGGTCACTAATCTCAATTACTGTTCACATTACATCCACACTTCATCTTTCAAGGCAAAATTCAACCTCTTCAAACTACAATTTGATCAAACTGCCTTCATAATAAATGTGACCGAATGTCTCCATTTTAATTCAAGACAAGCCTCACCTCATTTGCTCAACTACATAAAGAGTTATGGCAAAAACATTGAAATATATACAAGGTCAAATTTCCAGCTTTTACACTTAAATTAAATCCTATCACTTCCACTTCATCAATCATCAATTAACCATCAACTTAACAAACAAATTACATATCCACATATAACAACATAGTTCTCATACAATTTAATGCATAGACATCACAATTCATGCATTTAACAACAAAATAAGGCAAAAACTTAATCTTTACCTAATGAGGCTTCCAAATCCTCTTAGCTTCAAAATATCACAACCTCTCTAACTTCCCACCATAATACATGATCTTCATCTCTTCAAGAAAGGCTAGGTTAGGTTTTTAGACACAAGATGAAGAGATGGCAAAGACCTTAAAGTGGCTAGGGTTGAAGAAAACAAAAAGCACATGGAGAGTGAGTGAGAGGTATCATGGTCGTATGGAGAGAAAGAGAGGAAGAAGAGAGTATAAGATAAAAGACAATGAAAATTGCTTTGTTAAGAGAAGGTGTCGTGGGTTTCAAACAAGAAACCAAATGTTTAATGAGTGTCATGACACCTATCACATAAAACAAAAACAATCAAATTAATGACTTTTCATTATGAAACTTAAATGTATTAATCTCATCTCTAGTTCATTGGTCCAAATGTCACCCAATTTTCAATGGCTCCAATTACAAAAAATTCTAGAATCATATCTCTAATTTTCAGTGCCATTAGACAACACTCCCTCCGATTCATAATAAGAGTCGTTTTAGAAAAATACACGCTTATTAAGAAAGCTAATGAAATTATATATATACCCTTATTAATACTCCCATAAAATTATCTCGTGACTTTAAGTAATCAGCATCTTAAATTAAGATGAGAGAGAAATTGCCTTGAAATTGTCTTGAAAATGTGATCTGTATAATTAAGATGAGAGAAATGAAAGGTTAATTTTGGAAGAAAATTATAAACATACATACAAAGTCAAGAATGACACTTATTTTGAATAATTAAAATGTATCTAAAACGACACTTATTATGAATCAGATGGAGTAATTTTTAGCACCGGAAACCAATCAACCCGCCACTTGGCGATTTTTTCGATCCGGAAAAATTTTTCGAAAAATTTCAAAAAATTCTCAAAATTTCTCAAAAATGTAAAACACATCGCAATCCACTCCAATTAAATTTTCAAGCACAAGAACCACGTTTTCCACAATAAAATCACATTTAGGCACATATACCGAAAAATGTCATGAATGCATGTACAGTCATTTTTATGTGCAAATTTCAATATTCACATGTAAGCATATGCATGTATATTTCAAAGCAATCTAAACACTCTTAGCCCTTTTCAAATTACCATTCTACCCTTCCCATCGAGGGTGGGATGTTACATACAAATTCCCAGACTCACGTGATTGCCCGTACCTTACAGACATTCTGTTTGGCCTCAGGACAGAAAGTGAGCACCGAGAAGACTTAGATCTTTTTTCTCAAAGAACGTGCCTCGTGCGACCGCAAGGTGACTCAGTCACAGTCTTTAGATTAGCTGTACGAATAACCTAGGCCGGTATCTAGGGGTCCCTTTGATCCATGAGCGCACATCCAGGTATACCTTCCATCATATTCTAGATACGACCCAAAACAAGCTCACGGGCTGGTGTGCCCACACTCTATCACTTGCAGGTTGTGTTACCTTAGCCCAATCGGTCATCTCCGCCCTTCCTATCTTCACGATGCAAACGATCCACCTCCCGCATAAACTCTGTGATGATCTTGAAAAACTCATGCGTGATTTTATTTGGGTTCGACCAACTCTCAACGGAAAATCCACCTGGTGAATTGGGATTCTATCTACCAACCAAAGTCCGCAGAGGGATTGGGCATCAAACGTCTCCGACCCACCAATGACGCGTTACTTGCCAAATTAGGCTGGCCTTTTCTGACTAATCGCTCTGCCCTTTGGGTTTGAGTGCTCCGTGGTAAATACCACCTGGATACTCATCATTTGCCCCAAACCATTGTTAGGTCACAAGCTTCTGTGGTCTGGCGAGGCCTGTCGGCAGTCTGGCCACTCGTTCGTCAGGCAACCGATGGGTTCTGAGGAATGAATGCCGTATTTTATTCTGACTCAATAGCTGGTGGGGGATGGGCCCCCTGGTCTACTTGGCGACCACGGACATCCCTGACACTCACCTGTACACTACGATGGTGGACTTTACGGACCGGTGAGGCACCTAGCTCTGGCACGAGTTCCAGTAGTATCTTCCGTCAGTAGTCTGTTTAGACCTAGCTTCCATTCAGCCCACAATCGAAGAGGGTGTAGACGATAAGTTAATTTGGGGGCCCATTACCCATGGGAGATTCACGATAGCGTCGGCTTATGAGTTACAGGAAAGTTCCGGTGTCGCCACGCATCCCAAACTGTGGTAGATTATTTGGAAATGGGCTAATCCTCAGCGGATCCGGTCCTTCTTGTGGCTGTTGGCTCAGAGTAAACTTCTGACGAATCGCTAGCGAGTCATCCGTCATCTCACCATGGATAGCAGATGCCATTACTGTAGGCAGGAAGAGACCTCACTACACGTGGCGTGACTGCCCGTAGGTGCAAAACTTTTGGCGACAGTTCCTCCAGGAAGTGTTAGGATTAGGCTCCTTCCACCAAGATGAGGGGTCTTGGGTACTGTCCAACCTTTTCAACATGTTGCCCCTTCCACAAGTAGAATGGTCTATTATCTATGGGATAGCCTGTTGGTGCTTATGGACCTGGCGGAACAAAAGTCTGTTCGAGCAGGGCTTTGTTTGGCTGGAGGTTAGTCATCGAGTGGTTATGGACTATGTTGAGTGGATTTCTAGAGCTAGGCTCATGGGAAATTGTGTGTTCCCAGACCCACGCTGCCTGGGGAGTCAAGTGAGCTGGACTAAGCTGATGATAGGCTAGATGAAATTGAATTCGAATGGTGCAGTCACGCCCGGGTCTGATCGGGCATCGACCAGTGGCTTACTTCAGGATCGACATGGGTAATGGTGCGGAGGGTTCCAACAGCGTCTAGGACGCAGTTCCCCCTTAACTGTAGAACTCCAGAGGGTCCTTTCTGGCCTCACGTTGGCTTGGGATCTGGGATACCGTGGCCTACTCGTTGAAGTCGATTCATTAGAAGTCATTAACATTCTTTTCTCATCCCAGCGTGTTCTGATCGATGATCTTTTGTTGGTTGCAGGTATTCGGGGGCTCTTACACCGGGACTAGGAGGTTGATATTCAACATGTTGTGCGTGAGGGGAACCAGTGTGCTAACAGATTGGCGGCTTGTGCCAGTTTCTTAGATCCGGGCCTGCACATCCTCAGGGAGCCTCCAGTGGCCGTCCAAGAGCTTCTTCACGAAGACGTGCGTGGGGATTTGTACTCCCGTTATATGCACTAGCCTGTTCTATACTCCTTCCTTTGTAATTTAAAAAACATTGAAGTTGAAGATTCAATATTATATTCGTGTTTTCCAACAGGATAAAGTCAAAAATTATCAAGATACGCAAATAGAACATACATATATAGAAGACTAACAACATAATGGACACACAGTAGACCAACAGGATATTACTCACTTTACTTTGCTCCATTAAATGCTTCACTTCACATAGCCTCATCGAAATATTGCTAGTTTTCAGTTTGGTGTTTTAGATCAAAGAGTATATATAACCCAACTATCAACATCACATATTGATATGAAATAAAGTTCTAACTATTACATAAAACTAATTAATCAATACTAGTGGATCCTTATCTCTTTATCTGTTAACATATTGAAACGTTAAATAACACAAACCAAATTGAATAATTCAAAAATAACCAACTACTATTAGAGTATATAATAGAGTTCTGACTGTTACAAACAATGTTTTAATCAATACTACTCTTATGGATCCTTATCTCCTTATTTGTTAACCTTGAAACAAATTGGAACTCTATAACAACTAGAGTCAACATTTCAATCCAAAACTCATTCTAATTTTTTGTTCTCTCAGTTAGATGTAGAGATCAGTGATAACGGTCCTAAAGATCCATGATTTGCCTACCATTATACCTCCATCTATTTCATTGATGTAGAGCAAAGGACCTAAACCATTATAGGGAACTAATTCATGCAGAGATGAGTTTGCAGATCAAAAGCATCATGTTCCAATCGCTTGCTTCAGTGATTGTTTGGTTATATTATTAGATGATGCTTCCTTTTGGAAACAAAATTACCGCTCCAACCTAAATCACAAAACCAAAGATTGAAAGAAGATTTATAAATTAATGCAACAAGTCCAGGCCTTGCCTCATATACAAAAGAATTAGCAGTAACATTAAAAGAAATTACCACTCCAAAATGTTCTCAAACAACAGGTTATGTGATAGCAAAAACGTACAGCTCGTCAAAGAACAAAGAGCAACAATAGAACATAAGATGACCAAACAAACAAACACAGACCTCCGGAAACTTTGAGAGAGAGATCTACAATGAAAGATTTAAACTCAAACAAACATCACAGAGACATAGACCTTACATGGCCTAATTTCTACATCTATAGGTTATCCACAATAGCCGCCTAAGGAGAGTCAATTGGGTTCAATTTCTGCTCTATGATTACATGCATCTATAGAGATGCTGAGATATGGTGAAGAAAATATGGTGTAGAGGCGAAAGACACGTCGATTTCTAAATGAAATTTGAAGGCTTTAGGTTTAGATATATTTGTATTATTTAACTGATTAAAAAGATGGTGAAGTGGCGAGAGACAAAGAATGAAATCTAAAGGCTTTAGGCTTAGATATATTCGTATTGTCGAACCGGTTAGACTAATTCAATGAAAATCGGCCGGTAGACAAAGAATGAAATCTAAAGGCTTTTGGTTTAGGTATATTCGTATTGTTGAAGTATCGGTCGGTTTTCATTGAATTAGTCTAACCGGTTTGACAATACTAATATACCTAAACCTAAAGCCTTCATATTTCATTCTTTGCCTCTTGCACCTTCACCATCTCCTATAAACCGGTCGGTTTTCATATTGACATGTTTTTAACTAAAACCGAACCGAAATATTAGTCAGTTTAGACTTTTTTCCAGTCAACCGGTACCATTTTAAAACCTCGGAAAAAACAGAGAAATAAGAAAACGTGTGAACATTGCAGTTCAGAAACCTCTGTTTCACTCGGTATCTTGTCTCTGTCTTGCAATGGAGTGCCAGAAAGCTTCAGTTTTTTCTTCAAGGAAGCTACGAAGTGGCCAGGAGTTTAAAGGGAAGAAAATGTACAACGACGTCTTTAATGGTGCAGCGAAGCTTGGGTCTCGAGTCGAGGATTACAGAGAGATATTTGGTGGGTCTGCGGCTTCGTCGATTCCGATTCTGGACGTACCAGAGCTGAATGAGAGAATGGAAGTGAATCCACCGAGCTCGAGGGTTGATTACTCAAAGATTTTTGGTGGGTTTGGTGAAGCGGAGTTTGCTATGCCTTATGAGGAATTGTTCGCGAAGCCAAAGAAAGCTCGGTACGTTTATAGTTGATTGTTAGTATTGATCATTGATTGAGGTGTAGAGATGTAGCTTTTAGCATGATTAATAGGTGGTTTAAAGTGGGGTTGGAGTAGAACTGGAAAAGTATGAAGCTTTTTGGCTACTGATGTGGAAAAGAAATAGGATCTTTAATGGGGAAAACGAGGTTGATTCTGTGAGTTTAATGTTTAGAACTTTGGAGTTTTGGAGTTTGAGTTCAACGTGAAAATGTGTCTGATTCGTTGAAATTTGTGAAGCGTTTTGGTAATCAGTGATGGAACTATCTCGTCTGGTACTATTTAAGCACATCCTAGTACGATCATCCACTCGATGATGATGATGATAAAACTATCTTTTTGAATTCTTTTCCTTGGATTTAGGTTACTGGACAAGAAATAGAGCATTTTGAGTGCATTTGCGAGGAAACATACTGATGCTTCTTATTGAATTTTTATCTCGTGATGGTGAAAATTGACCAAGCGAATTCCTGCTTTTACTCTTTTGTGATTTTGTAGGGCTCCAGATGAAGCAAGATTGAAGTATGCAGAACCCGAGCATTCAAATCTTTCAGGAGAGAAAAGAGTTGCATCACCTGAAGCATCTTTTCATTCAAAAGATGATGTTAAACAGTTCAATGGTTCATATAACAAAACTGGCCTAGATCGTGGTGATAATGGGACAAATGGAACCACACATGTGGCTAAACTCCATGCTATGCCTGGTTATACTTGCTTAATTGATGATACCCCTCCATCGCGTAAGAATGAATCTGGCAAGCCTGTACACTCAGCATCAATTGATACTTGTTTAAATTCAAAATTCGGAGAGGAATTAAGGCAATGGAAACCTCACTTGAAAGCCGTGTCTGGTCCACAACCCAGAATGATCAGTGCAGAAAACTCTTCTTCAATTCATGCCAAGTTTCAGAAGAATTCAACACATAATAGATCCATTTCTCATGATATCTCATTTGATGCATTTGAAATTGGCCTGGCTGTACATTCATCAGAAAGAGCACCAGTTCCACCACCTTCAGGGTTATCACCTAACTTGGTTAATAATAATCATGGTGGTTCTAGTCAGTCAATAAAATCCAAGTTTTGGGATGCTAGGAGTGATTGTTTTGAAAGTGGAGCAGCTTTTCTTGACGAGGAAATCGATACAAGTTCAGCTGCTGCTACCTCAGTAGCTGCTTTGCGGAAGGCCATAGAGGAGGCTCAAGCAAAGATTAAAATTGCAAAAGAATTAATGGAAAGACGGAGGTCTAGTAATGGTTTGAAGGCCGAGAAATTGAGCTCTTCTAACATTTCAAATGCCAAGAATGGAGTAGTTAAAGCGACAGAAGAAACTAAGAAATCAGAAGAAACAGAGGCTCAGGAAGTTTACCAGAGAGAGGATATTCAGAAACAAGTTTACTTCTCAAAGCATATTGCACCAGAAACAAGCCAAGAAACTTCAGAGATTATAAATGAAAAAATCTTCCAGTGTTCTAGTAGAAGCAAAGAACACGGAGCTTAAATCATTTCAAATGCATCACAGGTTGGAGCAACCAGAAGCGGGAGAAGTACCAAAAACGTTCTCAGAACTTGCTTACGATGGCCAACTTATGGCAACAGAATTGAAGTTGGAGCAGGTAGACAATGAAATTTACGAGATGCCTTTTGCCAATGCAGTTGAATGGAGCAAGAAGATGAAGATAGAGGAAAACATTGAGAAGCCAAAGGAGCAGAACAAGACAACAAAAGCACTTAAGGAGGATGCTAAAATGTATAAGTTTGAGAATGAACTAAATCCATTCAAAAAGTTATTTGAATGGAATATATTTGCAAACATTGTCAAATCAGCCAAAGAGCTCCATCATAAGGATGAAAATGAAGAAAAGGTTATGGTTGCTGATGAAGATGAAGGAGCTCATCATATATCTAAATTGTCCTTTGAAGAGGTTAACTCTAATCCAAAAAATGTTCATGAACCAGAAGAAATTACAAAACATGAAATCCCGGATTTGGAAGATAGCATTGATATGGAGGAACCAAAAGAGTTCCAGAACTGGGTCGAATTTGAGAAAAAACAAGCTGAAAAATACCATGAAGAAGATGTAAAGATTGGAATGGATGAAGTTACTATGAGTGCAGATGTTGTTAACTGGGAGAAGGAAAATGAGAAGGGGCATGAAGAAGCCAGAAATGATACTGTAATGGGTGAAGGAACTGAAAAGAAGTTAACTGAAGATGATAAAGATGGATTAGTCCAAGATGAGGAAGATTGTGAGAAGAGCATGAGGGAGGATGGGAAGATAAATGGAGGTGATCAGTTGAAAGAGGTGAAAGACATCGAGAAGTCATTAGAAGACAATATTCTGATGAATGAAACAGAAGAGAGAGGAGAGAGAGTTTATGAAAAGGTAGAATCTGAGAGAATCATACTGGAGATGCAACAGAGCACAGAAGATGAAAAGAATTTGGATGCAATGCAACAGGCTTTTGGATACAATGGGATCAGTTTTGAAGTTGTTGATGTGTATGATCAGCATGAAACTGAGGACGTAGTTAGGACTCATGATGCTGTTGGGCATGAAAGGAATTTGGAGGGTACGGAGGTAACTTCAGGTTTAATGACAATGGAAGAACATGAGAAGGAAAAGGATAGATCTGAAAGTTATTCACTTGCAGTTGATCAGGAAGATGAAATGGAGGAAAAAGAGAGTGATGACTGCACTGGACTGGCACAAGTTTTAACTGGTCTTCAGGGGATTAATGATCAGGTGGATACCTGTGAGATCCTTGTCATTGACAAGAGTGGTGAATATTTAGGCCAAATTGAATCAAACTTTGAGCAGAAAGAAAAGGAAGATCACATGACAGGCTACACAGGAGTGTGCAGTCAAGAGAAGGATTTCACAGAAATGCCTTGTGAATTGGATGAGAATTGTGTAGATTCTGAAGAATCTGATTCTGATATTGTCAGTAATTGTGAAGAAAATGAGAAGAATTTCATACCTATTCACAGCAACATATGGTTAGGTAACAGGATAGCAACAGAGAATGCTTTTGGTACTGAAAACTGCTCCCAAGAAGTACCTTGTGAATTGGGAGAAACCCATGACGATTTAAATAAGTCCGAAGATGAGAATTGTGTAGATTCTGAAGAATCTGATATTGTCAGTAATTGTGAAGAAAATGAGAAGAATTTCATGCCTATTGACAGCAACATATGGTTAGGTAACAGGATAGCAACAGAGAATGCTTTTGGTACTGAAAACTGCTCCCAAGAAGTACCTTGTGAATTGGGAGAAACCCATGAAGAAGTAAATAAGTCCGAACTTAGTGCCAGTAACAAAACAGATGATACATACTTTGAATCTTCCCCTGATAGAAGGCAGGCTAATGCTCACATAGATGCAGAAACAAGTCAAAAACCTTGTCCGCTTGAACAGAGAGAGACGATCACAGAGATATCTGAGGAGAAGAAAACAAATGAAAGCAGTTGTGAAGAAGGGGATGATCATGACCAAATGCTGACAAGGGAGGAGAAGGAAGCTGAAGATAATTTCGAGAAGGAAGTGAAGATGGAAAAAGAATCCCCTAAGCAAAAAGAGGCAAAAAATCGGGATATGGAGAAAGAGAAAGAAAGAATAGTTGTTGAAAGAGCCATCAGAGAAGCTCGAGAAAGGGCTTTTGCTGAAGCCAAAGAAAGGGCAGAAAGGGCTGCTGCTGAGAAGGCGGCTGCTGCTGCTGCTACAAAAGCTCAGAAAAGGGTGACATCCGAGGCCCGAGACAGGTTGGAAAATCCTTCCACTCAAACTAATCATAAGTCAACAGCGGAGAAGGCTTCTTTGGAAGCCAAGTTGAAAGCTGAACGTGTTGCTGTAGAACGAGCGACTGCAGAGGCTAGGGAGCGTGCACTAGAAAAAGCAATGTCAGAGAAGGCAAGAAATAAGTCTGACAGATCAACAACTGATAAGTTTTCAGGTGCCTCAAGAGATGATGGAGCGACATCTGAGGTGAGTTGGTTTATCAGTCATTCTTATCTAAAGGCATATAGTTTTAATGGCATTTAAGAATTAGTAAGACTGAGAATTTCCTGCAGGATCAACAGAAAAAAGGTCAGGTTCCTTCCAGCAGTTCATACCCAAGTAGAGGGGCAAATGATGAGTTAGATCAAAGGTGTAAAGATACATTAGAAAGGAATCAACGGACAGCAGACCGAACTGTATGTTCTTCTTTAAAGTTTGATTGAGATCTAAGTTGACCGATCTAATAAAAATAATTCTTTTGGCAGGCAAAAGCTCTTTCAGAGAAGAACATGCGCGACCTTCTCGTTCAGAAAGAGCAAGCAGAGAGAAATGTAATTGATTTTTCAAAGATTTAGAAATTATCTTGCTGTTATGAATTATACTGAGTTAAAAATCCTTTTCTCACCTCTCAATTTTGAATGGAATTTGGCAGAGACTAGCAGAAACTTTGGATGCTGAAGTGAAGAGATGGTCAAGTGGGAAAGAAAGGAACTTGCGTGCCCTGCTTTCGACGTTACAATATGTATGTAGCTTCTTTTACCAATTTCTAAATTTATTTGCTGTTGGAAACGCTCTTTAAACTTTTCGAATAGCTTAGCATGGTGATTGTGTGGATGATAGAGAAATCATTGCATGGCTATCAAAACTTTGAAAGTTCTATTTACATTGACTTCAAACAGCAGCACGACTTAAGTTTTATCTCTTTTGTGACGGAATTACCCTAGCAATACAGTCACCGATCATTGTTTGTTGACCACTTGTGTTTGAAGGTCAGCCACTGGATACTAGTTGTATTCTTAATTGGTTTGTTGTGCATGCAGATCCTTGGCCCTGATAGTGGCTGGAAGCCAATTCCTTTGACAGATCTTGTGCCTACCGCTGCTGTTAAAAAGGCTTACCGTAAAGCCACTCTCTTCGTCCATCCCGACAAGTTGCAGCAAAGAGGTGCAAGCATACAGCAGAAATATACATGTGAGAAAGTTTTTGATCTATTAAAGGTTAGTAACCATTCTTGTCTTTTATTTTCTTGTACAATGGTTATCTTCTCACACATGTTTAGATCCATCATCAAGCACAATCTAGCAGAAAACTCCACAAACTTTATAATGGAGATGGTTTTTAGCATTGCATACAACTAGGTTTAGTATTTTACTGCTGGCCCGATGCCCCGTCAATTCGACGAGGGCTTCAATAAACTAAAACAACGTCGTTTTGTTCAAAATCCTACCTGCCTGCTACCCGAACCGGACCAGCTCCACCTGTTGCCAACCCTACATACAACATCCTTATCTTTTGGATCAGTTTTACAAACCCTAACTTAAATTACTTTGATCTCAGGAGGCATGGAACAAATTCAACTCAGAAGAACTATAGTCAGTGGATCTACAAAATTGTTTTGTACTTCTGACTTATATAGTAAATCTACAAAATAAAAGAGAAAAATGTGAAAATCAATCATGGAGATATGATCCAAGTCTCCTCCCCTTTTTAGTAGGTATAGTGTCCTTATTATTGTGATATTAATAAATTTAATTTGTAATTATATACATACATACATACATACATATATATATATATATATATATATATATATATATATATATATATATATATATATATATATATATATATATATATATGGGATATATTGTTATGCCTTTTTGCATATATAAAAATAATGACTTTAAAAATATGGTAAGAAAAGAAAATGGCATGTGTTGAAGTGTTGGAAAATAAAGAAACTTTTTTTTGTATATTTATATAATGTATATATAAATATACAAAACCAAATCTCTTCTATTCAAAGTTTGAACATATATGTTAAATTGAAGTCTAAGATATATCATTATCATATTTAGGAGATATTGACTAATTTTGGGTCTAGAAATTAAGTACGAGTCTGATTTAAAACTCAGATCAAATTGTAAGTTTTTTTTGGTTTTCAAGTTATTTTAGATTTTAGATTAAATACAATTTTATTTTTTAATAAGTTTTGAGTAAGGGTTTTGAGTTTGAAACTTATTTTTAAAAAATTGTATAAATTTGAATAATTTGAACTTTATTTAAAATAATAACTCTAAATTAGATTAAAAATTGACATTGTACGACCTGAGTCGGACTTGAGTTCGCCCAAACCCAAGTAGACAAGATCTTAAATACAAAAAAACAACTCAAAAATTGTTCTATTGTGGTTTTGAATCTACAATGAATTCTATCTATAGAATTGGTCTAGTCTTTTTACATCATTGATAGAGTTGAGTATCACAACTTCTTCTACCTATCTTGTATTCTGTCCTTTTTTTTCATTCTGTGTTAGAATAAAAACTTATTAATAGATGAAATCTTACGAAAAATGTTCTTCGCCATCTCTAATTTTAACTAATTAATGAGTTGAATGTTAACCAATATATTATAACGTATAAGTGAGTTTCAACAGTGAGAGTGACAATACTTGCAGAAAGTGGACAATTCATTTTCTATTATAGACAACAAAAATATGGAGAAATCCAAATAAGTAGACTTGAATATGAATTTGTTCGTATTTTCTTCTCCTTGGATAATAATCAAAAAAGAAAAGTGTTCAATTGGAATATGAAAATATGACTGAATTTGTCCTAGTTACTATTCGGGACCAAGTGAAGGAAGGAAGGAGCTTCTCGAACAAAAAAAAGGATCCAATGACTTCAAAAGAATTAAACGAGAAGTCATATAAGGTGAAAATCTCATATATGGTTCTGTAGAGTGACAATAAAGGTGACTTATCTATCAACTTTTTTACTAATATCTCCAAAAAAACCAAACTCGCTTTATGTAAATTTGCCAGAGTACGATCAACCTCTGGATTTGAAATGACTGGTTATATACCTGGTATTGGCCATAATTTACAAGAACATTCCGTAATCCTAGTAGGAGGGGAAGGGTTAAGATTTTACTCGGTGTGAGATATTACATTGTTTGAGGAACCCTAGATACTATCGAAACATATTTGAAAATTTCAAAATAGTTTATTGATCAATATTAAGCAATGATTAAAACCTAAACCGTTTAGGCAGTTTAATCATGAAAATTTTAAACAGGTTAATTTTTCAGCATAATTTACTTTAATAATCTTTATTGTTAAAAATTGACCAACGGATAAGAATAATCACTTTTAATTATATTTCAATATTTTAATTGTATTTAATCTTTAACTAATTTTATAATTTTATTTATTAATTATGATAATTTAATACAGTTAAACTTTTTAAATCTTATACCTTTTATCTTACCGGTTCAAAGGAAGCAGGATATGATCCATTTGCATTTCATTTTCATATTGTTCTTTCCATTGTAAGCTTAGAAGGGGACCTGATAAACGTACTCTATTTAATTAAATCTTATCCACCCCACGCAAATGTGTGGATAAAGTTGACTGAAACACGATTGAAACATCCTCATTGGATTTGGTGTGGCTTAGAAGACATGGAAAGTGACGAAATTAAGAGAGAGAGAGAGAGAGAGGAATCTTTAGAGACAATTGCCTAATTTGGCATGAATATGGCTAATTGATGACAGGAAGGTCCTTGGAAACTCCTTCTGCAACTTGCAGGTTTTAAGAAGCTTGTTTGCCAGTATCAGGAACAGGAAGGTCGTGTGAAAGAGGAATTAGGCCCTTTGCTCTGCATGTTTCTACAGCTCCAACGAACATATCTTCAAGACTGTATTTAAACTCAAACCCCAGGTCCGTAAGCTTCTTGGAAGAGAAAACAACCCTCATTAAGTTCTCGTCTACATCTTTGAACCTGTGGACATAAGTTAGATTTACCAATTAGTCGGTAAAACCTGAAAGAGAGAAGAACTATCAGGTTCAGGTTCAGTTTCAGGGGTTTACTTAGTTGGAACGTTGTACTCGGGGTACTTCTCTTTAAGCAGTTTTGCAAGGTCATGAATGCTGGCATCGTGAGAGGAACAAATGTACCGTCCTTTTGCCTCAGGATTCTCGAACAAAAATATGTGAGAAATGCAGAGATCGTCCAAGTGGACGTAATTGCCTTGCTTTATGATCCCATAATGAGATTCATTTCCTGTGATGAAGAAGGTATCAGTAGCATGAAGAAGACCAGTTCTCTCTTATATCAAGAGCCCTGGGTGTGAACATATATACCAGTAATGAGTGAAAGTGCAGTTATGAGACTTGGGGGCATGGAAGACATGATAAAAGGACCAACAACCAGAGTTGGTATGATTGTGATGAGATCAATGTTGTTTTCTTTAGCAAATTTCCAAGCTGCTTGCTCTGCCAGAGTCTTGGAGACGAAGTACATCTGTTTTTTTTTTTCCATGAAAATTTCCAGGTTAGCAGCTAGATTGAAAGATATGTTAGTGACTATCAGAATTACATGTCAGGATTTAGAAATGGAACTTGTTAATTTCCAGGTTAGCAACAAGATCAATAGATATGCTTAGTGACTCAGAACCTGCATCTCAGGATTTGGAAGTGTTACTTGTTAAGTTACAACATGTCAGGATTTGGAAATGGAGCTTGCTAAGTGCCAGGTTAGCAACAGATATGATTAGTGACTATCAGAACTAACATGTCAGGATTTAGAAAAGGAACTCTATAAGTTCCAGGTTAGACGCCAGATCAGTAGATATGATTAGTGATTGATTATCAGAACCATGTCAGGACTTGGAAATGGAGCTTGTTACAAACTCACCCAGCCTGTCATTTTTACGGACTGAACGAACTCCAAATCACACCAACAGTTCTCATCATAAACTGGTTTTTTGTGTTCTTCAACGTCCACAGTTCCTGCAGACGAAGTGAACACTACCCTCCGTACTGTCTTTGCCTTAACGCATGCTTTCATGATATCCAGTACTCCATTAATGGTCGGTTTTATGACTTCATTCTGCAGAAGGATAAGAAAGGAGGAGGATTAATTCTGATGTGATTAATCCACAACTTCATCTCTGAGGATTTCTTGAGAAAATCGTATTAGCCAACTCAAAACAACCAATAATTAAATGAAAGTTCCCGCTAAATGCGAGAATCTTCAGTCACAAACTCTGCAACTTGGAAACTTAGTGCTGCACATTAGAAGAGAGCAGACATGTGACAGGGACAAAATATTGCTGTCCCAACAAAATGGGAACTCACACAACCGTAAACTCTTTCCATTTTTTGTTTTTCCTATGCAATTCATTCTAGACTCTCCTTAATAAGAATTCTAACCTCAGGATCCTTGGACTCGAAGTCCATGGGCGTGGCAACATGGAAAACTCCTGTGCAACCTTGAATTGCCTCATCGAAGCTTCCTTCCACAGAGAGGTCAGCTTTCCACAGGGTCAAGTTGGTCTTAGCCTTTGGCAGCTCTACTAAATGCTTCACCTTCTTAATGTTATCTTAACAATTCAAAACATAGTAGAATCAGAAACGAAGAACAGAGTACAAACTGCAAAACTATATGGTGAAAACTAGGAGTCAAACCAGGGTCTCGCACGGTGGCTCGAACAATATAGTCTTGCTCTAGCAATCTCATGATCAGCCATGATCCAATGAACCCTGAGGCACCAGTAACACATACGATCTTGGCTTCTGATCCCATGATAATATTCCAGAGAAAGTTATGAATCTTAATGTTACAAAAACAGAGTAAAACCAGTTGTATTGTGATGAGTGCTAATCAAATATATATATATATATAAACAAAATTCTATTTCCGTATCTAACACGTTCAAATTCTTAGTTAAACCTCCCCATCATGTGACAACCTAACCGGGTCTGCACGTGCGTGATGTGTAGTTGCGGCTGAACTTCCTGCTGTCAAAGACTTGTGACTTGTCCTTGCGCCCTTTTTGACTTTTCAGAGCATGCATAATATATATAATTGGACCGGATTCAAGTAAATTGGGCCTCGAGCCTAATTTTTTCAAAAAACCCCAAAGCCCAGCTACTCATGCCTAGGGCCTTAAGTCGGACTTGAGTTCGGGCTGTTTAGGCCTGACTCGACTTGAGACCTAGCAATAATAAGGAATCTGGCCATGTTGAATTGAGCCTCGGCCTAATTTTTTTAAAACATTGGGCCTCAAATGAGGCTTGAGCTTGGGCTATCTAAGCCCAACTCAGGCCAAGTCCTAATAACTGGGCCTCAAGCGTAATTTTTTTCAAAAACTTAGGCCTCAAATCGGACTTGAGCTTAGGCTATCCAGGCTCGACTAAGCCTAAGGCCTAAAAACTATAAAGAACATAGTATCATTTTACAAAAAATGACATTCTTTTCAATTTTTATTTAAAATAAAAAAATTAGGTCAAGTCAAATTTGAATTCGAGCCTAGACATAAGCTTTTAAGTTTGGCTCATAGTTGGGTGAGCTTGGCCTGTCTGAGCTATTACCATCTCTAATAATAATAAGTCAAATTGAGCTTAGATCATCGGTGGTTTAGACATGATTTAAAATTCGATTTAACTAAGACTTAATCAGTCTAAACTTCAATCGATTTAAATTTTAAACAAGCATCCCTTTGATCAATTCATTTATCAATTTTATCATCTTTAACCCTAATTTTATATATAATTAATTTTATTTATTTGTCACTTTATAAAGCATTCACAATATTTAATTTGACCGGGTTCAACTGAACTTGAAATTTTATTTAAGGATAACACTAAGTTGAAGTTGAAGTGAGTCTTAAGCTCTCTATTACAATTCAAACTTGGCCTTAAATGTAGCTTATCTTGAATTTAAACAGTCTAAAATTTAGGTTAATCTAAGTTAAAACTACATTATTTTAATATCTTTAATCAAAATAATGAATTTGTTATTTTTATTTTTTTTAATCTTAATTTTATATATAATTCGTTTTATTCTTTTGTCTCTTTCCTAATAATATCTACTAACTTTTCAACTTGTAAATGAAAATTTAAAGTCAGGAGGTTAGGTGGCTTTAGAATTAGAGTGGGTTGGTACTTGTAAGGGAACCTACTGATAAGAATGTGTTAGTTAATATGATTTTGGTACTCAGAAGGTTCTGTGTACTTATCAATAATAGAAAGTTGATGCTGAAATTTATAGAATTCTTGCATTTGAACTCCCTCCACTCGTTTTCTACCATAAGTCTTTGACTGGCTAGTATAGAAAGTAATAAATAGGTAATAAATAAATTAAAGATCAATGGCAAATGAATCTCCATCACTTGAGGCTGAGCTCGATTGGTTGGAAGGCGTCGGAAGAGTCGATGCAGGCCCTCCCTTCAATTGATAATATATTATGATTGGATGAACATTATTTTTATATCATTTTTGGAGTAATACTATGTAACTTCCAATACAGTAAGAAAGAAGTCATCTATATTTCCATTCATCGCTATGTTCATTATAATTTCTTTTATTTTTCCACCAAATGAACTAAATACACCCTCAATTTTTCCTTTATTTCCTCAAAGTGATATTATTTAACTTTATAATTTAAAGTTTTGAATAGGATAATTTGAGCTCAATTCTATAATGAAAATCAAAAAATTGAAAAGAAAAAACTCAAATTTAACGCAAAACTCTATCATCCGGGTTTATTGACGACTTTAGATCAAACCAAATCAAATCAGGTCATAATGTGCTATTTTTGCCAAACCTAATTGCATTTTTCTAAAGTTATGTTTAGTTGGGAGTTTATTAATGGAATAAAATGAAATTAATATTATTCCATCATTTGAGATGAGGGTTTATAATAGAATACAATAGAATAAGATGGAAGATAAGTGTTTCATATTACATCTCATTTTATCATAAACACTAAAAATGAAAAACCTCCGATTTGGAAAGTTTATGATGGAATACATAATAATAAACAACTTTACAATAAATTATATCATAAACCCTTCATCTAAATAATATTTCACTATATTACATATGGATCTTTTCATCCTTCAAAATAACAATTTTTAATATTACATTCATTTACATTTCATTATATTATAAATCATTTGATTATACTCTATTCAATTTCATTCATTTAAAACCTTACATCTAACTAAACATAGTCCGAGTAGTGTAGACGAGTGATGCATAAACACAATTTTTTAAAAGCAAAAGAAAATTAAACTTTTGTTTTTGTTTTAATAAGGAGGAAATTGTATTCACCATTTTTAAACTGGATAAATCATAATTATTATCATCATCATAATTATTATCATCATCATACCTCGAAATTTCGCAATAAAATGGGATCTCAAGGATCCTGATAGTACGTAGCATTACTCTTATATAGTAGAAAGATTATTTCCAGTAGACTTACATGTAGATGTGACAATAAAATAACGATACAGGTGAAAGAGTAAATAAGTAAAACCAACATGCTAAATACTTATGTAAATGAAAATACAATAAATATATAAATAAATAAAAATATAATATAATCAAATGATATACCTTATGGTGTCTAGATTTAATATTACTAGTACTTAATAAGCTTATTATCTTACAATATGATCAACATGGATAAAAGATTTTAGATCAATCAACACGGAAAAAAAAAGCCTCATCAGAAACAAATACAACATTAGATATATGCAAACATACATAACGTGGAAAAAAGTAGAAAATCTTAAATTTGCTTTTAAGTTATTTATATTCCACTATTAAGACAAAAGGAATAGCTCTTGAAGGAAATTTAAATCAGATAAATCTTATTAAAAAATATAAGTAGATTAGTCCCACATAAAACAAAGTGATAAAAACGATATATAAAAATATGAATTATAATTTATTACTTTAAGATTTTACGTTAAAATATTGTTTCCTTAATTATATACAAACTTATTTAAATTTAATTGTTTCTCTTTAATTCTTTCAAAATTATTTATTTATATCATAATTAAGTTGGCAAATTATGATAATTAATAAATTTAAATATGATAAATGAAAATTAATGATATGAGTTAACAGAGAGTAAGCCTTTTTTCACATTTAAAATATAAAATAAATTGAAATCCTAAAAGGATAAAAATTATTATCAATAAAACTTCTAATATAAACTTATAACTCTAATATTGAAAATTATTTTAAATTTTCGATTAGAGCTCAAAATTACTAATGTTGGAGACACTTTAGTGCACATATAAATTGCCCGGCCCTAGGCCCAACACCTATAACAAAAAATGTCTCTTTTTATTTTTATTTTAAAACAAAAAATTATATCAAGTCAATTGGGTCGGTCCTAGCTAGGTTTAGGCCTGATTGGAGCCTGGCTCATTATCATATCTAATTATTAGTTTGTGACTTGATCATATTAAATTACAATAGATTACATTATAAACATTACACTTGTACTAATCAAATGTTATTTCTATGAGTGTTCAACACAACTTTTAAATTATAATCGAACTAATTAAAATCGAATCAAATTAATAATTTATTATAATTATATTAAATTATTAATAGAAGTAAAATTTAATTAATTATGGTCAAATTAAAGGGCTGATTTGAGTTATTATATTAGTGATATTTGATTAATTCACATTTAGTGTTCATATTATATGTGTTTTATCGTTATTTTTAACTGAAACCTATGAGAAGATATTTTAAAAGAACTAAAAATTAAGAGTTTTTTAATTTTACTTATCAAATAAAATTTTAAAATTACTTAACTTACGGAGAAAGTCTATACCTTTTACCCTTAAATCTATGTCTAATATTTTGAGATTTTTATTATAAGACTTTGTTTTAGTTCTACTGTGAGAAATGGATAGATGATAATGGGCTCGTTAGAATCTGGAAAAGGCCCAAGAACAAAAGAACCCATGTGACATAGAATTAAGATAAACTGCATTTAGCTCTAGTTGATATGTTTTACTAAGATTAGATAATATAGAGTTAATCACATTTCTAAAAATTAAAAATACATCAAAATAGTGAAAACAAAACCTATGTTTGTCTCCAAATGAGTGATTTAAGTGGTTAAGTCTATTAAAAACTTTTTAAATTAACTAGCTAAATAATTTATTTAAATATATATAATATATAAATTATTACATATATCTAATAAAGTATTTAATGTATACTTTGAAATATAAGAATTGCAATTTGTCTATCTAGACATGAAAATGGTCATATAAAGTTAGGATCGCCTTTGATCCACCACTTGACTTGGTTGAACTTAACCCAAAATTTGATCAAATCCGTTTAAAATAATGTCATTTTAGAGAGAAAATTAGATCATTCGGGTTGTTTTAGTCAAGTCTTAAGCCCATTTTAACTCGTTCACCAAAAATTTTAACACCTTGACTTCAAATTAGGCTAATGGTTTAGGTTTAAATTCTTCCCATTCATGATTAGTTGAAAGTAGGGCTTCTTTTTAGCACAATTTAATATGACCAAGTCACAAAAGTGAACCAGACCCAAAGTGCCTCTAAATTAAGCATTTCAAACTAAGTTTGGCAATGGGTTAGTGGACCCATGTCTGACCTAAAAATCTATCTTTAGTCTAAGCCCGAAGCTCAAGACCCAACTTATGTATATAAATTTAAAAATGGTTTCATTTCATCTATAAATTTTAAATTTTGAGTCATGGAATTTAAACTTGAGCATGACCCAAAATAAAAAATTTATAAAAATAACAAATCAATTCCTCTTTGAAGCTTAATCAACACGGACTAGATTTATTGAGACGGACAAGGTTTACCAAGCATATCTCAAGCATTGGTCTAAGGATGACATTTCGCCTTAATCTGTAGATTAATCGGGCCTATTTTTAAAAAAATTGGACTTTGAGTAGGACTCGGCCTCAAACCACTCAAGATCAGCCTTGTTTAAGGCTTATTTTTAATTTAAAATAACAAAAAGATAAATGATTAAAAACTCATTTTCAGTGGCCGCTGAGGCTTTCAGTTGTCGGGGAGACAAGCACTCATCACTCATTAGTAATGAGATCTCTCGCACAATTGGGTCCTTCGAGCTTGGACATGTCAGGTCCATTAACACGCTTAAATGTCTCAGATCCACAAGCACCAACTTTTCAATAATCCATAATTACTACCTTTTTAAAGATAAAATAATAATATTTTGAGTAGAGATAAAATAATAATAATTTTTTTTACATGATCAAAATTTTAAAAAATAATTTTTGTATATAAAACTTTTTAGAGATAGTGTGTATTTGTACCTTATATTAATTAGGGTTGGCATTTACGCCCGAGCTTAAGTCACCTCGAGGTCAATAAAAAAAAAGGTCTCAGATCGAATTCGGGTTAAGATTTTTCAAACCCGATCCAACTCGAAATAAAACATTTTTATTATCAATCATGATATATTATTAATAGTCTTTTTTTTAATTTTATCCGTTCCTTTCTTCTCGCAATCTAATCACTAGACTTTCCGTACGATTTATTAAACAACAGTGGAAGCTATGTTTGATTCACATGATCTCCGTAATTTACTGCCAAAATTTGTGGCTGTTGCGGAGCAGACAGGATCACATGTGGAGGCGCCCGAAAGCTTAAAGGGACTAACAAGCACAACCTTTATTAGGATTTTTTTTAATTTTTGTTTTATTGAAAATACAAAAACTGGTTATTTTTGTTATTATTTTTATATTGACAGAATAAAATTTACACAAAGAGTAAATTTATTTATTTGATAAAAATAAAATAATCATTTTAAAAATATTAAACTATACATAAACTATGTAAAATTTAAATAAATCACAAGTAAATCATCCTCAATTCAAAATTAGCATAATTAAAATTGAAAATTCAACCTAACGTAATTAGAAGTTATAAAACTAAAATATTAAAACGAAATCTAATATTAAATTTAAAATCTACAACTTAAAATTAATCAACACAAGTTCAAATAATGGAAGTAGTTTCTTTGTAAAATACAAAAGTAAAGTTGCATATATCATAACCTTTTTAGGCTCTTGCAAAGCGAAAAGTCTTGTGTACCGGATACGTTAACTTTTAAATTTAAAATTAATCAGAAATTAAATTTATTAAAAAAATTAAACAATACTCAAATATTATATGGCATGAGCCCATACTCAGTTGGTGAGTATAATGGGAAGTAGCTCACCAATTCCAACATTGTTACTTCCACTTTGGATAGACCAACTCTATTTTTGAATTAATAAATAATTATTATTTTAAGTGAATTAAATAAGCTTTTACAAGTACAAATATTTCTATTATTTTAAATAATTATTCAATAAACTTACAACTTTAAATCAAACAATAATAATTACAATACTCAGATAAAGTCTCGTTAAAATTAAAATACTGAATTTAAAGAAGTCTAATAGTACATAATTTTACCCTTATCTAATAAAGAAATTATTTTACACAGATTCATATGTAATGCAAAATATTGTTAAATTATAATGAAATTTAAACTCACATTTATAATATAAAATTTTAAAACTCAACAATTTTCAATTAAAAACTTAATTATAACTTTAAGAATTTTAAGTCAATGTAAATAAATGAAATAACTTTTAATAAATAATCTAATAAACAATTAACATTTTATATTTTCTCAATTATTGCTTTTTTTTACAAAGCTTTTGGATAGGTGGGTGTGATTTTCAAGGTCACTGTCATGTTCCCTGAATGCCCTGAACAGCGCCTGGACATGCGCTAAATTTATGGATAGCTGTCCAATGGCGGTGGAGTTTTACGAGTCAAAAAAGTTAAAAGCTTTTCAACTATTCCTAATGAAAAAGATCATAAACTATTCTTTTATTCATTAAATTACGGATTTAATTCATTAAAAAAAGTTTTTTTAAAATTTTAAAAAAAGGTTGCGTATATTACGACCTCCTCGTATTCTCGTAAAACGGAAAATCTTATACATTACATACGTTTATCATGTCCTTTTCCTGTCATTAACTTATACTATGCATAATTTCACTAGACTTCACTTTATTGCAAGATTTCGTATCGAACCTTATCATATTTTATTTATTACGAGACTTCGTACTAAATGTAACGATCTGATTTAATATGTAAATTGTACCTTACAAGATACAACTGCTTAGATCGGAAGAGTCACAAAGAAACTATTCCTTTGAGCTTACCAGGCATCTTTTAAAGCTTACTGGTGCTTACTTTGCCACCTAATGAAGGTAAGTGTTGTTGTACTATATTCTGCTTTCTGTGGTTCTCATCAGCTGTACAAGACCTTTTGACACCATTTCACGCGTATGTCTTTACAATGGACATTTATGGCAATGCTCTCTGTTTTTATTTCTGATATAATCTCTGTTTTTGGCAGAATTAATCTGTGAAAAGCTTATGCAGTAATGGGTCATTAAACGCAATTGTTGCTGCAGAAAATAGAGGAAGTGTCATTTTTGGCCTCTCCACTCATTTCACAAACAGTTAATAATTGACAGCCACAATCTACTTCCAAGGACTTATTATCTCCTGGAAGAACTTTAAACCTGCTAAAAACTCTGGAGCGAGTTCATTCCATTGCCGGTTTCTCTGATTTAAGAGGAAGGAGAAAAATGAGAAAGATGAAGCATTTGGGACTGCTACTCTTCCTGGTTCTTCTCACTCAAGAGCATGGGATATTTCATCAAGTGAAAGGAGATGATGGGTTCATAAGTGTCAAAGGAGTGCACCTTATGTTAAATGGAAGTCCATTTTATGCAAATGGATTCAATGCCTACTGGCTCATGTATTTTGCAGCTGACCCTTCTCAGAGAAACAGAGTCACATCTGTCTTTGAAGAAGCCAGAGCACATGGCCTTACTCTTGCAAGAACTTGGGCTTTCAATGATGGTCAAGATAGGGCTCTTCAATCCTCACCGGGCACTTACAATGAACAAACTTTCCAGGTCAATGTTTACTATTTTTTCTTTTTATGTGTTTCTGATTTCCTCTGTTTTTCCATGATCTGGTTTTGCTCTGTTTTGTTATGTTTCTGAAATGCTCTGCTCATACTTTCCTTCAAAAAGGGGCTGGACTTTGTAATATCTGAAGCAAAGAAATATGGGATTAAGCTGATTCTGAGTTTAGTGAACAACTATGAGAACTTTGGAGGTAAAAAGCAGTATGTGAACTGGGCAAGAAATCAAGGGCAGTCTGTTTCTTCTGATGATGATTTTTTCACCAACTCTGTAGTGAAAGGCTATTACAAGAGTCACATCAAGGTGACTCATTTCTCTTCTATCTCCTCCTCTGTTTCTTTCTCTCTATCTACTCCTTTTCTTTATTTTAATGGACGGTTTCTCTTCTTCGGTTCTGTTTTCACTCATCCCGAGACTACATATAAACAGCTCTTTCAGAAAAATAACTGTTGCAACTGTCCCTTAAGGACTTGGTTGAAATTTTATGTAGTGATTAAAAGTTTGTTTCTTGTTCCTTGTTTCATAGACTGTCCTCACAAGGCGTAACAGCATCACAGGAGTTACTTATAAAGATGATCCTACAATAATGGCTTGGGAGCTTATGAACGAACCCAGATGCACCTCAGATCCGTCAGGAAGAACCATTCAGGTTTTGAAGTTAACTGTTTTTGCATTTGATTTCCATATAATTATTCCATTTTCATCACATTTCTGGTTGATGTTGCCACTAAAAAGAACCTGTTAGGGTGAATCACTCTGTTACGATCGTAAATACACAAAATATGATAAAAAAAAGATGACATCTTTTTGAACTTTCTCGAATCTGTGACAGAATTGGATTACAGAGATGGCTTCCTACTTGAAATCCATAGATGGGAACCATTTACTAGAAGCTGGATTAGAAGGGTTTTATGGACAATCATCATCTCAAAAACAGCAGTACAATCCCAACTTTCAGATAGGAACAGACTTCATAGCCAACAATCAGATTCCTGGAATCGACTTTGCAACAGTTCACTCCTATCCTGATCAGTGGTAATCACTGGAAAAACATTGGAATCCTGTGATTATGTGTTTGTACTCTTAAATTAAAGATTATTTTTTTTGGGTCATGAACAGGCTAACAGATTCAAACGATCAGTCCCTGGAAACTTTCCTGAACAACTGGATTGGCAATCATATCTACGATGCTCAAAACACGCTTCAGAAACCAGTACTCTTTGCAGAATTTGGAAAATCCTCAAAAACTGCGAATTACAATCAGAGAGACCAGTTGTTTGATACCATCTACTCAGCAATCTACTCTTCTGCTAGAGGTGGAGGTGCAGCCGCAGGTGGCATGTTCTGGCAGTTGTTTACTGAAGGAATGGACTCGTTCAGAGATGGGTACGAGGTTGTCTTCAGCGAGAACCCTTCAACAGCTAACCTCGTAGCTGCTCAGTCCCAAAAGCTTAACAAGATTCGGAAGATGTTTGTTAGGCTGCGAAACATTGAGAAGTGGAAGAAAGCAAGACTTAGTAGTGATATGAAGAACCGAAAGAAGTAGAACATTGGCGATATCAAGCATTATATTATGAAGCAACCGAGGATTTTGCTTGTCTATTAGGATAAACTTACTACTAATACTAATACAGTTTGTCTATAAAGATCGAACTCAAACCTGAGCTTTGGGGATTTCTCGTCCCCAAGTTGTCTACAATCCTAATGCTCATGGAACACAAAGTACTTTTAACTACTTGTATTTGGAAGTGAAAGCTAAAGAATTGTTTGTTAAATTTAGTAAAAAAAAATATGTTTAATTAAGTTTCTATTTTTTAATTTTTGCTTCTCATCATAATCTAATTTATCATTAATTAAATATATGCTGTTTAAATATTTAATGTTAATTATTCTTAATAATTATGATTGATGTAATTTAATTATGATTATTATTAAATAAACATATTTTAAATTTAAGGTAAAGAAATAGACTTCTCATATAATTTAAGAAATTAAAAATTTCTAACCTTCAAAATTCTCAAAAAATTATCTTAGTTTTAAATTTTTCAAAAATTAATATTATAAATATCAAACGTTGTTGATATTGTAAGTGGATTCAAGTGTTAAACTCGACTTGAATTAATTTAAATCAAATTTAATTTATAATTTAAGATAATTATAATAAATTATTAGTTTGAGTTATTATTCAATGAGCATAGCCCTAACGGGCCATGAGTCGGACTCGAGCTAGGGCTATCTAAGCCCGACTTGCTCAAGGTTTGACCAAAAGTGACAATTTATTTACTTTAAAAAAAGTTTAATAACTCAGGCCAAGCACCCGCCATTCAGACCGGGTCATGAGCATGGCTGCCTCCAAGTAGCCCATATCTGAGTCCGACTAAACCCATTATCATCTCGTTGGATAGGTCCGACTGATTGTTAAACCTAGTATTATCATCATCTTCAATTTAAAGCCTTTTCAACAAGAATTCAAATGATTATTGCCCAAAACAAGAAAAATTCAAAAGACAAGAGTCATAAGCCCATGAAATGGAAGCCACAAAAGAGCCAATCCAAGTTCCATGTGAATATACAAACGCCCAAAGACCACAAATTTTTTTAACAACCTCATCTTCACCATCACATCTTGACATCCCTGTGCCTACAGACAAAAACAAAAAAAATGGCGCTTAGTCTAACCAACACCTTCCTCCAAATCAACCAACGTCCATCTTCTTCACTCCTGCCCTTAAAGAAGGTAACTTTAAGTCCAAATCTCGAAACCCAATTGATAAATTTTCCTCCTTTTGATGATTTGTGCTTTGCCTGTTGGATTTTAGGCGAAAGATGGTGCTATTGCGGGAAATTATGGAATGCAAGTGAGTTGCAGGAAAAAGGATATACACCCGGAATTCTACCCCGACGCAAAAGTGTATTGCAACGGCGAGCTGGTGATGACCACCGGTGGGACTCAGAAAGAGTACGTGGTTGATGTGTGGTCCGGCAACCACCCGTTTTACCTCGGTAACCGCTCGGCCGTGCTTGTCGACGCCGACCAAGTGGAGAAGTTCCGCAAGAAATTTGGAGAGCTGTCTCAGATTATGGAAATCCCTGTTCTTAAAGGAGAGATTGTGATTCCTTCTAGGCGCAAACCAGCTGGAAAAGGCAAGAAGAAGTAGAGAGAAGACAATGTAGATGGATCCCTGGTTTGGAGGTAATTGGGGGTTTTGTTCATTGGTTTGTTAGTTATCCGATGGTTGTAATTTGACGTGCTAGTGTTTGATGAAATGCTTATATGAATATGATTAGTGCTTGCAGTTTTCTACTTGAAGCTTACCATTGCTTGATTCATATATGGATAAGTCACTAAGAATTGTAACCAAGGAGGATTAAGATAAAGTAAATCTATTTGAGTTACAAAATTTTCGAAGGGAACCAAAAAGTATGATGGATTGGACATAATGTAACTATATCACTGTGCTTGGACTTCGTTTCACAGTAATAATTACATGCTAGTAGATAAGATACCTTATGTTCAAAGCATTTCCTATGAAGTAGAGTGGATTGGACAAGGAATTCTATAGACTGGGTTCTTGGTATTTTGTAAAACCTTGTGAAAGGAAATCCTTGATGTTTTTGAATAGGATACTATCTTTAACCTGCCTTCTCGATATCCACAAGCTTGATTTTTGATTAAGTGCACTTTCAGACACGTTTCCTTGCCCCTGTGACTTATCTATGCTACTCTCTTGGTCCTTTTTGTTGTTCCGCTGGTTCCTCGGGCAAAAGATGCGTTAGATTCCAATGTGTTTGCTTTCAAACTTGCGAACGGTGTTGGTGTTTCTTCAGGTGAAAACACTTTGATGACAAAGATGGATCACCATTCTCTATTTTAAAGGGAGACAGGGTGTAATCTGGGAAGCTGAACTATCCTGATGGTTGATTGTTGCAAGTTGTGAAATTTGTCTTAGTGGATAATGGGTTGCGCTGACTGTTACTGCGTGTAAAGTGGGGATCTGGGGTATGACTTTTCTTTCTCAGATATTAATTTTGTCTTGGGATGAGTTTAGTTTAATGAATTCCGGGAAGTGTACCTGAATTGAAAGTTGATCTAGGCGATTTCCCTAAATTTCTGCTGTGGACAGTGTGGAGATACTTCTTATAACGATATGCCGAAGGATTGAAATTTCACGAAGTTATGAATGTTGCTTTCCCTGCAGAGTTTACAGAAAATTGCAACTATGAACTTCCATATCTTGCTTCTTCTGTTTTGAATCATATTGTCAAGCACCCGGATTAGCACATGAAATATCAGAAATATGCAAAATCCTGAGAACTGGGCGTGACAAGTTCTGCTCATTGTACCTTTCCCAGGTTGCAGTAGTCAGAATTACTGCAGAAACCTGACCGTGTTCTGCTGCAGTCTCCTCCGAATGTCTTCCTTCTGTTGGTACCTTCTCTGAGAAATAAAAATCCTGGTCACAATTTTCATGGAAGTTCAATGCAAGGGCAGGTCGTTGCATGGATCCACACAAGGGATATAGTCAAAGACTAGAAGAGCAAGCTTGACGTCCAAGATACCTGGAAACAATTTCTGATCTCCATGAGACCTCTCAATAGGATTCAAACCCAGATGAAGTATTGACCATCTGTTGTATTAAAAAGAAAGAAAGAATGAATCTTATAGGATCTTCAAAAAATTCTTCGATTTTTACCAAAAGTAACAAAAGTAGGAGCAAAGAAACATCAGATTGGAAGTCTTGTTCTTCACCTGATGAACATCCAAATATCAGCAAAATTGGATCTTACAAGATGGGGTCCATAATAGGTAAATCTCATGTCTCCTTGGCTTCTTTGACACTGCATATAATGCCAGACTCCTATACCGTCTAAGAACATTAAACAGACTTTCATAAGATTAAACTGCTCAATGGGTACTTAAAAAAAATTCAGTCTTAAGTCCGAGCTTGAGCTTGCGCTTGATGAAACCCGATTTCTAATAATTTCAGATCTAAAAACTTTATCAAAGTCAAATTTGATAGGGATCAAATACTTGCATTTCAGTCTAAGTCTTTCTTTAGTTAGCTTATATCAATAGAGTTTTTGTCAGTAGAGTTTTTTATTTGTAGATCTTTTCTGAGAAGAATTTTTCTAAAAAGTCAATTGTCTGACTATCATTAAAAAAAAACTTTTTTAAGAGAGCTTTTATTTTATGTTGTCAAACATTGTACAGTATAAAATTATTTATGCACATAAATATTATTTAAAGTATATTAAACAATATGCAAAGCACAATCTATTAATTATTATATAATTTTAAACTATATGAAACATAAATAAAAATATATCTAACCAAATCTTTTAGATGGATTATAACATAAATAAATCAATATAAAAATAAATATTAAAATATACAAAAAAGGTCAAATAATATTATATAAATCTTAAAATAAATATTCTAAATTGAGTAAATAGTTAAATACATAATAAATGGAAAGATGAGTTTATGGATATTGTGGAATTATGTGTAACATATAACGATAAAATGGACTACAAATAGGCTCACTAATTGATATGAAAAATCTATCCGAAAAAGTCATTTGAGGGGTTTTTTCAAAAAATCTAAATTTAAGCTTTTTAAAAAACTGTATTTTAGGTGCCAAAAAAGTCATATCTATTAAATAAGTATTTTTTATTTTACAGTCAAACATCTATTTTTTTTTAAGGCTTTTGTAGTGAAGAAAAATATTTATTGGCCTCCCAAAAGCTCATCCAAACAGGCACTAAGACTAATTTGTTATCTTTAATCTTTGTTTTCACATCTGGTTGGTTAATATCAAACCTGAGTTACAAAGATATGAAACTTTTAATATCATGGAAACTTCCATTTCTTCTTGATTAAGCTTAAACAACTTTTTGTTTCCCTTAACTTTTTTTAACTCTCTTTTCTTCTTTCCCTGAAATTGAAACACTTGCCACTTCTTCATCTAAAGACCATCTCTAGACTACTTTATCCCCAAGGCTAAGTAAGCTCCTGTTACCATTATATCGACACATTGATGCAGTCGATATCAATCAGAGCTTAAGAGTCTTTGCAAGAGGTTTAAAAACTCTCCCAAGTAAAGAAAAAGAACTAAAGATTAGTGGGCAAGTGGCAGAATTTGGCCTCAAGATTCCATTTTTTCTCCCCATTATGGGCAACCAAAAGTAATGCTCCTAATTTACGTAACTAAGCTTATCTTAAGGGGTCCTCTCCTTATGATATCTTGTAAACCATTGACTTCAAAAGCTTCATATATATATAAATAAAATTATAGTAAAGGTTAGATCTTAATACTTTATTCATGTTTCTACCAAAAGTTGAGGATTATTAAGTTGAACGATTGGATTATAAAGCTAAAGAAGAATGTAGTTTATGATAATTAAGAAAAGCAAGTGGAATTTGATGCTTATCCATTCTTAAGAAAATCAATTAGTCACTACAATGGAACCAAAAACAACAAAGTGAACAAATCTAGGATTGAATTGGATTGTCTCCTTAGTGGGCACATAATCGTCTAAACAAACTACAAACAACAACATAAAATTTAAAATTTGGAGAGATCCAATAATACAGTCTTAATCCTATTAGATAGAAAGACTGCTTTTGATAATTAACAAAGCAAATTGTGGTAGTTAAATTTTGGTGGATTGGCACCGAAAGGTTTATAATTATGATTTTTGAGGTATAAATTGAATTAACCTTTTAGAATATTTTCATTTTAAAAAATTTTGCTAATTAGATTTTCACCAAGTTTACGAATTAAAAGCTTCGACGTGTATTTTTTTAAAATGTTTTTCGTTATTCACTACAAGGAAAAAAAGGTGAACAAATATGTTTTATATTATTTCATTAGTCAAAATTTAAAATCAGATGCATAAAATAATAATAAATAAAACTCTTTTGCGCTTTTCAAAATTTATCTCAAATAAATTAATATAAAGGAGAGATTACCGATTACTATAAATATAAAGGAAAGGGTACCAATTACTAGAGTACTACTCCCTCAATATCAAATTTTGTATATTTTTAATTGTTAAATTTGAATTTATTAAATATGAATAAAAGAATTAGTACTCTTATTGCCCCTTAGGAGGTGATCAAATTGATGGAGTGGAGAGACATAGCGCCAAAATGTCTTGTGTTCGAACCCTCCTATTTATACAATCTCGATCAAGCTTGTAGAATAAGGCTTGTTTAGTGCGAAATACCCAATTGATATGATTTGTAGGCTATTGTCTCAATTCAGAGGTTTACTCGGTGCGCATCCAAAAAATAGCAACGATTTCTTCGTTTTAAGGAAAAAAAAGGAATTAGTTTGAGTTCTTTAGGATTTGAACTTAAAACATCAATTGAAACTCATTTATTAAATTGATTTTAAACCCAAAATTCTAAAAGAAATAGAGGAAATTTTGTTTTCAAAAGTTTAAAAAACTTGATCTTCATCTACACTACATAAATATTGTTTGTTTATTATTATTTTATGATTATTTTACATTTTATTTTTTATTTTCTTTATTATTATTATTATTATTATTACTAATATTTTTGAATTATTTGAAAATAATATATGTATTGATTAAAAATAAAGTTACGTACTATTAGATTTAAATCTCGTATTTTAGTTAAATTTTTACTGTTGTTGTTTGTTAGTCAGCATTTGATTATTCCTACCTATTCTTAACATGTTCTTATTTTGTTTTTTTCGAGAAATCATGGTCAGTGCTAAAAAGTAAAAAGAAGCATAATCTCTACTACTTTTTTTAAAATTATTTTAGGCCTATAAAACATTATAAAGTATTAGTAACGGCCTTACCCGTACTCCAGAAGAAGGTTATCATCTGCTTCAACTCCACGACTTTTTACCAGCAATTCAAAGAATCCTGAATTGTTAAACTACATAAAGATTCAATGTTTTTCATTTTAAAGGCTACAGTAGTATCCAACCACGTTGGGACACGTAACAGTTCGATGATGATGTGGCAGGATCAGCTTCTTAGTGGGATGTTCCTTTATGCTTGGAACTCCACGTGGTTCCTATCAGCGTGTGCCACGTTCTTTGGAGAAACTAGGGTTTGCATTATTATTGGTTAGCTTTATCTATTCTTTAAAAAAATTTACTTTAGCTTTGTGTTGGAGACTTGTTTTCCCACTAACTTTTGCCAAGAAAGGTATTCTCTTTTCATCCCCTCCCGTAAAGAGAGGTTAGTTAATTTTCCTATGCAAGTCTCTTGGAATATGTTACTTCCAAAATATGATACAAAAGTAATATTATAACTATAATAAGTTGTCGCCGTCATCATCATCATACCCAGCTCAAAATTTCACAATAAAACAGAGTCTAAGAAGATTTAATAATACGCAATATTACCCTTACATAATAGAAAGATTATTTCTGATATATTCGCATACAAATGTGACAAGAAAATAGTAATAAATTACAAGACTAAAATTTTATTTCAATTTTTATTGGTTAGAGTTGGTGTCAGCCAAAAAAACGAACTCTATATTGATTAACGAGAACCACTATAATTCTTAAAAGTAATTTTTGATTCATTCAAAAGTATTTTCTAAAACTATGCGTCGTTTTTAACAAGTTAAAACGAAAAAAATTGTAATTGATTAAATCTAACCGATTCTTAAAATAAATAACTCGCGAGTAAAAAATCAACACACCAAACATTACACTTTGATTAACAAGATTTATTAATAAATTATCCATATTAAAGTTAAAACCCTACCTAATCAAATAAATCTCCCAAACGATTAATACCTAATTGTTTTGAGTAAATTAGTGTGTTGACATATTTTTTTCTTGATAGTTTTGATTAGTTTGCACGTAATTTGTTATAATCATATCCGAATTCTCAATAATTATCATCCACAAATGTCACAATCACATGTAACTATAATTCATATATCCCATATTGTTTCATGGTTTGAGATAATTTAAGGTTCACTCCTGTTACAGCTCACATCAACTTTTCTTATCCTTTTGCCATTTTTGTTCGTTCTTTTGTTTTTCATGTCAATCTTCCAAACTTGGCAAGATTGAGTTTTCAATATATCTACCATAAGATTTTTTACTTGGAATTTCATATTTAATCTATGTTTATTTTTCCCTTTTCGAATTAATTACTGAATTGGGTTCGGTCCAACTTAGGGTTGTGTTTTTTTTTTGGTAAAGAAAATACTTAGTCAAAAAGTATGATGTGTTAGTGAATAAACTAGTGTACAAAAAGAGGTTGAAGTGTCAATCATGGGGTTGTACTAATCTATGTGACCACCCAAAACCTAATATGCTCTCTGTTTTCTTAGTTTAAAAGTTTAGAGGGACACGACTTTTTTGATGTCATCTTTATTGTTTGATGATTCAAAATCTTCTCAAGTTGTTGGTTGAATTGATATTTTATAATCGTTAGAACTCTATTCATGTTGGAATTTGTTACATCCTTATAATAAGATTTAAAAACTTAAAATGAAAACTTAAGTGTCTCTTTAATGACGCTCAACAAATAAATATGCAAAGTAACAGGTCACTGTCAATATCTATCAAAAATCTTCATGTATTGTAATTATGAGCTTATTCTTATTAAACTCGTCCGTGTTTTAGATTAATAGTCACACATTATTTACATTTATTTTTAATATATTACAAAAGGATAAATTTAATCCAACAGGACTCAAATTTAACATTTAGATTCACTTTTTAAACTTTTTTTTTCAAAATAACATCATTTTAGACAATTCAAGTCGATTCGAGTAATCTCTTAAAGATCCAACTTGAATAATTTGATTCATTGCAAGTCTAGATTAGTTCGTCACCAATTCTACACAATTGTTTAGTGGATTACTATCTACCTTCACTCTTCAACCTTTCTTGATGCACTTATATTCCATTTTCCAACCAAAATCTTACCTTTTATGTTATGTGCAAGAATATAAAGAGCCTACCAAAAGTCAAACTCTATCAAAACTTTAAAGGGAGGCACCTTAATTTTTCTAGAACATTTAAGCTTGTATGTAAAGTGTTTTTAACTTTACACCTAATTAACTTAGCATTGGTAAATGGTAATAAAGGATTTGAAGTTTGATTTTACATTATCTTTGTAAATACCTACAAATAATCATTTTATTACACCTATAATCATCACTTAGCATGTATATACATGCACATGAGCTTACTTATGTTAAAAATAAAAATGACAAATTATTTAAAAGATCTTAAATAAAGACGAAATATTAATTATATCTCAATCTTTATTTCATAACACGATATACGTGTCAAAAGTTAATTATATTAAATTATAAATAAATATATTAAAATATAAGAAGAATTAATAATATCACAAGTAACTACAGCTTAATAAAATTTATAAGTCATAATATATAACTTTACAGAAGATATAATTAATATTTTACACATAATTCATAATTTTGAAAATAATTTAGCTTAAATGAAACATATAACTCAGAATTTATTGTACTGTTTTGAAATAAAATTTATATTAAGATGTGACATAAACTAATGAACAATTTTTATTTTTATTTTGTTTTTCGTAAGTGGCTTCTTTTTCACCTCAAACATAACTAATTAAAATGGACCGACTAAAAAAACTTTATACTTACAGCATTAATAGTTGATACAAAGCATATAAAACAGAAGAAGAAACCAACCTAAAGTAAGCGGTTGGTTTAACTTTACAAGTCCGAAATTAAATGCAAAAGCAACCATTCACTTGCTCACTCTTGAAATCCCCAGAAAAAAGGAAACGAAATGTATTATCCTGAAGAAGAGCATAAGTAGGAAGAACTTAACTCGTCAAAGTCCTGTCACAGAGAACTCAAACCAAAACCGTGACCATGTCAAGAAAATGTTTGAAAAAATATACATTGGCAGTTACTTCGGTTACAACTTTATGCCTTTTGTAGTTAAACAGTTCATGTATCACGTGCTTTCTTTGATCCATTTCCACAACTACTGGAAGGTCTTTAACTGTCACTTTTTTTTTTATAACTGTAATTGTTGGGTTCTTTGGATCAAATGTTTCATGGGGTTTCACCAAATGTCTAACTGATACGACCAAACCAGAAAGTTGAAGCTGTCTCATCGTCTATGTCTCACAGTTCATGAGTATCCCATGCAAAAGGCCTATATTCAAAGATCAGCCATTTCGCTTTTTGCCCTTCACTTTACCATTTTTTTTAGACTTTACCATTCTTTTATTCTCCTTTATTCTCTACTTGATAAGCTTTTCATCCTTAAAAATCTCAACCTGTTGAATTATAAAAGTCTTAAATCGTTAAATTTTTGATCCAATTTTATTTTTTGATTCAATTTATTTTAACAACTCTTCTGTTAAAATTAATTAAATTAATTAATCAGACAATTTTAGTAAATTAATAAATTCTTATAAACTAAAATTATTTAATTAATTTTATTTAATAATTTTTAATTAAATTTTAAATTCTTTAATAAATAAGAAAATCTTTCTCAAACATATTTCAAAATTTTAATTTTATCTAATCTTTAGTCGATTTTATGACTGTCTAATACTGGTTGCATATTTTAAATCTTAAACTTTTGTCTTATCGGTTTAATTTTCGGTCTCATTTTTTAAACACTGGGTCCAACTTTATTAATATGGTTAGTTTTTATTTATATGCCAAATTTTAATTTACAAATCAGTCATAATATCGTAACGAACATTCACAATTATTGCAGTAATTTGCAATTGTGGAGTAACTCACATGTATTAAATAGTTCATATAATATAAGAGCTAAATTTGATTTATGAAAATAATATTTAAGCACAAAAGTTAATAATTCATTATTTTATTAATTTTATAATTATTATGATCAATGTTTACTAAATTATATGATGAATCATTCGATGTCCAGAATTAACTAAAATAATATAAATTATAAATTTATAATAATTTCAGAAATTACCGAAATAATAATCATATAAGTATAATAATTTGATTGTTTTTATAATTTGGTTGATGATTAGCTTAAAAGATATCGTTCTATATAGTTCAAAAGTTCATATATATAAAATTACTCAATTATATGATTATTATTTTCGTAGTTTTGCAATTATTATAATCCATATTAATTAAAGTATTTTTATATATGACAGATTATTTATTGATGTCATAAATCTTTTTCGCTTGAAAATGCTGTTGCATATTAGATGAAAATTTCATATAAGTAATTAAACTTTTCGTTTCGGTTTTTACTCTCTAATTTGATTTATTTTAATAATTTTTTTTGTTAAAATTGATAAATCTATTGATTAATTATTCAATTTTCATTAATTATTAAGTTCTTATAAATTAAAATAAATCAATTAATTTTCAGTTAACAATCTCTTTTTAATTAAACTTCAAAGTCTTCGACAAATAAAAATAAACTATTTCAATCACATATCAAATTTTTAATTTCATTTAATCTTTACATGATTTTATGACAGTTTAGTGTTGGTTGAATCTTTTAAAACCTTAAACCTCTTGTCTTATCGGTTTAACTTTCAGTTCGGAAGAATTTAATCACACAATTATTTTGGTGATCTTCATAACCATTAAATGTTGTTTAAAATGTCGTTGTACATTAATAAATGAATTAAAGTATTTAACAATAGTTTAGAGAGCATTGACTGTGAAGATCATCAAAATAACGACTCCCTAATTTTTAAATAATAAAATAGTTACTACATCTCACTTTCACTACTTAATTAGGCACTAAGCAGGTATACAAGGAAGCCAACCTTTTGATGAATGAATTAAGAGAGAAAATAGATTAAGTGAAAGACCAAAACAACATAAAACCATGAGCATCATTTTGGGTGGACCATGGTCTACCCACACTAGCTTTAAGTTTTTAAATGATAAAATATAAAGTTTCCACTTTTGAAATGGCTAAAGTATCAAACACCAAATCTTCCCTTATAAAAGCCCTTCCCCACCCTCTCCAAGCCAATAGATCTTTCTCTATAGTCTATGCTCCAAAACTAACATAACACCAAACCAAAGAGAAGACCTCAAAACACACACACACACACACTCTTTCTCACATTCTCTTTAGTTTCCTTATTTTCTCTCTCACTTTCCTTCTCTGCAAATCGTCTCCTCCAAGCAACCACGCCAAAACCCTACTACCCTCTTCTTTATATATATTTGTTACCCTTTATAAGGCAAAGAGAAACCAACCCAAGATGGCGTCGTTTGAGTTTGACAAGGTTAAAGCGGAAAAAGCTGACGCCTTGAGAAGGTACAAGATCAAAAGAAGCTTCACCCTCTGTTTACGTGTAACGGGAGCTTTGGTTTTCCTTTCATGGTCCTTCATGTCCATTCCCGACATCCTAGGATTTGCCTACAGTTGTGTTCCTCTTCTTAGAGCAGAGTTCTGCGTCTTTGTCCTCGTAAACGTCATCGTTTTGCTTGTTTATCGTTCATCCATTAACGGAGGACACGACGACGGTTTTCAGCCCGATCTCTACGACCAGTACCTTTCTTGTTCTCGTTCTTCTTCTTCTTCGTCGTCGTCGTCTTTTTATCTTCTCCTCGACGGAACACAACCGGCGGCGCGTGTGGACAACTTGTCCTATCTCATGCCCCGGAGATTCCACCCAGGGAAGTCAAGCTTCAGGTCAAACGAACTGTCCGTAGCAAAAGCGTGGATTACGCTCCACTGGCCAAGAACATGACTCGCGAGTTGTCGGTGAGGAACACCAAACCCCTCCCAGAGAAAGAGGCGAAGCAATTCTCGAGGACTCGGTCGGAGTTGAGTGTGTCGACGGAGAAGAGGATTCGTCAACGGAAGCTCCGGCCATCGGAGACGGAGAATGAAAGACATCTGGTGGTCGACGAAGACTACAGAGAGGCGAGAAAATCAATGGAGGAGATGAACAGCGAAGAGTTCAGGCAAACAATAGAGAGTTTCATTGCTAAGAAGAAGAAGATTTTGATGGACGAGAACCACGCTCTCATGTCCGAGGCAACGGGCGAGCACAAGGTCATTGCTCACGTGTAATTCGCAGTAAAAAACAAAAAATAACCACGAGGAGTGATTACTAATTAGGTGAAAATCTATCTTGATTTTTATCTTTTTTTACCTTACCTTTTTAGTTATATTACTTCTCTGTTAAGTTTCCAGCTGGATTGGAATGTACAGGCAGTGTAATATTAGTTATATATTTTTCAGAAGTAATTTAGTTTATATTAATTATGATTAATATTCATTAAAATTATTAATATTATTATCAAATTTTGAATAAATCTTAATGATAAAATAAACAATTAAAATTGTATTTGTAGTTTAGATATTAAAATTTTACTTTTAAATTAGGATTTAAAATAATTATTTAAATCAAATTTTCTACTTTTATTGGAGTTCCTAGTCCTCAAAACAAGGAAAAAAATTTATACCAAAAGCAAAAATTAAAAATTAAAAACCCAATTGGTTCGGTTTAACCAAGAAATTTTTCATTCAATTTTAATTTTTCAGTTCGGTTTACTTCAATAAATTTTATTGTTAAAACCATTCAATTTATTAATTAGACAAATAAATTTTATAAATAAAAAATTTTATAAACTAAAATCATTTAATTAATTTTTATTCAAATATATGTTTAATTAAACTGTAAATTCTTCAATTAGTAAGGATAATATTTTTGAATTATATTTAAAATTTTAAATTTTATTCAATTTTAATCAATTTTATGATATTATAATACTAATTGAACCTTTTAAATTTTAAATTTCTTATCTTCTGGTTTAACCTTCAGTCCAGTTTTTAAAATATTGATCAAAACAAAAGATTTTGGGTTTTGTTTTGTACTTGCAATTATTTGAAAAGTTCTAAGGTTTTGGGATTCCAAATTCTATACAAAGTTTATATGATTAAAGGGGTTTGGTAAAAAAGGACAAACTTCAATTTTATTTTACCCTTAAAAAGGGGTTTTTTTAAATCATAAGAGACTACACCATTATTGACTTTAATTACTTGTAGTTAAGTTATAATTGCACACAATATTTTTTTGTGCCCGTTTTAATTTTGTGTCATATAATTTTATCCACATATTTTATTAATTTTAGTATAGATAAAATTGAATAAAACATAATTGGAAGTAATTTAAGAGAATAGAATATCTGGTCCTTATAATTGGATGGTTGTTAACTCAATGATTAGTAGTATTCACAAGAAAGTCGGCCTATTGAAAATTTCACCAAATGTAATTAATACTCAAACTCTCGGACGAACCAAATTCAGGGGCTCATAATGACCCAATTATGTGTCAAATCCTTCGCCGGCCTCAAAAAGTTAGTTACCTTCAATTGAAAATTAGTCTCTTTCAACAATTTCCATATTCTCTTTTTAGATTTATAAATATAATAGTTCAGACTATCCACCTCCAAAAAATTGTTCACTTTGAGTTATTTATTGGGCTAAGGCTCTCACAATTTTGCTCTTTTGCACTCGGAAAAATGCACCTGTTAGAAATAAGTATTTATATCCTTATAAAGCGTGCTTGATTTTTTTGTCTAATTGATGTGAGATCTTCAATTCACCCTTTTTAGGACCCAACATCTTCACTAGCACAACAGGTCAGGAATTGACTCTGATACTATTTATAACAACTCAGATCACCCACTCATAGATATTATCCGCATTGGATTCTTCATCGAGCCAAGGCTTAGAGGGTTTTATTCTTTCCGCACTTGAAAAACGCTTATATAAAGAAGAGGTATTCATACTCTTATAAGGCGTACTTCGTTTTCCTATCCAATTGATGTGAGATCTCATAATTCAAAACGGATAATATCTGTAGACGGATAGTCTGAATTGTTACTATAAATTCATTCAATTTTTTTTAATTTATATATAAAATTTGAAAGATGTCATTTTGTCTTATCTTATAAAATTTGATTAAAAATTAAAATTTTTCATTTTTTATTATTTTAATAAAATTTAGTTTTTAACGTATAAATTACTCTCTCTCTCTATTATACTAAATCTATATTGTATTTTAATTACAAGTTAATGTGCATCTCTTATGTCTTTTTGTACTATAATACTTCGCAAAGGAATGAATGCTATTTCATTATAAGAAAAAACAATTTACTCTTATAGGGTAGATAATTAATTGGAGTAACGAAGAAATTAAGGAGGTTCATGTTAGGGATGATATAGAACCTTTTTTTATTAAAAAGAAAAAGATATTGATTACAAAACGAGTCGGAAGAAACTAACGCCTAACTGATCCTTAAAGATGATAAAATTACACCCACTAAAGGTGGTATCTAAAAAAGTACATCTAATGTCGAACCGCACCGCATAACTTGCATTATGATGTGACATTCAATTAGATAAAAGGCAAACTTAAACTCTTCCCTTGCCTCGTAGGGACACCCAACCCCATATCAAACACTTGTTCCTTGTTCTTTCTCATCACCAATTTTCTTCTTCTCTGTTTTGCTTTGTCTTTTTAATATCTTGGTGAGACCCATTTGATAGGTCGAGTGGAGGAGACAATGGATTACTCATGGTTGTTGTATTTTGGACTTTGTGCCTTCTTTCTTGTGAAGATGCACGTGGTTATCCACTTGAAGTGGAAATAATGAACTAAAATTGAATCTAAAAGTTTGTTACGCTTAGTTTAATTAAGTATATAGGGATGATAATAGGTTAGCCGAATCTAAATCAGCTCAAAATTTTAATTTAATTTAAATAATTTAAAATTTTTTTAAATTGAATCATTTGATTAATTTAAATTTGATTTATTAATTTTGAATCAAGCCAATTTTATCATTGTTGACTTATCTCAATAATTTCAATAACATCCCATTGGATGTCTATCTAATCCGTACATACTTAAAAAAGAAAACCATTGGTATGGAAAGGTTTGTATTATTTGGAAGCTTTCAATGTGTTTTCAGACTCTTTGACTTTAAAAGACTCCATATAATACAAACTTCTTGACTATTTAAGCACATGGCTCTTTGTTTGCTTCTCATCTGTTACTTGTCTTCTCTGTATCCAAAATAAGTGTCCTCTCCTCATGCATAATTTCAGTTCCATTGTACATTCAGAACTGCCTATGTTGGTGCTTAATAATAGGCATGGCACTGGGGCTAGGACTAGACTTGGAGTCGACTCATAACCACTCAAATTCAACAAGCTTGACTTGGATTGAAAAGGTTTTAGGGCTGTGTTTGAACTCTTTTCCAAAATTTTGAACTTTGGATTTGACCCGAGTTTGATTGCCCAATTCGGTCCGGTCCAAAGTTCAAAAGTATTAAATAAAAATAATGTCATTTTGAATAAAATAATGAGTTTTTCAAATTTTAAATTTAAAAAATTTTGAGCCTGAATTTGATTAGATTTGGGTAATCTAAATCTCCATTATATTCAGACCTCAATCGGATTCAACCTCAAATTATGTACCTTGAGTCTAATCTAATTTTAGGTTGAGTTGGTTTAAATATAATCATTATTTAGACTACCTAATTTAATCGGATTCAGCCTCAAATTATGTACCTTGAGTCTAATCTAGTTTCAAGTTGAGTTGATCTAAATACAATCATTATTTAGACTACCTAATTCAATCAGATTCAGACTCGAATTGTATATCTTAAACTTAATCGAGTTTCGGGTTAAGTTAGATCTCGGTTTAAATATAATTGAGATTTAGACTAACTAAATTTAATCAAATTGAGACTCGGATTGTATACTTTGAACTTAATCAAATTTCGGGTTGAGTTGGACCCCACTCAATGCCATCCATGCTATCATCTCGTCATTGCTTTGATGGCATTTCCATGTTCATTGCTCAAGTTGTAACTATTGATGGATTATTAACTAATTGAATATCTTATTCTGACTCAACTTGGTCTTTTTTCTTATGTAATTAAAGAATTATCAGTTTATAGTCTTCTCCAACCTTTTTTAACTTTGACAAAGACATTTCTGTATAATATGATGCAGCAACAACTAACTACTGATTCGCTTTTGGGTTCTTTTTCCTCGTGACATGAACTAACCCTTCTACAACAGTAAGCGGATAGGTGCTTTAGTCCACATTAAATTATGAACACCACATTCTGTTTATCACCCAGAGGAGTTTGAACAAGGGACATGATAATCTGTCTCTTCTATTTTATCTCATCTCTATTTTATTTTATTTTAGTAACATATTTTTATGAGACCTATATAAATATATAACTGAGATGAAATGAAGCAAGGTTATGACAAAGTAAAAGAAACAGAAGATCTGAGGGTTGAATCAACAGAACAAGTTATAGGCTCTGAGTCATTAGGAGACAAAGGCAGTTAAAATTTACAAAAATTAATTAAAAAAATTATATTTTATTTTAAGTTGCTAATTACTTAACAATTTATTTAAAATATACAACTTATAAATTATTATATGCACTCAATAATTCGGACAAGAACTATTGAGCAATAACCTTGTCCTCATGTTTGTCATTTCTTCTACTTCCATTGGTAACTAGCTGTCTTCACTCTTCAATGATGACCATTTCTTTCAACTTGGAGTAATAAATCGGGTCCCTTACAATAAGCATGACATGGATCAACAGCAACTTGGGTATGATTTTTTTATTTTAAAACACGAAAAAGGCAAGAGTAAATATCTAAAACTCAACTACTTTGACCAATTCCATTATAAAATCTTAAATCTTCAATTTTGGATTCGATTTATTATAATAATTTTATTGTTAAAAGTTAATTAGTTAGTTAATTAGTATTAATTAATAATTTTATAAATTAAAATTAATTAATTATTATTTAATAATCTATTTTAAATAAACTTCAATTTTTTAATAAATAAAACAATCTCTTTCAATCATACTTTAAATTCTTTATTTTTTAAAATTTTAGTCAATTTTATAGCGGTTTAATATCGGTTGAATCTTGTAAATCATAAACTTATTGTCTTATTAGTTTAACTCTCTATCTTTTAGATCATTGCTCAAAACCTAAATCAAAATTTTATATGGATAAGACCGATTGAATTGATTAGAGGTAAAGGAAACTGGACTACAGGGAGTTAATGACAATGAAATGAGATCTTAATAACACATGAAAAGGTGATATGATTGGGTTGAACATGAAATTTAATCCATGTTGCAACATGACATTACATTAAACCTAAATAATAAAAGAATAGAAGTCTTTGTCCCCACATTTGTTTTAGGGATTCCCAACTGCCCATTCTTAATATGCTTTTTAATCTTATCTAGCACATATAGATTTGGATATTTATTCTTGTTGACTTGCCAATTTAACAAAGCAAAAGTCTTATGAAAAAACATATAATAGCTAATAGGTTAATCATACTCATACCCTTTGTAGTTTAATTTTATTTTATTATTTATTTATCACATAATCATTTTCACTATATTTCATTAATTTTCATCTATTTATATTTTATAACAACATAATATTGAAATTTAAGAATTTTAGTATTGTATCGTTTTAAATAAAAAAACTAATAGAATATGATGAAGGAGATTACAATAAACAACAACAGCAATAATTTAACGAAAGTTTCGTTGATCGGGAGTCTGGGAAGATCCAAAAGTACACATAGCCTTATCTCTAACTAATTGAGAGGTTGTCTTCGATAAATCTATATAATTAAATGAATAAATAAATATATTAAGAAAATAGTATCATAAGAAAATAATTAATAATTTTAAAATATAAGAATTAAATTGGAAAATATTAAATATTAACTATTAAATATTTGCTTTCATGGTCTATGAAAGCAAATATCAGTGAGGGATCAGTTGGAGAAAGATATTATCAGTGAGGGACCAGTTGTGCCATCAATTCAGATTTAAGATTGGAAACGGTATGTCTACTATTTTATGACAGGATCCATGGCACTCACGAGGTATTCTGTGGGCTTTGTTCACCTCGAGAGAGATCAATTGATTAGAGCTGCCACTCACAGCAGGTGTCTCTAAAGTTATTCTGAATGATGCTTGGCAATGGACCTTCTTAGACACCTAGAGCCACCACTATACTTACCTAATATCACCTTCCCAGACTGCCTGGAATGGTTATAGCAAGCCCCATCAAGCGCTATACCAATACGTCAACCTATCATATCTTGCGACCTTCGTTACCAGTAGTACCTTGGTACAACCTGGTATGGTCCAAATATAATACCTCTCGCTGCTCCTTTATTTTATGGCTTGCCTACTTAAAAGCTTCAAACCATGGATAAATTACCTTACCTCTATACACCTAACCATTGTTTCCTGTGCCTCTCAGCCAATGAATCAATTGACCACATATTCTTCTACCACTCAATTTGGGTCCAATGCCTCACCTAATTCAACTTACCCACCTTCACCCACTCCACCTTTGCAACTCTCCTCGCTTGGTATAGAACTGTTTCCTATACCAGAGTGTCAACCATCACTCACTTCCTCTTCTTCTCTCCATAATAGTTTACTATATCTGGACTGAGCGCAATGCCCGCACCTTCAAGAATGAAGCTATGGAGGAGGAGCGAGTGTATCTCGGAGTAATCTATCACGTTAGGGAACTTCTCAGCCTATACACCGAGAGGTGGTAATATTTCTCTTAATGTTTGTTTCTTCTTTCTTTTGCAGGTTATTGCTCAGTCATTTTGCAGGTTTCCGTCTGTGAAGCCCTTTTGGGCAAGGCCATGTTCGCCTTGCCTCCCTTGGTGGTTTTGCACCTTCTCATTTGGGCAGCAGCGTCCCTAGCCTTTCACATGCTATAGGTCTTCTTGTTGGGTTCCTTTTTTTAAATCTCTTTTGGTTGATTTCTTTTGATATGTAATACTTATCATAGGTTTTGGATTGCTTCGGACTTGGTCTTGTGGCCAGGTGTTTTGTTTGATTGCCTATGCTTTAGTCCTCCCTTAGCTTATGCCTACCTGTGTTTCTTCTTTGTCTGCTTCACGCCTTTTGCTTAGTATAACAAGTTGTGTCTAAAGTGACACTTGTAAATGAACACTATTTATATATTCTGGTCCATTAATTTATTCTTTTGATTTATCAAAAAAAAAAACTACCCATTTATAGTAGTGAAAAGAAAAAAAAAAGTGGTAAGTAGTGTTGACGAGTTGGGTATGGTTGCTACCTTATTGCCATTAAAATATTGCTCAGATGCTCTCATCACCTGCGCTACTTGACTAATCGTAAGACTCCATTTTAAATCCCATTCAAAAAGGTTAATAAAAAAATCTTCAATTGTGAAAAACAATATTGTGAATACTGCACTGAAATTAGCATGTAATATTTCAATACCGATTATCACTTTGGATAATTTTTAAAATTATTTAAAAGGTTTTTAATTTTATATAGATAAAATTTATTTTATATTATAGATAAAATTGAATTATTTTTAAAATTTTGGTTTAATAACTTCATTTATTTAAGCCAATATAAAAATATTTTAGGCATGCTAACTATTTAAAATATTTTAACATAAAAATATTTTCAATTAAATTATTTAATAAAAATTTAACTCGATATTTTAGTTTACTGACTGGTACAAAATACAGTACAAAATAATTTACAAAAAATGAAACGTTCGAAATTGCATATATTTGAGTTTTGGAATTTTTTATTTCAAAACCGACAAAGAATAAAGCTAAAATCTTTAATATTAATTAAATAATTATATGTATTTCATTTTCTCAAAAAGAACTATATATATATATATATATATATTATACACACGAGTCGGAGAGAGTTTTAAAGCAATCGGTAAAATTGCTTCTTTGTAACGATATGGTCACAGATTTGAATAACAAAAACAATTTCTTTGCAAAAATTACAAAAAAAGGCTGCAGTCATTAATGATCTGACCTGCCCTTGATTATCACAAAACAGAGAGTTTTATATACTAAATACGCTATTTTTTTTTTAATATCGTACACACAGTAAAAGGAGAATCCAAATTCGATCCTAAATTTTAAATTAAAATAATATTATGGTTATTTGCATTACATTATTTTTTAAATTTTAAGCTCGTATCCAACTCTTCTATTCTTAAAACAAAAGTATGGATAAGGACTTGACGAATTGAGAAATCAACTTTAAAGTATTCGGTGGACAAGTTTCCTCACTTTATGAATTTAAAATGGGAAAAGAAAAAAAAAAGTGATCCAATTATCACATTATAATAAATCATGGTATTGTTGGAAGACAATGCATTAATAAATTGATTAGTTTTAGATGGGTACAACCATATGATTCTAACAAAATAATAGTATCTTTTGTTTATAATAAACTGGGATGAGACCAACTGTACGGCACAAGTTTTGGGAAAATTATATCATCCTTTTGTTTTTTTGTTGTTGCAAGTTTTGGTTTTGGCCTTTTAAGACAAAGTCATCTTCCGGTTTGGGAATGTGTGGGACAAGTTTGGTACTCGAGTATATAATAGCAAGTGCGAGCGGGATGGGCGAACATTAAATTCTATATCACCATCCAAATGATCTAAGCGTCAATTTTTTATTTTTTTATTCACCGATATTTCTTTATTCTCTCATTTCTCACATTATATACTCTTTAAGTAATAGGCGTGACAAGTGACAATGTTATATATATATATATATATATATAGTGATATTTATAGTGATATTAGGTAAAGGCGTGACTCTAATACATATATTTTTGGTAATTTGTAATTAAATATTATAATTTATTAACAAATTAAAATATAATTATTTTAATTCTATAATTAATGTACACAGTGAATATTTTTCACTATATAATTTTAAATTACTTAAATTATAGTTAATAATTAATTTGAAATAATTAATAGTAATTAGAATATAATTAATTAATTAATTAAATTAATTAGTACATATTAATATTTACATTTAGTATATATGTAGTCATGAGCTTGCATTATTAATTGTTAATTATTATTGTTCAAATGATATGGTTTCTTTTTTTAATTCTCATCTATTATATTATATAGTAATATTAGTGGTCACTCCTGTGACTTAATAGTCACAAGGATGACTTTGATTCTATTTTATCTGAATAATTTTTTTATTATATATAAGGTCACGACTATGACTAAATATAGTTACAGGTGTGACTCTCATGTTTATTTTTTGTATTTTGTAATTAAATAAAATTTATACATAATTTATTAACAAATTGAAATATAATTAAAACGTAATTATGTCACAAGCTTGATTAGGATGTTATGATATTTAAATATTTTTTGTTTAATCATTGATTAATTAATAATTAAAATATTGTTAATTAGTATTAATTAATAATGATATATTTAAAACCAATCGAAAAATAATTTATACTTAAAATATAATTAATTAATTAATTAATTAAATTGATAATTTTAGTTTAATGGTCCAAAATTAAAATATAATAAATTAAATAGGTGTGACTCCCATCATGAGATATGACATTTATTTATTAATTTATTTATAAAGATAATTAATAATAATTATTATTTAGTTAATTTATAGATGTGTTTAATCAATTAAGTAATATTTGGCATATATGTTACTCATGATAATAATTATCCTGTATATTTTTGCCTTTTAAATTAATTGTCATTTATATAAAGTAATTTACTAATTAAAATATAATTAATTGATTGAATACTTATTTAATTATAGATTAAATTTTTATCCTATAATTTAAATATACTTAAATAATAGTTAATAAATTAATTTTAATATAATTAATAGTTATTAGAATATAATAAATTAATAATTATATATATACTTAAAAAAAACAAATAGTCACAGCCTTGACAATGTTATATATATATATATATATATATATATAATACATACTATTTAAATATACAAATCATAGTTATTAATTAATTTAAATATAATTAATAGTTATTATAATATATAATTATTGGTTATTATTTATAATTGATTTGTTAAAATATAATTACTTGATTAAATAGTAAATATTAATATTTGGTATACATGATTAATTATTATTAATTACTATTTAGTATATATATATATATGTAATTAAGTAGTTACGCGTGTGAATTAGTCATAGGTGTGATTCTGCATCAGCCCTATATAATTCATATATTAAATTATAATTTATTTATAAAATAATTATTGATTGTTATAATTAATAATCATTAATATATAATTTATTGATTTATTTAATAAAATATAATTAATTGATTAGTTAATATTTGGTATATATGTTACTCATGACATTAATTAGCCCATATATTTTAACCATTTTAATTAATTGTAATTTATATATAATTAATTTACTAATTAAATTATAATCAATTGATTGATTAATTAAATAAATGTAGAGAGTTATAAAAGATTTTAAATTAAGAATTTTATTTTCAAAAAATAATTAAAATTTATTTAACATGATTTATTAAGTTAAACGAGTCTAACTATTTTTCATTCTATAATTTAAATATACTTAAATCATAGTTAACTAATTAATTTTAATATAATTAAGAGTTTTATAATATAATAAAAATTAAGATATTATTAATAATAATTAATATACTTAATTAATTGATGTATTGAAATATATTTAATTGATTAAATACTAAATATTATTATTTACTATATACCTTGTTGCATTATTAATTGCTATTTATTATTAATTATTATATAGTAATATTGAGTTTATATATGTAGGTAAGTAGTCATAAGTTAATATTGACATTTTGCATCATAAATATATATTTTCACTTTTTTATTAAATCATTGTTTAGTTAATTAAAATATTATTAATTAGTCCTGTGATTGCGTTATGTTTATTTGAAGATTTGTAATTGTCACACTTGTGACTGAAAAATATTTAATTTAAATTAAAATAAGAAAAAATACTTATCCAATTAATCAAATAGAAACTGAATACAAACCGGAATAATGTTCCACGTCATAAAAGAACTAAAAGATAAAGAAGCCCTCGCCAAACGGTGCGGGGCTTTATTAAGAATTATACGAATCTAACAAACGCGAATGTCGGGGGGAGAAGCTAATAAAGACTTGCATTCATCAACAAGTAAATCAACAAGCTAACAACTTCAGAGCATTGCGTAAGGCAACATCCTCAACCTGGCACGCGAGTAGAACACCATCGCGGACAGAAGAGAAAGCTTGGACAAAACTACCATGTGTATCACAAAGAACAGCGGCACAATCGGTCTGTCGATGCTCGGTAAAGATGGCAGCATCAACGAAACAGCGCCAAGAATTTACTGTGGTACTAACATCTTCATCAATAGCAGCAATCGGTGGAATAGTAAGTGGGAGCACATTAGTAGCTTGCCATTCTTGTATAAAATCAACAACATGCGAAAGGATAAAATCTACAATGTAAGACATGTTGATCCAAAGCATTTGATTACGCATCCACCAAATTTTCCAAGCAACCATACAAAATTCTTCAACAACAACTCTATCACGAACAGCAACAAGTTGAGTCAAGCACTCATCGAAGGGTAAGGCAAGCAAATCACCACCCTTACCCCAATGATCCCACACGGCCAGAGCAACATCGCAATGCCAGAACCACACCGACAGCATGCGTCAAGTGGAATGCTTATGCTTAGCAAACGCTCCTTAGTTGGTAAGACGTTACGCAAAGCACGCCAAGTAAATTCTTTAACCTTAGGCGGTATCCTCAATTTCCATATAACGTTTCAAGCCCTGCCTCCTATGTTAACAGGTTGACCGTAGTGCAACGTATGTACCACACGATATGCGGATTTTACAGTAAACCTATCCCGCCTATCAAAGTGCCAAAGGAGCTTATCGTCTTGAAGAGTGGATGGTAAAGGGATCGAAAGAATGGCCTCAGCGTCATGGTCGTTAAAATACCGGAAATCAAAGGCAGATCCCAAGCCAAGCCATCTCCGGTTTTCAAATCTTCTACACGCCAACCACTGACAATATCAACAACATTGAATGATACAAAAAAGTCACCATCTCTTGGTAACCAAGGGTCAAGAAGAATCGAGATGCGATGACCATCACCTATCCGCCACCTTAGGCCTTCGCGCAATAGATCACGAGATTGAAAAATACCACGTCATGTGAAACTCGGATTACTACCCAACGAAGCAGCTAAGAAAGAATCGTGGGGGTAGTATTTCGCTTTGTAAATACAAGCCAACAAAGATGATTGATCGGTCAACAACCTCCATCCCTGCTTAGCGTCCGTGCTACGTTTCGTATTTACGGCTATGACAAAATCTCATATACACCTGAGTCACGAATGTGATAAGGTGACTTAGGTGTATATGAGATTTTGTGAATTGTATCAATTCAAAGGGAATGCGTATTTGAAACATTTATAAAATCTTAAACTGTTTTATTTTCACTCCAAATGTTGACCTATTTAATCATAACTAAATTATTGGATTGATTACAAAATTAATAATTGAATGATGATTTTTTAAAATGTTTTAATTAGATTTTATATTTGTAATTATTTTCTATATTTTATCCATTTATAATAAATACATCACACTTTATGTTTCCTACTTGTTTAAAATTTTCATTCCAAAATTTTACAATCCAATTTTAATTATTCATTTTAATATTCTAACTTATATATTTTAATATTTCTATCATAATTTCTTTCTTAATATACATTTAAAATTTTACAGCCTAGTTTTAATTATTTATTTTAGAATTCTGAATTATATATTTTAATATTTCTATCATAATTCCTTTCTTAATATACATTTAAAAATTTTAATATTGATAATTTGATCACAAATTTTAAAATTGCACAATATTTATTTGTACATAAAATAATTGAAACAAATAATTGTTCCGGTCACAGGTGAGACTTATTATAATATTTGTACTTACCTGTATTAAATATTTATAATTTTTCACAATATTTTAAATTAAACAATTGCCTTTTTTCCTTAATTAGCTATAATATTTAATTAATATTAAAATATTTTACATCTTTTAAATTTTCCAATTAGATAAATAATTTTACTAATTTGTTTTTACATTCTAAATTATATATTCTTAAGTTTTTATATAAGGTGAACGATGATATTTCATCTCCTGATTTTTCTCAATACAAATTTTACCGACTAAATTTATCAGTTCTTTTTATATTCAAATTTATATATTTTGAATAATTCTATCATAATTCTTTTCTTATTATACATTTAAAATTAAAATTAAAATTTTATCACAAAATTTTAAATTACATAATATTTATTTATTTTAAACTTATTTTGTTTGAGTTTTTAATTTATTTTATATATTTATAGATTTATAACAAACACATTATACTATATATTTTCTTAATTTTTAAACTTACTGACTAATTTTACTTATTCATTTATGATATTCTAATTTATATATTTTAATACAACAAATTTTAGTTTTGTAAATAAATATACATTACAAATTTTAAATATTTGTAATTTGATTACAAATTTTAAATTACCCATATTTATTTATAAATTAAAATTATATAATAATATAAGTATGTATCTGCTAGTTGTCTTTGCGCAAACACTTAATAAGGTGGCATGAGATCATGAGCCTTTTGATGTTAAATATGTTATCCATCCCACCGTAAAGCTGTTTTTTTTCCTCCTCAATAAAAACCAGAGGCGGCATTTTGGTCCCAAAACAGTCGACGTAAGGTTAAGGAATGAAATTTGAGTTAATTGGAGCTCGAGCTGCTTAAATCATTCGTACCCAATTCAATTCAAAATTTGAAAATACTTCAAAATATAGTACCTATTTGTTTCTCTTTTATTTTTAAAATTTACTAAAAGGTTTATTTATTTGAGTTTTTTTCTAATTTTAATTTTGGTTTCTTCTAGTTTTAAAATTATAAAACCCAAAATTGGATTTAACTTTCTATTTTTCATAATATGATTTACTATAAACAAAATATATATTATATATTATTTAATATTTTAAATTTTAATAAGAATTATGAATAATTTAATTATATTTAATACTTTTATTTAATTTTATAATTAAATTACATTAATTATTAATAAATATAATTAAATTTAAATATCTTCAAAATATATAAATTTCAAATAAAATTTTATTTAATAATTAAGACATGTTTAAAATAAATAGTAATATGTAAATAAAAATTTAAAATTTAAAATATTTGTTTTAAAAAATAAAATAATTTTATCAATAATTTGTCATTAAATATTAAATAAGAGATTAAAATAAATTTATTCAATTAAAATAATAATCTTGTGAAAAAATATAACTATATTTATTTGTTTGTTGCAATCGAACCCATAAATATATTAGGCTCGTTGCATTAAAATTATGTAACTAAAATTAATTTGGTTATGATATAAATTAAATATATATATTAATAATTTACATGTTAAAAAATTTAACTTTATAATTAATTAAACATGTTTACAAAATTAAGGATCACATTTTATGAAAATGAATTTGTCCAAAAATACTTATTTATAGTAATATAACCCAAATTACATTCTTAATTCGTGTAATTAACCAAGAGTTAATAGTTAATACATATCAAAAAAATTTAATCATTAGTTAAATTCATGAATATCATCTTTTAAAGTTTTCACAAAATTTCAAATATTTTAAAATTTTCAATCGACCTTTACATTAATATTTATTTAAAATATCATAAATAGTACAAATTTGCACCATTATGTAGAATCAAGATGTCTAATAATACGCAACTTTATTTCTAACTAGTATAGAAGCTATTTTCAAAATATATAACAATATCATAATTAATGTATTATACGATAAGAATAAGAGTTTATTAACATTTTAAAAATTTAAAATTATTATTAAAATTCATATAAATAAAAGTTCATTAATAAAATACGGAGAAATAATTTATATATCTGGTTTTTATTATTTATACAAATATGATAATTCCATTTCAGAATCAGATCTCCTATGTTTCCATTATATTTCAGCAATGTTGAAACATGTAATTGATGTGTCCCATTTCAGCTACGTGCGTAATTGTCTGTCAAAAAACAGAACCTGAAAGCCTTCTTTTTCCTTTTCCAAGCCGCTTAAAGTGTCTTCATTGCTTATTGATCTGTTGTTTATGCAGCTGCTTCAGGAATCAGGAGTCCTTTCTGATAGGAGTAACATCGATCGGACAACCACTCTTCAACCTGGAGAAGAGTGCCCATTTCACAATACTGGGGTCTGAGTCAGTCACCTTCCACCTGAACAAGAGTTCACGTTCATAAATCGATTACAAGTAAAACTACAATTCAGTCAAGACGGTGGAGGAATTGAAATGATCACAGGAGCAACTTGGGTGTGCGAAAATAACTCACTCGTAAGTTGTGACAAGACGGTGGAGGAAAATTAGCATCATAGCTTTAGCCATGTTCATTCCCAGGCATGCCCTCGCTCCCATTCCAAAAGCTAAGAAGCTGTATGGCTTTTGATCATCCTGCAAAACACAAACAGTCATAATTAAAAGAGAAAATATTAGTGATATATTATAATTATTAAGTCAAAATTTATTTAAAGATATTTTAAAATTAATTATATTTAATAATAATTTAATTTAAATACAAAAATAAATAAAATTATATATTCATAATTAATTTTAGTTAATCGAATATATAACATTAAATTAAATTATGCTTAGTTCTTATTAATATTTTTTGTAGAGCAGAAAAATTAAAACGAACATAAGAAGTGAAAGGAACATGAGTTTGAATGTATTAGGTAGCTTACATCAAACCTCGACGGATTGAACTTGTCAGGGTCACAGCGAAGCATGGGGTCGAGGTGTATTGATCTGGCATCAGTGTTTATGTTCCATCCATTCAGTATCTTAAATCCTTCGGATACAAAAAACCAGAAATGGAGAAAGTCACTAAACAACCTGAAATATGATAATTACACCATTTCTGTCAGGGAACAAACCTTCAATCTCTGTGTCCTGGAGTGCTAATCTTGGTAACCAGGCTACTATGGATGCCTTCCTCAGAGACTCTTTCACTACCTGTTTAGTGCCAACCAAACATACTGTTAAAAGAAACTGAAAATCCATAACTTGTGATCCTAGTTTCACTCACCTTAGAAGCATATGACATCTCATTAAGATCTTCCAGGGTGAGACATTGGTTCAATGAGAGCTTCTCAGCGAGATGGAACTGTTCGGTCTGTTCCAATCAAGAAGAACACATCATGAACAAGCGTATAGTATAGGATTTGCAGATTCATTAGTTAGAGTTTCAATTACCCGAAGTTCGTCAAGAACATTTTGGTTTTCTCCAAGGTATTTAACCATCCAAGTGATTGCACTTGCTGATGTGTCCTGACCTGCAATAATCATTGTCAGGATATTGTCCTTGATCTCTTGATCACTCAACCTGGAAGCTTGAACTGAGGATGATCCGTTTTGATCTGTCAATAGTTTCTGCAGGAAGTCATCGTTATTGTCTTCTTGGAATCTTCTTCTTTCAATTATCATCTTCTCCAGGGTGTTCATGATTCTTTTTCTAGCCTGATTTATTCATCATCACTCATCAGGAACGGTGGAAGTTACATTTCTACAACACCTTAGCTCAGTAAAGGGTCAACGGTCTCACATGTTACCTTCAGGCCCTTGGAAAATCTAGTCCATGGAAGCTGCAGAGGGAAAGAAAGCATTGCATCGCAAACACAGGCTACGTCCTCCTGCAAAATCTCTAGCTGTTTTGAATCTTCTAAGCTCATCAACGTCTTGCACATGGCTTTGAAAGTTATCTGCAACTCATTTTTAATATAAACAATACCTAGAACAGATTTTAAGTTCTAATGTTCTTCATTAAAGTATGTCTAAAATATTAACCTGAAGTGCTTGATCAAGCACAATCACCGAGCCCTTTTTCCCCCAGTTTTCGATACTTGTCATGATCAATTCATCGAACTGTTGAACGAAGAGTGAAACTGAAGTGGTGGAGAACAAGGGAAGTAGATGGTTACGAAGCAGCTTGTGGTGATGAGACGAAGCACATAGTAAACTTTGATCTCCCACAAGTTTGGCGATCGATTTAATGTACTTCTTCGTGAAATTTCCGGACTCGTTGTTTAAGATTGCCTTAGCAGATTCAGCACTCGACACAAAAACATGGGTCTCCCCGAATATGTTGGTCCTGAAGCAATTTCCATACCTGAAGCTCATACACACACATACAGAACCATGGTTTCAGCTACTGGTTTCTCATATTAGCTGCTTTTAATATCTGATACATGCAACTAGAATCCTGAGTTTGGAATTCAGAAGAAAGAGACGAAGAAAAGTTACCTTAAATGGCGAGCCCTCACAAAATTATAGAAACCTTCGCCACTATTAATGGCTGCCATAAACTGTAAGGTCTCTCCGATTAACGGAAATCCTGAGCTACCAGGAGGGGCATTGGCAGGTAAGAAATAGTTACCAGAATTCAGAAACTTATTAGCTAATTTGTACAGTAGAAGTGACAATACACCAAGAAGAACAAGATGAAACATTTCGTTCTCTCCTACATCAATCAACCACCTTACTTGATTAGCATTTATAGGTGAAAATTTGGGGAACGTGAAGAAAAATGAAAAAAATGGGTTGTTGCTATTTTGGCCTACCATTTCTTCAAAGACGTAAGATGCCTCTATGGACGATCGTCGAGATCCTCAGGTTTCCTTCATTATGTTCTTTTGGCCCATTTGAGTAAATGATCTCATAATGACTGTCTGCCATTATCATTTCTTGTTTTGAACGTCCCTACAAAGTGACAATCCTATTAGTTCCGCAAACTTAAAGTGCTTGTCCTGTCCACAGTATGTTCATGCATGTTACAGACTTTGCATCCGTTGATATTGAATCCTGAATTTCTTAAGATTCTTGTAACAGATAGCGAATTTGAGTTTCAAAGGAGTTGTATTAATTAAGATTCTTGAGCGTTTTGAGATTTTAGGTTGAAACTGTGTCACAACCACTTAATTAAATTAAACAACTTAAATAGAATCTGTCTCATTATATCAAACTTATTAAGATAAAAGTCAAAGTTGACACTTTTCACCAAAATTTAAGCTTTAAACAATTAAAGTTAAATTTAAGAGTCAAACAATTACTAAAATTTGAGTTTATCTCGTTGAATTAGTGAACCTAAAATAAAATTAATAAATTTATTTCAGCTTATAATATCAGCCGATTAATTAATAATTTGATTAATTGTTAACAACATGAATTATTAAAGTAAATTAAACTAAAACTTAAAAATTCAACCAAAAAGTTAATAAATTCAAGACTTTTATGATTAAACTACTCGAATCAGTTTGATTTTTTAATCACAGCTTAACCTAATTATATTAATCACAAAGATAAAACAGAAAAGTTGGCACCTTTTGATTGCACATACTTCCCTAATATTGGGATTGAAGTACTGTAATACTACTAAACACGGTCTAATCAAATTTGGGGTAAGATCTTCTATCTAATATTATGGTGTCTTAATCTGTCTCATAAATCTCAATCATTCATTTATGTGGATCATGCATTCATTTATGCGAGATCCACATAAAACTCACATAAATAAATGATTGAAATTTATGGGATAGAATAAAACATCGTAAAATTAGATAGAGAATTTAAACTAGTCAAACTTGTGTGCTTAACATAAAACTTCTCATAAACTACTTCTTAACAAGGGAAATAACCATGTTGTGATACTTGGTCGCAAACTTGGACGACAAGTAGTCACCGACCAGCTTCTCGTATTTCACGAACAACTCGTCCATAATCTCCGTTCCAAAATGAGATTCAAGCATCGACTCAACCACCGCCCTGATCGTTTTGGTCACTTTCTGGCCACGTGATTTTGTGTACATCCCCTCCACAACACCCGCGTCCCATTCTACGTCAAATGTTTCCTCGTGACTAATGATAAATGACCCTTCTTTTTCGAACTCCATCTTCAGTTCCTCCACACTTGGAGCATAGTAAGGGGCATTGAAAGAGTCAACCTTTTCCTCGTCTAGGTGACCCTGGAAAATCTCAATGTTAGTCAAAGGTTGCACCTTCTACAAGTCAAAAGTAAAAGAGGGAGATTTACTTTATAATTTAATAAACTATTAAGGAAACACTTTAATTATTAACATTTTAAAAATTAATTTTTTAACCTTGTACAAATTACATTCTTTAAGTTTTGGTTAAAAATAACGATAAAATACAAATTATATGAATATCACGCTTGTAAGAATTAAGTATTATTTATATAATGATTCAATATATTGTATGAATATCCCGCTTGTAAGAATTAAGTATTATTTATATAATAATTCAAATTAACTCTTAATTTGAAATAAATTAATCCAATCCATACAAGTTAACAATTTATTATAATTATCTAAAAGTATTAATTTTAATCAAAGACTCAGATTTACTAGATATGTTAATTTATTATATTATGAAATTTATAAAATTTTTGAAATTTTTTATAGTTTATGATTGGTTAAAACTCTATATTCATTAAAATTTGATTTTTAATTTTAGTTTTCATAAAACACATTCTTTTAAATTTTAATTAAAAATAACAAATAAATACAAATATCATAATTGTACCAATCAAACAATATTTATAATTATTAATTAAAATCAAATTTAATTAATTTGGGTCAAATTTAATAAATAAATTGAGTTATCATATTAATGACATTTAATTAATTTATGTATGAAGTTCAATCATTATAATTTAATTAAAGTCTAAGAGAATTTTAAAAAAATAAAAATTATGAAGAGTTTTGTTTGAGAATTTTAAAAATTAAAAAAATTTAAATTACAATCAAATATATTTTTTAAACCCATCAGTCAATTGCTAGTTTTACCTCTGCAACCAAGGCCATCAAAGCTTCTGCCAAGAGCTCCCACTGGTAGCAAGCGTCAGCAGAAGCAGGGTCAGTGGAACTTCTGCCCAAGAACGACAAGACCATGCAGCCTCCGGGGACTATTTCCTCCGAACGTGATCTTAAGAACATGGAAAAGTCCTTTCGGAACTGTAGAGCATATGCATCCAACACACATTGTGGACTACTCTTAGATATATAGATCTTTCCCTTGTTCATGTTCCTGCTAGCTTCTACATCTAGACCAGGTGGAACCTGTTCTTGAATCAAAGTGTAGACGTTGTCAAACATGTCAGTAAAAGTCAGTAACTGTGATAACTGATAAGTCCGTCTTGGACTTTGACAAACATGAATCTAAAGTGTTAAGAGACTAATTGAAGACCCAGTTGTTGAAAACTTTTACTAAGGTACCTGAGCTGGATAATTACTTTTCTTTGCAAAGAAACAAGATGGGAAATATCAGAAAAACTAGATTCTTTCAGACTAAAATCTTCTCTATTGTCAATGAATGAATAGAAATTTTAACAACCACACTGACATATGTGGCAGAGAAGGATTCGTCTCAGAGGCTAAGCTTTCAGAAACTTCTGTTGTTTTTATTTGAGAAGATAAATTCATGACATAATTCCGTTGAAAATTTTGAAGTCCATAGAAAGATAGTAAACATTTCTGATCTTGATTAAGAAACTGGAACTTGTTGGGATCATCCACTTTCAACCAGGAATCTACTCGAAGAACCAAATGCAAAGTAAAGAACTGCATGCCAAGACTTGGAATTTCATTTTTCTCAGAAAGATTCAACTACTGTACCTGTGAGAGCCAGTGGAGGCTAGAAGAAGAATGCACAAAGTGAAGACTTCTGGTGGAGAACAATCTGCCATAGAAAGAACCAGGCATGGCAGATACAAAACATGGACCAAACTTATCACCTTTCTCTTCCTTGAGTTGGGTGTAGAATTGAGGAAGTAAGCCAAAAATGGTATTGAAGTCATTGCAAGGAAGATCGTTCAAGAACACCGTGAACTCTGGCACTCGATGGCTCAAATACTTGCAATGGGCAAACACAAAATCAATTATCTGAGAGATTACTGATAAAGAGTTAGGTCCAGATGAGCAACCCAGGTCTGCAATTGTTATACTTGCTGGTATACCAGTACTGCTCAACATTTCTTTCACAGATTCATCCATGACTGGCTTAGCTACTGATATTATCTTGTTCTACAAAATCAAACAGTTAAGGGGTTAGTTCCAAACCAAAAACAAAACCAAAAAAAAGGGAGGAAAATCAATGTCTTTAAAGAAAATGGATCTGAACCTGGACTGCACAATTTTTTGCATAACTAGTTTCACCAACCCCCTTGTTCATATGAAATTCTAGCGTTACTTCCATCCTTTTCTCTCTATAACTTCGATGAATGGGACTCCAAGAAGCTATTAGCTGCAAGCTCTTGAACAAAATGATGTGAAGATAGCTATTCTCTGCATTGACTGTACTTATATAGTAGGTGATACACGAGTTTCGTGGTTAGCATTAATCCCTCGTTATGGATTTTATCCTTTTTTTCCCCTATTTTAAAATTTCATAAATTTTGCAAATTAATTTTATCAACTTTTCTTTATTATAAGTGGAAGATTATGATTTTACATTTTGTTGCCTTTGTGAAATTTTTTTCATTAATTTGGTTCAAGCCAAAAAAATTAAAAGGTGAGTTTTTGAAACAATTGACAAAACTACTTTTTTGTGACGTGAAAGTTACAGGTTGAAGTCACAAAAATAATTTTTTTATAAAGTGTAAAAGAAAAATTACGTACAGTATGTATCATTTGTCCTGTAGATTATTCCATATGTTTGATATTGTGATATATTCTTCTTAGAAATTAAGCATAATAATTCTTTTATCTGATATCCTCCACTCTTCACTGCTTGAGCATATGCTGAGAAGAACACAAAATAAAAATGTGACAAATGGTGTTCTTGCAATTTTGCTGCTCAAGCTTTGGAATAAGAACAAGTCTCCGCTTCTCCGACCAATGTTCGATGCATTAGTCAATTTAGTGTTCGTGCCTTTCTTATAACCTAACATGCACATAGTACAATATTCCTTTAAATTTCGTAGAAATGAACGATACGAAACCCTTTAGCTGAAATATCATGTGGTAATGGTTGGCCAGCAGTACATGGTCGGCCAGAGTTACATCTAACTGTACTAGATTGATTTGTTAAGAGCACAGGAATCACACAATTCGGTGATGAGTTTGTCTTTGTAGGACCATTAGCTGTTGGTCCATGCACAAACGCGCAGTGAGATGATGCCATTGCCAACTGCGCATTTGCTATCTTAAATGCGCACTGCCAAAAGTAGGGTGGACATTCGGATAATTCTACTTAAATTTTACTGTTGGATCCTATCAATTATTCAATTTTTTTCATCTTATCCATTCGAACTTGAATTTTTTCTTACCCGACCCGAATTATCCGAAATTTTGTTTGGCTTTTTTTAATTAATTCAAGTTGTTTTTTTGATAATTTTTTTAAAAAAAAATCCGAAATTTTGTATTTTTATAACCTAATTCAGGTAATTGGTAGCCTACTGAAAATTTTTGGAATTACCCGACCTCAAATGAAAATAATTGAGTAATACCAATTACTCGAAATTTGAAATTTTTTATCTAAATTAATTCAGTAGGGTTGGGTAATCATACTACGAATAATGCTCACCCCTAACTAAAAGGGTAAGATAAATAGTAAATACGAAAAAAAACAAATAATAGGTAAAGACATAAATAATAAATAATAAATAATACATATAATAAATAATAGATAATTATATAATTTGCGCATAGGAATTGATTAGAGATAAAAGTGACCACAAAGGTGAATTGGTGTACGTTAAAATATAGTTATATAAAATGCTCAGAAGTAAATATTACGAAGAAGTTTGAAGGGTGGCATGTAAAATGCTAGTAAGAATGAATCTTTATTGAAAGGTATATACTTACCTATTGCTACGTGTGTTTAGAATTCACGATTGTAGTTTTTGGTGCAATCATCACCAAGAAAATTAAAATTCATCAGCAGTTTTGGTTCACTTGAACTTGATCCTCTCACTAATTCAGCATTATCAATCTGACAGGAATAGATAACAGTGAAGCGTTGCCTTATGTCTAATGGTTACATGTGAATAACTTTGATATGAACGAGAAAGGCTTTTGTTTTCTGTTCAGCATAGACCTTATCAAAAGGAAGTTTAATACTCTTCTTACCAAAGAGAAAAGTGTAGATCATTATGATATAATTTTATCATTATTTTGTGGACTAGCATAATAAACATAATTTTATACAAATCTCGATTAATTTGATGTCAAGTTAATTAGGCTTCTTAATTCTCTCTTTAATGTGTTATTGAGCCTGTATTCATGAGCTTGCTATGATGGGTAGGCTTGACCGATGATTTGCAGTGTACATGAGGTCCTATTGCTAGCCGACTTTAAATACAGTCGCTCCATTGAAAACTATATGTGTGTGTTTTTTATGATTAAAGATTCGGAATAGCAGTAATAAATCATCCGCGTCTCTGTCGCTCCACTTCATAGAAAATAATAATGGATTCAATATTTTCACAATTTTCATGTATTTATCAATCCAATTATTGAATATAGTATATTGCAATTATAGGATTAATTATTTGTGTTGATTAATTACAACATTAATCTGAAATTTCGTGTCTAATTTTTTTCATATTAGTCAAATAATAAAGATTTCAAGCTTCACACAATTCCAAAGATGAGAACCATAAAGGAGAACATGAAAAAGGATATGCAGCCACCATGACCATTCCAGAATTCATGCTTTTAATGGCCATACTACAGGAGATAACAGTCGATGGCTAATCCAATAAACAAAAAAAAAAAGGGAAGTAATTATAACCTACAAAAACACACAAGGCACCAATTTTTATCTAAATTTCTTACAACTATAAAAGTAATGGGGTTTACTTCCAACCTGTTAGAAATAGGTCCGCTCCTCTCCAACTAGTTTCTTGGCATGTTCTAAGGCCTAAAAGAGATATAAATGCTCAACATAGAACAGTGAATGCTGACTACAACTTAAGTATATATACTAAAGGAGAAATCAGTACAGAGAAACAAAGCTATTGGGATTTATGTGTTCCTATTTGATTCAGCATGAATATGGGGAAGAGATAAATGAACATGAGAATAGTCGCATAAGAAAAGTAGAAAACTAAAGGAATCAATATGAAAAAGATAACAGTTAATTGATCTCCTGAAAGTTCATAGGTAAATAAACAACAGGCAGTAGTTAGTTGCTAAACTTTGTATATACTTGCCAAATATTAAAAAATGTAAAGCCTATTTTACTTCATAAATATGTCAAAAAAAGGAGAACGAAAGATAAACAAAGGGAGATGATGATAGTAAGGGACTTATTAATTGCATTACCTGCTTAAGAAAATTTGTTAACTTCTTCACTTATGCTTTTTATTGAATGAGCTCTCATTCCCTTTTGAGTGAGTTGAACTACTAATGCTTCTACCTGAAATTTAAAAAAAGAAACATTTAAGTTGGGAATGGTTCTCTTTTAACTTAAAAGATAGGATAGGCAAAAGCAGATGAGCAAAAAATCAAACAAATGCTAGCAGTTAGGTATGCCCCTTTCCTCTCCTAATGATGTTTACAAACTAAAATGCTCTTTACATGACTTGAAACTTGCATAATGTGAAAGCTTTGAAAAGCTTTGATCCACACTCCTTAATTTTTCTTTTACTCAAGAGTCAATATGGCTCCTCTCTGTTTCTCCAACAGACATCCAAAGGGAGAGTTCTTCTTCTTATTATGTGGATAACATTGATATCACTAGTTCTAGTATAGAGGCCATCCGTAAGCTTCAAAAATTGTTGCACTCTAGTTGTAAGGTTCCGATCATGCATCTCATATATAATACATCAAATATATGCAGTGGGAAAAACGAAGCCTCAAAAACCAAATTTACACATACATATAGGTATAGAAAACAAAAACATGAAATGTAAGATTACATACCTTTCCGACAATCTCCTTCGTTTTTTAATCTTCACCGCGTTAGGTTGTTGTAAATCATAACGATCAATGTAGACCATCTCTAATTAAAGTCTACATGAAGATAAAATGATGAAATCTCACTAGGAGATTGGTAGAGTTCTTTCTTTGTGCTAGCAAAGACAAAAACTCTTGTGAGAGTTAGAAAGAGAAAGAGTGTGTGTGTGATAAAAAACTTTTTTTTCTCTTGTGTCTTACACATAGGAATAGCAGTGAGTTTTCAACCCGATTAATATCTACACTATTTGACCCGAAAAAATGGACATGGAGACTAAAAAATGGGATACTGAAAAATGGATGTGGATATGGATTTGGATATTGGTCTAGTGATAACCCGAACCGATGGATACCGATATTCTACCAGTTTTTATTAACTTTATTTTTCTATTTTTTCTTGAATATTTATGGTTAAATATAATGAAATATTAATATTTTCTGATAAGAAACAGCTTTAAAATCCCCACTTTACTCCTCAGTAGTCACCTTTTTCATCATATTTTATTTTCTTATAGAATGATAATATGGAGTTTTGAATGTTGTGGAGTTCACGTAAAGACAATTTGAAGCTTTGGATATTTTAGTCTTTGTTTCAGTCTTAATTGTGAAAATATATGTTGTCTTTGCACTAGACATTATGATTTTTATTATTCCCATTTTATGGTTTTTTAAGATATACAAATCAAAATCTTGATTTATTATTATTAAAATAATTTGATTTGGAACGTTCACAAAAATCTGCTCTGTATATTTTCTATTTAGAATTTATATTTTTAAGTGTTATACAACCTGATGGATATCCGAACAATCCAATAGATTTAGATATGGGTAGTAAGTCGTAACAACTGATGGATATGGATATGAGTTTAGTCATAAAAAATGCATATGAATATGGGTTGAGTAATATCCGAACCGAACCCTACCTATTTCCCTCCCTACTTACATAAGATGCACGGAAATTATCTATATTTTCTGCACCATTTGGCCTTTCATAACCCCCATCATTAATGAAAAGTTATGGGAAATTAATGGTCATGAATAACATACATTAATGGAAGTTATAAAAAGTTAATGATCATGAATAACATGCATTAATGAAAGTTTGGGAAGTTAATGGTCAAATTGGCAGCCAACAATACTTGTTTATAATCCATATGACATATATTTGCTCTATTCAGATACTCCCGAATAATAACCCTAACAAAAGGCCGTAGGTATCATCTCTTTCTATCAAGAGTGATGAATTATTTATTGGCTACTCAATTACCTCCGAATACCTCAAGCGGTATCCAAGCACCAATATATGAGTAACCTCTGAAAGGCGCCGATGAATGAAGTTAAAGTATATGATCAGTGTTTAAGATATCCTTGAACACCTCAAGTTAAAAGATACTTGTACTATTGCTATGATGAGACTATCATTGACATCAAAATAAAATATTTATATAATTGCTCATAGTAGGTCAATACAATATACTTACTACCCTTAGTAACCATCCACATTTTAACCATAAACAACTTATATCTACAGCTTATAAGATCTACTACTCGATCTAATCAAGGAGTATAACATATGCTAGTTTATTTGGATTAATGATATCTCATCTCATTAATCTTATGACTAGGGAAAGTTTAGATGTTAACATAATTACACATGATAGAAATCTCATTATTGTGATCTCATCATGATTTCCTCCATGCTATTTTTTGTATCAAAGACTTCATAAAATCAATTTAAGATCAACATCAAATGTATAAATGTATGAACATCGAAATCATGAAAAAATCTTTATTAATCATAAAATGATTTGTACAATAAGTACTAAAGGTGATTGCTTTTAGAACACCTTTCTAACAAACTCCCACTTGTACTAAAGTCAATCTTCTTGATATCTAATACCATAGACATATAAATGTGACGCAAAACTCTTTTGAGAAATAAGCTTAATCAACGGATCAATTGTATTCTTGTAACAGATAGCAAATTTGAGTTTCAAAGGAGTTGTATTAATTAATATTCTTAAACATTTTGAAATTTTAGGTTGAAATTATATCTCAAATAACCATTTAAATTAAAAACTTAAATGAAATCTGTCTCATTATATCAAATTTACAAAGATAAAAGTGAAAAGTTGACACTTTTCACCAAAATTTAAACTTTAAACAATTAAAGTTGAATATGAGTATCAATCAACTACTAAAATTTGAGTTTATCTCATTAAATTAATGAAAAAGTTTGAACATTCGAGTCTTATATTTAAGAGATCACTTAAATCTATTGTTTTAAGAACCGGATCAAAATTAAACCCAAAAGATTTAAAATTTAAAATGTTTAACCGATATTAGACCGTAGGTTGTTAAATAAAATTAATTATTTTATTTTAGTTTATAAAATTAATCGATTAATTAATTATTTGGTCAATTTTAACAACAAAATTATTAAAATAAATTGGACTAAAAAATTAAAAATTCAATCAAAAAGTTAGTAAGTTCAAGACTTGTACAGTTAAACTACTCGAGCTAGTTTGATTTTTTTGTCACAGAACCTAATTATATTAATTACAAAGATAAAATAGAAAAGTTGGCACCTTTTTGTTGCACATCGTTCCCTACTATTGGGATTGAAGTACTGTAATAATACTAAACACGGTTTAATCAAATTTGTGTGCTTAACATAAAACTTCTCAAAACTACTTTATTTTAATTACATTAGGTATTCCAGCTTAGCCGGACTAATCCTAAACTCCTAAAATTTCACCCCAAGAGCCCCATAGGAGGTAAATCTAGAACCCCATGATCCCTAAGGTTTCTACTTAAGCTGTACACTTCTGCGCACAAGGAGTCTTCACATACTCAATTGGTTAAATACTAATTGATCACTGGCTCTGCTCAGTACCAGGTTCCCAATGGCCTTCGAGTTCCCTAATAGCTTCAACTCCCACATTGCCACTAGAAGCAAGACGTCCATAATTGATCCAATCAAGAAGGTTTGCCTAAGGGGCTGGAGGATCATCAATAGAAAAAATGACTTGAATTCAAGACCTTCGTGTAAAGAGAGCCTTAAGTAAGGAGTTTACACCATTTAATTCATTCCTCGTTGTCCACAAACCTACTTCTTAACAAGGGAAATAACCATATTGTGATACTTGGTCGCAAACTTGGACAAGTAGTCATCGACCAGCTTATCGTACTTCACGAACAACTCGTCGATAATGTATGCTCCAAAGTGAGATTCAAGCATCGACTCAACGACCACCCTGATCGTTTTGGTCACTTTCTGGACACGTGATTTTGTGTACATCCCCTCCTCAACACCTTTATCCCACTCTACGTCAAATGTTTCCATGTGACTAATGATAAATGACCCCTCTTTTTCGATCTCCTTCTTCAATTCCTCAACAATTGGAACATAGTAAAGGTATTGGAAGGGGCTCGCCTTTAGCTGTTGAACTCTGGAGAGTTCACTCGGGACTTACACTGACATGGATGTTTCGATATAGATGGCTTGTCGTAGAAGTGGATTCACTAGAGGTGATTAACATTCTTTCCTCTTCCAATATAGTTTCGTCTGAAAATAATTTTTTTGTGGCAGGTACTCGTGGTTTAATCCACTAAACTTGGGAGGTGTAATTTCATCATGTATATCGCGAAGGGAACCAATGTGCCGATAGTCTGACCTCTCTTACAATTTTATCCAGCCCAGTCCTACATATACTCCAGGAGCCTCCGACGGTCATCATGGAGCTCATTCACTGAGACATGCAAGGAACTTTATACCACATAACACTGTGCTAGTAGGGTGTTAGTTTTTTTATTGGTTTTTTTCCCTTTGAAACAAAAAAAAAGGTGCACCTTGTATAAGTCAAAAGTAAAAGAGATAGATTTACTTTATAATTTAATAAACTATTAAGGAAACACTTTAATTATAAATTTTTTAAAAAATTAATTTTGTAGAAATTACATTATTTAGATTGTGGTTAAACAATAACGATGAAATACACACTATACTGAATATCACACTCGTAGGAATTAAATATTATTTATATAACGATTCAAATTCACTCTTAATTTGAAACAAATTAATTCAATCGATCCAAATTAATAATTTATTATAATTATCTAAAGTATTAATTTTAATCAAACTCAATCACTTGAGTCGATTTTACGAGATATGCTAATTTACTATATTATGACATTTATTCAGTTCACGTTTAAAGTTTATACCATATGTATTCCATCGTTAATTTTAATTAAATTTTGAAAACAATTATTTTCTAAAAATTAAAATTATAAAAGTTTTTGAAAATTAACTTTTGAAATTTCTGCATAGCTTATGATCAGTTAAAACTCTTTACTCATTAAAATTTTGATTTTTTAATTTTAGTTTTTCATAAAACACATTCTTTTAAATTCCTTTTTTTCCTCTATTTTATAATTTCATAAATTTTACAAATTAAATTTATCAACTTTTCTTTGTTATAAGCAGAAGATTATGATTTTATGATTTTGTTGTCTTGTAAATTTTGTTTTCAATAATTTGGTTTAAATTAGAGAATTAAAGGGCAAATCTTAGGATAAATGATAAAGCTATTTTTTTTTGTGACGTGAAAGTCACGGGTTAAAGACACGAAAATAATTTTTTTAATAAATTACAAAATAAGATAGCGTAGAATTAATACTCTATGTCCCGTAGATTATTCCGTATGTTTGATATTGTGATATCTTCGACTCTCCACTCTCCACTCTCCTCTCTTCACTGTGCTTAGGCAGAACACAAAATAAAAAATCCCGAAATTGTCCATTTCTCGAACAAATTTCTTCTTCTCTCTCTTTTTTATGATTTCTACTCGGGCGGCTTTGTCCTCCTCACTGGTTAGCCCTCCGGCGACGTGATTGTACCATCGCTGATCTCACCGCCCATGACTCTTATGACACCTCCGCTACTTGATGTAATTCACAGAAATATCTCCGCTCCACTCCTTGCTTATCACTCTCTCTGCGTGTCTACGCGCGTGTTTATTGGTCGATGCTTGATTCTATTCGATTGGATTGTGATAGTGGAATGAATTGGCTGCTCTTTTTGTGAGGAACGGAATTTGGATATTTAGCTTGTGCTGACATTTCGGTTTCGGTTTCGATTTTGATTTTGTTCAGGTATTGCTTTGCTTCTTTTTTTTTCCTTTATTGTTCTTCATTTCTTGTAATTTTATGATTGTTTTGAACTTTGCTTATCAGATGGAGGTCAAATTAGATGAGAAGGACGCAGCTGATTGGACATACAGAGGGGAAGGGGCTTGTAACATTGTGCTCGCCTATTCTGGATCTTCTCCAATCTTTGTACCTCCACTCTCTTATATTAATCCTCTGTTTAGTTCCTATAGTTTTTAAGTTTCATGATGAAATTCTAACATTCAAGTGAACAACTCTATATATAGATTGGGAAAGTAATGAGAATACAGAAAGTGGCTAGGAATGGCAAGTCAGGAGGAGTTCAAAGGAATTTGGAATTGTCAGAAAAAGAAAAGCTACTGTGGAGAGATGCTGAGGAAGTTGTGTCTTCGCCTAACAGAGAAATAGCTGATCAACTTTATGTCAAACATGTTATGACCCCTTTGTTGGGTGCCAAATATGTTGATTCTGGGGTATGCTGTTTTCTGGTTATGGCTTGAATTGGTTTAAAAATGAGCTCTAATATGAGTTTTTGAGTTGGGTTTGCATGGTCTTTGTGGCAGATGCGTGTTCTAGTAACAAGGAACTTTCTGGAGGCTGTGGAAAAGAATGTCATGTCTTGGCGACCTGCTTGGAGAGTTGATGCTTCCAAGGTTGACTTGAAGCGAGATTCTGTGGTTATCATGTCCGATCATTCCGTGTTCCCTCATGGTAACACATAAGTGTCTAGAATTATCCTTGTGGTAGCAAATGTTACCTTTTGATGTTCTTGCATATATTTTGGTTCTTTTAGCTGCATAGTGAATACCTCAACTTATGTGTTGTGTTATTTTGGTTGAACGAAGAATAAAAATGCCAACCTTAGTCTGGAGCTAAGTTTTGTCTCTGTTAGCTATAAGCAAAATTTTAGTGCAAGCGCTTATTGAAAGTGGACCATATGAACGTAGTGTAACTTTTGAAGCCTGATATTTTGTTGTACATGTCTCCATCTTAGGTGTTCTCAAGGGTGGAGCCTGCATATCTGTTGAGATAAAGGTATTTTTCATAGATTTTCTTTTGTTGCTTCTCTTCGCCAGACTGATGACGCATTCTGTGTGTCCATGAGTCACATATTGACAATATAAATTTCGTTTCTTCAACTAGCCCAAATGTGGATTTCTCCCCGTATCGAAGTTCATTGCTGAAGGAAATTCCGTTAAGAGGAGCACTACACGTTTTAGAATGCATCAAGCCCTTAAGTTGCAGCAACAAGTGGTAATTGTCCTGATGGTGTTTGATCTCATGGCAAATTAATCATAATGTGCAGAGCAAACTTAACCGGAGATTTATAGAGAGGATGTATTCAGCATTTCTCCCTCATTAATGAAGCCTTGATATTAAGTAACAAATATTGTATGATGTGATTTTGTTATGGCTAAAACATGCTAATCTTCAGATTTCAGAGTTAAGCAAGTATAATCCGTTGGATCTGTTCTCTGCTTCTAAGGAAAGAATACTTAAAGCCATCAAGGATCTTTACACCACCCCTCAGAACAACTTCCGTGTGTTCTTGAATGGTTCTCTTGTCCTTGGGGGACTTGGTGGTGGCGCTAAGAAAACTGACGCTGCCACTGAAGAAGCTTTTGAAGATGTACTAGAGGGCATCATTAGGTCAGAGAAGGATTTGCGGACATCAAGTTTCATAGAGCTTGTTGCTGAGACCGTGTATAGTTCTGGAGTGTTGAATCAACTTCTTGAAGTTCAAAAACTTGATACACTGGACATTGAAGGGGCAATTCATGCATATTATAACTTAGTATGCCAGCCTTGTGTTGTATGCAAAGAATTTGACGCAGCAAGAGTGACACATGAATATGCCTTTCTGCATTCTATTCCTATGGATGAGAGCTTGAAGATTTTGAAGAATTTTTTGATAGCTGCTACTGCAAAGGACTGTAGTCTAATGATTACTTTTAGACCAAGGGAAGATGACTTGGGATCTGTGCAAAGTAGTGTTTACTTACAATCAACGGATCAAAATTTTGATTATAAGGTGAATAACTTCTCTCATATCCATTCATGATTTTATGGTTAATTCGTGTGGCTGGTTTTTAATGTTTCTAATTTGCCAATTAGGTTTAAAAGTCATCATAAGTCTCTCTCTGTCTCTCAAACACACACACACACTTGGGCTTGAAGGATGTTGGAGTATCGAGAATAGTTATCTGTTAGTGAACCATTCTGGAAATGGTAATTGTCCTTGGAAATATAATTTTGTTATGTACATTTTCCTTTTAATTATGCAGTTGGTAATACTACTTTTTTGTTATAGTCACTAATGCTCAGGGTAGTATGCATCTCTGAATCACAGCAAGATTAATTTAAAGTACGATGTTCCTCATGGATGAGATGGTACATAGGTGATTGCTTATTTAGTTCTCCCAAAATGATGGCCCTTTTGTTTTTGGATACTGATCTGTTTTTCAACTACATAGGTGAACTTCATTGACTTGGATTTGAAACCATTAAGGAAGATGGTAGACTACTATGAATTGGATAAAAGAGTCTTGAGTTACTACACTTCAGCAGTAAAAATGGAACATGGGAAAGGAAACACTCCGAGCATGGAGATCTATGAAGTAAGGAGATGAATGTGAAGAATATGATGGAAGATGCTTTCCTTACTGAATTTTTTTGTCAAGTGGGCAAAATGAAACCAGAGTCACTTGCGTTAATCATAGACATTGGTTGTCAATGTGGATCTAGAGTGCTTACCTTTGGCCTCCTAACTTTTCCTTTTTAACTTAATGAATTTGATTGATGCAAATCACACATTTGTTTAGTTTCCCTTTTGTCTTTTTGATAACCAACGGAGTTGAGTCCTCAGTTGCCATTGTGATATTTTCAATTACGGGTTTAGGTGCAAGGAGTCTAGTTGGTTGCTATAGACATCCCATTCTCCATTTGTTGTTATGGAATACGTCAACAACTCTACGAATGGGATTTATCTCACGTCAATAACTATAGAAATGGAATTTGCCTCCATGTATGACTTCTAATCTTCAAAATTAGTAACTGTGTTACATGTTTCTTTTTTTTTGCTTTATACTTACGGGTTGTTTGATTTCACTTTTATTTTTTTGTTGTTGTTTTTAGTTTCTGTTTCTTGTTTTTTGATTTCTTTGTTTTTTTAATGCAAACCTGTTTGATTGAAATTTGTAATATAAAAATTGAAAATAAAACATGTTTGGTTGAGATTTCTAATAAACTTATTATTATTATTATTATTATTATTATTATTCATTGTTAATAATAATAATATTATTAATTATTGTTATAAATTTTCTACTTACTATTTTTATTATTATTATTACTTATTATTAATTATTGTTATAAATTTTCTACTTACTATTTTTAATATTTTTATTTTTATTATTAATTTTATTATATCAAATTAATTATCTTATTATTATTAATTATTAATTATTATTATAAAATTTTACTTTTATTATTATTATTATTATTATTTTAGAGATAGAAAGTAGGAATATGTTAGTTTTCTGTTGAAGAAATGATGATTTTTAGTTTCTGTAAAGTTGTTGTGGTTTTTTTATTTTTAAAAACAAAAAATCGTAATAGCGTAAACTAAATACGTTTTATTTATCTGTTTTTTTTATATAAAAACGAAAATAAAAAATAAGAAAAAAATAAGAAACAAACAGCCCTATTACCCTGTCTGCCTCGTTCCTTTTTCACTGGGTTCTGCCACATTCCTCTTTAAATGCATAATTCAGGTGGACTTTTGTTGGTGCTCTCGAACTGCAATAATGGCCGTTTTTCTCAGTCAAACGTTTAAAGAGTAATCGCCGCTACTGTGTTTTCCCTTTCTGCTTAACCCTTGTTGTGTTTATGCAAGTTCCACAAAAAAGTTTTGATAAAAGTCAGCATCTTGTATTGTTCATCTTGTATTGTTTATTAAAGTTTCTGCACAGAAACGAGCCTCTTAAGCTGAAAACCTGAAAATTTCTAAACTCTAATTTCAATGCTTTGGAATCTCAGACCAAGAATGCCACTACACGACAGTACATCATATATATTCTGTTCATTATCAGTCATAGTTTTCATCTATGTATCATCAGAGTCATGACTGCTAGGTTGCCATATACAAGTAATTCTCGAGTTATTTTATTAGATTCGACTTCCAGTGTACTTGTAACAGGAGTTCTGGTCTATACATTAACCTCATAACGAAGTGGTATCAGCGTGACTGAAAACCTATCAAATTCCTCCTGTACAGATATCCTCTCTTCACCAACAAAACTTCTTTTTCTGCAGCAAATCATAAAGAAAAGTCAATTGGTTTAGTGACTCAACAGAGATCTACTTCAGTCTGGTTCAAAGTAGCATCAAAAGAATGTAATCTTCAACTCACCCGCAGTCTGGCCTCTTCTTCTCTATCTATGTACGCAAGTAGCTCTTCTTGCTTGATTAAAGCGTCATGCAGTGCCTGCAAAAGAGGAAGGTTTAAGTTGGTTGATAGAAATCAAGAAACATATTGAGAGATTGCAAGTAAAATGAATTAGAAGTTCAAAATAGAAGAGAAGTTCCACATCTTTTTAGAACACATTAGGCAAAAGTAACTTAGATACTGAAGATGCACATCCATATGCTATATGTTCAATCATGCACTTTACGAGGATGCAAGCGATCGGTCAGGCTTGCAAAGTCCAAAGCTCAATTAGGTCGAGGCTAAAACTAAGTCATTTTAGCATAAGAATATATGTAGTCACCTTTTTTGTAGCAATCAGCTCGGCTTCTAACGCATCCACACGACAAACAGCAGCGTTAAGTAGCTCTTCTTTTTCACATGGCATCTTGAAAGGCTTGGTCTGTAGCATATCAACCTTCTCTTCAAGCTCACCCATCCTTCTCAATACAGAAGGGAGCACGTCCACTTCTGTAAGCCCAGCAGGAGAAGAGCCCCTTAGCTCTTCCTTTAGCACAAATTCAGAAGGTAAGGTACTAGTGTCATTTGCTGAATTAGAGATGGATATCTTCTTAGGCACCAAAAATGCCAATGAGTGGATAAAAGCAAGGAGGGTTATGAAGAAGCCCACAAGCATCGACCAAATGCGACCAGGAATCTTCTCTGAAGATTTTTCTACACTTGGCAGCAAAGATGTCGCTGCAATAGATCTTCTTACTAAATATCCAATTCCTTTGTAAAATAAGCCTTATCAAGTACATGACTAATTGACAGTGTATAACGTTTCCAAGTATCATCAACTTTATAGTTATTTAACAAGAGGCTGTAAAGACTAAAATTAACATCTCTAACCTGTAGAAGCATCTGGGTCTTCAGAGGGAACATGTTTCTTCCATCCTTCGTCGACGGTCTTATCAATTATGGGAATGTATTCATCATACTCAGCGAATTGACCACCAAGAAGTGCCTTACCAACCACTTTCCCCTGTCAATTTATCTAAGATGTCAATAATATGTAGGTGCTTGCGTTTTCATGCAGTCACTGCTTCTCTAAGGTAGTGCAACACATTCAAGTTTTGTTGATGCAGCTAATTCAAACTAAACTTTACCCATAAATTTAAAATCTGAGTGGTATAAATTAATAGGCACATTAAGTCCCTATTACAGGCTAAGATCGTTGGAGTTAAAAATTCAAGATGGAAGACATGGAAAGAATTGATTTTTGTTCTTCTCGCTCTAAATACAGCAAGATAGAAAATGGAACCCCTTGCCTTTGTTCCTTATACAACTAAGGGACTGCACAAAGTACCGTTGACCTGGACTGTGGAAAATACCAGCTTCTCTATCTGCAGAAATGTTGATGACTTCCGCACAACTTATGATGAACTCATGGATGCAGAAGAAAACCAAATACAAGCAGAAATCATAAAATTCATCAAGATCAACGGTAAAAGGCGCTTACTTCTTCAGTGACAGGAGTCAATCTTGGAAGCAAATTATTTTTACTTGGATTGGGAGATCCAATATCTTCCACTTCTGATCCTGATTCTCCAGTAGAAGCATCACTGGTTTTCATCTGAGTTGAAAGAAGATATCAACAACTTCAGAGTGTACATATGGTGTAGTTTACTATATTAGAAGACAGTAACTATGATTTGGAAATGAAGCATTCTACTTGAATGTACCATTGCATAACGTGGCTTGTCACAAGCAATTATCCTGCCGTCAGAGTTGGAAATTGTTACTATTTGCCTAGAGTAGAACCCTTCACCGCTATGAACCATCTGCATCCACATAGACAATTATAAAACCTAAGAATCTTTTCAAGGAGTTAACCATGAAAATTGGAATGAAAGACATATCATACATCAAATATAACAAATGATGTCAAACCTTTAAAATGTTAGGATCTTTCCATGGCCCCTTGTCAGATCTCATGCAACCTCCCTGATCAGCACAAGTACAGCTACCACCGAGAAATTCAGGCAATTCACTGAAATCATTCCACAACTTATCTGTCACAAAGAGAGGTCTAATTGAAAGAAGAACCAGAATTTGTAATATCATATGCTTTGGCAGTACCTGGCATCAATTATTTCCAGCAATTTATTCTGATACTTGTTACCAAGGACCTGCGGTACAATTCAAAACCCTATGCATTATCGTCCACTTATTTTTAAAAAAGAATAAATAGAACAGACAAGAGGCTAGATAAGTAATACTCACGTGAATTTTGGATGCTGTTTGGGCATCGAGAAATGATTTCACCGTATTCCAAAGCAGTTTAAAAGCAGGACCGGCATTTACAATGAGCATGCGGCACAGTGTCTGCAAAATTTATCTTAGAAACTGTGATATATAATACTCGTAATTGAATTTCGAGTCCTATTAAGCAACAGAATCTGAAGGAATTTATGATACCTCAGGATAGTTGTCACCATCAATTTTCTGCAGCTGCATGATAAGTTCTCGAGCAGACTTGGTTAAGTTCTTTAAACCCTAAAAGCAGGATTCAATAAGATATTAAGGATCTAAGAGATGGACTAAGATAAAATGGAGTTTAAGTAGAATATCAATTATGAAGGTAATAGCAACAACAAGATACACACCACGCCTTGCACATCCAAAATAGTTGTGCACGAATCTATATGTCTCTTTGCTGCGATAGAGCAAGCTGGAAACTTAATTGCAAAACATTTTTCAAACTCCTGCACGTGATATCTAATATATCTATCCATAGTGGTAACTTGCATGACTTTGCTGGGATCAACTTTTCCCAGTCTTTCGATGTAGACAGGTCTCCCATCCTTATCCACTCCATGATATGCCTGAGGGTAGTACTTCAAAACTTCATCCAATTCACTGAACTCAAAATCCTGAAAAGAAAACAAGTATCATCTTGCAAAGTTAGAGAATGTCAATTGATGGCCATCCGATAAGAAACAACAATAATAAAGATGGGCAGGAAATATGGACTATTCTATAGCAAAATCAGTAACAGACAAGCTGAACAAGAAATACATAGTCAAAAGGGAAAAGATTGAGTTAAAATAAGTCTTAATACGATGTTACCTCCATAATTGTGTCTGCACCGAATTCTTTTCTCCACTGAAGCATACTGGCCCACATCTGCTTTGCTTTCTCAATGTCAAACTTCCTTGCTTTCAAAAATCTATAAAAAAAATTTGCAAGAAAAGTCTCAAGTATGAAGGCGAGGCAGTGAAGAACACTAATTAGGCTGGACCAGCCATAACCTATCATTTAGCTTGTCCTTGTCGGCAAATAAAAGCAACAACTTTCATAACGTCCAATTGATCAATTATGTAATTGATAACTACTTGAAAACAAAGTATTTTGAACAGCAGGAAAGAAAACTGTAACATGTTAAAAGGTAAAGAATCAGAATATCACCTCAACAACATGTGATAATCATTATGCCTGGGAGGAAGCAAGTCATCTGCAATCAAAGTCTGTCTAAAAGCATCAACAAGCCGCAGCTCCTCAACATCCCGAACATCCTCAATTGCAGCAGCAGCAGTAGCAGAAGTCCCCAGATCACTACCACTTCGCTTCTTGTTGTTTTTCTTCAGTGAACGTCGGAACTTATTAGAAGCTTTCATCGCCTTCTTCTTCAAATTCCCAATTCTAGTCCTCCTATCCTCCTCCGAGTTCTCGAAATCAGACCTCCGTTCTCTTCTCTCAGTTCTCTCATCATTTCCAGAAGACCCATCAAAACCTACAAAACATCAAACAACCCTATTTTTTACTGAAATGCCAGGCCAACAACAAAAAAAAAAAAGCACCAAGATTACCCCTTCCCAATCAATACAAAACTTCACTAACATGAAATTAAACCATCCGAAACAAGTTATAAACTTCCATAAATTAACAGCTAAATTAAAAAGCCACAAAAATGGGGAACAAATATACATAGCCAATAACAACAACAGCATCATCGTCAATAATAAATGAAAGCATAATTAAAAAGAGCACTCACAAGGCTTCCCAAAGAGATCCAAAGGATTCGACATGTCGGTGGTAGAAACCGATCAAGAACCGAATAGATCACGCAAAAGAAAGCTAAAAAGGAAGAGAGAACCAGAACCACGTAAATCGAGAAGAAGCCATTGGAAGATCCAAAAACTGCAAAATCAAATCGCTTTAATTCCAAGTAACATCCCTCGAAATTTGGATCTTCCTCATGGAGTAGTAGTGCGTAATTGGGCTACTACGTACTCAATGCTCCAGTTGTAATTAAAAATAAAAAAGAAACGAAACTGAAGCAGTTATTTAACAGAGAGAAGGGCAGAGGTCGGAGACAGGTGGTGGTGTGGTCTGTATATATACTATATAGTGGGTTAGGTGGGTCCAACTTGCCACGCGGATGAACCAACCGTTACGCCAGTGGCTGAGGCGGGAGATTCGCCGGGTTTCTGTTACGGCGGTTAGTTCTGTTGTTATTTAATAGACATCATAGAATAGAATATAGGGTTTTTATTTTCTTAGGATTTTAAATTATCCAATTTATTTATGATTTATTTCAATTTAGGTTGTAAGTTGTAATCTAAGTTACAATTAATATCATAAACAAGATTAAAAAACTCAACTAATTCAATCATTTTAATCTTAAAAATCTTTAACCTGACAATTTTTAGTTTAATTTTTATTTGATTTATTTTAGTAACTCTTATTATTAAAATTGATTAGTTTATTAATTAAACAGCCAGATTTTATTAATTAATTAATTCTTATAAACTGAAATAAATAAATTAATTTTCATTTAATAATTTATGTAAGAATAATTTCTTTCAATCATATTTCAAATTCTTTAACATATTAAACCTTTTATTTTACCAATTTAACTTCTGGTCTGGTTTTAAAACATCAATTTTAAATTAAGAATTTTAAACTACTTGTTTTTGGTTATATTGTTACCATGAAAATTGTAATTGTGGCGGGTCATTTAGAAATTTACAAAGTACAAATATTATTACATTAATCTTTTTCTATTTCATTTCCTATCCTACTTATTTTAGTGTCAAATCTTTTCTAATACAGTAATAATATGAATTTAATTACAGTAACTTACAATATGTAATTCAAAATCTTACTTTCCAGCTGTGATTAGAGACTTTCTAGAACTTGGAAATATTGACAGTGTGTGTAGCTTTGTGGGGTTGAAAATTCTAAGATCATATCACAATCGGAATCAGATTCCACTAGATTTTCCAACACCTCTTTTTTGTTTATCATTTTCACAAACAATAATCGACACATCTTTTTCTATCGTTTTCTTAGCTCCTTTCCTTTTTCTTTTCCTTTTTCCTAAAGTCATTCTCTTACATGGAATAACTGCTTTGGCAAAAGACAACATAGGACAGGAGGAGCTTCTGGTAACAGGGAAAACCCCTGGAGGCCAAATAGTAAGAAGATTCCAATTCCAGTACACATGATGTAATGATATGCAGACTTCAACTAGCTTAGTTTAGCAAGAAATTTACATTAGAAAAGTTCATATGTACAAATATATATTCACAGACTTCCTTATATATTCAGGGTGGCAAGGATACTGACTGATTAAGGGCGGCGTGTGTCCGATTTCATCGCCTTGAACAACGGTTTCTATATACACGTTTCAACACCTACTAGAACAAATGGCTGAGTTACTTTCAATTTTCAATCGTGTAAGAAAATCGACAATGAATTGCAGGCATCGACACTTCCCCACCCGTTATGTGTACTTTTTCAGATTCCTTTTAGCCCGAAATTGCCCAAGTTCGTCCCTCCATTGAGCTGCACAAAAGCAAGATCATTGCGAAAATGCAAAAAAGTTAATGTATCGAATAAGAATAAACAAAGCAAGAGGAGATGGTAACTTCAGAATTCAATAGGAACATTTACTTCAATTAAATTATCAAACCTTCTTCCTCACACATTGATATTCGAAATGTTGGTGTTAGTGTGTTACGGTATAATGAGAACAATTTGTCAATACGTTCAGGCGAGTAATAAAAGCTAGTTCCAGATTCAGTGAAAATGTCTTCATAGATCCAAATGTTCCTTGAAAGAAAAAACAGATCTTATATGTACATACCGGCATCATTATACCGTTCCTCAACAGCAGCTATCAGCATGTTGCGTATAAGATTGAACTCTTTGGTATCAAGACAAGGCTGACTGGAGGGCCTGAAATCATTTACGTCTAGTTACAATGTTTAATCTCTCAAAACTGAACTACAACCAAAGCCAACTTCGCTGCACAACTATTAAAGTAGTCTAAGGATTTGTCGGTCATATTTTAAATAAGTTGTTGATCTCCCCAGCAACAAATCAATTGCTCTTCTACAGAGTCATTAACAGAACGCAGAGAAGATAATTCCTGTTTTCTTTTGTTGTGTTTTGGGTGATGGGACGAAGGAGGAGAGAAAATATTAGATTTGAAGACTAACCTATCTAGTTCAGTGAACAGTAAACCATCTGAAGCAAGAGACTTTGTTATCTTTCCAGATTCAATAACTCTCATCCCATCATTGTATGCGAGGTACTTGTTGACTTGAATTGGTACCTACAAGGATCATAGGAGATATGGTTCCACATATCAGAAAACCAATAAGCATTGTGTTTTAGACTCAGTTTTCACTCATAACAACACTATGCTTCATATCCAACCACATAAAAACCTTTTCAGCAATTGCCCTCTTAAAACTGTTTAAAGATAAAGTACTGTACAAGACCATACCAGCACTACATTGCCACCAACCAGGGGTTAAAGGAATTTCCACAAATAACTTGTAAACAGGAGCGGAATAGCAACAGCTAAACTTAATTAAAATAAAGAATATCATCGAAGCACAAGGATCTAACAAATCTATAGATCGTGAATGTCAGATAGTCAATCTAACCAATAATAAATGAGGGCAAGCTTAGTATATAAAATAGTCATTTCTACAGCATTTTAAGAACCAATTATGAAACAATATTCTAGCAATGAACGTACATCGGCATCAACAGTGTTACGACTCTAAAACTTGAACTGGAAGAAAATAAGAAAAACAACATAAGCGCAATACCTTGCATCTCACAGCAATGTTGATGGCGTCTGATGGGCGAAGATCAAAGCTTACAAAGTCTGAGCGGTTGCCTATCTGTTACATCATTTTCGATTGTCAATCAGTGTTTACATTCCAAGTCCATAGAAAACAATCAATCTTGCTTGAGAAAAATCTTAACAAGATAACAAGATGCAAGTACCTTTGTAAGGTACAACTGAGCAAAATAAGCCTCGTGCACTCTCTTGGTAACTCTAACAAGCTTCACCTGAAATAGTGGTGGGCATGTACAACAATCAGAAATCATGAATTCATTTGAACGAGAAGCTCAAACTGTACTGATACTTGTGACAGCCAAAGAAAAAACTCAGTTATAAGATTTTCACACTACATATATGCAATAGCTTTCCCATACACTTGCCATGTACTGAGTTGCTTCTTCAATTTATATACCATTTCACAAAGGAGTAGATGAGCATAGAAAAATAAGAAAACTCAAGCATACTTCATAGCCCAGCTTGTCGATCATTTCTTTCACCACTTGATATAGAGTTGGTCTAGCCTGAAAACCAAATGCCGATTACAATATCATTAGAGCATTGTTTTCAGGAGACAAACTTAAAGAATTCATCAAGCCAAATTTGAAAATTCCACTATTCCATAACAGAGGCAGTTACTAAATTACGATTTGAACATTGCGAATTGCTGCCATGAGTAGCACGCTAGGCATCTCCACTGCAAAAAGAAAAAAAGAAGGCTCTTTATGATTTCAAATACAACAAAGAAATGGAAAGAGAATATTTAAAGAGAATCAAATAAGTAATCATCCAAAATATGAGATACACATACAAACAATTATCGGGAGGAGAAGACCAGTCCCATCTTCCATCTTCAACACAATGGCAGGATGCGGAGCATAGTCGGGTAAATGTCCTTGAGGATTGTTATGAACACATCGTAAGTGCCTCCCATCCCTCATTTTCACAATGAAACCATCCGCTCCACTCTTGACTTCAACTACAAGGAGAACCACAAGTGAAAGATTAATCATTTACCATTCCATATATTACAAACATCCAGAACATCAATCTCCATCCAAAAGTCACAAATTATCACGTGTATCAGCAATTAATCAACAGTAAATGCTATTCCGCACAAACTTACCAGCTTCAACTACGCTAGAGTTCACGTAATCTTCATCATTTTCATTGAAATTTTCGGCTGTGCTCCCGTTACCATCAGAGGAAGAACTCAAACTACACTGCACTCCAACAAATCTTCTCGCGTCCGATTGACGATACAGAACACCCACTTTGGTCTTGTAACCAGCAATCCCCTTGAATCCCGACAACTCACTTCTAAGAAGCCTAGCGTTGTTCACAAAACGACCATTCACAGGCAGACTGTAACCCCCAACTTTCTTTGCTCGAACAGCAGGGCAAAAAACTGGTCCTTGGAGCGACGCCATTTTACCTTCTCACCAAAACCTACACAAATCGTCGCAACACATAAACGACCGCAGATTTTCCCAATGTAACCATTCGGCCCCGAAATCAATTGTCAAAAACAAATCTTTATTAAAAAAACACACACACACAAAGACTTCTATACAGCAGAACAGTGGACGAAACTAGGTTCTCAAAAGATCAACGCCTTAAAGTCTCACAACTTAGAAACGAGAACCAATCTTTTTTTTTTTTTGGATAATGGACTAGATTTTAAGATTTAATCACCATCAAGAAAGTCAATCCCTAAACAAAATCGATTCCTTCGGTGCCAGTAAAGAGTGTGATCTGATCGCAAACAAAAAACGAAAACTGAAGAACCAAGTTCGCACCTGAGACCTCCTCAAAGAAGCTCTCTCTCCTCAGCCTTTAAGATATATGATTAGATGGTCGTAAACAAAGCTAGGAGTGATCGGAAGGAAAAGAGAGACGAGGAAGGAGATGAGAGACAACGAGCGGAAGCTAGGAAGGAAGTGAGAGTGAGCCGTGCACTTTATCAAGTATTGATATCGGGAAATTACATCCATGACCTTGCTCAAGTCAGTTGATTCAATTGATTAAAAGAAACACTAGTTTCGCTTTAAATCGTCAAAAAAAAAGTTTTGTTTTTAATTTTAGGCTTAATTTATTTTAATATTTTTATTTTTTAATTAATTAATATATTAATTTATATAAATTAATAATTTTATAATTAAAATTAATTAATTAAATTTTAATTAAATTTCAAATTTTACAATATTTTCAAAAATATTTCAAAATTTTAAATTTTATTTAATTTTGTCCAATTTATAAAGATTTAATATTGATTGAATCTTTTAAATTTTAAACTTTTATTTTATTGAATTAATTTTCAGTCTAATTTTAAAATATTGATTTAAAACCTATTGTTATTTTTTAACGTATTTTCTTTTACAAATATCATTAAAATGAAGATTAGAATTAAACTCCTTATCTATTGGTCTACGATAAGAAATAATTACATGTTTGGAATGGTGAAAGTAGAACTAAATTTATGATAAAATTAAATTTTAATTAATTATATTAAATTTTAAATTAAAAGTATAAATATAAATATAGACATATTTTATATAATTTCAGACATATTATGTTTTTTAATGTTTTACTCTTCCAATTGTTGATCAAATGAAGATTAGAATTAAATTCCTTATCTACTAGTTTGTAATATAATACAATTAGATATTTAGAACGTGAAAGTCAAAATACAAGTATATTAAATTTTTATTTATTTTGAAAATTTTGGACGTTTCTTCAAACAACCTAATCTTATATGGTAATTTTAATAATTTTATAGTTTAAAATATTTATTTACATTAAACCATATTTTTATGTGAATAATCTTTATAAACAAACAACAAGAAGAAAAGAAATATGATATACATTAATCAACAACTAAATAATAATAAGTTTATTTTCTTTAATTTTAGGAGTTTTGTTTCTAAATAATTTATTTATATGACTTAATTTTAATTATCATATTTATTAATGTATTTAATATTCATAATAATTAATTTTATTATTAAAATGCTTATCATTAACATTTTATTTTAACTGTTACTCCATTGTTGACTTTAATATAAACAGTGTCTATTAATTATTATTCACTTGTCATGTATTAACAAAACAAAAGCAACAATTGTCATAAAGCCACTAGCCGAAGGGGTGTAACGTCTTTTCACCAAGAAAGCGGTTCACTTCGGCTCGAACTCAAACCCATACGCGGCGTTACGTCATCGGCTTTCGAAAATATCGAAGACACCGAACTGTCTGCCACGTGTACAGTGACTGTGAGAGAATGATTCCGGATAAGGTAGCCCTCCCAGAAAATAGAAAAATATCCGATTTCACGATTTTTACATAAAAAATATCTAGACAAATAGTAAGCTCCCAAGAATATAATCCATGTACAAAACTTACAATATAATACAGGCAAACAAAAATAGAAACAATTTTTAAAATTTTAATTTATTAAATATATATTGTATAATTTAAAATTATTAAAATTTATGGTATTAAAATATTAAAATACACGTGTTAATAAATCTTTTACTATTTCAATAATATTTATTATTAAAATCAAATTAGAATAATCCCACAATTTGTCATTATAACAATAACTTTTCATTTCAGTAAAATTTTCGGTAAGATGCAAATTTTAAGAAAGTTTAAAACATACAGTCTTATTCTTAATTATTAAAAATTATTTTGATAAATTCAAATGAATTAATTACAAATTATCTTATGCTTTATAATTAGTTATAGAAAATTTTATGTTAAAAATTTTGATAAAACTTATTTAAATTAGTTTAATTTACATGTGAATTTATTGAAAACAATCTCTCTATTGTATAAAAGTAAGGCTCTAAATTATCAGACCTTTTCAAATCTTACTTCACTGCAAGACTTCTGATTGAATGTGATAATGATAAGATAGCAATAAATCGATCCATAAGTCTAAATTTAAGCACTTTCATTAGGCCAATTTATAAGATCAAACTAATTTAAGATATAATTTTTTAAAAACAAAACTATATCATCTTATTTAAAGTCACGTTCAATATTGATAACTCTCCAATCCGAAGTCACCTTAATGGTTGTTACGGCCTATTAGGATTTAGGAGTGTCGTCCATGTTTGTTGATTGATGATGCAACTGGTATGAATTGATACATCCAATTTAATTTAATAAATAAAAGTCGAATTTTCAGATTTTGAATTTTAATAATTAACTTATGAATCAGGTTTGAGTTTAAAATTTAATTTTAAAAATTGAAGGATGAATATGAATTATTATTAAAAATAATTCAACTTGATGTCTATAAGTAATTTGTAATTATTCTTTAATATTTATTTTAGATAAATTAATATTTATATAATGTTACATTTTAGATCTTATTAAATTTATAAAATTTTATAGTTGTTTATCTAATTCAAACTTTTGAGAATAACGGCTAATATTTAATACAGTAATTAACAGATTAAACTTTTATTTTAAAATCATTTCATACATTTATTTTACTTTAACAAATTATCAATACCTTATATATCTATTAATCTGTAATTGAATTTAAATTCAACTATTACAATAAATTAAATTAAATTAAAAAGTTATTTATGAATTGAGTTGATTATAAACTTAAATTTTAGTAAAAAATAGTTTTTTATTTTAAAGTCAATCCAAATTAGTACATGTAGAAGTCTAATGCTAACAAATATTGGGGGTTAGACGTGGTGCTAGTAAGGTTTGTCGGCCTAACCTGAAGTAAACGAGCCTGGGCCGAGTTAATTGGACTTAGCCTAAAGTTCAAAATGTGAATTTTTCCAAAAAAAACAAAGTTGTTTTTTATTTTTTAAATTAAGAATATATCTTTAAACCTAATTAGCCAGATTAACTAAGTTTATGATTGGTTGGGCTAGAGTTTTTCTGTAGATCTTTTAAGAGAAGAACTTTTTGATAAGTTAATTGATTGTCTGACTGTCATTTAAAAAAAAAATTTGAAAGAGCTTCATATAGTAGACTGTTTAGCAACATAAACATAAAAAGACTTTTAATTTGAACTATATTTTATTTTGTAATAAAATTATTTATGCATATAAAATTATTTAAAGTATTATTATATGATTTTAAGTCATATAAAATATAAATAAAATATATCTAACTGAATCTTTTATATAGATTATAATATAAGTAAACTAATATAAAATAAATATTAAAACATATAAAATTTCAAATAATATTATATAAATCTCAAAATAAATATCCAAGTTGAGTAAGTAGTTAAATGCATGATAAATTGGAAGATGAGTTTGTGAGTATCGTAGGAATTATGTATAAAATATAAGGACAAAATTGACTAAAAATAAGCTCATTAATTGATCTAAAAAATCTACATAAAAAACGCTTTTTAAGAAACTTCAAATTAAAGAAAAATGGATATTTGAATGTAAAATATAAAAAAATTTAATAGATATGACTTTTTTGACAATTAATATATAACTTTTTTGGCAGTTAAACTCAAGTTTGGGCTCAGACCAAGAAGTTTAGATATCACCGAGCTATCAAATTGAGCCCAAACCTACTCATAAAATGTTGGGTCAAATTTAGACTTGAGTGAACATAGGCTTGATCCAACATATTGTCATCTCTGGGCGCGTCACACTTGTGAATCAACTTTAACGATGATTGGTCTCTTAAGCTGTACGGCCTTTTGCGCTTTTAGCCTACCTTTAAGTTTTGAATCGTACTGATAAGGCCTGATCTGAAAATGGTCCACTACCAATGCTAGTGATTCATGAGTAGGTTGGTAATATCTGTCTGAAAATGGTCATTTGATTCTCTCATCTCAGGTATTAATGAGCTATTTATTTGAAATTGGATTCGATAATTCTACAGTGACATATTTATAAAAAAGGTAACTAGTGTACAAACTAGCTTGCCAATTTTACAGCATAGTTTGAATTAGGGAGTATTTCTTTGAAAAATACACTCACATGATGTCTTTCAATTTTATTAGAGGATATGTCGAGAATTTGTATACTACAACTAGTAATGTAATTTATATCGGGTTTCTTTCCTTTTCGTGTAAAAAAAAGTCGAGCATATCAATTATCACATTTATAAAAAGGTTTACAGCAAAGGAGAATTAATCCTTACATAAACCAACACTATATAAGAATATTGGCTAATGTTTTGAGTAGTGGTAAATTGTCATCTTGATATACGTATGATTCTTCTGTTGCACCTATTGGCGTAAAAAAACATTAATAGTGTTAAAGTTATGAGAATTCCTTGAACAAATTACATGAGGTTGTAGTAGTACCATGACTTGGTTAGTGGATCAAATGTGGTCCACCTTGCAACCCTTTTTTCATCTTGTCTCAAGATGACCAAATTTGCTCCACCAAAAACATCCATGGACTGGACAGTCTAGTACTTTACATGCTCATGTTGTCTTTCCTGTGTTCAAAATCTGGAGATTCTATCTCATCCGGGAGTTCAACCTAATGTTCCCTTCAAGTAAACAATAAGTACATCATCATAAGTTTTATTCATAAGTTCCGCCGCCAAAATTCGGCGGTGGCCACATGCCTCCACCGCCTCCGACGTCGCTGGTTACGTAAGACATGCAAGACAATGGCACCAGACACAGCCCTCGGCTTCTCAGGTCTCTCTTCATCTCTTCATTCCCATTCTCCCCCTGAAATTAGTAAATAATTGTTAAATCTTTGTTTCAACTTTCAATCCTGAAAATTAGCAATCATTTTCTTACCCCTTGCCTAGCTCTACTGATCTTGTTGCGAGATGACTTCATGTAAGGTACGCTCAGTGTCTGCACAGACAAGTCGAAGAGACCAAGTGACAACCATCTTCAGCAATTAACTTCTAAATCCTAAACTTCAGGTTTCAAAATGCCTTACTTGTGTGCAGTTAGGTAATTTATGTAACTTAGCAGTACTACAATGTCAGACTGTAAACATGAAAAGTACACAAAGGTCGTTGAAAATGGTAAACAAAGGAGAATGGTGGGAAAGTGAAAGTACCTCGACCTGGTTTTGAAGGAATTTGATGTACCCAATAGCCTCCATTAGTACGGATGCTGTGTCTGTCTGAAGTTATTCCCACCAAGCATGCAAGAATGTTCACGTCAAATTAAAAAAATAGCAGAACCCAACACAATATTTTTCTTAGTTAAATCAGAATCATAAGAAACATATATTCTCTAGGGTTCTGTAATTAATTAGCTCTCTCTCATTTCTCAAGTTTTATAATCATACCACTTAGTTCAACAATACAATATTTTCAAAACTTAACCGAAAGTTAAACCGATAAAACAGACGATTTAAGTTTTAAAATATTCAACTAGTATTAAATCGTCATAAAATTTATTAAAAATTGCATAAAATTGAAAAATTTTAAAATGATTGAAAAATATTCTCCAAATCGAAAATTTTAAAATTTAATTTAAAAAAGAGACTATTATTAAATTAAATTATTAAACTAAATCAATTCAAAAAATTTAAAACTAAATCAAAAAGTTGATCGGTTCAAGATTTTCACTATTAAATCTATTGAATCAATTTTGTTTTCAAAATATTGGAAAAATATTCCCTAGAGTAGAATTACTTGTCTCTTTTCTTTTAATTAAACCACCCAATATCTAGCGCCACATGAGCAACCAACTAATCCGAATGTAGAACCCTTTCGAGCGACAAAGATCTCCTTCACGGGTTTTTAAAATGACTTCATTTCTAAGACTCGGACTCAAGACCTTGGTTAAAGAAAATTACTCATCTCTTTAACCTATTAACATTTGTTTGTGGATGGTATAAGATTGGTAATTAATGAATGAATTAAGCATTAAAATTATATATTTTTTATTAACCCCCCTTATAGTCTGAACTGAGTATTGCAAATTGAGTCAATTTGAAATTTCAAATTTAAACTTGGGTCAAATTTTGTTCAATTTAAATTTAATTTTATAATTTCAAATCTAGTCAGGATAAAAATATAACTCCAAGATCGTGGCTTGTTTAATTACTGATCGGTAATTAGTAAATGGTGACAATGATTAAAAGAAATTAACTAGAAGCAAAATTACCTTGCCAAAGGGTGCAACCAGTTGCTGCAAAGCTGCAATTCTATCTCCTAGCTTTTCTTTCCTTACCTGTGTTAATTTCAATATTGCATAAAAATTATAAGTATGATTAACAAGTAATTAATCAAGCATTATCATATAAGAAAAGAATATTTAAGGGAAAAACTCAATTCAGTCCTTCAAATTTTCTTAAAACTCATACACTTACCACTCTAAACTTCATACTTCATCAAAGTAATCCTAAACTTATAGTTTATAATTAGATATACCCCTTAAACCCTAACATCCATCATAAACTTGAAAGACTTTCATGATGTAGGTTCATTAGAACACAGCAGGGTTACGTTAAAGGAGTGTATTTAAATGTGCAATTGAACTTAAGTAGCATTTTAAGTGCTTAGAATCATATCACATTATCACCTAAGGAAAGTCCAAATACTTCTTTCGTACCTTAAATGGTGGAAAGGTGGCGCGTGAATCCAATCGCGACTTCTTGGGTGGTGCAGCTTGGGTTGCCTTCGTCGACTCCATCAAGTTGGTATTGGGCCTCTTTGTTTGATCAGTGTTGTTGAAGGAGGAGATCATCTTTACAACAAAAAAAACAGTGAAAATTAGAAAGGGTTTTGGGTTTTTTTTTTAATTAGTGATCATCATCATCACCATAAAGTCATATTCTAAAGACATAAAAAATAAATAAATAAAGACTGATTCTTCTGATAAAGAGGATTCATTTATGCAATGTTTAAAGCTGATGGGTATCTTTTCTCTTTTTCTTAGCATAGGCCCTTAAAACTTATAAAGGGTTTCGACTTTCAAGTTTTTTTTCGCTGTATCTTTTGCTTATCTTTTGAGGTTTTGAATCAGAAATTGTAGCAGGAAGAGGAAGATGGAGTGTTTTGTGGTAAATGTTCTCGAGGCCATTGAGTTCAAGTTTATAACAATGGCTATATCAAAGAGGAAGAGAAAGAAGAATTAATTAAAGAACATGAACTCACTTTACTAGGGTTATATGTGGATATTTGACTTGATTGTGGCATTTGATCAACACTGAAACCGAAGGTGTCCTTGTACATGCCAAGAATGTCACCAGAAGAAGGTTGACCAAAACTCCCACTAGACCTAGTAGAGCTAATTAAGAGATCTGAGGCCTGTAAGTTCATGTCGAATGACCCTGAGATTGAGGAAGACGATTGATTCAAGCTTGAAATATTTATGCTGGGATGTATCTGACTGAACTGTCCTCTACCACTACTTCCATATATGGAGGAATTCTGATGGCCATTGATGGGGAAACCAGAAGAGATAGTCTTGAGCAAGAGCTTCTCGCTAAGATCGCTCAGATCTTTCTGTTCGTTCTTCACGTAGCTTGCAGTCGAAAGATGTGGATCCTCCACAGTACTGGAAGGACTTTCAACTAACATATCAGTGAATTTTGGGAAAACTGAGAGCTCTCCTTGAAGTTTTGGAAGTTGTAGGTAATGGTTGCTGAAGCTTCCTCCATTGTTAATCCAGTGAAAGCTCGAGTCTTGGATCATGGAATTGTTGACTGGAGGAATCAGATTCTCATTCCTGTGCCTTGGATTTAAGATAACCCCATTATAGTTTGGACTGAAGTTATCAGCATTCCTGCATGAAGAGAGGTGATATGAGGAGGAAAAAAAAACTTCCCTAGCAAAACTAGAAAGTTTAAAACTGATATAGAATGAAAAGTAGTCTTTCATCACCTTGGAAAAGCAATGGAGCTAGCTTATTAACAGTCCAATGGGTGAAAAAAAAAGCCAATATGGAAAGGTAAAGAATCAAAACCTAGCTACATGGGTATTCAATTCTGGGACAATTTGTGATTGATGTAACATCAAATCAATGAAGAGAGAAAAAAAAAGAAAAAGAATATCCTACAGTAGTTAATGATCATGGCAGTAGTACTATCTGTGACAGCCAAAACATTCGTTACAACAACTTCAAAGCTCTATGCAAGAGAGAGAGAGAGGGAGGGGAAGAGAACTCACAAAGTGATGCTTTGAGTCCAACCCTGAGAGTTTGCAGCTCGGTAGGTAGATGGAGCCGTAGTTAAAGAAGCAGAAGACGAAGATGAAGAAGAAGAAGAAGATCCAACAAGTTGGTCTTGAAGCTGATGGAGGTTTGCAGACTCCATAATAACAGATCTTTTATATATATACAAGGGCTTGAAAATCCCAAGATGATTAAAAAAATTTAACTATAGCCCCCTATAGCTTGTTTTTGGCTCCATGAACATCTCACTCGCTCTATTCAAAGGAACAGTAGAGGTTCAGGTGACACCCACAGACCCCCTTCGTGCTTTTGGCCTATCAACTTTTCCTCAGTTTTGCTCTTTACTCTATCTAACAAGCCTTGAAAAGAAAGAAAGCAAGAAAAAGAGGGTCAGGCCGCATGAGTATAAGAACCTATCTCCATACCTCTCTCTTTATCTCACTGTATGACTTTAATTATTCATTTTCTTTTCCACACTCCATACTCACACACTGTCTTTTGCAGGCCGCTTATCAATATAAGATTGAATAAACATCTCTCTCTTTGTCCCTCTCTTGTGTTTGTGCCTCTGTTTGTTTGTGAGAGAGATAGTGATGCTTTTATGGCAACTGTCTGCAATTACAGGGAGATGATTATGCGTCCTCCATGTTATGATTAAGATCCAACCTTCGATCCCAAGGCTTTCAATAAAGGTTTGAGAAGGGAAATGATCATAGCCATATGCTCTTCCTTCCTCTCTCTCTCTCGCTGTCTCTTTCTTTCCTTATCTCCACATGCTCCAAGGTTTTGCTCTGTTTCATGTATATTGCACACCAAAGGGTTTGTATGTTTTTTCACTAAAAGGAAAAAGAAAAGGAGTCATGTAGTTGGATTGTGCTACTCTATCGAATCCCCATCCTCTTATATATACACATCTATAAAGTTAATTTGTATAAATAAAGAAAATAATTGAAAATTAATGTGAATTTAATTTATAAAAAGTTTGAATAAAAATTAATATTATAAACAAAAATATTTTTTAAAAAATATAAATATAAATATTTTTATTTTTTGGTTACTCACGAGATGTCTCAGGAAGGTTCCAACTATGAGAAAACACTTTTTTTTAAAACCATTCACTCCCAGATAATAATTGATTATTAATATCATTTGACTACCATGTAATTGATGTCTCATTAACTATAAATATAAAGAAGCAATCTCTATTAGCTGAAAATAAGGTTGCATACTACTAAACTTCTCCAGTCAAGCTCAATTGCATTGTTCCGTTCTAATTAGTCGAGTGTATTTTCGATCCTCTCGGAGCACTCTCCGCTTAAATTGAATATTATCCTACATTTTAGTGAATTTTTTATTATTGTTTCAGTAATCCATAATTATAAATATAAATAACTCAGAAACTTGTGCCCATTTAATTTAACACTAGACTAGAACCTATATACCAGTGTATTAAAAAATAAACTAATTGTATAATTAAATTATATTAGTCATAATTATTAATAATAGCTAGTATTAAATAATTCATTGGCACGTATTTAAAATAAATTAGATTAGACAAAAATAAAACTAAAAAGTAAAATAAATTTATAACTTTTTGAAATATAAATTTAAAAAAAATATAAATAAAACTCAACTAGAAAACCTTTTTTTTAACTTGATTAAAAGCAAAAGTAAAATCAAACTTCTTCTCAAGGGGACATGGTGTAATTGTCAATGCCTAATGTTCGTATAAATGCACCATTGACGAGATTACACTCACCTACTGATCAAGTGCACATATCTTTGCAATTACTTGTATGCGTTAGGTACTTACTGATTTTGGAAACTAAAAAAACCTAATTGATTTCATAACTCAACAGATTAAATTGGTTTAATTATAAAATTTTTGAATTATTTAATTATTTAATTAGATTTTTAATTTTTCGGTTCGATTTATTTTAAAAATTGATCAATTTGTTAATTAATCGATTAATTTTATAAATTAATAAGTTTTATAAATAAAAATATTAATTAATTTTTATTTAACAATTTTTTGAATTAAACTTTCGATAAGTAAAGACAATCTCTTTCTATCATATTTCAAAATTTTAATTTCATTTAATCTTTAGTTGATTTTATAATTGTCTATTCTTGATTGAACCTTTTAAACCTTAACTCTCTTGTTTTCTTGGTTTAACTTTCGGTCGATTTTTAAAATATTGTCCTATATATTTTTATTTATATCCTTTTAAATTGTGTTTCATTAAGTTAATAATTTTAATATATTACTCAATTCTTTTAATTTAATAAAACATAAAATATTTTTGGATTAATGCTTGACTTTTTATAGCAACATTCCATGATGTAATTGAGACATATAGATGTAATTTCATTTTCACATATATTTTCAAAACCCTCATCATGATGCTTTAGACAACTATCAATTCTCATCTAATTTGAATCATAGCTTCTAGTGGCAAACAGAAAGAGGCTAACCCCCCCACCCCTCTAGGCTTGTAGCTCTAATTTCTATATGGGCACACACATTTGTTTATACATTTCATGCTTTGTGACAAACACCTGTAGTTTAAAACATTTTCAAGTCCTTCTAGAGTAATCTATCTCAGTCTTTAATTATTAGTTATCAGTTCTCTCTGCTAAGAATATGGACGAATGTTATGAAAATTGTATATGATTTAGCATTGGATACTAGTCAATATTGGGTAATATTTTAGATAATTTTCAAAGTTATAAAATAACTTTAAATTTTATAAAATTACAAAGTAATCCCTCAATATATTATATTATACAATCTTTTCTTTACTTCAATCACATCTTAAGAAATTATAATAATATAAATTTAATATAAAAATATTTATTTATTTCCACATATTTCTTATGAATTAAAATAAATTTAATTTTCGATATTATCTTTATAAGTTTACATACTTCAAAAGTTATTATAATATTTTCCATATATATATATATATATATATATATATTCAATATAAAATATATAAATTTAGTTATGTATATTAAACTGATATATTTAATTATAAATTCTATAATCATTTTGTATTTTATTTAATACATAATTATTTATATTTTATTTTATTGAATAAATTATAGATAATTTTATCATTTTTATTTATAAGCAATCAATATTTTATATAGGAGAAATTTTAAGTTTTCAATTTAATCTTAAATTTATAATTTTGACCACTATTTAACCATTATTCTAATCATCGATCGATACTTGCCGGTACTAACCGAAAGATTTGGTACGATATGATATCAGAGTTTGGTATGAATTTTCTTATTCACCAATTTTTTCTGGGTAAGTTTGGGATCGATTGATACCGACCAATACTAAACAATAACACGGACACGATCGTGTGTAATAAAGATTTTAAATTAGGGACATGAGATTGAGAAATATACAAATTGCAAAAAAAATTCAAAATTTTAAATTTTAAAATCTTATTTATTATTTAATTAATTTTATGATTGTTTAATATCGACTAAACCTTAAATTTTTTGTTTTATCGGTTTAATTTTCGATCCAATTTTTAAAATACTGATGAAATCCATTAATTTTACGGGGAGAATCAGATAAGAAGTTGATGAAGCCTGGAAAAAAGCTTACAATACAATCACAACGCTTCTCTCTTGTTCTTTCAATCATCTTCGACCGACCCTCTGAGATTTGTGATATAATTTTGTTTTCTAGTAAGTGAGGAAAGATAGAGATTAGAGATTTAAGTATGATTAAGCTACGGATGATCAGAGAAGTGTTATTTTAATATGTTCAGTCCCCACAAAGCTTCACATCAGTCTAAAAGTTGATGGGAGAACGTGAGATCAGAGTATGGGCAAGCTCCAACTTTGCCTTTTGCTCTCTCTCTCTCTCCTTTTACCCTAGAAGCATGCCTGCTTTTTTCTATGATTTGTTTATTTATACAACTATGTTTTGTTTGGTTAAATTCTTATAAATTTCCCTTTCTTTTTCCTTCTAAACAATTATTCTGTATTGAATGAAAGCTTTTGCTCCTTTTCCTTGTTTGTCTACTTTTGCATAATGTCTTAATCTTACTGTCTTCCGATATTCAATTCTCAATGATAGTTGTTACTATGAGGTTAATTTTTGTGTAATTTTATAATTATTTTCCTCTTTTTGATGAATCTTTTAAACCTATCTTATAAAACTATACAGCAACACTTAGTAAAATTTCTGTTGACACAAGAATTCTGGGAAGGTCTTGTTAGTGAATATATAAAATTAATGAAGTTGGTCTCACACAAAAATTTAAACTAATGTGGTGAAACGGTTACTTAATATAACATCATAACTTTTTTGACTAAGTAGTCGTGAGTTTAAATCCTACCACTCACCTATTATTTAGCACAAGATAGAGTAAACATGTGCAAGTTTCAAGTCCAAATAATTTTTACTTGAGAAGGTATGTTAGTGAATATATAAAACAAAGTTGGGCTCACATAACAACTTAAACTATTATGATGAAACAATCACGTAACAGGTCTAATAGTAAGCAATCTTATTTTATTGTATAAAGCTACATCTGTGTGTAATTGAATGCATTTTTTATTTAATTTTTATAAAACTTTGGCTCCATCACTTTTTAGTACATCTTGCTATTGAGGAAAAAAAGGGATGATTAGTTGAAATATATATAAATGATTATAAATGTCTAGCCTCCTTATAAAGGGATAATGACAAAAGATGAAATGATCATTGCTTCTGGTTAAGAAATCTAACTTTACAAATTAACTCACTACAATGGTCATTGGATAATCATGTTTAGTTTGTTCTTCTTTTTCCCAATCATGAGATTGCAAGGGTTGGAGAGATTCAATTTCATGGCAAGCTTGGGGTCAAGATAAGCTACCTTACTATTTTTGGTTTATATAATTCAAAATCTCAAACTTTACGATCAATATCAATTGTAATTATAACTCGAATTGATTAATGACAATCCTCATCATCTTTCAAATAGAAAACAAAATTTAATTTATTTAATATTAGTAACTTGTAGCAAGCATTTTATACATATAGATTAGCAATGTTTTAAAAATCAAATTGAAAATTAAACCAAGAAGACTAACGGTTTAAAGTTTAAAAGTTAAACCGGTATTAAACCGTCACAAAATTATTAAGAATTGAAAAATTAAAATTTTGAAATACGAATAAAAGAGATCATCTTTACTCATTGAAGAATTTAAAATTTAACTAAAATAAGATTCTTATATAAAATTAATTGATTTGTTTTGATTTATAATAATTTATGAAACCATCAAACTAATTAATAAATTGATCAAATTTTAATAATAAGAGTTATTAAAATAAATCGAACTAAAATTTTAAAAATCGAACCAAAATATCAATTGGTTTAAAGTTTTAACTGTTGAACCGACCAAATCAGTTAAAATTTTTAATCATTTCATATTACTGATAAAAAAAGCTTACGTTAAACCTGAATTTATCATATTAAATTCGATTTAAATTAAATTGAATAGGATTGATGTCTTAATCCATTGCTAACCTTAACAAGGGCCTAATATTAATCATAGCACTTCTATTTGATAATAAAAGCAGTCAAACTTTGGATCATACAATTCAATCAATTAGCACCCAAAACATAAGAAATTTTAAGTAATGCGAAAATAATATGATTTTTTTAGAGAAAAAAAAAAAGGAACAAATAAGACAATTCACAAGTGGAAGCATGATGTATTACCTTTGTGCTATGTCCACTTTACATTACAAGAGAACATATCTTTAAAGTGCAAACTTGATGGATGGATATTTGTCCCTACAGAAAGATTAAAAAAAAAAAAGAATTAGTATATTCCACCAAATTTTTAGTTTAATCTTTTTATTCCAAAAGGAAGCAATCATAGCAAAAGCTGCATCATAAAAGTTTGTACTGACTTTTAATTGAAATTATTTGTAAAATTTTTAAATATCTACTTTTTTTGTTCATTTTTATTTTTGATTTGATTTATGTATTTTAATAATTTTTATTATTAAGAATCGATCAATTAATTAATTAATCAATCAATTTTATTAATAAACAAGATTTTATAAACCAAAATAAATTAATTGATTTTTATTTATTAATATATTTTAATTAAATTTAAAATTTTAATAAAAATAATTTCTTTTAATTATATATTTTATATTTTAAAATTTTATTCAATTTTATCTTATTTTATAATAATTTAATATTAATTGAATCTTTTAAATATTAAAATTGATATCTTATCAAATTAATTACTTTATTAAAGAAATGTTAATGTGATATAATGTCATTTCGTGACCGAATTATCTCATAGTTAAAGCAGTCGTGAGGTCTGTCGCAGTCATACATAGACTAAAATAACATGAGTCCCCTTTTCAATTTCGTAGCCAGTCAACCTAGGTTGAAAGAACCCACTAGCCATTCATTTGATGCCACTTGAAAAAATTAATATCCATTTACTTTACTGAAAAATTGCTGTCTTTTCCAAATCAAATCACTAATTATCTATAGTATTAGATTAAAAATTGTAATGTTGGCATAGCAAAATGAATTGTAACTTATAATTAAAAATCGAATCGGTCGGTTTAAAATAAAAATTTTGAATTATCTAATTTTTGATTTAATTTTAATTTTTATATCGATTTATTTTAATAACTCTTGTTAAAAATCAATAAACTAAATTAAACTAATTAATTTTCATTTAATATTATCATAAACAGTTTTTATTCATATTTCAAAATTTTCAAGTTTATTCAAATTTATAACTAATTTTATGACGGTTTAATATCAATATAATCTGTTAAACCTTAAACTTCTTATTATCGATTTACGAGAATTCGGTTTTAAAACACTCATTACAACAACAATCAATTATGATTATTTCCTTACCATACTCTCTTATGCTCTTCACTAATTCTCTCCTATTCTTTGGATGTTAGAGGATCTAAGAATATTATATGGAAATTAGTATATATATCAAGTTTATTAGGCTGACTGCTTTTTGATCGAATCCATCCAACCCTAATAATGGTAATTATAGATTATAAAAATGAAAAAAAATGGAAAGTTTAAATAGGTCGGGCTTTATGACTAGATGTATGTATTATTACAACTTTTGAGTCAAATACATGGCAAAGTCCTTAAAAGGAGGTCAAAAGCAAGCAAGGATTTAAAGTGTCCGAGAAAAGGACAAAGACATTGGACCTGAAGAATATGTTTTGTTGTCAAATTTAGGGCATGACCTAAACAATCCAAGACTAGATGGCCATGACTGTTTTTCCTTTTTCAGCCCACCAATTAGACATGGTAATAGGCTGAGTGGAGTTAAACCTATAAAATTCTCAATCAAATTCGAGTCACGTCTCCCTAATCTAAACTCGAGTTCACTTCCAAAGCCATATTGCTTTGATCGTAAATTTTTGTTAGTATTAAAGTCTTAAATTGCTTAATCAAATTAACGTTAATTCGAAATAAAACAAGGGATCGGATTATTCTAACCAAAATTCGATTAACTCAAACTTAATTCGTTTATTATAGATTAGATCGATTTTAAATTGTCATGCCCATTATTACTACCACTAGAATACCCTTTATTTTGTAAGCCAAAAATTGATACACATCTTGCAAAAATTACTAATATTTAAACTTGATTAACTAAAAGCAAATGTTATTTTTTAATATAAAAAATGTAATGGCCATTTTTCAGTACACACTTAGGCCCTGTTTAATGGAGGGATTAGAAATAGAAGAAAATAGAACATAACATACTTTCATCGTTTGTTTGAAGATTTTATAATGTAATAGAAAGAGATGGAAGCAGAGCTGAGCTGGATTCAGGCCACTCATGGGCCGGCGAGTCAGGATGGGTTAGCCTGTGGCCCAGCCCGACTACGAGTTGACTGGCCTATAGCCTCCGTGCGGAAAGGAAAAAGAATTTCACATTCTTCCTTTCAGGAAGGGAGAGTTAGGAAAATTCTATTGATTGCAGCTTTCTTCATACCTCTAAGAAAAGTATGAAAAAAAAGGCTCTTATGTCGACTGATATGTAGACGGAGATGAATTATAGTAATTTGTTCCAACCCAAGACATAAACAAGACAAGGATAATCTTTCTACATGGACATATCGCCCAAAAATCTCAATAACCAAAAATTGAAAATTAATATGGTAAGGAACTAAAAAAGAGAGGTGAATTCGGGACCTAAAAGATCGAATGCAAGGAGATATTGACAAGTCAATCCCTTATGAATTTCAAGGTACTACAAATTCATCGCCAGGGATAAAGAAATGTACCAGTTGTGTTTAAATAAGTATTAATAAGAAATCAATAGGATTTATAGATATATTACTAAAAAAAATCGGCATTCCAACCTTCTATCTCTTTTCAAAGTTTATCTGAAAGAGAATCCAGTACTTATTGGTCAAAAAATGACATCGTTTTTTAAGGAATAGTTGAGCTTTCGGTAGGCCCATGGTCAACTTGTGATCCGTTCAAATCGGGCCAAAATCAAACTGAGACAATTTTGCCATCCCTGACTAAAATATTCAAATATTCAAATTTAGCCCAAACTTTAAAAAGTGACAATAAAATGCTTAAACTTTTAGTTTTTTCAATTTTAACATGACATTATCTGTTGTTATTTCGATACCCTCAGTTTTTTGTTTTTTGTTTGTTCTTCTGACGTCCTATACTACTCAAGCATTATAGCGTCCTGTACCAGAAAGTTCATTTTTTATTTCGTTCTCCTAATGTCCTTAGTATAAGGGCGTTAGGGTTGCGTAATATGAAAATTCAAGGATGAGGGCGTCGAAAGAACAAACTGAAAATGAAGGAAAAATTTGAAATCAAAACGTAAGGTCGTTGAAGTTGCGTAATCTGATTTAGGTCATTTTTAAACAACAAAATTGTTTTAATTATATGATTGCACGACGTTATTTCATTAATCTTCATTTGTTGTGTTAATTTTGACTAACGTATATTAATAGTTAAAGTTTCTGAAATACGTAGCAAGTCATGTTAACAAAATTAACGGAAATACTAACACCCGATTAGAATTGAAAAAAGTTAAAAATTTAAGTATTTTATTGATACTTTTTAAAGTTCGGTCTAAAGTGAAAATTTAAAAATTTAAACATTTTATTATTACTTTTAAAATTTTGAGCTATATTTTAAAATTTGTCAAATTTTTAATTTTTTTTATAATTAACCCTACATTTTATTTGAATATGAATAATTAGTTTTTACTTTATAATCAAGTCAGGTTCCTAAGGCTCGAGTTGGGCTGCCTAGCGCCTTAGGCTAAGGCCTTGGGTCGGGCTCTCGTTCAAGCCCAGACTCAAGTCGGGCCAAACCATTGTCATCTCCTTCCTCTTTCCAACTCACCTTTGGATCACCTTTTGGGAGATAACCAGCATGTAATGTGATATGATACGCGAAGTGTTGAAACAAAGAGAAGCAAAACGAAGAACCCAACCTGCGAAAAAAGGCGCCTGAACTGAATTTAGTGCTTCATCATCTTTCACTCTTTCTTGTCTCTCTCTTTTGGTGCAACCGTGCGTTTTGATGCTTAGTTCATTCAAAGATACGTACACATAGATTAGCACTTGAGTGCACGAAATGAACATCAACGCTTTACAAATTAAAAAGAAAGCTTTTGGCTCTTTGATATTTTGAACAAGATAATTGAGAGATCTTTTTGACTCATCTGAGGAAAACTTTTTGATAGTAGGTATTCGGGATTTAATTTGTCAAGTTTAGGAGGTGCAATTTCAATACATATATATCACGAAAGAAACCAATGTATCAATAGGTTAATCTTTCTTATAGTTTTATCCAGCTCTAGCTTGTATATACTTCAGGAGCCTTTGACGGTTGTCACGGAGTTCATTCACCTAGACAAGCAAAAAGTTTTATATCGCAGAATATTGTGTTAATAAGATATTAATTTTTTAATTAATTTTTTTCCCTTTATAACCCAAAAAAGATAATTGAGAGATCTTCTATCTATAATTAATCTACAGAAAGTTGTGAAAGTAATATCAATATTTTAAGAAATTAAATAGAGATTTAATATTTAAAAGTACTACACCGTCACAAAAATGAATAAAATTAAAATTTTCAAATATAATTAAAGAGAATGAATATTTAATAAATTAATCAATTTTAAAACAAAATTATTAAAATAATAGAATTTAAAATTATTCAGTCTAAAATTTTCATTGCCGAACTAATTGAGATAATTTAATTTTTAATCATCGAGTAAAATAGGATTTTACTCAAAATTAACAAGTAATATTTGTTTTGATTAAGATTTAGGTGGAATTTAGATTTTCAAAAATATTTTATATTTTAGATAAGATTTGAGTTTAACTTATTTAATTAAAATGATGTTATTTTATTTAATGGATAAACATTAAATTTAAATTCAACCCAATTGGACATTATCTCATTGAATGAATGTAACAAAATTATATTATCTTATTGAATGTATAAAATAAAAACTTTTTGTTTTATTTTATTTTGTTAAAAAACGTTTTAATATAAAATTATCACCGTGAAATATTCAATTTTGAATCAAAAACGAAGAAAATGGTGCAACTTAACCAGACTTAGCTCGACCTGAATTTTTTAAAAATTAAAAAACAAAAACGACGTTATTTTACTTATAAGAGTCGAGTCTCGAGTTGGTCTACCTCTATTTTTAAGCGTGAAGGAAATTCGAAAATGGACTCAAGCTTGGGCCGGGCCTACTTAGAGTTCGACCAATCCAGTCCAACTCTAAGTTAGATCTCGTTTACCCATACCATATGACTTGTGCTGAACAGAAAAACCCAAATATAACTACTCGGTCCACTGTAAAGAAGATCTTTATCCACATCCCTAATAATGCCACTTGCGAATTGTAAGACGACACGTGTACTTCGTGCTGAGGGACCGTAACAGACGATCTCCCCCGCCAACTCTTATCTGTTTTTAGCCAACGCAGAGGGAGGTTTTGTGTTCAAGGATGGAGAATTTGATGGCCCAAAGCATCTCCAAACTTCCGATCACAATCCCGACCAAACAAGACGCCACTTGGGATTTCTCGAACAGACCCAATGTAGCATCTGTCCCCTTCTCCAGAAAGCGACACCAAGTTGTTACCGACTCGTACGTAAACTACCTCTGCAAAACTGGACGATTGAGCGAGGCAGTGGCGGCTCTTGACTCCTTAGCTCAACATGGGTCTGAGGTAAGACCCGATACTTTCCTAAATTTGGTTCAGTCTTGCATCGACTCGAATTCCCTTATTCTGGGTCGCAAAGTCCATTCTCGGATTGGTTTGGTGAAGCACAAAAGCCCGTTTCTTGGAACCAAGCTGGTCAGTATGTATGCTAAATGTGGGAACTTGGAAGATGCGCGTAAAGTGTTTTCTGAAATGGGTGAGAGAAACTTGTTCACTTGGTCGGCGATGATCGGTGCTTGTTCTAGGGAGCGTAGATACAGGGAAGTGATCGAGCTCTTTTATATGATGATGTCAATGGAGGATAGTTGTTTGCCTGATGCGTTTTTACTGCCTAAGATATTGCAAGCGTGTGGGAACTGCGGTGATCTAAAGACTGGGAAATTGATACATTTGTTGGTAGTGAAATGCGGAATGGGTGATATTCCGCGCGTAAGCAATTCGATATTAGCTGTCTATGCCAAGTGCGGGAAGTTGGACGTGGCAGAAAGATATTTTGAGAGGATGGAACAGAAGGACACAGCAGCTTGGAATGCTATGATGTCAGGGTACTGTCAAATTGGTGATGTTGAGAAGGCTCATAGATTGTTTGATGCAATGTGCGAAGAAGGGACTGACCCGGGTTTAGTAAGTTGGAACTTGTTGATTTCTGGTTATAACCAAATAGGGCGCTGTGATGTTGCTATGGAATTGAAAAAGAAGATGGAGAGTAATGGAATTGCTCTTGATGTTGTCGCTTGGACATCAATGATTTCTGGTTTCGGTCAAAATAATAGGACAAATCAGGCATTAGACTTATTTAGAGAGATGATTCTAACAGGGGTTGAACCAAATGGTGTTACAATTGCAAGTGTCGTTTCAGCATGTGCATCTTTAAAATCATTAAATGCAGGGATGGAAATCCATTCCCTTGCTGTTAAGTTGGGTAATATTCACGATGTGCTGGTTGGAAATTCTCTAATAGACCTGTACTCAAAGTGTGGAGACCTAGAAGCTGCTCGACAGGTCTATGATCTGATGGCAGAGAAAGATGTTTTTTCTTGGAACTCAATGATCGGAGGTTATTGTCAAGCTGGATATTGCGGTAAGGCCTACCTGCTGTTTACGCAATTGCAGAATTCTAATATACAACCCAATGTCATCACATGGAATACAATGATATGGGGTTATTTACAAAATGGAGATGAGGATCAAGCCATGGATTTGTTTCAAAAGATGGAGAAGGAGGGGAACATCAAGCGGGATACTGCATCATGGAATTCACTTATTGCTGGTCATATACATATTGGGCAAAAAGATTTGGCATTGAGCATATTTCGGCAAATGCAGTCTGCTGGTATTCGTCCTAATCCTGTTACCATATTGAGTGTTTTACCTGCTTGTGCAAGTTTGATTGCACTCAACCAAGTAAAAGAGATCCATGGCTGTGCATTGCGCAGAAATCTAGTATCTGCCTTGCCTGTGGTTAATTCACTTATTGACACTTACACAAAATCAGGGAATATAGCTTATTCAAGAAGGTTATTTGATAGGATTATATCCAAAGATGTGATTACCTTTAACTCAATGATTGCTGGTTATATTTTGTATGCTTGTCCAGATGCTGCACTTGATATTTTTGATCAGATGAGAATATCAGGAATTAAACCTAGCAGAACTACTTTTGCTTCTATAATTCTCGCACAGAGTCTTGCTGGAAAAGTTGATATGGGGAAGCAAGCTTTCTCTAGCATCGTTAATGACTGGAAAATCATACCAACTTTAGAACATTATTCAGCTATGGTTGATTTATATGGTCGTTCAGGTAGGCTTGGAGAAGCATTGGCATTTATTGAAGATATGCCAATCAAGCCTGACTCATCCATCTGGTCTACCTTCCTAACTGCCTGCCTCATTCATGGCAATTTTGACATGGCAATGCAAGCTAGGGAGAATTTGGTGAACTCAGAACCCAGGAATTCTTCGATTAATCAGTCAAATTTACAAGGATATGTTTTATATGGAAAAGTCCTTGATGCTTTGAAAGTAAAAAAGGTTGATGGAAATGGCAAGGTACCGAAACTTATTGGACAGAGCTGGATTGAAGTAAAAAAGAAGGTGCATTCTTTTGTGACAGGAAACCGCCCTAAATTCAACCCAGATGTTCTGTTTTCTTGGGCAGAAAGCATCTCAAGTGAAATCAAGGCACAAGATCTGGGTTGTGGGTTTTATAAGGATGAAATAGAGGAAGAAGAGAGGGAAGAAATTGTTGGTATCCATAGTGAAAAGCTTGCCCTAGCTTTTGCTCTTGTTTCATCACCTTCTACACCTCAAAGTATACGAATTGTTAAGAACATAAGAATGTGTGGAGAATGTCATGGGGTAGCTAAATATATCACCTTGAAATATGGCTGTGAAATATACTTGAGTGACTCAAGGTCCTTACATCACTTTAAATCTGGGAAATGTTCTTGCAGGGATTATTGGTAGGTTAAAAAGCGAAAACATAAATGTGTAATTGCTGCCAAGATCAATCCCCTGATAACATAGTAGCTTATTGGAAATTCATGTACACTTACAAGTTACATGTTTACTGGTTCCTTTGTTTTATAACTATCATTGCAAAACATTGTGTCAAAACAATGAGCAGGTGACATATTTGCCAGACGAGCGATCCCAGTGGATTTAAGGTTGATAGTTGTTGAAATGGTACCTTGCTTGCAGACCAAAGTCCAGTGTGTTAACAGGTTTAGTTTTGAGTTACCTCGTTGTAACTTCTTTTCTATTTTGTAAGTAGTCAATTCTGAAAGAGTGAAATAAGTATGCTGACAAAAATCCTCTAGAGAAATAAGTTCTGTTAAACTTAAATCATATGGTGCCAACTGGAAATGAATTTCCTGGAACTTTTGATGGAATGTTGGAATGGACATAAAAGACTGCCTGAAGATCCAGAAGCATATTTGAAGGGCATTGACTGATATTGCGAAGTATGTACCAGATGGTTATGGCATCAGTAGTGCCGAAGGAACACATGATCCGCCAAGAAACACGAAAAGTGTGAATTTACTGGAAGCAGGCGGTTTTTCCCAATTTCCAGTTCTGTATGGAAGTCAAGTTCTCAGGCAATGTCATTCTTTACATTCGATGTTCAGTACCTCGTGAAGGGGCATGATTGAAGTCCTCTAATTGTTTGAAGGCATTGTAAAGTTTCATCTTGTATTCCCACTTCTTTTATGAAAATATAGCAAATAAAGTTAACAAAGCTTATTACTTTTCCTATGGTCTTTTGCTTCATTTAGATCCTGATGTCTTTGAATTTCATACAATGCCAACCGGTAGCTCAAAAACTAGTTACTTCGATGGTGAAGACTATATATTTGAACTTACTGTAGTCACTAGGATGCTCATGGTTTTACAGAACACTGAGAGAGTTTGGTAGGGGCGAGAGAGTAAGCATGGAACTTACAATGATAGAAAAGGAAGAGAGTATCTTCTCAAATGAGAAATACCCACATATGGGAAGTCACCAGTGAAGAGTCAACTTCCAGAACCCGGGCCATTACTGCAAGATTCTGCAACACTATTATGAACAAAGCTTTCATGATATGAAAAGTTCCAAAGGGAATGTCAAAAAGTTCAATGCCTTAATCTGAGGTTTTCTTAACCGTGAATGATTGAGCTTGGTGTTGTAGTAGCTCTCAAATAGTAAAACTGCAGAATCCGACAATAAATGATGGATGAGCTGTTTTGCTTGTCCACGATTGTGGACACTCACGGTCAGAAACCCGTGGTGCCTTTTCAATCACAGGATAATGGATGCCTTAGTGAAAAGGTTGTTTCATGGATCTGATTCTCTTATCTTCGAACATGTCCCTCTTTAGTGCATTTGGAATTTGTTTCTTCTGCTAGCTTCAGACAGCTATATTACACAGAGTTTCCACTCACGAGGATGCCTTTGTTGCTCATTAAATAGGACTACTTCTTCTCTATTGCTCTGTGTAGCGGCAAGAAAGTTCTTCCAACCGGCACTAGATCAACAAGTCTCCAAGTATCCGTTTATTTGCCAACAGAATGGTACTGTCTAAAAGTTCCATTAACTTGCTTCTTTGCAGTACCTTTCTTTTGAACTTCTTTATGCGTATGCACTGATAAGCTGGAAGTGTGATGATGTTTTCAGAGCTCTGAAAAAGGAGAAAAGGTACCTGTGAGCGCTGGTCCTTGGGGTGGTCAAGATGGGTTTCGTTGGGATGATGGAGTGTACTCGACAGTCAGACAATTCGTGATAGCTCATGGTGCTGGTATTGACTCCATTCAGATTGAGTATGATAAGAAAGGGGTCTCAATTTGGTCAGAGAAGCATGGAGGATTTGGAGGCAACAGAATAGACAAGGTTAGTCCGCTCTTTCATGAAGATATGGTCATAGATTGTTGGTAGAATTCTGGTGATTCTAGACTAACATAGGATTGAAATGAAATGTCCATAGCAGTCAGGGAGAGGGATTTAGCCTGGTGGCTGGGAAGCTTAGAATTGATGTTTGAATTGAAGTTTGATTGAAATTTAACTATGTATAGATGTTGCAATCATACCAAGAATTACGATCGGAACTTGGACAAAGGATCTGTGGAACTATCATTGTTCCTAATGATCTGCATCTTGCAGGTGAAACTTGATTACCCAAATGAGTTCCTTACTTCAGTCAGTGGACACTATGGCAACATAAACGACTGGGGACCTGTACTTATTCGGTCACTTACATTTGAAAGCAACAAGAGAACTTATGGACCATTTGGAGTAACACAAGGCACATGTTTTTCATTACCAGTGACTGGGGGCAGGGTCGTTGGTTTTCATGGAAAAAGTGACTGGTGTCTTAACGCAATTGGGATATATTTGAAGCCTCACCAGCAAGAGAAAAGCTCCAAAGCTATAGTCAAGACGAAAAGCTACAATACTAATGGGAGTGACAGCGTAGGCTACTCTGTTATACAAGGAAGTGCAGGCAATGCTTATGACATAGTTGTTGCTGTGAGGCAGAAAGATGATAATGGCAACCTTCTACCAAAAAAGCTCTCAACACAAATTTCACAAGATCATTATACCGATGCCGGAACAATCACCAAGGTAAGACATCTCGCTCATGTTTCTGTTCTTTTGTCTCTGAGTGTATCATCAGACTCTAAATGGAAGACCTGAAATTCAGGGAGCTAGTATAGGAAGAATTCCATCAAAAATTGAAGGTCTGATAACATACGGACCCTGGGGTGGCACTGGTGGTTCCTTGTTCGATGACGGACAGTACTCGGGGATTAGGCAGATCCATTTGTCACGCAGTATTGGCATTGCATATATTAGAATCCAGTATGATGACAATGGACAGCCTAAATGGGGAAGCAAACATGGCGGAAATGGAGGATTCAAAACTGATAAGGTTAGTTGTCTTAGAAACAGAGTTATCCGTTTCATACCATGCCACATACCGTCCGGAAAAGGATACCAGAATAGCTTGTACCTTACCAGATTGATGTACCAAAATTGTAGGATCTTCAGGTTTTCATTTCAGAAAACTGAAAAACTTGGTCCAGCGTCTTACTATTGAGTATTGATTGGTGCATTTCTTGCAGATAATATTCGATTATCCTTCTGAGATACTAATGAATATTCGTGGAACCTATTGGCCTTTAATGTACATGGGGCCTCATATAATCAAGTCGCTTACTTTCTACACCAACAAAGGAGTGCATGGTCCATTTGGAGAAGAACAAGGACCCTCTTTCACCACCAAAATGAAGGAAGGCAGAATTGTTGGATTCCATGGAAGAGAGGGTCTTTTTCTGGACGCCATAGGAGTACACCTTGTGGAAGGAATTGTAAAACCTGCAAAGCATTATCTTTCTGATGCAATAACTAAAACTGAAGCAGATGTTGCAGAAATAGACAACTCTCCCTGGTCTAACAAGCTCGTAGTTGCCAAACGAGGACAAACCGAAAATGTTGCTTGTGGAGTGATCAAAGAACCAGCTCCATGTGGACCAGGTCCATGGGGTGGTGATGGAGGAAGACCATGGGACGACGGAGTGTTTTCTGGGATTAAACAGATAGTTGTAACAAGAACAGCAGAAGCTATTTGTTCAATACAGATTGAGTACGACAGGAATGGACAATCTGTCTGGTCTGTTAAACATGGAAGTACCGGAGGAACGTCAACACAAAGGGTACATAAAACAAAATCTTAAAAATCTAAGAAACTTTGACAAGAGCTTCACTTCCAATGACATGGCATGTGATTTGTTTTTGCAGGTGAAATTGGAGTACCCTCATGAAGTCCTGACATGCATGTCAGGATACTATGGTGCAATAAACAGAGAGGATAGGCCAAAAGTCGTGAGGTCGCTGACATTTTACGGTAGTAGAGGTAAGTATGGGCCGTTCGGTGAAGAAACTGGTACGTTCTTCACGTCTACCACGACTGAAGGAAAGGTGGTGGGCTTCCATGGAAGGTGTGGGGCTTATCTTGATGCTATTGGGGTTCATATGCAACATTGGCTTGGAAATGACAGACCATCAAAGCCTTCTCTTTTCAAGTTCTTCAATTGATTGATTTGATGGACATGCTTGCTTATTAATTAATGAAAGAGTACCTTTAATCTGATTTCATCTTTAATTCAAAATTTTAAAATATTGTATTACAAACTTATGTTTATAGAAATCACTCTTAATTACAAGATTTTAATTCAATGATTAAAAATTTTAATCAATTCGATTGTTTTAATTTTAGGGGGCGCTTGGTTTATACGGGAGAATGGTAATAGGAATGAGAATGAATATAGTGAGGAATGAAATGAATATTATCATTATAATTATGATGGTTGGTTAAGAGGAAGGAATGATTACCATTATCATTGACAGTGGTTGGTTTGTAAAAAATAATATAATTAATTAATTACAATGTATTAATTAATTAAAATATTGTAGTTAATTAATTAGAGTATTTTAATTAATGAATAAATTAAATTTCAATTAATTAAATAATAACTAATTAAATAAATTATAATTATAATTAATTAATTAATTATAATATTTTAATTAATTATATTGCAACAATATTTTAATTAATTATATTTTAATTAATTAATTAATAACATTATTTTAATTAATGAATAATTATATTTTAATTAATAATAATATTTTAATTGATAATAATTTCATTAATTAATATTAATAATTTAATTAATAATAATATTTTAATTAAATAATTAATTACAATATTTTAATTAATGAATAATTATATTTCAATTAGTTATATTTTATTAAAAATGATATTTTAATTAATTAATTAATTAATTAATTAATTATACTTTAATTATATCTATTCCATACCCATTAATCCCATCTCAAACTCATCAACCAAGCACCCCTTAAGAATTAGGGATGATAATTTGGCTCGGACCTGATCTGGCCTAACTTGGTCAAGCTCAAAGTCAACGGACCTAGCTTGAGTTGATTGGCCCATAGATTGGGCCACGGGCTGGTATTGCTTAACTCGACCAAGCCATGGGAGGGGCTCGGGCCAAGGCCTCCATAGCTAGACAAAAAATGACACAACGACATCGTTTAATAAGAAATGATGTCGTTTTTTTAATTCTTTTTAAAAAAATGATAAATCAGGCCGGGTGAACAATCTCAACCTAGTTAAATCACAAGACAAATCGGACCAACCATTCTTTCTTTTTATTTTGTTTTAACTTTTCGGTTAAATTTACTTTAATAATTTTTGTTGTTAAAATCGATTAATTTATTAATCGATCGATTAATTTTATAAATTACTACTTTTTTATAAATTAAATAATTTTCAGTTAACAAATTTTAAATTAAATTTCAAATTTTCGATATGTATAAATAATTTTAAAATTATATTTCAAATTATTTAATTTTATTGTTTAACATCCACTCTGATTTTTAAAATATTGAAATATATAATTCCGTGAAAACTTTCAAATTTGAAAACAAAACAAAATTAAAATTTTAACAAATTTTAAATATAGCCCAGTAAATAAAATTTAAAAATTTCTCCTATATTTTAAACTAGATTAAGATTTTTAAAATAAAAGTTTGATTAGGTCTCGAAGGTTTAATTTGATGTGATCGGCTTATTATCATCTTATCTTAAGTTGATTGATTTGAATTAAATTATTGATTGATAACACCTACAGTTAATTGATTTGACTTAGACTATTGCTCAAAGAAGAGACCTGAAGCTTGCAACTTTAGGCTCTACGAAGCATGTATGTTAGCCAATTAGTACTTAATCACGTGATTATCAAAGAAGTAAATGTATGTCCTCTCTCGTACATATTACATGGAGTAGTATTTTAAGTGCCTGTTTAGACGGAGTTTTTGAACGTTAATAAGTACTTTTCATTGTTACAAAAGTCTTTTTAAAGAAAAATAAATTTTTGGCTGTAAAATAAAAAAAGTATTTCTTTAATAGATATGATTTTTTTGGCAGCTAAAATATAGCTTTTAAGAAGTTCAAATTTAAAATTTCTAAAAAAGTACAAGTAAATTTTTAGATCAATTAATGAGTCTATTTTTAGCCTCTTTTGTTCTTATGTTTTATACATAATTATCATAATACTCACAAACTCATCTTCATGTTTATTTTAGGATTTATATAATATTATTTAGTTTTATATGTTTTAATATTTATTTTATATTTGTTTTACTTATGTTATAATCCATATAAAAGATTTAGTTAGATATATTTTCATTTATGTTTCATATGCTTTAAAATTATATAATAATTAATATATTGTGTTTTGCATATTGTTTAATATATTTTAAATAATATTTATATGTATAAATAATTTTTGTTTCAAAATAAATTTATAGTTAAAATTAAAAGTACTTTTTATTTTTATATTGTCAAACAGTTTATTGTATGAAGTTCTTTCAAAAACTGTTTTTAAAATGATAATGACAAATAATTGACTTTTTAGAAAAGTTCTTCTCATAAAAGATCTCTTGAAAAAACTCTACTAATAAATAATAAAATGGTTTTGGATATACTTAAAATAATACAAATAAAGCAAGTACAATTTAATTTTTAAAACCGGTCGAAGTTAAACCAATAAAAATATATTTAAGGTTTATAAAGTTCGATCGATATAAAACCAACTAAAGATTGAATAAAATTAAAATTTTAAAATATAATTAAAATAGATTATCCTTACCATCAAGAAATTGAAGTTTAATTTTTAAAATATATTATTAAATAAAATTAATTAATTAATTTCAATTTATAAGCATTATTAATTAATAAAATTGCTCAATTAATTAATGAATTATCATGTATTTAATAATAAAAGTTATTAAACTAAACCGAATAAGAAAATTAGACGTTTCAAAATTTTTACGATTGAACTATTCGAACTGGTTGAGTTTTTTAATCATTAGTGCAATCATAGTAAAGAATAGTATTATTGATTATAACTAGCATTCTTCAATTTAAATTAAATTATAGGTTACAAGATTTTGATCATATAAATTCCAAAAATGTCCATTTGATACGTCCCCGTCATAGCTGGAGACAACACGTCAATTCAACGGAATAATAATTCAGTTAGATTGTATAATGACAGAAACCAAACCAGTTATTGTCTCATTACCATACAATGAGCAATTATATGTCCAGGAAAACCTGTGCAACATGTCATGTCAGTGCTTATTATGTAAAATGAGTCTAGTACAAGTTAAAATAGCTCAATCCCACCTAAAATTATTAGGTTCGAATCCATTGCATCATATTTCATGTCAAACTTGAGATTTTTTTTAAAATTTAATAAAATTTTCACATAAAATGGCATATTTTGAATATAAATACATTTTAAAATTTTTAAATTAAAAATAAATTCAATAAGTAGAATCTAAGATTGATTAAATTTCGGGCTGAATTTGAGCCTAAAAGTTTTTTCCGAACCCAACCCTAACTCAGTTTGTTATCATGTATAATTTAACGGGTAGCTCGAGTTGGAAAAGTTTATAAAACTCAAATTTGACTTAAAGTTTTTGAAATAATTATCAAATTTCAATTTAAATTAAGTGTAGATCTTTTTAAATTTTTAAGTTTAAATTCTAAAATTTAAATAATTTAATTTCCATCTATTAAATCAAAACTGAATTAGATTAGACTGGAGAGACTAGGTCGAAATGTCAAATCTAGGTCAATGCCAAAAAACGAGTTATTGTCTCATTACCATACAGGGGGAAATTAGCTGTCTTGAAAAAGGCTGAACAACATTTCATGTCAGTACTTCTTGTCTAAACTGAGATTGAACAACCAAGTATGACTGTGCGTGTGTTCATTGCCAGCTAGTATGGTGGAAACAGATGGCACTCTCTACTGTAATAATTTTTGGCAGACATGAATGTACCAATAAACCATAGTCTGGATATAGTTTAGGTTTGATTAAATTAGATCTTGGCTGTGTTTTGCTAACAGTTTATTACATTAACTGTTGTTAGCTGATAGCTAATTATATCAGTTGATCTGATCAGTAAATTACGTAGGTTATTTGTTAAAGATATTTAATAAAATTAGTTATTTAATATTAACTATTTATGTATAAAATGACTTATCAGGACATAACTTATAAAAAATTATAAAGATGTGAATATTATATATCTTAATATTTTGTTGGATACTTTTAGTAAAGAATAATAAATTAGAGTTATTTTTTTTTTAATCTAATCAAAATTTAATACATTTTTTTTATAATTTATAATTGTTAGAAAATAATCATGTGAAAAAAAAACTCACCAACTCTTGAGATCAGCGAGAAAATTTGGAAAAAGGGACTGCGAGAGGTAAGTCTGGGCGTCAATCAACGACGCAGCAACAACGATCACGAAGAAGAAAAGGAAGAGCACAAAATCCACAAGCTTCAAACGATAGTGAAAAGGCAAAATCGAGATTAACACATAAAATTTCGACTGATTATCATGAAACACTACTCGATAGGAGCTTATCCGAAATTAACTGGTTGGGTTGAATCAGCCAACCCAATCAGCTAATAACCAAACACTTCTAATAACTTTCTTATAAAGTTAATAAGTTGAAATGGATCAAACAGTCCAAAAAAAACTTATCAGTTATTTATCAAACAAGTCCCTTAAATCGGACTAGACTTTGAAGACTTATTTGAAGTTTGGTAAGATAATTTGAATATTCAACCTCTCGCCATAAAATAAGATTATTTTAAAAACCATCTAAAAATGATATTGTTTTTATTTTAAATTTAAGGTGAATAGTCTAAAATGACAATATTTTAACATTTTTCTTAAAATAATATTTGATTTAATTAATATTTATAAATTAATTTTTATTAATCATCGTCCTTAAGATTCTACATTCCTTCTTTATCTCAACTTAAGCCAGTAATAATATCATTTTACTAAAATTTCATTAAAATGTGAAATTTGAGAAGGTTTAAAAATACGCAACTTATCTCCTAATACGTAAAGAGGATTTATCCCGACTTCTAAATTAAGATATGTTTAAGAAGGTTTATTCCACAAGTTGAACTACTTTAATAGGTAAAAGGAATCATATCATACCATAATAATGTGGTCATACCTATTAAGTGAATAATTAAAGTAGATGCCATATGCCATGTGGTTTTATTCGTATTTTCTTAGGATATTATTATTCTATAGCATAATTAATAACACCTTTTTTCTTTTTTTAGGTATCATTATCTCCCTGATAATGGAACTAAGATTTTATGTTAGATTTCATTCTTGTCATTTCTAATGACCAAACGAAGTTTCATCATAAAATCAACCAGCGATAAGAGAGGTAACTTAAAGAGATTGTTTTTATGATTCGAATATGTAACCTATGATTACAAAGGAGTAACTTTTATCAGTTAGGTCAAGACTCTCCCTCTAATTTTTGTTTTATGATCAAATAAAAATATATATAAGCACTTAGTGATTTTTTTAATAAATTTTAATTATGTTAATAATTAGGAATAAAAGACATGCCTTCTATTCAAAATATTTTAATGTAATTTATAGTTATTATATAAATTAGTAAAATGCATAAAATTCTTTTTTAAAAAAGAATATAATTGCTTCCTCCGTTTTGTTATTTAATTTCTATTTATAACACATCCACTAAGCATTGAGCAAGCGACCAATCTCTTGCACGTAACGTCACAACCAAGGAATATAATCCAATCAGCACCAGCACAATAATGCATTATTATTACAAAGATATGCTAATCATACTGTCGTGTTAGGTTTAATCTCAACACATATTTATGCAAATTCAATGTCGTTTTGTACCTTAGTGGACATGTTCTCTGATTCTGGTAAAATTCCCAAGAGTTACGGCACATCATGCATACATATATATATATATATACACATGTATTTATGTATCATATCAGGTTCAGCTTTTGTGATCGAATACTGCTAGGGTTGTTGCAATTTGCTGCAAGCAACAAGTGGTTGTGTCCAATATTGTAGAGGTTGCTTTAATGGTGGCCCACGAGTCAAACCACCGTGATGGGTGGCTTAAATACTGTGGATTGTGGATTGCAGGTTGCTTGGGATCATGATCCTCATGTCTAATGGAATTACAGTTGTTATCTCTTTATGCGGATTCATTTTCAAAGTTAGGCTGGCTAGATATGGACCGATTTGTCTAATTCTTGTTTCCATTTTTTCTACATCTTCCAAACTCTACTTGCTACCTATGACATTTTATTCAATTTAAGTATATATATATATATAATGTTAAAGGACTTATAAGTGGTAAAAGTCAACTATTCAAATAATTAGTTCTAGTTATTTTGACAATAGTTGAATCAAGTTCAATTCTTGTAAGTGAACTCTACACTTGCCCATATTAAAAAATTCAATATGATATCAGAGAATGTTTGGTTCGGATTATTAATTTTTAGGTTGTTCGTCTGAAAGTTCAGTCCCAGTAGCCCGATCCGGTTACCAATATGTATATTTCAAGTGACAACTGGATGTCCAGTCTCAGTTGTGTCCCAGTTGTACTTGAGGGGGAGTTTTAGAGTGTCCCATATTGATTAAACATGAACATGTTAAAGGGTTTATGAGTAGTAAGGGTCAACTATCCAAACAATTAGTTCTAGTTATTTGGACAATAGTTGACTCAAACTCAATTCTTCCAAATGGACTTTACACTCTGATCTTATTAAAAAATTCAATTAAAATAGATACTTTTAAATTTGTTATTTTTATAATTATCATTATTTTAAAAATCGGATTGGAAGTCAAATTGCTAAGATAAGAGATTTATGGTTTAAAAGGTTTAATTGGTATTAAATCGCTATAAAATTAGTTAAAGATGGAATAAAATTAAAAAATTTAAAAATAGTTTAAGCAGACAATTCCTACCTATCAAAAATTTAAAGTCTAATTGAAAAAGAGACCGTTAAATGAAAATTAATCGATTTATTTTAGTTTACAAAATTGACTAATTAATTAATAGACTGATTGATTTTTAATAATAAAGATTTCTAAACTAAATTAAACTGAAAAGTTAGACGGTTCAAAATTTTCACTATTAGATTAGACGAGCCAATTCGGTTTTTAAATCATTGATAACTATTGAATAATACAAATGAATGCAGAAATTTTGGAGCTATTCTTCTTTCCTGAAACCATCTTTCATGGTTGGAGAACAGCTGAGATCTGACTAATGACCAGGTGGCTTTAGCTTTTTGCTTTCTAGCGTGTTAGTGTGTGTTACAGCTTTCTCTCGTTTGTTTTCGTGAAAAAGAACAGCTTCTGGAATTGAGAAATTTCTTGTCCAGAGGCAACCCAATGAAAATGATCCTTAACTAGCTGGATAATAAGTTAAAGAGAGATTTTGAGCATAGGATAAAGTTGCTCATTTGTAATTATAAAATTATAATTTTAAATCACAAAAATAGTTTATCGGTAAAAGTTACAAAAAAATGCGTATATTAATTATATTTTATAAATTCTTGTAAAATGGAGAACTTTGTAGATTAGAGTATGTTGAGTTTTAATAATTACCAATATTTTAAAATTGAAATGAAAGTTAAACCGTTAAAGACAAGAGATTTAAATTTTAAAAGTTGATTTAAAAATATTTTCCATATTTATCAAAAATTTAAAGTTTAATTGAAAGTAAAATTATTAAATAACTGTTTGTTTTAGTAATAAAATTATTAAATTAAATAAAATAAAAATAAAAAACTAGTCCGTTTATTTTCAAAACATTAATTATAACGCATCAAAGTCAACACCTAGCATTTATTGTTATGAGAGGGTGAGGTAGGTTTGGCAGAGTTGGTTAAGGCAAGACTTATTTGAACACCTTTTCCACATTAACAAAACCCTACAATTCGGACAAGAAGGCACATGGTATAAAAATGCGACTACGTACGTAAATGTGTGGATGAGATCTTACGAAATAAGGTAAGAACAGATTATCTGGAACAGATGATCTGTTTCCTTATACTTTACCTAAAATCGTTAATTATTTGAAGAGGTCAATTTCAACCGACACATGATTTATCTATATAATAAAAAATCAACTAAGATATAGAATAGAGTTTTATTATAATTATTATTAATATTTAGTATTATTAATCTCAATTACAATTAAAAACATTTTACAATTTTCAATTTAATCAACTTAATTATTAAAGTATTTAAATCTACTTGAAATTCATGTTACATCAATACGTAATATCACATTAAAATAAAACAAATAGACATTTTTCTTAGATTTTGATTAAAATAAAAAATAAATGTGATATGCATATTATACATAAATTAATCAATATCACTTATATAAATTCAAATTAAATTCGCAATTCAAAATAATATATTAAATTATTAACTTTGATCAAATTCAATTAATTTGATTCAAGTTTAAGAACTGAGATGAATATTGTATAAACAACAGTTGATTGTATTCAAGTTGCTTGTATTTTATTAATACTTTTTTAAAAACTCTTGTTGAACTACAAAGCATCTCCATATCTTTTACCCCATCGAATTATATGATCATGAGCCGATTGATTCCCTTGAAATCAATATAAAAACAAACCTAACATGCATCGAATGACACTAACAATTGGGTTTGAGCTGTAAATAGGTTTAAAGCAACTTGAGTTCCACGAACTCTCTGAGTCACCTTTTGATAAAGTCTAACATTAGATTAGATTCATTAACTATGATGTGTGTGTTTATGGTACCAAGTAAAAACAAGTATTGAGTATTGAGCATTGAACAGCAGCCTACCATGTAGCCAGGAAGAAAAAGAAGAATCTAATCTAATGGAATAATTGATGTCGGATGTTGGAAAAAAGAGGCTGATTCTTCTCTGCACATTAACACCAAAAGTGGGAGTAGTTGCTTCTTAAATTCAGCAGCTTTTGTAGCAGAAAGTTGCAGTTGGCGTCGGGGACCCTTTTGCTTTACTGTTACTTTTGTACTTAGAAGAGAGAGCTTTGGCTGTAATTTAAGAACCATTAAAAAAAAAAAGATATATATTATTAAACTAATATTTTAAAAAAGTAACCAAAAATTAAGGTTTTAAATATTTAATCCGTATTAGACCGCCATAAAATAAGTTAAAGATTAAATATAATTAAAAGAAACTATCCTTAATCGTTGAATAATTTAAAGTTTAATTGAAAAGAGATTATTAAATAAAAATAATTGATTTATAAGCATTTATTAATTAATAAAATTTATTTATAACAAATTAAAATTTGATGATAGACATAAATTTAATAGAGGTTTAAAAAATTTTAATTCTAATTTTTGTTCTTTAAATAAATTATAAAAATCGAAAAGAAGCCCGATATTATTTGACCGGTAATATGGATTTGATTATAAAAATTATTAGTTTCATCAATGATTCCAAAAGGAATGAATGCGTGAAAATATCCCGTACTCAATGTTTTAAAAATCAGATCAGTAGTTAAACGGATAAGATAAAAGGTTTAAGGTTCAAGATTAGATTATCATAAAATTGGTTAAAGACTAAATAAAATTAATATATTTGATATATGACCAAAAGGGATTGTCTTTACTTGTTGAACAATTTGAACTTTAATTAAAAATATTTTATTTTATTTATAAATACTTATTAATTTATACTAATTAATTAATAAATCGACACACAAGAAGAACTATTAAAATAAATCGAATTGATAAATTACAAATTTAACAAAAATTTTGAGGATTTTACTAATAAACCGGTTAAACCAGTTTTTTTAATTATTGTTACAGCTAAAAGTAAATAAATGAGCACATCGTTTAAAAAAGTGTATGTTTTAATCTCGGATACCGAAAAGGAATGTTATATTTCTCGAGAAAGGACAGAAAAGAAAGGCATAGTATTCTATAGTCCTCCATGCTCAGGGAATATATTTAGTATCCAAATAATTTATAAATTAATATAAACAAACGCATAATCTCTGTAAAGAACTTCGCATGATCTGTGAAGTACAATTAAAATATAAAATACTGTATGTTCAAAGATATTGTATTATTAAATAAGAAAATGTCATTGTGAACTTTAGTAGTCTAACAACCACAATGAAATATTTTCTTAATATTTGCCCTTTATTAAAAATAACAATGAATATATATGATATTAAGCATAATATACAAATAAATCAAATATTGTTAACACGAAGATTCAAACGCAATTTTTAAACCTGATTCGAACAAATTAAATGTAAACAATAACAACAACAATAACAATTAAGTACAAAATTTAATGATACGTGAAGTTTGAAAAGGTCTAGTAGTAAGCAATCTTACTTTTATGTTACGGTTTAATTATTCCATATCAGTAATAAAAGAGACTGATGCAGAGTTTATAAGTTTATGGGGCTCTCCCACCCTTCAAGCTAACTTTGAGGTTGGTTCTTCTATAAGACCTATAACAATTGATATCAAAGCTAGCATCACTCCTTCGAGTTCTCGTGCCACGTCCAAGAGTGTGGAAGTCGACAATGCAGTGTTTGGCCGAGGTACCAACAATTTAGTATAATTGTCATAGATTATTAATTTGAATTAAATTTAATTATTTGGGTCAAGTTTAAGAAATATATTAAATTATCATATGAACAACAATTGATAGATTGATGTGCAACATTCATTTCACATATATTTCGTTATTATTTTTTAGTAAAAATATGAAAATAAAAATAAGAAATTTTTTGAGAAATTCAGAAAATTAAAATATTTGGCCTTGTATTTTTTCTTAAAATTTTTAAATTTAATAAAATTGGTAAAATTTTAGACCCATCCATGTAAGGGAATAATATCGGTCTATTGGCTACCATACATAGTCTCCTCTTCCAAGAAAAAAGAGAGGAGAGGAGTCACGAGAGTATAACTTGAGACTGCACTGAACGGTAGCAGCAGCAGGAAACGGAGAACAGAACTTTCAACTTTGAATATGGATATTAAAAAGACTCTTCTTTTCCACTTTTCGTTCTTCAAGAAAGATTGCATCTCTTCAAAGGTAATATAAATGCGTTTGTTTTAATTAGAAGGGAAGAAAGCCAGATTACATAATAAGTCTAGGAAAACAGATTCTCGATATATCTTATAAAAAGATTACATGACACTCAATGAGTGGGTCAACAAAATAAGTAACCCCTAAAGCAAAATTCTTAACATAAAACACTAGCCAATCAGCACATCAGTTGCGCTCACGATATTTAAATGTGTTTTTATTATACACACAAAGCATCAGACAGAAAGACAACCAAGGACTGAGGTTTTGTAGCTTCCCCCCGAATTAAGCCGTGTTTGTGTATGAGAAAGCAGGTGCAGGCCACCTTGTGGAAAATAATGGCTCTTGTGACAGCATCCGAGGAAATTTCTTGTCGGGGATTTAACTTAAACCTATCTGGACATGTCTAGATTTGTGTTTCATTTCACTCGCCCTTAACTTTTTCAATAAAAGTTAAATTAGTGTTTGAGGTTTGAGCTTCCAATCTTATCACAGGATAATAAATTATAAAGTTTTATAAAGTTCCATATTTGTAATTTTTATTTCGGTATTTAATTTATAAAGCTTTTAATTAAAATTTCAAGCTTTTAAAAATCGAACAATTCAATATAAAAATTAGATTTATTAATATAATCAAAATATAAAGAGAATCATTTAAACATCAGTCTTAAATTTTTAATTTGAGTTGTTTGATTTTTTAAACAATAGACGATTAATTTAAATTTTAAAAATTAGAGTTTAAAATAAAATTTTGATACTTTTTTTTCAACGTCCATTTTTTAAATGAATTTTTTAAAATTTCATGTAAAAAACATTTTTTCTTTTTGAAACGGAAGAACTTGCAGCTACTACTCTTCGAATATACACTAGGTAAAACTCTTGATTGATGTAATAGCTTACAAATTACATCAATCGAGTACTTATTATTAGATAAGCCTTGTACAACAGGTTCAATCGAAAGAACATAAGTAAGAGGAGTCGAACACAGGATCTTTTGACTTTATACCCCTCCACTCTACCAACTCGACTACATGTAAAAAATAAATAAATGCACGCAACGCATAAAATTTTGTTATTGATAAAATAATTTGAATATATTACTTAAATTTAACATATTGAATATTTTATAGTTTTAAAATTTTATTACAATCCAATAATAAGGAATTATGTACCCATTAATTAAAAGTTAAAATAAAAATCATTCGAAATTCTCAAGAAACCATCTTGATAGGATCTTTACACTACAATTTTCTAATTTTTACTTAAAACTTTGAAATAAAAATCATAAAATATTGAGAATAAATTTGTCAAGCAACCATTTTGATTGGATCTTTACGCTAAAAATTTATAATTTTTATAAAAAAAATTAAAAAAAATATTGAAATTGTCAAGCGGCTACTTTGATTGGGTCGTTACACTACAAAATTTCCAACTTTTTGACCAACCAATATCTACAAAGTCTAGTTCTATTCGTTCCAGGGCAAGCTGTTTCCAGGAAATTGGTTAAAGTGACTGCGTTTGACAAGAAAGACAGATGCTTTCCATCCAATCATAGTTGGCTAGAGGACATGAAAGTGGTAGATAAGACTTGGATTTTCATACATAGTCAACAAACCAAGCACTCATCTTTTACATGAGTACAAAACATTTTACTCATTTAAAACGTAGCCTTCAGTAAATCACTACATAGGCTTGGGACCCCAACTTCAACTAACCACGCAAGTTGTAACCTGAAAATGAAACATGAAGGGTTCACACTTGACAACAATTGGATCCAACTTATCTAAAAATTTTGAATTGGTCAATTTTTTTATTTTAATTTTAAATTTTTAGTTTAATTTAATTTAATAATTTTGTTAAAACTAATTAATTGAATAATTAATCAGCTAATTTTACAAATTAAAATAAACCGATTAATTTTTTATTTAATAGTCTCATTTTTAATTAAACCTTAAAACATTTCAATTATTTTAATTTCTTTAGTTTTATTTAATCTTTAATCGATTTCATAATGATTTAATACCAGTTGAACTTTCAAACATTAAATCTCTTGTTTTATTAGTTTAACTTCTAGTCCGATTTTAATAATAAAATTAAAAGAATTATTAAACTAAATCAAACTTCAAAATTAAAACCAAATTAAATAATTATTCGGTTAAAATTTATACTGTTAATAACCGATCAGACCGAATTGCTTTAAAGTACATTTCTATATTAATTTGCTAAAAAAGCCTAACTAACCTAATAATTATTTTTAAACCTTTTGCACTATTAGGACTTCATAACAAGTTAATATTATTTTCATCCAAACACCTTTAATTTGAAGAATTTTGATAAAATTCAGTTATTGTATTTTAATATTTCAGTTAATATTGATTTTATTTATCATGTAAGTTTTATTATCTTTTTAATACACAATAATTTAAAAGGTTCAAATTACAATATATATATATATATACAGTAAATGACGTATGTTTGGTACTGGAAGGAGCATAATTGGTAGAGTGAAAGTAAAATGTGTACACCTCAGTGACCAGATTATTGAGTCAATCTTAAACCAAAGCCAAACTACCTATGGTCTTCGACCCCACATGTCTCTTATATGTTATGTTACAATCAAGTCTTTTTGGGAGACATCCTTATCTTGGGGCCATTTTCCAATGCACAATGAACTTTTCCTTGACTAAATATTATTGCTAACAATAATATAAGACAAAAATAAAAAACTTATTTTTATAATATTAATAATTATATATTTTATAAGCTCTAAGTGACGGGTCCAGGCTTTCTAGTTTTAGTTTAATAGCAAAAAATGAGGATTAGGTCACTCATTTATCTTATTTCTTTGTGTACTATGAGTATGGACTTAGTCTTAGGCATGTAGGTTAAATTGACCGATATTGTCTTTTATATTATCATACAAAAAGTGACATGTTCGAGTTATAAAATCAGTCTTTTTATAAGATATAAAAAAAAGATTGCGTATAATTGATGACCTTCTTCCGATCTTCTCAAAATGTAAATAATATATTTTAAATGCGAACAAATTAATGAAAATACTGATTAGTTTATAGATCAAGCAATTAAATTAATAATCCAAAAAATTCTGATCCTCTCTTTGTGCTGAGCAAAAGCGAAGAAAGAATTATGACAAAGTCTCAGTCAACACGGTCAAGATTGATGGGCTGTTATATTGATTACGACGTCGCAATTTGTAAAACGGCGTCGTTATAAAAGAGAGGAAGCCCTTCTTCTGTTGATAGTGTATTTGCATGCCAAATTTACCGCAGCATGAGGTGTGAAAGCAGAGAGGGACATATTAGGTATAGAGAGGGACGTCAGGGACTGGAGATGAACCTCCACACAAACGACACCGTCTCAGTCTCTGCACCCACGTGAAGCTTCCTCTGCTCACGACCCCAATAAGATCCTCCGTATCCAAAAGTGGGCACCCTCTTAGAAACCAAAAACCCCTGGCCCCCACTTCCACCTCTTACAACTCACACGTGTCCCCCAACCCCTATCACGTGAACTGCCACGTGTTCCCAACTGAGACACCCTCTCCACACTCTGTGCCTGTCCTATAAAACCACAACCTGCGTCTCGGGTCATAGACAACCCAAGAAGGAGCACGCATAGCCTAACTAGGATCAGATCACAAATTGGGTTTACTGTTCTCGACATGATTCTTATCTTTCCCGAAAGAAAAATCCAAAAACAATTTCTCGTTCTCTGCAACCCTTTTTTAATAATAGTAACAGATACATACACCATCAACAGCAACTTGAAAAAAGGGGCTGCGATTGCGAATCTCAGCTTACGTTAGCCTCTCCGACACCTGCCACCGAGATTTTGTTCTCTGTTACTCTCTAACACAATCCCCATTTTCCTTTTTATCCTGTTCTGTTCTGTTCGGTGGATATATGTTCTTCTTCTTCTTCTATATTCTATGAAACACAGAGCAGACGCAGAAACAAACGTTAAAATGGTCACTAAGCTGCTTCTACTTATGTTCGCTATCTGTCGGTTGATTGTAACCGTCGGGTTGACCGTTGACCCCGCAGGGCTTCTCCGGATGGGAGTTGACGGTCAACTCAGTGTCGACCCAGCAGACATGGAGGCTGTTTCGACGGACTTCGGTTTGCTCGGTCGAACCGAGCCGATGGCAGTGTTGCGACCAGCTTCAGCCGAGGACGTGGTGAGACTGGTTCGAACGGCGTTTAACGGTTTCACGGTGTCGGCTAGGGGTCACGGGCATTCGATTAACGGACAGGCGCAGACGAGTGACGGAGTGGTGGTAGAGATGAGCCACCGGAGTGGATCGAAGAAGGCGGCGCAGCCGCAAGTTTCGGTGCAAGAGATGCACGTCGATGTCTGGGGAGGAGAGTTGTGGATAGACGTGTTAAGGAGCACCTTAGAGTATGGACTCGCACCCAAGTCATGGACCGACTACTTGTACCTCTCAGTGGGTGGTACCTTGTCCAATGCTGGGATTAGTGGTCAAGCTTTCAACCATGGACCTCAGATTAGCAATGTCCATGAGCTTGACGTTGTTACAGGTCTTCTTCTCCTTCTTCTTCTTCTTCAGAATTTTGTCAGATGGTGTTTTCTAAACAAAGTTTTTCGCTGTGTCAACATATCAAATACCCTGTCCAGGTTTTGTTTTGTCTTGGTTGTGCTCAATTCTGTCCCACGTTTTGTTTAACATAGTTTCCGTACGTGAGCTCTCTTGTTTGTTTGAAGTTGTTCTCACATGAAATATTGTTTTTATTGATGACAAGACAATTTTGTCTTCACCAGTTTTTCTTATCAGGAATTTCTGAACTAAATTATGTATATTCACCATATATGGTATATAGATTTGGTATTTTTACTCTATATTAACAAACAGTTAAAACTGTTTCTGGATTACAGGAAAGGGTGAGCTCTTGACATGCTCAGAAGAACAGAACTCAGATCTCTTCCATTCAGTTCTTGGTGGTTTAGGACAATTTGGAATAATCACTAGGGCAAGAATTTCCCTTGAACCAGCACCCCAAAGGGTATCTTTCACTTTTACCCTTTGCATGTTGCTCTATCAAAGATAACTAGACAGCGAATTTCATATGAAAAAGAAAACACGGAACAAAGCCTTGAACTTCGTTAAAACTTGTCGGATTAAGATAAGTACAGTGAAAGAACTAAAAGTTAAAAGGTATGAACTATAAACTCAAAAGGGTTGGGTCCATATGAGCTTTTAAACACATCTAGACGGCTTTCCTAAAGCTGGCAGTGTCGTTGACATGTCCTTTTGGTAGTCTATTTTTGGCTTTCTCTTTCTTATGATGTTGTTCTCTTTGCTTGTCACTATAATGTTACAGGTGAGGTGGATTAGAGTTCTGTACTCCGACTTTTCGACCTTTACAATGGACCAAGAGTATCTCATCTCACTGCATCAAAAACCATCTAACCAAAAGTTCGATTATGTTGAGGGTTTTGTAATAGTTGATGAAGGACTCATCAACAATTGGAGGTCCTCCTTCTTTTCCGCTCGTAACCCTATCAAGATCAGCTCCATTAGTGCCAGTGGCGGTGTACTATACTGCTTGGAGATCACCAAGAACTACAAAGAACTCTCTTCAGACACCATAGATCAGGTATACCATTATCACTTAAAACCACAGCTTTAATAAATCTGAAAATGGCTTCCAAAGGAGAACCTTCTGCTAGTTAGAATCTGTGTCATTCTTTTTTGTACTATTATATACATCAAAAACAAATCTTGTTTAAGTTTGAAAAATGTGTTTGATCTCAGTTTTGTCCCACTATTCCTAGATTATATGATTGAGACTACACATAAAAATAAAGAGAAAACACATTATTTATACTTTTCAGCTTTCTGCAAAACGTTAACAGAATCATGCATTAAACAAAGAATGGAAAATCTTCTGTAATCTATCGTACTCATTTGGGTGGGATCAGATCTTAATAGTAACTTAACAGAGAATTTGATGCGCATTTGGATACTAAGATTGAATGAAACTTTAATGTTTGTTTATTGCATAGAATATTCAGTAAATCTAATCAAGCCGGCAGCCGATTAAAATATTCTGATTAATCTGTCTTCCTGAACTATCCCATTGGAAGCAAACTTATCCTGACAAAAGCAACTGTCTCGTAGCAGGTTTTCTTTTCTTTCTTTTTTGGTATGTGTACTTTGATGGTATTTATCTAATCTTTGTTGTTTGGTGATAATGAACACCAACTTAATATAATTAACTACCAATCTAATGGTACCATCTATGCCTGACAGGAAGTAGAGTCGCTGTTAAAGAAACTGAATTTTATACCAACATCAGTGTTCACGACGGATCTGCCATATCTGGATTTCCTGGACCGAGTTCACAAGGCAGAGATGAAGCTGAGGTCTAAAGGCTTGTGGGAGGTGCCACACCCATGGCTCAACCTCTTCGTCCCAAGATCGAGAATTGCAGACTTCGATAAGGGTGTGTTCAAGGGGATCTTGGGGAACAAAACCAGTGGGCCTATCCTCATCTACCCCATGAACAAAAACAAGTAAGTTCCAATCCATTTTTCTAATTCCACAATTTATGCTTTTTCTCTTTTTATTTTTAAAATTTTAATGTAGGAGCCTATTTCCGGCTCTAGATACATGCATGCAACATGCAAGTACACATATGAGGACTCTACCTGGCGTCAAGTGTAGTGTGGTCACCACCCTATATAAGTTGAGGCACGATAGGATTAGTATATTTTATTAAATTAATTTAGTATTTTAATAAAATTTAATGTACAAATTATGCATATAAAGATGAAAATAAAAATATAATAATGTATAATTGTTAAAATTAAAATTTAATATATTAAATTAATTTAGTAAAAACATATCTTTAAAATTTTATCATAATATAAAATAATAAGATGATTTTTAAAAAAATGAGGAAAAGCTTTTGTCTTTATTAAAAACAACAAAGGTAGTTTTAATATAATTAGTATAATTAATTAAAATAATATTAATTTATTAAAAATTTAGGCTAGAACCCATAAATAATTTAATTTATTAAATTTAAATAGAATTAATTCGGGACTTATTTATTATTGTGGTCCTAGGATGACGTAATGACATGTGTCAAATAGGACATGCCAAACAGTGAAACACGTACATGACCCACGTGCAAAGCAGATGGCTGCTGTGTTATTAAGCTCCAGCTTGGATTGACAAACACTTCTTCTTTTGTTTTTTTCTACATTTCATCTGTTACAAAAGAAGATAAAAGATCGGACGGCCATGATCCTCCAAGTGGGAAAGATTCCCATGTCAGGAAGATCTTCCCTTTGGGACCAAAGATTGCGACCGTACTGGTGTCGTTGTCCGAACACAAAACAAGAGACTAAGTCGAACTAGTTCCACGAACCTTGCCGTTTATGTACATAAATGGGTCCCCTTTTATGTAATGGTTTTTAGTTTTTACAGCCCAACGAACACAACTCCTAACATATGACTGATGGATAGTGGTAACTGATCTGGTGCAGGTGGGACCATAGGAGCTCAGCTGTGATTCCTGACGAGGATGTGTTTTACCTAGTTGCGTTATTAAGATCAGCATTGGATAACAGCGAGGAGACTCAGACATTGGAGCACTTGACCAATCAGAACCATCGGATTCTGAAATTCTGTGATGACGCTGGGATCAAGGTGAAGCAGTACCTGCCCCATTACGCAACACAGGAGGAGTGGGTGGACCACTTTGGAGATAAGTGGGCGCAGTTTTATGAGAGGAAGATGGAGTTTGACCCCGGGCGCATTTTAGCAACAGGCCAACGTATATTCAAACCTTCCTTCACTTCTTCTTCTTCTTCTTCTTCTACATGGACCAGAGTGGCCTCTTCGTGGTGATATTAACCCATCCAATTCACCAAAACCATACTATACTAACAGATCAGGAACATCCTTGTACAGTAAGTCCAATGTCAAGGGGACTCGATTGATAATGTAGTAGTTCAATCCATGATATTTTTATTGCAAATTTGTTATAATTAATGACGTACAAATCTAAATCCAGTTCGAACCTAAGTCTGAATTCAAATCGAATTAAATATATTCTAATTTGTTCGTTCAAGATTGACAAAGTTCAATGCTTTATAATTACATGGAACATTAACTCATTTTAAACCCAAGTTTGAGTTTTGAACTCCTTGACGAGGAAACTAACTGAAAAACAAAACTAAAAACCGTAAGATTCCGTAACAAATGGACATAAGGGCATATGCTTAATGGATCAGGGGCAGTAGTATATTACTTGAGGGACTTGCTTTCTAGATTTTATGAAGAGAAATCTTGTTTCATGGTACATTAGTTTCTGTCCTGAGCATAACTTGAAAATGTGATTGTCTCAGCTTTTGTAACCTCTCCAGTTTTTTTGGGAACGGTTTTCTACGGTTGCTGAGTTTATACTACCGAACATCAACTACCGTTCTTAAGTACGGTTACAATCTTAAATCTTAAATGGAGTAGAGAGGTGGGCAGATTTAGCGCTCGCTATCCCTTTACCGATGACAAAGGGTCCAACAGTCCATTCTTTTATGGACAAGAAATGGATACCATACCAGTATATGTAAGCTACTACACTTTGTCATCATGGAACCACCATCTTGTCTCCTTCGGAGATCTACCACTCTTGCAGTTCTTCACGTACCGATCATTGTCAGCCGGGCGTTGCTGCACCGATGGCAGAACTTATGAACGTCATTTTCTCATTACCAGTACTGTGAGCTAAGTGGATAGAATAAATAACAACAAACTTTTAGATGTTGACCATACCTTCTTGGTTGCACTTGACAACATAGACAGGATGCTGATGCAGATAGAACTAACAGTCATAGCAGGGGACCATGAATCATACAGAATATCTGCAAAGATGAAAATGCCTGATCAAACAAGGGAGGGCATGAATTACAAGTAGAAAAGTACTTTTTAACACCTTATTTGTTCCTTTGAAACATCTAAACTTTATTTGCAAGAGAAGTTTTCAAAATCCTATTTACTTTTTGTAAATTCCATCTGCAAATAACTCATGGATCCAAGGACTAATCAAGTTATAACTATCTAACAAGATAACCATCATTTCACAATATCTTTTAGATGAAGCTTCACAACTAGGAGGAAAATTCCAGATGTACAAAGTTTTGGGTGAGAACACAACAAAATGGAAGATGTACTTGTTTTACAAGGAGGTGACTCAATCACAAGATGAAATGGTTAGGGAAGGGGTTACAACTTACAAGAGCAAAGGGGAAGGTATTCTTAAAGCTCAGTCCACAAAATTTTAGGCGACATCTCAGAATTCGGTTCACCCATTGAGAACCCACATACAAGTCTACGATGTGGTCATAAGTTCACGTCTTTAACCTCGGGAAATTGTGTCCAAGACATTTGCCCGGTAACAGACCAACATACACAAGAACACAGTTAATAAATCGCTAGAGCCAGACAGTTTCTTTATCCAAGAACAACCTTTTCACTAGCAATGCCCTAAGACACCACAATTACACGTAAAGCCATTATACTATTACCAAAAAAGCAATAACACCATTTAAATTTTATCATCTGGGCTTAAGGATATTATTAAATCAAGCAATTTTCTCAAGCAGTCAAATCGTGCAGACAGAGTACATGTCAATTTCGTTCATAACACCTCAATACCTGCAAATTCACTTCATTATTACAATCCCGAAAACGAACTCAAGCCATTAAAGTAACATTAATTAATAAAAATCACAGTTAGCAACAGGCAGAAAGCTACAGTAGCCCACCAATCTTCAAATAAATGAAAAAGCAATTAAACGCTGGAGTACCTAAGCAAATATGTCCATTGCTATAGATGTGAGGATGCAGAGGCGCGGGTGGGATAAAAATCACCTGTTTAAAACCCAAATTTCAGTTCTAATCACATGAAAAAATGGAAAAAAAATTAAATGACCAAATTATATATATAGACCTGCGGTGCTTCCATGGGGTAATGTTCTGGAAAATCGACTTGAAGCTGATAAGTTTCGTTCGCATACAAAGTTCCCGGAGCTCCGTTGACTTCGATCACCCATCTTTTCCAGGTCAAAAAACCGCTCAAATTAATTCCAAAAAAAATTGAAAAATAGTGTAAGAAAAATTTAGGTGGTGTACGACCTACCGTTGGAGATTATCAGTAGCTTTGTGTTTGAAACCGGTAGGAGGATTCAATTGCCATTCTGTGAGCTCCTTTTGCAGTCTATTACACGCGATCTTGCTTAAAGCCTACGCATTTATCAAAAGTCAAAACAAGAAATTGAAAATCCTCACAGAATCAAATCAAATGATAATTAAATCGAAGACTGGACCTTGCGTGACTGAGAGGAGGAGGAGGAGCTGGTCATGTTTCCTCACGAAAGAGCGAGACCGCGAGAGCGAAGAAGAAGCAGCCTGTTCGTTACTATCACGGTCTGGGTTTTTATTATACATAAATATATATATTAACAAGCATAGTGATTGGGTGTTGGTGATCTTTGTGTTTGTAGCTTCTGGAACCTCAAGCTTAGGAAATGGTAGTTGGTTGCTATCCAACCGCTGTGATCATGCCACGTAAGCTTTAATCTTTCAGTACGGATACAATCAGTTGTTTCCGTTACCATCTTTATTCTTTTACTCCTTACATTCTTTTTTAAAGGAAAAATACAACAGAGGTTATAAAATAAGTATGAGAAAACAAGTTTCCGACATATCTTCTACAGGATACGGTAATACCCTATAGGTGTATTATCAAAAAAAGGTGATGCCGACATATCCTTATTTACCTTTTACTTATTCAATAGCAGTCCGAGAGTAATGGACTACATTAAGAGTTCAATTAGATCACAGCGAATAACATGAACCAATTTAGCCATCGGATAATATCACCTTTTATTTTAATAAAATTAATTATTTAATATTAGTTATTTACACGTAAATAACTTATAAGGGCATATTTTAAAAAATTTTATAAAAATGAAAATTATATTTTAATATTTATTTAAATATTCTTATAAAATTTATGTTTTAAATATGTATTTGCATAAATATTAAGTTTATAACATAGAACATGTATTATTATTATTATTATTATTATTATTATTATTATTATTATTATTATTATGACTATTATTACTACTATTATTACTTGTTGCTTTCTTTTCCATATTAATCAAGTTAAAGCTCATTTTTTAGTATATTAGCTTATTTATCACTAACTTTTCATTCAAACTACTAATAATTAGTGAAAGAAAATAATAATAAAAATGACAGCTTGAATAATTTGGAATAATTTTTGGGTGCAATCATCATTTCATCCTTTAATTTCTAATATGCGGAAGAAAACGTTTTTCATAGGAGTATTTTCAAAAACAACAGATTGAGTTCAATCTGCCAACTCAAGCAATCAATTATTAAATATGATTATCAGCAGTTTGATATAGTTAAATATTAAAATACTTCTCAATTCACCAAAAAATAACTCATCAATCACTTACCAAATAATGGCATTGTCATTTTAAAATTGTAAATAATAAAAAATAGAAGTTAGCAATTAAAACTTTGACATTTTAAAACCATAAATAAATAAAAAAGACAAACAATTTGTGTGATAATCAAACAATGATATAAGTAAGGTTGACATATAAAACTTGACCCGAAGTCAATAAGTTAGGTTTAAATTAATTGAGTTTCGAATCAAGTTGAGATCTAAAAGATCAGCATGAATTTTAGTTCCAACAATTGAAACTTCTTCACCAAAGTAACATTATTTAAGTGCTCGAAAAATGTTAGTTTGATCAATTACATCAAATAGCTGAAACTTTAAATTAGGCTCAGATCGAAGATAATAAACATTGAATTACTGTTAATCTCACCCGACTCAATCCATTATTTACTAATAAAAATATGTTTGTTTTTATTTTAAAATTCATTACTTATTCTTTATGATATTGTTTTTAGGTCTTCATTTTAAAATTATAATAAATAAAAAATTAACGAAATATTGAATAATATATTTGCAGGCTTGACAACTAAAGTTCAACCTATTTCATTTTGAAATTAATAGGTTAAACTTAAGTTGATAAAATTTCAATTTGAGTCTGAATCTAGACAGTTGACTTGATGTTTGATCCGAACAATTCAAACTCTCTTATCAAAATAACGTTGTTTTGCTGTAATTGCTTAAAACGATATTGTTTTAGTCAATTGTAATAAAACAACATTATTTTATAATTGTTCTAGTCAAATTTAGGCTGCACATCTCAAGTTTTCAAGTTTGACCAAGTTATACTTGAGTTGAAATCGAAAACAATAAAAACCAAATCGTTGATGATTCAGCTCAACCCGTTTTATAATCATCCATAAATATAAGAAAACAAATAATGCCTTTTAAAATATAAAAAATAAAAATGTCAAATCATAAAGAATTCTCATATAATTATTCGTTTAATCTTCATAGCTATCTTATAACCCTAATTTGAATCCTAAGTCCTAGAAATCAAATATGTAAGAATGAAATAAATCCTCGAATAATTTGGGTCTAATTAAGGACAATAATTGCTTGAGTTGACCTGAGTCTTACTAAGTTCGACCCAAAATTTTAAAATTAAATATCAAACTCTTTAACAAGAAACTAATAGAAAAACTAAAACTAAAAACCATGAAATTATGTGACAAAGATATAGTCACTAGAGTGACCTAAAGTTTTGTTTTGAGTTTGGGTCATGAAAGTATTCTTAAGTAGAATGATTATGACCATGTTTCAACAAGAAAACTTCCCTTTAAGGAAAAATTTTAATAAGTAATTTAAAAATTAAAATTTTATTTCAGAAGAATATTAAAATCTTATTCTAATCCAAAACAATTTAGTGGTGGACATAAGGGCATATGCTTAATGGATCAAGGGCAGTAGCATATTACTTAAGGGACTTGCTTTCTAATTATATATATATATATATATATAACAAATTTTATGGTAGTTCTTGGGTGATAGACTCCCAACTCTTTCTCTAATAGGATAGGTATGCATCCTTTAAATGGGTGCTCGAACGTGGTGATCTCTAACGAGAATTATTCTGCATAATTTGTTAGTCAGTCCGCACTCTAATTATCTTTTCAATAAATATACTGAAGTTCAACGACCCAGACTTGCTTTCTAGATTTTATCAAGAGAAATCTTGTTTCATGGTACATTAGTTTCTGTCCTGAGCATAACTTGAAAATGTATTTGTCTCAGCTTTTGTAACCTCTTCAGTCTTTTTGGGAACGGTTTTCCCTACAGTTGCTGAGTTTATACTACCAAACATCAACTACCTTTCTTAAGTATAGTTATTGGTCGGGTCGGCTAAATTTGGTAAACTTTCAATCAATGGGCGCCAATCGGTCGATCTCATACTCATCGTTTAATCCGAACGATTCACACATTCATACCATTAGCGGAAGAAATTCTACGCAAACACGTATTCGCTTAAACCAACCGCAAAATCGTATATAAGGTATAATTCTCCCATAATTCGGTGTCACGATGATAACATAGTTTTTTCTGCGATTCAACAATCTCACCATCACCGAAACTTACTTGGCGTCGGAGAATTTAATCGGACCTCACCCCGACGCGTCTTCTTTTTTGCAGATGTTTTCTACGTGAAGTTCATCACAGAAGGTTGTCAATCAATAGATCCAAACGGCAATGTTCTGTTCGGTCAGAATCCGGCTGAACCAGTTACCATCTTCAATCTTATATGGAGTAGAGAGGTGGGCAGATTTAGCTTTCAATATCCTTTTACCGATGACAAAGGGTCCAACAGCCCATGCTTTTATTTACAAGAAATGGATATCATACCAGTATATGTATGCTACTACACTTTGTTATCATGGGACCACCGTCTTTGCCTTGTTTGATTGTTGACTGATTAACTAATTTTTTAACTGGTTAATCAAAATTAACTGTTTAATTTCATCAAGAAACTATTCTAATTATTTGATTGTTGACTGATTCAACCTAACTAACTAAAATTAAAAGCTCCTTATGAATAACTTTTTAGACAATACACTAATTATCCTTTTCTATGATGCCAATTTTGCCCAACCTCTTTTCCTCTATTTAAATTATTTTATTAGACTTCATTTGAATTGTTATATTTTATATTTAAATATATTATTATCATTGTTATTATTATTATATGTAGTATGCTTTTTATTAGAGTTATAAACTTAATTTTTACAAAATTAAATATCTAAAATCTAAAATCTTATAAAATATTCAACGAAATATTAAAATATATAATATTCATATCCTTATACTTTTTTAAAAAGTACGATTTCATAAGTCATTTTACACATAAACAGTTAATATTAAACAACTTATTTTACCAAAATCAACTGATATAATCGACTATCAGCTAATAGCTAATGCAATTAGCTAATTGTTAAACAGGGCTTTTGGATCTCTTTCATGTTGAAGCGTTTCCTCTCGCATTTGCTCACGTACTGATCATTGTCAAACGGGCGTTGCTGCACCAATGGTAGAACTTATGAGCGTCATTTTCTCATTACCAGTATTGTGAGACGTACTGATCATTGTCAAACGGGCGTTCCTGCACCAAAGGTAGAACTTATGAGCGTCATTTTCTCATTACCAGTATTGTTAGCTAAGTGGATAGAATAAATAACAACAAACTTTTAGATGTTGACCATACCTTGTTGGTTGCACTTGACAACATAGTGAGGATGCTGATGCAGCTAGACCGAACAGGCTCATCACGGGGCCATGAATCCAAACTGCCTGATCAAATAAGGGCAGGCATGAATGAAAAGTAGAAAAGTACTTTTTAACACCTTATTTGTTCCTTTGAAACATCTAAACTTTAGTTGCAAGAGAAGTTTTCAAAATCCTATTTGCTTTTTGTAAATTCCATCTGCACATAACTCATGGATCCAAGGACTAATCGAGTTATAACAATCTAACAAGATAACCATCATTTCGTAATATCTTTTAGATGAAGCTTCACAACTAGGAGGAAAATTCCAGATGTACAAAATTTGGGGTGAGAACACAACAAAAAGGTGTACTTGTTTTACAAGGAGGTGACTCAAACACAAGATGAAATGGTTAGGGAAGGGGTTACAACTTACAAGAGCCAAGGGGAAGGTATTCTTAAAGCTCAGTCCACAAAATTTTAGGCGACATCTCAGAATTCGGTTCATTCATTGAGAACCCACATACAAGTCTACGAAGTGGTCATAAGTTCACATCTTTAACCTTGGAAAATTGTGTCCAAGACATTTGCCCGGTAACAGACCAACATACTCAAGAACACAGTTAATAAATCGCTAGAGCCAGACAGTTTCTTTATCCAAGAACAACCCTTTCACTAGCAATACCCTAAGACACCACAATTACACGTAAAGCCATTATACTATTACTAAAAAGAAATAACGCCATCTAAATTTTATCATCTGGGCTTAAGGATATTATTAAATCAAGCAATTTTCTCAAGCAATCAAATTGTGTAGACAGAGTACATGTCAATTTCGTTCATAACACCTCAATACCTGCAAATTCACTTCATTATTACAATCCCAAAAACGAACTCAAGCCATTAAAGTAACAGTAATTGATAAAATCACAGTTAGCAACAGGCAGAAAGCTACAGTAGCCCACCAAGCTTCTAATAAATGAAAAAGCAATTAAACGCTGAAGTACCTAAGCAAATATGTCCATTGCTATAGATGTAAGGATGCACAGGCACGGGTTCGATAAAAATCACCTGTTTAAAACCCAAATTTCAGTTCTAATTACATTAAAAAATGGAAAAAAAATGACAATAATTATATATATGGACCTGCGGTGCTTTGTCGGGGTAATCTTCTGGAAAATCGAATTGAAGCTGAAAAGTTTCGTTCGCATACAAAGTTCCCGAAGCTCCATTGAATTCGATCACCCATCTTTTTCAGGTAAAAAATCCACTCAAATTAATTCCAAAAAATTTTGGAAAATAGAGTAAGAAAAATTTAGGTGGTGTACGACCTACCGCTGGAGATTATCAGTATCTTTGAGTTTGAAACCGGTAGGAGTCTTCGATAGCCATTTTTTGAGCTCCTTTTGCAGTTCATCACACGCGGTCTTGCATTTATCAAAATTCAAAACAAGAAATTTAAAATCCTCACAGAATCAAATCAAATCAAATCAAATGACATTGAAATCGAAGATTGGACCTTGGTTGACTGAGAGGAGAAGCCGGATCCGATCATGTTTCCTCACGAAAGAGCGAGACCGCGAGAGCGAAGAAGAAGCCGCCTTTTCGTTTCTATTACGATCTGGGTTTTTTACTTTATATATGTATATAAACACGTACAATGATTGGGAGTATATCCACGTCACTACTACTGCTACTAAGTCACTACTGCTACTTCTACTTTTACTGTTTCATTTACTGCTGTTACTTTCTTTTCCTGTACTAATCAAGTTAAAGTTTATTTTTTTACCATATTAGCTTATATATCACTAACTTTTTTCATTTAGGGTACTAGTATTTAGTACAGGAAAAATAATAATAAAGGATAATAACTTGAGTAATTTCGAATAATTTTTTGGCACAATAATCTTTTTATCATTTAATTTTTCAGCTGCGGAGGAAGATGCTTTTCATGAGAGTATTTTCAAAAATAATATATTGGGTTCAATTTGTCAATCCAATCATTTGGCTATCAAATATGATTATCAGCACTTTAAAATAGTACAAACATCCAAATATTTCTCAATTCATTAAAAATAACTGATTAATCATTTATCAAATAAGGTTATTGTCATTTTAAAATTGTAAACAATAAAAATAGTAGTTGGCAACTAAAACTTTGTAATTTTAAAATAATAAATAAATAAATAATATGACAAAAAATTGTATGATAATCAAACAATAATATAAGTAAGATTGATTGATAAAACTTGACCCGAAATCAATAAGTTAAATTTAGATTAATTGAATTTCAAATCAAGTTGAGATCTAAAAGATCAACACAGTATTTTAGTTTCAACAAATGAAACTTCTTCACCAAAATAACATTATTTTAATATAAGTGCCCGTAAAATATTATTTTGATCAATTACGCCAAATAGTTCAAACTTTAAATTGGGCTCAAATCGAAAATAATAAACATTGAATTGCTGTGGATCCCACCCGGCTCAATTCATTATTTAGTAATGAAAATGAATTTATTTTTTATTTTAAAAATTATTACTTATTCTTTATGATATTATTTACTTCAATTTTTATAGGTCTTTATTTTAAAATTATAATAAATAAAAATTAATGAAATATTGAATAATATATATTTAGGCTTCACAACTAAAATTCGACCTGTTTCATTTTGAAAGAAATAGGTTAAATTTAAGTTGATAAATTTTCAAATTGAGTCCGGTCAGCTTGAAGTTTGATCCGAACAACTCAAACGTTCTTATTAAAATAATTTTGTTTTCATGTAATTACTTCAAACGATATTGCTTTATTCAATTGTACTAAAACAACATTATTTTATAATTGTTCTAATAAAATTCAGGTTGCACGTATCAAGTTTGACCAATTTATAGTTGAGTTTAAATAAAAACAATAGACACCAGATTGCTATCGATCCAGCTCAATATAAGAAAACAAATAATACCTTTTAAAAAAATAAAATAAAATGTCAAATCATAAAGAATTCTCATATTATTAACCGTTTAATCTTTATAGCTATCTTATAACCTTTTTTTAAAATTAAATATCAAACTTAAAATTTTCTGAAAATGAGCTCGCCTGGCTAGGTGACCTCAAATTAGGTCAGGATAGGTCGGGTCATATTATCATATCTAGATTTAACTAAGTTTATGTTAACAATCCAACTAGTTTGATTTTAAGCATCCAACTTGGTTTGGTAGGGATAATTTCGATGGTGAGGAGGCGTGCGTCTCAACGCATCAAACCCCTGGTCATAAGTTCATTTCTCCATTTCTTCACAAGATGTGTAACGCGCCTTTTACTGGAATGTGGGTGTGACCAAACGGGACAATACCTGACCGGTAAAACTCCCGACCCAAACCACAACCATATTTGTTCTAAATACTATTCAAGCAAATAATATTTTAGTGATTTTTAATATTTTAGTAGAAAATCACAATGATTATTGTATTTTATCATAATGCAACTATACGGAAACATTTTAATTGTGTAAGGGTAAAATTACATGTTCCTAAAACTCCTCAAATTCAGTGTCTTAAAGAAACTCTTACTGAACGTTGTTGTTATCGTTTGCAACTACAATATAATTATAATTTAGATGGTCATTCCAATGTATTGCAATTATACTTTTGTCCATATTGAATTAATCGATCTTGGTCCCTTAAAATCCGAGATAAAGTTTAGATTGTTGATAGCCATAAATTTAATTTGGTTGATTGATCTATGATCAATTCTAGTTCTAATATGATTATTTTGTTATAACCAGAAGGATTTAAATAAATTGTCAAGTTCAAATTGACTGGACTTGAATATCTAAGCACAAGTTTAAACAAGGTCGACTTGAACTTGGCCCGTTAATTTTAGATTTGACGGGTTTGGATTAATTTGTCATGCTTAATCTGTATTATTTATAATTATAAAATGTAATTTATTAATTAGTTACTAGATTTCATGCGGATATAAACTAGATCAAATTTCTTATTCTAATTATAGTATTTCTATTATATTTCATTAAATCTCATCCACACATTTACAGAAACTTTATATAAATATGTGAATAAAATTTAATAAAAAATGACCGAAAAATCGAAACACGTAAACAGTCTTTATGATCAAAGCTGTTTGTGACATTTCAAAATCACAATGTTCTTCAGGATCTGAAGAGACTAATTTGCAGAACAAGGAAACTTTTTACAAAATTTGGCTAACTTCTCAACTGTTGAGAGACGGCTAGCTTCTGCTCTTTGAATACTAAATTACCTGAAGAAACATGAGAATCCCACTTGAACTTTCAATCTTCTGACTGATCTGTAGCACCTTCTCTCGTCACGGGACCAGCAGGATTCGAGTCTTCAGAGTAATCAGCAAACTCCTCCTTGTACATTTCTTCAATCATCGGCTTCCATAGCCGCACTCGAGCGTTTATGAACCAATTGGAGACCTGGAACAGCAACAAATTTCGTCAGTGAATCCATTCGATTCGTAATACGAAAGGTAATAACTAGTTCTTGAAACTTTGATTACTTGATTCTTGGTCAATCCTGTCTGAGACGCCAACATTAGTTTCTCAGAATCATTAGGGTACCTGTAATTAAAAAAAATTGCATCAGACCTAGATTTAATTGCCGTGATCGTAGACTAATTGTGCATGTTCAAGTGCTTACGGATGGAGAAAGTGTTCAAAGAGCCAAGATCGGAGGATGGCTACAGAGGTCTCTGGCAAACCCCTGATAGGTCTCCAAGCTTGCCTTTGGCCTGTTATGATTCCAAGCTGTTGAAGACACAACCTGGTTTGTCTGGTATTATCTACATCGAACAAGTTGAGCTGTGACAAACCACGGTTGATTCTTGGTAAATCCTGTGAAAGTTTTCTTCTTGCAGTAATGATTTGAGACACAATAGCATCTCTTAAGCTTGAGAAATGCCTGGACATTGCTTGGAGTGCTAGACCAGTGTAGGATTTGGCTGCTCCTGATCCTGCAACCTCTTCAAATGATAGTATCACTTGCTCCATTTGATGGTAGTATTTCTCAAATCTATCCTCTACCTGAAACGTATGTTACAAGAAGTTTTTAACACTTCAGGTTTTTACAGAACCTGACAACGATATTTCATTACACCCACCTCTTCTAGCAGTGCTACAAGCTTTACAATTTTAACTTGCACTGCTTGCTTATCAGCTGTTAAGAGATCGTTACTGTACAAATCTGCTTTTAACTGAGAAGAAAGTCCCAGAGCTCCTCTTCTGCTGCCATGTATGAACTTGTCTGCAAACTTTTCGTTACTGATGTCAACGGTCTTCTCACTGATGTTCACAATCTCCGCTAAAAGGATCTGAGCAGGCTTCAAGTATCGTGAATTTCTTATAACCATGGCAAAAGATTCTGCTTCATGCAGCGTAGTAGAAGATCTAAATGCATTGGAACTGAAGGAGTAGTCTGTATTTACTTCCTCAACTCCTATGTTGCAAGCTTCTCTTGTCTGCTCACCAGAAATTAAGTAACCTGGAACTGTAAGTTCACTATTTAAGGGTCTCTGCCTACATTGAACCTGAGGAACGAGCAAGTGAGAACCAAGAGACAAGGAGAGCCTCTGAGTTTGATTGTTGGTCTCGTCTGTAGCTCCAAGAAGATCCATTAAATGTCTTGTATGACCAACCTCTGTCTGTTCCTCCATTGAAGAAGCTTGAACAAAGTTCATTGGTCTAGACATTCTGTCCTTGAGAGATTGAACGTTAGGCAATGCACCAAGAGACTCAGAGAAAATGTTGATGCCTTTAAACTCTGAACCATAGGTGCTGTAATGGAAATGGTTTTGACTACTGGTGGGGTCTAAGTCACTGAACTGCTGCGTAGAGCTAGAAGTTGGATGTGCTTGTGAATCTTGTGAAACCATGAGTGAGTTCTTCGAATACTGAGTATCAGAGCTCCATTCTTGGTAGATTTCCAACAGAAAAAGAGAAAACTCAAGCTTCACATTCACATGCAAAAACTAGATCATGGGATTACCAGCAGAGAACTTGCAGAGCAGTTGGATTGTTAAGTAGAAGCTTAGAAAGGTCATCTGAAGGATGATTTTCAGGAATTGGAATAGCTTTTGTTCTAACCTGGACTTAAGAAACAGAAGCATATGATTTACAGGCCAAACCCACTAGAGCATTGAACTAAACAGTGCTAAAAAGGGACATTTAAAAGCTAAAAGAGGGGTAGAACTTGCTTAAGCGAGCATAAAGAAGTGAATGCTAAGAGTCCAGGGCTGAAAAAGTTTACATCAATCTGTGAATGCTGAGAATTAGAAACTAAAGGCCTATGTACCTCCATCTCTCCCTGCCTCTGAAGTAATAACAGGTCTAAATCCAAGCAGCCAACAGCTACAATGCCTAGAGAGAGACGTGGTCTTCAAAGAAGCGTAGCTCATTGGCTAAGTAAAGATACAGAAACTGACAATAAAGACGGTCCTCAACTTCCCTGACAAGCAAAAGCATCAATAGTTCAGCTTTAATGCATTTCTTTGGAAGACTCAAAAGTACTTTCATGCTCAAAAACAGTGTAAAAGTCTCTGTCTCTCTCTCCCTCCCTCATTCATTCATTCATCACAAGTCGAGGAATAGGATGAGAGTCTGAATAGGTTAAAAACTTAAAACTGTTCAGGCCTGGGCCACCGTAATCTGTAAAAAAGAGGATGGAAAAAGTGGCTATCTTTTGCACACTCCCAGTTTTAAGATTGACAGATTCTGAGATGGGAATATCAAAACTTTTCCTATTTGGTGTTGTAATCATGCACATCGATGTTGAAAGGACGTTGGGTCATCACTACTTTCCAAGAACAAGCAGGAATTCAAGTAAAAATGGCTTCTTTTTATTTCCCTCTCTATTATAATCAGTAATCAGAGGCGTTTTGGTGTGCTACTACTGATAAAAGATTGATTCTGGGTTTTCTTTCTTTTTCTTTTTAAAAATGGTTTAGTCTTTTCGAATTGCTTCAAGTAATGATTGCCATCTTTGTTCCTTTTGGCCTCCTCCTCTCCTCTTCCTCCTCCAGTTGTCAGCCTCTGGTTTTGCGACATTGTTGTGTTTACTAGGGGATCTGAGATTGAAAGGCCCACACCACACTCCTAAGATTAAAGGTGTCAGCATCAGCTGTGCATGTCCTGAACTATCACAGTCTTAGTGTGTCGATAAATTCTGTCATCTTCCTCCTCTTCCCGTGAGTTTTCACCTTTGGTCACACTTTTACCTTCACTACATTATGATACTGCCCAATTAATAACCTTCACGTCACTCAAAAAACTCGAAAGATTTTAAAAACCAGGTGTATATATATATACACACACTTAAATATTCACCTCTATTTAGAATTTAAATTGAAAAATATTTAAGTTTTTATCTTTTATCATTTTTTTATTCACGAGGTGTCTTATGAAGGTCTTAATTATAAAAAGACATCTTTAAGTCATCCACACTCAGACTAATGATACATATTATGCTTAGAATGTCCTATTCACTTTCCTTGCTTCTCAATCTTTTCTCGTCACAAGTTTTTAAGAATTTTACCAGATTTGGATTCTTGATATCCAGCTTTGACACCTCTTCCTATCCTTTTAAATTGGCTCAGGACATGATCGAGTTTGACTAAAACATGTAAGTTATATTTCGGACTGGCTCAAGCCTTATGATACTTGAGTAATAGTAACTATTTAAAGATGTACAACTACACACAGATGATTCATGAAAAGAAGAAATTAATGAAAATGACAATTGGGTCAGGAGAATAGAATATAAGTTAAAAGAAGTCAGTGGGCATGCAATGAAGGGGCACAAGAAGGGCAAGAAAGAAATAATTTTAGTGAAAAGCACATGTTTAGGGAAAATTGTTCTTACGAGAGTGGTCCAGACGGTGAAGCTGCTTTTCTTACAAGTCTGGTTGGCAATATTGACTTGATTCGATGTAAAATTAACGATTTAAGCTTGAATTAACTGAAATTCTGAAAAAGGGAGTTTCCTCTATACTCAGGCTAGCTTAGAACCTGGAATATCGTAGAATTTAACTAGAAGTGATTCGTATGCAGTGATTAATCTACTATCATCCTTGTCGAAACGCACAATATCTCTCAATCCTCTAGTCCTGAGTATCAATGAATTGTTTATCCGTAATTGGGTAGCTGTAACTTGGCACATGTATAGGGAAGGTAATAGATATGCTGACTGGCTCACCAACTTTACAGATCAATTCGAACTAGGGATCACTAATTTTGATATAACATCTATTAAGTGCTTCTCAAATCTCAATCCTATTACAGAGGATATGTTGGAGGTTTATCACCCTAGACTTATCATGTAATATGTATCGTATTCACTCTCCTTTTAAATTAAAAAAATAAAACTTATCTCTTAACTTTGAATCATTGAATCGTCAAATTATTAATTCGAAAATGCGCAATTTGCATAATATTTCAGTAGTACACAACCATTAGGAGAAAAAGTGTGCTTATATGCTCTAAAACTGATAAAAACAAAATAAGCAAATGAATCAATCCTTTTTTCAACTCAAACTAGGATGTCCTAAGCAAACAAAAGGAAAATGAAGTTAACATAAAAGTAACCTCCATTATTTCTACACAACAATAACAACATTTAGTGAAAATCTTGTTGAAACACGGAGTTGAAAAAGTCCGGTAATACACAGGCTTACCTTTACTTGATAAAGAGGCATCCATTATTGCAATACACAATCAACTTTTCATACTCTCATCCAATTTTATTTTGGACCTGAACAAAATGATATACCGTTCTACTTGTACAAGTATCCTTATTCAACTAAGCACAAAAGCCAGTAACCATATGTATATTTTTTTAATCTTTACAGATATAGCTACACTTTTAACAGAACCTATTTGAGGACATCACAGCCGTATGTACATCTATACTTGATAATGATGATTCTTCAAGAACCAACACCGTGGATCCCCTCCTATTTCTGATCCTTCAGACCATTGCTTCTTTTTTTTTTGTCCCTTTACCACTATTGATTCTGAACACAGGTTTGTTTCACACTACAAAATCATGGAACATATGAGAGTTACCAAACCTGTCCTGTTGCTTTCCCACATTCATGGGATGATAATCAACTGCATCAAGTCCTGCAGAGGAATCTGCCATCCCTGAATCCAAGATGTGGGTTTCCTTAGATTCAGGAAATGAATCGCTTCCATTTTGTTGTAATCTTAGAGCAAGAGACACCTGGTTTCCAGGTGTATAGCTACTCCACTCAGACATGTCACATAAAACAGAGGAAGACATCAGATTCCTATCCCCATTTTGATTATACAAACTCTGATCATCAACCTTAGACATTTGGTCTTGTTGGAATTTCATAATCCCAAAATCTGTGATGTTGGCACCATCGTGATCATTTGGAAGCAATGTCCTCGCAATGGGTATGTTTGTTTCTGAATCAAGAATTTCGTGAGACTTTAAGTCATGGACTTGGTTGGAAGGAAAATTATCAGCAGTGGAAACTACACTTTCTCGCAATTCGTCAAGCCTATCATCAGATGCTAAATCATTTTCTCCCTGTGCTTTGGACGGATCATCCAAAGAAAATTGAGAGTTGGCCTCTAGCTCACCAAACTCTTCCTTGTACATTTCCTCAACCATAGGCTTCCAAAGGCGCACTCGTGCATTTATGAACCAGTTTGCCACCTGATCATCAGAGAATATCAGAAATATGGCAAAAGTCTGATGGATTATGTGCAAACCAGTGGAATTGTTTGGAAGAACAAGCAACCAATTCTCATTGACACGTAAAAGGTAAGCCTTCAACTCAAAGAACAATAAAGAGATTGCTGAAAGTTCTTGACATGTGAGCTTAACCATCCATAATTAATGTTCAATGGAACTGTTTAATGTTGGTACACTATGAAGGTTTGTCAGTGAGAAACAGAACCTTTACCTGGTTTCTGGTCAACCCAGTCTTCCTTGCTAGTGTTAATTTCTCTGAATCATTTGGATAACTGAAATTTAACAAAATCAGTAGAATTGTACTCAAATATAGTCAATTAATGAAAGTTAAGGAGGGAAAAGCATAGAGGAACATACGGATGAAGAAAATGCTCAAACAGCCATGCTCGAAGAACAGACACAGAGCTCTCAGGTAGTCCCCTTTGAGGCCTCCAAGTATGTCTTATCACCCCCATCTGTTGTAGAGCTCTCTGTTGCCTAAGATGATGATCCACATAGCGAAGACGTGGTATACCTTTCTGGTCAGTCATTGAAGCATCAGGATCTCCAAGTCTTTTTTTAGCTTCTTCTATCTGGCCACTGATTGCATCACGCAAAGATCGAAAATGGCGTGAAATTGTCTGTAGCGCAAGTGCAGTGTAAGATTTAGCTGCTCCGTGGCCAGCTACCATGTCAAAAGATGAGACTACAATTTGCATTTGATGGAAGTAATGCTTGTACCTTCTATCTACCTGTAGCAAAAAAATCAGCATCATGTTTTCAGCAAAGCTTATACAGGAAGTCGAGCTAAAACCAATTGTTGAACTAATCATAGCTCACTGAAGTAAGCAGTGTAGATTGTATTTCAAGCAACCTTACAAACAGAACTGAAATAAACCCAAAGAAATATAAACTACAGCGCCTTAAAGAGAACATAAATCTTCCACAAAATATGGTGACAATAAGAAACCATCCTGAACCAGAAAGCAAATACTGGATTCAAATGCATTCAGAGATAAAGAAATTACATGCCTAGACAAAAGGATAGAAAATTCACAAAATATGGTAGAGAGTAGCAGCCTTCTGTGCTAGAAAGCAAGAGTGGATTGAAGTCCTGTCTCCCTCAGGAATCTATTGCAACAGTGGCTATCGTACTTATTAGTACCTTGGTTCGGCTTTATTAAATTTCTTTCACATGCTTTTATATGCAATTTAGACCTCCAATGCTACCTGTTCTAATCTTCTGAGCATTATCACGCAAATTTGAATGCATTTGATTCAGAATTTTAGGAATGATATAAATTCTTATTATCAGACATCAAAACCAAATAGTATCACGTAGCAGAGAAATAAATGTGCCCACCTCATCTAACATAGACAAAAGTTTTGTCTTCTTGTTTTGTGTATCTTGTCTTTCTGCAGGTGATAGCTCAGCACAGGAGTTAGCATTAGAATCGCTAGGGTCTAGTGACATTCCACTGGATGTGGGAAGAATAGATTGGCTGCTAAGCCTCCCATCAGTCTCTTTGGAATCATCTAAGCATTTATTGGATTCAGACTTCTTTACGGCCTTTTTCATGCTAACCACTTCATCAAGCAACTCCCTTGCAGACTTGATGTACTTGGAATTGAAGATATTAGTTGTAGTGCTTACATAACTTGTTGGATCATGCATATACTTATTCATATGCAGACCATCATGGCTTAGTAACCACTGAGAACTGTGAGAAGCCTCAGCCTTGACATAGTTTTGGTTACCTCCAGCAAAAGAGGAAACAGATTCAGAATCTCTTAAGTCTGCACTTTGGTTGTTTGCATCTCCTCCAATCCACTTCTCAAGCACGTGAACATGACTGCTTAATGCAGAAGGCAAAATTAGGTTCTGATTCTGATACTGAAATGAAGGTACAGAAACTGCCGGTGGCATCTGTGTGCTAAGGCTTAGAGATAATCCCTGACTCTGACCAATTGGTTCACCATCTAATATGCCCATATCTGTCCTCGAAATCACCTGGGAACTTCCACTAACATGGTTTTCAGCTGCATCTCCTGTTTCCATGTTAAATTGCCTATCAATTGAATGCAAATTTGTGTGGCTTGTAGGGGGGATGAACATCATTTCACTTTTAGTTCCATGAGGGGGAAATTCCTCACAATTTTGAATCTCGAAATATGATCCAACAGTAGGAGATTGATCAATATAGTTCGTTAAATTACTAAACTCGGATTGCAGATTGGAATAAGAGATCTGTTTTTGGTCAACTTGATACTGTTCTTGAAAGTTGTCTTTCTGGTCACTTAGACCAGAACAATAGGTGGCCATCACTTTATTCTTAAATGTCACAACAAGAACACTCAGATTAAGAACAGATCACTCCAGGTGCTCTTCATAAGAATATGATCAGCAGAGAAGCACATGTAATGGTCTCACCGAATGATGATCCGACCGGCAAATTCTGGCAAAAATGACGTTCTAAAAATTAGACTCAACTACCATCACTTTAAGATTCTTAATTGAGTTTTCACATCAAGAATACACAGCAGGGTTGTTGTAAAAAAAGGTTCAAAATTTGCTAGTAGCAGGGTCCTAGCAAGCTAATAGTTCTTCCCCACTCGCACTCATCCCCTAGAAACGAGAAAATAAATCTCTCTGACACTCTTCATCCCATGTCAAGTTCACGTATGACCAGCAGAGCAGCCATGAAAGCCCCACTGAAGAAATCATTACCACACAAATGCTAAGAGAATGGGAAGTTAGTGATAAAGAAGACCCATCACTCATATACGATTCTAGTGACTAAACAACTCACCAAATCGAATAAATAGCAGAAATCACAACAAAAGTTAAAAGGTCCATGACCAAAAGGGATCTCCAAACGAAACAGAAGAACCCAGTTTCCATCTCCAAATCAAACATCCAATACAGTGGATTTCACACTGAAAAACTTATGAACAAAAACAAGAATCCAAGGTGTGCCAATCACAGAAACAAGAGCAACTCAAATCATATACACACAATTCAAGTTACAAAAAAAAAAAGAAGAACAAGCAAAAGGGTGCAAGCAAGGAACCTGGAAAACCCCAAGAATGATGTGAAGTGTGCCGGCTGAAACAAAAACGGCTACGAAACACAGAGACAAAAGGTTAAAAAAAAGAACTAATCCCAAGAGATATCATCCCACAAACAGAACCAACCTCCCTATCATTGGAACAAATACACCAAACCAATTAAAAGACATTATTGAAATGGTGTCTGGTAGTTATGTTATATCAAACTAACGGACAACCAACGACATTAGTTTATGAAAAACGAGGCCGGAACAAATCATTATTTTAAGAATAATTGTCTGGTCCGGCATTTCCAAGTTCCTCTCACGTGTGGATAAAAGCCATCATCAATCCAAAAAGTTTACATTTTTCATGAATACCAACTACAAAATTCTCTTGTTTTGATCAAATGGGGATGTGGTGGTGTTAGTGTTACGGTGGTTGCTGCTGGTTCTTGCTTAAGAGTGTTCAATTTCATAGCCTAACCACCAGTTGGTAAGCATTAGGCCTCCTTTTAACGCAAACTAAGTCTTCGTTTCTCTTACTTTTTTTCTTTTTTTTTTTTAGTTTTAGCCATGAGATTTCTTAACAGGGTCTGAATTTAAAAAGATTATTTAATTCATCCACACCTAAATTAATCACTCTTTAAAGTATTGGCCAAACAGAATTTTTCATTCTTCGGACTCAAACTTGAGAGTTCTGATTAAGAGATGAGAGTGTTAAACCACTCACACCAATCATGTTTGATTTCGTTTAACCGTTGCAACCATAAATAATAAAAATAAATAAAATTTTAAAATTTAATTTCTCAAATAATTTGTTTAAAATACATAAACATAAATATTTTTAGATTATCATACAACTTTTTTCTTTATATTTCTTTAATTTTATTCAAAACATAGAAATATTGGAAGTATTAAATTTAATATAAAATAGTTTTAAAAATATAATAATTGAAATAAAAGATTAAATTCTAATTAACCAAAAATAATTTTAAATTTTATACACACAATAAATTTATTATATTTATTAAATTTCAATTTTACTTAAAATAATGTAATATGATTGGACAAAGAAAGTAATAAAGTGAATTATATAATATTGTAGAAGTAAATCATAATTTTGAAAATAAAAGATACTAAACAACAAGAAGATCCAAAATAATTAGCAAAAGGAATAAAACAATCGACCCCGTTTTTTCTAATAAGATTTATATTAGCTGTAATAGGGAGTAGGTGGAATCGTCACTCTATCACGTTAACACGCTTCTGCTCCTACACGCTAGCAGCTAACGGCTACATAATATAATCTTATTATTACGCAAACAATTAATAAGTAATCTTTCAAAAGTAGTACAAGTTAGATATTAAAATTAATAAAATTTTAAATTTTAAAATAATTTTAAAATTATTCTTTTTATAAAAAAATTAAAATTTAATTGAAAATTTATTGAATATAAATTAATCAGTTTATTTTTATTTATAAAAGTGGTCGATTATTTAATAAAATGATCGGTTTTAATAAAATATTATTAAACTAAATCAAATTAAAATTAAATTAAATTATTGCTAATTTAAGATTTTGTAGTTAAAATTGGTCAAATTGGTTTCGTTTTAAAACATTGTTAATAAGTATCAATAACAGCAACATTTAGTATGAGTCCAAGTGATATGGAGAATCTTGAGAAGTTTAATAGACATGATCTTATCCTAACTAATATAAAGACTGTTTTAAAATGACTATATTTAAATATGGTTATATTTAGTTTTCTTTATGCAAGCATTTAGTGCTATATGATTGAATATTAATTAATGGAATGGAATAAAACAAAGCTTATAATAAAATTAAAATGTTACTCATTTAATATTTTTGTGGTTAAATTGGTTCTGTTTTTAAAATATTGTTAATAAATATCAACAACATCGACATTTAGTATAAATCTTGGTAATACGTGAGATTTTGGGAGGTGTAATAATATGAAGCCTTACTCTTAATTAACAAAGAAATTGTTTCCAAAATGATTATATTTAAATATGGTTATATTTAGATTTTTAATGTGTGTTTATATGCTTTTGTTGTTGTTTTTAATAATTTCTAGCTTTAATTTATTATTTTCTAATTTTGTATATAAAAAGGTAAAGAAGAATTAAAAAGAGAGAGAGGAGGTATAGATAGTTCGCATATCGCTGTTTGTACTTTGTACCAGCAAGAATTATTTCTTGATTTCGCACGACTCTAACGCTTTATGTTTCTTATATGCGAAGAAATAACATAGTCAAAAGAAAAGAAGAAGATAATGAGCAAATGGTTGTTACTTAAAAATGTGCTATTAATTAGTTCGTCCCTCTGAGATATTGAATTAGGGATAGGAAAAAAAAGTCTAACTTGATCTAAAGTCAATGTAAGTTTGTCGAGTTCGTATTAACGATTAAAAATTCAAACCCGTTAAATTTTAAAAATTTTAAATTGTCTAATTTTTATTTTAATTTAGTTTAATAATTTTTATTGATAAAACTAATTAATTAATTTAATTTTATAAATTAATAAGTTCTTATAAACAAAAATAAATTAATTACTATTCACAATCTTTCCTCTCAATTAAATTTCAAAATTTTGACAGATAAGAACAATCTCTTTTAATTATACTTGATTATTTAATTTTATTTAATATTTAACTAATTTTATGACTGTCTAATATTAGTTATCCTTTTAAACTTTAAATTTTTTGTCTTACTAATTTTAACTTCCGGTCCAGTTTTACTCTCTTCGTAAAAAATGGTTGGTTCTTGAGGTAATTCTTATCGAGGTGGCAACAAGTAAGTTTTTTTGTGTTGCTCTTCCTCTTTCTTGACGCTCTCATTCTCATTATTCGATTGGCATTACTGTTTATTATTATTATTATTGTTGTTGTTGTTTTTAGTATTATTATTATTATCCTTATGTATTTATTATAATTTTATTTATTTAAATATTTTGCGTGTCATTTTTACTTATGTATTTTTTTAATCTGCATTATTATTTTTTTGTCACATATATATGTGAGTCTACTGAAAATAACATCTCTACTATATAAAAATAAAGCTATATACTATAAGACCTCTTCAAACTACTAAGGCTCTGTTTGTTTCGAGGGTTAGGGATGGAATGGAATGGAACGTAATACACTTTCATCGTTTGTTTGAAGGTTTCATAATGGAATGTAATGAAATGGGATGAAAGCGGAGGTTTAAGTATTACGTTAATTCCATCCTAAACAATGAAAATAAGAAACTCCGATTTGGGGGTTTAGGATGGGCAATAACATAATAAATACATCTACCTAATATACCTCAATAATTCTTCTTAATATCAACTCGACCAAATCATAATATTAATATATCAAATAGAATATAGTAATATTTAATATAATAAATTTTATTAAATAATTAATAATAATATTTTCATATTATTAATAATAAATTATTTATATTTAAAAATAAAATATAAAATTTTATATTTAAAATTTATTTATTTATTTTATTTATATAGAAATATATAAAACAATTAAATAATAATTTTATATATTTTCGATTTTCATTAATAAAAATATATTAAAAATTATTTTTTTTGTATATATTAGTATTTAATATAATAAATTTTATTAAATAATTAATAAAAATATTTTTATATTATTAATAATAGATTATATATATTGTATAATAAAATATAAAATTTTATATATAAAATTTATTTATTTATTTTATTTATATAGAAATATATAAAATAATTAAATAATAATTTTATATATTTTCGATTTTCATTAATAAAAATATATTAAAATTATTCATTAATATAATAAATTTTATTAAATAATTAATAATAATATTTTATATTATTAATAATAAATTATATATTTTATAATAAAATATAAAATTTTATATTTAACATTTATTTATTTATTTTATTTATATAGAAATATATAAAATAATTAAATAATAATTTTATATATTTTCTATTTTCATTAATAAAAATATATTAAAAATTATTCTTATTTGTATATATTTCTATATAAATAAAATAAATAAATAAATTTTATATAAATAAAATTTAATATAATAAAATTTATTAAATAATTAATAATAATAATTTTATATAATTAATAATAAATTGTATATAATTAAAAATAAATAAATTTTTTAATGAAAATAGAAAATATATTTAAAAGTTATTCTTTAATTGTTTGCATATATTTCTATATAAATGAAAATAAAATAAATTATTTTATATATAAATCACCTGGAATATAATAAAATAAAATAAAATATATTAAATAATTAATACTAATATTTTAAATAATTAATAATAAATTGTATACAATTAATAATAAATTTAATAAAAAATTTATTAATGAAAATAGAAAATATGTAAAAATATTCTTTAATTGTTTGTATATATTTTATATAACTAAATTATTTTAATATAAATCACATAAAATAAAATAAAATAAAATATGTTAAATAATTAATATTAATATTTTATATAATTAATAATAAAATAATAAATCTATTGCAACTACCATTTTAATATAAAGGGTATAAAAGTTATTTATTATACATTTCATTCCATTCTATCCATCTTCCAAACAATGTTTCACTACATTACATTATGAACCCTTCCATTCTTGCCAAACAACTTTTTACTATATTACATTACATTCCATTATAAATTTTTCCATTCCATTAATTAACATCCAATCAAACAGGCCCTAACACTCCGAAGCTTCAGATCGAATGTGAAGATTACTGACGGTTTAGTCTTAACTAAAAAGCTCTGAAAAGTTGTATTGAGTTTTCAGGAATTAGCTTCAAAAGTTGACTTCCAAATATGGAATTAACCATTTATTTTAAACTCATTCTAATTATTAAAAAATATGGATGGTATGTTTCAATTTATATTTGTGTTACTTTCATCCCAAAGCAGAATTATAAGTTTTTCGAGCCCAACTGGACCCAGTAGATTGCCATATTTGCTCCTATCGCATCGTTTATCTTCGACCCTCTTCCTGGTTTTGTTCGACTCATTACGAAGACAACGTAATAAAACATATTTGCTCCTATCTCATCGGCTTGTTTTAGTTCCACTCATTATGGAGACAACATAAAACATTTTCTCGTAGCCTGGGTTGGCCCTTTGGACCTTGACCCGTCAGTCCTGGATTGACAGAGTTAGTTTCGACTCAGAAAGCTCGAAATAACCCGATAAAACGATGTCATTCTAATATAAACAATCAAAACGATGTTTGGACCGTTTGTAAAGGGGTAAAGTATGCTTGGACTCGACCCAACCTATTGCTAATCCTTCTCAAAATTCTCACTCTTATCATTTATCTAATGTGAATCAATTGATGTTAACATAAGAAAACTACAGGATAAGCCAGTTCCAGAAAAGAATCAGTCGTACAAAATCATAAAATTATCACCTTTTTTCTCAAAGCCTTGGTCTCTTGCAGATGTTGACGTTCCCATCAACTTCATTCTGCACTGCACTTTGATCATCCTATACAACTTCTACTGAGCAAATAATGATACCACTCGCATGCAGAACTAGTCTTACCATTCATTAATGGCGCAAGAATGTCACAAGTTGTGAATTGAGCAGCACATAAAGATGCTGATTCAATATCATATGAAAAAAATAAAAAATATTCCTAAAACTTTTCCTCAAACTAACAGATCAAATGACGTGGTTCTATTGTTCTTTTCTTATTTTCCTTATCTTTCTTTTCTATAAGACAAAAAAAGAAGGCTGCGTGCAGAGTGATGCAACCCGATCGCAACAGAAGAATAGAATGAAGAAATCTGCCTAAGTTAGAACCAGTTAAACAACTTGGCATCACTCCTGGGATAATCAAGAGACAGAAATTTAAACATTCAACTACTAATATTCTCAATCTTTATGATTTGGTGCGCAAATACCTTGCTTCTTGGAGGAACCCTTTTCTACAAAGGAACTCCATCTGGACTCAAATGAGGAGTGATTTCTCAAGAATGGCTTTACAGAGGACCTCCCTGCAGTGGAACTGAATTCTGTCCTTGGTGAGCCTCCATCTTGTGTGCTATTCTTTCATGATAAAAATCATCAGAATCACTGTCAAGAGAGCTATCTATAACCTGGTTTCTTAATATTTTATGGATCTTAATTTTTATATCAGCTTCAGTTATAAAAGCCTTTTTGGACATTGCTAAATCTCGTTCCTCTACTTCCTTACATGTCGGGCATGCCGGATCATATTTATCTTTCTCTGTTATCATCATGTCTAAGCACTCAGCATGGTATGCATGACCACATACAAGCACAGAAACTACAGAGCTCTGCCACTGAGATTTCTCATTCAAGAACTTTGAGCAAGCTGCACAAGTGCATAGATCTGAGGAGGGAGAACGTGAGAACCTGCTGCTTCCACCACCTATTTCGTTCAAGCCAAAGCCAAACTGTTCAATATCAAAAGATCCCCTTTCTCTTTGAGAAGAGGCATCGAGCTCGGAAAAGTTTTTTATTGACCAACAAGCAGAAGATCCTCCATGTGAACCAATGACTAAGTTATGGCTACCAGAAGAAAGTCCAAGTGATGGTCTTCCTTCAGATAATTCATAGTTATTTGGTGACTTCATTCCTGGAAGTGGACTATCAGAAGTCTGCCTGAATAGATGATATCTAGGTGAAATTTGAGACTGTCTGGATAAGGTTGTGTTAGGATGAAGTAGATGACCATGGATAGGATCACAAACGTGAGTTGGAATTGGAGAAGGTATGGTGTATGAAAGCTTTGATGAAGATAATTCACTAGCATCAAGCGATTCAGCCAAGCTGTTTACCTAAAAGATAGTCAATGGTAAAGAGATGGAAGATCGTTCATCAACAGAGAAAACAAAAATTCCAGACAAGAGAGGAGGAAGGCAGGAATCTTCTCATATATTCAAAGGTCAAAACTCACCTCAACCAGGTTGCTGCTTCTCAAAGATATATCTGCATCAAGAGTGATAGAATGATTAAGTACCAAAAAGAAAATGAGACGATCAAACTAAGCTTGAAATTTTTAATCTTCAATGCACAACAAAATTAAAAGCAAACATGTATTTGCATGCAAATTCCTTCACATCAACTTTCTACTAATTCTTCAACTACGTTAAATGATAAAAACATTTATGAACCTTGAATTGCACAATTATCAGTTGATAATTATAAAATAAATGTTTATACTATAGTCTAAGAACAAGCTAACAACTTTTAGTTGATAAGGTGGTATCTAAAAAATAGTATTTCCTAGATCAATGCTAACCAGATAACAATTGCATTACTGAGCAAGCATTTATGCACCAAAATTAAAAATAAACTAGAGACTAGAAGTTTCAATGTCCACGGAATATGCTCAATGCTCAATCTAAAAGACCAGTGTCTATCTTTTAAGCAGCAAGAGGGAGGAATCGAAATAAAAAGCAATCAAAGGATATGAATACAGTAGACTGTAATTAATAACAGCAACTAGCAAAAGTCTCTATCATGCCAGCTCAAGAAATTGTTCACTGTGAACAGAATAGAATTAAAAAACCAAGGAAAAAAGAACATCATATCCTAGAACAAGTTTTCCACATTAACATAGTGATGGTACAGACACCAAAGCTTGCACATATAGATAGCAAAGAATTACAAAACATTCTGTAACCTGTAATACTTCCATATAGATTTTATTGTCGTTAGCTTCTGTACTATCTAATGAATGGGTAACTATCCTACCATACTCCAAACAACATGAAAATAGTTACCAAAAGAATCAAATATCTATCTGAATAACAGGGACCAGCTAGCTTCGGAAATAATTGAAATAAAAAATGGTCTGTAGGGGAAACGAAGACAAAAGCACAAAAGGCATGGTCAGGCTTTATTAAAGTCAAAGTCAACATACCCAATGTACTAGGCTTCCCGCTTTGGGGGGTGGTTTGTCCGTGCCTTGAACGTGTGACCTTATGGTCACAAATGAGCAACTTTACCGGTTGCTCCAAGGCTCAACCCCGTTGGTCAAACTTTATTATCCAAAATAAAATGAGATTAAAAAAAAGTACTTGAAGGCTGACACAATAGATTCATACCTATTCCTTGATACACCGATGATTCAAATATGTCAGGAGTTCCCAAACTCTCACGCTGACTTCTCCCCTCAGAATGGTTTTGCTGATCAGAAGCTACTGGATCTTTAATCTCGGCCCCAAGACTTCTGCTATTTCCGCGAGACTTTGGATGAGAAGAGTCCTCAACTTCACCAGCTACACGCTTTCGATTTTCCCAAGGGAAGCTCCATGATGGGGAACATTTGGCATACTTATTCAAAGTGTCAATTCTATGTCTATTTATGTGTTCTTTATCTTTTGGAGCAGTACAGCAAGCCGCTCCCATTAGTGTTCAGATGCAAAAAGGAAACCAACCACAAAAGAAGACTGGAAACCCTGTAGGAGAATAGAAAGACATTTCTTTAGAATTTGACAATCTGATAAAGGAATGAACATAAATAAATGACAATCAACAATGAAAAACGTTGACATGTTCCAAAAATATAAATGAGAAAGTTTTGATGTTCCTAAGTGAGGAATCACAATTCCTTATCATCCTGAAGAAACGAAAAAAAACCATTCCATATATGATCCTAATGAACTTCCCATGAAACATGCAGGAGAAAAATGCTCGAATCTCAAACAAATAAGTTTGGGAGTTCAATACATAAGAAAAATTCAGCATGGCAAAACAATCTTTCCTCCAGAATCCAACTCAAACCCCAAAAATTCACATACACTCACAAATCACGCAAGCAAATGGGTTTATCAAGATATATGCAAACAATAAAATAGTCAATGCGACCAAATAAACCTATTTGTTATAACTTAAGATCTTAAATAATTTAACAGCATAAGAAAACAGAAACTTGCTTAGACACTTCAATGGACTGTCTCATAACAATGTAAAACAATTAGAACAACAATGCATGTCCTTGCCTTAAGACTAAAGCAGCTATCCATAAGATTCTTCCTAGAGTTTTCCAATTACTAGGACCATAAACAATACGCTCGAAGCTCTGTTCAAATCTGCGTACAACAAGTTTCGTCTTATCTGAGCAGTAATTGTGAACATAAAACAGAGATAAATTAAACTAATGAGCATCTCTACAAACATCAAAAGGTCTTTGAAGATCATGCAGTGGGATTCAAGGTTCCATACGTTAACTCTTCATACCAGCTAACGATTTTTCACGTTCTTTAACAATGCAACACTCGAACTAGTAAACAAACAAATCCACACTTTGTTTTGTTAAGAAAAAAGAAAAAAGAAAAAGCGTACAAGTCAAGTAATAAGACGCAGCCAACAAAAAGAAAAAGGAAACAAACTTGAAGCAAGAGATTAAGAATAACGATAATGTTCGTACGACAGGGCACAATCCAATAATCCAAAATCACATTGAAACTAGGGTTCACGAGGAGCCTGTTTGTTCAAAATCAATTGAAAGCTGGCAGCTTCAAAAACCCAATAAATCAATATCTCGCCAAAAGATGATTCAATTATAGACATAAACAAGAACTGGCGGTCACGAAAAGTTGAAAACCAGAGTAGAGGAGGTTTCCCGGCGGCAGAGAATGGCGGCAGGGTTTCGCGGCGATCGTTTATAACGACTTTAGAGGAGATAAAGAGAAGTTGGAAGTGACGAGTGAGTACTAACTAGTGTAAGTGAATAAGCAGTTACAAATAATAGCAATAAATTACTATTGCTTTGCTATTTCTGTCCTTTTCTTCTCTTCATCGCAAATAGCTTTTAACGGAAGGGCTTAACTGTAAATAGAGTTAGTTAACCTTTTGGTCACTTTAAAAAATTTTCCAATTTTAAATCGACTGAAATTCGGCCCAACATTGACAAAACTCAAAATTAGGAAAGAGTCTAACTTATGATTAATTCTTATTAAAATTGATAATGTTTCAAATAGGGCTAAATTAGTGCAATACAGTAAGAGTCGTGAGACGTTCGAAAACAAGTAGGTTAGTCTACAATCACAGGATAAAGTTGAATCTTGTTTTAACGAAATTAAGTGAGATTATTGTGCAAAACAGTTAGCGTATCTTGTGGGACAAATTCGTGCTCGAAGGAAAACTTTCGAATCAAATTAGATCAACATTATTTTGAAAAGTTAACTTAATCAGTCATTTTTAGTGATTTTTATATTTGAACTTAGGGATGTTAATTTTGACCTAAATTAATCGAGCCAAAAATCAAGAGTTAAGAGTCAAAATCTTCAACCCGATCAGGCCACGAGTAGAGCCCGATCTTTACTTCAAAAATAATGTCATTTTTAACATTTTTTAAAAATATAAGATAGGTCTGGTTGATCTAACAGTCAGCTCATGATCGGTTGGATTACGATCAACTCATTGACATTCTTATATGGGCTCGATTCAAAATTTAATAAATTCGAATCTAATTCATTAATTTCAAGTAAGATTGAATTTGTCAGCTCTAATACTAACTATAAAAAGTAAAGCAATTGTTAGTGAAGTAAAAGAGAAATTTTGCTAAAGTATGTGATTTGACTTTGTTATTGATGGTAATTAAAAAAGGACAGCTTATTGTGTTCATCATAAGTTCATAACTTACAAATTAATCTTTAATTGTCTTCCTTCTCAAGCAAACTACCAACTTGATTTGTTCACATCAATATGATTTGGCAAATCAACAATCATCTAGTTATTTATATTATCTTCTGCCAAATCTATGTAAATACGAATTTCATTTATAATAGAATGTAATACCTTTTTAAATTCGCATTAAATAAATATAATAATTTATAAATTATGTACTTTAAATAAATTATTTAATAAATTAATAATTTGAATTTAAGTGATTGAATACTTACAAATCGCAACATATTTATATTTTCTATACTCAACGTGTAAATGATAATGCAATATTTATTTCCTAATATTTTAGTTATTTAGTTACCCGCAATAGATAAAATAAGGAAATAGATAAAATAAGGAAGAAACTTTTATCTCTAACGAAAGTAAGTTAGAATCGGAGGAATAAGCGATAAAAGATATTATTAAAGTATTATCAATGTATTTATTTTATCATAATATTTTATATTTATTTTTAATAGTTATTTTATTTTGTTTCATTAATACTTTTATTCTTATCATAAAAATAATTCATAATTATTTAAAATTAATAATTGTATAAATCATTGAAATTTTTATTAATTCTTTATAAAATATAAATGTACAAAATAAAATTATCTAATAATTAAACATGTAAAAAATATCATTTTATTTTTAATTTTGAATATTTAATATCAAATATAAATATAATTATTAACTTTGTTTAATATTACACTAATCATGCATGTTCAATAATTTCATTCTTATTTTAATTATTACTTTTTATTTTCATTCTGATTCGTTCATGACTGATTATCAAACGAGACCTTCAAATTGTAAGTAAATCAGATAGATGTTTCGAAAGTTTCTTATGCTATTTAGACCATTTTAAAAGGTGAACATGAATTACCTGCTAATTGTAGCTCAGCTGGCTGCGCAAGATAAGCATGTGGGAAGAGCTCTCGGGTTTGATTCTCACTAAACACACTTGTAGGGACGATGAAGAGTCTTAATTGTGATTAATCCCTGACCCGAATTAGTCAGCCTAGTGAATTCAGATATCAAAAGTGTAAAAAAAGAAGAAGATAAACGTGAATTCTCATAAACAGGGGCGTAGCTATATGAGGCCCAGTAGTGTACTGGGCCTTCTAAAATTTTAAAAAATTATATATATATTTATATATATGTATATAAGGATGAAGTTATTTAGAGATCAGTAGTACATTAGGTCATTCAAAATTTAAAAAATTTAAATATTTAGACCCTCCTATCTTAAATTTCTAACTTTGTCGTTGCTCATAAAGTGACGATAAATTGACCTAAATGATACCGATACGAACTGTTCCGACTATACCCTATTGACTATTGTTGGAGTTAGGTAATGATAAAGTAAAAACCATAAGCCCATAGGAATTGGGCCTATGAGGGACAACACATGTTAGGACAAAAGCCGAGGATAGAATTAGTGAAACCAGGGAATGATGATGCAATTCAATTTCAAAACCCTACTGAGCTGACGCCTTCTTCTTCTGAGGGGAACGGAAGGTTCGATATTTGGAGTCAAGGTAAGTATTTTCACGCTCTCCCAGGCTAATTCACGAAGAAAGTTTCATTCTTGCTTTTTAATGTACACATATGGAGACTATTTTTCATGGTTTTCTCTTGTGGTGATTGGTTGGAGTTCAGAGAAATGATAGGTTATGTTGACATAATTTTAGAACAAGATATTAAGGAAGTGTATACCCTTTTGGTTTTGTGGCTTGTAAGTGGTGTTATTTTGAAGTGATTGACTTTGACCATTGTTTTTAGTACTCTTCAAGGAAAAAAGAAAAAAAAAAGGGTTCTCAAAACTCACGTTAGGTGTATTGTAGTTGTAGTAGACTAATGGTAGAGTGCTTGATTAGTTTCCAAGCTGATGGGAATTCCGTTTAATCTGGTGCGTTTTAAGCAAGAAACGTGCCAGGAATGTGGCTTTTCTGTTGTTAGGTAGTGTTGCATATTTCTGTATCATAATTTGGTAATCAGCAAGATTCTTCTACGTCTTTTTAAACGTCTTGTGGGTGCTTTTGTTTGATGATGGATGAAGATCATATCAATCAAGAAATGCATCTATTTGTTCATATTTGCTGCTGAAAATTGTATAGTCAATTTGGTGAAATTAGTGATGTAATTACATGGCAGACGACAGTTAATGCGTTTCAAACAAGTTTGCAATTTTTGTCATTAAGAAGATGAATTTGTAAAGGGTTGGGAATTGGTAATCCGTGTGGGCCAGGTGTTCCTTTTCTGCGTAACTACGTTCTGTTGATCCTATGTAAACAACTATGACTTGGTTATCCTAGCATGGGTTACAGCTTCATGTTGAGGTTGTTTCTCATATCATTCTGCGTCATATTGTTTGAATGATTGTGATCCAGGCATGTGCCAATGACTTCAAATAGCTGCACAATGAATGTTGGATATGCTTTGACAAATACCGGGGGATGTAAGGATGTGCCTAGTTACTTGGTTTCTGTGTGTGCTCCGTGTTTTCCGGCCAAGACAGCACTGTCAAATGTCAGGAATTCATGTAGAGGATTCATGGAAACTAAATTCTGGTTGTTTACAGGTATGCGAAAGTATTGTTTTTCGGATTTTAACTCTTTTAGTTTCCTTTCGGTATTCCTGCTAATTGGAGGGATATTATTGAACAAGGATTCTGACTCATATATAAACTTCAAAAAAAAAAAATCCCAAATCTGTGGAGAATCTGAAATGTTCCGATGTTTATGCTTAATTCTTTATCTTAATACCAGGTGTGCCATCTTCATATCTTTCTTCTGCTTCAAGCCCACTTTTAGGTGGCAATTTAATTGGACTCTCTCATACCATTCCCCTGCTACCAAGACGATGTAGGTCTTATTCCTGTCCTCGAGCCTCGAAGGATGTGCCGACCAGTTTCCGGTATCCACCAATGACCAGAAAACCTAGATGGTGGTGGAGGACTTTAGCATGCCTTCCTTATCTAATGCCTCTTCATGAAACATGGATGTATGCCGAGACAGCATACCACTTGCACCCTTTTCTCGAAAACTTTGAGTTTTTGACCTATCCATTCCTTGGAGCCATTGGGAGGTTACCAAGCTGGTTCTTGATGGCATATTTCTTTGTTGCATATCTTGGAGTTGTGAGGAGGAAGGAGTGGCCACACTTCTTCAGATTTCATGTGGTGATGGGCATGCTGTTAGAGATTGCTCTCCAGGTGATAGGAACCGTGAGCCGCTGGATGCCGCTTGCTGCTTATTGGGGTAAATTGGGTATGCACTTCTGGACATTTGTGGCATTTGGGTACCTATTCACGGTCTTGGAGTGCATACGGTGTGCTCTTGCCGGTATGTATGCTGACGTCCCTTTTGCCTGTGATGCAGCATACATCCAAATACCTTATGATTAAGGATGAAAACTATAAGATCTTTCCATTTCGTGGCTGTTTCATTCGACAACTGACTGCAGAAATGAATGCTTCTATATTGAAAGCAAGTTTTTGTATAAAGGATTCAATTCAGCTGCTTTGTTTATGCCCGATCAAGATTCTCAAATGGGCCCCTTTGCCTCTTCTGTTAACTGAATATAAAGCATGCCATTGACTAATTCTCTTTTAGCGACATTGTTACTGATCATCCCACGGCTTTATAGATTAATGTCTTGCCTTGTTAATTGCTACACAGATTGTTCAAACTCTCTCAAGGTATGGTTCTTCTACCGCCAAATCTGTTACTACTGATGTAACAGTGTGTTCATGTCACGTATACTCAGCTCTAATCATTGATGGTTTCTTGGAAATTGGCTAATCATAGATTGAAATATATCCGAACTTTTACCGAAAAAGAAGAAATACCCTCTAAGGTTGATCCTTTATAGATTGAATTTTCGTCCTGTGGATGATGATATTTGCAAAGTGGATCACTGACGAACTCTGAGTTCAGAACATTTTGGTGCCTAAATTCTTGGAAGAGATAATACGTAGAGTTGGTAAAAGGCAATGGTTGAAAAATTCAATTGGCTTAATCGGTTTAATTGTAAAAATTTTGAATCGTTAAATTATTTTTATTTGATTTTTAATTTTTCGGTTTGATTTATTTTTATAGTTTTTGTTGTTAAAAGTTGATTCGTTTATTAATTAATTGGTTAATTTTATAAAATAATTTTTTATAAACTAAAAATTAATTGTTTTTATTTAATAATCTCTTGTTTAATTAAGTTTCAAATTATTTAATAAATAAGGAAAATATCTTTTAATTATATTTTAAATTTGTTAATTTTATTCAATTTTAATTAATTTTATGACAGTCTAATAAAAATTTTAAATCCGACTTGAAGAAAGGTTTTTTATAATTGAGATATAAACTGAATTTAAATTTAAATAAATTATGACTAATATTTACTTAAAATCTCTTTAACTTTTTCTTGAAACATTAATTTGGGCTTGAAGTTTCAAGTTAAACTCAAACTTATAAAAATACAAGCTGAGCTCAGTTTTTACTTTTTAATGAAGGCATGTTCGGGTCTGGGCACTGTTAGATGCGAGTTCAATCTATTGTCAACCCTAATAATGAATCAACAACGGCATCCAACAAAACACCAATTGTCACTTAATGTTGTTTGATGAAACTGATACAAAAAGTTTATCCGATTTCATCGGTTGAATTGTAAAAATATTAAATCAATCAATTTCTCAGTTCAATTTTTTGATTTAATTTATTTTAATAACTATTATTATTAAAAATCAGTGATTTTATTAATTAATTGATCAAATTTTGTAACTTAATAATTATTATAAACTAAAATAAATAAATAAAATTTTATTTAATAATATCTTTTAATTAAACTTCAAATTTTTAATAGATAAAACTATATCTTTTAATTATATTTTGAATTTTTATTTTATTTAATTTTATCTAATCTTATGACAGTTTAATACTAATTAAATATTTTTAAATCTTGTACTTATTTGATTTTTGATACTATGTTTAGAACATTGAAAGTAGCTTGGTTCACAAAAAGTAATGAGAATGAATATAGGGAGGAATGAAATATATATAATCATTATAATTATGATGATTGGTTGAAATGAATGAATAATTATCATTATCATTGATATTGGTTGGTTTGTAAAAATATTGTAATTAATTAATCACAGAATGAATTATATTTTAATTCATTACAATATTTTAATTAATTAATGAATTATATTTTATTAATTATATTTCAATTAATTATTAATAATAATAATTTAATTAATTAATATTTTAATTAATGAATAGTTATATTTTAATTAACAATAATATTTTAATGAAATATAATGTAATTAAATAAATAATAATAATACTTTAAATAATTATATTGTAATTAATTAATTAATTACAATATTTTAATTAATGAATAGTTATATTTTAATTAATAATATTATTTTAATATAATATAATGTAGTTAATTAAATAAAATAATAATTTAATTAATTATATTGTAATTAATTAATTAATTACAATATTTTAATTAATTAATAATTATATTTTAATTAATAAATTAATTACAATATTTTAATTAATTATAATGTAATTAATTATTTAATTGATTTCATTATAGTTAATTAATTATAGTGTAATCACTCTCATTCCTCTAGATTATGATAGAAATGGAGGATTGTCCAAAACTAAAGAATGAAACTCTTAGATCTTCAATGATAGGTTCATACTAACCATCAATTTTCATTCCATTCTCGTGTCCCTCTTCACATAACCCTCAAACAAGCATACCCTGAGTAAAATTCAATGCATGCCCTAACAGAAAGATGAGCATGGCTCCTTTTCATGTGATCAATTCTTTTGTTTTAGTTTGCGTGTGTTATTCTGTACTTCTCTTCATTCGATGGATGAATAGATAAAGAAGATTACAGGTGATACACAAAAATTAAAACAACGACACTCCGCCCAAAGAAACCATCAAAAACAGACAAAGCTAAAGCCTCCAAAATTTTATAAAACCAATTAAAACGTTTGTTAGAAAACATAAATCAACTTATCGTGCCTGTCGTTGTAGCTGATGCAAGCCGCGACGTACCCAAGTTTGGAGCGACTAGCACATTGGTCTTCATTGCACTCAATCATTTTGATTAGAATAAGGTTTTATATGTGCATGTCGTTGTAATCTCACGTCATTCTCGGATTTACCTTTCACACTACGCCATCTTGCTCAAGTAGAAGCTTGAAATTTAAAGGGTATATATATATGTCTATATACATATATATGTATATGTATATGTATATGTATATACATATATATATATATATATATATGTTATGTATATATATATATGTATATATATTTAAATTTTAAATTTTTAATCTAACTTAAAATTTATCTTGGATTAACTAACTTTCGGTTCAGTTTTCAACTTTTGGTATAATTTTCTTTATATATATATATATATATATATATATATCAATATTTAAATTTTAAATTTTTAATCTAACTTTAAAACTTATCTTGGATTAACTAACTTTCGGTTCAGTTTTCAACTTTTGGTATAATTTGCTTTAGTAACATTTGTTATTAAAATATATCAATTTATTAATTAATTGGTCAATTTTTATAAACTAGTCAATTTTATAAATTAAAATAATTAATTAATTTTTATTTAACGAGCTTCTTTTTAAGTGGACACTATGAACTTTGATTGTTTTTATAATAAAATCCACTAATTAACCTCAAATCACACTCTTCCATATATGTATATACATTATAAAAAAACCCATTAAATGACACCGTTTTTTAATGTTGCTTAACCTTTTTCATTAGTGGATGAGTATATGCTTTAATCACATGCTACTTAAAAATGCTAAGACTTTTTGTTCCCTCTTCTTTTCTTCACACCATGAATGGAATACAAATATGGAAAGGCAAAAGCATATCAGTTTTATACCATTCATTTGCTTCCTCTTATGGATTTTTTTATCTTTCTTATATATTAATTATTATTCCATCTACCTAAATTCATCCACTTATCCTTTCCTTTGCTAGTTGTTGGGTATTGGATTCCCTTCTCTTGAACCACATATTCTGCTGTTTGACATTACATGTGTATTCTTCAAATAATGGTCCAATTTTTCTTTCAAATTTTGTAAGAAAAAAATGAAAAAAGAAAATAAAAAGGAAGACTGGATACTTTTATGAGACTCAAAATTGAGTGAAAAAAAGGCTTTACCTTTTTAAGTGTTTAAATTGAACCTCAACGTTTTCAAAACATTCAAAGCAAATCTTAAATGAATGAAAAATTTAACGAGGTTAACTTCTCATTAAACCTGTTAGTTTTAAATAAAAAGTGACTCCACTATCATATAACAAATGAGTCTTGGTATTTAAAATATATAAATATGAGTCTTATTATCACGTGACAAGTGACACTCACTTTATGAAAAGTATAAATAGTAGTTCTTATTGTCACGAATACGTGAGACTTACTTTTGATTAATTAAAAAATTATCGAACAATGTGATCTATTTAACAATATAGAATTAATTAATAAAGAATTAACTTCGTTAAATTTATCGACAATATGACATAATCGATTTAAGTGATTAATAATGAATTTTAATAATGTTAAAGTCAACAAATTTTTGAAGAAGTCAGGAGATAATTCATAAATCACATCCTTTAAATAAATTATTCAAAGAATAAATAATATAGGATTAAGTTACAAACTTGATTCAAGTGATCAATAATAAAATCTTAGTAATGAAATGAACCATTGGTTAAAAACTTTCAACCTAAAATCTTGAACCACTCAAATTTTCGGTTAAATTTATTTTAATAACCCTTATTGTTAAATTTAATTAATTAATCAGTGAAATTTTATATATTAATAAAATTTTATAAATCAAAATAATTCAATTTAGTTTTTACTTAACAACCTTTTTTTTAATCAATCAAGGGCAGTCGAATTGGTGGAGCAGAAGGGCATGGGGCCTAAAAATCCTGTGTATGATTTCCCCTACTTACGCTCTCTTGATTGTGCCTGTCGTATAGAGCTTGCCTAGTGTAGATTGCCCGGTTGATATAATTTACAGGCTATTGCGTCAATCTGAAGATTTACTCGGTAACAATTAGTGACTACAAAATCTTCCATTTAAAAAAAAATATTTTAGTTATATTTTTAATTTTTAATTTTATTCAATTTTTAACCGATTTTATAACAATCTAGTACCGATTAAACCTTAAATTTATTATCTTAATCCATTTAACTTTCGATTTAGATTTTAAAACGTTAAAATTCACTGTCTCTTTGCATAAAATTCGAGATGGAAACTTTTTTTCAATTCACTTGGCCCATTCCGTCAGTTTCAAATGATATTTAATTGATTTAGATTATGATAATGCGTCTCTAATTCACGATAACTGCAATGGCATCTCAAAGAATGAGTCCACCCCACCGAACTGAATCTAGAGATTACTTTGTAATTTTTGCGGAAAATGTGTCATCAATGAATTCGAAAGAAGGCTTAATATTAGATCTTAGTGTAATTAGCTCTTCTTTTAATATTATAAATCTAATATCTTTCAAATAAATAAAATTTTAAAATAAAATGTAAATTTTGTACATTAAAATATTATAAATTAAAAAACCATTATAAATAATGTGTTAAAGTCTCTACATCAAGTTACTCGAATATCCTATAAGGATTGCTAATTTACAATGATTATATGCAAACATTACTAATAATAATTTAGAATAACTATGCTTTTGGTTATAATCAATTTAGACAATGTCCTTCCAATTTCTAATCTTCCTAGAAGCTTAAAAAAAAGTAATAATCGGAATTGAGAAGTCAACGAGTCATATTCAAATTAATTGGGATCAACCCAATCTTAGGCTCGAACTACCTAGACTCAAGGCTTGATAATATAATCAAGGCCATATCGCTTTACAAAAAATTACATCATTTTTATATTTTAATTAAAAATATGAGCAATCAGAGGCGAGCTGGGCTATAACTTCAACAAAGACAGTTAGGGTTGACTCTAGCTTGGGCGGGCCCAGACTTGATCCGACTTATTGTCATCCTTATTACAGTAAAACCTCGATAAATGAATATTTGATAAATTAATAATCTCGATTAAATAATAATTTTCTCTGGTATCGACTTAGACCAATTGGATAAAATAATAACCTCACTAAATGCATAAGATAATAATTTTAAAAAATTTTCTTGAGGCCCACTGAAAATATAAAATAATAATTCATTAAATAAGTATAAAAATTACATATATAATTCATAAAATAAAGCACTTCCTAAAAAAATTTTATTTCAAATTTTATGCTTTCCTAAAATATGAATTTATAGTCAAATGATTTTTCTTTTCACGCGAACTGAATCCAATTTCATCTTTAACTTTTTGGAGGGCATAAACTACATTCGGCACATTCTTCTCATTTTGAAGCAAGTAACTTTTCAAAGTCTCTACAGCAAGAAAAGCTTCTTTTGGATAAATATGTAGTATAGCATTACTATCATCTGGATCTTGATTGTCATCATCTTCCATACGTATTACTCCTTGAATAATTTCTTCATCCGTAGGCGATTTCATTAAAGCTTCATTTTCACTAGGATAATTAAGAATCTGTTCTACATACACGGCATTTCTATAATGTAAATTATAAATAACTTCCTATAATATTTGAATGTCTTCAACATCACTAGTTTCTTCTTTTAGAAGCATACCTTCTTCGGATCGAATTTTGCAATTTCGAAAACAATTTGTAATAGTTGTGGCCTTCACATCAATATTTCAAGCAGAATTAATAAAATAGATAGCATCTAGCACATTAAATTTTTTAGGATTTATTGCTCCCATCTCATAGCCTTCCAAGATGTTAGAATAAAAACGATGTCAATAAATATTAAGTGATCGAATAATTCCAGCATCACATGGTTGACAAGATTAATAAACTTATTTTTGAATCACGCTAATTTAAGATTAATAAACTTAGATACAATGCACCATTATTAATTAATTGTTTATTTTTTTCTTAATTACGAAAAAAACTAATTGTTTAATTTAACAAATATAATGTACAAAATAAAATTATTATATAAATTAATAAATATTAATTGATCAATAAATTAATAAAATATTCATTTATCGATAAATTAATAACCCGTATAAGAAAATAATTTTCAGGTCTAAAAATATTCATTTATAGAGGTTTTACTGTATTAATTCAAGACATAGGTGTTATGAAATAGTTGATTGAGTATACTCTTAAGACTTAGCATTTGATGCAAAAGTCAAAATAAGCTTATATATATATATATAACAATTAATTCTAAGCCAATAGAAAATCAAAAGGTAAAACACAAATTAATGCAAGCATGTAAGTGAAATGGGTTAATTACATTACACTTTCATGTTATTTGATATTTTATTATTATTTTAAAAATATCATCTATTTTATATTATTATTTAATTATCAAATAATTTTATATCATAATTTATTATTTTCATTAATTCCTAACTTTAAAATAGTGTTATATTAAAATTCAGATTATTTTAAAACATAAAAATAAAAATAAAAAATCAAATCACAAAATTCACATACATTGAACCAAGGCCAAATCACTCACTAATAGCTACAAAACAGACGAACGTCCACTAACTTTTGTCCATTTCCAATTGTCTGTCTTCTGACTTTTGTCACAGTCCCTATTTATTTAATTTAACTTATCAACATCTCTAAAATATGCTTTTATTCAATCTATATATATTAAATTATTTACAGCATGACGTATTACATTAGTAAGATTGTGGGGACTATATAATCTAATTTATTTCATATTTAAACTTAACGAAAATATTAACAAAAAACTTTTTTACGTAATTAACCTTTAACTTATCAACATCTCTAAAATATGCTTTTTTATATCATCGTTATCATTATCACACTCAAAATCGAACTCTCGCAATAAAGTATAGTCTGAGAAAGTTTGATAGTACACAGTCTTACTTCTACATAGTAGAGATGCTATTTCTAATAGGCCTACATGCAGATGTGACAATAAAAGAATGAACCATGTACAAGCGTAGATAAGTAAAACTGACACAATAATTAGTTTTGTAAATAAAATTACCAAAATAATACATAAATAAATAACACAATTTGATATAGCCAAAAAGATATACATGACAGTATCTAGATCTGTTAATACGCAAAGACAGGCTCTTCATCTTGCTAGATAAGCTAAGGTCTTTATTCAGTGGCCTTGAGAGAATGACAATCCTATAGTTTTAGAATATCTTGCAGGAGCTTGGTTGGCCAATTAACATGGTCTATTGGAATAAGGTTTTAGGTTCGACTCCTGATAACAACGGGAGACAGTAGAACGCTCTGTTAAGGAATTGATCAAAATTAAACTATAATTTAATCTTTCAACAGTGATCGAGCCTGCAACTGAGAGCCCTTAAAGTTGAAGATCAACCTTTTGAAACAAGAATATCTCGCGGGAGCTTTCCTCCACACACTTGTCCTAAAAAAAAACCAAGTTATGGCCCGAAAACCTTGTATTAAATTATTTATATTTTCTATGCAACATCCGGATTAGCATTTAGTGGGTATTGATATTTGAGGCGTGGAATTTTTTTGGTAAACCAATTAAAATATGCTCCAAATCATATCGTTTGATTCCTTTTTTCTAACTTGGAATTTGGTTTTTGGCATCTTTTGATTTTATTAATCAACTAGAAAGTATAGGCCATAGGATTAAGTGTAGTCACCGGCCTAGTGCTTTAGAATTCAACACATAAATTAAAAAAAGAAAAGAAAACTCCTTCAACTTGAGAATTTGTTTGATTCACATTTTAATTTAAGAATAACATGTTCAAAAGTACTTAATCGTTTAGGACTTTTCGATTTAGTGTCTAATATTTTAAAGATTTCAATTTAGTGATTAGTTTTTTAAATTTTGTATAAATTAAGTGAAAATGTTATTTTTATTGACATAACATGCCCACTAAATGAGACCAAATCATCTGTTCGCGTTACTCTGTGCCTATTTTATATAATAAAAATCTATCCATTTAATAAATAAGAACCAAAAAAAATTAAACGATTGGGATCGCTTGAGAACAGGGGCACACATTAATTGGGAACAAAAGATCTGTTCCCCAACGAAATATTACGTTGATATCTATTTTCAAGTGTTTTATTCAATGTTTTAAAACTAGATCAAAATTAAACCGATAAGAAGTTTAAGGTTTAAAATTTTAATTGATATTAATCATCGTAAAATCTGTTCAAGATTAAAAATAAAAAATTTTGAAAGACAATTGAAAAAATTGTCTTTTATTCATTAAAGAATTTAAAATTTAATTGAAATAAGAGATTGTTAAATAAAATTAATTGATTTATAAAATTGGTTAATTTAAGAAACTAATTGATTAATTAATAAATTGGATGAATTTTAACAATAAATGTTGATAAAGTATATTTAATTGAAAAATTAAAACGAGTCAAAAATTAACTAGTTCAAGGCTTTTACGGATGGACTGATTGAATTGTTTTGTTTTTAATTATTATTTTAATTAGTTTTATAATTATTTTCAAGACTGAAGGAATTTAGTTTGAAGAGTTAAAAAAATACAAACATGCTTATAGTTACTATTAATCGATTTTATTTTAATTAATTAATTATTTATACTTCACCCGTAAACTGTGAGAGATGGGTATGTTATTAAAATGAATTCACGTGTAAAGCGATGTATTAAATTACAGATGAATACGTTGTTATAATTAATTATTTATTCTAGGTGACTAATGCTAGTGGATTGAACAACTAATGGTTGTTGCATGGTGATGTATGCAACAAATGCATACAGAAACTTTAATTATTCCTTTTAGGAATAATTATTAAAAAACTTAAATTTTGTCAAATTTTTATTATAGCTCAAATTTAAAAGTAATAATAAAATGTCCGAATTTTAATTCTTTTCAATGATAGCCCAAATTTCAAAAATGACAATAAAATGTTTAAATTTTCATTTTTTCAATTCTAGTCTAATATTATCTATTGTTCTCCCGATACCCTCAATCTTTTATTTTTTATTTGTTCTTTTGAGTCCCAACCTACTCTTTCATTATCATATATTGCACTAGTAAGGTCTTCGTTTTTAATTTGTTCTTTTGATGTATTTTGTGTGAGAAAGTCGGGTTGCATAATTTGAAAATCGAAGGGTGAAGATATCGAGAAAACAAACTGAAAACGAAGGAAAAAACTGAAATCAAAGCATAAGGTTAGCAAGGTTGTATAATCTGATTTAGGTCATTCTTAAACAACAACATCATTTCATTAATCTTCATTTGTTGTGTTAATTTTGGCTGATATGTATTAATAGCTAAAGTTTCTGAACACCTGGCAAGCCACATCAGAAATTAATAGAAACACTAACGTTGGACTAAAATTGAAAAAATTAAGAATTTGAGCATTTTATTGTTATTTTTTAAAGTTCGGGCTGGAATTGAAAAAATTGAAAATTTTGACATTTTATTACTACTTTTTAAAGTTTGAACTATAATTGAAAATTTGATGAAAGTTTGGGCTTTTTTTTTTCTTCTAATAATTAACCTTCTTTTAAATTTGTTAATTAAGTTAATAAGTTTGAAATGTTAATTGACATTTTATAGGTTTATCATGTCTTCACTCTCGCTCTCCTATATTTTAAATTAGAGATGACAACTGATCTCAATAATTAAAAAACCTAATTAGTTCAGTCAATTCAATTGTGAAAACTTTGAATTGATTAACTTTTGGTCCAGTTTTTAATTTTTAATTTTATTTATTTTAATAACTCTTATCATTAAAATTGACCAATTTATTAATCAATTATTTAATTTTATTTATTAATTAATTTTATAAATCAAAATAATTCAATTGATTTTTATTTAGTAATATAATTTTCAATTAACTTTAAATTATTTGATGAGTAAGGACTATCCTTTAAATTATATTTCAAAATTTTAATTTTATTAAACGGAACTTTAAATTTCATGTCTTATTAGTTAAATTTTTATTTAATTTTAAAACATTGTTGGTCTGGATCAAGACTTAGCTTTTCCTCAGCTTAATTAAACTCAAATAGTTTAAAGTTCAATAAGATCGAAGACGAAATGGTATTATCTTGATAAATGTCGAAGAATCTATTAATTAAAACAATATTGTTTTAATAAATTATGTCAAAACAAAGTTATTGTATTTGACGAGTTTAAACTGATTAATTTTCCAGATTGAATTGAATCAATCTTTTAAATTTGAATTTAAATTAAAACATGATAAACTTGCATTTGATTTGTTAACTTTATCAAATGCTAATTTGAATTTGAATTTGAATTTGAGTGATCCTTTTATTATTCTTGTTCCAATCTATATATACACACACACACACACACACACACACACACACACACACACACACACATATATATATATATATATGAAATATGTTACCAAATTTCTAGATCCAAACTAATTGTCCAGAGAAAAAACAAAATTTTATTATTTATGTTAATAATCATATATGTAATTTCTTTTACATAATTAATATTTAATTTTAATGATTTTTATTAGTTATCAATATTAAATAAAATTTTATTTTTAAAGATTATGTCTTTTATTATTTATGATATTGTTGTCAAATTATCGTTTTTTCATATGATAAATTGGAATTTCAGATCTAGGCACTCAAAATAAGGAAAATAAAACCCAAACTGAAGTACAAATCATTGCAGCCTGCAGGGATGCAATGAAAGCCATAGGTAACATGTAGGTCCTGTTAAATAATTACATTTAGTCTGCTTCATGCACAAATCTTCTTGCTTGGACCAATCTTCCTACTTATGGGACATGACATACAATATTTTGTAATAATTTCATCAAAAGAAAAGGTAAATCCCTCAAATTTATTAATGTCCACTCATGGAGAATCATTGAACATAGAGCCACCAATCCCTTTCAGTACTGGAACAAATCAGGAGATGCCATGATGGGTTGGTTCAGGAGATGCCATGATGGATTCCTGAAACTTTCAGTGCTTGCTTGGAGTCGGAGACCACCCTCCGTTTCGTAGACCCCATTACTGGTGTTGATGAAGCCGAGGATCTCATTCAATGAGTCGAGTCGTTGGTTCAGCTCCAGCATTTGGGCTCTTAAGATGGAATTCTCAGCTTCAGCGTTCAAGTAGTGTTGTGTTGTGACATTGATGCTTGTCAGGATTTGGTTGTTGTCCTTCCTTAGATGTGTCACTTGGCTCGTCAGATCATCCAAGTGCTTCTGTTTTCTCATCCTTGATCGTCTAGCAGATTCTCTGTTGGATTGCATTCTCTTCCTCTTCCTCTGATCCATCAACTGATGCAATTCCTCTTCAGAGCCCGAGTTTTGAAGCTGAGATTGAGTGGAAACAGAGGAATTCCCACTAGAAGACGCCATAGTCGATATTTTTTTTATATGTATTTACACCAATCAACCACTAGTAATCTCACTAAAGATGGGATTTTTACGTTTGATCTAAGCTTAAGAAGTCGAAAGACGCAGGACCCAAGAACCGATATTGTAGATATGTAGTAGGATGACTATTATAAGTAGTTATAATATATGATTCAGCTTGAAACAGACAGATTATTTATGAGAAAACATAGAACCAGTAGAGGAACACAACCGAGAAAGATTGAACAAGATGGGTCCTGCGCCTGAGAGAGGAACTGACCATAAAACCCGAACGGAGGATTTCACTGAGAACTGGAGACATGAATCTCAAACATCAAAATCAAACCAGGAAGCATTAAGATTTATGAGAAGGCAAAAGGGTCCAGAATAACAGCCTCAGATCCCTAACAGAAACGATAATCTACGTTTTTCTGATACAAAACGGACTGTAACTTCCTTGAAGGGTTTTTACGACCAAAAACAGAGGAACCAAGAAACCGAGGAATCAGGGAGAAAGAGCAAAAAGAGGCAGGGAAAGCTTAGAACTAAAAGAGCTTGAGCCAAGCTCCAGATGGGAAATGAGAAGTAAAGTGAAGAGGTTTAATAGGGTTTTCAAGAGGCAATTTATAGAATCAAGGGAATAGGAATTGAAGGATAAGCAGAAAAATTAGAGGAAGAGAAAGGAAAAAAGAAAATGTAAAGATATAGGAATCTCCAATCAGAATCAGAGGATTAGGCATGGATGGTGGAGAAGAAATTTCCAGCAATCATACAGTGACAGCTGGTGATCATGACCGATCAATGGTGTCTAATATTTGAAACTCTTTAAAATAGAAACTCTGTTTAACCCATCTCGACCTTCTTACGATTTTAGAAGTACTCTGTTTTTACCTCAGCTTTCATCGCCCATTACCAGAATTAACCGCTCAAGCACAGTTGCTTGTGTCATAGATGTCATTTTGCAAATTGGAAACCAATTTCAAGTCATTTCGTTGCCTTTCAGGCCCCACACACAACTTTTCTTACTGATTTTCAGGGGTAGGGGTACCGAGTTTTGTGTAGATCTACCATGTCTAAATGTCACTTTCCAATTAGTTGACTTTTAATATATTCACAGAGACCAAAATGGCTTCATGTTTAACACTTGTTTCACATATTTGTTCATATATTTTTTGCAACATTAAAAGTTGTAATTAGTGCATACGCAACTTGAATCTGCAACCTCTTTAACTGGGAGGTTCTTATGTGCTATTTTAATAACCTAATCCACCAAGTTAAGCATGGGATTGACATAATTCGTGGATCTAGTGGGTGACACGGTTGATTTCTATATTTTTCCCATACACTTTCTTCTTTTTCATGGGTTTAAAAGTTGTCACCAAAGAGCTTATTTAGTGGATGGCTTCAATGGAGAGATGAAAGCAAGAAACCAAACCAAACCCACCATGACATTGAACGTTGCCCTTTGATTTTTTTACCATTTTCTCTAACTTTCCTATGCCATTATGAAAAAACAGAGCATGCCCACTTGAAAAAAATTCCACAATAACATCACCATATTAATTCCAATTACAGGAAATGGAATCTCGGTCTACTTTCACTACACATTATTTCTTCAGCACCAAAGTGGATGGCATTTTATGGTGGGTCACTTCTTTGACCAGAAAAGAAAACAGAAAAGAAAAAAAAGGAGTTCATTTGTCTTTTCTCTCAGTTCCTACAGCCTTCCTCTGTTTCCATGCATTTTTCCTTTTTCTTTTCCTCTGCTTCTCATGCTTTCTTTTTTTCACATCCTAAAAGTTAGCAGGATTAAAATGAGTTTTAAGTATTTGCTTGTACGAAACAGAAAAACTGAACTAGAAACAATTAAAAATTGCCTAAAACGTAAAGAAAAAGAAAAAGGTAGTTACGTTTATCTTTTCTCTTAGTTCCTACTACCTTCCTCTGTTTCTCATGCATTTTTCCTTTTTCTTTTCCTCTGTTTCTCGTGCTTTCTTTTTCACGACCTAAAACTTTGCAGGATTATAATAAGTTTAAGTACTTAGCTTCAAGACCTGGAAAGGATTTGAATTTGAAAACTGATACAAACATCTGAACCATAAACAATAAAAAAGTGCCTAAAACCTAAAAAAAAATCCCCTTTTTTTGGAGTTCCATCACGATTGAATTGTATTTGTATATTTCTGCCAACGGGCACTATCATGATTTTCTGTTTTTTTGTACCAAAAAGGGTTGTTGTCATTACCATAGTCTTTAAGAGACAGAAAAGATTTGGGTAATGCATTATTTTGCTTCAACTTCACAAACTCTGTTGCGTCCTGTGTTGGCTTGGAGACACCGTCTACTTATCTACAACCTACGTAGATACTATCAAGATACCACATACATCCTTTTATTTTATTTTGACCTTTTGGTTTATTAATTAGACCTATAAGTTATGAATTGAACACTGATATTCAATTACTAATCCATATGTTTGACTTAGACTCAAAAAGTTATTAGAGATAATCTTCTAATTGTGACAGAGTTCTATCTCTAATTGATGTCTATCTTGCCAAAAGATGGTGGGAATTCAATTTTTGTTTATCCGGGTGTCTTTTGATTTGTGAGTGTGTCGTGTGTCGTATGGTTTTGATTGGGATTATTTGAGCTGGATGATTTGTGTGAGTGAAGAATCTTGGGGTTCTTGTTTTCGATGTTGAATCGTTGGAGTAGCACAAGTTGGGAAAAGAATCGAAAAGTTTGCAAAACTACTACATCCCTTCGGATTTTTCAATTGATATTGGAGCGAGTCACCATATCAGAACTTCGTAGCAATTTAGTGCAGATCTGAGTTTCACGAACATAGCTACAAGAGAGGGGCATCGATCATCAAACCACCACTATTAGACGACTCTAACTATCTTACATGAAAATCATAGACGAGAGTCCTCATCTACGCTTAGGGTACAAAAGTTTGGTATTCGGTAGTACATGGGTGGACACATCTAATGACCATTGTCGATAAAAGAGAGGTAGTTCAAAAAGATCCATCTAAATAGACAAGAGCCGAAGAAGAAAGTGCAATTGGAAACTCACAAGCAATGCATGCAATTTTTAGTGTTATTGATGAAGGACGCTTCTCAATGATATCAACCTATGAATCGGTTAAAGAAGTGTGGATGCTTTGCAGACTATCCATAAAGGATCCAAATTTGTGATAGTGTCAAAACTACCGATGTTATCTCTTATCTATGAGATTTGAAGAACTGAAGATTGAAGAGAATGAGGCTATTAGGGAATTTTATCAAAGATTGTGTGATATAAAGACACATTGACTCAAGAAGAAATATTCCAATCTAAAATTAGTTAAAAAGACGTTAAGGTCACTAAGATTTATTCCGAAAATTGCAGCAATCGAAGAGGCTCATGACATTAATGACTTGTCGCTGGAAAAGGCAATTAAGATTATTACCAATTTTGAAATGGATTTGTTAAGAGGCAGACAAGAAAAGAGCAAGGAATTGGCACTATAAACTGAAACTGGAAAGGGTATAACTGATATAAAAGATGAATTTAATGAGAACGGGGATTTGGTTTTGTTAACACGAAATTTTAGTAAGTGACTGAAAAGAGTGAAAAAGGACAGACTTGATTTTAGGTAAAACGGTAGAAGCTCATCGAATACCAACTTCAAACAACAAGCTAAGACTCAGAAGGGTGAAAGAAAGATGAAGAGAATCCAAAGTCATGAGTGTCAGGGATTCGGACTTGTGTAAGCGGAATGTGCTAATATCTTGAAGAAGAGAAAAGGGAAATCTTTTACTAACACTTAGAGAGAAAACGAGTCCAAAAGTGAATATGGTAGTGAAAAAAAATCCAAATGGTAATGCGTTAGTTGCTCTGTACAGTAAAAATCCAACTGCATACCTAATAGTAACTAAGAAGGAAGTAACTGAAGACAATAAAGGGGGAAAATCAGAAAATTTTGAGAAAAATTAAAGACAGATCAAGTCAAGCTTCGATATCAAATTATGACAGTGATGAAAGTGGTTCAGGTGATAAAAGGAAGAATATTTACGAGGCTTACGAAATGATATATGAAAATGGGTGAAAGCATGTAGAAAGAATGAAAGGTTGGAGGAAGAAAACTTCTCTATAAAGAACACCATCCAATATTTAGTGAAGAAATTGATGGTAGCTTTAGACGAGCTCGGTGAAGCCAGACTAAAGTTAGAAAATACCGAAAAGAAATTGAGAATGTTGAATGGAAACACAAAAAAGTTAGAAAAGTTGGTTGAAATTAGTAAGGTTAAAGGGAATCTTCAAGACATTGGTTACAAAGGTGAGTGCTCCAAGGTGAATGATGAGAAAATTGATATACCCAAATCTGTCCATGAGGAAACATCGAGGAAGAATAGAAGATTTGTTTCCGCATGTCATTTTTACGGGGTTATTGAGCTTATAAGGCTAAAATGCTACAAGTTATTGCAGATGTTGTTTCAAATAAGTCAAAACCGAAGGACTCCATATCCCTCACATAAATTTCAAAATCAGCCTTTAGTACCAGAATCCATTTGGGTTAAAAAGGGTCAATTGCAAGCTCTCGTGGTTTTTAAGACGATGAAGGCAACTTCGTATAATGGTTAGTATTTTGATAGTAGATGTTCACGTCACATGACAGGAGAAAATAATTACCTAACCGATTATCAGAGTTGTATGGATGGGCATGTGACTTTCGGAGATGGAAAGAAGGCTTTGATAATTGGTAGAGGAACATTATGCGTGAATAAGTTGCCTCCCCTGAAGAATGTGATCTATGTCGATGGGTTAAAAGCTAATTTGGTAAGTATAAGCCATCTCTGTGATGATAGTTTGCTAGTTAAATTTACAAGTGATGAATGCAGGGTGTTAACCAAACAAGGAGAATGCATTGTGAGTGGAAAGCAATCAGTCGACAACTGCTACATGTTATAGGTCACAACCACCTGCAATTCAACCTCACACGACATTAACATAGATTTGTGGAATCAAAAGCTTGGGCACCTAAACTATGAACTTATTAGCAATTTGAAGAAATTGGAAGCTGTGAAGGGACTACCCACATTGAACAAAGAAGATACGTTAATCTACAGTGCATGTCAAACGGGTAAGCAGATGAAAGTGCCACACAAAAGATTAGACATGTTACCTCATCACGCATACTTGAATTGATTCACATGAATTTGGTTGGTCCAATACAACAAGACAGTATTGGTGGAATGAGATATTTTCTAACTTGTGTTGACGATTATACGAGATATACATGGGTAACTTTTTTGAAAGAACAATCAGATGCTTTCAAGGCTTTTAGAAGCTTATGTGTGCAGGTTAAGAATATGAAAAATATGGTTATGTTGAGAATTCGGTCTGATCACAAAATGGAATTTGAGAATACAAGCTTTAATGACTTTTGTGAGGAGTGTGGTATCATACATGAATTTTTAGCACCTAAAACTCCACAATAAAGTGAAGTTGCTGAAAGAAAAAATAGAACTCTTTAAGAAATGGCCAAATCAATATTGAATGGAAGAAAATTGTCTATGCATTTTTGGACTGAAGCAATTAATACAGCATGTTACATATGTGACAAAGTTTACCTTCGAACCATCTTGAATAAGACTTTATATGGACTTTGGAAGGGAAAGAAACCATATGTGAGTTACTTTCATGTCTTTGGCAATGAGTGCTACATTTTTAGAGATCGAGCATAGCTAGAAAATTTGAGAGCAAGAGTGATGAAGGAATCTTTATTGATTATTTAACTCACAACATCAAAGCCTACCGAGTGTATAATCAAAAAACAAAGAAATTTATAGAGTCCATAAATGTTGTGATAGATGATGTATCTCTGTTGAATGATCAAGTGGTAGAAGAAAATCCACAAAATCGATCCTCAGAATCAGCTCAAACAAGCAACGAAACAAGATCGAAGAATTACCCAAATTTACAATTAGTTACTACTGAGGAAGTAACTGGGCGAATTAAAAAACTGTAAATTAATTTGGATGATGAATCAACCAAAACACTCGATGTAGAAATTGTTCCGGTAAATGTTCAAAACTCGAGAGAAGCTAACTTGAATCGGGATCCTTCCTCTCGAATCAGAAGAAGTCATCCCGTAGAGAATGTTATTGGAGATGTTAATGAAAAAAGAAAAACAAGAGAAGGTAGAAGGGTTAATTATGGAGAACTTGTGGGTTACTTCTATTATACTTCTTCTTTCGAGCCAAGAAGCCCTACAAGATGAGTTTTGGATAGCAGCTATGCAAGATGAATTGATTCAATTTGCGTGGAGTGATCTATAGGATAATGTAACCAGAAATAAAACACGGATAGTAGCTCAGGAATATTCTCAGGTTGAAGGAATAGACTTTGACAAAACTTTTACACCAGTGGCATGACTTGAGGCTATCAGACTATTATTGGGCATAACATATGTGAAGGGGTTTAAGCTTTATCAGATTGATATAAAAAGTGGTTTTCTGAATGAGTTTATACAAGAAGAAGTGTATGTCGAGCAACCGAAAAGATTTATTGATTTAGCCCACACTGATCACATTTTTAAGTTAAAGAAAGCTCTTTACAGTCTCAAACAAACACCAAGAGCTTGGTACGAAAGGCTCACACAATATGTCATCAAGCAAGGATATAAACGAGGTAGTGTTGATAAAATTTTGTTTATTAAAAAGTTTAAATATGATTTTATGATTGCTCAGATCTATGTTGATGACATTATCTTTGGAGCTTCACATTTGAAGATGGTAGATGAATTTGTTGAATTAAGGACATCCAAATTTGAAATGATTATGGTAGGTGAATTGATTTTTTTTTGTTTACAAGTTAAACAAGTGAAGGATGAAATTTGTATATCGCAAACCAAATATACCAATAGTTTAATAAAGAAATTAGAATTGTGAATGCTAGACATGTGAAAACACCTACGAGTGTCTCAACGAAGCTAAACAGAGATGAGAATTGTAAAAGCATTGATGTCAGTCTATATCGGAGCATGATCGGAAGTTTATTATATTTGACTACAAGTAGGTCAGATATTTGTTATAGTATTGGTGTATGTGTTTGCTATCAAGCTAGTCCAAAAGAAACAAATCTAACAGTGGTCAAGAGGATTATCGGGTATATAATTGTAACATCTGATTTTAGGATACGGTATATATTTGACTCAATATTTTATCTAACTAGATATAATGATGCGGATTAGGCTGGAAACTTAGACGATCAGAAAAGCACTTCAGTAGGTTGTTTCTTCTTTGGAAACAATTTGATCTCTTGGTTTATCAAGAAACAAAATTCAATTTCACTATAGACTGTAGAGGCAAAATATATCGCTGCAGGTAGTTATTGTTCACAACTTCTTTAGATGAAACAGATGCTAGAAGATTATGAGATTGATCAGAATGTGTTGACAATCTTATGCGATAACTAGAGTGTCATAAACATCTCTAAGAATCTGGATCAGCATTCAAGAGCGAAACATATCGATTTAAGGTATCACTTTATTCGAGAGCTTGTGGAAAGCAAAATAATTACTTTGTAACATGTATCTACAGAAAAGTAGTTAGTGAATATCTTTAGGAAACCTCTTGATGCACTAAGGTTTGAACTTCTTCGAGGAGCTTTGGGACTTTGTGCTTTACATTATTGATGCATTTTTTATATATTTAAAAAAAGTCAAAAAAAGTGAAAAAAGAGAAAAGTCAAAAAAAGGAAAATGTGTTTTTTTTCTTCCAAAGGATTATTTTAATCCCTAGGTGTCTTTCTCTTCTCACCAACACCCCTCTTCCACCTCTCTATCCATCCACTCCAAAGCTCCACATCACTCACTTGGTTGCGTTGAAGATCTCTTAATCGCGGGCATATCACTATTGAAGCTTCATCTATTTCTCCTTTATATTGGCTCTCAAGGCACCCACGACATTGGGTTGAAACTTTTTCTACCGTGAACTCAGTGTATATGTGGAATTTGTGAACCTTCGTTGAAGAACTATATCTTCTCTATACGACATTGCTTCTTTTCACTTCAAGGTACATCCAATTTGTTGATTTTATTTGGATCTTTGCTATTTTTTAAAAAATATGGGCAAGAATAAAGAGAAAATGTCTCCTTCGGTGTTCGAAAAGAAGACAGTAGCTTTAGCACGTTGCTCAAGTCGATTAATGCTCAACCTAACACCCGGAAGGAGATTTATTGGGCCTGGGTCATCTTTCGATGACTCCCATTGATATTCGCAATACTATTCTGTTAGGAAAAAAGTACCAAATCCAGACGACGATGTTACTTTAGTCATATTATCCATGGTTGAAGACTCTACTTCCGATTCTGATGAGACTCCCATAGCAATTGGTCCACCAACTGTTCCTCTTATGGCTCCTCGAAAATGTACAAAGGAGCGGGCTCGAAAAACAATCTGACCATCTAGACGCATTTCTTCTGTCCGTCTGATAATGGATAATGCGATTTCCTTCAAGTTCTACTCCTCCACAACTGAACATAAATGGGCGACTCTCAACACTGTTGGGTTTGTTCTCGATCATCCAATCAATTTAGAGGAGTTTCAATAACATGGTCTAGACACTTTACTATCAGAGAGACATTTACTGCAAGCCTCATTGCTTTCGCAGCACTATGATTGAAATTTGGTTTAAAAAAATTACTGCAATTTATCTTGTGATATTCTAAATGAGATTGCTTTGAGTTATAGAGTAGTATATGTGCGCGGTCAGGTAGTCCGTTTTTATGCTGATCGTTTAAATTTGTTTATAGGATTTGATAATCTAATTGGTGTTCAAAACTTTATGATGATGATTGGAATGTGTCTAATGATTTAATTACTACGGTATTAACTAATGAAAAATTGACTACATGGTCGTCTAGCTCCATACTTCGTTCTTCAATGCTTACGCAAAAGTATTTCGTGCTCTTTAAGTTGGTAGTGACCAACTAGATGTTGAGCACATACGTTGTCTTTGTCTACTTGGCGCAGGACATTGATTTATGCGATCGGTACTGGGGTGTGATTCAATCTTGGACATCTCATTATTGAAGCTATCTTAGCCATTGAGAGTAAGCCACATTCATTACCATACTTTCCATACTTAATCTCTCAATTTTTATATGCCAATGAAGTTTCTAGGATGAAGTCGAGTATACTTTAGTTGGTGCCCTTGATAAACATCTCTCCAAGATTTTTTTGACAACCACGGGTAGTGGATATGCCGTACACCACATATGGGCCCTCGGATGTTTTGGGGACAACTTCTGTTAATTTTCATGTAGCTCTCTTTACTGAAATTGAGAGGATTTAGGGCTTTATTCAAGTGGCTAATGACGCTTTTCGTCACTTAAAGCAACGAGTTCTACGATTTCTTGGCGCTCCTTGAGTTCGTCTCTTTGGCATAAGTTATCTCAAAGGGGGATAAAATAAGACTTGACTGAAGTTGTATTTGATCTTTTGTGATTTGTTGTTTATGTTTGACTTGTGATTGTGTTGCCTATTGGATCTTGACTTGAGGGGGAGCATTTTAGATTCAATATCTATATGTCCACTTATGTTATTTAGGGGGAGCTTAATAGTTATGACAAAAATGTCAAAAAGGGAGAAATTGTTAAGATATGACATACATCCTTTTATTTTATTTTGGCATTTTGGTTATTAATTAGACCTATAAGATATTAATTGGACACTGATAGCTAATCACTAATCCTTATGTTTGACTTGGACTCAAAAAGATATTAGGGATAATCTTCTAGTTGTGATGATGTATATCTTGGCAAAAGATGGTATGGATTCGGTTTTTGTCTATTTGGGTGTCTTTTGATTTGTGAGTGTGTCGTATGTGCCGTCTGCCATATGGTTTTGATTATGATTATTTGAGTTGGATGATTTATGTGAGTGGAGAATCTTGGGGTTTTCGTTTTTGATACTGAATCGTTGGAGTAGCATATGGTTGGAAGTGTCTTTCTTTATACGTGTACGTGTATGTGGTTTCAATCTTGGTAGATCCACACTCCTGCATTAATTACGTTAGAAGTCACTTACATTGAACCTTTATCCATTGGGTGCCTTTCGACTGGGAGGTTGGTTTGATTCTAGAGCTGGCGTAGATCAGTTCAGCTAGTGGACAATTATTCAGATATATTTCGGGAAGCTGAATATGGGAAAGGTTCTTTAAACTCAAGTATATTGTTATTCTTTTCTTAGTTGATTAATCACTTGAGTTATTTTTATTAATTATCTTTTATTAAGAGTAGTAGAGAAAAATTCTTTGTCGAGATTAACACGAATCGGTCGTGTTATTAGATGTGAAAATCTTTCACGAAAAGTGGGGTTGAGAGATAATTTTAAAGAATATGTGACTTGGCTTTGAAAGCCCTTGCGTAAATTTAGTGAACTTTCGTGAACGTGATTAAGTTGGATGAGAACCCCACAGATGTAAACAAGGTGTATTGAATTACGTTAACAAATCTCGGTTTTATTTATTTTTGATTTTTTTAATTTTTCTGATTTTTGTATTTCAGAAAAGAATCGGAAAGTTTACAAAACTACTACACCTCTATCGGATTTTTCGGATACATTTTCGCAGAGAAGCATTATGAGTAATTTGTCTTTGCTTGAAGTACTTATGACCCTTTTGATGTTTTCATGTTATATTAGTGAATCCACGGATGATAATCATTCGGGTTTGTACCAAATAAATTATCGAGTACACCTAATAATCTACAATCAAGTTATGATATTAATCTAAATTGCGCTTACGAGTTAAATGGATCTTTACTTTCAACCAATCGATTAAACGTACTAATTAATATATACTTGTAGTGGAACGTAGAATAGACTCTGGCCACAAGTTTCCTTATTGTATTCTGATGAGGTAGTGATAACTGATGAAAGTGATAACTTTGTATTGTTTATCTATTTCCTTTGATCATTTCTTTTTAGACACAAATTGACTACTTGTACTTTTCTTCAATAATTTTAGAAGTAAAAGAACAGAAGATCAACCAAGGGCACCTGAAATTTCGGTCTTTCAAGACCCAAAAGGTCAGGTTCTGTACAACACTAGAAAAAGAACTTGTGTTCCTTTCCATACTTGCAGGAGACACTTAACCTGTTCCTTCCTCTGCTTTTTACATAATTTTCTTCTCACATTTCAGTAATTTGGTCACTAGTATTGATGGCAAATAAGTCATGACTAGGTCGATCTAGTTTAAAGTAAACAGATTTGGTTCGAGTTAACCGAGTTTTAAGTTAGATTTGATTTTTTTAAAAAGAAAAAGATTTCAAGCCTGGTTATATATTAATCAACGTAAGCCCTGAATCAGTCCTAATTCACTTCTTGTTCCCAATCAATCTTCTTTCTACTCTTATCCATTCCAATTCTTTGTTCTTTCTTGGAAATAAGTTGGATGATACGTGAGATGATATCACAAGCCTTGCATTATTGGTCACAAATAATTTCAAATCATTCTAAACATGTGCTACCATATTATCGCCTGCTCGTGTTATTCAAAGATTATTAAGATTTAATCATTGGAATGACCGAATATTGGACTCTCTTCTCGTCATCACCAAATAATTTATGTCATATGATTATAATAATACTTGGAAAAAAATTGTTTACTATCAATTGTGGGGTTAGTGACGAAATGTGACCTAAATAAAGTTAAAACTATTGGGTCCTCCATAGCCAAAAGAGAGAGTGAAATATTGCCCTATTTTGACCTCTTTTGATTTAGAAAAGAAACATTTTTTCACTTCTAACACAAGAAAAGCTTAAAGCTTTGATGCAACAGATATCCAAGTAAAGGGAGACAAAAGGAAAACATCAATGATATGGCAAACCCATTTTTGATCTTAACTATAATTATTCGGTGTAATTAATGGTTAATCTAAACTTTTAAATTAAATTGCTGATTATATATTCTATTGCAAATAAGTACTTACGAGCCAGATTTAATTGTAATTGGAAATTTAAAAGTTTAAATTCAATTCGAAGCGAATGCACAAAACGTAATTTAATTGAAATTTGAATTAGAATCTGAGTCTAAAAAGTTTAGAAACTTGACAAATCAGACCTAAAATTTGGTTAAATTTGGACGTCTTTATCCTGTAATGGTTTTTTTTTTTTTTAATGGCAATGATGTCAGAAGCAACTTGCCGGCTTAGATAGGAATAAGGATGTCTAATGATGAACTGTCTAGGAATTGCAAGAACAAGTGGGCAAAGAAAAGAGCGATGGAACGTGGTTGCTGAAAACATGAAAGATCCCCATCAATAATCGATGAACATCATAAAGTTCTGTTATACTTGCTCCGATTGCAGCCGCGCATGAAGATTGAAGATTTGACAGGGATGGCAATATGTCGGGCCCCTGTTTTTCAAATAAGTTATCCAAATCTCATCTGAATTTATGCCCTGTTTGATTGGATGAATTTATTCCTGGTTCTTAATTAATGAAATAAAATGTAATATAATAACACAGAATAAAGCGGTTTATAATAGAATAAAATATAATATGGTAAAAATTGTTTAGAATGAATAGAAAGATTCATAATGTAATGCATTGAAATATTATTTGAAAGATAGATAAAATGAAATGAAATATATAATAAATAATTATTATACTCTTTTCATTATTATTTTGTCCTTAATTATATACAATTTATTATTAATTATATAAAAATATTATTTTAATTATTTAATATATTTTATTTTATTTTATATAGTTTATATTTAAAGATAATTTATTCATATTTTATTTATATAAAGATATATACAAACAATTAAAGAATAATTTTTAAATATTTTTTCATTAATAAAAGTTTTATTAATTTTTTATTAATTATGTACAATTTATTATTAATTTATTATTTTATTTTATTTTATTTTATTTCGTTCTATATGATTTATATATAAAATAATTTATTTATATTTATATTTATATAGAAATATATAAAACAATTAAAGAATAATTTTTAATATATTTTTATTTTATTAATAAAATTTTATTTATTTATTTATTTAAATAATTATTTATATATTTTTGAAAAATTGAATATATATATATATATTATTAAATTATTTTAAATATAAATTTTTATTTTATTATTAAATATATATAATTTATTATTAATAATAAAAGTTTATTTAATAAATTTTATTATATTAAATAGTATTATATTCTATTCAATATATTAATATTATGAATTTGTCACAGTTGATATTAAGAAGAAATATTGAAAGTATAGTATGTAGAATATATTTATTAGTTTATGATGCATCATAAACTCTTCGAATTAGATGTTTCTTATTTTTACTGTTTAGAATTTAATAAAATGTAACATAAAATTATCTGCTTTCATCCCATTCCATTTCATTCTATCATAAAACTTTTAAATAAACGATGAAAGTGTGTTAGGTTTTATTCTCCTCTATCTCTAACCTCTCAACCAAACAGTCCTTCCATCTTTAAAGAAGAAGTCCAGAATGTTAGTTGTTCAAGCCCCCCTTCGGTTTTGATAGGTTAATTTATGACGAAACACATGAATGGGGAGTTTCTGTCAGGTTTTCTAGATTTCCGTGCTACAACCAAAGCTGTCTTTTTTAAGTGTTTCACTGTGATTGTGTAATTTCAGGCTCCAAGTTGCTTATAAAGGTCCCAACTTGCTAAGCTCTCAGACTGGCCTTTTCTGTTCATTTTGGCTTTCGAATAATTGAAGACTTTCATCAACTCTTACACGTTTTCAGGTTTCAGGAACCTTTCTTTGTCTACAAACGTAAAAGACATCACAGGATCACGTTAAAGAGATGAGGTGTGTAGTTAGAGAGGCCATAAGAAACCTAAGACATTAGCTTTCTGATTATGAAAAATAGGCTGTAAGAAGAGACTCAAGACATGGTGTTCTTGGCGATTCATGTCTGATACATGACCTTAAAGAACAGGAATTGGTCGATAGTTTTGGCTGGACCCATCAATACACTGAAGTGGGATTCAGCCTGCAAACCACATATTTCAAGTCAGGAACATTTTTTCCTGAGACAATATAGACAGATGTTTGCATTGATTGTGTCCTAACTACTATTTGGTAAATTCATGGTTTGTTTGATGAAGAGGAACAAGAAAAGAAAAAGCAACCAAGTGGATTAGTGATTGATAGAACTGTAAGAAAGCAAAGTTGAGCATGCAACAAAGTTTTTCACTACACACATATCTCCTTTTTGAAAGGTAAAACCTTTGACCCTGGAAAAGAAGCAAACAGTAACAAAGTTTCCTATCAAGTAGCTGGACCCATTAATAATGGCTGAGAAAAAAAAGAAGATTCATTCATGCCCAGAATCTTCTGGTCCTTATACTCATCCCCAAGTTTCTTGCCAGCTGAATTCAGATGTCTAGCACCACCAACCAGATCCAAGATTGGGTTTATGTTAAGCAACAAAGCTGAAAGTTTGAAACTTCATAACTCTTACTCCAGGATTCTTCCGTGAATCTACTTCTGTTCTTTTTCTGGCCTTATGTTGAATGATCATAACTCTCTTTTTGTTGTTTGATGTTTGAATCATTAGAATGGTAGGTGAAACAAACAATGATTGATTAAATGTTCTTATGTATGCATACCGAAAACAAAGGTTCTTTAATTTCCTCCGACAATGCTGGCGTCAGGTTAAGGTACAGATGGAGAGAACCAAAAGAAAAGTGATAAGGTGGTCGGTTCTTGGTGGGGACGAAAGAGGTGTCCAATGTCGGCTTTTGCCAGTTGACAACGTTTAGTCAACTTTCTCATCGCGATTCAAACCTTCAATCTTTTGAATCGAAAGGTTCGCATTATATCATCCTCTGGCCCGACATCTTTTGCTGGGCTCAAGCCTGAGACAATAGGCCCGGACCTAACTAGGTTTTGTTTAACGGACCTAATTTGTTATTTTTAGTAAATAAAATTAAAAAATAATATCTTTTTTTTTTAATAATTGTCGAGTCTCAAGTTAGGTCGAACCCGAGACTAGGCTTAGGAGGCCGAGTTGGGCCTGGGATAAAAGACATCCATCAATTCTCACTTTTATCCTCTTTTTACACTTCAAGATGTTCAAATACAACATCTCCAAAAGCAAATACAGCTCTTCCAATGCGGAATTAGCAATAAAGTTAGTAAAACGATCAAAGAAATAGTCTTTCATGGTCTAGGCCACCAAGTTTAACCGCACTTAGCTACAACTTTAAAGATGATGGAAGATTATAATTTATAGCAACCTCCATTCGAGTCCAAGATCTAGCTTTGTAGCAAAAATGGATCTTACCTTAAGCTCCAATTTGTACACATTGACATTTAAGTTTTATAATGTATAAGATTATCTTATGTTTACCTCTTTTTCTATCCGATCTTCTAACAATGTCATCTTTCTAGTAAAATGCATCTACAATCGTAAGGTCTCAGTTCAACTTAGATTTGAATATGAACGTTAAAATAACATCTGTTCGATTTTTTTATTATTATAGGAAAACCGCTAGAATAGATTACAAAACAAATATGAAGAAACTGATCCCCAACGTATCCTCAAATAGGATATGTTGGCACCCTATAGGTGCAATATCAAAATAAGTTACACCAACAGCAAAATGTTCAACCTGGATGACAAGTCAGTCAACACATCTATTGCTCTCTCGGTATACATGTCGATGAACAATAGACCAGTTGCAGATAAACAGTTTAAGACTAAAATCTAACTCAAATTCGACCCAATTTTTGGTTTGATTAAGCCCGACGCATTAGCTTTGAAGCAAACTAGGCTGAACTCTGGGCCGGCTGTCATCCCCAGTTATAAGAGCATTGTAGTTGAGCACCTTGAATATGGTCTACCACTCCACATTTCTTGTCTGGGTCTTATAGTTTAATTGGACTAATCTCCTTCGCAGGTTAGGAGGACTTAGAAACCATTACTGAGTAGTGAAAGGAATCAGATTCAGAACAGAACTTATGGCAGATTTTGAGATCCAAACTAAACTAGCAAGCATGAAACTGTTCACAAAGCTTTATTTGCAACACTGAACGTATCCATACAAAACCAACCTTAACAGAAACACCCTTGCAAAAAGGAAAAAAAAAAAACACAACACATCACCAGCTTTCTCCCCTGATCGTACTGTAATAAACAGAACGAGTTTCAAACTTTAATCTGAGATTCCTATGCAGTAGCAACATCAGTCGCATGCTTCTCTACTTTAGCAACCAATTCCTCTTTCTTGACACCTACAATTCTCTCTATTTCTTTTCCTTCCTTCAGAAACACAAAAGTCGGCATTGCCTCTACTTTCCATTCCTCAGCAACTGACTGCAGAGGAAAAAAAAAGACAGAACATGGTGATTAGAAGACATAGACAGAGGAGGATTGCTCCAGTTGAAATGGAAACATGCCAATTATGCACAGATTTATTACCGCCAGTTCGTCCACATCGACCTTAACGAATGTGACATTCGTAATCTTCTTGGCCAAGTCCGAGAAAATTGGAGCAATGATACGGCATGGCCCACACCATGAAGCAGTAAAGTCCACCACGATCTGTGATCTTAATGTTATTAGTTCTGTATATCAAAATCGAGACTAACAGCATAAATTAACAATATAGATGGCAAATGGGTCAGGCAGACCTTTTTCAAGCAGACTTATTAGTATACTTTCTCTAGGTATATATATAGTATACTTTCTCTAGGTACAACTACTTAATATACAAAATCATCTAAGTTCCATATTCCAAATGCAGAGAAGGGGCTTATTGGATCAAGAAGACATATGGAATTAACTAATCCGACCTGCTATCAAGCATGGCAACTGGCCCGACTTAAAGCACGGCCTAGGTCGACTGATCAAATCATTCAAAATGATTTTGTTTTAAAGTGAATTACTAATCGCTATTCAAACTCGAACATAATCCAAAGTAGTCAATCTGAATTAGGCCAGGCTCATTTTGGTATCTGTACTTGCTACAGAAACGCAGTTTAGAAAGCATTGATATGGACACGAAATAGATATCTAAGAAAACTCTTTTCACATCTACACGTCTCTAACAAAACGATCACATCTACATTAGTTTACACCCAAATTAAATGGCAAATAATACATCTAATGAACAGAGATCAACCAGAAAGAAGAAATACCAGCTTCTTGGCTTCATTTCCCTTCTCAAGTGTCTCCTTCCAGGCCTCAATGGTGTGGATCGCAAAGACCTGTCCTTCTTCCGCCATTTTCAAGCAAAAACGAGGCTTCTGAACGATTCTAAAACTCGGTGAAACGCTCTATACGATACAGATTGGTATTTGGTACCCTTTCATCGCACGTCTATACATATATATAGTCATTTGATGTTGTGCGTTTCGAGATTAACTACAGATATGCCATTGAAATGATTGTGGACGCGATTTCCCGCTTTGGGAGATTGCGTGACGCGCTCCTATACGTCAGAATAGTTTGTTCTGGAACTTACTAACGTGAACTGTGAGAAGAAAAGGGGGGACAGAGGAGCCGTTGATTGGTTAGTATAATCCGCGTATGATCCACGCATCGCATTAAATGTGTGGAAGACAATTTTGCATTTACTTATTATATTAAAGTAATATTTTTGAGATATCTTAAAGGATAAGAAAACATGGATATTGTTTGAAATTTTATTTCATTATTTTAATTTGTTTAAAATATTTTATATTATTAAAAGTAATGATTTTTTGCTTTTAAACTTTTATTTGAATATAAGTTATTAATTATTGTTTGACTGATTATCAAATATTTATTTTGTTTGTTACAACTTTATTTTAATAAAGAATTATGTCACAAAGTTTTCTATTAATGCTTTTATAGTATAAAGTACTTTTAAAATAATTTTCAATAGTAATTATATTTTCTTAGAATAACTAAAATCATAAGAAAATTTGTATTTTGTACTTTAGAATAAAGTTAATAACCTCAAAATTAATTAAAAGTTAATTATTAGCTTCTCTTAAAGAAATTTAAACAAATGATTGAAATTTACTTCTAATAAAACATCAATTTGACATAAAATGGAAATAGATATAGGGTTGACAACATACCAGGTCAGGTCAAGGGGTCTGACTTGAAGTTTAATCGGGTTTGAAATTCTAGACTCGAGCTTGAGTCTGACTAAATTTGAGTAATATGTTAAATCAAAATTTTTTAAAATTTTAAAAATTAAATTACAAATATTTTAAGTAAAAATTTTAAGTTTTAAGTTAAGCTAACTCGGATACCCGAATTAGAATCTAACTCAAGTTTTAATTTTTTAAATGAATTCAACATAAACTTTAATTATTTCAGGTTAAATCTATTAATTTTAGGTTAATCTAAACTGGATCTTAGGCTATTTTAATTATCCCTAAATATGATGGAATGATAAAGCATTATTCATAATTTGGACATTGGGTTTTCATAACTTTTGGTAGCATAAATAATATTTTACTTGTTAAGGATATGTTTAATATTGTGCTATTCGGAATTATGCCGCTGACTTAAATGAAGTTCTAGGACTTTTGGTATTGTAAATAATATTTATTTAATAAGAATAAAATATTTATGTTCTTATCGTAGTAAATTGATAGGTATTCCTTATCCAAAGGAAAGTCGTAATCAATTACTATCCTATGTTTCTTAGATAAATGCATATCCTAAATTAAATTAAGATGTTGTGCTTGGGCCGAGCCCAATTTTTCTTAAGGTATAACTCAATTCAATCTGGTCCATTATCATTTCTAATTTCACTAAAGTTTTGAGTTGTAATGGCTCGTAATACAACCATTTAAATGTTTTTAGGAGTGACAAAAAAGGTTGACCTCGGCTGATTCAACCGTAAATTTTAGGTTCGGTTCAAGTTGATCAGATTTTAGATTAAGTTTGAACTTTTTTTTTATAAAATTCCAAAATTTAGGCTAAGTTTGAGCTAGAACTATAAATGTAACATGGTCCTTTGCTATTGGGTATTGATAGTAATGATTAGTTGGGTAAGTGAAACTCTTGTATGTAGCTCGAGAAATGCAATTTGAGTGGAAACAGCAAATGTGATTATGCTTGCTCCACTTAGGATAACTTAATTTTAGCCTGAGTTTAGTAAGTTATCAGTTGAGATTACTTAGCCGACCTGACCTATGGTTCGATAAGAAGGCACAAAATGATATTATTATTTTTTAAACTGAACTTAAATAGATTTAGTGTCAATGATATTAAGATATTGTCGTTTTAATTTTAAATTTCTTAAATATTAAAAAGAAACTATTTTAAATAATTAAATTGAGATGATATCATTAACCACTTAAAGTAATTAAGAAAAATGTAATTTTAAATAATAAAATCAAAAGAGAGAAATTTTAGAATGACCATTGATTAATGAGTTTTTGAGCATCCAATTCAAGAAAATTCTTAAAACAAAAAAAATCATTATAAAAGTTACCATGAGAGTGGATATTATTCTTTAGAAAATTCAATATTTTAATTATAAATTTGTTAAACTATATTATTATCTACTAATTATGGATATTTACAAGTTTATAATTTCATTATTATAAATTAAAAGACAAACATATTTTGAAGTGATTAAATTTTAAGATTTTTCAATTTAGTGCTTAATTTTCTAAATTTATAATCAAGTAACTAAAATGTTTTATAACTTTAACAAAATGTTAATCCTGTTAATATTTTGTCTTTTTGTCCATAAAATGTAAGTGTCTTTATAGTACGTTAAATTACAATTAATCATTTACATAAACTAAAACATCTAACTTACAGCTTCTTTTGGCACATTGGATTAGATGTTGTAGTCGTTATAGATGTTTAGTTGATATTTATATTTCTTTAATTAGAAAATATGTTAATTAAATTAGTAAAATATTAAAATAATTAACATTTTAAAGCAATCATTAACGTTGTAAAGATTATTAATTAATTTTAAAATTTTAAAATTTTAAATACTAATTGAAAATATACTAGATAATTATAGAAATAACCTCTCTGTTATATAAAGATAAGATTACGTACTATCCCTTTGACAACTTACCATCTCCGGCCACGTTGTGTCCAATGTCTTCCATCATTGCTACAGCTGGCACTGGGCCCACGACCAAGAAGGTCGTTATTCGGGAGCGAGAGGAAGAGCCCCCCCTCCACCCTGCCTGACCTGACCCTTTCCCAGAGTTATAGCGCGGCGTTAACAGGCTCTCGTAGCCTTACAAACAACTCAATTGACTTATCTTGGCCTGAGGAGGAACCCATTGAATTGTCCGAAGGCGACATCACTTTGGTACAGGGTGCTCATGGCCTTGGGGTGTAACTCTCCGACAATTTCAAAGCCAACCTTCCGTTCTTACCATCCTTCCGTTCTTATCGCTTTAGGTAATCTCGTCGGGCGAACGGTGAAAATCGATGAGACGACCTTGCAGGCTTACCGCGGTCACTTTGCCAGAGTGGCGGTAACGCTAGACCTCAGCTCCCCTCTTCGCTCAGTGATCGAACTGGACGGTGAGCAGATTGGCGTTGCCTATGAGGGCCTCCCGCAAATCTGTTTTCATTGCAGACGAGTCGGACACGGGTCCTTCGCCTGCCCCGTTCGCCCGACCTCCTCGGATGCGCCCAAGGACCCCCCAGTCCCCTCGGCCCTGTCTGCACCGGCCGACAACAGCTCTGCCCCACTTCCTCCCTCAGACAGCCCCGCCCCCTTTGGTCCTTGGATGCGAGTTCAACGGCTTCATGGGACCTCTAACCCGCTTACGTACCAAAACGTCCAGCGACTCCACCGTTCCTCCCATTGGGTTGCGCGTCTCGCGATTCGCAGCGCTCGTAGCACCTGAGGCGTCCCATCCCCCAACGGATCACGCCCCAACGGTCACTGACGCACCAACTGATCGCCTGCCCATTCCGCCTCTCTCCCTTTCGGCTGCGCGACATGACTTCTCCTCTCGCCCTAGACGCTCAGCTGGCTTAAAGTCCACTACGATGCGCATGACGTCGTCTGCGCATAAATAGACTCGTCTGATGGGCCAAGCCCAGTCTGCCTCACACCCAGCCCAAGTCACCTCAGCCCTTCCCCTGCAGGCCCCCTCTCCCCTTGGCCTAGTCCACCTCAGCCTAGCCCCCACCCCCTCCCTTCCAAGGCCTCTAGTGGCCCGACAGTCTCGGCCCAAGCCCCCTGCCCTTCCGGGCCCAAGTCTAGCCACCTCGCCCTCTCCATTCCGTCTCATCCTGGTGGTTTTCGACCCCGACCTGGTTCCCTCACAGGCCAGCTGTAGCATCCCACTCCCATAAGACCCAAACTCGATATCGAGGGTGATATCCGAGCCCGTGCCTCAGGAGGGTGATATGCTAGAATACTCATTTACAATCCAAATTCGAAAACATTTTCAATCATAACACAATTTCAGTCATAAAAAGACACTCAACAGTATTTAACCATTTCATGTACAGAAATCCATAACCAAATTAGGTCCAATGGTGTTCCTGAACGCTTTCAGAAATCACATTACAAATACAACATTAACCAATTGGGACCCACGAAATAAAAAGCACTATTCTGCAGAAATAGCGGAAATATAATTTTACACAAGAACAGAATGACATTAATGCAGACGTGAACTGATCCCGGCCTCAATCTCTGACTTGCATGCAGTAGGTGTACTCCCGTTTGTCCAACGGGGTACTCTTCAAACCCTGAAAAATAGATGCAAATTTTAGGTGAGTTTTGCGAACTCAGTGAGAAACCATCATCGATGGTTCACTCAACTCGTGCATAGTCAAGTAATTCATATCTTACTACACTATAGTACAATCAGGAATACCACATATCTATGTTCGCATAAGTAAGAGGCATTTCGCCTTTCACCCAAATCCAATATTTAACCAAATACAGATGCGATACTTATGTAAAACATTTCTATGTATTACTTTGCTGTGACCAATTCACAGATTACGATACCCACGCATTCAGAAATAATACATTCAGTAATATCACGTAGCAGTTGTCACTCAAGTATAAGGCATTAACCTCATTCCCAATTCACAATTCAATCAGATGCATACTACATAACATTTTTTCCATTTTATCACAACAATGCAAGTAGCGTACAGATTATCAAAATAGCATATTCGGAAAATCACATAATTGCAAGGCATTCTGCCTTTATCCCAATCCAGGATTCAATCAAATGCATCAGTAATGAATACATAACATTTTTCTATTTTATTTCAGTGTTGTGACTGAGCCTCTGTACTGTCCCAATCTGGGCACATTAATCAGTGAGCCTGAGGCTTTAAATTGTCTCAAATGGGCGCATTAATATTGAGCTTATAGCTCTGTACTGTCCCTTTTCGGGCGCATTAAACGTTGAGCATATAGCTCTGAACTGTACCTTTTCGGGCACATTAAACGTTGAGCATATAGCTCTGAACTGTCCCTTTTCGGGCGCATTAAATGTTGAGCATATAGCACTGAACTGTCCCTTTTCGAACGCATTAAACGTTGAGCATATAGCTCTGAGCTGTCCCTTTTCGGGCTCATTAAACAGTAAGCGCGTCTTAGGGGTAGGAGAGCCCTCTGGGTATGCACAACTTCTTACGCGTCTTAGGAATAGGAGAGCTCTCTGGGTATGCACTATTCCCTTTTCACACACAAGGCTATTTTCCAGTAATCGAGCTTGTAGCTCTCGGTGGCAGCTCCAATCACAACTGTTATTATTCGATTATTCATGGATTTCATTTATCACAATATTACCAAAAATCACATTGCCATCAGGACCCGTTTATCAAAATCAGACATAACGTTCTTAATCATACATCTTATCCTACAGTAGCAATTTATCTCATTCACAAACTGTTTACACTTCAGTATCACAATGCATTCAGATCCAATTTATCGAAAACAGACATATTGTTTTCAATTACACAATTTCACACATTCACAATATACCACATTCCTCGGACCTTCGGTCCGAGATTTCTGACATAAACATTCACATATATCCATCACTATTTTCCACAAAATTTCAAATACAGAGTATTTAACAATCAAAGATTGAGGAACCAACTAGGTTACTCACCTATAACTTCCGAGCTACTGCCTGGAAGTCCCAGCAATGTCCATGGAATGTCGTTCCAACGGTGCCTCTATAACAGTCAAATAATCATTCATTACTAAATGCATAATCAGAAAGGTTCAATGATGCACATGTCTTAAGTAAAAGATGTACGATGCATGCTCGTGACATTCTCGACGCTAATTCCCAAATTCTACTTTCTTTTGTCTCGAACAATTTTTTATACTATAGATATCACAACATTTAGACAATACCCTTATTCTCAAGGAAGACCTCAAAGCCAAATTTACTATTCATTTGATCTAATTCACCCATTGTAGACTCCAAAAGCATTTAATGTGAGTCAGCAGTCTCAAAATTATGCTCCAATTATCGTGAAACAATTCTTAGGTTGCGATAGAACCTATTCTCAATTTTCATTCAATATTTGAGATCCCACTAATTTGAATTCAACTTTCTTTCTTCTCATCACTTGTAGACCTCTTTCTCTAGTTCATAATGAATCAAAAATCACTTCAATTGGAGGCCTACATCATTAGTTACGACCCAAAAATTAAATAACTCAGTTCAGAAAAATGGGGCTCACTGCGGCGTCCGAAGAGAGCTCGTAGCGGCGTGGCCATTCAGGGCTCGCCGCGACGACCTCTTGCACGCTCGCCGCGGTGAATTAATAACAATTCGCCGCGGTGAGGCCCTCGCGCACGCCGCGACGAGAACATTAATTCTCTCCGCGGGTCGCAGGTCGTCTTCTCCGACTCTCTTTTCGCATTTTTCTCTCTAAAATCAGCCATAACTCAACACAACTACCCCCAATCATTCACATTTAAACCCATCAAAGCATTTAACTAACAAATAAACAACATAAAATCTATTTACTTACCAAATCAAGCTTCCTCTCCTCAACTCCCGAAAATTTCTCTAAGCCGCTAACACCTACGACTCTCACCCAAAATCTCACAAATCTTCATCTTCTCTTTAGGGTTTAAGCTTGGCTTCGCACAAGGAGAAGGAGCAAGCAAGAATTGGACAAGCAAGAATCGTGTAGGAAGAAGGAAACAAGACTCAATCGAAGGAGAAGGAGGACATGCCCTAGGATAGAGGAAATAAGTTTACTGCCATGTTTTAAAACCTAAGGCATTTAAAGGTTAATCAAATATGCCTCCATCAATAGAAACATGCCACATGTCATTTCCTCAACAAATCTTAATTTCTTTCTCTTTTCAATTTCATTTCTAGTCTAATTGTCCCCAAATTCCAATGGTTTCACATTTTTATTCCTAAAATCAAGTGTCTAATTTTCCCATGGCCATTTGACAATTATTCAGCACTATTAAGTCAATCAGTCCGTCACTTATACAATTCTTCGGTCCGGACTTTTTCTCCCAAATTGCCAGAAAATTTATAAGAATCACTAAAAATTGATAATGTAACATTCCATTACCGATGCGATGAGCATATTGGTACGGGTAGTGTTGTGATTGCATATTTAGTGATTGAGTGTTTTGTGGCCTTTGAGATAGATCATTTTGCACATGCATATACATAGTGTCATGCATTCATGATTGTTCCAGCATTTAAATTGTGATTATGAGTTGAATTGTAAATTTTGAGATAATTGAGTTAGATTTGATTTTAAAGTGAAATTAGGGATAATTCGAGTGGAATAGTAGAATTAGAGTGAGAATTGAATTTTAGAAAATTGGAAATTGAAAATTGAGTATGAGATCGAGTGTTTTATATTTTTGAGGAATTATGAAAATTTTTCTGAAATTTTTAGAGTTATGTGTTCGGACCGAAAAAATGACTTAGAGATTGATAATTGTGATTTCGGTTTCGAAAGTGAGTGGTAAATGGCTTGGAAAATTTAGATTTGTGAGTTTAAAAATTATTGTGAAGAGCCATTGAAATTTTGAGGACTTGTAGATTTTGGGTCTCGGTTGAAATCAACCCTTTTTAATGTTCTTAGTTCAAATCCTCTTGGTTTTAACTTTGTAAAAACCTAAGGCAATTTCTTCTTCCTCCCGTCGACGATCTCACTTTTCCTCCTTGGGGATTTTGTGGTTTGTTCCTTATTGAGAAAGCCTTGTTTGTGATTGAGAGTTGATGATGTTTTCGTTTGGGTTGAGAGTGAAATCAGTGGGAGTTTGAGCTGGAGGATCTCGAACGTTTACGATTTTTAGGGCTTCGATCGAATCTGTGATTTGATAAGTTTATTGTGTTTTAATGTTGTATTTATGGTTATTTATGGCAATTATGGTATTTAATGTATTAGCTGGGGTAGTTGAATGTGTTTTATGGAGGTTTTAAGAGTATTAATGGCGGAAATGACGATCGGAGAAGACGATTGGGTCGCACGTCGCGACGTCTGTAAAGGGGGCCACGCCATGGCGAGAAAAGCGTGCCATGCATGAGCCGCTTGAGATGTCGCGCGAGCAAGCAATTTAGACGCCATGACAGTGATTGCTAGCGCCATGATGAGGCGCAGAAGAGTTGTTCGCGACGAACGCTCCCACGCCACATGAAGTCCCTTTCAGGCTTGTGGCGAGGGAAATGAGGTCGTGACAAGGGACAGAAATTTAGAGAAATTGAATTAGTTTTAGGGTATATCTTTTAGTGTAGACCTCGGTATGGGTAATTCGAGTTGTTATGATCTAGAAAGAGGTCTTTGAGTGAGGTAAATTATAAGAGTTCAAATTAAATTAGCGAGTTCTCAATCATAGAAAAGAGTTGATTCTGGTTCCTTAAGTGACCTAAGAGTTATGTATTATCAATTGGAGTATAATTAGAGTTTAAATGAGAGATTTGTGAAATTTATGGATGTTATTGACCTAGTGAGTAGTGAATTTTGGTTGTGAATCGAGAGATAGCGGAATGGGACTAAAGCGCTGGAAAATCATGATCATGCATCATATAATTTTAAATGTGAGACATGTGCATTAGTGAATCTTATTGATTGAGCATGTAGTGATGAGAATGCGTTTGTATTGTTATAGAGGGGCCGTTGGATCGTCAGTCCACGGATATTGCTGATACTTCCAGGCAGTAGCTCGGAAGTTACAGGTGAGTAACCTAGTTGGTTCCTCGATCTTTGTGTGATAATCTGTGCTGTGAATATGTGAATCAATTGTCAATGTGAGTGATACAAATGTGAGATAAATGTGCTGCAAATATGAGTTAAGTGTTCTGATTGTGAGTGATTGTAATGAATGTGTTGCTAATGTGAATACTTGTGATTATGAATCAGTGTATAGTGTTACGAGTAAGTGTTCCGATCGTGACAAGTGAGTGAAGTGATAATATATGTGTTAGTGACTGTGTAAGTATTAGTGCATGCTAGGCATGATTATAAGGGTAATTAAGCAGTTCAATTGAAGCATTGATGTCTGAGCTTTAAGCTCGAATATCAGTGAATAGGTCTAAGGCCAAAAAGGAAAATAGTGCATACCCAGAGGGCTCTCCTATCCCTAAAGTGAGTGGGTAGTAGTGCATACCCAGATGGCTCTCCTACTTGCCGAAATTGTGATCATTGTGAAAAGTGCCCGAATCGGGAAAGTGTTAACGCTCAGTCACAACAATGACATAAAATGAGAAATTGCATACATTATGCATTTGACTGCGTAGTGAAATCGAGAACACGTGTGATGTATGACAATTGTGAAGTGATATGTTTGAGTTATGTTATCGTATAAATATGTAAATTGTGTACAGTGTTCTAAATTGCGTTAAAGTGTACTATGCGATATATTATGTGTATATGCATGAGTTGGGTGAACCATCGATGATAGTTTCTCACTGAGTTCGCAAACTCACCCAACATTGTTAATATTTTTCAGGGCAACGTTAGTAGGTTTCTAGCTCCCGAGATAGACGTTTTCTTGTTGTGCGAGTTTTTGGTCAAGTGAAGCGATGGCACACAGGTCGATCAGCTGGGGGGACTTTTGAGGATGACCTAGTATAGACGTTTTTATCAGTTTCCTTTTTGTGTTACTGTATTGAGACTTTAGGGGACTGATAGACTTGTCTATATTTTAGATTGATATTATGCAATGAAATTGGAGTTTTAAATTTTAGTGATTTGCTTATTACGGTTTAATTATATTGATGCCATGCGAGTATTTAGTGATAGTTGCGAGCGGTAGCACTTCCTTGCTGTGGGATATGCGTCGGTACGACCCACGGGTGTCCTGGTGTGTACCCTATGGTGAGGGGGCGCTACAGATAACCACTCCTAAATCATTTCAAATTTCAGATTTTCAAGCACAATCTTCCCAGAATTCACAAAACACATCACGTTCACAAATAAATGCCGGGAAATGCCATGAATGCATATACATATATGTGCATGTGCAAAATGTCTCATTCCTCTCTATATTGAGAGGCCAAAAGAATGAACAAATCAAAATATACAATGCGACCTACTAGCCCGTCCCAATTTACCAATATACCATTCCCATCGATAATGGGATGTTACACCGGCGACATGGATGAGGACTCAGGCGGCCCACGCAGCCCTCACCCCCTAACGCTTCCCTCTGAGACCACCCCAGAGTCCACCCATCCCCGACCCCCGGACCCTCCTTCACAGTCGGATATTGAGATCCTTTTTACAGATCACGATACCCAAATGGCCAATTTCGGCCCAGGGCCCACACTCTCTCCAGCTTCGGACCAGACCAGCTCCGTGCTCAATCTCCCTCCCGCTTGAATTATCCTCTATACTTTTTCTCATGACGATTTTTATTTGGAATTGTCAAGGGGCTGGAGGACGGTCCTTCAAGCCCATCATGAAGAATTACATACACATTCATAAACCTCACCTTGTCGTCCTAGTGAAACCTCGTATCAGTGGTGGTCGGGCAGAGAAGGTTATCTGTACTCTGGGCTTTGACCACTCCTTCCGGGTCGAAGCGGAGGGGTTTTCGGGCAGAATCTGACTAATGTAGACTCTCGAACTTACAGTCCGCATCCACTTCGCTCACTGCCAATTTGTGCATACCAGTATCACGTGGGGTCGCTCCTAACTTGAGTTCACAGCCATTTACGCTAGCCCGTCCCATGCCTTTCAGAAGTTCCTCTGGCACTACCTCCCCCACATTGCGCACTGTCACTCACCCTTGGCTTCTAGGTGGTGATTTTAATGCCAAATTGGATAGTCGAGATAAACGTGGTAGTTCTCGGCTTCAACCCATCGTCAACCCTCACTTCTGCGATTGTGTGCATCTTTGCAATCTTCAGGATGTCATTTTTGCAGGGCCTCGTTACACGTGGCGTCGCGGGCAGGTTTGGGCTGGGTTAGACCGCGCGTTTTGTTCTCCTTCCTGGCACGACGAGTTCCCCTCTACCAGGGCTACGCACCTTCCTTTTTTGAAATCTGACCATCGGCCCTTCCTTGTCACTTTTACTGGCCCCGTCCCTCATCCGCCGTTACAGCAACCTTTTCGGTTTCAATCAGCTTGGCTCACGCATGAGGACTTCGGTCGAGTCGTTGCTGAACACTGGCCTCATTCATCGTTGAACCTTAATGGCGCTTTGGCTCACTTTTCGGACAACCTTTCCCTCTGGAATAAAGACACCTTCGGGAACATTTTTCATCGCAAAAAGCGTCTCATGGCCCGCCTGGCCGGCATCCAACAACCCTTGGAAGATTCTGACTCGTCATCCCTCCAGGCGCTTGAGGCGTATCTGCAGTCTGAATTAGAGTCTGTGCTGACTCCGGAAGAACTTTTCTGGCATCAAAGTTTTCGCAGCCAATGGATCTCAGCGGGTGACCGTAACACTGCCTACTACCACGCTGTCACCAAATATAAGCGTCGTCAAACACGCATTACCTCCTTAACCACTGAGGATGGAACCGTTCACACCGACCCTCTGGCCTTTCGGGACTTAACCCGTCGTCACTTCATGGATCTCTACCGATTCGACAGGCCTTCTCCCCCTGGTTGGCACCTTCAGGGACATTTTCCCACTCTTCCCCAGATAGCCAATGATGATCTCACCCGACCGTTATGCCCTGAGGAAGTCCGCACCGCTTTCTTCTCCATGGCGCCTAACAAGGCACCTGGCATTGACGGTTTCCCAACGTTATTTTACCAGTCTCAATGGGAGATAATCGGTCAGTCTGTGACGGCTTTCCTCCAGCAGGTCTTTAGTCACGGTCTCTGGGACGATAATCTCAACCGCACCATCCTGGTTCTTATTCACAAAATCCCGTCATTCGCTCCGTCAATTCCAACCGATCGCCCTCTGTACCGTCTTATACAAAAGCCTCACCAAGATTTTGGTTAACCGCCTTAAACCGTATCTCGGTGACCTGGTCTCTCCTATCCAATGCAGTTTCATCCCGGGTCGCCTGATTACCGACGACATCATCATCACCCAGGAAGTCATTTATTCCATGCGCAGGAAATCCGGCCGTAACGGGTTCATGACCATCAAAGTGGATTTGGAAAAGGCGTATGATCGTCTTCATTGGGCCTTCATCCATGACACTCTACTTGATGTGGGCCTTTCGGGCACCCTTGTTACCCTCATCATGCAATGCATCACTTCGGTCTCCCTCCAAGTTAACTGGCAGGGGGATTTAAGTGAACCATTCCTCCTTTCCAGAGGTTTACGCCAGGGAGACCCCCTCTCCCCCTACCTCTTTGTTCTTTGTATGGAATGCTTGGGGCACGCCATCTCCCACCAGATCTCCCAAGGTAAATGACGGCCGATCAAGTTGAGTAGGAATGGGCCGCCCCTGTCTCACCTCTTTTTTGCTGATGACCTCATCCTTTTCGCAGAGGCTTTGCTTGACCAGGTAACCGTTATCCGAGATACCCTTAACACTTTTTGTGTCGCTTCTGGGCAACGAGTGAGTCTAGCTAAATCCCGTTGCTGTTTCTCCCGTAACACCTCGCCCTCTACTTGTCACTCCCTCAGCAGAGCCTTGGGTGTATACCGTACCAATGATCTGGGCCGGTATCTTGACGTCCCCCTTCTTCATCAGCGGGTCACTCGTCGCACTTATCAACCCATTCTGGACAAGGTCCACCAGTGTCTCTCAGGCTGGTCGCCCAAATTTCTTTCCTTCACGGGGCACCTTACGCTGCTTCAATCGGTCTTAACTGCCATTCCGAGCTACACCATACAGACTGTCCGCCTCCCTCGTAGTCTATGTGACGCGATCGAACGGGCCATGCGCCAATTCCTATGGGGTTCGACACATGATCAACGCAAAGTGCACCTTGTCCATTGGAACGATATGTGTCGACCCAAGGACTTGGGCGGGCTCGACATTCGGCTCATTAGGGAAACCATGCATTTCTTGCTAAACTCGATTGGACCCTCCTCACCAATCGGACCGCCCTGTGGGTTCAGGTGCTCGCAGGCAAATACCGCTTTGATGCTGATCCCATTCCCCCCTCCTTGCCTACCTCCGGGGGCTCTATAGTGTGGAGAAGCATCCAAGCTACATGGCCAATAGTTCTTCAAGGCCTAAAATGGATGATCGACGATGGCTCTAGGACGCGCTTCTGGCTCGACCCATGGGTGGTGGGCACTGGGCCACTTCTCCCTCACGCCACTCATTCTATTCTCGAAGCCTCCCTTCTTTTGCCTACCTCCACTTTTGTTACTTCTAATGGCCACTGGGATTGGGCCAAATTCCACACGTGGCTTCCTTCCCCGATATGTCGGCTTATCGCTGGTACTCTCCGACCCCATCCCCTCCTCGGCCCCGATAAACTGGTCTGGGGTGCTTCAGACAGCGGGCTTTTTACAATTGCGTCGACTTACTCCATGCTTTTGGGTCACGATTCCGAGGCGTCACACGGGATTTGGCAGTGGCCGGGACCGCCACGTACTCGGTCATTCCTCTGGTTGCTCGGCCATGATCGGCTCCTCACGAATCAGTCTAGGGTTCACCTGCACCTCACAGCGGACAGCCGTTGCCCTCACTGTTCCTTCGATGAGTCTTCCCTTCACGCAGTAAGGGATTGCTAATTCTTTCACAGCGGCTGCTGGTGGCATCTTGCACGACAGTGCCGGCGATTGATTGGGCGGTTTCACTCAGAACCTCGGTTGGTGCACTCCCCTGTCTGCAGAACTCTGGGGCGTCTACACCGGTCTCTCCCTCGCCTGGCAACTGAGTTTTCGCCGCATTGAGTTGGAGGTGGACTCGGTCGCAGTACATACTCTGGCGGCCAATCCTATTGTCCTGGGCATCCACGAATTACTCTCCCGTAATTGGTCTGTTGCACATTGACACGTCTACCGGAGAGAATAGATCTGCAGATTGGTGCCTCCCAGCAAAATTTCACTTCACCTGTAGGGTTATTTTTTTGACACTACACCCTCCGAGTGCTATCACTTCCTCATTGAGGATCAGTCAGGGACCTGTGTCCCCCGACTTGTTATGTAATTAGCTCCGGCTTTTCCTTTATCCCAAAAAAAAAAACAGCTTCTTTATATAGAAAGAAAACGCTGACGTATTGCCTTCCTAAACCGGATTGAAGCACCTTACTTTTGTTTTGTTTAATATAACATGCTAGCTTTGGACATTTTAGAATTGTGACATAATATAAAAGCAAAGAAGTAACGCAAACGCACTTGAAAACCCCGGATTCGTTCTGCGTCTTTTCCCTCTCTAGAGTCCACGCTCACCTATAAACTCTAAAGCTTCGAGCCCAGAAAAGTTTATCCAAATCCAATCATTTTCCTGAATTCTGCTCACTTTAATCTCGATTACGTCGACTTATACCATGGACGTTGATCCTCGTCTCTACGAACAAGTTGTGAGTGCTCAGAATCAAATATCCATTTTGCTTTTTCTCTTCTTTGGTGTCCCCTGATTTCTGTCAGAAAATTCTTCAACTGTATCGTTCATGTTACTGAAAGGTTGAGACTTTGTTGATGGAGTATGTATTTGGTCTTGTTGTTGTGTAATCTGTACGTGTAGCTCCATGATTATTGTGATGTTTATAACTGGACGGTTATGATTTCTGTTCGTCCGGTGTTTACATTGACTTTTTGATCTTTTATTTATTAATCATCAAAACTTTGACCTGAAACTACTGGGCCTTGAAGTTCTGTTTTTGTGGTTTCTGTTATGGGTTCAATTTCAAGCAATGACTTGGGTATTCGAGTTTTGTGCTTATTATGAAATAGCCATTGTTCTTTTCTATGGGTTTAATTTACTCATTGCTCTGCAATTACGTTTCGTTCCTTAAAAAAATGGAAAGATCAACTTTTTCTACTAATGAAATCACCCCTTTTGCTGTTTCTAAATGCGGGATTCAAGTGTTCCTTACCTCACTCCAGTGTCTGTGTTCTATAACCAAATGTTTCATATATGACAGACTTTTATGTTACGTTCTTGTAATAATTTCTATACGAAACGTGTGTAATGTTCATGTTTGGTTACAGGACATTAAAGACAATGACATCCACAATATTGTTCTATCATATCTAGTGCATAATTGTTGTAAAGAAACTGTGGAATCATTTGTTGCTTGTACTGGAATGAAGCAGCCTGAACAAAACCTTGAAGAAATGGACAAAAGAAAAAGTATGTGAAACTTATGGTTTCAATTCTTAGCTTTTCATGACTTTTCAGTTGATGAACAATAGTGTCTCTTTGTGATTACGAGGTAAAAGTAGTATCTCTGTTCTTAATTATAGTTTCCTTTTCTTTAGAGGTGTACAGATTTGTCAACATAGGAGTGCTTCTGTGAGCTTAGAAAATGACTTATGACAAAGAACATGCCTAGCATTCTTGTTGTTAGACTTTACGGCTGAGTGAATTATAAACATACTTCGCAACAAATCGATGATTCTGATTCTGTTTCTGTTTTATTGCGAATATGTAGTATTAAATTAGAGCAGTTCGCTAATAATTCTTTCTTATTTGATCTGAATGTTTCTGCATTCCTTTTCTGATAGATTTGCTGATACCATTTGTTTTGTGCCTAGATATTGTTCATTATGCACTAGAGGGGAATGCTTTAAAGGCCATTGAACTAACAGAGCAAATCGCTTGGAACCTGTTTGAGAATAACCAGGATCTTTATTTTGATCTCTTGAGCCTTCATTTTGTTGAGCTTCTCTGCACTAGGAACGTGTGAGTATCCTTCATTTAGGCGGTCAATATTTTCATTATGTTTGAGTTTATCACATTCTTTGTTTAAATTCCTTTTTTAACTGCAGCACGGAAGCCTTAGAATTCGCTCAAACCAAATTCACTCCATTTGAGAAGGATCAGAGATATGTTGCAAAGCTTGGAGTATGTTCCTTCATGGGACCAATTATTTCACATGTGTATAGCTCACTTAATCCAGTTCATTATCAAATAATGAAAAATGGTCTGATGTTATTCTAGGATTTCTTAGCTCTGCTTGCTTATGATCAACCAGAAAAGTCCCCAATGTTTCATCTTCTCAGCTTGGAGTACCGCAAGCAAGTTGTTGACAATCTGAACCGAGCAATCCTTGGTTTGTTTCCTCAGTTAATTCTTCAGTGTGTCATATTTGTTTTTCTAGATGTTGTACAAATATATGTTCTTTCATAAATCATCTGCTCATATTCACTGGCTATGGATGATATAAGCTTATGAAAACCTGCCAAGCTATACAGCAATGGAGAGGTTGATACAGCAGACAACTTTAGTCACACAATGTCTAAATGAAGATCATGGCGAGGTAAAGGATCGTCTCTTTGTTTTTCTTTATCAAAGGTTTAGGCGCCATGTATGATATCTCATATTTCTGATTCCCGTATGTTCTTCGTTTAGCTTCGTCTCAATCTCTATTCCTTCCTGTACAATTTGGTTATACTCTTATTTCCCTTTCTTTTGGTTGTTGTGCTGTTTATGTTTTCCTTATATATAGAACAAACAGGGCATGCATCTCTAGATAGTACTGGAGTTGTGGTTATGTCATGCAGATTTTTTTGCTCTTCTTTTTCTTGATGTTTAACCCCTCTAATCGGCAATTGCTTAGGACGGGCTTCCACAGTTCTCTCTGAAGAATTTTCTGAAAAGCTAGATAATTTAGCTGTTCTAAAAATCATGGCCTGCACTTCGTTTCTTGTCGCTGCCATATGATTTTGACATACGGTTTGGTCATGGATTGATAATAGCGTCAATACCTAGAAGCTGCGGATCAAGCAGTCCTATATCAATGGTCCTTCCTGCATTAAGTGAAGTATATCATTTTTGTGGTCTGACTGCAACTTTGGTGAACTGGGTTCTACTTTCCTCAGATTGCTTCCTTTAAACTTGGATGATATGATCCAATGGCTTGTAAATAGTCTCTTGCTTGCGCTACTCTACAGGAACATAGATTGTTTTGTAATAAAGATTAAGGTTTTGATTTCCCGTTGCTAAGGAGCCTTCCTGTTGTTTAGCCAAGTATGGAAAAACACAACTGCCATGCTTGATGCATCTCCTCATATCGATTGCATTTACTGTAGGAAAAGATAACTCCACTAGTGGTTTTTTAATAAGTTTTGTATTTACTCAGTTTACGTCTTTACTATAACAATAATAATAACAAACTCAATAACTCAATGAAAGTTCTGAAGAAACTTATACTTAATTGATAGCGATATAGTTTTATATTACGTCTTTATTGATATTAAAAAAAATGTAATGCTTACAACTTCATTCATCCTTGCGTCATGCATAGGGATTAAGTTCGATTTGTAGGCGAAGGTTAGGTTGATTGAACTTTGAGCGATTTTGAGCTTGATGGGTCAATCCTAAATACAGCTTGAACGGCTTCGCTAAAACAACATTAAAACGACGTTTTGTGATGATTCGATCTTGTCCTAGTATGATTTATCGATAAAAGATCTACTTATATAAGTTCATCTAAATAAATATTAAGAAATTAGTTGACTATTTAATTTTTAATTAAAAAATAACTTTTTAAAAGAGTTTCATGCAGTAGGTTATTTAATATCATAAATATAAAAATATTTTTATTAATTTTAACTATAATTTATTTTTAATAAAATTATTAATGCATATAAATAATATTTAAAATATATTAAACAATAGATAAAATACAATATATTAATTATTATATAATTTTAAACCATATGAAATATAAATAAAATATATCTAGCCAAATCTTCTATATATGAATTATAACATAAATAAAATTAATATCAAAATTAAATATCAAAACATATAAAAGTTAAATAATATTATATAAATCTCAAAATAAACATGGAGATAAATTTGAGGAATTGTAACAGTTATGTGTAAAATATAAAGACAAAATGGACTATAAAAGGTTCATTAATTAATCTAAAAATCTACCTACAAAAATATTTTTTGAAAAGCTCCAAATTTGAGCTTATTAAAAGATGTATTTTGGCTGCCAAAAAGTTATATCTATTAAAAAATATTATTTCATTTTACAACTAAATATTCATTTAAAAAAACTTTTGCAGTAAAAATGTTTATCCATCTTCTAAAAGCTCAATCAGATAGTCACTTAGTTCGATTTGGTTTATTATTAAGTCTAGATGTATTAAAATCAGACCCATTGTAATGAAATAACAGGTCTCAAATATATTTGTTAGCTTAATGTTAAAAGGGTTAACAGTATAATATATTTAAAGAAAAGTAAAAGGTTTTCGTTGTGCTCATTTTAATAATATTTTATTTTAAAATGATTTTTAAAATACCTTATATTACTAATATATTTTAAAATTATTATTAATTTAATACAATTTTACTAAATTTATATTGAAATTAATGATTAAAAACTCAACTAATTCGGCTGGTTCAATTGTAAAAATTTTAAACAGTCTAACTTTTATGTTCAATTTTCAAAATTTTAATTTGATTAAATTTAATAACTCTTGTGGTTAAAAACGACATCGATCAATTTTATAACTTAATAAAATTTATAAACTAAAATTAATTAATTAATTTTATTTAACAATTTTTAAATTAAACTTCAAATTTTTCGATGAGTACGATAATCTCTTTCAATTATATTTTAAATTTTTTAATTTTATTCAATCTTTAGCAAGTTTTAAGACGATCTAATACCTATTGAACCTTTTAAACTTTAAACCTCTTATTATCAGTTTAACTTTCGGTCTGTTTTTTAAAATATTGATGAAAATTATAAAAATAATATTTTTTGAGAGAAAATATATGTTTTGCTTAAAAAAATAAATGTAATAAAAAAAAGAGTTATCATGAGTTGGACCATCAATGGTGGACTTTTGGTTTACACTGGGCCGCAAACACGTACCATCCCACCTAAAAACCCCAGATAAACCCCATCGCTCCATCTATGCAAAGCTCAAGGATAATGGCTTCCATGACTCTTCCTTCGTCTTCGTCAATTCCAAGCCTTCACTTGGGCAGTAACAAGCTTTTCTTCGGCCTCAACAGGTATAAACAACTCTTATACGAGCTTTTGTTCATCGCAATCCTTCAATTTTTTTTACACTGCTGTGTTCCTGTAGGTCTTACTGTAGAAATGAGAGCTTCAAATCTTATACTATCAAATGCGGTGTCACCAAAACAAAAGAGTCTCCGGCGACGAAATCTTCTACTGTAATAAGAGAACCGCACAAGTACTTCGATCAAGTGGTCATCACTGTTCGTTCTGGAGATGGGGGTCACGGTGCAATCCTTGGATTGCCACAGCAGAGAGCTCCCAAGTCACAGGGGAAACAACCGAGCAGAGAAATGAGTGGGAAGAAAACCTCTTTCAAAAGGGACTTTGACGGTACGCTAATTCTTCCAGTTGGTGGTTGTGGAGGTGATGTGGTGATTTATGCTGATGAGGGTAAAGATACGTTGTTGGAGTTTCACTTCAAAAGCCGATTCAATGCAAAACGCGGTGGGAATGTTGATGCTATGGGCGTTTTGACTTCCAGATTGGGTGATGGTTCCATGGCTCCTACTTTGCGCATTCCCGTGCCTGTAGGTTTGTGCCCATAAGTGTTAAAAGATTGCAATATGTTTTGGCACCTTTCATGAATTGTATGCTTATTGGGTTTTGGTGATTGTAACAGGTACAGTTGTGAAGCGTAAAAGAGGGAAGTTGTTGGCTGATCTAACACTGCCTGGTGATGAAGTTCTTGTCGCTAGGGGTGGACAAGGAGGGGTAAGATATCATAGGCTTAAGCTTTTTCTGGTTAACATTCGTTGTTTAGTTTCATGGGTGTGTTAAATATTGTTCATTTTGGTTTGTTTAGTATTTTCTGAGCGTTTATCATATGATAACTCATGATGGAAGACCTTTTTAGTTCTTAAGAAGTTGAAAGAATGGGAATGGCGTGAGAAAGTCACTGGATTATTTGTCTTGTTCCGTTATGATGTGCAGTGTTTAACCTTTATTTTCTTCTCGAACTGGTTTGATTCCGGCAGATTAGCTTGCTTGAAGCTCCAGAGCATAGGAGGAAACATTTAATGAATTTAACCACAAACGTCATGAGAGATGACAGTGACAAGGTAAATAAAAACAACTTCTGGTGGTTTACATTACTTTATTTCAGGGACTTCCTTGAATTCTTGAAATTCTAGAATCATGATATAAGGTTGCGTAATGATTAAACAGATGGTGGATAGGTTTATTGTTCCTTCCTTATTCTGAAGACCCTTGTTCAACGTTTATGATAAATTGCAGGTTTTGCTTCATGGTCAGCCTGGGGAGGAAGTAAGCTTGGAGCTGATTCTACGTGTTGTTGCAGATGTTGGTCTAGTGGTAATTGTTGCTCTCTGTATCATGCATGCATTAATGTATTGAGAGAAGTTATTGCATACTTGAGCTTGCTAACTTCTATTTGCTCATTTTAGGGACTTCCAAATGCTGGAAAGTCAACCCTTTTGGCAGCCATTACTCATGCAAATCCTGATATTGCTGATTATCCTTTTACTACATTGATGCCAAACCTTGGTCGCCTTGATGGGGACCCAAGTTTAGGGGCTGGGATTTTTACATCTGAAGCAACACTGGCAGATTTGCCTGGTCTTATAGAAGGGGCTCACTTGGGAAAGGTACTGAATGTATACTTTTGCTTCTCTTTTGACATTTAAAGTTTCTAGTTGCTGATATTGGGAAATTCTCGACTTTAGGGTCTAGGTCGCAATTTCCTCAGGCACCTCAGGAGGACTCGCATGTTGGTTTATGTAATTGATGCTGCCTCCGAGGACCCTCTGAATGACTACAGAACTGTCAAAGAAGTATATTCATTTAATATATGCTTCCATCTTTTTGTTTTGTCTCACCATGATTTTCCTTGCTTACTATTTAACTCTCACAGGGCGATATACCCTGTTTGATACGATTTCTGTCTAGAAGGCTATTCAGGTTATATCTTGTGCTGTAAAATTCAGATCTAAGCCTTTGTAAGTTCTGTCAAAACAGGTCTAGATAGAGCTAGTATGTGCCTTTATAAAGGAAATATTGTGAATCCATAATATAGTAACCCCTTGTATGTCAGAATTTGGAAACCTGGTTTTCAGTGGAAGAGAAATACTCTTTCTGAGATAGGAGATTAATTCAGTATCCTTGGTCTTTATTGTATTTTGAATAGAAGACAGAATTGTTTTCCTTTTTTCTTTGTTGTCTGATCCTTCTCTTTCTTCGTCTTTATTTACTAAACAGCTTCTGATTATCTGTGATTTTGCAGGAACTTAGAATGTACAATCCTGAGTACCTTGAGAGACCATACATTGTAGTGCTAAATAAAATTGACCTACCTGAGGTTTGCATCTGTTCTTTGATTCTTTTCATTTCTGAATCTATGATATTGACTCTTTTTGGGTATTATTGTTGACTCTGATGCTGTATTTATGAGTTTGTGTTCCTGTATTCTTCCAATAATCACGTTAACTGAGAAATATGCATCAATTCCAATTTTCAGGCTCATGATAGGATCTCATGTTTAACTGAAGAAATATCAAGAATTGGCAGTAACGAGTTGTCAAATTCACAGAATACTGTTCAGTCAATATCAAATGAAGGTGTTGCTGCAGACGAAGAACGTCCTGAGATGAAAATTGAGGATAAAAGAGATAAAATGATTGAGGATTATCCATGTCCTCTTGCTGTTGTGGGCGTTAGCGTTCAGTAAGTTCATCAGTAGTTACACCTTTCTTAACAATTTTGATATGGATGATGATTTCTTTGGAGTTCTCAACTTAATTTGAAACCAAATTCCTTTCTTTATTCTCCAATAATATCCTCCAGAGATGTTGCACTTTAGTAGAAAGACACAGTCACACACACAAACACACAATTGGATTTTGGTGTGGGAAAAAGATAAGATGAATAATTTTCCTTTCACAATTTGATTATTTATTTTCTTTTAATCACTTGCAGAATGCTAGAGAAGGTCTATAAAAATCGTAACCCAAGTTCTTTTCACATTGGACGAGTTTGTAGATCAGTAGTGTTAGCTTTCATATGTTTATACTTGAGAATATTGCTTACGCCCTTCTGCTACTGGTTTTGAAGTTGCTTTTGAAACATAATCACTGGATGTTTAATGTGTGGTAGCTTTGATAACGGTATTTGAACGAACTTCTTTCCCTTCCAGGAAAGGCACTAGAGTAAATGATATGTTGAAGGAGATCAGGGCAGCCTTGAAAATGTGCAGAACTTCTGATGGGGCCCTGTCATCAAGCACTGAATCATGAGAAAGGGCATTCTAAGATGAGGGTTCGCATCGCTGCTATCTCAGATAGTGGCAACTTTTCGGCTAAAGTTGACCTAGTTGGAATCTACTCGAACTTATAGGAAGGTAGGACGGACAAAGCAGCAAGCGTTGAATCAGGCAACCATGAACATTGTTAGATTTTCTTATGCTGGCTGCTGCTTGTCAAGAAAATATCTCTTTGATGCAGTGAAAATCCTCAACTATCAGGAAATCCGATTTTTGGAACCTAAATTCTCAACATTCATCGTTCAGTTGTTGCTCTGGAGGTGGGAAGTTCTGATTTGCAACTCTGTCTACCAAAACTGGTTGGGTTCTTACTATGATCCTCTGCCAAACTGCTTGTAATTGCCTTCTTTTGCACGAAAGATCTTCATCGATTTTGATTACTTGGTCATTGTACATACTTTTGGTAGGTGTAATGTGTATCTATACTGGTGTGTCTTTCATTTTAAATCACTGTACAACGTGAGAATGAAGTAAACCTTCCAAATCAATCAGTGAATCAAACCCAAGTGATGGGTTAAATTTCGTTACATGTTCATTGCTATCGTCAGTTTCCTGTTTATGCGACTAGGTTTTGGGAATGCCTACTTACATTTATGATGGGTGAAGAAGATATCAAAGGTTTTGGTTGTTTATTATGGGTTTATCAAGAAAAAAGGTTCAGCTCTAAAGGTTTAACAAAGGATATTGAATTGAGTTGGCTTTTTAAACTGAAGGTTTAAAATAAAGAGGGCCTTTTATCATTTTTATGCACAAATGTATAAATGTGATCTCAAGTTGGTTCCAAACAAGTTTTAGAAAAAAATTCACCTTCGTAGATAATAACACATCAAAGAAATACAGATTGATATAAATATTTCAATCTTTTAGGCTCAAAAACTCATAACTTAATGCAGTTCACTATAATTATACATCATGTTTAATCATATGACTGTCAAATCTTGACTAAGTGTATACATTTGTATTTCTTAATTAAGTGGCATATATTGTCTTAAAAATAAAATTAACTCAAGTTATGCACACTAATTAAATCAATAAAATATAATTGTAAAAGTGTCCAAGTTGACTAATCAATTGCAAATAAGTCAATAAGCATTCAAAAATTTCAGTAAAGATTCCTAAATATTAGTTATATGGAACATTCCCCACCTTTACACCTAATCCATACATTGTCTTCAATGTAATCATATAAAGTAAAAAAAGCTAAAATAGAAAAAAGAAGAGGAAAGAAAGCTTCTCTGTAAGTTGATCGCCTAAGTCATGAGGTTGGTGGGGAGGTTGGAATTCTTAGTATGCCCAATATGCTGTAAAATTTTTCTCCATTTGGTACATTTTGCGTTCAAGTCGAGCTAGACGAGCATTCAAATTGGCTTAAGGAAGTTGACTACTATTCGGCGTAGGTGAGACAACCCGACTGTTTGTGGTTGGACGTGGGTTGGAAGTGACAGGTGGGCTCGAATAAGTAAAGGATAACCGCCCATAACTCATTTCAACGATGCCCATCCTTTCCAGGTTTAATTTCGAGTTGGACGACCATGGTTCAGTTCTGTAATGAGAGGAATGGAGGGACTCGACATTGTAACAGTCATGGACGGAGCCACATGTAGCCTTGGGGGGGCATTGGGCCCCCCAAGGTTTTTAATTTTTTTAATATATATATATATATATATAAATATATAAAAAAACGAAGTTATTTAAGGGTCAGTGATATATTGGGCCCCCTAAAATTTAAAAAAATTAAAATTCGGACCCCCTAGTTTAATTTTCTGGCTCCGTCACTGACTAACAGTGATACCTATGGAGTTTATATGTTAACCAATGTAGGGATGGGTGAAGGACAGTAAAATTTTTGAGAGTTTTCATTGAAATGGTGCGGGTATTGGTTGACGTGTGGTAGGGGAAGAAGAATGAACGTGCAACGATGAAATTGTAGTGGGTGGGTGAGATTTTTTGTGTGTCAATAATTAAACTAGAATTGAAAATGTTGACATGGTAAAATACTAAAAGGAATGGAATAAAATTGACAACTAAACAAAATTAAAAAATAAAAAGAGAAATATTGGAAAATAGAAATAAAATTGAATATGAAATTTTTTGGTTGCCCCAAATACGCTTCCTTTAAGTTGTTAGCTGGACGTATTCATTGACTTACCTGATCAGAGATAGATTGGGGCTCCCAGCTCTATCTCTTCCACATTCTTTACTGGAGAATTCTCATAGTATAGTTTCAGGTGATGTCCATTAACCTTAAACACCTTGGAAGTGTCTAAACTTTGAATTCTACCACACTATGAGAAAATACGTTAGTAATAATAAATGGTCCGAGTCAGCGAGATCATAATTTTCCTAAAAATAACTTAAGTTTTGAATGATAAAGAAGAACTTTTTGTCTTACTGAAAATTGCTTCCTTAAAATCATTTAATCATGAAAGGTTTTAGTTTTGTCCTTATAATTTTTTGCATTTTCGTAATCCTCATTGCGGATCTCTTTTAACTCTTACAATTGCAACTTTCTATTGTTACCAGCCTCTACTAAATCCATGTTTAATTGCTTCACAAGAATCACAACCCAAGGGGATCTATGTTCTGTTTCCGCAGGCAAATTACAAGGTTTACCGAAAACTAACCTGTAAGGCAACATGTTTATTGGAGTTTTGTAAGCAGTTTGATACGCCCACAAGACATCATCCAAATGTAAGCTCCAATATTTTTTGTTCGAATTCGCCACTTTTTCCAAAATTGATGTAATTTCCTGGTTGGAGACTTCAACTACTCATCTGCAAATCATATGCAGTCGAAATAGATGTGAAACATCGTGTTTCTTAATCAATGTTCCAACAATTTTATCGCAAAAATGAGCTCCTCTATCGCTAATCATAGCTCCAGGTATTCCAGACCTGACAAAAATGTTAAATTTAACATAATTGACTACAACCTTAGCATCATTTGTATAAGTAGTTTTTGCTTCTATCCACTTCGACACATAATCCATGACTAACATGATGTAAGTCTTATCAAAAGACGAAGGAAAAGAACCTATAAAGTCAATTTCCCATATATCAAAAATTTCACATACCAGGATATTTGTAAGTGGCATTTGATCTCTTCATCCCAGACTACCTATTCTTTGGCAACAAAACATGTAAGTATCATAAAATAATTTGGGTAAAAATAAACCACATTAAAAAAATTTACGAGTTATTCTTTTAGAGACAAAGTGTCATCCACACACAAATGAATGAGAAATTTTTAATATGGAAGGAATTTAATAATCTACAACACACCTTCTAATAATTTGATCAACACAAAATTTCAAAAAATAAGGTTCATATCATTTGTAATATTTGGCCTCTCATTTAATTTTATCTTTTTCAGCTCTAAATAAATTACTAGGTAAGGGCTTAGCCACACAAAAAAATTTACTACATTGACAGACCATGAAATTATCTGTTGGATTGCAAAGAGACTTTCATCTAAAAATTCATCTTGGAAAGCATCATGTGTATTGGTTAGAGTGATCTGGTTGAGATAATCGGCCACCAAATTTTCAGCTCCCTTTTTGTTGCATATTTCCAACTCAAATTCTTGTAGGAGTAAGATCCACTGAATCGACCTTGGTTTTGCTTCTTTTTTAGTCATCAAGTATTTTAGAGCTTCATGGTCTGAATAAATGATCACTCGTGTAACCTATAAGTAAGATCGAAAATTTTCCAACCTAAAAACTACAATCAAGAATTATCTCTATACTGGAATGATTCTTCTGAGCATCGTTAAGTGATACGGGGGCATAGTAAATGGCATAAGGTACTTTGCCCATTTTGTGACTAAAAATTACTCCAACTACATAATCCGATGCATCACACATTAATTCGAAGAGAATGCCCCACTTCGGTGGCTGAATTATTGGGGCTGTAGTGAGTTGTTTCTTTAGTTCATCAAAAGCAATTTTGCATGGCTCATCATAATCAAATTTCATATCTTTTTGGAGTAGTCTACACATAGGTTAAGCAACTTTTGAAAAATTTGGATAAATCACCAATAGAATCCTACATGACCAAGAAAAGAGCGAACTTCTCGCATAGTAGTAGGGTAAGATAAAGATCTTATATCATCTATCTTAGCCTTATCAATGTCAATTTCCTTATAAGAGACTGTATGACCCAAAATTATGCCTTGATCAACCATAAAATGACATTTTTCATAATTTAAAATCAAATTAGTCTTAATGTAATGTTTAAGCACTTTTTTCAAGGTTGATAATGTATGTTTCAAAAAGATTCTCTATAAATCGTAAAATCATCAATGAAATCTTTCATACAATCTTCCATAAGATTAGAGAAAATACTTACCATACACCTTTGAAATATTGTTGGTGCATTACACAACCCAAATGACATTCTTCGATAAGCAAAGGTATAGAATGGACATGGGAAATTTGCTTTCTCCTGGTCCTTTGGTACAACCAAAATTTGATGATAACCTGAATAACCATCTAGACAATAATAGTGAGATTTACTTGCAAGACTTTCAATATTTGATCAATAAATGGAAGCGAAAAAAGATCTTTTCTAGTAACTGAATTTAGTTTCCTATAATCTATGAAAACTCTCCACCTGTTTTGAACATGAATAGTTATTAACTCACCATTACTATTTTCTATTACAGTTACCCCAATTTTCTTTGGAACTACCTAGACCGGACTTATCCAATTGTTATTTGAAATGGGATAGATAATCTCAGCATCAAGAAGCTTAAAGATTTCCTTTTTCACCACCTCCATCATGGGTGGATTTAAACGACGTTGGGGTTGCCTTACCTCTTTGGCTTCATCTTTAATCAAAATTCAGTACATACAAATTGTTGGGCCCGGGTCCCGGATTCCCAATTCCCGAGGCGACCCCTCGGGTCGCGCAGGCGAAGGGCGCCCAAATAACCTTCGGACTCGATCCCAACATCCATACAAATGCATAATTCGATACAATTACAAACATATACTCATACATACATTCTACCTATGCATTCCATTTGTGAAATTAAACACCCCATAAAACTAAGGGGCTTCATGCCATTACAGATTAAGGGAAATTCAACAAATAGTCTCAAATGCAGCATAATACGAAATAAAATTTAAAATCCAAAATACATAAGTATGCTCCATGATGATATGCTGGCGGGCTAACCAAAGTACTAACTTAATACAAGGCTCCTAACTAGCTCGAAGTTTCTGATACTTTGCAAGGTCGACAATCGTCTCGATCTGCACCTGAGGAGGGGAGAGTAATGGGGTGAGCTGCGAAGCTCAGTGGCATATATGTTTATAGCCATTGGCAACGAGCCACACAATCAAGCAATATGTATATTCATACAAACATATAACAAATCATCAATCCATCACTATACAATCGTCGCATCACAATTCATGTGATATGATTTCACAATATAACAATTTAACATGTGTCATGCTCAACAAATCAATCGTGTATGCACAAACAATTGGCTCGAGAGTTCCGAACGATCCGGATAAACCGGGTTAAACCAGAACTATCCGAGTCCGATTTCTCAAGGATCTCGTTGCCTCAAGCGGGCAGTCGGGAGAAGGCTTTTATGTCAACGTGCACGTGACTCCATCCGTAACTCTCTTACCCAAACAAAACACATAATCCATTCGTTTCATGCTCAAAGCATTTCATCAAAGCTTTCGAAATTCCCATTCTTTTCATTTTTGCGAAATGCCATAAAGCTTATCAAAGTCATGCATAACCATAGTCATATTGCAAATTCAATACTTCTCATATAGTTCAACAAAAGCAAGGTCACATAATGCAAGCAAGCATACATAAGTCAAATTGCCCATACACACAATAACCATAAACATATTACCCACCTAATATCGCTCGAGTATCCGACTCACTAGTGTCCTTCCTCTTGCGATTGGGTCAAATCGGCTTGGTTCCCTATAAGCAACCAAGTTCTTATTCAATTAACATTCAAAGGAAAATATTCATAAACTTAAAAATCCATAAGGCAAAGTACTAAAAGTCTCCACTCAATTTCTCCCTAAAATTCTGAACCCTTACAGGTTAATTCCGAACCCCCTTCTTCATAAAACTCGTAGTCCTTGATCTCTAGTTCACAATGAATCCAAAATCACCTCAATTGGACATCTACACCAAAACATATGCCCAAAATTACCTCAAGCACAGCACGTCGCGACGTGCACATTTGTGCGCCGCAGAGTGCACATCATATTGTGCGCCGCGGAGTGCAGATCACCATTTTCTCGCGTACGCCGCGGCGTGCTCTCGCGCACGTCGCGACGTGCGGGTCGGAGTTGCGACTCCGAAACCTATTTTTTTGCATTTTCCGATCTTCAATCCTTCCCTTTGGCAAATGCAACACATCTAAACTTTAAATCATGTCTTATACTACATTTCTAACCCAGCAGCAACTCAAAATCAGTCACAAATCTAACAACTCAAGGATTTCTAACCATTGTTACCCTAAAGCCCTAAAACCTTCATTCTACATTCTTCCAAGTTTAATCTAACCAAAACAAGGTTAACATAAGCAGAACTTACCCGAAAATCACGTTAAACTGTCGAAAAATCGTCAATGGTCAAAATCTCTTTTCTCCTCTCTTCCTCCTTCACGACGACACTACTCCTTCTTTTCTTCTTCTCTTTTCTTTCTTTCCTCCTCTTTTCCTTTCTTTCTAATTTCTTCCAAGTCTTAAACCTAAGTCAAATACCCTTATACCCTTCTTAACAAAGCTCTTACCTATCCAACCTAAGTCATTTTCCCAAAATACCCTCATAACTTTTTACCTTTTTAATCCTCATCTAACCACAATTAAACCTTAATTATCCATTAATCCTCTCAATTTAATCAAGCTAAGGCAAAATAACATAATTAACACAATTCATGCTTAAAGACATCATTAAAAAAAATTTGGGGTCCAACATTTCTCCCCCTCTTAAAAGAAATTTTGTCCTCGAAATTATTACCTGAATCATCGAAGAGATACGGATACTTCTCCTTCATGGCTTCCAAAGGTTCCCACGTAGCCTCCTCTACCGAATGATTCCTCCACAGGACTTTGACTAACTGAACCGTCTTGTTCCTGATGACTTTTTCCTTAGTATCCAAGATCTTCACTGGAAGCTCTTCATAACTCAGATCATCTCGCAACTGAACCTCACTAGACTGAACGATATGAGAAGGATCCGATCTATACCTTCTCAACATAGACACATGGAAGACATCGTGAATCTGCGACAATTCCGAAGGTAACGCCAATCTGTAGGCGAGTGACCCAATCCTCTCAAGGATCTCATAAGGACCCACATACCTCGGACTCAACTTACCCTGCTTGCCAAATCTCATCACTCCTTTCCAAGGAGATGTCTTAAGGAACACTTTCTCACCGACCTCATACTCCATCTCCTTTCGGTGAGCATCAACATAACTCTTCATCCTATCCTGTGCTGCTTTAAGTCGCTGCTTAACCATATTGATTTTTTCAACTGTTGTCTGAATCAATTCTGGTCCTTCCAATTGCCTCTCTCCTTCTTCATCCCAACAGATCGGAGTCCTACATCTCCGCCCATACAAAGCCTCATATGGAGCTATCTGAATGCTCGAATGGTACGAATTGTTGTAAGCGAATTCGACTAATGGCAAATGCTCATCCCAAACTCCTCTGAAATCTATCACACAAGACTGAAGCATCCCCTCAAGAGTCCGAATGGTCCTCTCAGATTGACCATCCGTATGAGGGTGAAAAGCGGTGCCAAAATTTAGCTTCGTCCCCAAAGCTTCCTGCAAACTGCCCCAAAACCTCGAAATAAACCGAGGGTCTCTATCCGACACAATCGAATCCGGAATCCCATGCAATCTCACTATCTCATCAATGTACTTCTTTGCTAACACATGCAAAGAATCAGTCTGCTTGATCGCCAAAAAGTGAGCTGACTTCGTCAACCTATCCATAATCACCCAAATGGCATCATGCTTCCTACTGGTCTTGGACAAACCCATCAGAAAATCCATAGTCACCTTTTGTCACTTCCATTCCGGAATAGGCAACGGCCTCAACTTACCTGAAGGTGCCTGGTGTTCAGCCTTGACTTGCTGATACACTAGACACTTACTCACGAACTCTGCTACATCCCTCTTCATGCCTTCCCATAAAAAATGCTCTCTCAAATCCCTGTACATCCTGGTGCTACCTGGATGCATGGCATAAGGCGCATTGTGTGCCTCATTCATAATCTCATCCTTAACCTCCTGCACATCTCGGATACACAACCTGTTCCCACTGTCATAAGCCCATCATCCCTCACCTCTATTTCAGAAATCTTACCCTTCTGAATTTCATCTCTGAGCTTACTCAAATCTGCATCTTGTACCTGCAATTCCCTAACTTTCTCCCTGAGTATCGGTCTAACTCGGAAGTTAGCTAGAAGACACGTCGGCTCCTCCTGCTTCAAGCTTATCTTAAGCTTGGCCATCTCTTCCAATAAAGGAAGATAAACCGCTCGAACATGAGCAATCGAAGACTTCCTACTTAAAGCATCCGCCACTACATTGGCCTTGCCCAGATGATACTCAATCAACAAATCATAGTCCTTGAGTAACTCGATCCACCTTCTCTGCCTCAAATTCAATTCCTTCTAGCTCAACAAATACTTCAGACTCTTATGATTGGTAAAAATCCTCGTCTGAACTCCATACAGATAATGCCGCCAAATCTTCAAAGCAAAGATCACATCTGCCAACTCCAAATCATGCGTCGGATAATTCAACTCATAAGGCTTCAACTGTCTCGAAGCATAAGCAATTACCCGATCTCCCTGCATCAAAACACAACCAAGACCCTTCCTCGAAGCGTCACTATACACAGTATAACCTTCATCTCCCGATGGCAAAATCAAAATCGGAGCACTAGTCAATCTATGCTTGAGCTCCTCGAAACTCCTCTGACACTCATCACTCCAAACAAACTTCTGATTCTTCCTCAACAACTTAGTCATCGGAGCGGCTATCATGGAGAATCCCTCCACAAATCTCCTGTAATAGCCTGCCAAACCCAGAAAACTCCTCACCTCTGCTACATTCTTCGGTGCTTCCCAATTCACCACAGCTTCTATTTTCTTTGGATCCACATGCACTCCCTGTTCGGAAATCACATGTCCAAGAAATGTAACTTCTCTCATCCAAAATTCGCATTTATCGAATTTGACATACAACTCGTTTCTCCTCAAAGTCGCCAAAGAAATCCTCAAATGCTCTTCATGCTCCTCATCACTCTTGGAATACACCAAGATATCATCAATGAAGACAATGATAAATTGGTCCAAGAATGACTTAAAGACCCGATTCATCAAATCCATAAATGCTGCAGGCGCATTGGTCAATCCAAATGGCATAACAAAAAACTCAAAATGTAGCACCCCACTCCCACGAGACCCGAACCCGACATCGACGGTGATATCCGAGCCCGCGACCCGCGAGGGTAGTATGCTAGAGCGACCATCGCAGTTGTAAAACTCATTATTACTTTTTTAAATAAAAACCAATGAAAGTGCGAAATTAAAATAAACGATTCGGCCCGTGATACAAAAACCCTTTTAGTCATACACTTTATCAAAGATCACATGTCAAATAATATTTATCAATTAGGCCCTCAATCAATTCAATACAATTTTTCATGAATATAAATTTACACATAAGTCAAGATAACACTAATGCAGACGTGAATCGATCCCGACATCGGACATCGACTCTCTTGTAGTAACCATACACCCAGTTCACTAACGGGTACTCTTCAATTCTGAAAAATAGTTGCAATGTGGGTGAGTTTATGAACTCGGTGAGAAACCATCATCGATGGTTCACCCAATTCATGCATATTCACAGATTCACATAGCTATATCACTCAAACACATTCGAAGTATCACATGATTATCACGTTATCGGTCAAAAGAATCCAATTCAAATGCACATGAAATGTGTATGAGACGCTTCCAATTTAATTTGTTGTTGGATCGGCGCTCAAACCGCCCCTTTAAAGCGCGATAATCGGTGAGCCATAGGCTCTAAATCACTGTGGACTCAAGGCCCAATCCGTTGAGCTTAAAGCTCGTTGGTCGCTTCCGTCACAATCGCCAATTATCGATCATGCAATTATGTATGAATGTAAATATCCAAATCCACACCATAACCGATTCCTATTTAACATATTCACATATGTCTATCCCAAGTAGTCACATGAACATCAATTCCAAGACTTCGATATCTCATTCCAAATATTTCGACACCTATGGTCCAAATCATTCAAAATCAAACACACATGTTCCCATCCATTATCTCCACATGGCATAATCGAGATATTAAACACATAAAATTGAGAAACCATCTAGGTTACTCACCTAATAACTTCCGAGCTATTGCCGGAAGTCTCTCGCCAAGTCCGTGGATCTACGGTCCAACCGAGCCTCTATAGCAATTAAAATAGGCAAACATTACTAATCAGAGCTAGAGTGACCAACTAATGCACAAGGAATAATTAAAATGTGTATAATGCATGTTCATGAATTCCCAGCCCTAATCTCATTTTTTCCCTCAGAAAATCCGCCTAAAATTAGAAAACTATTGGCGCCGACTTACAGCAATTCGGACTCTATAGGTCCCCAATTAAATAAAATGATGATTACCGAACAATTATCCGGGGCCACGCCAATTTCCGCCCAAAATTCCCAAATTCTCAAAAATGAAATTAAATATTTTACTTAATCCGATGCCTCAAGAATCAGTCAATCGGACGTCGGACGGAAAAGAAATTGACAAAGGAAGCAAGAAATCCTAAAATACCCATTTAACAAATCAAAATAATAATAACAAAACAAATAAAAAAAAAAGAAAACCAGCCTCGCTCCAGCGAGGCTGTTTTATCCAGCCTCGTCACTAGGGTGAGGCGTCACCCTAGTGACGCTGCCCCTCATTAAGCCTCGTCACTAGGGTGAGGCGTCACCCTAGTAATCAGGCAAAATTCTCATTCCCCTTCCCATTTTTTCTGATTTTTAATCCAACTTTCAATACCCATAATTCTTAGCACACAATTCAGAAAAATACAAAATATACCTTGTTGGAAAGCTTATGAAACCCTCTACAATTCTCAAGAAGACCATAAAAATCAATTCCACCCCTAAGGGTGTCAAAAATCCTATCAAAGATGCTGCCTAGTCCATACCTCTTAAAACAGAACAGCACATGGTAAATTTAGTAACTCTCATTCTGTTCAGTCAAAAATTGCACAATAAAGATGCTCATCAAGATCACAATGTCATCTACAAATTTCATGAACAACCTAAAATCAAATTCCATTGCTAAACAAGTCAATTAATTCACTCAATGCTGTTGTTCCTGAAATCAGTCAATTTGAGCAGTAAACTTTGAACAAACATAACTCCCTGTATACAAGTCGGAAAAATCAGAACTTTATATCCCTGTAAAGATAACATCTCAAACTTCAATTTTCATGAAGCACTCATCATCCAATTCGATCTCTAACAATTTCAAAACTGTTATGGAAGATACTGTTAGGATCAGTCATTCATAACCTAATGTAGGGTCAATCTTTGCAAAATCATAACTCCCAATTCTGACTTCTAAACATTACACACCATATATCATTTTCAAGGTAATCTCTTCCTCTACAACTTTTCAGAAGTTCACTCACACCAATTCAGTTCACATAAAATGTTAAAATTGCCTCCAATCAGTAAACTCACAAAATCACACTTAAGCTAGGTTTCATCCAAAATGCTCAAAACCAGTCCTTAGTAATCAATTCATATCTCCCAATATACAATTCTAAAAATAGCAATATCAGTAGCAATGGAAAGATAATTCAATATGCTACAACTTCCATAAAGACCATTTCTCCTAATTCCATCTCAATTAATTCATAAAAATCAGCAAAGTTCGTATGTTGTGGTCTCGGTTACTGTTCACAGGCAATGGAACAGTAACTTTCCATGCAAAAATTCACCCTTCTATCATTGAAATTCAACAACACCTATTTCACACTAAATTGAAGCCAACATCCCAAAGTTTCAGTGGCCACTAACCTTACCTCATTTTCATTTCTACACAATAAGTTATGAATAAATCAGTAACATCAATTATCATTTTAATTTTCCAGATTCAATGTTAACCTTAGTTCAATCACTTCCAATGCCTTTTTCACATCACTAGACATCAAAATAAATACAAATTAAATATTACTACAGTCATACATATACTAGGGCTAATACTGAAAAATTGGCAGCATCAAATTCCTCAATTCATATACTCAAATAATCATCCATATTCCATTTAAAATCAAGCCATATCACTACTTTCAATACAGCCATCACTTAACCTTATACCCATTACTTCAAACCATATTAGTCATCACTTAAATGCCTACATAAACCTAATACATGCTCTAACCCTTTTATTAATCACTCCTCATTACCATAGCATTTAATTCCACATGAAAACTTCATTTAAAGCTCAAAACTTAAATGAAAACTTACCTAATTCAAGACCTCCTCCAAAGCTTCTATAACCAACTTCTAACTCTTACACCAAGGTACCAACCACCTTTCCTTCCCAAGCATATACCAAACTCATCATCATCAAGCTTTGATGGGAGTAAGAGATGGTAGCATAAAGTTATGGAGAAAATGAGAAAAGGAGAGCCAATTTCGATGGTTACAAAGAAGAGTGGAGTTTTGTGTTTTCGGATGGATAATAACCAAGCCTTAAGACACTTCCTTTCCTTTCTTTTAAAACATATCCGAGAGCATTGATGAAGGAGCATTTAATGATGCTTTTAAATGGCAAAAATTGATTGGTTGCTTTTTAGTTGAAAAGTCAAAATATGACTTATTTAATTCATCTAAAATTTTACTCCATTAAACTCCAAAGTGACCCTACTTTCAGTCCCAAAATAATATACCCTATATTATCGTGCCATTGGGTAGCGATTTTGCTACAAAAATCGATTAATTCGCTAATTGGCGATTTTTCCAATCAGGGAATTGTCTCCTAAAAATCCAGAAAAATTCCTAAAATCTCTAAAATGTAAAACAATTTATAGGCTAGATTCAAATAATTTTCCAAACTCAATTACTCCTTTAATTTCACACGAAGTTCAATTTAAAACCTGTTTAAAATGTCATGAATGCATGACCAAACAATTCAAGGCACAAATTCATCGAGCACCAAGTGCAAAGATATTCGACACTACTCATACATCCCTATTAGTCTCATCCTATGCCAATTTTACTATTTTACCCTTCCAGAGAGGGGTGGATGTTACAATTCTTCCTCCTTATAAGAATTTCGTCCTCGAAATTCTCAATCAACGATTCACTATGACAAGAATCACATGATTCTACATATCCCATACACTTTTCCACTTAATGATTCACTGTCGAGTGATCACAATAACCACTCTCATCAAGTGGTTCGCCATTACTTTGGCTAACTCGTTATCACTTAGTACCGTAGACGGATTCGACAAGACTATTAGTTGGCGATCTCATTTTCTTAGCTATCTCACTTGCCATTTCTAGAATAGCCATTACCTGTGGTTTCGATATGTAGCTCGATTCAAGATTTTGAATCTATTCACCGATCACATTTTATCCTTCTAATACCTTTTTCCCCAATGCCATATAGTCCAATTTATATTCCATCGAGTACGCTCCATTTCTTTGGTACCTCTCTTTACCACGTCGTGACGATTTACATTCCTTTGGTACCAATATCGTGACATTTAACTCCACTTCACTATAATCAAGAATAATGTACCTAATGCACCATTTGTTATATGCCATTCACTTTACATTTAAATTGATTCTCGAAGACAATTCACTATTCTATAGTGTCCACACACTTTAGTCGGATATACCTTTTACTCGCTTCATTTTTCCGATCCTCGATCCACTTTAGCTAACCCATGCAGTTTTCCTAGTCAACTTTCCTTTTCTCACACATTTTAGTCTCAAATCTATTATGGTCTTTAACTCCCAAGAGGTAATCGTGGAGTTAGTAATCAAAGGTAACAAAGATATTCCTCCAAAGGAATCAAAACTCTATAACACGCACCATAATCAAACCTTTTTCCTATTGGACATTCAACCTATAAACACTTGAGCCAATAATCACTTCATTATATACCTACAATTACTCAATTTCACTTTTCACATATGCTTACTAGAATGTCTAACTTTGACTGGTCACTTTCTTGTTCTAATACCTTTTTATCGGGTACACTTACTTCTTCTTTGAATTTTTCACTATTGTTTTTTTCCAATTCAATTTGTATATTCAAACTCATCATAAAATTTATCACTTTACTTTCTGCACTCTTAACCATTCTTATCACTAGATTGATGTTACACAAAATGCCCATACCGAGTCCTGAAAGTAAACTAGGGCACATCCAACTCCTTTATCCTCAACTGATGATAACCCGACCTCAAATATATCTTGGAGAAGACTTTCGCCCCTTGCAATTGATCAAACAGATCATCAATGCGAGGAAGCGGATACCGATTCTTCACCGTAACTTGATTCAACTTCCGATAGTCGACACACATCCTCAACGATCCATCTTTATTCTTGACAAAAAGAACCGGAGCTCCCCAAAGCGAAAAGCTCGTTCGAATATACCCCTTCTCTAACAACTCCTCCAACTGCTCCTTAAGCTCTTTCAATTCAGTCGGAGCCATCCGGTAAGGCGGAATTGAAATCGACGCTGAACCTGACAGAAACTCAATGGAAAACTCAATTTCCCTAGCTGGCGGTAGTCCTGGCAATTCCTCGGGAAAGACGTCCGAGAATTTCCTGACTACTGGAATATCCTCAAGCTTCCCTCCATCTGTCCTGGTGTCCACCACAAAGGCCAAGAATGACTCACATCCTTTACTCATCATTTTTTCTGCTGCCAATGCTGAAACAATTCTGGGTGGACCTGCTTTTCTGTCCCCCACAAACACCACTCTCTTTCCACTATCCAATTCAAATTCTACTGTCTTCCACTTACAATCCAAGCGGGCATTGTACTTCTCCAACGTATCCATACCTAAAATCACATCTAATCCTCCCATCTTCAGTGGCATCAAATCGACCACTAGAAGTTCTCCATCAATGCGAATCTCACAACCTCTATACACTTGACTAATCACAATGTACTGACTGATTGGAGTACTCACCATCAGCGGAGTATCCAATGGGCTCACATTCCTATCACACACGGGTCTACTCGAAGAAACAAATGAGTGAGTAGAACTCGGATCAATCAAAACTAGCACATCATCAGCAAAGAGTCGAATCATACCAGTCACAACATCAGGAGCGGTCTCTGCATCCTCCCTAGTCATCGCAAACACCCTAGCTGGTGCCTGCCCTCTCGGTCTCTCCGGAATGCTCACTCTCTTGGCTATATCTGAACTGCCCACTTCTGTCGCAGTCCTCTGTCCCATGGTCTCTGTCCTCCTCGAAACTTGCATCTGACTCCTCTCTTGTCGTGGAGGCTGAGGACACTCTCTAGCAATGTGTCCCTTCTCCCCACAGTTGAAACAAGCTCCGGTCAATCTGAAGCACTCTCCTCTATGGGACCTTCCGCAGTGCTCATACTTCGGAACGAAAGATCTATCCCCATCTCCCCTTCTACTGCCACCCACCGTTGAGGCTTGGTGAGAAACAGTAGAAGTCCTCATCGGCTTAGGTTGGCTCGCACCACTGCTCCTCTCCTTTGACTGAACTGGGAAGCTCCTGACACTCCTGTCTGGCATAGGAGTAGTGCTGCCTCCCCTCTTGAACTGCTCTCTGCCCTTTCTCTTCTTGTTCACAGCACTTTTGATGTTCTCAATATTCTCCAACCTCAAAGCTGCCTCAATCAGCTGCTGAAAATCACAGAAATTCTGCACAATCACCTTCTCTCGAGATAGCAAGTGCAGCTCGACTAAACCGACGACATCTAGCGGCCTTTACTCAAAGATCGATCGGAGGCATACTCGCCAATGCGTGAACCAAGCTCATACTCGCCACCGATATCTCCTCTCGAGTCAAACCGAGGAACTCCTCTCGTCTTCTGAATATAAACCTCGATAGATACTTCTTCTAAAAGCACCAAGAAATTTCGCCATGACAACCCTACGGTCTCATCTGACCGCTCGCAGTCTCTCACCAATGCAGAGCATCTCCCTGAAGTAGACTTGCAGCATAAATGACTCTCTCGTCATCCTCACACTCCATCTGATCCAGCACCCTCTCGGTCTTCCTCAGCAAAGTCTCGGTCTTCCTCTGGATCTGATGTCCCAAAGAAATCAACTGCACCATACTTTCTCAACCTATCAAACCGTCTCCCCTTCTGAGCTGGGGCTAAAGCAGAAGGTTGTGGCATCTGACCCATAGCCTGCACGAATGCCTGAGTAAACGCCTGAAACAGCCTCGGATCTAATGGAGGCACTTGCTCCTGCGGAACTGGCGACTCCTGAGTCTGCGAAGGAATAGGCTCACTACCTAGCCCTACAGAAGCCTCAGCATTCCCTGGGGCTACTGACTCATCAGTCCTCTCCTCTCCAGTCGGAGAGTCAGGTGCAATGAATCCTTGCAAAGCTCCTCGTGTCCTTCTACGAGGTGGCATCGTACTCCTTCAAACGGAAACACTAAGGATTAGCTACAGGTCAATCTACATGTATGCATGACATGCATGTCACTTAATGCACCCAATCAAATGCAGCATATAAGCAAATATCAAACAAGTCATCCTATATGCATTCTAAGCCGAGGACACTAAACCTAGGCGCTCTGATACCAAACATGTTGGGCTCGGGTCCCGGATCCCCAATTCCTGAGGCGGCCTCTCGGGTCGCGCCGGCGAAGGGCGCCCAAATAACCTTCAGACCCGATCCCAACATCCATACAAATGCATAATTCGATACAATTACAAACATATACTCATACATACATTCTACCCATGCATTCCATTTGTGAAATTAAACACCCCATAAAATTAAGGGGCTTCATGCCATTACAGATGAAGGGAAATTCAACAAATAGTCTCAAATGCAGCATAATACGAAATAAAATTTAAAATCCAAAATACATAAGTATGCTCCATGATGATAAGCTGGCAGGCTAACCAAAGTACTAACTTAATACAAGGCTCTTAACTAGCTCGAAGTTTCCGATACTTTGCAAGGTCGACAATCGTCTCGATCTGCACCTGAGGAGGGGAGAGTAATGGGGTGAGCTATGAAGCTCAGTGACATATATGTTTATAGCCATTGGCAACGAGCCACACAATCAAGCAATATGTATATTCATACAAACATAAAACAAATCATCAATCCATCACTATACAATCGTCACATCACAATTCATGTCATATGATTTCACAATATAACAATTTAACATGAGTCATGCTCAACAAATCAATCGTGTATGCACAAACAATTGGCTCGAGAGTTCCGTAAACGATCCGGATAAACCGAAGTTAAATTCGTAAACTATCCGAGTCCGATTTCTCAAGGATATCATTGCCTCAAGCGGGCAGTCGGGAGAAGACTTTTATGTCAACGTGCACGTGACTCCATCCGTAACTCTCTTACCCAAACAAAACACATAATCCATTCGTTTCATGCTCAAAGCATTTTATCAAAGCTTTCGAAATTCCCATTCTTTTCATTTTTGCGAAATGCCATAAAGCTTATCAAAGTCATGCATAACCATAGTCATAATGCAAATTCAATACTTCTCATATAGTTCAACAAAAGCAAGGTCACATAATGCAAGCAAGCATACATAAGTCAAATTGCCCATACACACAATAACCATAAACATATTACCCACCTAATATCGCTCGAGTATCCGACTCACTGGTGTCCTTCCTCTTGCGATTGGGTCAAATCAGCTTGGTTCCCTATAAGCAACCAAGTTCTTATTCAATTAACATTCAAAGGAAAATATTCATAAGCTTAAAAATCCATAAGGCAAAGTACTAAAAGTCTCCACTCAATTTTCCCCTAAAATTTCGAACCCTTACAGGCTAATTCCGAACCCCCTTCTTCATAAAACTCGTAGTCCTTGATCTCTAGTTCACAATGAATCCAAAATCACCTCAATTGGACATCTACACCAAAAGATATGCCCAAAATAATATCAAAAATCATCTTTTGGAAGAACTGGGGGGGCTCGCTGCGACGAACGAACCTGCTCGCCGTGACGAGCACAAATGTGTGCGTCGCGACGTGCTCACTCATGCACGTCGCGACGTGCACATTTGTGCGTCGCGGCATGCACATCATATTGTGCACGCGGCATCACCATTTTCTCCGCACGCCGCGGCGTGCTCCTTCCCACGTCGCGATGTGCGGGTCGGAGTTGCGACTCCGAACCCCATTTTTCTGCATTTTTCGATCTTTAATCCTTCCCTTTGACAAATGCAACACATCTAAACTTTAAATCATGACTTATACTACATTTCTAACCCAGCAGCAACTCAAAATCAGTCACAAATCTAACAACTCAAGGATTTCTAACCATTGTTACCCTAAAACCCTAAAACCTTCGATTCTGCTTCATTCTACATTCTTCCAAGTTTAATCTAACCAAAACAAGGTTAACACAAGCAGAACTTACCCGAAAATCACGTTAAACTGTCAAAAAATCGTCTATGGTCAAAATCTCTTTTCTGCTCTCTTCCTCCTTCACGACGACACTACTCCTTCTCTTTTCTTTCTTTCCTCCTCTTTTCCTTTCTTTCTAATTTCTTCTAAGTCTTAAACCTAAGTCAAATACCCTTATACCCTTCTTAACAAAGCTCTTACCTATCCAACCTAAGTCATTTTTCCAAAATACCCTCATAACTTTTTACCCTTTTAATCCTCATCTAACCACAATTAAACCTTAATTATCCATTAATCCTCTCAATTTAATCAAGCTAAGGCAAAATCACATAATTAACACAATTCATGCTTAAATACATCGTAAAAAAAAATTCGGGGTCCAACACAAATGGTGGGACTAATGCCTTTTAAAGCAACTACTCTCCACCCAATGGTTTATTTGTGTTATCTTAGCACCTAAATCAGTTGTTCTTCCTACAAAGGAGTGAGTTTATTTGAGATAATAACAGGCAAAGGACCTTGCTCACCCAAAAAATATGTATTTTAAATGGTCAAGCAAAATTTTCAGCTTCAATGTGGGATGTCGAATCAACGAAGGCAATAATTTTGAATTGTTTCAGGACAACTCCACATAAGGTCATTGGTTCATCATTTTCTTGGTTTTCTCCAAATTGCAAAACATGGCTTCAAGTTCATTATTGGGCATCAATATGTTTGTAAGTAATTGCCACTGCAACATATCTCCAATTTCAAGAATTGTCTTAAGTTCATCTCTTCTAATTTAAGGAAGAATTTTTCTGCACCCAAGTGTCTATAAAATCCACAGAAATAACGGTTTGTTCATCATTTGAAAATTTCATGGAATTGTATACATTAAATTTAATTAATTCACCATCAAATTTCATAGTCAACAATCTGACATGAATATCAATTTTTGTTCTGGTGGTTTTCAAGAATGGTCTTCCAAATAAAATTGGAGATGAAGAGGATACATCCTCACTACTCATCTGCAAAATGTAACAATCAACTGGAAAAAGCATTTCACCTACCAAAATATCATCTAACACGTCATTTGGATAAGCATTTGAACGATCCGCTAATTGAATCACTACATTAGTCTCTTTGAGGGGTCCCATGTTTAAGGACTTGTAAATATCGTAAGACATGATATTTATTGATGCACCCAAATCTAACATAACCTTTTAAATTCTTAAATCACCACTTTTACGAGGAACAATGAACATACTTGGGTTATGACATTTTGGTGGTAGCTTTTTTTTCCTGAAGTATTGCAGATATGTTCTCTCCCAATTGTACTTTCTCATCAAATTTTAATTTACGTTTCGAATCATATAACTCCTTTAGAAATTTAGCATAATGAGGAATTTGCTTAATGGCATCAAGTAAAGGGATATTGACCTGGACTTTTTTGAAAGTCTCCAATATCTCTTTCTCTTGCTCCTCTTTCTTTACTTTGGCAAATCGACCAGGAAAAGGAGGCGACACAATAAATTTCGACAAATCTGATTTTTTTGTCCTTTTTTCTTTGTTGGCTGATTGGGTACTTCCTTTCTTGCTTCTTCTTCGATTTCTCTCTTGGAGATTTTTGAAGAAGGTTCCTTTAATTCTTTACCACTCCGCAACATGACAGCTTTGGCAATTTGCTGGGGATTAATTTCTGTTTGAGGAGGAAATTTTTTAAGAATTTTGTGCCTTTAATTGATTAATGGTTATTGCCATTTGGCTCAATTGATTTTCAAGATTTTGAATACTAGCTTGAGTTTTTGGTTGAAATGTCATGGTGTTAGTGATCAAATATTTAACTATATCTTCTAAAGAGGACTTACCTTTTGAATTGGGTGTCATTTGTTGATGTTGTCTAGGAATATATGGTTGCTTATATTTTTAGAAATTTGAAGTAGCTTGTTGTCCTTGAGAGTTCTCATAACGCAGATTTGGATGGTCACGCTAAACTCGGATTATAGGTGCTCGAGAATGGATCATATTTCCTTTCAGTTTGCCCAGTAAATCCTCCCATGGAATTGACTTATGATGCATTTTCCTCTTGCAAAATCAGGCATGCATCAATAGAGTATCCCAACATTAAACTTATTCCACACGCCTTTGCTTCTTCTTTCTTTATGACCACGAGTTGTTGCACCAAAGATGTAACATTTTCAAATTTCTTCTCCAGCTTTGACACATTCACCTCATTCATTTGTTTTGAACTATGGCCAGAATGTATCACAAATTGTTGTGTATTGGAAGTCATGTTCGCTATCAAATCTTTTGTGGCTGTCAGTGTTTTGTCAACCAAAGCTCCACCACTTGCAGCATAAATCATACTCCTATCTATCAATAAAAGACATTCATAAAAATATTGAATCAACAGTTGATTGTTTATATGGTGATGGGCGTAGCTCGCACACAACTTCTTAAATCTTCCCGATATTCATATAGTGTCTCACCCATGTGTTGTCGAATGCCACAAATTTCTTTTCTAATATTGACAGCTCTTGATGCTGGAAAATATTTTTCAAAGAATAGTCTCTTTATTTCAACCCATGTCTGCACATTTTCACCAGCAGAGTAATAGAACCAATCTTGAGTATCATCTTTGAGAGAAAATGGGAAGACTCTAAATTTTATTTGCTCCTTAATCACATTCGTAGGCTTCATGCCCATACAAACCACTTCATCCTCTCTCGATAGACCTAAAAAAATTGGCAGTAAGTGAATCAGCCCCGACTTCAATTCAAAGGTATTATTATCCTCCAAATTTGAAAATTTGATGCAATGAGGTTGTTGAGTGTTCGTAAGGGCAGCTAATTCATGAAGGGTACAATCTACAGTCATCTTTTATTTCTTCTGCACTTGTTATCTCTGTTTTGTCTGCTTCCGTAACTTCTTGGTTGTCTTTTCTATCTCTGAATTGAATAGCAACTATGTTGTTTTGTCTACTCGTATAACATACATATACCGTCAAGAGTTTCCTAGCAACGACGCCAAAAACCAACTCTAATAATAATGTATGTAGTTAATAAAGAGTTGAGATCATTCCCACAAAGAATCTATTGGTAAGTGTTTCACGAGTTAAAACTAAAACATTTTTTTTGGGGGGAGGGTTTAATAACATGATTCTAAGGAATTAAAATTTAAAAAATTAGAAATAAACATAAATAATCAAAATCTAGAAAATTAATCATCAAATGTTAATTTCAGTCACCCACGTTATCAAACTAGTATGGATCATCAAAAATATTTAAATTAAATCCATTAACAAATATTCATTGAATGGTTTCTCTCTTGGGATTAAATGAATAGAAACATGTATTCTAATCACTCTTATTAACCAACAACTTAGATATGATATTAATTTTAATTAATTAATAGCTTTACGAATAAATGAGCAAAACAATACACATATGATATGTATTTAATCTAGATAAATATCTTTCTTAGAATTTCCAATCCTTAACATAAAAGATGGTAATCATATTTGCCACTTTTGATTAGCAAAATTGAAAATCAAATCTTACTAATCTGGTTGTAAATTAAATCAATCAATTCCTAGCATGTGCACCCTAAAGATCAATCAATTTAATCAAAAAACGTAATGCAAAAGATACTTAAGATTAGTCAATGAAATAAACTTTATTCAGAAAATCTCACACATACTAAATGATAACGTTGGTTTCCTTTAACCAAGAATAAGGATTTAGCTACTCATAACAATGACGAATCTTGACAAAAAAATAGCAGAGCGTTTGATCTCTATATCTAACTTTTCTTTCATAAAGTCAAAAAAATCTCTAAAATAAAACAAGAATGTGAACGATAAGAGGTCAGAGAAGTGGTCGTCCTCCCTTTTTAAAATTATTTGATAAGGTACACTTTCCCACGAAATCAGGTAGGAGATTCCCATATAAGGAAAACAACTTAATTCCCAAAATAATTAGAATCCTAAGTGTTTATTTGGATGAGCTTTTGGAGGGTGAATAAGTACTTTTTTTCATTGTAGAAGCTTTTTTAAGAAAAATGAGCTTGTAGTTGAAAAATGAAATAAAAATACTTTTTCGTAGATATAGCTTTTTTGCCAGCTAAAATATAACTTTTTTAAGAAGCTCAAATTTGAAACTTCTCAAAAAAGCATCTTTTTAGGCAAATTTTTTAGATTAATTAATAAGCCTATTTTTAAATCCCTTTTGCCCTTATGTCTTACACATAATTCACGCAATACCCACAAACACATCTTCATGTTTATTTTAAGATTTATATAATATTATTTAACTACTTTATATATTTTAATATTTATTTTTGATATTAGTTTTACTTATGTTATAATTCATATAAAAGATTTGGTTAGATCTATTTTCATTTATGTTTCATAAGGCTTAAAATTATATAATAATTAATATATTGTATTTTGCACATTGTTTAATATCTTTTAAATATTATTTATATGCATAAATAATTTTATTACAAAATAAAATATAGTTTAAATTAAAAGTGTTTTTATTTTTATGCTGTCAAATAGTCTATTGTATGAAATTCTTTCAAAAAAGTTCTTTTTTAAATGACAGCAAAACAATCAACTAGCTTCTTAGAAAAACTCTTCTCGGAAAAGCTCTACTGATATAAGCTCATCCAACAGGCACTAAGTCTATCGAATCTCCTTTTTTTTAATGAGGGAAGCAACACTGAAAAAAGGCTAATTAGCTCAAAACTCTAGGGTACAAAGCTCCTTGTTTGTCCCGATGAAAGAGTTCCATGACTGGCTCCGGTGGCTCTTGAAGGTAATGTATGCCTAGGTTGGTGCGGGCTGCGAGTGCGACCAGGTTATCTACGCACTAGTTTCCTTCGCGATGCACATGCTGCACTTACACCTCCCAATCTCGTTGTATGAGTCTCCAGGTACCTGCCAGCAAAAACATATGCTCAGTTAAATCTATACGGGAAGATGATAGGATATTAATGACTTCTAAGGAATCCACTTCGACTATGACTCAGCGGTACCCTAGCGACCAAGCCAAGGTTAAACCTGAGTGGACTCCCCAGAGTTCGACAACCAGTGGCGAGCCTCGTCCAATATGCTGCAGAAATCCTCCACACCACTGTCTGTATCAATTTCGAATTATCCCCCAACAATAGCAATGGACGAACCATGTTTAACTGCTCCATCTATGTTTAGTTTGACCCAAGCTTCCGACGGTTTGGTCCACCCAACTAAACTATCCACTGACAAACCCTGTGATGGATACACATAGTTCTCCACCGCTCTAGCCCTTACTATCCACTCCACATACTCCATAACTGTTAGCTAACCTTCTACTAGCCAAGTAAAATTAGCTTCAAAGAGACTCTTGTTATGCCAATACCGCAGCATCCAGCAGGCGACTCCAAAGATGGTAACCCATTCCCCTTGCATCACTAGGGTGTGGTTCATGAGGTTTGATTTTACCCATTCTGCCACATTCTTCTGAAATAAGGACGTATCGACCACCCCCGAATGGAAGTTACGCAAGAAAACTTGTATTCACGGACAGTCACGGATGGCATGTAGGGTGGATTCTTCCTGCTCACATATATAACAACTGTTGTCCGTAGTGATATGACATGTATGTGTTGTTGGTTGGTCAGGAGCTTGTTCTTGCTCAACAATAAGAGGAAAGCTCGGACACATTGGGGCCTTGCCTATTTCCAAATTAGATTCCAGAGGCTAGCATTCACATCCGTGGTTCTCCCCTCGATTAAATCATAGGTCGACGTCACTGTGAATCGTCCATTGTCAGTTGGACCCCACCTTATGGTATCCTCTACTATGTCGTCTGCATTGGGGGTTATTTCGGCGATATCCATACAGATTAAGGAGGGGAGGTACCGTTGGAACAAATGTCATTTCCAATTACCGATGTCATTCATCAAGTCCGTTGCTTTGGCATAGAGCACGGTATTAGGTATTGGAGATGTCGCCACAGAGATAAGAGGTCCCCATTCCTTTGCCCAATTATCAAGCTAAAAGGAAATCCGCCTCCCATTCGCCAGCCTCCATTTCAACCCTTGGCGTACATATTGCCAAGTCGCTACAATTCCTTTCCATAAGCACGAAGCACCGCTTCGATCTAGAGTATAGGGGACATGGTGGGGTGTCAGACGGTATTTTGCCCTAACTATCCTGAACCAAAGCGCTGAAGGTTGGGTAATCAAATTCCATCCCAACTTTGTTAGGAAAGCATCGTTGGAGGATCTTACAAGTTTAATGTCAAGACTGCCTGCCTTTTTGGGCTTGCAAACTGCCTCCCAGTTCATTAGGTGTATTTTCCATTGCTCTCCGGTGGATCCCCAGATAAAATTGCGCATAATTTTCTCTAAGTCATAACAAAGTTGCTTCGGCAGTCTCACAGTTTGCATCGTGTAATTTGGGAAGGTCGAGATCACGGAATGAGTTAAGGTGACTCGGCTTGTCAGAGATAACTGCCTGGCCCGCCATCTAGACAACTTTTTTTAGGAGTTACCTAAGGTACGCTCATGTATCAACGGTACTCCTAGATACTTACCTAGATTATTCGTGCTCTTGATGCCACGGCTCCGACTTAATTGGTTTACAGTTGCAGGAGAGATGTTCTTGGAAAAGAATATCCTAATCTTCTCCAAGTTAACTTTTTGCCCAGAAGCCTGACAAAATTCTTCCAGAGTCTTGGCAATTACTTGCGTCTGGAACTCCTTAGCGTCGGCGAATAGAACTAGATCATCGGCAAAGAAAAGGTGGGAGATAGAGAGCCCTGTAGGGCTCAGTTTTAGCAGTTTCCATTGCCCTTATCCCACTTTTCTCGTAATAAGCTAACCTAGCCTTTCCATACACAAGACAAAGAGACAAGTGGAGAGTGGGTCTCCCTGTCGAATGCCCAGGGCCGTTTCTATAGTTTTATAGGCCCGGGGCGAAATTAAAAAAAAGGCTCCAATAATATTATCAAGATCATAATTTATGAAAAACAATTTCTCCGTGCATTTCTAGATGCAAAATCATTAATAATATTATCAAGATCAATATTGTCCAACATATCCTTCTCAATACATAACATAGCTAAACCATTCAACCTTTCTTGTGACATTGATGACCTCAAGTAGGTTTTCAATAATTTTAACTTTGAAAAACTTCTCTCAACTGATGCTACAGTTACAGGTATAGTCAATAGAATTCGATAAGCAATTGAAACATTTGGATAACAATCTGCAGTTTGAACAAATTCTAATATTTCAACTGATGACATTAACTCATTTGGCAACGTCATTTGTAATACTTTTAATTCAGAAAAAAGATCATCTAAATCCACATCAGACACATTATTATGAGAAAAAGTCGTCGTAAAATTAGAACAACATTCTCTTAATTCGTTATCATCTAATGACCTCAACTTCTTTGAATCAAATAAAAATCCAAAAATATTATCAAATGTCGTTAATTGTTCAAATCTATTCTTTAACGAAGTAATTGCCATATCCACAACAACTAGAAAGTAATTAATCCTGAAAGAATCCTCAGCTGATTGTATTTCTTCATTATGGTTAATTTCATCAAATTGTCGTTTCCTAATAACACAACGTTTAGTTAGAAATGTAGGTTCTATATTCATCTCAAGCGCAAGATTTTTGGCAATATTCATACTAGAGCTAAACCCTTCATCTCTATATTTCTCAAAAAATACCATCACACCTTCTAATTGCTTTATGGTAGCATTAATGCACATAGATTTAGATTGCAACTTTTTACTCACCATGTTAATAGCTTAATAAAATATCATACCAAATAATCATACCAAGTAAAAATTCAAAACTCTCAAGTACACTAACCAAGCTTTCTGCTTCACTCTTTGACTTGGCATCATCACAAGATCTAGATAATTCCATCAAAGCCAATCTTATTTGAGGAGCTTGAAATCTAATAGCTTTAACACTTTTTATTCGACTCTCCCAACGAGTGTTGGACAATGATTTTATAGTTAAACCTAAAACATTATCAAGCAAAACCTTCCACCTTTTAGGAGAACTTGAAAATAATGCATATATACGTTGCACGACTCCAAAAAATGAAACAGCTTTAACACAAGAATATGCCATATCACTAAGAGTAAGATTAAGATTATGACAAGCACATGGCATATATAATGCTCTTGGATTTATTTCTAGTAATCGCTTTTGAACCCCTTGGTGTTTTCCCTTCATATTAGAACCATTGTCATAACCTTGACCCCTTACATTATAAACATTAAGATCAAGAGAATTCAATGCATTCAATAATTCATTGAAAAGTCCTAATCCAGATGTGTCATCTACCTTTAAGAACTCTAAAAAGTACTCCTCTATTTTTATTTTTTTATTTGACATATTCACACATCGTACTAACAAACTCATTTGTTCTTGATGACTCAAATCTGGGGTACAGTCAAGAATAATAGAAAAGTATTTCGCCTCTTTAATGATCCTTATGATAGAACTTCTAACGCTCCGGGCCAATAGAGAAATCAACTCATTTTGAATTTTGTGACCAAGATAATGATGATGAATTTCATGATTTTGAATACGCCTAACATGATCTTGCATTATCACATCAAATCCAAAGAATCATCTCAATCAATCCTAAAAATTACCATTACCATCTTGGTAAAGTTTCTCATTGATCCTCGAAAAGCTAAATTATATTTAGCAAGATATTTCACTGCAGAAACTATTCTTATCAAAACTTGTCTCCAACGTTCTTTCTCCTTTGCAATTTCTTGTTGCAAATCTTTATCAACTGTTTAATTTTTGCTCAATCTTACTTTTAATTCATTCCAAGTTCTCATATTAGTCATATGCTCAATGCAATTCTCATGTTCTTTGAGTCGCTCACTAAGATGCTTCCAATCTCTAAATTCGTCATTTGCTAATCCACTTTGTTTGCTAGTAGATTTGAACAATTTACAGCAAAAACAATATACTTTATCTGCATGTTTAGAATAAACCAACCATTTTCTATCGCTAATCTCTCCATTACTCAAATTTCTATAATAATAAGAATATGAAAATGACGAGAGGTATTATCTAAAGGAAACATAAGATTCAACTCTCTTACAGGCCCTTTTCAACTAAAATATCCTTGCTTTATTATCAAGATTATCCCAATTTCTAGGATCATAAATGTCCAATATAGGGCTTACTTGCTCAATATACTTTAAATTTTCTGAAGTGGATGCATTTGGTACATGATTATCCTCACTTAGATTTCTAACATCCTCATGAATATGAATCTCATCACTTAAGTTTTCTTTATGTTGTTCAAAACCACTTTCACCTAATTCCTCAGAACTCTCATTAGAGGAGCCTATTCTTTTAATAAATTTATTTATTGCTCCTTTTTGGGATTCTATCAACTGTGCTACTTGTTTTCTTTTTTTCCTTTTTTCACTTCCAGACAAATATTTTTTAGGTAACATAATATAAATTAATTATAACACAATTGGGCTAGAAAAAGAACAAAAGCACCAGATAGAATCGAAGAAGTATGCAGGCACAACCAAACTCCAACTGCTTCACAATATATCACAAAGATATATAAATGATATTATATCTGTGATACATAGACAAAATAAATAACAAAATTTAATATCTAATATTAAAATAAAAATAAAGAATAAAAATATATTAAAAATTAGAAACTTTACCTTTAAATTATACTCGTAATTGAGGAAGATGTAATCGCAAAATTTTTTGCTGCTAATTTTTGAGTCGGAGTACTTTTAATACATATATTAATGAAAATTAAGAAATTAGAAGGTAAGAGTACACTCAAATATTTGAAGACTATTTATAAGCATAGGACCACAAAATTACCTTTACATTAAAAAAAATTACAACATTAAATGACTTTAACGTTAATTAACGTTAAAGTCATTTAATGACTTTAACGTTAATTAACGTTAAAGTCGTTTAAAAGCATGGATGATGATCGTATATATGGTAACTGCGCACTTTAAAAGCATGGATGATGAACTAAATGACTTTAACGTTAATTAACGTTAAAGTCATTTAAAAGCATGGATGATGATCGATATATCTGATCGCAAGACTTTAAAAGCATGGATGATGAACGTTAAAGTCATACTGCGCTCTTTCACTATCAATATTTATTACATCTTGGTCATAAATGAAAGTAGGCTCTTATGTTATATGAGAGGGGGCTGTTAAAAAGGGCCCCCCTCTCATAGTGGGCCTGGCAGGTGCCTCTGGCCTCGCCCGGTAAACAGCTGCGAATGCCCCGAGATAGTCTAAATGGGTCTGAAACTATACCCTGCCAAGCCACCTGCATGGTCATTGTCATCACACATTGCGTGATGACCCAGATTAGATTTGCCAGTAAGCCTATGTCCTCTAGGTTTATTGAATGAAGTCCTATCGAAGTCGGTCGTAGGCTTTTTCCAGGTATACTTTGATCCTAAAATACCCCTTCTTTCCTTGCTTTTTCCTCATCGAGTGAATGACTTCCTGAGCAATGATGATATTGTTCGTAATCTGGCGACTCGGAATGAAACTACATTGATTCTTCTTGACTAGATGGGCCATGTGAGTTTTCAACCGGTTAACAATGACTTTAGAGATGATCTTATAGCTCACGTTGCAGAGATTAATCGGTTGAAACTGGGCTATATTGGTCGGGGAGGGGGTTTTGGGGATTAAGACTAGGAGGGTGTTGTAACATCCCATCACCGATGGGAAGGGTATTTTGGTAACTTGGGATGGGTTAATCTCGGCATGCACATACAACATATAGCCTCTATGATTGGCGGTCTGTTGCACTTGCACATGGTATACATGCATTCATGACATTTTAATTTAGTTTCAAATTGAGATCTTTGTGAAATTTATGGGATAATGGTATTGAAAAATTATTTGGAGCGCTTATAAATTGTTTTACATTTTAGAGATTTATGGAAATTTTCGAATTTTTCGAGGTTACGCCCTAATCGAAAAATTCCAACTGACTGGCTGAGTGAGCCTTTTTTGTACTAAAAAGGATTGCTTAATGACATGAGATTAGTGGATAATGGAGGTTAGAATAATATTCTAGTGCCATGATTAGAGATTAATAGGAATTAGTACTAAATTAATTTGGATTAGGATAAATTATATTTTATTAACTTAAAGCCAAGTGTCCCATTTCATTAAATGGTTTTGTCTTATACTCTCCCTCACATACGACCTTCTCCTTGCTTCTTTTAACTTCTTAATCACTTAAAAAGGCCATTTATCCTTTGCATCTCCCGAAACTTGCCTCTTTTCTTTGGTGTGCTTCTCCTCCATTGAATTTCTTTATCTCCTTCCATTCCTTTGTTGGTCTTGCATATATATACATATGTTCTTATCTCCTTGCTTACTTCTACTCCCATACAAACCAAGGTTAAGCCTTGTGATGATGGTGAAGGGTGATAGTCGTAGGTGTTGAAGAAAGTAGAAGAGAAATTAGGAAGTTGTTATAAGTTGGAAGATTGAGTGAAAGATTGAAAGCTTGACTAGGTAAGACTATGTTTTGAGCTTTGATCATTCATTTAATGCATGAATTAGTAGATAGAAGCATTTATGAGCATCCTTTGAGCATTTATTTGATTATGGAAGTGGTAGGTTTGAATGGGTTTAATGTATGCTTGTGTGAGGGAATTGGTTATGGTAGTTACAACATGTGATAAGAGTGTTATCAATGATATTTGTGATGAGTAATGAATGAAAAAAAAGTATGGAAGTGTGTAAGTATGTGCTGCCAATTGTTGTGTCATTAGAGAAGTATATGTTGTGATGAATTGTAGTTGAATTAGAGGTAGAAATGGATACTTATTGATGTGTAATTGATGTTAGAAGTTATAGGAGATAGGTAGTAGTTGAAAAGCTGGAAATTTCATTTTGACCTATTGGAATGTTTTGTTCATAACTAATTGTGTAGGTGTGCAAATGAGGTAAGGTTTGTGCCCAATGAAACTTTGGGATGTTAGCTACAATTTTGTGTGAAATAGGTGTTGTTAAATTGTAATTTTGGAAGGGTGAAGTTTTGCATGGAAAGTTTCTGTTTGTAGGGTCTGTGAACAGTAACCGCATATATGACCTGATTATTTTGCTGATTTTTCTAAATTAATTGATATGGAATTTAGGAAAATGGTCTTCATGAAAGTTGTAGCATATTGAGTTAGCTTTCCATTGCCACTGATTTTGCAATTTTTCGATATGGATAGTAGGAGTTATGAACTGATTACTATTGACTGGTTTTGAGCATTTTGATGAAACCTAGCCTAAGTGTTGAGTTTGTGAGCTTGCGGATTGGAAGCAAGTTTAGCAAATTATGTGAACTGAATTGGTGTGAGTGATCTTCTGCAAAGTTTCAGAGGAAGGAATTATCTTGAAAATGATATATGGTGTGTAATTTTTAGAGGTCATATTTGGGAGTTATGATTTTTCAAATATTGAACCTACATTAGGTTATGAATTGCTGATCATGGCAGTAACTTGCATGACAGTTTTGAAATTGTTAGAAATTGAATTGGATTTTGAGTTCTTCATGAAAATTGAAGTTTAAGATCTTATCTTTTCAGGGATATAAGGTAGTGAATTTTTTGACATTTGTGCTAAGAGTTATGCTGTTTGGAAAATTACTGTCCAGATTGGTTGATTTCAGTAGACAGATTCTTTGTGGAATTGTTTGACCTAGTTAGCAAGTGATTTTGATTTTGGGTTGTTCATGAAAGTTGTAGATGACATTGTGAACTTATTGAGCATATTTATGTGGTAATTTCTGGCTGAAGAATCTGAGAGTTATGGAAATTGCAATGTACTGTCTGTTTTAATGGGATTTGAGTAGGCAGTAGCTTTGAAGGGATTTTTGACACCCTTAGGGGTGAAATTGATTTTTATGGTCTTCTTGAGAATTGTAGAGGGTTTCATGATCTTTCCAACAAGGTATGAGTTGTATTTTTCTGAATTGTGTGCCAAGAGCTATGAGTGTTGGAAGTTGGATTAGAAATCAGGAAAAAAGGGAATGAGAATGTGGAATCATGCCCGGTCACTAGGGCGACGCCTCGCCCTAGTGACGAGGCTCGAATGGACGGCATCGCTAGGGCGACGCCTTGCCCTAGCGACGAGGCCGGATCAGTCGGCCTCGCGAGGGCGACGCCTCGCCCCCGCGAGGCTGGTTTTTCTTATTTATTATTATTTGATTATTTGGTATTTTGTGATTCTTTTGTCAATTTGTTTTCCGTCCGTCGTCCGATTAACCTGATTCTTGAGGCATCAGATTTGTATTATATTGAATTTCATTTTGTGATAAATTGGGAATTTTTAGACGAAAAATTGACGTGGCCCCGAGTAATGGACCGTTAATCACTGTTTTATTTAATTGAGGACCTATAGAGGTCCGAATTACGCACCGTCAGCACCAATAGGTTTTTAATTTTTTAGACGGATTTTATTATGGGAAAATTTTGGATTAGGGCCGGGAATGTTATGAACATGCATTATACACGTTTTACTTATTCCATGTGCATTGTTTGATATTTCTAATTATACAGTTGGTAATGTGTACTCATTTTCATTGTTATAGAGGCTCAGTTGGAACGTCGTTCTACGGACGTTGTAGAGACTTCCCGGCAATAGCTCGGAAGTAATAGGTGAGTAACCTAGTTGGTTTCTCAATCTATGTGTGTTTAATATGACGCATTGATGCCATGTGGAGATAATGGAGGGTTTATGTGTGTTTGATTTTGATTGATTTCGGACCATGGGTATCCGAAATATTGGAAATGTGATATTGAAGTGCTATTATGTGTAAATGATTATGATGCATCAATGCAATAAATTGAAAATGATATGATTGACATACCGGATCAAAGGTCCGAAGGAATAGGAAATGGCATGAAATGTAAATGAAAATTGGAACATATGCATTCATGCATATTGGTATGATCAAATAAAGGCGATTGGACCGAGAAGCGACCACCGATCGGGGCATATCACGCCTAACGTATATGAGCTTTCACCAACGCACAGACCTCGTGTCTAACGTATTGAGCCTCAGCTCAATGTATCGAGGCTTCAAGCCCAACGAAATTTCAGAGCCATTGGCTCACCGTTATTGAGCTCGACGCTTGCAGTCACAACAACGTAATGAAAATGGAAAGGGTCTCATGTGCATTGCATATATGGTATGATTAAATGTGGACTGTATGAAAGGCGATACGCCTTACATTTGTGAATTGTGATTGTATGTGATAAATGGTAAAGTGTGTATATATGCATGAATTGAGTGAACCATCGATGATGGTTTCTCACCGAGTTATAAACTCATCCAACATTGCAAATATTTTTCAGGATCGAAGAGTACCCGTTAGCACGAGAGTATAGTCTTGATTGCAAGTCGAGTTAAGGTCGGGATCGATTCACGTCTGCATTTGTGTCATTTTGACTTATGTAAATTTAGATTCATGCAAAACCGGTAATGAATTGTTTGAGGGCCCTAATTGATAAATATTGTTTGAAAAATGATCTTTGATAAAGTGTATGACTAAAATGGGTTTTCGTATCTCGGGCCCGAATCGTTTATTTTTATTTCCGGGCACTCGACTGTTTTCAAAAAGAGAAAAAAAAACATACTTGGATGCCATGTGGAGTGTTAGTTTGTTCGTAGCGCACCCTTATCGTCGGGTGTGTATCGGAATGACCTACGGGCGTCCCGGTACATATCCTATGGTAAGGGGGTGCTACAGGTGTGATTTAACTCCTTCTCCTAGCGTTCCATTCAGAAAACTTCCTAGATGTACTCTACGACTTTGGGGCCGACCCGCTCCAATTGCTTCTGAAAAAATAAGGCGTTAAAACCATCTCCTTCGGAGGCCTTATTCGGATTGATACTAATCACCGCATTCCGAACTTCACTGTGGTGGATTGACTGGGATAGATCGCGAATAGTACCCTCCGAAAAAGGAGGAAAGGTTCATGAAAGAGAGAGCCGTTGTTGGGGTCCCTCCTTCTGTGTATACGGATTAATAAAGAAGTCTCTGGCTAATCTGCTATATTGCCCTTGGTCGGAGACTAATTCCCCCTAAGAGTTATCGAGACTCTCAATCTTTAATTTCTTCCTTTCAAATCAAACTCTGGTGATAAACTTTTTTCCTTACGCATACCCACGTTTAGTTAAAACTTTTCTGTCAGCTTGAAATTTAAATTATTTTTATTTTTATTGTATCTTTTTTATTCAAATTCAACTCCCATATGTTTAAAATCACCTAATAACAATTAACAAATAAATCTATTAATTTTAAATAAAAATTTTAACACATTAAAAACATTTAAATCTAAAATTAGCTCAAAAATAATAACTTATCAATATCATATATAGAAACCTTATCAAATGCCAAGTACTCGGAATCTAAACCCATCGACACCCAGCAAGGCCGCTGATTCACTGTGTCGAGAGAGATTGACAAGTGGTGATCCATGCAAGTGCAGGAATTTCCAACTCCCAATGTCTAAGCTGCTCCGTGTTCTAACATTCCCACGTATGAATTTAAGATACTAAAGTAGTCATTTGCTTAACTTCGAAGTTTGTTTTTGGATTCCTCATGGTGTTCTTATCCTTCTTAATTGCCACATCAGCTTCTGTACGGACAAATATCATGAGCCAAGTTTGATCGTGAGAGAACACACAGCTTTGTTGTGGACACGTTAGGTCTGGTTCTTCTTCCCAAGTGTCAGCTAAATCCCAAGTAAGAGACACGTTCCCTTTCTTCCATTTCAGCCATTTTATCTTTCCTTCTTCTATAAATTCCAAACCCTACGGGCTTATCATATCATAAAACCAGTAATGAGTGGCTTTGGAGGGAAAAAAGAGATCAAAAAGCCTACACAGGGACAGGGTAGGTCCAGGAAAGGTTGCATGCGAGGCAAGGGTGGTCCTGATAATGTTCTCTGCACTTACAAAGGTGTTCGTCAGCGAACTTGGGGTAAATGGGTCGCCGAGATCAGAGAACCAAACCGAGGGGCTCGTCTCTGGCTTGGCACTTTCGAGACCTCCCACAAAGCTGCCATGGCCTATGACTCTGCTGCTCGTAAGCTCTACGGGTCCGAAGCAAAACTCAACTTGCCTGAGGTGTACCCAACCGACCTTTTCTCATCTGCAGATTCACAAACGGGAAACCAAGCTCAAGCACTTCACGATAACCCCAGTTTTGCACGTCCCACAGTATCGAGTGCGACAATCGGAGGTCATCAAGAGAGAGTAGTGTATCTTCCCAGCGAAAACGTTGAATCCAATGGTGAGGTGGTGGAAAATGGGAACGAACCAGAGGTTCTTGACGGGTTTTGGTCAAACTTGAACGTCGACTTGCCACTGTTCGATGATTCAATCTGGACAGAAGCATCAATGACGATAGATTTTCCGGTGACCGCAGACCCTGGAATTTTTGCTAGCAAGTTGATTGACGGAACTTGCTGGGAAGAACTTGCTGGGAAGCGTTGCAGACTCCGATCCAGAGAAGAAGAAACCTTTCACTATCTCTGATAGAACACGATATGTTATGTTTCTTTGTAGATGTTTATAAAGCTTGTAATAATTTACAGCAACAACGTTATAAAATCAATACTTTTTTATTCAATTTTTACATAAAGATATTGTTTTAAATTAAGTTATTAAAATTTAAAATTTTTGAAGTCCTAATTAAAAACTTTAAAAATACATGTGGGATGATAGTCTACATAACTTCTACAAATTTACATGTTCTGATCACTTATCCTGGGATCATAAAGTGGCAATATCACCAGAATCCGATACAAATTCTTCCAGGAAATTCCAATGCCTGTTGAGTAACCATACAGAATCAGCTTCTACAGCATACCCATCTTGATTACGATTCCAACTGAAATAAGCATGAGTCCTATTCTTTATGTCCAGAAAACCATGGCCGAAGCTAGCTTCACGATATGCTGAGTAGCTTGGTTGAGGCTGTGTCATTCTGCAAGATAAGAGAAACCATGGTATCAATTTGAAGCATTTGATCAGTAAGGAAAGTTTATCACAATATCGTAAACAATACGTACTCAGTGACCAATCCTTCAAGATTTCCTCCATCTCCAATGGTTATATAGACAGGGGCATGTTGATCCCTTATGGGAGTACACAATCCATTTACAATGTTGTATGCTATATTTGAGATGCGTTCCTGATATTTTAATGGTGTGCGCTCAGAATTGGTTTCTGGGAAATTAATGATGTCGGAAAGGAAATCCGTACTTACCGATCGTTCATAGGCATGGACATGGCCGGAAAAGACAACATCAACTTTGTATTCCACAAACCATTTCTCATACATCACTCTCATGGTTTCCCCTTCCATATAATGATGTATGTAACTGCTATATAATGGACAATGCATAAGAACAATAAGCCAAGGTGTCTCTGTCCTGTTCACCTTAAGCAGCTCCTTTTCTAGCCATTTATACTGAGGAGTGTATTTCCCTGCAAAGAAAAATCCCCATGCACATATGCTTCCAATCATTTTTCAAGCTGATCTTGTACAACCAAAGAGATCAATGACCATCCAGTGCAGATTTTGTTCTCTCAGCTTTTTTGATCAGAAACCATATACTAAGAGCATACAAGCACCTTGAGCAGAGATCAAAGCTAAAACTCTTACCAAAACCAGAGTAACTAGACATGACAATGATGGATGCTGAAGCTCTCTTGATGGAGTACCACAATGGAGATGTACTATCAGCTGCCTGGTACGGGACGTGGTAACGGTGTATGTAAGGTTTAAATGGTATAGGTTCACCCTGTAACAGCATGAACAGATTCGATCATTTTAGAAACACTAATCATGGTCAAAACTCCCCTGAAACATGAACTTTAACCAGGCAAGAGTAGAAAATAAAATGGCACTGAAAAACTGAGGGGGGATATGAAGATGGTACAAGATCAGGAGCAAAATCAATTTCATGATTCCCAGCGGTCCAAATCCAAGGTTGATAAGCAGCATTTCTCTCAATGAACCTTCCCCATGTATCCCACCTTCTGTTATCATGATATGGATAGTCATCAGCATAAGAAAGATCCCCAACAAACAACAATGTCTGTCCCTTCACCGGACTTGACTCGTAGTGCGTAAGCGTCCTGTTGGAATCGTGGGTTTGTCCCAAATCCCCTGATCAAAATGCTAAATAGAGTGAGATGAAGATAACATCCCGCAATCAAACAACAACAATAACAATGCAAACTACCTATAAGGCCAAAAGTGTAAGGGACATCGGGCCCAGGTTTAGGAGGAGTTACAATCCAAAATCGACGAGTCGTGTTTCCAATCCCAACCTCGTAGTAATACTTGGTATCAAACTGCATTCAGGGCTCAATCAAGTGACAAAAGAAGATCTCTTTATCCACAGATTCACAAGGACCAGAGACAGAGACTGCTAACGAAGAGAAATTACTGACAAGTAGTACACAACGCATACCTCCAAATCTGTAATTGTGCAGTGATGAATGTAACCAGAAGTGTAATTGAAATACTTATACTTTGTAAGGATACCTTCTGCCCGATTCTTGAGCTCACTGTTCTCAACCCAGTAAAGCACTGAATTGGAACCAGGTTCATCTGGGGTCACCCAAGAGACAATCACCCCTTTTCCCTCGTGATCTCCTTGTGTTATATGCACCTTAAATAGTTTCAATTATAAATTAGATAAACCAAGTACAGTCATCTCAATCCAACAAGAACAACTTTTTCTTCCCAAACTGACAAATTGTCAAACAGTTTAACGACATTACCAGCTCACAATCAATCAACTAGTGCTCTTCTCACAAAAACGGAGTGGTTGATCTTAAACAGAAAACACACCTGTTGAGGAGCATTATAACCGGGAGGCACCCTAAACACATCACTGTCCAGTGGCATATCCCGAGACAAGTCATCGTTCCTGACATAGCTGCTTGTTCTTCCACCATTGGAGGCTTCCAAAACACTCAGTATCAAACCCAAAACAAGAGCAATATTAAGATCAAAGCCCCTCGTCGCCATTCCCTTAAAAATGAAAATTCATGTAGCTGCTAGAGTCTAGACTCCTTTCAGTAGAAAAGTTGAAGCCTTCTATATGCACGTTTGCTTGGGCACTGCGGAATATTCATCGTTTTATGCGAATCTTGAAGATTTTTATACTTCCATTTTCCAAGCCTAATTTGTTTCTAACATTGATTATTGATCTTTGACCTTGCTGTCTTTGAGCTTCGACAGTAAAAGGAAAAAGGAGTTTGGGCAGTTAATATCGTCTTTGTCGTGGTTGATTTCTAACCTTCATTGCAGCAGCCGGTCCAGCAATCAGCGTGGTCCACGATTTATGGGGTTACGTACTAGTTCTTATGGACTTAGCTAAATAGTAGCTTTTTTAAGTCGTGCTTTACTTGGTTTGTCGAGGGCCACCAGAGTATTTTGGACTATATCGAATGAATCGCTCGGGCAAGGGCTATGGAAGCCTGTGTGTATCCCACACCGAATCAGCCAGTAGGATCTCTTGTGGGGTGAACCAAGCCTGTCGTCGGGTGGGTGAAAGGTTAATACAGATGGAACAGTGCACTTGAGTACCCGAACGATTGCTGCTGGGGGGCTTATTCGTGATTGACAGAGGGAATGAAAATGGAGGTTTCAGCACCACTTCGAAGGGGGTTCTTCGTTGTCAGCAGAGCTATGGGGGGTATTCTCGGGCCTCACTTTAGCTTAAGATCTAAGGTTTCGCCGGATGGTGCTTGAAGTCAACTCTTTAGAAGTCATTAATCTTCTCTCTGCTCACTTTATTTTTTAACGGATACTTTTTTTGGTGATGTATCCAACAATTTCCGCTTAGTGGGAATGGTCGTGTCAACTCCAGCATGTTTTCTGGGAAGGGAATCAATGTGCAGACAGTCTAGCTCGTCTAGCGGGCAATTTACGCCCTGGCCTGTTTATCCTTCAAGCTCCCCCTTTGGACCTCTAGGAGCTCCTTCACCAAGATGCGCTCGGCGCAGTGTACTCTAGGGATTTAATGTAGATTTCAATTTTTCTTTTTCCTCTTGTAATTAAAAAAAATATATCGTCTTTGTCGTGCAAACGGGATCACATGTTTTTAAAACAGGATACCCCAACCTTGTGTAAAGAGGGATAAGGTCTTTGTCTAATATTATAGTGTCTTATTATGTATTATAAATCTTACTCATTCATTTATGTGAGTCCCGCGTTTATTTATGTGAGATTTATGCGAGACTCACATAAATAAATGACTGAAGTTTATAAGATAGAATAAAACATCATAAAATTAGACAGAAAACTCGTACTCGTGTAAACAGATGGATTGTTTTAATCAGACACGCGACCAGAGTTGCAAGTACAGCGGTGTCTAGATTGTTTGAACATTTTAAACAAATGATAGCAAAGCATATATGTTAAATTAAGATATTTTTAACGAGTCAATCTATAATTCTAAGCTAAATAATAATGTCGAGCTAGTTAAAAAAAAGTTATTTTATATATAATATTTTAAAATTATTTTAAAAAATTAATAAAATTAATTTATGAATCAATCCATTATCATTCCTAATTTTAAATTATATATCTAGCAATCCTTTCAAAATTAAAACTTACATAAAGTCTTCCTATTTGAAATTCTTAATTAAGCCCAAGCCCAATTACAAATCCTAACTTGGCCATGGGCTCAGGTCTGCCACAGTAATCCCAAGTCTCAGTTTAGGCTCATTTGGATTGAGATAAAGAAAAGTATGTGAACACTTGTACCTATTACACTGGTAATGTGAAGGAAATTGCACCCAATTTGAGTTACTGCTATTGGGATAAGCCCTTAACATCTGGGGGCTCAGGATCGAGTCCAGCTTAAGTTTACGTTGGCGAATGGCAGACATAGAGGGAACGTAGGAATCTTCGCAAATAGAGCCTGCCTGGAAAACGTTGTTCGGGCACTCAAACCAGACAAAACTTGTCTATCCAAAGACAGTCAACCTTTTGTACAAAAAACTCGGGCGGCAGTTTGAACAGTACGTCCATTGTTGCATCCCATGGATTGTTATGGATATAATAACCTAATTAAACTCTTAGTCTTGAGGGCTATTGTGCGACAGCTCCGGATACTAGCTAGAAGGTTTTGGTCAGAACATCGGCAGATATTTCTCGTTGACAGCAGAATTTTGAAGGGTGCTTTTTGGCCTTCAACTCGCTTGGTCTCTGGATTATCGCCATATAATCTTGAAAGTCGACTCGCGCACTGTAACTAACCTTCTCTCTTCTTCACATGCAAGAGCTAATTCCTTAAACCCTCTTTTATTGAGCATCTATTAATTGCTTTCCCTCAACCGGGTTGTTCAAATTCGAAATATTTACTACGAAGGTAATCGTAGTGCCGACTGGCTCGCAAGTTTTGCAGCTCTCTTTTAAGTACCACTATTTTTGAGTACTTACTTAAGGGTTGTATCCCTCTCTTCGTAAAGGATAAATCAGGGATAAGTCACCCACGATACGTTATGTAACTTGTCTTTTCATTCCCATATATATATATATATATATATATATATATATATATATATATATATATATATAAATTTTAGTCTCACTTGAGCTAATTAAATTTAATTTAAATTAATAATTTAAGATATTTATAATAAATATTGCTTAATTAGTTAATTTTAAATTTAATAATTAAGTTAAATTATTATGTTATTAATATTTAGTTAGTCCATATTTAATGTTTATATCGCTTATTTAAAAATAAAAATTACAAAAAATTAAAAGCTTTAAAAATTAAAAACTTTTTAAAATTTTCTTAAATTACGTAATAGTAGATTAGCCAACCAATTACACTGGACTTCAATCATCTTTGAACCTTTACAGCTAATCCAATACCATTTCACATATTCTTACTGGAGCCGGCAATGGCCACTTATAATGGATTAACGTACACTTCTTCCATAGCCAATTAAAGCATTATTATTATTACAAGGGACCTAGCATGAGCAAGTTGACATCAGTTATAAGAGAGGCCGTCTTGTTCTTGTGTATGTCCTTAACACAATTTGAGAGTTTCTGCTTCTGAAACAGATTGGAACCTGTAAACTGCTGACAATGGAGAGTTTCATCGAACCTGCAGAAGATCCATCGACAGAGGGTTCCATTGTTCAACCACCACCTGGAAAATTCTTGGAACAGAACGAGCAGGTACAACCTTATTTACAGGAACAGTGTCTCTTTTGAAGTTTTGTTTATTTAACGTACGTGTAATGAAAAATTTCATGCAGGAAGAAAGATTGTCAAACCATTTGGTTACAAATGGTACCGTTGATTTTCGAGGCAGAATAGCTGATAAGCGGTCTACAGGAGGCTGGAGAGCCTCTCCGTTCATTATAGGTATTTGAAACGAACAATCCCTTCAATTCTCTATCCGAACCTATTGGGCCGACTAATCTACTTGATCACAGTTAAGGCAGGGATATTATCAATGATTAAAAATCTGATTTTTAATTGATTCGATTGATTCAATCATTAAAATTTTGAACTTTCTAATTTTTCGATCGATTTTTAACTTTTGATTTTATTTATTTTCATAACTTTTTAACTCATCAATATTAAAATAAATTAATTAATTTTTATTTAACAATCTCATTTTAAATTTAAATTTTAAATTTTTCAATAAATACGACTAATTTTTTGTTCTTATTTTAAATTCTTTAATTTTATTTAATTTCTGTCCGATTTTATAACAGCTTAATACCGGTTAAATTTTTAAATCTTGAATCTTTTATCTGACCGGTTTAATTTTCGGTCTTTAAAACATTAGTTACTATCACATAATTTTATATCTTTTCATCTATTGTTATTGAAATCGCGGTATTAAAATTGAGAGTTGAGAGGGTTTTGATTAATGAATGGGATGCAGTGAACGAGGTGGCAGAGAGGTTGGCATTTTTTGCCATAGCAGTGAACATGGTGAGCTATTTGGTGGTTGAAATGCATCAAGCAATTCCAGATGCTGCTACTCATGTAACTGATTGGATTGGAGCTGCATATGTTCTTACACTGTTTGGAGCATTCCTCGCTGATGCTTATCTTGGACGATTCAAAACCATCGTCATCTTCTCTTGCATCTATGCTGTGGTAAGATTCAGAAAAACCTATATCTTTAGAGTTGGCAATTTACCGAATATGATTATTTTAAAAGGTCAAGGATGATTAAAATATGATTAATTCAGATTTAAGTTAATAAATCAGGTTTAGTTTGATCATACTTCATATTGATATTAGCCTTGAGAGACTAGTTTAAAGTCTACTTCAAAATGATATCCCCTTAGGCAATTTGTTTGAATTTGAGTCGTCTTATGTTAGCTCATTCAAGTTTCGGGCTTGCATATTTTTAGGATTTAGTTGGGTCCAATCGGACCAGGCCGGCAAATCGGAACTTATTGTTATACTTAAAGGTCCGAATATGATCACGATCAAGTTTTAGGTTAATCTGAAAAACCCTACCCTAATCGGACTTTATGTTGAATTGAGGCTCCAAGCTAATTTAAGTTGAGTTAGGACTCCGTAATTGAAACTTATAATTTTTTTCCTAGATTTGTACACGACCTAAATTCTAACCAAATCGACACTTATGGGTTGAGTTTATAGAAATGGGCCAAATTAGGCTTGAGCCTTCTTGTTTTACTATAAATGCCTCTCTTATTCAGAGTCTGAATTTTCTGTCCAATTTTATGATGTTTTATTTTGTCCTATAAATTTTAGCCATTTATTTATATTGATCTTGCATGGGTTCTATATAAATGAACTCAGAATTCGCATTAATAAATAGTTGAAATTTGCTCCATTAATAAATAGTTGAAATTTATGAAACAAAATAAGACAGTATAATATTAGACAGAAGATATTGTATCTCCCATTCATCCTGTGTAAGTTGTAAGTTATAAGTTCTAGTTTGATTGTACTGAAAACATAAATACTAACTATACCACAATGCTTAAATGTGCCAGGGAATGGTTTTGTTGACACTGTCTGCCTCAATAGACAGCTTTCGTCCACCGCCTTGCAGGTCAAGACCATGCACTAATAAAGCAACAGACAACCAAACGGCATTCCTTTACGGTGCTCTGTACCTCATAGCACTCGGTACCGGAGGCATCAAACCGTGTGTCTCATCGTTCGGGGCAGACCAATTCGACGAGGCAGACCAGAAAGAGCTTCCAAAGAAATATGCTTTCTTCAACTGGTTCTTCTTTGCCATAAACATGGGTGCACTTATTGGGATTACACTAATGGTGTATATCCAAGAAAAGAAAGGATGGGGATGGGGTTTTGGAGTACCTACTGGTGTTATGATTCTTTCCATCTTCATTCTCGCAGCTGGTTTACGTTTTTATCGTTTCCAAAAGCCCATGGGAAGTCCTTTTACCAGATTTGTTCAGGTTTTTGTAGCTTCTGTCAGTAATTTTCTGAGAGGGGTTCGTGTGAGAAGTGAATACGAGCTTTTTGAGGTCACCACAGAAGAAAGTGACATCAAGGGTGCTAGAAAACTCCCTCATACCTCTCAATACAGGTGAATGTTGTTTTCCACCATTACTAATAAACATTAGACTTTGGTTAATGTTCATTATACTCTTACAAGTGAGAATGATTTCTGACTCATTGTATTCAGGTTCTTGGACAAGGCAGCGGTGGTAACAGACTCAGAAACCATCACAAGGAACCGATGGAAACTCTGCACAGTGACACAAGTAGAAGAATGTAAATCCTTCATCAGGATTCTCCCAATTTGGGCATCAACAATCGCTCTCGAGATCTCCTTTGCACAGGTTTCCACATTCTTCATCCAACAAGCCACCATTATGGACCGTAAACTCGGTCCTACCAACTTCACGATCCCGTCAGGGTCTGTTCCAATATTCGCAGCGATCAATGCCTTGATTCTTGTGCCCATCTACGAAAAGCTCCTCGTACCGATTCTCAGGAAACGCACCGGACAACGCCGTGGAATAACATCATTGCAACGCATGGGGGTTGGTCTGTTCATCTCCATCTTCGCTATGGCATCAGCTGCTTTGGTAGAGAAGAAGCGACTCGACGATCCTGACAAAGCAAACATGTCTGTGTTTTGGTTGTTTCCTCAGTTTTTTCTTGTGGGCAGTGCAGAGGTTTTCACCTACGTAGGACAGTTGGAGTTCTTTTACGATGAAGCAACTGATGGGACAAGAAGTATTAGCAGTGCCATGTTTCTTAGTGAGATTGGGATTGGAAGTTGGTTGAGTACTGCCATTGTTAAGATTGTTCAAAAAACAACTGGTGGGTTAGAGAAAGGTTGGTTGAGGAATACTCTTAACAGAAGCAGACTTGACTACTTCTACTGGATACTGACCGCCATTAATGTGCTTAATCTGGTGGTGTATTTGGTTCTGGCTATGCGTTATAAGGGTAGGACGAGTTCAGGTGGAAGAGTGAACGACGACCCCATGGTTCAGATGGGTGATGGTCATTTCGTCAGACGCTCGAGAGACGACGGTAATGGAGATCTTAGGAGTGTGGCCTTTTGATTGAAATTTGTTGTCCTAATCTAATAATAGAATTTGATGTCTCAAATGTTTCATTTACTTGTGTAATAGGAAATGTGCTTTTTTTAAACTTCTTTTTGTCATTTGTTAGGAATACGCACTTGATCTGTAATAAAACAGTAAGGTCCGTCTAGTTGGCAAAAAATTAAAGTGAATTTCAAATATAATTTTTTGGAAAATAAAAATATTCTTATATTTGGATATTTATAAGTGGTCGGGCCGGTCGTACTGGACCCGAGTCCAGACGTAACAACCCAAGGGCCGATCGGTCCATTCTCCAAAGATCAGTCTCATACCTGCGTCAGGCCCACTCCACGCATACACGGCCCATCCGCAGATGGAAGACTCTCATGCATACGTAAAGACTTAAATCTAGCACATGCATCATATATAAGGTATAACTATGCCATAACAGGGGTACGTAATCGCAGCCCTAATTCTTTTCCTCTCACAGAAAACCTATCTTCACCAAAAAAAGACTGATTTGAGCGTCGGATGGGCTAATCGAGACACAACCCCCTACGTGCCTTCTTTGTTTTGCAGGAACCTTCACGTCGAAGCTACCACAAAGAGTAGCCAAATCCATGGATCCAAACAACAACGTTCAATTTCGCCAGAATTCGGTAGAACCAATTGACGCCCACCGTGTGGCCTTACTTCAGGGCACCACGTCCAGAAACACGCAGATCAGTCAGGCGGCGGCAGCTAATCCTGATATAGCCTCTGTCACGGCTCTGGCATTACAACGGATGGGTTTGCAGCTACTTGCAACCCTGCCGCCAGCTCATCATCTCTCCCCCACGGAATCTTCGGACTCGAATGATCAACTGCAACCTCAAAACTTGGAGCAAGAAGAACAGTGTGTAGCCTTGGAAGATAACGTCGGAATCAATGTGCGCCCGAATCTCCAACACCAATCAGATGCAGATCCTCCGGAGCCCGTGCATACCTCCCTCACCCGAAAACAGATTGAGGAAGCGGCTGATCTGTTGATTCGCCAGATTCTGGCCTCGGCAAGATAACAACAACGGCTCAAGACGGCAGACCGCCTCACGACCTATCGCCGCCCTACTGAAGCCCTAGAAAAAATCGTAGACGATCGGATCAATGCCGCCATGAGCTTCCGCCCGGATCGCCCGACAGCTCAATATAGCTCTCCCTTCACTCCGACAATCTTGGATAGCCTCCCAGCGCCCAGCACCAAAATACCAACTCCCGAAAAATACACGGGAAAGATCAATCCCCTGGACTACCTACAGCACTTCCAGTCAATGATGAATCTGCATTGCGTTTCAGACGTCATTCAGTACAAGGCTTTCTGTACAGCTTTTCAAGAAAGAGCTCGACGGTGGTTCAATAGCTTACCTCCGAGTTGTATCACGTGCTTTGAAGACTTTAGATTGCTATTCGTCAACCAGTTCGCCACAAGTAAGCAGCCGTAGAAGACGACCTTAGAAGTGATGCAGTTGACACAAGGGAGGAACGAGAGCCTAATGGAATTCATTACTCGGTTTAATAATGAAGCGGTCGAGGTCCCCAACCTCACTTGCTCGTCCATGTTGGCAACGCTTATGAACAACACGAGGGATGAGGAGTTCAAAAAATCGTTAGCCCTTGATCAGCCCCGATCCATTCAGGAAATAAAAAACAGGGCAGATAGGTACATTCAGCTCGAAGAAGTGCTGAAAAATACGAAGCGTCGGACGGATGATCGCTCACCAAATGACAAAGCAAGTGGTTCGCACAAGTGACAAAAAGGCCAGTCGAGCTGGAGAAAACCGACCGATTGACAGGAGTTCACCCTGCTCAACTGACGATATGCAAAAGTACTAGCGGCCATGAGAGCGGATGGGGAAACTATCCGAGAACCCGACAAGATGAAGACTCCCTCCAAGGATAGGAACCCCGATTTATATTGTCGTTTCCACAAAGATATTGGTCACGACACGGAAGATTGCTGGCAATTGAAAAGAGAAATCGAATTCCTCATACAAAGGGGAAGGCTAGGCCGATTTGTGAAGCACGAGCAAAATACCGATCGAGATAACGAACATAAGAGCGGTCGGCCCAACAATGCATTTACGATTGAAGGCGTAATGACGTAAATGATGGATGGAGATGAATCTTAATACTGATTTATCGACGAGAAGAGAGAGGATGATCAAGGGCAAGAGGCGACAGGAACGATGGGCAATAACATCACCGACCGGTGAGGGTCATTAACATGATATTTGGTAGAAATATAGCGGAGGGATCCACCGCTAAAGGAAGAAAGAGATATGTCAAGAAGGTCGGCAAAGACTCGTCAACCAAAAGAAAGAAGGAGAACGACGGGATGATATCATTCGACGAGTCCAGCCTTGATGGTGTAAGTTGTCCTCATGATGACGCGCTCGTTGTAAATCTAAACAAGGACGGCAATGAGGTGAAGAGGGTAATGATTGATACGGGCAGCTCGGTCGACCTGTTGTATTATGATGCCTTCAAGCGGATGGAGGTACCAAGATCGACTATCGCCACGAAGGACCTATCAAAGGGTAACCAGAGCACCGCCTATCCGTTTGCGGTGCATTTGAAAGTAAAATTCGGCAAAGGTCGCGCTAAATTGAGAAGGACGCTGAGTTCTTAGTGGTGATGTTTCGGCAGGCATAATACGATAATTGGGCGAGCTACTCAAAACGCCCTTAGAGCGGTCGTCTCCACCTACTACTAAGCGATGAAATTCTCAACGCCCCATGGGGTCGGTACTATCAGGAGTCAGCAGAGAATCGCTAGGGAGTATTACTTAACGGAAACAAAAACACTAGACGGGGCGGTGGTCCTGACGAGCTCTCTTGATGTGAGAACCGATGAGGAGACGGAGAGGATGAACACAGTGGAAGAAACGCAACGGGTCGTACTGGATGAAGTCGATCGCTCTAAATTCACAAATCTAGGTTCCGAGCTCCGAAATGATCTAGTTAAAGAAATCACGGACTGTTTGGTAGAAAACAGATTGGTCTTCGCCAGGGTACCGAGCAACATGCCTAGAATTTCTCGATCGGTCGCATCGCACTCTCTTGGCATTCGACATGACTACAGGCCGATTAGACAAAAGAAGCGATGGCATAGCAAAGAACGACAGGAGGTGATCGAGAAAGAAATAGAGAAACTACTCGAAGCCGGGTTCATCCGAGAAATCAAGTACCCTAAATGGCTCGCCAATGTGGTTTTAGTGAAAAAGAAGAACGGGAAGTGGAGAATGTGCATCGATTTCACCGACCTGAACAAAACATATCCAAAGGACAATTTTCCCTTACCCAAGATCGACCAGTTAGTAAACTCCACCTTCGGACATGAACTTTTGAGCTTATTGGATGCTTTCTCGGGCTACCATCAAATTCAGATGAGTCTCGAAGATGAAGAAAAGACTGCCTTTATAACCGACCAGGGCACATATTGTTATCAAGTAATGCCGTTCGGCTTGAAGAATGCGGGGGCCACCTATCAGCGGCTCGTCATGGAAGTTTTTAAGAAACAGATCGGTCGATCGGTCGATGCCTATGTGGACGACATGGTGGTCAAAAGTACGACGGTCGCGGAGGATGTGGAGAATCTCAGAGAGGTCTTCCAGACCCTCAACAGATTTCAGATGAAGTTGAACCTGAAAAAGTGCGTCTTTGGTGTGGCATCAGAAAAATTATTGGGGTTCATGATTACTCAGCGGGGGATTGAAACTAATCCAGAGAAGATCGAAGCCATCATCCAAATGCCCTCGCCATAATGCTTGAAAGACGTATAGATATTGACAGGTCGAATAGTCTCTCTAAGCAGGTTCGTTTTCAGATTGGGAGACAAGTGCCTCCCATTTTTCAAGATTTTAAGGAAAGCGAATGTAACCCAGTTCCAATAGCCGGATGAATGCGAGAAAGCATTTCAACATTTAAAGCAATATTTGTCTACCCCTCCTATCCTGCAAAGCCCGGTCGAAGGAGTCAATCTGATTTTATATTTGGCAGTTACAGAAGGGTCGATCAGCGCAGTACTTGTTCGATCGGAGGGAAATGAGCAGCGCTCGGTCTACTACATCAGTAAGGTGTTGATCGGACCGGAAACGCAGTATGCGCCTATAAAAAAACTATCCCTCTCCTTGATAACGGCGGCTCGGAAGCTAAGACCTTACTTCCAAAGTCATACCATCGAGGTATGGACTGACCAACCCCTCAGGCAGTGCCTTGAAATGTCCGAAATCTCGGGTCAACTAATAAAGTGGGCGGTAGAGTTGGGGGAGTTCGACATACAATATAAGCCTCGGACGATGATTAAGGCATAGGTGTTGGCAGACTTTATTGCAAAAATGAGCCAGCCTAGCTCGCAGGATGAGCAGTACCCTGCCTGGAGCTTATTCGTTGACGGGTCGTCTAACATTGAGGGATGCAGAACAGGAGTAGTATTGGTTAACCCGCATATGGAAGAAAAGGTGGAATACGCTCTTCGGCTAGAATTCAAGGCCTCCAATAACGAGGCAGAATACGAGGCTCTGATAGCCGACCTCCAACTGGCTAGGGAAATGAAGGTAAAACATCTCAAGGTGAATAGCGATAGGCAAGTAGTGGTCGGTCAAGTCACCGGACAATATGAAGCAAAGGGGGACAGCATGATCAAGTACCTAGAGCTAGTAAAGAAGGAGTTAAGTAATTTCGAGCAGTATTCAATCAGTAGAATAGAACGAGCTCGAAATGCTAAGACGGATGCGTTCTCTAAAATGGCTTCCGATCGAGATGCCAGAAATAACGTTCTGGTCGAGCGACTAGACCAACCTAGCATCTAGAAGCCAAGGAAGTTTTTGACGTAAATACCGGTCGATCAAGCTGGATGGAACCGATCAGGCGGTATCTCCTAGAGGGAACACAACCAGAAGAAACCTCGGAGGCCAAGAAATTGAGAATAAAGGCAGCCGAGTACGCGATCGTTAATGGCACCCTGTACAAGCGATCTTATGATTGGCCCTTCTTTGCGATGCTTGAGCGAAGAAGAGGTAGAACAAGCAATGGCCGAAGTCCACGAAGGAATGTGTGGAAACCATGTAGGAGGTAGAATGTTGGCTCATAGGTTGATCAGACAGGGGTACTACTGGCCGACAATGAGGAAAGATTGTCAGGAGAAGGTCGACCGATGTGAGGCTTGCCAGAAAAACAGTAGCCTATCTCATCAGCCAACTGAGAGGATGCAAATCGTGAGTCATCCTATCCCCTTTGCTCAGTGGGGGATGGATATACTAAGGCCCTTCCCTCTCGGTGCTGGACAGAAAAAGTTCCTGATAGTGGCAGTGGAGTACTTCACTAAATGGGTAGAAACAGAAGTGGTCGCTATAATTACCGAGCAGAAGGTGGAATACTTCGTGAAGAAAAATATACTATGTTACTTCGGGATGCCTATGGTGCTGGTTACGGACAATGGTTGGCAGTTCGATAACGAAAAGTTCAGAGATTTCTGCGATCGACTGAAGATAAGGCTGCAGTTGACCTCAGTAGCTCATCCCCAAAGCAACGGTCTCGCGGAGAACACCAATAAAACGATAATGAGTGCTCTCAAGAAGTGCCTAGATGGCCGAAAGACCTGGGTGGAAGAACTAGACGAAGTGTTGTGGGCATATAGAACCACACCAAACGGAGCCATAGGGGAAACCCCTTTCAAGATGACCTTCGGGGCAGAAGACTTAGTTCCAGTGAAAGTGGTGTTGTATAACCAAAGGGTATCGAGCTATAAAGAAGAGCGGAATAATGAAGCCCGCCGAGCAGAACTCGTGCTTCTTAGCGAAGACAGGATAGGGCGACCACTGCTCGTAAGTCGTCAGCAAAAGCAACGAAGTTCTACAACCGGAGAGTAAAACCGAGTGACGTAAAGGTCGGTGGATACGACCTACGAAAAGACGAGGCGGCTGGGAAACACCCTGGAAAGCTCGGACAAGCGTGGGAAGGACCCTACCAGGTCATCAAGCAAGCTGGACATGGCTCTTACATCCTTCGCGATGCGAACGGGAAGATACTATCGAGGCCCTGGAACTCCCGAAACTTGAAGGCGTTTTACCAGTAGATAAGTTTCGTTTCAGTTAGTCTTTGTTTATTACTGTTATTTGTACACAAACTATGGGTACCTTTTTTCTGACCCTGCCAGTCAGGTTTTTTAACAGCCCGCACTCTCATTATCATTAATAAAGGGGTTTTCAGATTTCTCGGCAAGAAGGAATTTCATTAAATTTGGAAAAGTAGAAAATCCCATTGACATAGCTCGGCCGGGTCGTCAAGACAAGATCCTTGAGACCACAGCTCGGCCTCGACTACAGATCGACCAGGTTGCCAAGACGAGATCCTTGGAACCGTCAATCGACTTCGACATAGCTCGGTCGGGTCACCAAGACAAGATCCTTGGGACCACAGCTCGACCTCGATTTTAGATCGACCAGGTTGCCAAGACAAGATCCTTGGAACCATCGATCGACTTCGACATAGCTCGGCCAGGTCGCTAAGACAAGATCCTTGGGACCACAGCTCGGCCTCGACTACAGATCGACCAGGTTGCCAAAACGAGATCCTTGGAACCATCGATCGACTTCGACATTGCTCGGCCGGGTCTCCAAGACAAGATCCTTGGGACCACAACTCGGCCTCGATTATAGATCGACTAGGTTGCCAAGACAAGATCCTTGGAGCCATCGATCGACTTTGACATAGCTCGGTCGGGTCGCCAAGACAAGATCCTTGGGATCACAGCTCGGCCTCGATTAGAGATCAACCAGGTTGCCAAGACAAGATCCTTGGAACCATCGATCGACTTCGACATAGCTTGGTCGGGTCGCCAAGATAAAATCCTTGGGACCACAGCTCGGCCTCGACTACAGATCGACCAGGTTGCCAAGACAAGATCCTTGGAACCATCGATCGACTTCGACATGGCTCGGCCGGGTCGTCAAGACAAGATCCTTGGGATCATAGCTCAGCCTCAACTATAGATCGGCCTCGACGCCGGTCGACCATGAGCAACTTTATCTAATCCAACTATAGATCAAAAATAAAGAACATAAAACGCGGAAAATGACTTTGAAATAATGAAGGGCAAAATAAGAATTTCATTTTTGAATCCGTTCTGGCCACAAGCCTGACCAGGTGAACTTCAAAAGTCCGTAGAAGGGGAACTACGAGCAACTGAGGGAACAAGAGAAGCCTCGAAAATCGGTGGATGCACAGGAAAAACCTCAGAAGTTGACGGAGCAATCGGAGCGGGAGTAGGGCCTAAGGGAACAAATGGAGGAATACCTTCATGAGGAAGCTCTTCCTCCTCCGAGCTAAGATCCAGCTCTTCATCCGGAACAATGGCCCGTTCCCCCTCGGCTTTCCCCTTCATATCCTCCAAGGATAGGCCGAGAGCTGCGGGAAGAAACGGCTCGGCATACTCCTCAAATGAAGGAAACACTGACCCCTCAGGAATGTGAGTCGCGTGGCACTTCTTCAGGACCGAGAGGGTTAGATCACGGGCAAGCTCTAAACATTCCTCGTTTAGAAACCACCTTTTCCATCGTTTTATTGCCTCGATCCTCTGCTTTTTAATAGAACCCCGCAGCTTCCACAATGTGTCTTCGGTCCTATTTCTGCCCTCCACCGCTATGTGGCAATCCTCGAGGTACTTCTTACCAAGCTCCCGCTCCTTCTCCACCATCTCCTTCATTTTGTCGTTTGCTGCAGCCAGCTGGTTCCTCTCCTCCTCCCCCGTGGCCAGTTGAAGCCTCAGGACGCCCATCGCTTTCTCCTGGGATTTCTTCTCCTCTTCTAAGGAAGAGTTCTGAGCTTGGAGGAAGTCTCTCCCCTCCTTGACCTCTGAAAGCTAGTCCTTCAAAGCCTTCACCTGCTCATGGAGGTCCTGGACTTCTCGTTTCAGAGTTTCCAAACGCTGCATCACTGCGAAGGACATCACCGCGCTCTGTATACCACTACGAAGGAGTTGAGACCCCAGCTCTAGATTACTCTGCTCGTGCACGGTCTGCTTGTCCACGGGGGGAGTAATCCTCTCGGCAATATGGCGGGAAACTTTGAGGTCCCCGATCGAGGCAGTTTTGGCCAGCTTGATTGCAGACTCCCACTGCTCGCCCTTTCCCCTTGCCCTTCTTCTCTTTCTCTTTCCCGTCTTGACCAGACGGGCCGGATGGTAGATCACCAAGCCGAATCAGTCTCTTCCTCTTAAGAGAAGGCTCCATTTCCTCCTCCTCCTCCTCCGCCCAGTCCGCTCGGCCCACGCTGGCTGGCACGATCGGCAGCGACGCCGACACAACAGGACGATCTTCAGCAATCAGAGGGATCGACGTCACGGTAGAATGGCCTAGCTCCACTGGCGAAGCGGCACCATCACCTGTCCCCATCTCCTTCCTCTTCTTCCTCTGCTCGGCCTGTTTCTTAGACTTAGAGGAGGGCCCGCGAAAATCTTCTATCCTCACCATGGTTGCACAACAACAAAACAACTCAGAAAGAGAAATCAATAATCAAAAAATGCAGTTAGTAAATGAACCACGAATGGTCGACCAGACGGGGCGGTTTCCTCGCCTAGCCGGCTAATTTGTGGCGAGGGGTCGAGCAGAAAGAATTAGCCGAAGCCCCCCGCAGTATCCTAGAATGAGCCGAGCAAAGTTGTATCGGCCGAGCTCCTTTATGCGACCAACTACTACCCACTCTTCTCTGCTAAGGGATATGCTCGACGAATCATTTCACTGCTCGGCTAAAGGATACCTCCACGGTCGAGACTCGAAGGAGGATCCTGGGCCTTTCACGAAAAAATACTTCGTCCGTCAATAGGAGATTTTTGAAGCTGTTCCCGTCGGGCGATACCTAGCATCTCTATACAGCAGAGAAGGGACCACCGCCCCAGAGCTCGGACTCTGGTTCATCCTCAAAAAATAGCGCAGGATGTCAATCGAAAGGGGCAGCCGAACTGATGGCACAACAAGGCCAAGCCGTTGATAAACCTCCAGCCGTTCGGAGGAATTTGGCTCGGCATCAGCTGATAGGCCGCGCACACCTCGTCGACAATCGGGGCGTATGGAAGTCTCATGCCACCAACCGATAAAAAACTATCGGAAACGGCGAAATATCCACTCAAGTTGCTGTAGATTCGCTCGTTCCCCAAGGCCAATCTGGGTCCCCAAGACGAGGGGATGTTATTTCTAAGTACTAACCGATTCAACTCCCCCACGGTCATCGTCGATTCATTCCTCGGCGATGCCTCCACAACCAACCCATTCTTCCTTTCTCTCGTCGATATTTCTTCAACACTCTCCACCATACTTCTAGAACTGGCCGTCGACATACTTACCAAGAAGAGAACTTTTGGAAAAGAAACTTTAGACGAGGAGACGAGAAAAAAGGGACGTACCTATTTAGTGATTTGAGATGGGGAAATTGGACGACGGTTGAAAAATTTTCCGGGAATTGAGAGCAAGAAAGGGCAAATGAAAGTAGAGTGAAGGCAAGAGAACGAAGCAAGCGTGAAGAAAACCCACAGTCCTTTGATTCCGAGTACTTATAGAAGACTCGCTCGACACGTGGAGAAATCCGAGCCAAACATAGACACGTGGCAAAATCAGAGCCGAGGTACATTAGGGTTGTTCGAAATCCAGAGCGGCGCGATGAGTGAAAGGACGTACCTGACAGCTGCACAACGATTACGAAGACGATACGTTTCAGATTCTGAAAAACTGTTAGAGGGCATGCGTCGTCAATAATAAATGCTCCAAGTACCTTCACGCGCTCACTAATGATGATCACCTGATCTACTTTGGCGCGAGCTATCATGCAATACACTCCAATGCCGACCTATTGGGACTCTCAGCCGACCGATCCCAATACGAGCAGCCACGCACTACTCCGAGCTGTCCCACGGACAAGCTATAATGCCAATATCCGACCGATCAGGCCTACTCCGAGTTGTCTCACGGACGAGCTACAAGACCCACGCATACTCCTTCGACCCTTCTCTTTGCTCAGACTCGAGGAGTAGAGGGTTTATGGTCGGGCCGGTCGTGCTGGGCCCGAGTCCAGACGTAACAACCCAAGGATCGATCGGTCCATTCTCCAAAGATCAGTCTCATACCTACGCCAGGCCCACTCCACGCATACACGACCCATTCGTAGATGGAAGACTCTCATGGATACGTAAAGACTTAAACCTAGCACATGCATCATATATAAGGTATAACTCTGCCATAACAGGGGTACATAATCGCAGCCCTAATTCTTTTCCTCTCACAGAAAATCTATCTTCACCAAAAAAAGACTGACTTGAGCGTTGGAGGGGCTAATCGAGACACAACCCTCGACGTGCCTTCTTTGTTTTGCAGGAAACTTCACGTCGAAGCTACCACAAAGAGCAGCCAACTTCATGGATCCAAACGGCAACGTTCAGTTCCGCCAGAATCCGGTTGAACCAATAAAAATTCTAATAGAAAAGTTTGATGGATTCTTATTATAGTGTTGGGTATGTAAATATATTTCATGAAATGTGACTTAATTTTGACTTGTGTTTTTAATCATAGCTCTATAAATCGAATAAAAATTGAAATCGTTAAATAAGGAAAAATATAAACTTAAAGATTGTCGAGTGAAGCTTAGAATAAAAATATTCAAAATCTTACTAACAGAGAACAATAAGAATTAATATAATTATTTATAATGACATGATTAATTATATCAATAATTAAAATTTTAAAGAAAAGCTGAAATTAAAATTGGTTTTATATGGTTAGCAAAACACTATCATTTCTATAATAAAATATTAAATAAATTAGTTATATATATATTTCATATAAAATATGAGCTTTAAGTTCGAACAAAACTAAAAAAAACTCAGACTTTTCCTTTTTCACATATTGATATTAATAATAATATCAAATACTTTTCATAAAGTTTTAGTTGTCTTATTTTAAACTTTTATCAACTCTTGTCTTGCCATTTTTTTTTTAAATCATAAGGAATTTGCTAAATATCAATTATTTTATGACAGTATGTTAATGTTGATATTAACGATGACGATGATGATGACGGAAGACGTAGAAAAGAAGATTCGAAGAAAAATCATACATCAATAACAAAAGGCACGCCGGGGGTTGATTTTCGACAGGCCCCTCCGACGCTCAAGTTAGTTTTTGTGGGAGCTTTTGGTAGCTAATGAGTAGTGAAAAGTTGGGTTATGGGAATCGTACCTTTTCATGATGAGGTAATGAATTTATATGATTGCTACCTGGGAGAATTAGGTCAATCCCCAAAGTATGGGCCGATCGGCCCATGTGCCATTCTGCGTCTGAGTTTGGGCCTAGCACGACTGACTCAACCATAAGCCCCCTACTCCTCGAGTCTGACCAAGGAGAAGGATCGAAAAGTACATGAGGATCGTGCAGTTTGTCTGCAAGACAGCTCGTGATAGGCCTGATCGGTTGGACATCAATGCATAGTCCCTGAGAGATCGGACTAGGATCAATCGGTTGAATGTCCCGATCGGTCGGCATTGATGCTTAGTGTATGATAGTTCGTGCCGAGATCGGTCGGTTGAATGTCGCCGCCGAGCACGTGAGGGCACTTGATTTAATCATTATCAACGACATGTGCCCTTTGATAAGTTTTCAAAATTTGAAACGAGTCGCCTCTTTAACTGCTGCGCAGCTGTCATGGGCGTCCTTTCAACTGTTGCGCCGTTATGGGTCATCTGATAACTCTAATTTGGACGGCTCGGATTTTGCCACGCGTCCAGGTTCTATCCGTACACCCACTCAGTATCTTGTTATAAATGCTCGAAATTGACTCATCTCTTCACTTTCTGCGTGTTCGATTCTTATCTTTGCTTTCTCTCTTCATCTCCCCATTTACAGCCGTTGGAATTCCCTTTTTCATCTTCGTCCAATCTTTAACTCCTGTCACTAACCTAGGTACGTCCTTCTTCCTTTCCTCGTCTGTAAGTGTGATTTTCAGAAAAATGTCGACAACTAGCTCTAGGAACAAATCTAGCTCCCCCTCTCATTCTCCGTCGCCTCCTCGCCAGCCTTCGCCACCGGCATTCCCGAGTCCTAGTGGGGAAGTAAATATGGTTCTGAGGGAGCTCCATCAGGAATTGGTCGTCGAAGGAGCTTTACAGGTTGTTGGGTCGCTGGAGATAGCGGCAAGAATGGTGGAGGCGTCGGAAGTCGGCGGAAATGACGAAGTCGGAGCGAGTGCCCGAAAGGATGGGCAAATCATTGAGAAACCACCGAGCGACCCTTCGAAGATGACCGAAAGGGAGTTGATTCGGTCAATTATTAAGCATAATATCCCCTTGTCTTGGGGGCCTAGGCTGGCTGGCCAGAACGAAAGGATTTATAACAGTGGGTGTGGCTACTTTGCTGTGACAGACAGCTTTTTCTCGGTCGGTGGTATGAGGCTTCCGTACACCCCGATCATCGATGAAGTATGGCGCGCCTACCACTTAGGACCGAGCTAGATTCTCCCAAATGGCTGGAGGTTCATCAACGGTCTGACTTTGCTGTGCCATAATTTTGGGTGTCCTCCATCGGTCGGCATTCTGCAACACTTTTTGAGGATGAACCGGACCGAGCAATGGAATGACACTGCCGACCTACACCTTTCTAGGGAAGAATGGGAGGTGATCGGTAGGATCAAGGCACTCGGCCGATATTCTTTTTACAACCTCGTTCTGGGGTATCGTGGAGGGGCGTCAGTCAATGCCTTTTTAATTGATCCCCCTCCTCAGATTAGAAGGCTGGAAGAGGAGACTGCCCCTCCTGGTTAACTCCTCGTATTTTATCTGTCGTATTTACAAGTATTAATTCCGATTTCTAACTTGCTTCTCTTATTATGCAGCCATGGTAAGGGTCCAAGATTTTGTCGGGTCTTCCCGTCCCCTAAAATCTAAAAGGCAAGCCAAGGGGAAGAAACAGAGGAAGGGGGCAGAGGTCAGTGAAGTCGTTGCTCAGCCGGCGATGCCGGACCAGCCTACAACAGTTCTGGCCCTTCCGTCCATTAAGGACCGGCCTGACTTGTCAGCATCGTTATCGATCCAACCGATGAGTGCCGACCGAGCGGAGTCGAAGGAGGAAGAGATAGAGCTGCCACTCAAAAAAAAGAGGACCGTTTGGAGTGTTGGTCGATCGTCCGGTCAGCTGGAGAGAGAAATGGGGGAAGAGCAAGCACCTCGATTGGATAAGGGCAAGGGGAAAGAGCGAGCTCCCAGTGGTGGGAAATGAGAGCCCGCGATCAATCTTGATAAGATCAGATCGCTTAGGACGCCAACGCCGCTCCGCCATTGCCTAAAAGATATTCCTCCTAGCGGACGAGAGGTTTTGGATCTGTTGAACAATAAAGAAGCGATGGCTAGTCTCGCTCTTGGTACGTGCGAGGATATGGCGTTCGCCTCTGCGATGCATCAACGTCTTGATCAGCTCGATAAAGTGAGGCAAACAATGGACCGGGAGGTTCATGACCTTCTTGAGCAAGTTAATACTCTAAAAGCTGAACTTGCAGAGGCGAAGGAGGGACAGGACGTCTTACGAGCTCAACTCTCTTCGCTGGAGGAGGAGAAGAGCATTTTGGAGGAGGAGAAGAGCGTTTTGAAGGCTGAACTCACTTTGGGGGAGGAGGAGAGGGGCAGAATGGTTGCTTCCAGGGCCAAGCTGGAGAGTGAATACCGAGTGTCACAGCTCCGCATTGAGTGCCTAAGAAAAAAGGTGGCCGATGCCACTTCAAGGGTGCGACTGGAGGAGGAGCTTCATTCGAAAGCCTTTCGAGAGTGTCACGAGGCGGTGACAGAGAAAATAAAGGTCTAGAAGAAAATGCTGGAGCTACAGGCCTTTGTCAAGAAGCAAATGATTGAAGCAATCAAGCGATATTTACACAAAGAGTGTTTGGAATTTGCTTGCGACTTCACTCTTTCCATATTGAGGAACTGCCATAGCATTTTCCATCCTGACGAGTCGGGTATTCATTCCTTCGAGGACTATGCCGAGCCGATGCTTCCTTCTGAGCTCGGTCTTTCACTTGCGGAGGTAAGAGGGATAGTTGAGAAGGAGAGAGAGGTCCTGCCGGATGAGGCGTTGGACCTGAGCTTAGACGAGGAAGATGATGTCTCTCTGCTGTCTTCTCTTGCCGATCCGGCTATTGGCTCTTCTCCTGTCGATCCGGCTGCTGGCCCTTCTGCTCCCCCCGAAGGATCAAAATAATTTTTCCTCTTTTCAATGCTCATCTAGTCGGGCTTGTGGCTAGAACATTAATTCAAGGAAATATAGTTCTTTTATTTTTCATTACCACCTTTATTTCTCTTGTTGAGATTGAGCGATCTTTCCAAATAGCATGGTCAATCGAGACAAGATAACTTGGTCGAGCGATCCAAAATTTTATCTTGGCATCGCCTAGTTCCAATATCTCGTTTTGACAACCTGGCCGAGCGATGTCGAGGTCGAGCGATCCAAGATCCTATCTTGGCATCACCTGGTTCCAAGATCCCGTCTTGGCAACCTGGCCAAGCGATGTCGAGGCCGAGCGATCCAAGATCCTGTCTTGGCATCACCTGGTTCCAAGATCCCGTCTTGGCAACCTAGCCGAGCGATGTCGATGTCGAGCGATCCAAGATCCTGTCTTGGCATCGCCTGGTTCCAAGATCCCGTCTTGGCAACCTAGCCGAGCGATCCAAGATCCTATCTTGGCATCGCCTGGCTCCAAGATTCCGTCTTGGAAACCTGACCGAGCGAAGTCGAAGCCGAGCGATCCAAGATCCTGTCTTGGCATTGCCTAGTTCCAAGATCCCGTCTTGGCAACCTGACCGAGCGATGTCGAGGCCGAGTGATCCAAGATCCTGTCTTGGCATCGCCTGATTCCAAGACGCCGTCTTGGCAACCTGGCCAAGCGATGTGGACGACGATCTGTTGGTAGAATTTTCTCCTCTTGCCAAATTTAATGAGGTTTTTCTTGCCAAGAAATATGAAACTCCTTTATTGACGATGACAAAGGTGTGGGCCGTTAAAAAAAACCTGACTGGTAGGGCCAGGAAAAAGGCACCCACAAGTTGCGCGTACAATAGATAATAATAAACAAAGAAATGAGAACTAAAATAAAGCTTATCTATTGGTAGAACGTCTTCAGGTTTTGAGAATTCCAGGGCCTCGGTAGAATCTTCCTGTTCATATCGCGCAAGATATAAGAGCCGTGTTCGGCTTGTTTGACCACTTGATATAATCCTTCCCATGTCTGACCGAGCTTCCCAGGATGCTTTCCATGTAACATCCCACCCCTTACGAGAAGGGTAGAATAGTAATTTGGCATAGGATGAGAGTGATTGTGATTAATTAGGACTGTTCGTGCATACTAGTATTGATAAACAGTGAAATTTGTACACATGAAATACCTGTATATGCATACATGACATTCCCAGTTTTTATGCCTAATGCAATTTTATTGTGAATAACGTGGTTTTGTGTTTGAAAAATTATTCTGAATGCTCCATTGTGTGTTTTCTATTTTAAGAGCTTTTTAGGAATTTTTCTGGAATTTTTCGGAGAAACTTTTCGGACCGAAAAAATCGTCAAGTGACGAACCGGTTGATTTTCGGTATCAAAAATTGTTGTCCAATGGCACTACAATATTGGGTATATTATTTTAGGATTGAAATTTGGGCCATTGGACTTGGATGGGTCACATTTCACATTAGGGTTCTTAAAAATCCTATTACATGTTTTTTCTTATCTTTATTTTGTCTTTTCTTCAAGATGACACTTGTCCTAAAGAGTTTTAATGCTTTTGTCTTGTTCCTAGCTAATGACTACGGCAACTTCATTGATTAAAGACCAAGTTCTTGCTTATTCCTTCCCTATCCGAAAACCTTCTTTTCCTTTTGACCTCTCCATTAATTTTCTCCTTCTTTAAGTGTTACTTATTCCACCATTAAGAGCCCTCCTTCATGCAACCAAGCTACTTTCTTTCCATGATGAACTTACACATGCATGGTGTTAGAAGAGAGTGGAGAAGGTGTTGAGATAGAGGATTAAGTAAAGAATTGAAGAGATTGAAGTTGGAAAAGCTTGATTAGGTAAGGTTTATGTTAAGCTTTCATTATGTATTTCATGAATCATGGTTGTTAGATGCATTCAATGGGAGTTATTGTTTATTAATCATGATTTATGATGTTTTAATGTTATGAAATTTATAGCTTGAATTGTTGGGTAAGGTTATGTTGAGTATGATTTGATAAGGTGAGCATGAATGGTGTGGTTTAGAAGTGTTTTAGCTTGATTTTGGATTGATTCTTGATTATTATTCTTGCATGGAAATGAAGAGTTTAGTGCTTCCAAATTGTGACTATTGCTCTAAATGAATGTATCTAAGGTTAGTGATAGGATCTAAGGTTAGTACCAAAGCTGGAAAATTGGTTTTGTACTGATTACACTGTTTTGATCATAACTAATGGTATGGTTGTGCAAATGAGGTGCGGTTTGTTCCAAATGAAACTTTAGTTGATTAGCTACAATTTTTTATGAAATAGGTGTTGTCTAATTGTAGCTCTAAGAGGTTGAAGTTTGGCTTGGAAAATCAGAGACATGGGCTGTGTGAACAGTACCCAGATTGATGACCTAATTGTTTTGATAATTTTTCTAGATTAATTTAGAAGAAATTGGTGAAAATGGTCTTAATTAAAATTGAAGCCTATCTAGTTAGCTTTCCATTTCCACTGATTTTGCAATTTTTTGATATGTATATTGTGAGTTATGACCTGTGAATGTTGGCTGCTTATGTGCATTATGTTAGAACCTAGCCATAAGTGCAGGTTTTTGTGAGCATTGTGCTTGGAAGCAAATTTAGAGATTTCTGTGATTTGAATTGGATTAAGTGATCTTTCGGAAATTTTTAGAGGAAACAATTAGCTTGAAAATGGCATATAGCATGCTATTTTTGGATATCAGATTTGGGAGTAATGAATTTACAAAAACTGAATCTGAATTAGGTCATTGACTGCTGATTAGGGCAGTCACTTACATGACAATTTTGAGCTTGTTAATGATAGAATTGGATTCTGAGTCCTGTATGAAAATTGAAGTATGAGATCTTATCTTTCCAGTGATATAAGGTAGTGATTTTTTTGACATTTTTGCAAGGAGTTATGCTGTTTTAAAATTTGCTGTCCATATTGGGAATTTCAGTGGGCAGATTCTTTGTTGAATTGTTTGGCCTAGTTAACAAGTGAATTTGATTTCAGGTTGTTCATAAAAGTTGTAGAAAACATTGTGAATTTTCTGTACACATTTATTGTGTAATTTTTGACTAAGGAACTGGAAAGTTATGAATTTTGTAACATCCTGCACTGTTTTGAGAGGCATTGACTGGGCAGTAGCTTCGATTGGATTTTTGACACCCTTAGGGGTGAATTTCATTTTTATGGTCTTCATGAAACTTGTAGAGGTGTTCATGATCTTTCCAACGAGATATGGTTTGTAATTTTCTGAATTGTGTGCAAAGAATTATAGGTGTTCGAATTTCGGTTTGAAAATAAGAAAAATAGAAGGAAATAGGGGCAACATATATATATATATTAATTGTTTTATTTGATTTTTTGTGTTTTTTTGGGAATTTTTGGAAGGAAAATTGACGTTGGTCTGGATAATGGTTCTTTAGTCACTATTTTATTTATTTTTGGACCGATAGAGGTCCGAATTGAGTAATTTCTGTGCTGTTAGATTTCTAATTTTTAGACGAATTTTTATGATGGAAAAGTTTGGTTTAGGGCCGGGAATATCATGCACATGCATTGTACACCTTTTAATTGTTACGTATACATCATTAACTTCTGATTGGACTGTAGCGCTCCCTTACCGCAGGGTACGCACCGGGATGCCCGTGGGTCGTACCGACACATATCCCACAATAAGGGTGCACTACGTTCGATCATTTCTGTAATCCATATGACATCAATACAATAAAACCGCAATATCAAAATCACTGAATTTTTAAAACCATAATGCTATTCTCATTTCATAACATCAAACAAAAATATAAGCAAGTCTATCAGTTCCCTACGGTCTAAATACAATACTCCCAAAAATGAAACTGATACAAAAGTCTATACTATGTCGTCCTCAAAATCAATCCCAGCTGACCGACCTGTGTGTCATCGCTTCTCTTGCCAATGCGCTCACGCGGCAATAAAAGTCTATCTCTGAAGCTAGGGGTCTAATCTATCAGACCTGAAAATAAATGCAATTTTGGGTGAGTTTGCGAACTCAATGAGAAACCATTATCGATGGTTCACTCAATTCATACATTACGCAAATTGCATACAGCACATCACAGTAACGTTCAATTATCATATAACAGTTTGCAATTTCTCATGCCATTACAGAACTCAGTAATTATCACAAATCAGTTAACTCTTTTGTATGCAATGCATATTTGACTCATTTCCAGTTTGTTTCAGTGTTGTGACCGAGCGCTAAATCAGTCATTAGTGTTCAGTGGACGCGTCTAGGGAGTAGGAGAGCCCTCATGCAGGATGCACTAACTCCCCTCGAGCTCATGGCCCGGTTCAGTAACAATGTTCGAGCTCAAAGCTCTTTTCAGTATTAATGGCGACTCAGGTCACAGCGTTCATTATCTGTTCATGCATTTATGCATGAAATGCAATTGCTCGATAATTCACAATCATATGGCTGTAAAAGCCCATTTATCACTATTTCTCAAAAAGCACGTAGCAGTCAATTCCAATTTATCAGAAGCATGCATTTCAATCCTAACCATTCCCGAAATCATACAATTCACATTTGCAAACAGTTCACACAGAGCATTTAACAATCAGAAATTGAAGAACCAACTAGGTTACTCACAGGTTGCTCCCGAAGCTAACGCCTGGAAGATCCAGCAACGTCTGGAAGTTGACGTTCTAGATGATCCTCTATAACAAATAGCATACATGATATCAAAATTTGCACCATTAAGAGTGTTCAACAATGTAGATGTATGAGATGTATTATGTACAATGCATATTCATGATAAATCTCGGGTATCGCTCTTTGATTCTTCTCAACACTATCTCATACCAAAATTCATTTAAGCATAACTAACACTTAGGTTTCCGCCTCTCTAGAACCATTGAAATCACAATTTGTTTGTCACTGGCTTACTTTCAGACTTTAAGAAATCCCCTTTCGGTTAACTGTTCACATTCGAACAAGAGGCAAAACTTGTGAAATTTGAGCTCACTCTCTTCTAGAAAAGTGTTCATTTATCTGGTATCTTTCCATCGCCTCTAATTTCACTCAATTCGGTTCAGTAATTTGGAAGATATGCCTCAACCATTTTTGGACTATTCCTCTCCAAAATAGTGTGTTATATCCAACTTCCATCCAGAAATTGAACACCTTAGAGACTGAATCGAGATTCAGCTTCTTCATATGATTTGTAGCCCTATTACTCTAGTTTACTAAAAATCAAAAATAACTTCAATTGGAATCCTATAGACCAAGATATCGTCAACATACTGAAATACGTTCAGTGAAATATTCAGTTCATGCTCCTTCCACTGATACCCTTAGTTTGATTCAATCTATCATTTCTAATTTAATACGAAAAACCATAACTTTTTGTGGAGGGATAAAGAAATGTGTTAGGAATCCAATGCTTCAAAAATCAGGTCATTTGGAGGTCTAGAAAAAAAGTTATGACCAAAAGACTCCAATCAGCGTCTGAGTTTTTCTATCGTCTCATTTTCATCGTTTGCTTTTCCTTCGTCTCATTTCCATCGTCTGCTTTTCCTTCGTCTCATTTCCATTGTCTGCTTTTTCCTTCGTTTCATTTCCTTCGTCTCAACACCACATTTTATAGGTGGAGGTGGTTGTTTGACAATCCTATTTTTCATGAACTTATATTTATTACGCCTAAACGGATGATCAAGAGGAAGGAATTTTTGTGATTGTCAAACCAACTAATTTTGCCACCGGTTGGAAGATAAAACGCATCTGAGTCATTGTCGCAATGAGGGCACGCCAACTTCCCAGCTGTGCTCGAACTAGATAACATGGC